>CM028138.1:231587500-233034375 GCA_016271365.2 Neoceratodus forsteri
GAAAGGGGAGTTACTAGTGGAGTACCTCAGGGTTCAGTACTGGGTCCAGTCCTCTTTAAAGTCTTTATAAGTGACAGTGCAGAGGGTCTGGAAGGAAAAGTATGCCTCTTTGCAGATGACACAAAGATATGTAGCAGAGTTAATACACAAGAAGGGGTGGAAAGAATGAGATGGGACTTGGCAAGGTTGGAGGAATGGTCAGACGTATGGCAACTTTGATTCAATGTAAAGAACTGCAAAGTAATTCACCTGGGAAACAAAAACCCAGGAGAAGAGTACACAATGGCGAGGGAGGTACTAACAGCAACAAAAATGAAAAGGGACCTGGGAGTAGTCATATCACATGACCTAAAGGCGGGCAAGCAATGTGAGAAGGCACTAAGACAAGCTGGGGGGATACTGGGATGCATAGGGAGAGGCATCGCAAGTAGAAAAAGAGAAGAGGTTATCCCTCTGTACAGACAGTTAGTGAGACCTCATCTGGAGTACTGCGTCCAATTTTGGATACCCCATCTCTACAAGGATATAGACAGGATGGGGGCAGTCCAGAGGAGGGCAACTAAATTGGCGCAGGGTCTGCATCAGAAACCATATGAAGAGAGACTGAGAGAGCTAAATATGTATACCCTTGATGAAAGGAGGAATGGGGGGACATTATAGAAACTGTCAAGTACTTCAAGGGAATCAACAAAGTCCAGGAGGGTAGCACCTTTCAGAAAAAGAGATGTGTAAGAACAAGGAGGGACAATTTAAAGATAGAGGGGGATGGCTCAATGGCAACGTGAGGAAATATTTTTTCACACAGAGAGTGGTGGATGCATGGAACCACCTTCCTGGGAGGTTGTGGGGTCTTAAACAGTGGGGGAATTTAAACATGCATAGAACAGACATAAGGCAGATATAGTGGTGGGTAGGAGAAAGTAGGCTGTTGGGTAACTAGAATCTGCAGCTTATCCAATAGGTAGGGAAATGGGCAGACTGGGTAGGTCAAGCGGTCCTTATCCATCAAAGTCTATGTTTCTATGTTTTATGGGGCTTTACGGTTCCTAACCATAGCATCCAACCCTGTACAGACTGACAGGCATCGGGTGTGCCTTTGGATTGCTGGCCGTAATGCTCATGCTATTCCACCCCCATCCTACAGCCAGTGACAGGCAATGAGGTGTGCCTTGGACTCTTCAGCCCCAGACTTCACCCATTCTCCTATACTGCACCCATTTCAGCGTGTCCATATGGAAAGGGGTGACTGTGAAACCAAACACCCCAAGGCACACTTCAACACTTGTCGGTGTCTGCAGGATAGAGTGCGGTGAAATGGCATGAGCATTATGCACAATGACCCAAAGGCATACCCCATTGCCTGTCCATCTCTGCAGGGTGGAGGTGGGATTCACATGACGTTCAATACTTCACTGCCATTTCTATTCTGCATCTGTCTAACTCTTGCACTTCCATTGCTAATACCAGCATGCAAACATTTAGCATTGACAAATGCTTGTTGTTATTGCAATGAGATATTCTGCCTTCTTTTCAATTATTAATTTGTCACTGGTTGTAAAAAGAATGTTTAACAATAGTATCTTGTCAGTAGTATCAATTTTGTCCCAAACTGGAACCAGCCAATATTTTCTAGGAATTTCATACCAAGGACAAATCATTATTACATGAAACAGATCTTCTAGACACTTATTTGTACATGAACAATAAGAAGATGCTCTATTTAAGGCTTTCTTGTATCTAGCTAAAAGTACATTGCTAGAAAACATTTCTAATCTAAATCTTGTGTACAGCTGTCCTTGTTTTAGATTTGTTAATACATCTAAATAATCTCTAAATTGAAATATCAGGTCAATATTTCGTAGCCAGTGTGATATTTTGATTTTTGAAATAGATCTCAAGTCCATAAGCTTGTAATAGTTTACAATTTTATTTGTGATATATGATTTATATTTGAGACTAATGGTTATATTCTTATCAAGATATTTTCTCAAAAAAGTCAGGCCTGTTTCTTCTAGCATACTGTGAATTTTGATCAACCATTTGGATCTCTGTCAACCCAAACTTTCCCACACATTTTTTTTTATTAATTGCAAGGGTGGACAATCTTTTATGATACAGAGACAGTAACTTAACCCCGTAATTTACCTTCCTAGAATATACAATGGCTGAAGGGCCAACCACACCAGGTTCTACACGTATAAGTGCAGCAGGTATAGAATTATTTAGGCCTAAGCTAGCTCTATATAATTTATTTAGAGGAATTTTGAGTACATTAAAGTTGTCATAATCCCATATTTCTGTATGGTGTAGCAACTGAGCGTAATATTTTGCCTTTACTGCTTCTATAAGAGTTTTTATGGAATTTCCACCAAACTTAAATATTTTAGTGAATTAGCAGTTTGTGTCAGCTTGGGTAGTAAGATACAAATAAGCTTAGACCAGTTCCAATCATAGGATAGGTGCAATATAAATAGGATTTAACCATATTAAAAAGGTTTTTTAGTACCAGTCTTCCAAGATGTATTTGTTTTATTTGATCCACAAATCATATTCTGCACTTGGATTCATTAATTATAAGTCTGTGTTTATTAGCATGTTCATTTAGAGTGTCTAGTTTTTCTTGGAGACCTTTCTGTGTTAGTGAAAGCAATACAAGGTCATCTGCATAAGCTGAAACAGCACAACTCTCATTAATTATTTTAGGTGAATCTGTCACTGAATGTTCAAGGGCCAGAAGTAAGTTATTTATGTAAATACAAAATAATGCAGGGGCCAAAAGGCAGCCCTGCTTAACACCTCAATTTGTTTTGAAAGAAGATAACACTTGACCATGGGTACTCAGCCTAATCTGGGCCTATGTATCTAAATATAGTTCTTTAATAATGGCAATAGTGTCTAAACTTATGCCCCAATCTCTCATCAATAACCCTAATAGGTTGCGTGATACGAAATTGAAAGCAGAACTGAAATCTATAAATGCTGAGTATAATTTTTGTTTCCAAAGTTTAACATATTTTTCATAAATGTGCATCAATACAAAGCAATTATCCGTGGTACAGTAACTGGAATGGAAACCAGCTTGATATTCTGATAAATTACATAATGCTTTTATCTGTTCTAGTAGTTTATTTAATGCTATTCTCGAGAATATTTTACCACAATTATCCAAGAGGGAAATTGGTCTATGCACATGGGGGTCTGACTTGTCATCTTTTTTATAGATCAATATTAAGATAGCTCTTTTCCATGACTTTGGAAAGTCCAGTTTTGTTACATAATAATTAAAGATCAGTTTAAGAATTGTTGCCCAGAGGGAAGGTGAGGCCAAAAATACTTCCGCGGGTATTAAGTCACGACCTGTTTTTTTTTAAAGATGTTATTGCCAAAAACGCTTCTGCATATGAACAGACTATAAAAGGTGACATGTCAGGGCCTGCTATAGACAAGTCAGTCTGTTCATTTGGCTCCAAAAATATTTCAGTACAATATGGTACCCAGATTTCCGTTGAAATAAAGGAATCAATGCTATTTCTTTGATTATAAGTTCCCTTGGCTACCATTTGCCAATAAGCCTGATGGTCTTTATTCCTAATAGCTGTCAAAATTCTATCCCATTGAACATGTCGAAATTGTATTTGTTTATTCTTAAGCAATTTTTTGTAGGACTCCCTCTCTTAATTCAATACCCTACACTGCATTTTTAGTTTATTTTTTTTTTATGAATACAGTATATCTAATTAATTGATTTAATTCTTTCTTGGCCCGACAGCATTCATTGTCAAACCAGGCATTAGAATTCCTAGGAGGCCTGATAGTTGTCTTAAGAAGTTCTCTAGTGACTTCAAAAAAAAGATCTAGCTGCTTTTCTAGCATTGGCCCATTTTGCATAACACGATCAGAACTTGGGAACAACTCTTTAATAGAAAGAATAATACTGTTGCTATGTTCATAGTTCCATTTAACCTTTACAGTATTTCTTATCTCTAGCTCATAATGTTGATGTTCCATCCATTTTGTGTCCAGATGTTTATACATCAGGACCAAAAGAAAATGATCACTGTTGCTCCTAGGTATTACTTTACACAGTTCCCATATGTCCATGGGATCATTCAAAATAGATAGTCAATCACTGAGCGACCAGAAGAATTAGAGTGAGTATAATTACCTTTAGTGTCTCCTGCAATTCTACCATTAAGTAGAACAAGGTTAATAAAGTGCCAGAATATCAATAAACTTGTATCCCCGTTTATTAATTTTAGTGTCCTGTGAAACCCTAGCAAATTTATAGGCATTGTCAGACCTCCAATTCTGAATATTATTGTCAGAAAAACCATCATATTTACCAAATCTTGCATTGAAATCACCGCATAACAATTTGTTTTCACACGCAGTTGTTGCCCAAGTTTTATGAATAACTTTCTCTAGATCAGCCCAGATCTCAGGATAAAAATACTTTAAATTGTGAAGAGGAATGTAAACATTAATAAGACAAAATTCTAAAGAATTTAATTTTATATATATATATAATTTGACAGAAGGAATTTGTAAATAGTAATTCAGCCCTAACATCCTTCTTAATCTTGACCCACACAACTAGGCCACCTGAAGTTCTACCCATCTTAAGTTGTTTTTTACCCGGGAACTGAAAAGTACAGTATCTATTTAATGTAATATTGTTCTCTGCTGAGTGTCAAATTTCCTGTAAACATGTAAATGATGGCTTGACTCAAACTCCATGCACTCTTTATCAGCAAATATTGCAATTAGCCCCGCTATATTCCATGATATAAATAAAGTATTCACATTTGGAGCTATATTGCTGGCGCTATCAGAAATACCAAGACTTGAGAGTCAATTTCTTTGCAGACTTAATAGGTCAAACTGATTTGATACAGAGATATTGTCGATTATTTCAGTACTTATTGCATCTTTCCTTCTGTTGTTCTTAGTATCAGAGCCAGTGTAATGGTCATTCAAATTTCTGATCAAGTTGTGTTCACTAAAAGTGGCAGAGACCACATACAGCCCCGTTGCATCTAGCAGTGTTAAACTGTCCAAAATATTGTTGCATAAATGATCATACTTTACTGTAATCTATACCTGATCAGTTTCCATATCTGTGCCACTGCTATGTGCTATTAGTGCTCCTGATTCTTCTATCGAAATATTTAGCAGTTGTTCCAGTAAGTCTATTATTATCAATCTGAGTTTCTTGCCATTTTCATTTGCAGTTCTGCTTAACCCATATATGTAACCCCCTTGTTACCCGGGGTCACTAGAATCCCAGTAAGACCTAGTGGTAGGCAGGGAAGGCAGCTTGTGAAACTCCAGTTAAATGGGTTTCACACTGTCTCACTCTGTTCACAGTCTCAGCTGAGACTGAGGGATGACATCACCAATAGAACTATTGCAGCTGCATGAGCCACATTAGAATCTGCAGCAGATGGAGTTAGATAGAACGTTGGAGGTTTTTGAAGTCAGTCTTCAGTGAGTGTGAAGTAGGGAGCTTGCTGAGAAAGCAGCTCAGTGAAGGCTCTAGGAGCCTCAGCCCTGACAGAGGGCTACTTTTAAGTAATAGGGTGTGTGTCTGCACCTTAAAGAGAGATACAAAAGATAACTAAAGTGGTGGAGACCACTGTTTTTGGGTCTCAGGGCCCCCTCCCTTCGGGGGGGCAGGAAAGGTTTCCCTGCAGGTTCCTGGGCAACCCCCTAGTTCTGCTTGTGAAGGAAAAGCAGTCTATGTGTTCCAGTGTTTATTTGGGAGAACAAGAAGATTTATGAGTCACTTGTGGGGCACCTGCAACGTGAGGGTGAGTGTCTGCTCTTGCTAAAAGGGCCTATGTTTTTCACCCTGGGACTTGTGTGACAATGTGGGGATTGAACTACTAAATATTGGGAAGCCTAGAGCAATGGGCTAAGCAAAGTAAAAGCAGGTTCAAGTCCAGAGTTTGTTGGGATGCAAATAACATGTAGAGGAGATGTGACAGACATCTACCCATAATCTATGTTTGAAAGTTCAGTAAAGGAATTGTTCAGTTTCCAGAGAAATGGCTGGGTACGGGCTGTGGGAGCTGGAGGTGGGTGGCCCCCCCATCTTTAGTGACCAGATCCACCTCTACGGATTTCTTCTGTGGATTTCTACTTTACCTCAGGCACTTGGCCAGTGATGAGGGAAGTACCCAGATGTGGGATTGTGAGGAAAATTCTCTCTAGGAGTCGAAGACTCTAGTGTGGTTTGGGGTGCCACAACAGGATAATTGGTTCATTCCTCAAATGGACCGTGAATTGGATAATTGGTTCATTCCTCAAATGGACCACGGATCAAGTGGCTGGTGGGGAAACCGGGCCAGTGGGGAAAACCCCAGTAGTGTACAAGTCAGGCTGTGTACCCAAAGCTGCGTGCAAGTCCGGGCTGTGTGCCTGGTGGGTTTAGAGCCTGAGGGCTGGAAACAGTGATAAAGTGTTCTGTGGTCTCTAATCTGCATTACCAGGAAATGTAGCCCTGTGGGGGTCCATCTATGCTTTGTCTGTTCGGCTTGGAAGTGAATAAAAGCCACACTGATGAATCCCATTCCTGGTTCTGGACATTACAGTTATTGCTCCCTGTGTTCGGATTCACTTGGGTACCCCTGTGCAGAGTAGCCAAACCTAGGTCCCCCTGTGCCGAGTAACCTCATCCTCCCCAAACCCAGTCCCCACCAGGTACTGCTGTCAGCTTCAACAGCAATGCCACCTGTCATTTTGCTAACAAGGCAGGATGAGGGGTTACATATAGAAATAAGATTCTAGAAACTTGGGGCTCTGCAGCTGCTTTAATGGTGCAGTGTTTATCAGTACTGGAGCAGCTCAAAACATTACTAACTACAATATGTACCCCAGCAGGATTTAAAAGTGGAGCTCACTGCAGTGTTTTGTCTTTGATTTCATCATTGTTAAGTGATGTATCAACTTGCCCTAAACTATTTAATGTTTTATGCCTATAAATGTTAATTTTAATCTCTGAAGCTGTAATTTTAGGGCATAAGTGAAAAGATTGACCATGGTATTTCTCAGTTTGCCTGGGTTTTCATTTGGAATAGCTTTTAAACCAAATATACTAAAATATCTCTCATTTCTTACAGACTGTGTCTGGTTCAGCTGTTTCCTGTTTATTAAATCAATTGACTATCCATGAGCCATTATGACTTGTTATTTAACCAAATCTGATTTGCAATCCTGGCATTAGAGCAAAATATATAGACACAACTATGAGAATCACAGTCTCTGAGTTCCCAGATTTGTACAATATCATTCTCATTAATATCAGTACCCGTGGCTGCCTTTAAAAGGTGCACAATCTTACTTTTATTTTGACATAGAGGAGTTGCTTGGTTCCAAGGATAGCCATATAAACACAGGATGGCACGGTCCAGGATATCAACCATTTTCCTATCAGCTACAAGAATCTGAGAAGTCTTAGTAGCTTCATTGTTGTTTAGACTTTTTGTAAGAGGTGTCATAATGTTCAAAGTCACATTACAACAATTCTGCCAATCTTGTCTAAAAGCCATGAGGTCTTCTTTAAATAGGTTCATCTGTTCATTAATGTGTGTCATAAAATCCATAAAGTGCTGAGCACCCATTCCGTTAATCTTTGTTCAATCTGCGTCTCATTGCTTTGTTGTTTACTATTCTGGGAAGTAATATTACCTTCCTTATTATTAGGCCCCATATTTATAGGCCCATTGATAACTTGAGTGGGGCCTGTTTGGCAATTTATCCCAAGTTTATAATTTTTTTGTACAATTCTGACTGTTGTCACAGCCGTGACATCTACTTTCTTTGTTTTTTTATTTTTATTTTGTTTCTTAGGTCTCTTGTTTTTTTATTAATGGAGAGTCAGGGATACATATAGTAGAAAAATCCGGTCTGGGTTGTGAAACATCTTCCATGAGTATAGATGAGGAGCCATTTGTTGGACCTATTTTATCTAACTTACTAAGGACTTCATCCAGTCTACAACCATTTATGGCTATATTACATTTTAATGTTTCCAATTTGTTACAAACACAGACTAACTGGTCAAGAATCATTAAATGTGTTGCATAAGGATCTCTCAAATTTTTTTAGCTCCTCATCTAAGCTAAATGGATAGGATGAAACAAAATCTTTGTCACCATTAGTATGCATAGATTGATTAGTATTTGGGCTAGAGAGAGTTCTAGTATTGCTTTTAGAATTCAAAACTTTTAAGCATCTATGGCTTCCTGTATACCTTCTGTTATAGCCCTTAAATCTGTGTTCCAGTTGTAGTTATTTATAGCACTTGGAGGCTCTGAGGAAAAATCTAAAGAGTTTGAATTCACCGTTAGAGAGTCATAATAAGATCAATAGATATCTCTTTTAGAGGGATAATACAGTCTATTTCTTTTCAGCACTTTTTGCTTCTGTGTTCTTTTTGACTGTGTCTGCTGAAATATATGAGAATTTAATATATTCCTCAGATTGAAAGGAGAAATGACCCACCCGGAAATTTTAGGAGTTGATGAAAGTCTAGAAAGCCCTTGGCTAAATTCTGTATTCCCTTGCTGTTTTTCCCTATCAGATGTTTCTAAGGAGACAACCATATTGGCCTGATCTGGACTGTTCACTTTTCTGTTGGTGGAAATATTTTTGTGAATAAATCACTAATTCTAGTTTGTGTAGACTTTTTTGTGTATTAGAATATTTCTCCTTTGTTCCCTTTTTATTTTTAAGTGATTTTTTTCTCCTTCTTTTTTATCTGTTTTTTAGCATTCCTGTTTTTCCCAGGGCAAGGTTGACAGATTGATTCTCATATGCTGGGTTCTTTCGGTTTCCTACTCTGAGTTGTAGCAGCTGTGTCAGAGATAATAATACATTCTGTGTATGAGTTCTGGTTACTCAGTGTAACCTTAGTGGGACTATAGTCTTGTATTTTGTCTTACAGATCTCACATTTTGCCTCAGCAACTTGTTTTCTAGTGTGAACCATTAAAACAGTAAATGATATATGATAGGGAAAGAGAAAATCAAAAAATGCACACTTCTGGAATACCTTATATATCTTCCTGCAAAGAAAAGCATGTGTACATCCAAAATAGATGTAACAGTCCATGAGTCTTGAAAATAACTCTTTCAAGTGTTGTACTTTTCTCAACAATATTGCACAAAAATTTTGAAAGTCAAAGGCAGTGGATTCATGCTTTTAAAAACTTGTTAATTCAAATTTTTTGATACCATCAGTTCCAAATAAAGTTTATAACAGGACAAGCCTCTACCGTTTTTTTCCTTCCTTAGAGCGACTTCAATGCACAAACGATGCTCTAATAAATCTTGTGTTGAAAAGTGTTGTGGCAAAATGCTAGCAGTATTCTGCGATGTTTAGAATCCAACAGCCTATCTCCTTCTGCTATGTCCTGAAGTTCACGCACCAAGTTTTAAAATTTTGAATAAGAGAAAACAGAGTTTAAGTACTAGAAAAACATTTTTGTTTAAATATATATAAAAAAAACTGTTTTACAATAAAAAAATCCTGTTTTTAAACTAATCCTGTGTATATCCCTTAAAAAGAAAAAGTGGTAAGAGCGTTACATAATAATCTTAGAATACTCATTTTTAGTAATATAATTTAATCACCCAGATTTCTGCAGTAGCTTAATAAACTGTGCTTTACTCAAACTGCTATGTACTACAGGTGAATAACCCTCTCCTGAACAAGTCCACCTGAGATTACGAGGGTATAGCAATCCGCCCTGAGACACAGTCAATAGAAACTACACAAAAGTTTTTTGGCAATAACTAAAATGTTTCTACACAGCATTTTAAAATGACACACTGACAAAAATCTATAACGCAAGTTCGAAGGAACTTATTTTTTTTTTTTTTTTTTTATTTATGCTTTTGAGCCTCCTGCCACGTATTCTCAGCCCGGTCACGAGCTACCAGCCCTCTGTTCCCCAGATCGGCCGCTGTCCCCCGATACCCTGTGGCTTTCCCCCCATGGTGGGGCCTGCGGCACACCCCCCTTATGCACCGCAGGCACTGGGATTAGGTTGGGGGGCCCGGCCTGGAGAACATATCGAGGCCTTGGTGGCGGGCTTCATTCTGCTGGCAGGCAGGCTCATCTTTTTCCGTTTTTCCTGGGAGGCGGGGTCGTGCAATGATGATGTCATCCACCCACCTCCGGTGAGCTTGTCAAGCCGTGGTCTGCGTAGGAACCCCCGGTCTCCACCAGGGGTCCCCATGCACCACACGCTACCCATACCCTCCCCCCCGGAGAAGGAGAGCTGTCTCCCCGGACACTCGATCCTACTCCACCCGGCTTTGACCCTCAAGCGACTGATCCGTTCCGAACCGGATGCTGGCTTCGGCGTCCTGCGGAAATCCAACCTTGCGCTCTGACGGCCGGTCCAGTTCTAAGGAACTTCTAAGCTGTTGTGAGAGGCTGTCACAGAATGGCGATTCTCCGAGGTTTAAATGCCCAAAGTAGCACACGTGCTGTAAATACATTTTAGTCACGTGAGTACTCAAGGGCCGAGAGGCGCAAAAAAGAAAAGGAACAAGAAGTAACAAGCATTTGTCAATGCCGAATGTTTGCTTGCTGGCATTGGCATTGATAGTGTAGAAGTTACAGAGCTGCATAATAGGAATGGCAGTGAAGTACTGAACTGAAGCCAACCCCACCACCACCCTGCAGAGAGTGACAGGCATTGGGGTGTGCCTTTGGGTCATCAGGCATAACGGCCCGCCATTTCACCACCCTACCCTGCAGACACCGACAAGTGTCACGGTGTGCCTTAGGGTCTTTGACCCTTATCGCACCCATTCCATCAGAAATACGGTGAGATGGAGTGCGGTATAGGAGAATGGGGTGAACTTTGGGGCGAAGAGTCCAAGGCATACCTCAATGCCTCTCACTGGCTGCAGGGTGTGGATTGGTATGAGCATTACAGGCAAGAATCCCAACTCACACCCCTGATGTCTGTCATTCTCTACAGGGTGGGGCGTTATGGTTGGAAACCCTAACACCTCAGGCATTTGTTGGTATTTTCACTCCAAATTTTCAACATGTTTTTTTTGAGACCCCCCACCTCACGAACAGTGGCAATATCAGTTTGTTGGCCGAAAGCTGCTTATGCACAGCAACTACGGCATTTAGCATCACGGGTGCAAAAACACATTCTGAATAGGATGTGAAAAATGACAGCTGTACTGTTCATGGGGAGGTGGAAAAAATGGCAATGTTGCAAATCTGCAGTAAAAATATTAAAAAAACTGGTGAAGTCACGAGCGTGCATAGAAACTGTGCAACGCACACCCGTAATGTAATTAGTTTGGGGATTTTTTACAGCAGATTGGCAACTCAGGCATTTTGATGCCTCCTATCATGAACAGTGCCACTGTGATTTTCTTTATCTGTCCCGAACAATGATTTCCCACAGCAACCACGCATCTCTGCACTGAAAGTGTGAAAACACATTTCGGCCATGTTGTGAAAAATGACAGCTGTACTGTTCATAAGGAAGTGTGGAAAAATGCCATTGGTGAAAATCTGGACTGAAAATATTACAAAGTCATGAACTTACGAGGGTGCGTGGAAACTGCTCAAAGCTCACTCGTAACATAGTCATTTTATGGACTTTCATCACCAAATTTTCAACATAGCCATTTTAAGACCTCTGCTCATGAACAATGTAACTGTGATTTTCTTACTCTGTCCCAAACATTGCTTTCGCACACAGACTGCACCATTGTGCTCTACATGTGCAGAAACACATTTTGGGCGACATGTGAAAAATGGCAGCTGTACTGTTCATAAGGAAGTGTAATAAAATGGCAACATGGAAAATCTGGAGTGAAAATATAGAAAATTCGCAAACTTACGAGCATGCATAGGAACTGCGCAACGCACGCTCATAAAACAGTCATTTTTAGGAATTTTTTCACCAAATTTTCAACATAGCCATTTTAAGACCTCTGCTCATGAACAGTGTCACTGTGATTTTCTTAATGTGTCCCATACATTGATTTTGTACACCAACTGCACCATTGTGCGCTACATGGGCAGAAACACATTTTGGGCAAGATGTAAAAAAATGACAGCTGTACTGCTCATAAGGAAGTGTAATAAAATGGCAATGTTGAAAATCTGGAGTAAAATATTAAAATTTGAAACTTACAAGTGTGCGTGGAGTATGTAATGCGTGCTCGTAAAACAGTCATTTTTAGAAATTTTTTCACCAAATTTTCAACATAGTTATTTTAAGACCTCTGCTCATTAAAAGTGTCACTGTGATTTTCTTAATATGTCCCATACATTGATTTCGCACACCGACTGCGCCATTGCACGCTACATGGGCGGAAACACGTTTTGGGCAAGATGTGAAAAATGACAGCTGTACTGCTCATAAGGAGGTGTGGTAAAATGGCAATGTTGAAAATCTGGAGTGAAAATATTGAAAATTCGCAAACTTATGAGTGTGCGTAGGAACTGCACAACGCACGCTTGTAAAACAATCATTTTAGGAATTTTTCTCCAAATTTTCAACATAGGCTTTTTGAGAGCCCACCTTATGAACAGTGGCAGTGTTGTTTCATCACTCAGTCCTGAAAGGTGATTTCGCACAGTGACTACGAAATCATCCTTCGGGCCCGATGAAACGCCATGACAGTGAGAGCATTCATGAGAAGGGGTCCCAAAAACCCCATGTTGAAAATTTGGTGCACAAATTCCAAAAAATACTTGAGATATGCAGCAAAGTTGAAAAAACCCTATCTTTCCCATTATACAGCTTACCGGCATTTCCTCAGTTCGCGGTCGGCTTTGAAGAGTGCAGATGTGTTCCCAGTCCACCGAAGATCATCGCGCGAGTCCAGAAGAGAGAGTATGATAGGGTGAGGGTGTGGGGAGGCAGGGTCGCAGCGGTGGGTGAGGCGCAGGTGGGGGCGAACACAGCGGGGACCGCTTTTAAGTTTCAGGTTTTTTTAAGACGACGACAGGGATGTTTGCCACGCTGGGGTGGGCTCCAGCGTGGCGGAAGGATGATTGTTTGGGGGCGTGGAGCCGCGGGGATTGGGCACCCCATCGGCTATATGACATGTAGCCATGCTGGGGTGGGCACCCAGTGTGGCATATGGAAGTGTGTTTTGAGGTGCAGCACAGCCGACGGGGGACTGGGCACCCCCAGTCGGCTGTACAGTGTGTGCGTGGGGGGGGCACGCGGTGTGCATCCGTGTGTGTGTGTGTGTGTGTGTGTGTGTGTGTGTGTGTGTAGCAGGCAATATCTGATAGCTGCTCACTGAAGCGTAGCTCCCCCTTTCAACTGTATGCCACTGCATTTTGGAGCTGCCATAGACAGCTCAGCAGGCATTGGAGAACTGCGGCCGCACCTGCAAACACACTGCCTGAATTGGAAGAGGGCTGCCACACCTCTGAAAACTCAGATGATGGCACTATGTTTCTTGCACATGCGTGCAAGCAAACATAAAAATTAATAAATTTTGATAAAATATATCAGTTTTTACAAAAAGTAAGAAATTAATTGACTATCCACTAGTCAGCAATCTCTTTACCCAGATTCAAAAACAGGTATACTTTAAAAATTGTCACAGCACTGCTAACTTTGCTTGGAAATATGTGCTCAAGAATACATAGTATAACACGTTAAAAAGAACAGAGGAAACCAAGAAAGTTCCACTCCAAAAAGCCCCCACACTCAGTGGCATAGGTAAAGTTACTTTCCTTTGGTTGCAGTTTGTAGTGCAAGAGTAACTCTGCTATTTACTTTTCATCCGTTCAAGGATTCTTTATAGAGTGGTCAGCCAAATCAAAATCAAACACCCTGTCCGAGATGCCCGACTGACTTTTCTCCCCCACTCCAATCCAGCCTTAGTGGACCACCTTCCCGCAGCATTCCTCCTAGTGCAGGTAGAGAAAGGACAGGGGGAAAAAAGCTGAACCAATAGTGCATAACAATAAGTTGTTCAGTTAAGACTGCACTTCTCAGGCAGTAGGTGGCATACCTTTTAAAAATAAAGGACAAGCTGTGCAGTCCTGCTACTTGCGTCTTTCTCCACAAATGCAAGAGCGCATAGTCAGCACTGTCCTCTCAATCCAGCTATTTTGCCATCACCACTAACAGAAGGTGTAACAAAGGCTCTCACCCATGGTGATACTTTGAACACTCCTGTCCTTATAGAGGAAATATGGGTGTCACGACTTCCCAGTAGTCCCCATTCCAAACCATTATTCGTCTATGGGGCTCTTAAAGGTCAAATATGCAGAAACATTTCATAGAGCAAAGTTAGAACCTGAGCCACAGTATTCACCAAACTTCAAATACAGAGGTGAACAGCAAGCAGCGAGATAACTTTTTGGTACTTCATGTACTGTGACCGTTCGTTGGAGATGCAGGCTGCCAAGAGGGATAGGGCCACTTTTTTTATTTTTTTTTTTTTGTAACGATGTGGAAGCTTACCCAAGTCCCGGTCCTTGCTCAGCTGCCATTCATCTGACTTCATGGTCTTTGGTGTCTCTGCGACAGGTTTGTGGTGCACTCTTGGGCCGCGGCTGTAACACATGTGCAGTTTGTAGAGGCCAGTCAGCGTGACTCATGGATGTCAGCCACACACTGATTTGCTGATCATGACTGCGGAGGGGGTGCACTGGAAAGTGAGGATTCAGCACAGGTCATCCATCATCTGCACACTCCACTACAGTAGCTAGTGATGGGGATTTAAGGGGACACACACACACACTGTAAAACAATTTAAACAAAAAAAAGAAGATTCACGGAAGGGGTTTTGTTTGAATCTGATGAATCCTAGCTGGCAACGGGCCTGTTTACTGTGGTTTTTTGGGGTTCTAGCCTTGCAGCAGCACTTACCTGCCTTTTCAGTGGGCATTCCTTACATTATTTTCATTTAAGATTTAGCCAGACAGTTGCAAACTGTCACTTCACAGTAGACTTAGCCTTCTGGAAAATGATGTGATGAGGAAGAATGTGGCTTTCCATCTTCTGAGAAGGTCATGTGTAGGTTGTGTGAATGATACATTTACAGAATTGCTAACTATATTTTAATTCTTGAACAGTGAAGAGTTCCTCTCTCACTGTCATACTTAGCTGGGAAGCAGGAAAAATGCAACCTATCGACACTATAAAAGAAAAAAAGCAACAACAAAATTATAGGTGAAATACTGGCATTCAATGTGTACAGTCAGTGTCTGTAAAATTATTATTCAACCTTTAACCCAAAACACACCACTGCTACATGCCAAATTGGATTAGGACACATACCTGTAGCCCATGGAGGATGACTCCAGTTTCCAGTGGCTGGAGCCACTTCTGCAAGCTACCAGATATCTCAGACCTGTCTGCACCTCCCTGCAGTTACTGGAATTGACCAATCCAGTCCTGTTCCCCTGAGTTCTTGTGCTAGCCACCAGCTTGGAAGCCCCCACCAATTGAGAGTATACTCCTTGCAGCTTGAGCACCGATTGGGTGCCTACCACTGCCAGCCCAGGACTTTAAAAGTGCCACCTGCCCTGGGATGCCACACGCTGCCACTAGATGCCAAAGTGATTTGGGCCACATACCTGTGGCCCATAGAGAATTCCACCAGCTTTCCATGATCGGAGCCGCCCCTGCAAGCTGCCAACCTTTTCAGCTTTCTTAGACCTGCCTGCACTTCCATGTAACTTCTGGAATGGACCAATCTAGCCCTGTTCACCTGTGCCATTGTGCCAACCACTAGCTTGGAAGCCTCCAACAACTGGGAGACTTCTCCTTGCAACTTGACCACCAATCAGGTGCCTTCTGCTGCCAACCCAGGACTTTAAAAGGACTATGTGTGCCACTCAGAGTAGTGTATGCAGAGTCAGCATGAGTGGGTTAGCAGGAGTAGAGGGTTAGAGTCTGCTGGAGTTAGCTGGAACAGATGGAACTAGGGCAAATCATACTGCTGGAAATTGCCCAAATGACCTCCTAGTACTGTGATACCACACATATGGAAGAGCTGTCTTGCTGTGGGACTGTCATTTTGCTGGTTTCAGGCTGGACAAATTTGGGTTTGGATGAAGTATAATAACTACTGTATGTAGTTTTGTTTGACTCTTTCCTACATAGGGTGGCTGTGGAGGGAGAGTTATCTGGCAGCAGACAGGTAACCAGTGGGGTCCCGCATGGCTCAGTGCTGGGGCCGGTGTTGTTCAATGTCTTCAGCAATAACATTGGAGATGGCATTAAGGGCAAAATGTGCCTATTTATGGATTATACCAAACTCTGCGGGAGAGTGGACACAACTGAAGGGATATGGAAGGACTGCCTGCCCTTGAACGGGGATGCTGCAGCTCCCCCACGGTCGGCCAGCACCCAGCCAGCCACCGACCGAGACCAGGACACCAGCCTGCAGCTTCTTGGAAGCTGCCTACACTTGAACAGGGATGCTTCAGCTCTCCCATGGTTGGCTGGCACCTAGCCAGCCACCAACTGAGACCAGGATGCCCACCTGCAGCTCCTTGGAAGCTGCCTGCCCTTGAACGGGGCTGCTTCAGCTCCCACAGTCGGCCGGCACCCAGCTAGCCACCAAGCTGAGACCAGGGCGCCGCCTGCAGCTCCTTGGAAGGTGCAGAGACAGCCAATGTGGCTGCAGGGCGTCCAGCAAACCGCTCTGATTGGCCAGGACTTTTCCCTGCTTCTGCCACCTGACACTTTTACAAATAGATTTTACATAGAACTAAGCACATTTCAAGTGTGTAATAGAAGTTTTTCAACTGTATTAGCTGGATTATAATTTCTACTAGTGTTTTAAAGTGCTTACACCTCTCTTCTTTCAGTGCTCCTCCTGCACCCCCCCATCCAAGCACTCTGCCTTTGCGCTGAAAAGTCTAACTGCCTTTTGTCTTGCATAACTGCTCAAATCTAAACCCATCCTAACCTCTATGCTATTTAAGACCTACTGTTTTTTTCTCTCTCCAGCTGCCTGCCCTTGAACGGGGCTGCTTCAGCTCCCCCACGGTCGGCCGGGACCCAGCCAGCCACCAACTGAGACCAGGACGCCCGCCTGCAGCTCCTTGGAAGGTATGGGACAGCGCAGCCAATCGGAACATGGGCGCTTCCAGCAAACCCGCTCTGATTGGTCAGGACTTTTCCCCTGCTTCTGCCACCTGCCACTTTTTACAAATAGATTTTACATAGAACTAAGCACATTTCAAGTGTGTAATAGAAGTTTTTTTTAAGTGGCTAGTTTTCCATTAGCAGGTTATACAGACCTGCCACTAGAGGGATTCTTGTCTTTCTAACCAAATCACTGTACTCAGTCATGGGCAATATGGCCTGCATTATCATTTTATTTCTAATCCTGGCAAAAAGTATGACTCATAAAGCACTGATCCACGATAAGTCAGAAGTCATCCCAGCCTGGGAACCCACGATCATAGTTCCTGCTGCATCTTCATATTGCTTCCCTGCTCTTAATCTGTTGGGTTTTCATTTTAATTCTCATCCCTCTACTCTGGCCATCCTTCCTTCACCAATGTATTTCCGTGCACTTCCCCTGCTAGCCTTGAACAGCCGTGTCAGCGTCTCCTATACCCTGGCTAGATCTACCTCAATGACTGAACACCACACAAGAACCCATACGAAAAGAGCCCACTTGTACCTGATAAATGCCCTCAAGAAAATGTTTCTAATTCTCCTTTTCTGTTCAGGCAATGTCGAACTAAATCCAGGTCCCCCAACTCAAATCACTTCTCCGTCAGAGTTTGCAGTTGCTCCTGGGATGAAACTGATGATGGTCAATATTCTAAGCCTACTCAAAAAACTTGATCATCTTCAAGTTTGGGCAGCCCACACTGACCCAGATCTGATTATAATTACCGAGTCATGGCTAAAAAAGACCAACACTTATCCACAAATTACTATACCGAACTTCAAGCTCTTTAGGGCTGATAGGGATTGAGGGTTGTATATGCCAAATCAAATTTGATGTTAGCAGCATTTCCTGTAAAACTAAGCCCAGGAATACGAGATTGCCTCGCTTAAACTTCACCTTCCATCCTCAGAGTGCATCACAATCACTGGTGGCTATAGACCCTGTCAGGCATGAAAATTCTTAACATGCTGAAATCCATAACCCACTGCTACACGGAAACAATAATCTTAGGGACTTCAACATGGATTGGCTCACTGCTGAATCACTCCTAAAAGCAATCTGTGATGAGCTGGGTCTTAGGCAGATAGTAACTGAACCCACAGAATCAATGCTTCTAACTCTGCCAACAGCTCACTCTTAGATGTCATCTTAACCGCATCCCACTAAAATCTCACATTCTGCAGTTTTCCATAATGACATGAGTGACCACAGTATCGTTGTATGTACAAGATTCCAATCTAAAACCCAGCAGCACCCTAAATTCAGAATCAAATGCTCGTTCTATAAATTCAACTCAGTAAACTTCCTAACCGATCTAGCTATGATCAGGTGGCAAGACCTAAATCTTGCAAAATCTGCTGATGCTACAGTCTCTGTCCTAAATGACAACCTCACCAACCTAATTAACAAGCATGCTCCTCTTATTAAAATGAGGGTGTGGAAAATCTCGCATCCGTGGTTCACCCAAGAGCTCAAATCTGCACTTACTAATAGAGACAAGCTATGGGCTAGGGCCAGGCACACAAAGAACCCGGCAGACTGGCAGGCATTTAGAACAGCCAGAAATGCCTGTGTTAAAAGTGTATGTGCTACTAAAGCAAACTTCTACATCTCCACCTCCACTCTGGAGTAGGCCAAAGGGAACTCCCAAAAAGTCTAGAAGACACTGAGATCCATTGAAGGCCATCCTGCTGCTTCCTCCCCTCCCACCAAGATTCTGGCCAAGGACGGGATGGTTGAAAACAAACTGCGAATCCTCGAAGAACTTAACCTTCACTTTGCCACTGCCGGGTTGGCATTCGACACCTCCCCATATGCTAGCCGAGTGAATAGCAACATTAGCCCAGATTCTACACATGCTACTTCACCTCATCCCTTCCAGTTGTGCCTGTTTAGCTACAAAGAAGTCAAAGACATAATTCTTAGCCTTGACACCAAGAAAAGTGCAGGGGACGATGGCCTTGAATCATTTTTCTTGCGGCTAGGCTATGCCCAGCTCACAGCCCCCATCCTTCACATCTTCAACCTCTCTATTACCACAGCCAATGTTCCATCCTGCTGTAAATCTGCCCATGTTCTTCCTCTCTTCAAATCAGGAGATCCTTGTGATTTAAACAACTGCCGTCCTATCTCTTATCTTGCCCATTCTCTCCAAAGTGCTGGAAAAACTTTGAAGCGCACTCCTTCCTAAACCCGGCCCAATCTGGCTTCAGGTTGAATCACAGTACCATCTCAGCCTTGGCTAAAGTCTCTAATGACTAGATCCATGCTATGGACACCAAGAAGGTTACTGGTGCAGTCTTTCTAGACCCGGCTCCATCCTAGGACCAATCCTTTTTTCCCTGTACATCAACAACCTTGACTCCCACATAAAGAACTCTAGCATACATTTCTTTGCTGACGATACAGTTTTGTACACATCAGGCTCGTCCTTAACTAAAGTTAGGGAAGCACTCCAAGCTGACTTTATCCAGTTAGAAAGCAACCTTATCAATGCCAAGCTCCTCTTAAATGCCAAAAAAACCAAGACAATTATTTTCTTGAGACTTGCCTTGTCTGGTGCCCTACCTACCCCACCTAAAAACTTCATAGTTACCTCCCTAGGTGAACCCTTGGAAGTCATACCTAAATTTAAATATCTAGGTATGTGGATAGACAACAAGCTTTCCTTCAACGACCACATCGAGGATCTATCAAAGAGGCTTAAAGGACGCTTGTTTTTCTTCTTTAGAAATAGGACCCTCTTTTCTCTCACGACCTGCAAAAGACTTGTCCAAGCAACATTCCTTCCCTTGCTTGACTACGGAGACATTATCTTTATCTCCTCCCCAACCTTGAGCCTATCTAAACTGGATGTACTCTATCACCATGCTCTTCGCTTCATTACTAACTCTGTGTACAGGACCCACCACTGTGATCTTTATGCAGCAGTTGGGTGGACCTCTTTTGCTACCTGACGCCTCCTGCATGCTGGCATTTGGACCCTCAAATTACTACTCCACAAACTGCCTGTCTATTTAACGTCTCTCATACACATCTCACATAGCGCCTACTCCCTAAGGAAATCCAAACTACTAGATGTTCCCAGGACATGTTTCATAGCTGGCCAAAGTGCTGTCTCATACGCCCTTCTAAATATTTGGAACCAACTACAAGCCATGCTGAAGCTAACCAGCATCGTATCAATTAACTCCTACAAAACACTAGCTATCTCTAAATTAAAAGACATATGTAGGTGCTACTAGGCTCCCAATGCCAAGTCAACTTCCTAGGTACCAAGTGTCCCTCTACTTATTAAGCTGAAAGATGTTGCATAACTTAGGGCAAGGTTTAAGCTGGAATGTACTGCATATATAGCACAAGGACTTCTATTGTGTATACCTCTTGTATTATATATTTTTTCTTTGTTGTTCTACATTTTATATCTCCTGTCTATGTAATTGCAAACTGTATGTGTATGTGCCTCAGGACCTCCTTGTGAATGGCCTTGCTCAACTGAGTCTTTCCTGCAATAAACTTGAACTACAAGAAGATCTGGGAAAGATAGGGAGGTGGTCCAGTGTATGGCAGCTTGGCTTCAATGCCAAGAAATGCAAGTTATGCATATTGGAGCCAAGAATCCCAGGACAGAGTACTACCTGGGTGGAGTCCGAGTATCTGCATCAGAGGAGGAGAAGGACCTGGAAGCAATGATCACAAGTGATCTGAAGCACTCCATGCAGTGCAAGAAAGCAGCAGCAAAGGCAAACATGTTGCTGGGATGCATATCTAGGGGGATCAGTAGTAGGAGAGAGGAGGTTATACTGGCCTTCTACAGGTCACTGGTAAGGCCACATCTAGAGTATGGAGTTCAGTACTGGTGCCTACACCTCAAAAATTACTTTAACCTGCTAGAGAAGGTCCAGAGGAGGGCTACAAAATGATAGCTGGTCAGCAGGGTAAGGCATATGAGGAGAGACTGAGGGCACTGAACATGTGCTCCCTGGAAGACAGGAGAGGGGGAGAGAGAGAGAGAGAGAGAGAGAGGAGAGAGGGCATGATTGGGACCTTCAAGTACTTGAAAGGGATAAATAAGGTTGATAAGGAGAGTCTCTTTAAGCTGAACTGCAACCATAACATGAGAGGGCACAGTCTTAAGCTGGAGGGTGGGAGGTTTAGGAGGGAGGTCAGGAAGCACTTCTTCACAGAGAGGGTGATGGACACTTGGAATGAGTTGCCAGAAGAAGTAATCTTGGTGAAGACAGTGGGCAGCTTTAAGAGAGGCTGGGACAGACATGGGGGAGGGTAAGGGTCATGGGTAGGGAGGATGGGAGGAGTGGGGAGGGAAGGCAGGGACATTAGCTTTAAGCTATGAATCCTGCAATTCGAGCAGACTTGATAGACCAAATGGCCTTCTGCTGGCTTCTTGATTTGTTCGTATGTTCATACATACATGCTACAGAATGAAGGACTGCTACTAAGACTGTAAAGTATGATACCCGGGGCTGGATTTTCAGCCCTCCTGGGACAAAGTACTACTCTGCAACGGCCAACGCAAAATGAATTCTCCGCACCTGTGGACTTTACAGTTTCCAGCCCAAGCTCCACACAGATGGCAGGCACAGCTGCTGGAGATGTTATGCCTGATCCCACCAAGCATAACATTTAGTGCAGCTGGGCCAAAATAATGGTTGCAAGCTGTCGTAAATCAGGGAGCCAATCATAAATTGGCTTCTGCTTTAAAGATACAGCATATGCAGGAAAAACTGTAGCTCCACAAGTGAAGCCCCACATAGGCAGTTTTTCCCCACACCTTTGCCGATTTGGGGGGACTGAAAAACTGGCCCCTGCATTCTGGGTCCGTCAGACTGCTTACACTCTATTTGTGTTGCTAATTAGCTTGTGTCCCACCCTGCCTGCTTAGTTAACTGTTGTGCTAGATTTTTAAAGAGTATACTACTGCTGTAACAACCAATCTAGGTAGACCCATCATTCAGCTTTAGTATGTAACTTTAGAATTTGTAGATTACCAGGTGTGTTGCTAAATTATGTGCCAGTTGGTCTCTGACCCACCCTGCCTGATTTTTGCTTAACTTATATGGTACCCCAGTAACACCCTAGTAGTGCATGTTTCAGTAATTATGTCTAAGGTCAGTTAGCCTCTGACCCCCACCCATATTTTGCTTTATATTAGCCAACTAAGACCCTCTGTAGGTATACCTGTAGTACAGGTTTAGTAATTATCTGTGTAACATGGCATTAATCTGCACACTGAAATATTGAATTTCTATTGACCTAAGTGTAACAGGCAGTACTTCATCAACCATGGTCTAATTTCCAAGTAGACCATCGTTTGTGATGTACAGTAGTACCTTGACAATCCACCATAGGCAAAAGCAGTATACAAGTAAAAACCGTATGCAAATATTCTGCTGTTTCTGCTTGCTCCAGCAATTCTTTGGTCAAGTGCAGTTCCCATGGCAGCTGCAAAGCAGTGCTGTGTTGCTAGCATCATTTCACAGCCATCGTAAAACAGCAGAATTCCCTGATTTTGCCACCCACCCACCCAGTGGATGACTATTCACAAGTGAAGCACAGAAGGAGAGCAATGCATTATTTTAATGTCAACTTTTGTGTGTGTGGAGTAGTGGGCATCACTACCTTGGCAAATAAACACCATGGTTAAGATGAACCTGCACCTACTATAACAGAAAGCAAAAATAACAACGACAGTGAGATAAACAAGGCAAGATCAAAGAAAGAGGCTGCTTCTATAAGTGAAAAGAAAAATAAAGAAAGTGAGAAAAATGAAAGGCAATCAAAGAGAGAGACTAACAATACTAGTCAAAACAAGTATTTGAAAGGTGAGAGCAGTAAACGTCATGTTGTTCTAGCTCCTGCTAAGCTAGGTAATTTAGAGAGGAAAAAAAGTGAAGTTAATACTCAGAAAAATAGTACTTGGTCTATGAAAGTTTTTTTCAGATTGGCACAATTCAGTACATTTTGAAAATGTGCTGTGCTGCTAGCATTGTTTCACAGCCACCTATTGGCCTGCCAAGGTAACTGCAGGAACAAAACATGAAGCTTCACCCTAGCACGCACCTATCATGCAGTGCAACCCATATGTTGTAATACGCACAGATGAAAACCGAAGAACCTAGTGTAGAAAGTTAACTGCAAGTTTTTTAAAAGTTTTAAAATATGTTTTGATGTTAGAAAGCTTAACGCGTGTAATGAAAGCTATTTTTGCAAAAGTTAAATAGCAGCCATGATATTTCTAAAAGGTGTGTTCCAATTGCTTTGTACTGCGTGTACACCATGTTTCACAGCTCTGCATAAAGCATTCCAAAACTAAATTAGTCTGTTTGTTCTCATTTACTTGGAGAATATTAGTCATACAATTATTGCCATGTTGCAAGAGAATTACACTACTTGAAAGGATGGGTCTACTGTGGAATTAATTCATGGTTGGGTCATTGGAGGCACTCAGCCTCAACCCCCCCAAACCACTGATTAATTCCACAATAGAACCATCCTTTCTCATGGATTAATCCTTACTCAGGATCAGTAAGCCTCCAACACATCCTACCTATTTTTGTTCATTATTTTATGTTAGCCAGTTGCTTCTGCTAATAATTATACACTAGCAAGAAAATTTCCTGAGCTCTGATTGGTCAGTGTGTGCACATGTTACAGTGAGGTTATCTGAGAACAGCCTCACAATGTCAAGTCCAAACATACAAACAACTTCTTTTAATAAAAATTTGAAACCTTACAATTGCAGTATAGCAGCAAAAGCGTAGTTTCATATAAAAAACATATTTGCTTGTATTGTGGGAAGGGGAACATTTTATTTTGCCATGGCTAAAACATTTCATAGTCAGGCAGAGAACAAGTGTCAGAACATCTCCTTTATAGTGTGGAAACATCTCTTTTATAGTATCAATTTTACAGTTTTATTTTTTATGAGGAAACACACCACATATGAATGCATTGCATCATGGGTATGCAAATACCCAGTTGCCTGGTATTGTGCAACACACTACAGTGATAAAAGACAATTGATTAGTTGCATGATCATGATGCAATGCTTTCATATGGGGAAAGTTTCCTCAAAAAAATGGAATTAAATAAAAAAATAAAACTGTACAACTGATACTATAAAATAGCTGTCCCTACACATAAAAGGGATGTTCCAACACTTGTTCTCTGCCTAATAGTCATCAACACATGCTCATTTGTATCCCCACAATATTAATAAATAAGAGCAATTGTATAATAGCAATAATGCACTCCAGAGTTTGGGTTATGTTGGGATAATCACACTTTTGGGGTGTTGGATGCTGTTGACCTTGTACCCAACCACCCAGGGTTGTGGGGTCATCCCAGCACAACCCACAATCTGTTGTGCATTTTTGCTTAAATTTATCATGTTTGACTATTGTTTGTTGTTCTTGCTTTTTTGCAATTATCAAGTTGCTTCCATCAATAGTTAAGTTAACCTAACAAGTAGCAAAACCCTTTCTAGGTGGAACCCTATTCTGTGATTCAGTTTAAGAATGGAGTACAGTGGGAAGATAGGTTGTGGTGAATGTGGGGTGTTTTTCTCCAGGGATATGCTCTGGAGGAAGGGGCATTGCCCCATCTGCGGAACCTTTGTGGAGCTCCATGCTCAGCTGTCAGCAGTGAGAGATGAGATATTTCTGCAGGGTCGCACCTCATCTGAAGCCAGCATCCCACCCACCCCCACAGAGACCCACCAGCCCAGGGGGTAGAGTGTAGTGGGGAGAGGGAGAAGGAAGGTGGCAAGGGCTAGTCACAAGGAAGTTGTCTGGCCCCATGCCATCTAGATAGCAAAATGTTTTGCACCCCAGGGGAGCCTCAGGTACCTGTCTCTGCAGACAGACAGGTAGGGATGGGACTCCAAGTCAGTCAATAGAAAGGGACAGGACAACTTGATGGCACCTGGGTGAAAAGACAGGAAGAAATCAATTAGGAGAGTTTTAGTGGTTGGAGACTCAATGATCGGGGGTAGAGAGGGTGGTGGAAGGAGTGTTGGGAGGGGGATGGGCAGGTGCCATCCTGGGGCAACAGCCATCCAGGATGTAGATAGAATAGGGAGGATAGTGGAAGGGAGAGTAGGGGGGCTGGTACACCTAGGTACTAATGATCTGGCAAATCAGACTGTGGAGATGGTGAAGTAGAACTTTCACAGTCTGGGAGACAGACTATAGGCACAATCTATCTCTCTGGTCTTTTCTGAGGTACTTCCTGTGTGGGGCAGGGGGGAAACTGAATAAGGAGGGAGGAGATAAAGGAGTTTAATGGGTGGCTAAGAGGCTGGTGTCAGAAGAAAGGGTACTACTTTGTGGGAGACTGGGGGAACTTCTGGGACAGGAGGCTTTTCAAGGGTGATGGCCATCACCTAACAAAAGAGGGGACTAGTGTGTTGGGGCAGAACTTTGATGTCTTTATCAGACAGCTAGGCTGGCTGTGGGGGAGACTGAGTCTAGGGGAAACAATGTGTTAAGAGAGAGGAAGGGGAACCTAGCTCAAACTCCCCCTAATCTGGGGGCTTTTAGAGGAACAGAGAGAAAAAATAGGGTTGGAGTCCAAATTGGGATGGGGAAGGGACCAAGGAGGGGGTGATCACAGAGCCTGCAATCAACAAGTAAGGAAGGAGACCAGGGAGGTACAAAGAGAAAAGGAACAGTAAACAGCCAATGGGATCAATGGTTAGATGGAAGGAGGCCAGCCTCAACGCAAGGAGTCCAGGTGATAGAATCAGTGAGCTCCAGTTGATGATGGCTGACACTGAGGTGGACCTCATAGCCGTCACAGAGACTTGAGCCTCAGAAATTAACGTGCAGGACCTGACAGTCCCAGACTACACCATGTTTAGGAGGGATAGAGGAAAAGGTAAAGGGGAAGGTGTAGCCCTCTATGTCATTGTTGGCACTGAGGCTGAGGAGGAATGACATGTCATGGGGAGTAATAGGAGACAGAGTCACCATGGGTGCAGCTCACAGCAGCCTTAGGCAAGAAAATCAAGTGGGGGTGATCTGTAGACTGGCAGGACAGTTGTAGGAGAGGGATAGGGAGCTTGGGGAAGAACTAGTTAGGGAAGTGGCAAAGGGGGAGGTGGTGGTGGTGGGCGACCTGAACCTGCTGAACTGGGAGGTTCCAACTGCCAGGAGCATCAGAAGTCAGGCCTTAGAGAACCCACCAGGCAGCCTGCCATCCATGATATGGTGTTCACCAACTCAGAGATGATAGCAGCAATGCAGGTAGGCCACTAGGAAACAGTGACCATAGCTCTATCTGGTTTGAGCTGACCCTGGGGACCAGTAAACCACAATCAACAGCTGAGGTCATCAATTTTAGAAGAGCAGACTTTAAAATGATGAGGGAAGTGGTTCAGGACAACTTAGTCTAGATGGACAACACAAAACAGGTGGAGGGGAGAAGGGAGGCAATAAAAAGGGCCATTCTCGAGGCATCAAAGATAAGCCTGCGGTACAATAACAAAGGGAAAAAAGTACAAGCAACCAATGTGGTTCTCTGAAAGGTTCAGAGAAGCAGTGAGGATCAAAAAGGTCTTCATAAAATACAAAGAAAATGAGAGGAAGGAAGAATGGCAGGAATACCAGCTGAGAACTAGGGAAGCTAGAAGGGCAGTTAGGGAGGCTAAGGAAGACACTGAGTAGTGTATTGCTGAGAGGCTGAAGAGTGGAGAGAAGTGATTCTTCAGTTACAGTATGTTAGGGGAAAAAAAGAAGAAAAGAGAGGGAATTGTTAGGCTGTTGGAGGGAGGTAGGGTGATGGAGGAGGACAGGCAAAAGGCAGCCATCCTTACTAATTACTTTTGCTCTGTCTTCACCAGGGATGTCAGCAGGCCCTTGCCAAACAGTAGTATCAAGGCAGCCACTAAGGGGGTCCTGGAGATGAGGCAGCCAGTATTTTCTAGTGAAAGGGTCCGAGGAACTGGACGATGATGGATGTGGTTCTGCTTCACAACAGAGGGGGGACAAGGAACAAGCAGGGAACTACAAACCTGCCAGTTTTATCTCAGTTGTAGGGAAACTGATGGAGCCAGTAGTCAAGGAAGACCTAGTGAACTACCTGGAGAGCAATGGCCTCCAGGATATTAAACAGCATGGGTTCCTGGCATGGAGGTCTTGTCAGACAAACCTAATAGTTTTCTTTCACTGGGTGACAAGGGCATTGGATGGGGTCACACCATTGATATTTTCTGTTTCAGTTTCAGTGAAACCTTAGACTCAGTGCCTCACAGGCAACTGCTGAAAAAGACAAGGATCTGGGGGCAACAATGGACATAGTAAGATGCATAGGAAATTAGCTAAGAGGGAAGCAGTAGATGGTAGTGATAAATTAAGTAAAATTGGATGTGAGGGAGGTCACAAGTGGAATGCCACAGGGATCTGTCTTAGGGTTGGTCCTCCTCAATATGTTCATGAGTGACATTTGAGGAGAAATCCAGGGCAGGGTTTTGTCTCTTCACAAATGTGATGAAGCCCTGTGGGAGGGTGGATTGTGATGAGGGAATAAGGGGACTGCAGAGTGACTGCTTAGACTGGATTGGGGCTTGATTTTCAAAAGTCGGGACTGGCGCAAGGGGGCTTGTGGCAAGGAGAAATGGCACAAAGGGCTCCTTGCACCACACCTTGCACCAGTCCTGATTCTGTAAGAGACAATGCAGGCAGGTGTGCCCGCATCAGACCCGCAGATGGGGTACTGCATAATCTATCTTATTGTACAACATGCACAGTAAGCCCGACTATGTGGTGCCCAATTTGTGGGTCTGTGAGCTTGATGGGGGCCAACGGTGCTACAGTTTTCCCTGGCACTGCCATCCATGCGCTTAATGCCCTTTAGTGCACTCCCACAGATCCCTGCTCAATATCCCATGCCGGTTGCAGGATGCCCCCCCTCCACTGTACTTCTGTACCAGTGCTGACTCTGTGACAAGGGGCATGATTGCATCCTCTGTCAGACCTCTAAGGTGTGCCACCTCTGGTGTAGCACCTGTCTGTAGCAAATCTGGGGACTTTGGTACAGGGACCCCTGTTGTTCAAGAATCAGGCACAGGGTCTCGGTGTACCCAGGGTGCTGTAGGGAGGGGTTCAACACAACTTGTGCCACTGACTCTATGGGCACTCTGAAAATCGAGTTCAGGTGGTCTGAGATCTGGCAGTTGAAATTCAATGCCAAAAAGTGAAAGGTGATGCACCTAGGGAGGAAGAACCTCAGGATGGAGTACTGGATGGGATGGGATAAGCTGAGCAGTGTGACTGAGGCAAGAGACCTAGGAGTCATTATTAGTGACACCCTCAAACAATCAAATGAAATAAGGCCTTTAGTAAGGCAAAATAAGATATTAGGATGTATCGGGAAGGGTATTGACAGTAGAAGGAAACAGAGACTATTACCTCTTTACAGTTCGGTGGTAAGGCCTCACCTAGAGTACCGCACTCAGTTCTAGAGTCCTCTCCTCAGGAAAGATAAGGACAGGCTACAGGCAGTGCAATCAAGGATGACTGGCATGATACAAGGCCAGCAGGGCAGCTCTTATGAGGATCGGCTCAAGGCACTAAGCATTCCCACCTGAGACCAGCTGGGAGATGGGTGATGTGATAGAGACTGTCAGATTCTTGAAAAGAATAAACAAGGTAAACTGAGAAGAGTTATTTAGCATAAGCACAAACCTGAGATCATGGGGGCATGAGTGGAAGCAGCAACAAAGGAGTTTTAAGAGGGATTTGAGGAAGTATTATTTTACAGACCTTGGAATAGTCCACAGCCAAAGTGGTAGGTGCCAAAACCATAAATGGTTACAAGAGCAGTTGGGACCAAATGAAGGTTATTGTGGCTACTCATGGCAATAATAGTAGAGAGGAGAATGGGGGGAGAATAGGGAGAACTAGTACCTTGGATGGCAAATAGGTCTGAAAGGGAACCACAGACAGTCTTGATGGACCTTCAGTCTTTTTCTGCCAGCATTGTCTATGTTTCTGTGTTTCTAAAAACCCTGACAAACAAAATTTCCTGGTTCTGCCTTGAGTAATAGCTTTGTGACTCTATACAGTATGTATCAGTTAAAGGCAGACATTGCATACAGCTCATACTTTTATTTTAGATATGTTAACTAATGCCACTGATATAAGATCTGCACCTGAGGTGGTGGTCTAAGAAAGTAATGTAACTGGTTCAAGGCCTTCACCTGAGGTGATGATCTGAGAAACAGAGGCAGAATTCCTTCATCTGAGGGAGACACTAATTCAATGAATCAAATGCCTGCCTCTGAGGCAGGGGTCTGAATGCCCACATGTACACTGGCTGCCTCTGAGGCAGGGTATTGCGACACAGGTCCAACCCAGGTCTCAGAGACTCGATGCCCTAGCATATGTCCCTTACCTACCCCAGACTCACTAACTAATTCCACTGAAACAAGCCCTTCACACGAGGTGGTAGTCTGAGAAACAGAGGAAGAATGCAGGGAAGAAGGGGTTCCAAATATGGGGAAAAACAGAACCACTCCACCTAAAACTCTGAAGGTTGTACTGTAATCCCAAACAGTTCAGGAGCTGTGGGAACTCATTTAGCACTTCAGTACGAATTACCAGTTTGTGACAAACACGTTGCGGTTCAGTTCAGGGCATCAGGGGGGCTGTGGGGTTGTGAGGAATGTGGTTTGGAGCCAGGAAGATATGGCACTCTACTCCATTTATTTACTTTACAGCCAAAATTCTGCTGGTTTGTAAGAATGCCATTTGGTTTGGGGCATATGGGGAGGGGGGGGGTAGTGACTGCCAAATAGAGCACTCCTTAGAATAAATTTAAATTATAAGGTGGTAGCAAGCAGAGCAGCTTTTTGGTTTAGCACAAGAAAAAGAAAAAATATAAAAGGTCATGTAGGGCTCTGAGCTGGGGGGTGTTTATAAAAAAAACATCAGATGGAGCACTGGGGACAAATTTTACCTCCCCAGTTAACTTTAATTTATGCTACATCCCTTAAACATTAGAATCAAAACAAATTTTAAATGAAAAGAAAAGTGACTTTAAATTACTTACTGGAGGACAAAAAAATGTAGTGTCAGACGTTTGAATATATAGGTTCAATGTCCAGCTTGCCATGATGATTCTTTGTTTTAAAATGGAATTAAAGGGACAGGAGTGACCTGCTGCTGCATTTGTTTGCTTGTGCAAGGAAGCACAAGTAGGCTAGTAGGTCAGTGGAAGGGGGGTATTGAGGTAGTGAAAAAGGGCCAATTACCAGCTTGGTTCAGCTAACCTGTAGAACAGGACTTGAGAGGACCAATGGAATTAAGTGTCCATAGCCAGTAGGAAGCAGTTAAGGATCTTAGAAAGCAACAGGGTGGCAGCCAATGAAAAGCAAGTTGCTAAGCAAAAGGGTGGACTTAGGCAGTCTGCCTGGGAGGTGGAGGCAACTTTGGTTTAAGAAAAGTATCTCCTGCTTAACAAAAGGTAGTCGCTATGGCGGGTATTAGCATCAGGGCAGTAGTGGATTACCCCTACAGGGTAAGTGCTCCTACAGGGAGGACAGAACAGTACTTAAAGCTGAGTAGAGTGTAGTGAAAGAGGTTACAGGAGCCAGACTGGAGGAGCAGCATGGCCAGCTGAACAGCTGAACCATGGCTGACTCCAGGCAGACTCCTCCAATATGATGTCCTTTGTGCTCGGTCCTTCACACAGAAGTCGCAGCACAGAAGGCAGCTTAAAATATCGCACTGAAATAGGGAGATGGGAGTTCAGGGACCTGTCCATGAGGCTCTTGATTGGCTGTTTCCCCTAGCAACCCTCAAAACAGCTCCAGAGTGCAGTGTCTCGAGGAGAGAGTGCATCCATGGTCTGTCTCAGGAAACTAAACTAAGCTGAAATGGAAAGCAAGAGTGTAAAGCTCTCTAAAAATCATGCTTAGTGACCCCAAAAACAGCTCCAGAGGGTCTGCTGAAGGCTGGTGGTGAGGCATCCATCGGGGAGGAAGGGTGAGCACAAGATGGTCTGGTACTAGGGATAGGCCAGATTCCTGCCCTCTAAACTGAACCCGTCGAATTGTGGTGGTTCTGTTTATGCAAGACCTGAACTGAACACTGCTGGCACGGCTTGGATCTTGCATGTGTTTTTTTTTCCTCCCTCAGTCTCCCTTCTTACATGCCTGTCATGCGATATGTATGGGAGGCTGAGAAGGAGCTGACAGTATGTGCCTGCGAGCCTGTATACCCTGGTATGCACATGTGCAAAACTGGGGTATACATAGGCTCATGCATGTTGCTCAGTGCCATTTCACATGGGAATGAGCTGGAGTGCAGAGCAAGACTGCAGAAGAACTTAAGAGTGTTTGAATTGCATGGACAGACTCAGAGCAGTGGCAGTGTTTTGTTTTTCAGAGCGGAGAGAAGGGGGACTCAGAGCCAGATTATGGGCTACAGAGAGTGGGACTCCAAGTCCAAGTTAAATAAAAAACCTACGGGGTCTGGGAGACCTGGGTGGGTGGTGGGCTGCTGTGGGGCACATGGGGCTCAAGGACTTGCCAGGCCAGAAGGAGGGTAGACCATTCCTGCAATCCAGAATCAGCAAATTAAAAAGTAAAAAAAAACACACACAAAATAAGAACCAGGGGGAGCTGATTGGGTTGTTGTGGGGTGGGCTGGTGGTGGTGGTACATGAGGGTGAGCCTTAGCTCTCCTAGTCTTGGACTGCTGTCCTCTTGTTGCTTTTTTGCAGCTGAAGAGTGAAAGAAAAAAGCAAGAAACAAAGCAGCCAAAGTCTGAAAGTTCACTCTGTGAGTGTGTGTGTGTGTGTGTGTGTGTGTGTGTTAGGGGGAATTAATGACTTCATTGTGACTGAGGAGGAGGAGTCAGAGGGAGGATTACCAGAGGACTCCTTAGTCAAATGAAAGGGATCTGGGAGAACTAGGTTGGTGGTGGGCTGCTGCAGTGCATATGGGGTTCAAGAACTTGTCTTCAGCCAAGTCACTGGTCAGATGATGGACCATTCCTCCAGAGCAAAAGTGAAAACTTAAAAATAAATAAATAAATAAGCAAATAAATAAAAAAACACAACAAACAAGTATTTGTCAATGCCGAATGTTATTGCACTGGCATTGGCAGTGGCAGAGGTGGAGAGGCATAGAACTGTGAGTTTGTTAATGTGTCCCAAAAGGTGATTTTACACAGTGAGTACGCCACTGTGTGGCCGAGCTTGCGGAAACACGTTTTGGGCAGGCTGTGGAAAATGGCAGCAGGACTGTTGATAATGAGGTGTGCACAAATGTCAGTGGTGAAAATGTGGCATGAAAATATTGCAGATTGACAAAGTTACAAGGGTGCGTGGACCTCTGCTGATGAATAGTGTCAGCGTCATTTCCTCAAAGTGTCCCAAAAAGTGATTTTGCACAGTGACTGTGCAATTCTGTACCGGACGTGCGAAAACACATTTCAGCTAGCTGTACTGTTCATAAGGAGGTATGGAAAAATAGCAGTGATGAACAATTGGAGTGAAAGTATTACAGATTCACAAAGTCATGGGTGTGCGTGCAAACTGCGCAACGCGCACTCGTAAAACACTCATTTTATTGACTTTCGTCCCTAAATTTTCAACATAGGCATTTTAGGACATCTGCTAATGAACAGTGGCACTTCCATTTTCATAATGTGTCTCGAACATGGGCTTTCCACAGCAACTGCGCTATTGTGCGTCGGAACTGCGAAAACAGATTTTGGTCAGGATGTGAAAAATGATAGCTGTAATGTTCATTAGGAGGTGTAGAACAATGGCACTGTTGAAAATGTGGAGTGAAAATATTATAAGTTTGCGAACTTACGAATGTGCATGCAAACTGTACAATGCACGCTCATAACACAGTCATTTTATGGAGTATTGTAACCAAATTTTCAACACAGGCATTTTAAGACCTCTGCTCATGAACAGTGTTACTATCATTTTTGTAATGTGTCCTGAACAGTGATTTCGCACAGCGACCATGCTATTCTGCGCCGGAAGTGTGAAAACACATTTTGGCCAAGATGTGAAAAATGACAGCTGTACAGTTCACAAGAAGGTGTGGGGTAAATACTAGTGTTGAAAATCTGGCATGAAAATAGTGCGAATGCGCTAACTTACGAGCGTGCATTGCGCAGTTGCTACACACACTCGTAAAAGTTATTTTTTTGATTTTTCCCACAAACTTGCAACATAGGCTTTTTGAGAGCCCTTCTCATGAACAGTGGCACTGTCATTTCGTTACTCAGTCCTGAAAGGTGATTCTGCACAGTGAGTGCAAAATCTCCTTTCAGGACCGAATAACTCCATGACAGTACAAGAATTCATGAGAAGGGGTCCCAAAAACCCCATGTTGAAAATTTGCGGCCAAAATTGGCAAAAACGCCCGAGATATGTATTAAAGTTGAAAACCCCCTATTCATTCCGTTATACATCTTCCCGGCATTTCTTCAGTTCACGGTCGGCTTTGAAGAGTGCAGACGTGTTCCTGGTCCACCGAAGATCATCGTGCCAGACTCCACAGGTAAGTATGGAGTGAGGGAGGGTGAGCTGAGGCAGGTGCACAGAGGGTGGGTGCGGGTGGGAAGAGGGAGGCATTGAGACTATGAGGGACCATTTTCATTTTACAGGAAAAAAAAAACCCATTGCGGGACAGTTTTTGCTTTGCAGGGGATTTGGCATGCTTGGGTGGGCTCCCAGCATGCCACCTAACTGTATGGGGGGGTCTATAGCAGATGGGGGATTGGGCACCCTCATCGGCACACAATCTGGGGGGATGAGGAAGTAACACCGATGGGGACTGGACACCCTGTTGGCACACAAAGAAAGTATGGAGGGCAAGCTGAGGGGATTGAGCACCCCTCGGCACTCAACCAATTAAGAGGTTTATGCCGGCGGGGGTGGGCTCTCTGTCAGCACACAAAGAAAGCAGGGAGGTTAACTGGCGGGGATTGGGCACCCACAAGTCGGCAGTAGTTGGGCGGTCACCGTCATCGACATACTCATAATGTCGGCGAAGCATCGTGAAGGGTCCATGCAGGCGACGAGCTTTGCTCGGATTGCAGCGGACCTTTTCTTAGGTGTGCTCACCACATTATGTATGCATGGTGTGGTGCCAGCATGCAGGCTGATTGGGGAATGAGGGACGTACCTACCGGTGCATGCCGTGCATTCGCCCAACAGCGGCCCCGCCTCCAAAGCTGCACTGTCCCACGATGTTGGCTGCGCAAGCACGCCAACATAAAAAAACACAGGATGGGCTGGTGGTACATGAGGTCAGGTCTTAGCTCTTCTAGTCCTGCTGCCCTTCTGTTGTTTTGCAGCTTAAGAGTGAAAGAAAAGAACAACAAAAAGGCAAAGAATAGAACGTCCACTCTGTGACTGTGTGTGTACGTGTGTGTTGGGGAGCAGATTAGTGATGTCATTGTGATTAAGGGAGGGTGACTTGGAGGAAAGATTATGCCAGGAGGACTCTAGATTGGTAATTAAAAAAAAAATGAAACAAAAGGGGGTCTGGGGGAGAGCTGGATGTGTGGTGGGCTGCTGTTGCACATGGGGCTTCAAGTCAAGGACTCTTTAGGTCACACCATTCCTCCAGAGCAAAACTTAAAAAAAATAAATAAAACATTTAAAAATAAATAAAAAAACACACAACAAAAAAACACAGGGGAATTGAGTGGGTAATTGTGGGGTGTGCTGTTACAAGGCAGGCCTTTAGCTCGCCTAGTCCTGTTTAATTGATTTTTTGAGCTTTTAGTGTTAGTCAGGGCTGAAGCAGTGAGTTTGAAGTGGTAGGGGTGTTTTTTCGGGTTTTCCATCTTGATTATATGTTTTGCCACATATCAAGGACATTTTCATTCTGTTCTCTGTGCCTGAACGGCTGACATTTGCTGTCGGGATTTACTCGTTTTTAAATAAATAAATACTACTGGGTCATAATTCCTGGTAATTCGTTTGAGCCAGGTTTGAAGTCGAGGGAGAAGCAAAGGAGTCTACCTACAGTCTGAAGGTGGAGTGGCGGTCATTGTCAGAGCATATGAGTGAAGTAGGAGCCCAGGAGTGGAGCAGGTGCCTGATTACGATCGGCGTTGTTGGCCGTTCGAGTCGAGCCATGGGAGTCCGGTTTCTTCGAATTGTTGCCCTGGACTCAGACTGAACTGGTGCCGTGGTACTTGTGCCAGTTGTAGTCGGCAGATCGTGGGCTCTGTCCTCAGGCCCTGTGGTTTGCTGGGTGGGCCCTATCTGAACCCAGGGAGGGACTTGCTGGGGCTATCAGCTGTATGGGAGGTTGCAGTCGATGCTGTCGGAGGGTGGGCATCATAGTATTCGGCTTTCTTCGGTTCTTCAGTGGGGAATGGACCTGTGAGCCTGTCCCATGCCAGGATGTAGTTGTGGCCTTTTTCTCCTGGTGGGGCCTTCTTGGGGGAATGGATGGGCTACATGGAGTAGCAAAGGGCCTGTTTCATCTATGCCTGAAGATGTCTGAGAAACTTCAGTAAGAAGGACCGCATCAGACAGACGGTTTGACTCTTTTCTTGCTTTATTCCTGAACCTGGCGGGCAGCGAGAGTGCCCTATTTTGATTTAGACAAAGTAAACAGTTTATGGTATCCCTGACCTAGGTGGGAGATAGGTTTGGGAGCCAGTATTTCTTTTCCTCTGAGGAGGTGAGAGCTCCCAGAGGTTAAATAATTAGCTCACTTTGGAGAGTACTGTGGTGACTCTTTATTTGGTTATTTTAATTTTTCATTGTAATATTATTTGCTGCTTTTGCTCTTGATATCTTATTTATATGTCTATTTTTTGGTTGTCTAATTTTTATCAAGTTTGATTATTGCATGGGTGTGATTTGTGGGAAGTTTGATAGGTTTGTTGAATGGTCAGGTGAAGGGAGTGGTGGGTGTTTGAGTGGAAGGAGTTTGTAATTTTGTGTTTGTTGTATTTTGGGTGCTTGTGGAGCATGGCAGAGATGTGTTGGGAAGGTGCAGTGGTGGTCAGGCATTATTTCCCCTCCAGGCTTAGGGATCTCCACCCTTTTAGTTGTCCCCCGCCATCTACAGAGGTTTATAGATGGTGTTGAGCCTTGGGGATTGTTAGGAGGAGGAGGGCGTGGGCCTGGCCTGGTGGGGGAATGGAAAGGAGTGAGCAGATTGGGATAGTGGGGACAAGGAGATGCACTGGGGTGAAATGGGCCCAGGAGAGGGGTACTCCCTGCCTGGTTCCCATACCCAAGGGTTCAGCTTGTATCAGGCGGGTAACACGGTCTTCCTTGGTTACTTATCCTACTTGGGCGGTGTTATGCAATGCCAGGTCCATTAAGAACAAGACTGCTGTAATAGCGGATCATGTTGGATCATCAGACATGGCTTGTATCACCGAGACCTGTCTGGATGAGAATGCTGGCCCAGTTTTGGCTTCAGCAATTCCAACCGGGTACTTGGTGATGCACCGCCCGAGGAGGGATCGTAGGGGCAGGGGAGTGGCCATTTGTTTTAGATTGGAACTGAACCTGGTGGAGGTACTAGTGGGGACCACCAACTCCTTCGCTGTATCATGGGCGAGGGAGTGGGGTGCAGGATTCTTCTCAGGTACCATCCACCAGGAGATGGGAAGGTTTTCCTGCGGGATGTTGCAGACTTCTTTGTCGTCCTGACATTGGGATCCCCCAGATGGCTGATCCTGGGTGATTTCAATGCCTGAGTTGACAATGAACTCTCGCAATTTGGTCAAGACTTCCTCCAGCTAATGGGTTCACTGGGCTTCACCCGGGTTATTTCCTCCTCAACCTATATTAGAGGTCATTTGCTGGACTTGGTGTTCCTCCTAGGGATGAAGATATCCGACTTGGTGTTGGAACCCGTTGGGTGGTCCGACCATCACACCATTGGGCTCAGTTTCATGACCCCCCCTTGTAGGCCGGCTCCTATGGAGATGGTCCAGTACCACCCTTTGAGGGGTTTTCCCCTGATGGCCTAATGGTGGTGCTGGACCAATTGGATTTACCAAGTAAATGCATGGATCCTTGTACTTGCCTATAATAAGGCAGTAGTGGCAGCCCCGGATTCCATTGCTCCTGTTCATGTTCATCCCTTCACTCTTCGCCAAAGACCTCCTTGGTTTGATGAGACCTTGAGGGAGTTGAGAAGAGCGGGATGAAGGCTAGAGAGGAGTTGGCAAAGTCGGGCCTTGAATGTGACAGACTTAGTTTGATGGATCATTATGAGGTCTATCAATCAGCAATTACCCATAAGAAGGCAGAATTCCTGTCCAGGAAAACTGCTGCTGTGCAGAATCGACCAGCCCAGCTCTTCCGGACTGTGGACGGATTGTGCAATCCAATCTGTCTCCAGCCCAGGAGTGCTTTTTCACAAAAACGCTGTGAGGAGTTTGCTTGATTTGTAGCAGATAAGGTTGCCACAATCAGGTCTGGAGTCCATTTGACCCCCCTCTAATGGGAGTTGCAGTGGTCAGCAGGAGATATCGGGCACCCAGTTTGCCTGGTGTGACTTTTGCCAGCCCACAACCAGTGACATTGTGATGGTCATCCAGTCATTGCGACCAACCAACAGTAGTTTGGATCTGGGCCCTATACGCCTCTTAGTAGGCTGTGTGGATAAAATTGGGCCGGTCCTTGCTGAGATAGTCTGGAGGTACTTGGAGAATGGGATCTTTCCGGGTCCCCTGAAGGAGGCTGTGGTTTGGCCACTTTTTAAAAAACCCTACTTGGACCCGGACTGCTTGGCAAACTACAGGCCTGTCTCTAACCTACCCTTTGTGGGTAAGGTTATTGAGAAGGTGGTTGCGTCGTAGCTGGACAATCATTTGACCAGCCACAATGTCTATGATTCTCTCCAGTCCGGATTTAGGAAGAGACATAGTACTGAGACAGCCTTTGTCAGGGTACTAAATGACCTCCTAATAGCAAGAGATCAAAGGACCCACTCCATCTTGGTCCTTTTAGATCTCTCTGCAGCGTTTGACACTGTGGACCATGGTGTACTGTTGGAGCGCCTGTGGTTTATCTGTGGACTGTCTGGTACTGTCCTCGGGAGGTTTCAATCATTCCTTGAGGGTAGGACTCAGAGAGTGGTGTCTCGGATTTTTTTCCTCAGCACCACTTCCTCTGTCCTGCGGGATGCCGCAGGGCTACATCTTGGCACCCATGTTGTTTGCAGTGTATATGCTGCCATTGGAGGCACTTATTAGGTGGTATGGCTTGAGTTTTCACTGCTATGCAGATGATACTTAGCTATACATGTCTTTTGTGCCTGGTCAAGATGATGCTGTCTCGGTCTTTAACAACTGTCTTGCTGAGATCCAGGATTGGATGAATGTGAGTTGGCTACGGTTAAACCCGGATAAAACTGAGGTGTTGGTTGGGGACCCAGTTCATCGGGAGATGGGTTCGTTGGCAGGACTACCCTCCGGATTATGGCTTGGGGATGTTCAGCTAGCTGCCTCAGACCAAGTGCAGAACCTGGGCATTATTTTTGATGACTGTTTGACCCTTAAATCTCAGGTGTCAGCAGTTGTCAAAACCTCTTTTTACCATCTGAGGAATATTGCCCAGGTGACACATCTGGTTCCTCCAGATGATCTTCCAACATTGATCCACACCTTCATTACCTACTGCCTTGACTACTGTAATGCTCTTTATCTAGGGCTACCGGGGGTTGATATCCACCATCTGCAGCTGGTGCAGAACGAGGCAGCTAGGCTATTGACTGGCACCTCTAGGTCCAGTAATATAATGCCTGTGCTCCACAGACTGCACTGGCTTCCAGTACAGTGGCAGATCACCTTCAAGGTTGGTTTGTTGACCTATAAGGCCCTACACGATCAGGGACCTGGTTACCTGCAAGATCTCCTTCACCCCTACTGTCCCTCCTGTTCTTTCCGATCCACCAACGAGGGATTGTTAGATATTCCCAGGGTCGGTTTGAAGACATCTGGGACCCAGTCATTTAGTTTTATTTATTTAGATTTTTGTTGACCGGGTAAGTGCACTAGACAAATCCTGCCTATTTTCAGGCATGACCCGGGGGAGGGGGAATACAGATGAATGCCAACTGACCTTGAACCAGGTTAAGCTGTTGGTGGTATTTTTACTGAACGAGGGAAATTTAGCCAGGGCACTGGGGAAATTTCCCTACTCTTTTCAATAAGTGCCATGGGATCTTTAACATCCACCTGAACTACCACCAATCCAGGCAGATGGGACCTCGGTTTAACGTCTCATCTGAAAGACGGCACCTCAGAAGTGCAGCATCCCTCTCATGCTGCACTACAGTGTCAGTACTGGGATATTAACCCAAGTGCCAGATGTGGGAACTGAACCCACAGCTCTCTGATCTCCCAGCCTGAGAGGCGAGTGTGCTACCTACTGAGCCACTGACACCTGTGGCGTTCTCTACCTCATATGGTACGAGACTGCCCGCCCATCCAGAGTTTTAAAGCTGCTCTTAAAACCAATTTATTTAGCCTAGCTTATTCTGATTATTAAGCTGCTGGTCTACTTCCTGCATTTTAAATTGGTGTATTTATTGATTATTGATATGTTTTATTTATTATATTATATAACCACCTTGATTGTTAGAAAGGCGCTTTTTATAAAGTTTGCTTGCTTGCTGCTGTTTTTGCAGATTAAATAAAAAGGAAGAGTGAAAGAAAAGAACAAGAAAGCAAAGTCCACTCTGTGACTGTGTGTGTGTGGTGGAGGATTTTGGCTTCATTATTACTCCGTGGTGGGTGGTAGGCTTCTCCAGGTGGACTTGGAGGAGTCAGACCAAAACTTAAAAAAAAATTGGAAAAAAGCAGAAGAAAACAAAGGGGGTGGAGCTGAGTGGGTGGTTTGGGGTGGGCTGGTTCAGGTCTGTCTCCTTAATTCTCCTGCTGCCATGTTTTCTTGTTCTGGAAAATAAATAAATAAATAAATAAAAAGAAAGAACAGAGTGACTCTAACAGAGTTAGAGAAGGAGAAATAAAACAGGAAAGAAAGAATAACAATAAAGCATAGTCAACTAGAGAATGTGTGTGTGTTGGGCCAGGGGACTCCAGCCTGGTATTCGCTTGCACTGTCCCTCAGTTCCATCATCCTGTGTCATCCTGCAGCTGTGAATTATCTCCATTCTCAAGAACCCAGTGTCCATGCCCCCCTTGGTAGGGGCTTGCCATAAGCCATCTGGGCAAGCCAGGGATGCAGAGATGTCATCTGATGAAGTAGCAGGGAACAGGAGAGTTACCTGGTGTCCCAACACACTACCTACAACCAACAGCAGGAGCAGTTTGATGGTACTACAACAGAAAAGGGCACTGCACAAGTGAATGCAGTATACAGAAGCACTCTGACCAGAGTAGAAGAAAATAGTCATCAGTTACTGATTTGGGCCACTTGGTGACTGTTGCACTGCTGCTTGCAGTGCTGGGGCTGCTAGGGACACTTGCGATCTTTATTGCTGCTGCTTGACTATGTGTCACAGCTTGGTGGCTAATGGTATGTTTCTTAAACTGCTGGATCTAGCCACCCCTATTAATCAACACCCTTACCTGAATAGCGTGTGTGTGTGTGTGTGTGTGTGTGTGTGTGTGTGTGTGTGTGTGTGTGTGTGTGTGTTTTAACTTTAACTCGCCTAGCATTGTTTGCATTTCATTTTACTAGTTTTTTTGGTCATTCCCTGTTTACAAACCATGGACAAAACTAAACAATCAAATGTAAGGAAACTGTCTGAATTTTTTTAAAATAAAAAGCAATAGGCATGGGCAAGATACAACTAATAGGCCTTCTAGTCCCAAAAGTGTCAGTCTGCAAGCAAGATGACAAGTGGCACATCCCCTTTCCCTACCCCTGCAAGTGATCCATTTCCAGGTGCTGGTGCTGTTACATCAAGTCTAGGTAGTATCAAAAAGAGAGCCATGGGTGCTGAAAAAGAGTAAGGGGCATGGTAGTGAAGGCACTATTATTAAGAGAACCAAAGTAGTTGGTGGCATCACTCTGAGAGGCACCGAAAGGATGGGTATTTATGCATTTAATGCACCATTGTCCTAATCATCATCTCATGAGTCAGACTCCAGCATGGACCATAATAGCAGTGGTAGCAAGTTTGTGCCCAGTCACCATGGGTCCAAGTCACCTGACTCTGATACTATGCAGTGTGGGAGAGAAGTCGAAGAAATTCTGGAGATGGGTCATCAGGCAGGATCAGCCATAAAGGAGATGGTGACAAGGAAGATTCTCCTGTCTCCCATGCGGACACTATTGTAGAGAAGGAAAACAATGATGGTGGCAGGACTCATGAAGTAAGCATTGCTACTAGTGCTACAGAACAGATACTTATGCCTGGAGGTAAAACTAAAAAGGCCACCTCTTGGCTCTGGAATTACTTTTGTATTGACTCCCAAAATATCTGTTGTACAGTATGCGCTATTTGTGAAAACTGGTGTCAGCGGGGGAGACAGGAGTATCACCCTGGCACACCTACATTGATAAAACACAAAGAGAATGCACCTGATGGTATGCAGAAAAGATGGGATGCCACTGTGTGAGACAGAAAATGAGGCATTGGATGACACAGACCAGCACTGTTTTTGTTCCATAACCAAAACAGTTGTCATTGCCAATTATTTTTCTTCACCGCTCAGCCAAAAAAGCCAAGCATGTAATTTACCATCACCATCAGGCACTCTAGCATCTGAGAGTTCCCCCCAATTACCTTGGTCCACTCTTTTTGAAGCAGAGAAGGTCCAAAATGGAAACAATTAACCATGCAAGACTTATTTAAAAGAGCATGTCATTATGAACCCAATCATCCAGCTGCCCAAAAATTAAACCAGGCCATAGCAGAGATGATAGCACTAGACCTGCATCCCTTCTCTTTTGTTGAGTCTGTTGGTTTTAAGTAGTGTTGCTCAGATAGTATCCTAGCAATTAGGATACCACCAAATACCTGCCATTTGTCAGGATAGTGGATCAGGTCAGATAGCAGTACTATCCAACCGTGGATCCACCCCCTCCAGATCCAAGTCAGATCCTGCATTATCTGATGTCAGATCCCTGGATCCAATGTCAGATAATGTAGGACCCAACCTGGGATACGATCTCTGAATTTGGCTAGATCCCAGGTTGGATTCCGCCCGGATAGTACCATTTCAATGGATCATAGTCGGATCCACGGAGGCACTATCTGAGCAACACTAGTTTTAAGCAACTAATTTAGATTGCAGTGCCACAGTATCAAATACCATTCAGGAAATAATCTGCCACAAAAGCAGTACCGAATTTGTATTTTGAACTGTGTGAGAAAGTGATGCAGGCCTTGAAGTTGGCAGCAGTGCCACAAATCCATATTACAACTGACGTGGACTAGTAGCCAAACCATAAACAACATGATCATTACTGGTCATTGGGCCTCCTTCCATGATTCCTCTGCATCATCTTCTGTCTCAACTCAACCAGGACATTTAAGAAGCAGGCTGCATAAGGTTACTGGGGAGGAGCACGTTATCACTCTCTTTGCAGATGATGTGCTTCTGTTCCTGGCTAACCCAGTAAGAGCAATGCCTGCTTTGACTTCCCTTTTTAAGGAATATGGTCCTATCTCTGGGCATAAGATCAACTAGAATAAGAGTGAGTGGCTCCCGCTGACGGATGGTGGAGGGTCGATACATATAAGCAGAATAGATATACCCCCTAGAATAGTAATTAAATATTTAGGAATATTACTCCCACATAAGATAACGGATGTGGGACATATAAACTACAGCCCATTAGCAACAAAAAATAATGAACAATGTAGTAGGTGGAAGTCGCTCCCCTTGTCTTTGTTGGGAAGAGTAAATTTAGTAAAAATGCAAATTCTACCTCAATGCCTTTATCTTTTCCAGACCCTTCCTGCTATGCCTCCACTGTGTCACCTGAAGTCTCTGGAGGGCTCTATTACCTCTTTAATCTGGACTAATCAGAGACCTAGGATCAGGAAGGAGGTACTGTGGCAACCACGTCACAGAGGGAGCCTGACACTCCCCAATCTGAAGCTATATGCCTTAGCGGCCCAACTAACATACATTATGGACTGTCAAGAAATAGGAGGAAGAACAAGGGCCTGGGTCACTATGGAGTCACAATCCAGGGTGTGTTCTCCCTACACCCTACATCTCCTCCCATTAAGTTCGCAGGAGGGAGATGGTGAGAAACCTAAGAACCCATTTACCAATAGTATGCTTATGGTTTGGAGGAGGGCTTCATTGATGATGGGGGATAAGGGGGGCATGTCACCTGAGGGATCCATATTTTACAGCTTGTGTAAGGATGGAAGGGCACCCCCTCTCGGTCAAGCATGCTCTGGGACAGTGGGAGGGGAAAGGTGTCTTTCTCCTGTCTTACTTATTCAATAATGGGACCTTTTCTAGCTTTTCCGATTTAAGACAATTATATGATATTCACCCCTCACACTACCTTATTTATGTGGTAATAAGGTCCAGGCTGCTTAAATTGGCTGGGATTGGGGGGGACCTTCCTTGAACAGAACGTCTCTGGAGGAGATCTTTCAACACTGTAAAAAGCATGTGGTGTGAAACCACTGTCAGTACTATACAAAGCTTTACTGGGAGCACAGCCAGATAAACCGCAAAAGCTAAAAGACAGCTGGGATAAAGACCTAGGTGAAAACATGTTAATAGGAGGGGACTGGAATTTGGCCCTTCATAGTAGCAAGGCTGTCTCAGTAAATAACAGATTACAAATAATTACCTATAATTAACTATAATATTGTGCATAGAATTTACCACACCCTAGCTTTGGCACACAAGATTAATCCTCAAATTTCAGACCAAAGTCCTAAATGTTGTGTTCAGGGATGTACATTTTACCATTTGATTTGGGCGTGCCCAAAAGTAGGAATATACTGGAATGAGATAAATCAAATCTTAAATAACGTTTTGGAATGTGAGATTTGTTTAGATCCTGTGGATATTTTACTGGGGGTGCCAAGAAATAGAGGGGGCCAACCAGAAGCTTCACATCCTCTGGGAAGAGTGGCTCTAGTTGCGGGTAAGCAGATTTTAGCTCAAAATTGGATGGCCCAGGCCACGCCTACCATTGCCCAGTGGGCAAGAGCCCTCTTAAATAATATGAAGTTAGAACATATAAAGTCCTGGAATGACTAGACAAATATGATATGATTTGGTCCCCCCTTGAGAGGGCATTGGGTAAGGAATGGTTCCCGCTCTTCTACGTAACCCCCCTGTAATGAGGGCATTAACCTTTGTATTGATGGAAAAGTTCCTCTGGCTCTGGAAGGTGTGAGGGATTATAATAAATTGAAGGGATGCCTTAGTACCCAACTGGATAAGTGGAGGATCTCCTGGTAAGAAAGTATTAGGAAAAAACAAAATGAGTTACAGTTAATAAGTTTCACTGTATAAAATGGAGATATAGGTGGATCATGGATTGTACCCAAACTGATATGTTTATGTACTAAGATGTAAGTGATCAAGATGTCATTGCTTCGCTGACTCTGTAGAGTTCTTCTCGACCCACTGACTCTTCCATAAATAAAGTTAAAAAAAAAAAAAAAAAAGAAGCAGGCTGCCTTGTGTATTAGTAGTTTTGAGTCAAAAGATCATACTGCAGTGAACCTCTTGCAGGAGCTAAGAAGACACTTTGCTGAATGATTCGCTCCTCATGCCTTTCTCCAGGATTTGTCATATCCAATAATGGGGCTAACATCGTACATGCTATGAAGAATGATGGGCATATGCACATACCTTGCTTCACTCACACCCTCAGTCTTGTTGTACATGATTTTCTCCAGGATGACAGAAGCATTCAGAATGCCTGTAGTGTTGCATTCAAAATCTGTGGACATTTCAGCCCTTCCACCAAAGCATGCAAAATATTGTGGCAGCTGCAAAAGGACAATAACCTTCTACAACATTAACTAAAGCAGGAGGTAGTTACCAAGTGGCATTCCACCTTTTATATGGCACAACAGCTCCTTGATCAGCATAGAGCAGTGCATCAGTACACTACGGATCAATCCATAGGAAAAGGGGATGTGTGTCTCAGTTCCACCCAGTAGAACCTGATGGCATGGTTGTGGCAGGTTCTTCAGTCCTTTGAGGAAGACACTAGGGAAATGAGTGCAGACAATGCCAGTTTGAGTCAGGTTCTCCCCTGATATGCCTACTTTTAAAAAAACTGGAAAAGCAGAAGGCAAAATTCCTGGAGGAAGGTACTGTGACTTTGCATGTAGAAAACCTGAGTATGTCCCTTGAAATGGACCCCAGAATAAAAATGAGGTTACAATCTGAACATCATATTCTCACTACCATGTTAGACCCTTGATTTAAGGCTACTGACTTCCTTCCTCCCCTCTAGCATCACAGACATTAACAGATATAAAGACTGACTCATTAAAAAGTGTAAAAAGAAATGGTGAATGCTTTTTCATCACAACAAACTCTTGAGTGTACAGACTCCCAGACCTCACTACCAGCAAGAGGTGCATTCACTGTGAAAGATCAAGATGAGCAAGAGGGCATTTGGTCAGAGCTGCAAGATATTGATAAAAACAGAACTTGTTCCAGTGTTTTCCAAGGACATGCTGCTACCAGTATGGTGGAAGACTATCTAAAAGACCCTAGTAAACTATCTATACGGGATGACCCTCTGAAATATTGGCAGAGTAAGAGAAAAATCTGGCTAGCATCGCACAAAACAGCCATTATTTACTTGAGTTGCCCTCCCACCAGTGTCTATTCAGAGACCATCTTTTTATCACAGCTGGTAGTGTTGCTTCTGACCTATGCAACCGTTTGTTACCAGAAAATGTTGAACGTCTCACATTTCTGAAGGTCAGTCTTCATCTTTTCAGTGGATGCCCTTCTTTAAATCTTCTGTAAAACATCACATTGATCCTAACAGTGATAAAGAGGAGCTAGTATGCATTAATGATGAAGATTAATAGGCCATTGTGTCATGTGGGTATTTAGCTGCAGCTGATGTCTGTAAGGTCACAGGGTAAAAATACTGCAGAAAATTACACAAATATCCTAAAGTGTGACTGAAAGAGAGACACAACACATACAGCCACACCAATGCTACTCTTCATTTTTAGTGCACCAATTTTAAGTAAAACATCTTTGGCCTGATTTTCAAAGGGCCACTATATCTGCGCATGGTGTGCCAATCCATGGCTGTGGCAACCTTTAGGTGCTTCAGAGATCCTGCACCCTATTCTGGAAAAAAAGGGGGTCCCTGTGCCAAAGTCCCAGGAGTTGCCGCAGTCTCATTCTTGTGTTAAACCTTTGGTGCACTAGAGGGAATTGATGGAGGATCCTGTTGTCATGCCCCCCAGCCTGATACAACCATGACCCAGAGTCACAATTTTTGTGGGGTGGGCAGACTGCATGGTACACAGCAGCCAGACCAGTGGGGGTGCCAGTCATGGGTGGCAGAGGCACAATGTGCTGTGGGAATGTACTCTGGTGGTACCAGGGCAAGTGTGCCTTGGACAGGAAACACAGCTGTGGAGTGCAGTGGGCAGTGTATACTGCCATGAACCATGTCCTGGATCCCTGATGCCACCAGCCCTTGCCAGCCACCCATATCATACCACCACCCCAACAGGGAGTGACTGACCACGGCGGCACAGGATGAAGGGGTGCACATTGTGAGGAACGTACCTCTGGCAGAGCCACCCATCCTGATGCATAGCCACAGGTGCTGAAAGAGTGATAGTAGGTGGGATGGGCACCACATGCAGTAGGTACCATCCTGAAGTCTGGCAGTCAGCATATCAGGGCATGTGCATGCTGTGGGTCAGCTGGTAGGGGTGGCAGCATTGGGGTCTGGGACACAATCACAGGGCATGTCTGCCCAGGTGCCACCCAGTGTTCCCTCCCACACCCTGCAGTGCCCATTCTGCCCAGCACTGGCCACCCCACTGGTCCTGCTGCACTGTGCCATGCAGCATGTCCCCCTTACACCAGCCTCCAGGTGCAAGGGTTGTTAGATCAGCTCATGGCTGGCCTTTCTCAATGCCATACTGTGTCCACAGTGGAGCTTCCAAAATTCTATAAGGGGATGCTGCAGCCCCACCATGGCGCAAGCCCCCTTGTGACCTGCTGCACCAGCACTTCTGGTGCATGGCAGTATCGGCGCAAGGCATGCTGAATTCAAGTGCAGCCTGTATTCGAAAATTGGAATTGCCACACATTTTGGCACAAGGTGCCACTTGCATCAAATCCTTTTGGTGCAGGCAACTTGTGCCAAATTTTGGGCTTTTAAAATCAGGCCCCTTCTCTTCTTTTGTATGTGTGTGGGTAAGAGGGAGTAGCCTGTATCAGAATGCATCTGGAATGAAACTGTAATAGCATCAAGTAGGGGGACTCGGACATTGGTAGAGACACCCAAGCCAGGTATAACACAGCTAAAATTAAGGCCAACATAAAATATGTATATAGTATACAATTATTATACAGTATAGTATACAATTATTATGCAGTATTAAATTAATTCTGCATAATAAGGGTATACTAAAGGCATCTGAGCGCATTTTATGCAACAATGCACATAGGGTTAGGTTGGTCAGCTAGCTAGGGTTTATATGTTGTTTTGCCTTTGTCTTGCACACTGGGAGGAAAATCCTAAGCATGTGCATGTAACTAAAGATGGAAGAAGAAGACAAATTGACATTTATCATTTGTAACTGCACTAAATTAATATGTTCCTTTAGTGGCAGTACAATTAAAAATGCCAAATATCAATTAGTCTTCTTCTTCAATCTTAAATAATGTGCATGTGATTAGGATTTCCCTCCCACAATGTGCAAGACAACGGCAAAACATAAACCCTAGCTAGCTGACCAGCCTAGCCCTATATGCACTGTTGCACAAAATGTACATATCAATTTTTTCATAGTTGTCTGAATAAAAATATTTACATATGCCAAACACAAACAATCCACTTGCAAAAGTTTATTTTATTTATTTATTTATGTATTTTATAATGGAAAATTTATTTACTTTCAGCAAAGTAACACCATAAAGATCACAGCCAGAGTCATCTATACAAAATCCATTATAAAGGCAAGAACATGGATAATTATAACCGGCAGTACAGACTCCTTAGAGAATCAATGTATTCTGATGTCGCTTGCCAAACACATAATCTGCAATGAGCCAGTGTGGGTACTAACACTTGCAAAAGTTTTGGAGACATTGTTATAACTATATAGTTGTAGTTGTCTGAGCCTCACTAAAAAATCAAACCCAATTCAATTAACTCTTCATTTTATTCTCTTGTATTGGGGAATGGAAACAAACATTAGATTCTGTCTATAATGTTAGAAATTTAAAACTATCTGAGTCTTCTGCTTGCCTTGCTACATTTTTTAATTGGCCTTAAATTTATGCTGACTTCATAAGGGTGGGTAGGCAGATTCCAAATATGCAGTTTCATTCCACATGCTATCGTTTGGCTGTTTCCTATGCAGGTTGGTCAGAAACTGATACTTTTTAAACAGCAGGATGCAGTGCATCTTGGGCAGTGTACCCCGGTTTAATGCTACTGCCACTTCACAGACATTTTCTGGTGCTTTTCTCTTGATAAACCCTCTTTTCCTTCAATTATATATATAGACCGAATCTGGCAAATTGAAATCCAAACTCAGCCTGGAACTGGCTAATCCAAAACCAGATTCAAAACCACCCCTGGATTTGCCCATCCCTGCCTCGTACTACTAGCCATTTTTGTTAGGAAAAGGCACAAATTAAAATGAGAAAGAAATAACATGATCTAATGGGAACTGCACCCAGGCCCTCCGAATACTATCCTGGTGCTCTACCACTGATCTATCGGGTTCACATGAACGCAGCCTGAGATTCCCCACACAGTTATCTTTCTTTCTCTAATTGCATTTCCTGTGACTAGCAGGGACTAATACTGTACCAATAAGTAATTAATATCTTAGGAAAATACAGCAATTTCATTTTTTATTGTGCCTTTCATACACAGTGCATCTTGAAGTGTTTTACAGTATAATATAGCGCAATTCATTTGTGTATAGTGTCTAAAAAATTGTTTTTACTTTCTGTTTCTGCATCCCTCAGATCAGACCGGAGATTCTCCTTCAATCAACCTCCCCTTTATGTTCCTTTCCCACCCAGGAATCCTATGGTAGAAAGACTCCCTATCTGCCTCTGCTCAGAACTCCTAACTCCAGTGTAAAGGCCAGTAGCCAGCAGCTTGTCCCTGTAACCCTGGTGCCAGGTATCTGAGGGCTACACTACCCCAGCATGGCTGGCCAAACCAAGGTTGAGGGGCCTGAGTTCCTTTCTGAAACATTAAAATGGTTCTTTCCCAAGATAATATAAATGCGCAGTGCCTCCACTCAGAGTATACCTTTAAGTGGGCTAGAATAATACCTGGAATAAACCTCTGGAATGCTGTACCCACCTACATCACCATAATGTCACCCCACACCTGACCAGATAACCAAAACCCCACATTTCATAGTTTAGAAATTATTGACTCTCACTAATAATATGCTCACAACAGATATATGCAAAAACAGTAAACAATTTATTTATAAGGGTTGAGGGTTAGGAAGGGTGAGTTGGAAGCGGAGGTTAAGTATTTACATTGATTGGCATTGCAATTAGCATCAGGATGAATATTGCTGCATTTTAAATTCAGGCACTAATCACAGTGGCCACCCACCAATCTCTAATGTATTCAGGAGGTCTGTTCTGGATATCTAGCTAGCTGCACTAGAATGGTAGATACTCATATGTCCAAATGCTTACACTGATACCAGTTCTAGAACCATTATAGAACCCCGCAATTCGATATTATACCTGGGTACCCAGTACTAAGTTCTTAGGTTGCAGGCCTAATGCAGTTGCAGCTAAGTTGGCTAGCTTTGGGGCCCTTTGGAAGAAAATCAGATTAAACATCTTTTCCCTTAAAGGGACACTGTCAACCCCCTTAGGTCTCAAAGTGTCCCTAGTTTAAAAAACATTTATTTTACGATTGCCAAAATTCAGTAAAGATTGTTGATGTAGCTGGTAGTTTGATTCTGGCTCTTATTTTCTTTAAAAAAGTAAAAAACAGACTGCCCAACATACTGGTGTTATCACACCAAAACAGGTTTGTTTACATTCCTTGATCAACTCCAAATGCATCTTTCCTGGACTTGGGAACACCCACATCACAGTATAGCCCCTCATGATGCAGTGGGAGTTTAGAAGGCTTCTTTCTTACGAGTGATTGCACTGTTTGGGTGTGTTTCTAATGCTCAGGAAGTATGCAGTAAGAACAGATCCAGAATTGTAACCAAAACAAGATTGTTTATAAATATACATTGCCATGCATTTCAGTTCTACTAAACAAGGAGACAGACAAAACAAACAGCAACATCAGTGAATTTTAGAGAGGGTAAGCAATCATAAAATGTGGGGTTTCAAGTAGAAATAATATGATGAAAAACAGGTTGACAGTGTCCCTTTAAATTATCTTTAAATCAACTTTGTAGAATCAGTTAGCTCCCTCACTCTAGTACTTGAGCCTTAGAATACTGAACTTAGCAAACAACTTTAAACTATTTACAGTTCCCATGAGGTTAGCAGAGGTGCTCTGCCTACTCACGGTTTTGAGGTCATCACTGGCAAAGTTGAAATCAGGCTATATAAGGCTGATTCAAATGGTCATAGCATGTAGGCTTTGACTCTCAATGCCGAGATGCTTGGCAAAAGCTTGCAGCCAGGAACCCCCTTGCTGACTGTAGGATCTTGCAGTTTTTGCAGGCTGGAAAATGTCTCTCAGCTTCTTTCTGAAAAGGCCTGTCTTCAAAGCTGAAGACACATTCTGGTACAGACCAGGCCGGGACCAGGCCAGCAGGCTTCAGACCCCCATATCTAGGCCATGCCCCTCGGGGGAAACGCGTATGGCAGTGCATAGCTGGTACACTACCAGGCTGACTTCTAGGCTGATCTGGATGTAGCCACCCCACCTTCCCATTTGTCTAGGGGCTCCTGATGTTGCAAGAAGGGAGGGGGGGGCGTACCCAAAGAGACCCAGACCAGAATATCAGACTACCATGGAGAACAAAATGGTGTTGTCTTACCATGGCCTGGGCCCTACTGCAGCATAATGGAAACCGCTACCCCTCGCCACTCCTCTGGATACTGCTTGATGAAATTGGAGACTTCCTCTTTTATCTTTCTTCTTTCGGACTCCCCCACCAGCATCCTGGCCCAGGAAGCACCGACATCATAGGGGCTATAAACTTTAAACTCCCCCAAAGAAATCCAGTTAGAAATTCATTAAGTTCTCTGGAATTCATTTATCTAATACACTTTAAGAACACTCTCGCATACTCAGGATTAAGCAACAAGCCAGTTTATTTGTAATTTATTACAGTTTATTACACCTGATTTCTGCCAGGACCCAGGGGTTCTCATTGCCTGCTTAAAACTTATCAGCCACCCAGCTCCATGGAGCACAAACTATTTACAGAACCAGGGGGGCACAAGACTGAGAGAGCAGATGTACTAGGCAGCATTCCACTCCAGGCAGCTGATGAAACCTCAGAAATTGCTATTACCTGAGACCTCCCTAGGACCTTAGAGACCAACCTACTGTACCCTCTGATACTGGTAAGTTGATCTCTGATTTTACTTGTTCTTCACTATTCTTCCCTGGTCAGACTTCCACCTGTCGGAGAAGTGAGCTGCTTCTCCCACCTGGTCCCGTGCCAAGGGACTCAGGAATTTTCCTTCCTTGACCATGACGAAAATTAAATATATTTTAAAATATATTATTGCCAATATATTACATATAGTGAAATATATTCCAATCTACTTGTTTTATAATATATTGTAATGCATCAGAAAATCAATATATTTCAATATATTTTAAAATTTGCAAATATATTGCAATGTACTATAAATATATACATTATGGCCACTTTAGTATACTCCATAAATTGCAAAATACATTGATAAAATTCTAAATATATTGAAATAAGGATGGTAAATATATGTTATTGGTATATTGCCAATACATGTATAAATGTATTTTGTTTTACATTTCAAACATTGTTGCCTGTATTTACAAATATATATAATATGCATGTTTAATAGATATTAATATGACTATTAACTTACCCAGACAAAAACAAGAGATTTACACATACCTCTATCTGTACAACTGGAGTTCATCTTGTTATTAATCATGGAGATATTTACATGGAATTATCGTTTTAAAGTGCAGCTTTAACTCAAACATACATTTTATATTTACACATATGACTTACCTCACAAACTCATGTGTGTTAAATGCTCAGATTGGTATTTATACCACCCCATTTTGTTTTACTTTTAGGTCAGGGTGAGATCCTACATGTACTTGCTTTATAACTTGCACCTTTCTTTTCAGTCTGTAAGCTAGTGCTGTAAATTCGAAAGTATTATAAAACTAAAAATTATCATGATTTTGTCTGCTAAACTATGTTTTGGAAATATGCAAATTAGTTATGCAAATATACACATGGGACGAAACTAAGCATTTACAAAAATATATAAAAAATATACAGTATATAACATGTATAAAATAGATGTAACATATAAAATATATGTAACATAAAAACTATATGTAACATATATAAAAATATAGGTAACATACAAAGAATACAGAATATATTTTGAAATATACTAATAATATACTTCAGACAATGTATATCTAAATAGACTTACATGCTTTCAAGCAGTGCATAAGGCAGAATATGTGGTTTCATTATATGCTGAAATTCACTGTGTATTATATTTCATTGAGTCTATGTATTTCTCAATATAGTGACTTATATTTTTGCATGCGATGGGTTAGAAATATATTATGATAGTATATTTAAAAATACATTTCATAATATATTATATATTACATTAGGACAATGTATTTCTCATTGTACATTAATGCATATTTTTCAATATATTGCAGTATATTCCATTTTCATAAGCCTTCCAAATCCTTAAGGGTGCCAGAATCCCCTTAAACCATGTCCGAAGTCACACCCAGTCTCCTTTCCTCATCTAAACTACTTCTGTCCTGCATACCCCACACTCCTTTCATCCTGTGCTTGCTTTAAGCTACAGGGTCCAGAGGGCTTCCCAAGGCCTGTCCCAACAGACCTGCGGCCCACCCACACAGCTTGTGATCGGTGCCCCGAGGCCTGCCCCTCCAAGCAGGCCCCCGTAGTGGGTGACAAACCTCTGGCACCCCCTTAACCAGGCCTAGACCACCCTGCCACACCAGGAATCAGGAAGGGGAGCTGCCACCACCCCTCCCCTGGAGGAATCCTACCATAAAACCTCCAGCCCTGGCAGTCCAGGCCAACTTCCCATGGGCCTGTGACCCCAACAAGCTACCTCTTACGGCACTCTCACCACCCCTTTCTCCCTGGAGCCCTGTCTGCTCCACACAATGCTTGCAAGCTAACTAGTGCTCTTCTCCCACACCTACCATTACAGGCACCATGTCTCCTTGCTCCCAGCACTACCTTGGACTTACTGGGAAGGGGAATTCCCCCTGAAATACAGCCCCAAACCAGGAATGATGAGCTCCTTCCTTCCTGCCTGTCCTGCCATCTCCCAGCCAGCCTCTTAACTTCCCCCCAGGCTACCTGCATTGGGCTAAAAAGCCTGCCCCTAGTGGCAGTCTCAAAGTATAACCCAAAAGGTGCCTTCTCCAAAACACCTACAAAACCCATAAACTGGATGGGAAGGCACAAAAAAGTGGGGCCCCTAATGGTGAACGTAAGCCCCTCTCTGGAAAATAGTCTCTTGGACACGATTCGGCACATTTATACATTCAGACATTTTCTCTGATTACTTTATGTGGTCACAATTTCTTCAACCATGCAGCCAGCATGGCAGGCATGGTCGTTTCAGACTTTCAAGACACAGTCTCTTACAGAGGGGTGGTTCCCCCAAGGGTAGGGTGGACCAAACCTTGCCGGTCCATGCACAAATGATTTCTCTTTCTCTCTCAAAATACAGATGGAGCTTGAGGCGTGGCTCCCACCCACATTTGTTTTACCTGTTAGCAAATTCACTTTTTCAAACACTTCTCAAAGTACAGAACACAGTAGTAAAGTCCCTTTTGGCTATGCTGGCATTTGCAGCACCAAATGGACACTTAGACACAATAACAGAGTCCCTTTTTGGCTGTGCTGGCATTTGCAGCACCAAATGGACATTCATTGTCCTCACAGGCAATGGTGAGGAAAAACTGCATTCAGGGATATTCCCGTTCCAGTCCTGTAGGCACTTTCAAACAATTATTTCAGATGTGCGTAACACTGGATTCTTCTCTGGTCACTTGCAACAAATGTCCACCCCTTTGGATGCAGACCGAACTTGAGCACATCTTAGCTTTCTGGGCTTCTCAGCCCCAAGCAGGTCTCCAAAGAATTTATGCTTGTAAGCGGAAGTTTACTCACTCAGAAGGATTCAGAAAAGCTGTTTCTTTCTTGAAGTTACAGGCTTCATCAGCACTATTACTGCTGAGGCAGAACGTTCATGCAGCTCTCACAACTGCAGGTGGATTCAGAATTCAGCTACATTTTCCCCAAAACATGGAAAGGAAAATGGCGAGGCCTAGGGGACAAATTCTGGCAATCCCTAGGCCAGCGATTCTAATTGCTTGCAGCCACTTTCTCTCCTGGCAGAGGCAAGAGGTCCCCTTCCCCTGTAGAGGGGCTCCCAGCTAATTGACAAGGTTCATTTTCTCTAGCTAAGGGCCAGAGTCTCCCTCCCTGTGGAGGAGCTCACAATGAACTGAACTCAGCCTGCCAGGTCCCTGGGTTTTGGGAGCTTTTCGGTAGCTCCTAATTGGCTGAATCCCTTGTCTGTCCCAAAAATGAATATTCATGAGCCTTCCATGATGCCCTATAGGCTCATTTAGGCACCTAAACTTAGTCCCTGTGTTTTCCCCACAAGTCTTTAGCACAGTCCCATAAGTCTCAGAGCAACATCCTGGCTCCCAATTGGCTGCTGGCTGCCAAAGATGGCTGCTATCATTTACAGCCCCCTTGCAGTTCAATGCAGTCCCAATTTCAAAGTCCTAGTGCAGCCAGTACAATCATCTTATTTACATTATTGCCACAGCATCTTATATCCCCTTTTGTACCCTGTTGAACGCTGCCCTTATTTCACATTTATATTTTCTCATGCGCCTGTCACTAGTGCCGAAATCAACAGTCCTCAGGCACTAGACAGGCAGCTCAATAATATTTATGTTGAGCTCTTTAATATTCATGAGCCTTGACCTACAGCATGAACAGCACTCTCTATTTACAAAATTAGTGACTCATCTTGCACCTGCCTGAGGTCTCTGGTCTCCCCTGCAGCCACCAGGGACCGAGACCACGCAAGAGACAACCGCTTTTGTCGCATGTCTGTGGCCAGAGTCAAGAGGGCACATTCCAATTGTGCAAGCTGCCCACCCGGCCTGGATGTGGATCGGGAGAAAGGCGGTGGCCCCACACCGCTCAAGCGGGCTCCTCTGGCTTCCCACCCCAGCCCTGGAAAAGGCAGGAACCGGACAGAAACCTTCAAAGCCCAGGTGGGCCAAACTAAATGTAGGGGCTATTCGGGGCTCAATATAGGACTCAGGCCAGGCGGTGCATGACTGGGGAGAAATCGGGGGACACAAAAGGCACCAGGAGGCAGAGCGGGAGCAATGGGAGAACAAGCGGACAATCAAGGTAAGCTCCCTTTGGGGGGGCGTTACATCCTTAGAGGAGAAACCATGTAGGCTCACCATACCTCCAAGGATCCCATTTCACTTGACAGGCTGCCTAATGTAGAGGGAGGAGCCAGTGAAGAGGCAGACCAGACAATCCAGGAGGGTGTGGTGTGGTGAGATGGGGGGATTTCATTTGTTCATGGTCAATCCTCATTTCTTTTGTACCCAGTGCACCCCCCCTTTTACCCCCTCCTGAGGCATGTTGCCTGATAGGGTTGTTAGAGAGTAGGGTGATGGCCACCCTCTTCCAAGATGTCCCGATGGCCCAAATCTGGAAGGAGGAGCCAGTGAGAAGGTGAGCGTTTGTACACTTATACTGTACTTTCTCCACCCACTCCCATCCCTGGAACTTAGTCCATTCAGTCTTCCCGATGCAAGCAAGACATAATAAAGCAAGCATTTGTCAATGGCAAATGTTTGCTTGCTGGCATTGGCATTGGTGGTGCAGGAGTTAGAGAGATGCATAATAGGAATGGCAATGAAGTATGGAACTGATGCCAACCCCACCCCCACCCTGCAGAGACTGACAGGCATTGAGGTGTGCCTTTGGGTCGTTGGTTATAACGCTCATGTCATTTCACCTCACCCTACCATGCAGACACCGACAAGTGTTGCGGTGTGCCTTGGGGTCTTCAGGCCTTATGCTCACCCCATTCCATAAGGACATATGCTGAAATGGGTGCAGTATAGGAGAATGGGGTGAACTTTGGGGCCAAAGAGCCCAAGGCACACCTCGATGCCTGTCACTGGCTGCAGGATGGGTGTGGGTGTGGAATGGCATGAGCATTACTGCCGACAATCCCAAGTCACACCCCTGACGCCTGTCAGCCTCTACTGGGTGGGGCATTATGATTGTAAACCCTAACATCCTGGGTGTTTGTTGGTATTTGCACTCCAAAATTTCAACATGGGCCTTTTATGACCCACCTCATGAACAGTGGCACTATCAGTTCATTAGCCAAAAGGTGATTTTGCACAGCAACTGTGGCATTTGGCACCACAGGTGCGAAAACACATTTTGGGCAGGATATGAAAAATGACAGCTGTACTGTTCATAAGGAGATGTAAAAATGGCAATGTTGAAAATCTAAAGAAAATATTAAAAATTGGCAAGTTATGAGCGTGACATGGAAATGGCACATGCATGCTGATCATCACAGTCATTTTTTGAATTTTTCACTCTATAATATAGGCTTTTTGGAGTCCACCTCATGAACAGTGCCACTGTTGTTTCATTAATCGATCTCAAAATGTGATTCCGTGCAGTGACCATGAAATGACCTTTCGGGACTGAATAACAAAATGACAGTGACTGTTTTCATGAGGTGGGTCCCAAAAACCCTTTGTTGAAAATCAGGGACCAAAAGGAGGCAGTATAGCGCAGTGGTTTAAGGCTCAGAGCTGCCAAAGCTGGAGACCTGGGTTTGAATCCCACAGCCCTCACTTGCATACTGTGTGAGCCTGAGCAAGTCACTTACCTTCCTAGTGCTCCCAGGTCATGCCTGTAAACAAGCTTTCAGCTTAGTGTGTCTCTCCTGGTTTTTAAAAAAAAAAAAAATCTCCAAACAATGGCTGTGATATCCATCTAAATTGTACCCACCCCACCCATTCAGTGTCATTATTATGGGCGGCTCCACAGCAGGGCATGCCAGGGCACGTGCCCTGGTAAAAAAATTATGTGCCCCAGTTGGTGCCCTATATGGTGCAGATCTTCCCCCATAGTAACGCTATATCAGTGCCCTGGCTGTCATCTGTTGTGCCCTTGCCGTGCCCTGGTAACAATTTGTGGCTAGAGCAGCTACTGGTCATTATAGGACTTACTGTCATTTCTTCAGTTTGCAGTTGGTGTTTGAAGAGTGCAGACATGTTCTCGATCCACTGAAGATCGCTACTTCTGACTTCTGCAGGTAAGTATGAGTGAGGGGTGCAGGGAGGTGGGATGTGCAGAGGGAGGGTGCGGGTTGGGGTAGGGGCCTGGCAGCAATGATGAGGACTGTTTTCTTGTTTTCAGGTTAAAAACTAAAAAGATGTTGTGGGTCCATTTTTTTGGAAAACCTGGACATTAGCCCTGGGTGGGCTGGTGTCACCACACACTGCTGGGATCAATGCCGACCCAGGATTGGGCACCCGAAAGTGGAAGATATGTGAGGGAGTGCATCCAACACTGGGAGTGAGCATCTTGGTGCCAGAAACACCACAGCAGGATTTGGGACACTGGGGTGGGCTCCCAGTGTGCCACATTAAAGGATGTTGGGGGGGATTAAGCACCCCGATATCACCAGGCAGGTGGTCCACAAGTACAGTTGCCTTTGGGCGCTCAATACTCCCAGCCTGTGCGAAGCTTAGGCTGTGGCCTGCTCCGCATGGCTGGGAGAAACCTTCCAGTCGGAGACAGTGAGACGTGGAGGAGGCAGGCGGGGAAAGTGCCTCCTCCCACTGTTCGGGCAGGGACCAGTGGGGTGGCGAGGCAGAGAGGCTACAAGGTTTGCTCTCCTGCCACCACTGCCACCATCATGTTGATTAAAATGTTTCACCAAGAAAGGCACATAGCGGAGGCGTGTCATCTGTGCCACTGCATGACAAGCTTATCTCTGATTGCAGTGGTAAATTCATTTCAAGTTGGTGGCACTTTGCATAAAACTTGTGTCACCCCTAGCATGCTCGCTAATTGGGGAATGAAGGACGCGCCTTCTAAAATGTGCCCTGGATTCGCCAAAACTGACACACTTCTGCATTTCTCCTACTACCATCTCCTAACACCACAAAATGTTGCTTGTGCATGCGTAAAACAACATAAAAATGAATTGAAGGTTACATGAATGTGTGAAAGGTAAATACTCTATAACACAAATACTATAACGGGCCCCACTATTAAATGTATTATAATTTTGACTGTATGTTAATTTTTAACTAAATTGATATTTGTAGATGTTGTAAACTGATTCAAATATTTCTTATTTACATATATTTTTGTAGTAATCTAATACAGAGCGTGCATAACTATATTGTTTTTAAGTATATAGTGAGTTTATGCTAGAATGCTTGTCTTTATAGATTATGATAGCTGTAATTCGGAACCTATGTTTAAACAGAACCACCTTGTAAGAGTGGACCATTGGTCCTAATGGTGTAAATTTCCAGCAGTACTTCTATATAAAAATAAAGATTTTACTACTTTACTACTACAGTTGGAGGCGTCTTGTCAACCTATTCTGATGTAATTTATACAAGGTTATAACATGTTCAAAGAGAATATAACAATGTAAGCCCAATACGTTGCTGAAGTGCTTTCTACAGGATCTGGAGTAGCAGCCCTAGATCTCTTGCTCTGTACTTCATCTTCAGCATTGTGAACATGGTGGCTTGCATGCAGCTGCCGTGCTCTTCCACTGTGGAACACAGCCACTTTTTTCACAGTTCACTTTTGCATTAGTATACCTAGAATGCTGCAGCATAAACCCACTCCCAGCATAGCAAGCCTCTTCACACACTGAGACTTCCACCAGATCTACCTACCACCAGCACAGTCTTCCTTTTGTAAGCCCTGCCCATAGTCTGTCCCTTTGGTGCCCAGGGCTGTCCCTCAAGCAACTCGACAGCCCACAACCAGGGAACAGGTACCAGAATCTGGGTCTCTTCTTGCCCTAGAAGCCTCTAGGAGTCCTTTCTATTGCAGAGGTGCCAAATGCAGGGGCGTGGGTCCTTTACACTATGATCATCACAACTTCATCTGGTGGAATATGAAGAAAGTCACTCACAACTTTCTGTGATGGAAAATTAACAAGATTACCTCCAAACTGTTCTGATTTCAAATGGATAAGTTTCACAGCCTGTTATAATTGAACAAGATTATGAACAACATCACAGCCTGTTGGGATGGAATGCTGTCAATGTCACAACCTATTATGATCAAACATTAACAAGGTCACAACTGGTTCCTATTGAAAACGGATATGTCACAACCTGTTTTGATGGCATATGAACAAAGTCACTCAAAACTTGTTCTAATTTCAAATGGAGAAAGTCGTGCCGAGTTCTAATTGAATATAAACAAGGTCTTGACCTATTCTGAAACTTGTGATATAAAACAAAATCCATGATCAAAGATGGCCTTTAAAAATGCTTTAGACGGGCCCAGTGGCAAGGAGGGCAGAGGTGCTGAGCACTCACCTCCTACCCTGACAACAACCTGAGTCTGGAAACAGATCCATGTCACTTGAGGGCTGGCTGAGAGAGGGAGGACTGATCATTCGTAGTACTGCTCTCCTCCCTCGGGGAGGGAGATCCCGTGCTTTGCTGTTGACTACCACATGGAAGTATCTGGGTGGCAACACAAGTGAGGTTCACAATGGAAAGGGATCCCACGTACAGAGTACCAGGGGCATCTCTGCAGTGGTAGAGCAAACACATTGTACTCACTGCACATCCATGGGTCCGAGGGAGAAAATGTAGAAACATGGAGGCCTGGGCTTCATGAAACCCTGCCGGTGTCCCAGTAGTTTACCCTACTGCTTTGGTTCCAAGGTCACACTGGATTGTCTGCTGGAGGGGGGACGGCCATCCCACTCCACTGCAGGGGAAATCTGTGTGAGAACCAGCTGCCAGACCTGGAGGAGGTAAGTGAACAACTGTCAGAACAGGGACAGGGCTGATATGCCACCCAGGCCCTGCCTTAAAGAGCTGCTGACATATCTGGAAAAACTTTGAAAATCATAATACTTACAAACAGTTAAGCATGTACTGTATGTCATTTGCCTTCTATAGATTTTTATTCCCTCATATTTATTACTGCGGAAGTACCCCCAAAATAGGATCTTTTTCCTAGAGTTCATCTGCCCCTTCGGCATACCCCTACCTGAAATCATAATGCTTTGTTGTGATATCACAGTTGGTTGCCATAGGAATAAATTATGTCACAAGCAGAGTATTATTACATCAGGTTGGAAATAAGCAATAGGAGCTGATTAACCCTCAAGGAACAAAGCTCCTGTTTTTAAAGCATAGAACCTCAGTAATAAATGATGGCAAAAAGAAATACAGAGTTGATGAGAAATATGTAAGTTGCTTTGTGTCCAAATATTACATTATTCGGAGTTCTTCTAGAGGCATCGGTGGCTCTTTAAGAAGATAAAAACTTCTGTGGAAAAAAAATGCTTTAGACGTATATATGGAGAGAGATAATATAGCTGTTTTCACCACTGAGAAGTAAGGGGTGAGTCACCATGGGCATTAAGAGACTACTGCTATCCGAAAGTCCTTACTATGTCACAGCCTTTCCTGATGTACAGTAATACAAACAAGGTCACAACCTGTTCTGATGTAAAACGAGCAAAGATTCTGCTGTAAAAAGAGTAAGGTCACAACCTGTTCTGCCGATACAGTATGAACAAGGTTACACCCTGTCCTGATAGAATATGAAGAAGGTCACAACCTGGTCTGTTGTAACATGAACAATGTCTCACAACCTGTTCTGATGTAAAATGAGCAAAGATTCTGCTGTAAAAAGAGTAAGGTCACAACCTGTTCTGCTGATACAGTGTGAACAAGGTTACACCCTGTCCTGATGGAATATGAAGAAGGTCACAACCTGGTCTGTTGTAACATGAACAATGTCTCACAACCTGGTCTGATGCAAAATGAGCAAAGATTCTGATGTAAAAAGAGTAAGGTCACAACCTGTTCTGCTGATACAGTGTGAACAAGGTTACACCCTGTCCTGATGGAATATGAAGAAGGTCACAACCTGGTCTGATATAATTTGAATAGTCTCTCACAACCTGTTCTGATGGGATACGAATAAGGTCACAACCTGCTCTGATGTAATATGAATAGTGTCTTGCAACCTCTTCTTACAGAATATAGACAAGGTCACTCACAACCTGTTCAAATGTAATATGAACAGGGTCACAACATTTTCTGATGTAACATGAACAAGGTCACAACATGTTCTGATTTAATCTGAAAAGGTCATGACATTGCAACCTGACCCAGACTGACCAGTACCTGTCTAAAAGGAAGGAGCAGAGCCAGCCAGCCATAAGGTTGAGCAGTCTCCTCCTCCCTCCCCAAAGCTCATAATATTTAATAGGGTGGGTCATAGTTCTTACGGTCTTGGCTAAGTCGATGACATAGTTTACTGTGATCTGGTCATGGTCCATTCCTGTCAGAATAGAATCAGTGACCCAAAAGAGGAAAGAGAAAGTGGGCTGGGATTTATAGAAGCCAGATTGATAGGAGAAAGAAAAGAAAAGTCAAGGAAAGAGGAGAAGTAGGGGAGGACAAGCTTCTCCTTTGCCTTTTTCAGGCTGGGAAGAAGTGTGGCGAAACAGCACATTCCAAGGGAAGATGTGTTTCCAATGTTGTTGAAGAGGAGGAGAACTTTAGTTTGCTTCAAGACTCATTTAGTGCCTGTGCCTTTTCCTGGCAAGCATGATTTCAGAGTCTGGCACATTTAGTGGCTCTGTCTTTACACACTGATTGGTGTTTCAGAGTGCTGCACATTCAGTGGCTGTGTCTTTCCCTACCAAGTGTAATTTCAATGTGCTGCCCAATCAATGAGTATGCCTCCGGAAAACAATAAAACAGACGCAACAAGAAGCAAAAGCAACATAAGTTGCTAATTTTATAGTAACGTGTACAATGCACATGTTCACATAGTAAGTACTGCAATGTGTGCAGTGTAAGTGGGACAGCATGTATCACAACCAAACACCCTAGTGACTTTTCCTTTCCATGCTGTCTGGGGTTTCATGGTGCCACCCAGTCAGTGGCTGTGCCTTTCCCTGTGAAGCAGGCTTTGAGTGCTGCTGAGGTCAGTAGCTGTGCCTTTCTCTGCTGGGCAGGATCTCTAGAGTGCTTCCCATTCCATAGCTGTCCCTTGCATACTGGTCAGGGTTTCATGTTGTCACCCAGTCAGCGGCAGTGTCTTACCCTGCCAAGCAGGTTACCATATGATGCCTGTTTGGTCTCAGGATGTTCGGCTTCATTGCGGATCAGACTTCTCAGGTCCTCAGGACATGCCAGGCCAGTCAAAGCCTTGTGCTTCTCCAGCTCCATTAGAAGAGGGAGTGAAGACTGGGCAGGTTGGTTCCTCCGGAACATGAATGAATAGGTATCTACAAAACTAAAAGGCTGAAGACTGTAAGTGTATGCCTGTGTATATGTTGGTGGGGGGGGGGGGAGGTGTAACAGCCCTGAGCAGAATGCATGCACTGTTATCGTGCAGTAGATACTGAGGTACATATTCTGCTCACTTCAGACACTGGTTATCTGACTGGACTAGGATTCTTTTGTTTTCCATGTTAAAAATGTCCTTACCAGCCTCATTATCTCGTGTAGCAATCTTCCATCACAGACCCCTTGCACATGTCTGTAATTGTATTTTAAAGTTCTTTCATCCCATAATCCTCATGAGTAACTCAATGTCTGTAAGTCCTCTATCCCTCCTCCCACATGCCTGTCACCCAATGCCAATGTTTGTGAATGGAAGTTTTTGGTACCCACATTGTCTAGATGCAGCATTCACATCTCAGACACACACAATGCAGTCTGCCCTAAGACTGTGTGGAGCCCAGGAAGGTCCCATCCCCTTTGCTCAAGAATACCAGCAGTAAGCAGCCAATACATGGGAGGGGTGAGCTGAGGAAGATGTAGAGAGACTGAGCTGCTGGTAAGGATCATGGTTATTGGGCTTTGGAAATGATCCATAATCTTAAAATACAACTGCAGGCTGATGCTGGGGGGAAGAGATTGTTGCAGGTGGTTGTGGAGGGAAAACCCAGCAAGGCTACTGTGTAAAGTTTAAAAATAAAAGTATTGTCAATGCCGAATGTTTGCTTGCTGGCATTAGCATTGGAAGTGCAGGAGTTAGACAGATGCAGAATAGGAATGGCAGTGAAATATTGAAGTGACGCCAACCCCACCCCCACCCTGCAGAGATGGACAGGCATTGGGGTGTGCCTTTGGGTCATCGCCCATAACGCTCACGCCATTTCACCTCACCCTACCTTGCAGACACCGACAAGTGTTGAGGTGTGCCTTGGGGTGTTCAGGCTTTACACTCACCCCATTCCATAAAGAAATATGCTGAAATGGGTGCAGTACAGGAGAATGGAGTGAACTTTGGGGCCAAAGAGTCCAAGGCACACCTTGATGCCTGTCACTAGCTGCAGGGTGGGGGTGGAATGGCGTGAACATTACTGTCAACAATCCCAAGTCACACCCCTGACGCCTGTCAGTCCCTACAGAGTAGGGCGTTATGGTCAGAAACCCTAACACCCTGGACATTTCTTGGTATTTTCACTCCAAGTTTTCAACATGGGCTTTTTGTGACCCCACCGCATGAACAGTGACACTATCAGTTCATTAGCCGAAAGGTGATTTTGCCCAGCAATTGTGCCGCAGGTATGAAAACACATTTCAAGCAGGATGTGAAAAATGTCAGTTGTGCTGTTGATGAAGAGGTGTAAAAAAATGGTGGTGATGATGAGAATCTGGAGTGAAAATATAATACAATTGGTGAAGCCATGAGCATGCATAGAAACTGCGCAACGCACACCTGTAATGTAATTATTTGGGGAGATTTTTTACACCAGATTTTCAACATAGGCATTTTAATTTTTTTTTTTTATTTTATTTAAACAGCAGTTTGGAAAACCTTTGAGCCATAGGCTCATTTACAAAAGCACCTTGTCACAGTAAGACAAACGAAAATACACAGTATAACAGTACAACACATAAGTATAACAGTAAATTAAGACATAGATACAAACAAGCTGGTACAGGTAGGATGGATGCAAACAATACCAGAGTTATGTTGTCCTTTGGAACATCCACTCCTGAACAGTGGCACTGTAATTTCCTTAATCTATCCTGAATGTTGATTTCGCACAATGACCACGCCCATTATGTGCCACAGGAGCGAAAACATGTTTCGGGCAGGATGTGAAAAATGGCAGCTGTATTGTTCATAAGGCAGTGTGCAAAAATAACAATGTTGAAAATCTGGAGTAAAAATATAAAAAAAATTCCAGTTACAAGCATGCGTAGAAACTACGCAATGCACGCTGGTAACTCAGTCATTTTGGGGGAATTTTTGCACCAAATTTGCAACATGGGCTTTTTGAAACCTCTCCTGATGAACACCGTCACTGTGATTTTCGTAATCTGTCCTGAACATTGATTTTGCACAGTGACCGCACCATTGTGCACTAGATGTGCGAAAACACATTTCAGGCCATATGTGAAAAATGACAGCTGTATTGTTCATAAGGAGGTGTGGGAAAATGACAATGTTGAAAATGTGGAGTGAAAATATTAATTCTCAAAGTTACGAGCGTGCGTGGGAACTGCACAATGCACGCTCGTAACAGTTATTTTGGGGAATTTTTTCACCAAATTTGCGACATAGGCTTTTTGAGAGAGAGCCCACCTCATGAATAGTGACACTGTTATTTCATTAATCGGTCCCAGAAGGTGATTCCATGCAGTGACTGCGCAATCACCTTTCGGGACCGAATAACATCATGACAATGACTGAGTTCATGAGGTGGGGTCCCAAGAACTCCATGTTGAAAATTTGATGCTAAACATCACAACAATGACTAAGATATCCACCTAAGTTAAAACCCCCCATTTATGCCATTACGCAGCTTACCAGCATTTCATCAGTTTGCGGTCAGCTTTGAAGAGTGCAGACGTGTTCCTGGTCCACTGAAGATCGTCGCGCCAGATTCCAGAGGTAAGTATGGGGTGAGGGGGTGTGGAGAGGTGGGGTGTACAGAGGGCGGGTTCAGATTGGGGAAGGGGGCACTGCAGACAATGAGGGACCGTTTTCTTGTTTACAGGTTTACAAAAAAAAAAAACTTTGCAAGAAGGTTTCCTTTTTTACAGGTACATTTGACATGCTGGGGTGGCCTCCCAGTGTACCACCTGCATTTTTGGGGAGGGGTACTGAAGCCGAGGGGAATTGGGCACCCCATCAGCAAAGAAAAAGGGTCTGTGTTTGGGGGGTGGGCATGATGCTGAGGGGGATTGTTCTCCCCCCTCAGCAGACAAATTATTTATTTTTTATTTAGTTTTTGTTGACCGGGTAAGTGCACTAGACAAACCCTGCCTATTTTCAGGCATGACCCGAGGAAGGGGGATACAGATGAATGCCGACTGACCTTGAATCAGATTAAGCTGTTGGTGGTATTTTTAGTGAATGAGGGAAATTTGGCCAGGACACCAGGGAAATTCCCCTACTCTGGAAGGGGGCGTTATCCCCAACGTCACAACGATGGAGGAAGACAGTATGCTGTCAGCGGTGGAGGAGGACGGAGGTTTGCTGCAGGACGGATTTGTGAAGGTTCTTATCGCACATCATGGTCAGCAAAAGCAGCTTGATTCGACACATATCCCTAGTGTTGTTTCTACTCAGTCGGAACGTAAGGTTGCCAGGAGTGAAGAAGAAGTGGTTGAGGCAATGGCACAGCAAAGAGAGCTGCTAAAAGCTCAATTATTGCAGACAGAACAGGCTCTTACCTCAGCTAGAGCTGAATTATTGGATAAGAAGAGGAAACATTTGCTGGGAGTATCCCCTGAACCTCTTCACAGGACTTTCAAGTTGGGTCCTGGACTTTGTAATGACGCAGTTCATCCTGCAGCGGAAACTGTATCACAGGCTACACTAGACACTGAATCGGGCAGCCAGAGGAAGAATGAACTGTGGTCCCCACAATTGGCTCTTTCCACAGCGGGATGAATGAGGCATGCTGATGGTTCCTGGGTCGCTGACCCCACCAAACCAAACGACATACTGGCACACTCAAACAGGCAACGGACTGGACAGGAGACTCTTCATGGCACACAAGCGTTGGAACCTAGTGAGTCTGCCATTTTACAGCCTGCTGCATCAGGTAGTACTGTGTCTGTCTCGGTATGTGCAAATGCTACTACAAATGCTATTGATTTAGAGATAGAAACTCCTGTTATTTCTACTGATTCCACTACTGATGTACCGAAAACAAATTATGCTGATTTATTTGCTAAACCTCTGGAACAGGCTAAACGTAGAAATGCTATCCGCCTATGTTATTTGGGAGGCATGGAAGAACTTCCTGATAGATTTTATGTGGGCAAGGTGTTGATAAAACAGTCCTTGGGCTTCACTCCTGCAGACATATATGCTCTTATTCATGCCCCTGGTGAACACTCTTTTGACATCAGTTTCAGGACTCCTGCTAATTTGAACACTTTTTGGTTAAAATATGCATCGTTGAAAACTAACCGTTTGTGGTCCCATTTTCAGGTTATTCCTTTGACAAAACAACCTTTTTGGGTTGTAACTGTTTTGTTTCGCAATGAGGGGATGAATCTGGCAGATATTCTTTATTGGTTAGGAAAACGCCTGATCCCATTTTGGATGGTGAAGGGTTTTGGAATGGGGGTTGGAGGATTAAATTAAAACTTCGTAGTGTTCAAAATGAATATGTTCATCTTCCTAATTGTTTTGTTATTGGGCGTGATAAGGGTTTCTTATTTTATCCTGGTCAGCCCAGGAGAAGTTACAAATGTGGTTCTCCTCGTCATATCAGTACTTCCTGGGAAAAAATTCAATGTTTTCAATGTGGGGAAGTTGAACATTCAGGTTACCAATGTGAAAATTCTGTTAAATGTAATTTCTGTGATGATGTGGGACATGTGTTTTCAGATTGTCCGTGGGCTGCTCATAATACTGAGGAATCAGATTATGCTCTGCAAGACTTGATCATTTTTAAGGCAGCTAGGAATTTATTAGATGGTGTTCAACCAGATACTTCTCTGGGTCCTAAATCTTATTCAGCGGCTTTGGCTACAAAACCTCCAATTGTTCCTTCTACGCAGCCTAGACATGCTCCCCCCCAATCACATACTCCAATAGTAACACATGGCCAACACACTTCTATACGTCCCTCTGATAGTGATTCAGTAAGGGTTTCAACCAGCAGGAAGGTAGTACCTTCTCTGGTTACAGCAGTGGTGGATGAAACTGTCTTTTTCTCTCTGTAGGGACTGGTGTTCCACATACCCGTGTTGGATTGGGCTCAGTCTCCGGAACCTGTATTAGTATCAAATAAATACAGGGTTCTGGCCTCCATGGGCCCTGAGGACCAATATTCTGATACGGCTTCTCAGGAGCCTTCACAAGTAGAAATTCCTTCTGACCACGATTCTGTCCTGGACCCAAGGGTGGGGACAAAAGGTAAAACAAAAAAAGACTACCAGAACTGGATTACGTAAAAGTAATAGGAAACTACATCCTAATACTTGATTTACTTCTAGACCTGTAAATCCTGGCTATGATATTTCCTTGGCTAGTCTCAATACTAACAGTATTAGATCCTTATATAAAAAAAGGATCACGTTTGCTATTTTTGCGGATTTACTTTATGATATTTTTTTTCCAGGACACTAGATTGTACACTACTCAAGATTTTATCACTGCAACTGATTTATGGGGTTGGGGTCCTTGTTTTTGGTCGGGAGGGTCTGACCTATGTTCCGGAGTGGGAATTTGTTTCACATCTCAAAAATTTAAAATTACGGATGTAATTCATATTGCCCCGGTAGGGTTTTGCTATTGGATGTAATTATTGATGCTGTCCCATTTAGATTGATTAATATTTACACACCTCAAAATAAGTGGGATAGAATTCAGCTGTTACATCTTCTTAGGCCATATTTATTTACTAGCAAAAATGTTTTATTTGGTGGAGATTTTAATATCTCACGCAGACCTACTGCATCGGTTACATCTAAAATCTATTGTGATACGCATTGTCTGAACAACTTAATAACAGTATCAGGATTTCGTGATGTTTTTGAAGATACTCCATCTTTCACTTATTTACAGGGTAATAGAAAAACTAGAATAGATTATTGGTTTGTCTCCTCTTCCCTTCAGTTTTTTGCCCCACAAGTCAAGTCAATAGCCTCGTCGGACCATGGCCTTTTGAGTTTTTCCCTTTCTGCTTATAAACATACTTCCAAGGGGCCGGGGTATTGGAAATTAAATGTATCTCTCTTGGATATTCCAGAAGTAGTGGAAGGGTTTATGGATGTTCTAAGGGCGCGGCAATCGGTGTTTTTTCTATATGATCAATCCCAAGATTGGTGGGAAGATTCAAAACTTACTGTAGTTTTAAAGCATACTTTACCCATATTGGACGTTTATTGGGGGCTTCGCCTAAATCTACTCAGCGACATCTTCAGGGATTATTGACATACTATTATTCCCAAATTAATATGGGTATCGAAGTGGCGGCTCAAGATTTGAATTTGGTGAAAGTTCAATTAGCACAGATTCACAATTCTAAACAGTTTCAATTGGAAAGGGAGCAAAAATGTAATACCCAAGGTTCCTCAGCATGTACAAACACATATGATAATAATATGGTACTTCAGAAGAAGAAAGATATGCATAGCTTGATAAATTCAGAAGGTCTTAAAGTTACTTCCCAATATGACATTTTTCAGGTTATTGATGCTCATGTTCACTCCTTATTTAAGGAAGATCTGAAAGTTACACAGGAATCGATTTCTGAGTGGTTTCAGTTTAGTTCTTTAACAAAAGTACCTGTTAAATTTTTTATTTCACTTTTAGCACCTATTTCACTGACTGAACTGCATACTGTTATACAAAATCTTCAGAAAAGAAAAGCCCCAGGTAAAGATGGTCTTCCAAATGAACTTTATAATTTTATTAATATAGTTTTAGATCATCAGCTTGTTGATATGTTTAATAGTTGCCTTTCACACATTTTTTTTCTGCTAGTATGAATGAAGGGATTTTGATTTTTCTTTATAAATCAGGAGATAGGGAAAGTTTGCATAATTGGCGTCCGATTACTCTTTTAAATTCAGATTGCAAAATTTTTACTAAAATTTTGAGTATGCGAATTTCATGCCTTTTACAAGATGTTATTCATCCTATACAGTTTTGCTCATTTCCTGGTCACACCATCGCTGATGCCCTCATCCTTATTAGGGAAATTTTAGAAAGAGGCGTTAGAGAGGAATTGGCAGGTATTTGTATTACCTTAGACCAGGCGAAAGCATTTGATAATGTGTCTCACCTGTATCTTTGGAATTGTATGAAAAGACTGGGTTTTCCATCTACTTTTGTTACTTGGTTACAACGATATTATTTACAAGCAGAAGTCATTCCTTATGTAAATGGTTGGTTAGGTTCTAAACAGAAATGTGGTAAAGGAGTGAGACAGTGGTGTCCGTTAAGCCCTATTTTATATATTTTATCTTTAGAACCACTACTTTTGGCTATTTATGCTTCAGATAATATTAGAGGTCTCTCTTTAGGACCAGATGATACAGAGATCAAAGTTATTGCTTATGCTGATGATCTATGTTTTTTTAGCAGATGTTCCTTCTTGTACAGCTACGGAACTTTTAACTATTGCATATATGAAGGGAACTGGAGCTACATTTAACTTGTCAAAAAGTAAGTGTGGTTTTTTTGGTACATGTAATTTTACACATACTGAACTTTTGGGGATCCCTGTTACATCTCAGGTTTGCAAAATTTTAGGAATTTTTTTTTTTGTGGGGAAGACAACGCAACATACAATTGGGATAAGCTTATTCAAACTGCACATTGGAAAATAGCAATTTGGAACAAATGGAAAATGGCTAAGAAGAAAAGAATTTACATGGTTAGGACATTCCTCATTGGTCTGTTTTTACATCTAAGTGCAATTTATGCATTACTGACCTCCAGGGAAACAGCACTATATAGTCTTTTTTTTCAAACTATATGGGGAAGTCAGTTGAACCCCATAAAATGGAATATATTATATCTACCCGTTAAGAATGGAGGACTTAATATGATAAATCCTATTTTGGTTTTTTTTTCAGTGTTTTTTTGTATAAAAATATCTCTCCTCTTCTACTAGGACACTCTAAAATATGGTCTGCTTGGTTATTAGACCATGTTTCACAGTGGTTAGAAAGTTGGTCAAAAGAAGGGGTTATTCACAAACAAAAATGTATTAATGCTTTACTAGCTTATTTCCAATCTTGTTTTGGTAAACTAAAGAAATGGCATATATCGTACTCATTGATAACTCACACCTCACAGAAGGGTATGTACTATTTCTTATTGGATAAATATTTTTCAGAATATTCTGTTTTTCCTGATGTATCAGAATCAAATATCAGGGTTTTATTTAACTCTAAAAATTGATTAGCATTTTGTTCATAAAAGTTCTGAAACATTGTGAAAATGCATAGCACTTGCCTCACCATGTTTAACAAACATAACACTTCTACAAAACCTATATGAATGCTTTCTGTACAGTTAGTATTGTCCCAAGAAAAAAACTGCTAATCAATTATTTAAAACCCTGAATATGCTTCAGATTTCTTCGATGCTTACTTCCATTAGTATTCCAAATTATATGTGGGATGTTACCTAGCTTACTGTTCATGGGAAATTAAATGTTAAAGGTAATTTAAAGCATAAAAGCAAGGAGGAGAGATACTGTCCGATAAGCATTTCGTGCATGTTTTGTGTAGAAACAATGTCTCATTTGTTTTTTGAATGTCCTTACATTTTACAATTTTGGTCTACTTTTTATGTTAAATGGGCTCATTTTCATTTCCCAGTCATTAACATATACAGTTTATTCTTTGGTATTTTGTCTTCAGACTGGAGGTTATTTAATTTTGATACTGTTAGATTGATTTTAGGGGGCATAAAATATCATATTTGGCAAGTGAGATGTATGTGGTCTTTACAATCATTATTTATTTCTCCTGAGCAATTGTTCTGGAGGATTCATGACTGGTTGTTGGTCATTTGGGTCAGAGATACTCGTACATTGTCAACACAAGCTTTTCATAAAAAATGGAAAGCAATACAATGGTTAGATACTGGATGATTCCTTATTTATGGCTTTTCAACTTGTCTGTATATTATAATTGCTCTATTTTTCCTTTTATAGTTTTCATATTGTTCCTTTTATGATGTTTTGTATAATGTATCATTGTATCATTGTTGTTCCTCTTTTTTTTTTTGCTTTTTTGATCTGATTTCTGTATTCTTTTATGAGATTTGAACACTTTGTATATTTCATTTTGGATTATTGATGTGATGCTGATACTAATAATAATAAAACTTTCCCCTACACTTTTCGATAAGTGCCATGGGATCTTTTACATCCACTTGAACTACCACCAATCCAAGCAGGACCTCAGTTTAATGTCTCATCCGAAAGACAAATTATGGTGGAGACATTATGTCGATGGAGATTGGGCTCTACCGTCAGCAAATGAACTGGGGAGGGGGCATGCTGACAGGGGGATTGGGCACCCCCACATTGGCTTTTGTGGGACTGTGAGAGGCGGACAGCGACAGCCGCCATGTTTATTGAAATGTAACACCAGGCAAGGCATGCCCTGCAATGAGGGGACACTCCCTCATTGCAGTGGCAAAAATGTTTCAAGTAGCTGGCACACTTTTGAGCTGCTGTCATAGACAGTGTGCTGATTTATTGGTGCCACAGAAACAAGCCCCCAAAAGCAGTGGTGGCATTGGCCACAACACGACCGCACTTCCACAACCTGCTTCTCCAGCAAGCTGTCACAAAATATTTCTTGTGCCTGCGTGCAAGCAAACATAAAAATTAAAAACAAAACCAGTGGTTTTGCCAGTTTTACAGTATTTCCCATTCCTGTTGACTTCTGCTGTTACTTAAAAGTAGTTCAGAAACATAACTACCACATGGAACAAGCCAGCTCCTGCACATTCCTGATGTACTTATGTTAGCTGGACTAATTTCTGCCCCTCCCCAGCTCCTGCATGATGCATACTGTAATAGGGAAAAAGAAGCCTAGGTTTTCTGGAAGTCATATAGTTCAGAACAAAAGTTAATGGGGACCACATCACCTATGAATGTTTACCAGCACTTTGTCATTTTGATGATATGAATAGCTGGTGGACCAGCTATAATGATATGGTACACTGAGCATCCCACAGAATGCTTCCCTTCTACAGACAGGAAGGGTAGCAGTCTCCATTGTGATTCAGCCAGCTGGTTGACCACAAATGGTGGTGCATTGATTGGTTGGCTGTCCAGCTGCAGTGTGAAGTGATGAGACATTGATGGTGAGGTTGATTTATCTGACTGATTCTACTCCCCATCTGTTACATGGCAGATCAGCATGGCACCTTTGCATGTTGGTACCCACACTGTCATTTTGCAGTAGATGAGTATGGAGCAAGGCCAGGTGGTGACAAAAGTCACCTCACCAAACCGAGATTGGTATCCAACAATACACACACCACTAACCACACAATGTAAAGGGCCAATGAGTCTGGCTGAGTTGGTTTGTGTTAAGTATCCTGCCCCACCCTGTGTGGCCAGTGTGACAGAGCAGCTGATCAAAGCAAAGATGACTAACGTGCCTCCCCTCACCACCACTGCCACCTGTCATCGCCCACCTCACTAGCTGGCATCATCGTACTGGGCCTCAGTTAGCCTGAGATGACAGATGGTGAAAGAATAAAAGGGAGAGATATTGTGAATAATCCATTATGCGGACTGAAAAGTAAAAAAGAAATCGACCAAGAACACTAAAGCTAAAGAATAACTGAAGTTAAAGTACAAGACCACAGTAAAAACGAGAGTTGGCTGGTATATACAGTAGCTGGCCCTGTGTTGTAATAATCCTCCATGGTGGGTGTTGGAGGTACAAAATGTGCTGCAAGGGTCTTAAAATGATAGGATGATGCAGTAGAACATTTTACTGTTTCATACGCTGCCACTGCATCAAGGGCCTTCTTCACTGGACCACAAGCCTCTACCAGCCAACAGGGATCACAGTGGTAGTGCAGCTTGCCCACCTCTTCTAACTAGGGCACTACTACCCACTTACTGTCGAGCACAAGCCCTTCATCAGTGGCATTTTCTACTGCATCATTCTATCATTTGGGTTTTGTGCCCCCACTTCAATTTCAAACAAACACAGCCACACCAGTACTGACATGCATGTCTCAACAAGAATACCAAAAATCAACCATAAATCATCATCATCATTTTTATTGGAAAGCAAATTGAGAGGGGATCTCTCATTTATAATTACATCCAGGGTGAACATATAAATACAAGTACAACATTGACATAACACATAATACATATAACGTGTAAGTTACAATACTCAAAATCATCATTTAAAATAAGCTTTCAACCAAAGTAGTCACAGTGATTATAGGATAAGCTCACAAGTAAATCTCTAAATTGGGCTAATGGGAGTAACGTTTAAGTTACATTTCTTGCGTATGAATTCCCATAAAAAAGGTTGCTTTTTGTGCCCCACCCCAAAACACATTTTGTACCTTCCAACATCCACTTGAGAGGATAATTAGGGTGCGGAAAGCCACTGATGGGGTCAGCCAACTCTTGTTTTTGGTGTTTTGCTCACCTTTGTGGTTCCCTCCTACCACTCCTGTGATCCTCTCCTAGTGTGCTGTACTGTCATTTCTCAACTAGTCTGAACCTTTTCCCCACACCCAAGGGTCCTATTCCTGCATCCCCTAATCCACCCTTCAGTTGAGCACCCCTGAATCAGGACTGCCTATGTAGCACTGTGCAGGATCTGACATACTCAACCAGGGGAAATGGAGGAATTCAAAAGAGTGCATTGGGGACATTGGCTACATGGGTGAGATCATGGGCAGGGCCACTGGAAAATTTCGGGTGCAATTTTTCTGCAATTTTCACCCTTCTCCACACAAAATCCACAATTTCTTACTTTATGGAATTTCTGACTGAAATCATATAAAATATTTAAATTCTCAAGGAAATCTACTCAGATATGCTAACAATTTAGTACACAGACTTGGATTTGAGCAAAACAGTACAGTATGAGGTGAGAAGGGGTCAGATGTGACTCTGTTTTCATGTGATTCACTTCCTTGCTTTGGTTTCAAAGTCCTCTGGTCATGCATATGTAGACTTGAACACTTAAAATCTGTGTTAAAGCAGACTATCAGAGAACTTTTTGCTGACACAGAGACTGAAACAATAGTTGTGAGAAGAGGTGCAAAGTGCCCCATTCACCTAAATGAAGCATTGACCACAATGCTTGTTACAGCTGCAGTAGGTGGATCCCACAGACGTTTTGCATGTACAAAAGGAGTGATGTCAAGTTTTCTGTCCGTGGAACTGACTGAAGGTGTAAATAGTCTCTTCCACCTTACCCTCCTCCAAACAATATTTTCTGCCCTCAAATAAATATGCTTTCATGCTAGTCAATGATTGTAGGGTACTATTTTCTTTCTTAAATGGGTGGTACAAGAACTGGAACCTGACTAGTGGGAGGCAGCATTAGTTTTTTTGGAGTAAGATCCACCCCCCCACCAAGGAGCTCCTAAAGATCCACCCCAACTTTTTTTTATTCATGTGGGAGGGGCATGAGGTGACTATCATGCTGTAACAAGACACACTAGTTTGGGACCCGTATCAAGCAACAGAACAAGTCTGTGAAGTTGTGAAGCCCCTGCATTTTTATTAAGGACTAGGAGAACAGAATATACTTATTGCCTTTATTAAGGACTAGGAGAACAGAAGATATTTAATGCTTTCAAACTGACTTAAAAAACATTTGGAACAAATGATTATCAGAGCCACCTGGGGCCTCAGAAGGAGACAGCAAGTGAAACTACATCTCTCAAGGAAAACATACACACAGCATTTTAATTTACATGTTTTCCTTAAACATTTATATACTAAAAACATAAAGTTCAGCATTTGGGATTAGCAATATTTGTTTACCATATTCAATATATAGTTTATATATAATTTGTCTTTTTAGTAGTTTCAAAACTTTGAAAGCATTGGTGTTAGTAATGCATTTAGAAATACATTTTTTAATTGTCTTTAAGTTAAACATACAGTTTCATGTCAGGGCACATTTTTCGGGGGAAGGGGTTCAAATTATTTTAATCCTTGCCATGGTACTTGGTAAACACACACTTTGATGATACAGTGTATTTTTTCTTTTACGTTTGAGAAGTATGTATTAGAAAACATTGAACAAGAAAACAATTGATGATTTTAAAAGCTATTCTGATCAGACCTGACATTAAAAAAAAAATCTCAACTGTATTTTTATTTCATTTTATCAGGGACACTAGAAACAGGATATTAACATTTACTCACAGGAACCTGTTTTTCAAGTTTTTTTTATTGCATCTTGTCCCAGGCAATCTTCCCAGAGTTCAGTTTGTCAGAGCACATTTTTGGGGGGAGGGGGTTCAAATTATTTTAATCATGAAGCATTGGTTTTAGTAATGCATCTAGAAATACACTGTTTAATTGTCTCTACAGTTAAATATGCAGTTTCATGTCAGGGAACATTTTTGGGGTGAGGGGGTTCAAATTATTTTAATCCTGGGCACAGTACTTGGTAAACACAGACTTTGATGATAAAGTGTGTTTTTAATTTTTTGTTGCTGAAGAAATAGAGAACTCCTTGTTGTGGTGGTGCCAAGTTCAAAATTAGAAATGCTGCTATGACACACAATGGGACAACACATATCTCATTTCAATGGAGTAAGCAGACCTCCTTCATTTTCCATTTATGTGGGTTCAGTGATTACCATTGGCACATCTTGTGATACTAGTGCTAACACAGCTCTTTATTGAAAATATAGGTGTATCAATATAATGTGATAAAGAGCAGCTAGAAAAAATAACATCCATGTAGAATTCTTACATATTTGTATAAGACACCAGCTCAGCATCCAGCTGTTAAAATTCCCAACTGATGTTTTACACTTTGTGCATCCTCAAAGTACTCTGCAGCAATTTGTTAGCTATAATTTAAGTTCTGCCAATGTGTATAATAACCTGGCAATGGCCTTCCATTGATCCAGTTCTTAATTACATGCCTACATTGCTTTGACATACAATTGCTAGGTAAGCATAATGTCACATGTTACACATTCATGCTTTCGCTCCTAAATGACAAAACAGTCCATTATACACACTTAAAACAGGCATTTAAAATATGTTCTTTTCAGGCTAGAACAGGAGACAAGAACAACATGAATTTTTTTCCATTTCAAAAATGAAAGCTGCAGTCCCAAACAACTCTTGCACCCCCCCCCAATTGTTGTACCTCTGCATGTCTCAGTGGTAGAATGAGTGATCTGTGCGTTTTTTCTCTTTGTTTTTTTTGTATTTTATTTTTTATATAATGGCCCACTGTCTAGCCAGCAAAGGAGTACACTTTGCTCCTGGGGACACTTATCACATCCCAAATCACTGACTGTCATAATTTACATTAGTCCAGTCAGAAGAAAGGTGCTACTTCTTTTTATCATTAAATTAAAAAAAAGAGAAAATACCTAATATCTTGAAACAGATTTAAGAAAAATTATTCTGCACTTACTTTGAGACACATTTTTTCAGGTTTCCTCTTTATAATCAGAGCTGCTGATGCCACAGTGAAAACTTTGAAAAAACTAATAACTTGGTACAACTCAGCTTACATTTTAAATATATTCTGTAGATTTCTCCTGCTTATCTTTTATTACAGAGGAAATTTGAATGAATATATGATCTTTATCTGTTAGAGTTCATCTGCCTCTGTAGCTTACTCCCTACTTCATGTCATAATGTTATGTTGTGACATCACAGTCTGCTGTCATGGGAGTAACTGTGATGTCACAAGCCATGCATTATGACCTCAGGTAGGGAGAAAGCACAAGGAATACATGGACACTTCAGGAGCAGTGGTCCTCTTTTCATGCAAATGGCCTCAGTAAAAATAATGGGGGAAAAATACAGAACTAATATGAAATACAAATTGATCTGTGTCTAAATATTTTGTTTTCTTTCACTTATCCTGAAGGCGTCAGATGCTCTTTAAGACTGGCACTCTGCTTGGGGGAGGGTGCTCAATGGAGCAAGGTGGCAACATGAATGTTACATGTATGTTTCAGTACTAAACTGTAACACAATTGCTTTCATTGTTTTTCCTGTACTATAACTGTTTTAAGACATTCCCATACGTGCTTAAACCCATAGGCGATTACTGACAACAAAATAGTGCTGCTTGAAAAGTTTTTCAACCCAAATTAGTGAACATGACTGTGACTCTAGGGGGCAGTTGCCTCTCCAAAGACTGTCATGACTATAACTTCTCCCTCTGTCTGTCTGTCTGTCTGTCTATCTGTATGTCTATCTATGTAATTATCTATATTTCTATCAGTTGCATCTATTCCTATTTTTACCTACTGTATATGTAAAATAAACCTGCATATCACATTTGCCTACACTCTGAACACATACTTATGATACAGTGCATATTGTACTCCACTCCTGTATAGACCTCGTACTGTCCTGATATTCCCATTATCACAGGCATAACTACCTTGTCAACAGCGACATAGAAACACAGAAACATAGAATATGATGGCAGATAAGGACCGCAAGGCCTATCCAGCCTGCCCATTTCTTTTTCCACCTTATGGATGTGCCATTGGCCTTTGCTCTGTCAATGGCCTATCTATTCATACTCATACATATTGTTCCCCTTATGCCTATCCCATGCCTGTTTGAAGCCCTGCACTGTATTCATATCCCCCACTTCCTGAGGTAGGCCATTCAATACTTCCACCACCCTTTCTGTGAAAAAGAACTTCCTCACATTACCCCTTAATTGGCCTTCCTCTAATCTCATGCTGTGTCCGCTTGTCCTGCTATTTTTCTTATATTGAAACATGTTAGACTCTTTCACCTTGTTAATGCCCTTAAGGTGTTTGAATGTTTCGATCATATCACCTCTCTCCCTCCTTTGCTGTATGGTATACATATTGAGCTCCATTAATCAGTCCTCATATGTTTTCTGATGCAGTCCCTGCACCATTTTGGTTGCCCTTCTCTGGACTGCCTCAATTTGGTTAATGTCCTTGTGAAGATGTGGCCTCCAGTACTGCACGCAGTACTCCAGATGGGGTCTAACCAGTCTCTTGTAAAGAGGGATTATTACCTCCCTCTTCTGACTTGTGATACCCCTACTAATAAACCCCAACATCCCCCTAGCTTTACCTACTGCTTTAGTGGCCTGCCTGGATGATTTCAGGTTGACCCCTTATAAAAGTTACTATCACATTTTCTGTTCTAATGAAGTCCATCATTACACCTGACTGTCTGACATCAACACATTACTTAAATATAACTTACATCACTTCATGGACAAATCCTCTGTTTTTCTCTATAAATAAATAATCCCAAGACTAAACATATGCCAGCCATTACTTTTTCATGTACTGCCACCTATTCTACCTATCAAACTTATATTGCTTACCATTCCTTCCATTGAAATCTACACCTCCATATATTTTCCTAATAATGTATCTGCCTTCCTTAGAATGCAAAATAAAACAAATCTTACTAGTTAAAAATCATTGTGTTGTTTCTCCATGTCGCCTTAACAATTCCACACAACCTCACTAACTTCATTATGCAGCCGTGGTGGATCTGACCAGATTTTGTTTTTGAAAGGCAGGATAGATTTTCCTTGTATAAATACTTTCAATCTGAAAGGATTTTGATTCAGATGTGTCAAGAGTTTGGGTGGCCCTGCTGATTATAAACTTGAATGTGCTTCTGAGGGGGTTGGTGACAGTGATTCCTTACATGTCAATCTGCCACAACTGTATACTCACATACAAAGCCTACAAAAAGCAAACATTTCTGAAAACATGCTGAACAGATTAACTATAGTTAAACAATTACCCTCAAATAGACAAAATAATTGCAACCCAAGTAAAATCACTGCAAACCGAGTAGAACAAAAGTACAATGTATTGAAAACTATTGTATAATGTAATGAAAAGCTACTGGTATGATTTGATGCTTTTATCATGTGAGTTTACAATGTACTTACAGTGCTGATTAAGAACAGTAATTACTTTAACAAAATAAACATTTTTCTTACTAGACCTTTGTTAGGCACCCTGATTATCTGTTGATTTTTTTCTTGCACCAAAGCAAGTCATTTAAACAGGCTTCATTATTTCACATCTAGAAACTGGCAAAATATGTTGTTTCAGGATGTATTCAGTACAGACTAACTGTAAATCATTGAATAAAATCTAGTTAGCTCTGCATGACTTAGATGTCTTGATTTTTAGAAGATATGCTACATAATGATTAATTTGCAGTGCATTTCAAAAACACACACATTTCTTCATATTAAAAGCATTTACAAGTGGCAATATATTTATCTAACAATTCATGTGATAAATACAAGCTGCAGCAAACAATAAAAGATTTATTAGGGGGCAGTGGAGATGTATAGTGAACCCCCACAATTTTCCTGCAATTTCTGCAAAACAGTCCCTGCATTTTTGGGTAAACTTTTCTGCAATTTTCCAGTGGCCCTGATCATGGGCTACCTCCTCCTCATTTTGCATCACATCAGGAAACTGAAGGAATGTAGGCTCTCTAGCTTCATGACTGCAGTCCTCTCTGGGCTACCAGGGAGAAGCCATACAACAGAAAATGCTTCAAATCATTCCCCAGAAGTAGTGCATGTCTGAATGGACTGCACTGTCCTTCCCTGCCGCTTATGATCTTTGGGAGTTTAAAGAGCTAGTATACTACCTGAAATTCATATCAACTTTCAAAAGTAGTCAACTGTTGTTTCTTCTCTCTGAAGTATTTTTGCCTTTCCCTTTTGCTAATGAGAAGATTTTCTACCTGACTATACTTGTTGTGATATGTGGAACAGTACTCTGCCTGGAGGCTGACATAGTGATTTCTCTTCCTTCTTATATGTCAAAAAGCATGCAGGAGCAGAGCTCCCTTGTGCTCTTACATAGAAACATAGAATTTGACAGCAGATAAGGACCGCTTGGCCCACCTAGTCTGCCCATTTTCCTACCTAACAGATAAGCTGCAGATCCTAGTTAACCAACAGCTTACTTCCTCCTAACCCCCACTAGGACTGCCTTATGTCTGTCCCGTGCATTCTTGAATTCCCCCACTGTTCTTGACTCCACGACCTCCTCAGGGAGGCTGTTCCATGCATCCACAACCCTCTCCATGAAAAATACTTCCTCACATTACCTCTGAGCTGTCCTCCTCTATCTTCAAGTGCCCCTTGTTCTTGCACATCTCTTTTCTGAAAGATGCTACCTCTTGGACTTTGTTGATTTCCTTGAGGTACTTAAAGTTTCTATCATGTCCCTCTCCCTTCTTTCCTCAAGGGTATACATATTAAGCTCCTTTAGTCTTTCTTTGTATGTCTTCTGGTGCAGACCCTGCACCATTTTGTTGCCCTCCTCTGGAAAGCCTCCACTCTGTCTATGTCTTTCGGAGATGGGGTCTCAGAGCGCACACTGTACTCCAGATGGGGTCTCACCAACTGTCTGTACAGAGGGATAACAACTTCCTGTTTTCTACTATTGATGCCACTTCCTATGCATCCCAGTATCCCCCCAGCCTTCCTTACTGCATTCTCACATTGCTTGCCCACCTTTAGGTCATCTGATATAATTACCCCCAGGTCCCTTTCCATTTTTACTGTTGTCAGTATCTATTTTTGCGGTCCCGTCTAGTTTTCACCACCATTTACTGATGCCCTGCCCTGTGACTTGTCATACATCATCAGCTCTGTGACCTCACCAACTGTGACATCACAACTGACCAAGAAAGGCCCATCACCTGCTCCAATACAGACACTTGTTATGTCACAATAAGTGAGGTGACGGTGCTGATGACGTATGAAGAGGCACAGAACTAGATATGTCAGCTACCTGGTATTACTGCTCTTTACGTCTCATCTAATACTAACAGATAGACACCAATCTAATGAACAAATGGAAAAGGAAAAATATCTCAGAAATAAAAAGTATCAACTGACTACTTTAAAAAAAATATATAACATTTTATACCTGGTACTGAAAAAGGGCCCATGGGGTACCAGTCTTTACAACGAGCCTCCTCCTTCTGCATTTGCAGTACTAGCAATCCTTGAGCAACCAGGTTGTGCAAGCACCCCATTAGGATATTAAATTCTTCCATCTCCATGGAGCGCCCTTGTTCAACAATTTAATTAGCAAAGGCAGCAGTGTAGTTGCAGCTGTGACTCATGCAAGCTGTTCCTGATGCTGCTAAAAATATACCCATCTTTGTTATTAAATCCTAAAATGTAGCCTTTTCTTCAAGGTGATAAAGAACAATTGCCAATACAGTATAATTTATGTCCACATGCTTCCCTTAGCTACATTTTTTTAAAGCAGATACCTGCACTCTGTTCTAAATAAACATGAGGATGGGCTGGCATTTCTGAGCCCTGATTTTTCATGGAGCAGGGGTGAGTGCTGATCCTAATTGCTCTATTTTTTAAAGGTGTAAAAGGCCCAAACATAAGGTTAAAAACTTCAGAACTAAGGGGAGGTCTGATTCCCAAAAGGGATAAAAAGAATTTTGGTGGCATCCAGTTTTGCAGTCAATGAAGCAAACAAGCCCCAGTAAGAGCCAAAATGGGTGCTGTGCATGAACCTGATGAGAGATATAGAAAAGGTGTGCTGAGGGTTGAGGCACTACAGACCAGACCTTGCACCACGACAATGACCCATGTTCGTGAACAAGTGCAGGTTGCCAAGAGTCAGCCAGGGAGGGAGAGAATCAAGCATCTGAAGACTGCTTTCCTCTCCCAGGGAGGAGGAGGACTGCCAGCTCTGCCAAATGGTTGAGGTCTGGTGGCAGTGCAGGTCAAGAAGTGACAGAAAAGAGGGTGATGCTGCAGGACTCTGCTGCATGTGTGCCTCCACATGTGCATGGTAGTGTCGTGAGTGTGCCCCACCATGAAGAACGGAACAAATAAACTGGTGGAAACCTGATAGCGGGCAGGTTAGAATGACACCCGAACCACTGATCCCTCACTCATCTCACTGACAGGTCTAGGGAGTAGTACTGGATATGAGTGCCTTGGGGGCGGAGACATCCTTCCCTCTCCCAACCCCACCATGGGGGGGGTGAAATCTGTATGGGTAACAGGTGACTGGTAACTCCGGGGTAGTTGGGGATGGTGGGGGTCGACGGAAAAAAACCTTTATAGAAAAAAGAAAATGTGGTTCAGATTGTAATTTGCTTGCTGCATTTTTGTGATGTAGTAATCCCACATTTACAACACAATAACAAAATAAAATAAAACCTTACACATCAAGCTAATGCAGACTCAGCTATCATATAGACACACACACACACACACATATATACATGCACATAAACAGTCTCAGGCGCATTTGTGTATACACAGATACAAACAACCTTACAATTTAGATGTGCACACATGCATGCATATCCCACTACACACAGATATCCACTTTGCCCACACTACACAGTTGCCCACATACCCCACAGCACACAGACATATGCACACCCTACACAGATGCTTGCACACCTCACTTCCTAGATGCCTGCCCATTCCACTACACATACACAATCATACACCTCATTAAACACACATACAGCTGACAGATATTTGCATACCCCTTTACACCCTCACAGACACTACCACACCCCTTCACACACAGACAGATGCTCCCTCATCCTATCGCACACACATGCTTCCAAACCCCCGCCACACACATACATGCACCACTACACACATATCTTCACTACACTATGATGCCCCTACCTCCCAACACACACACACACACACACACACTGCCCTCACATGCATGCCGATGTTCCATCAAACACACTCCATGTCCATAACCACTACTATGAAAACTAACAGCCCTGCACTGGAGTGCAAATTTATCTCCCCCCACAAACACAACCTCTCCCTCCACACGGGTGTACCAACAGAGCTATATTTAAGCCCTGCCACTGATTTAAACAGAGGTCAATCACTCACCCAATCTTGAAGAACCCAATAACTCCGGCACCTTGATTTTTTTTATCCTCAGCTTGCTTATACTGCGTTGGTGACAGCCAGTATGAGCCCAGCATGTTTTGATTGCCTACGTGATCTACTGCTCCACATCTTCAGTGGCTTCACTGCTGGAAAAATGCCATGGCAAAGGCAGGATTTCAGTACAGACAGGCAGCAGAGAGGCAGACAGCTGTCAACAGCTGTGGGCCAGTGTTCATCACGTATTGATTAAGGCCATCTGTCCTGCACCCACCTACATACGCTATGTAATTTAGTGAGCACTTTCCTTTCAGTCTGTGGTTGATCGTCTCTGTCAGTGGTCAGTGGGTGTTTGGATCTGGTCGAGTGTGGCAGCGAATACATGGATATGTTTCAGATATGCAGTACCATGAGCCTGCTACCATACTCCATAAGATTTAAATGCCCTCTTACTACTGACAGCAATAAACATAAAATCCCACAAGTAAAAGCCACAGAGACTGAAAGGGAAAGTGCTCTCTAAACTATATAGAGATTGTGAGATGGTAGGACCATGTCCCATTTTCATAGGGAAAAAATGAAATTACTAAAAAAAATTATTCTATTCTAGCCTGTCCTATTCTTTGCATGTCCTGTCTTTTCCATCTTTTCAGAAATTGGATGGACAACCATATTCTTGTGGGACATACAGCCGGCCCCTCCAGCAGTCCAATGACCTTCCCTCATCTCTTGCTCCTTCTCCTGTAATTTCGTCTTTCTTCTCATGCTGTCATCTTTTTCTTTCTTTTTCTTTCTTTCTTTTTCTTTCTTTCTTTTCTTTCTTTCTTTCACAGTACATGGTGAACTCCTGTGAAATTTCACTGACAGGATCTGTAATCAAACACTTAGGAGTCATTAAAGGGAAGCTGTTGTTTGTCACCCTCCGGTTAAGCTTTTTGCTAAAAAGCGCATTTTTTTATGCCCGGCGAAGTAGTTTAATTTAAGAAAGCAAAGTCCGCTACCGGAGTATGGCAGACTATCAGGCGGCACCATTAACTGTAACGGTGCGACGCCACACCCTGCTCTTCAATCCAAATGCATTGAAGCACAGGGTGTGGCACTGCTCCATTACAGTTAATGGTGCCGCCCAATAGTCCGCCATACTTCCAGGTAGTGGACTTTGCTTTCATAAATTAAACTACTTTGCCGGGCATTAAAAAATTCACTTTTTAGTAAAAAGCTTAACAGGAGGGTGACGTTTGCAGGGGCAGGAGCCCCTGCAAATGACAGCTTCCCTTTAAAATGAATGCGAGCTGCTCCTCGGGCAGTGAAAAGGAGAATTTTCCCCCCTAAAAGCTAGGAGTTTGTTAAAAGAATAAATTAACTCTGAAGGCAGGAAAGGGTGAATATTCTCAAGCATGAGCTAGACTTGCTTTTCTTATTCATTTGTCATAGGAAGCTTGAGAAGGACAGTTAATTCATGTGGTGTGCCAACAACAAAAGGTCACAGGGAGAACAGATCAAACAAGCATAAGAAAGCTGCAGAAGAGTGGGCCCTCTACAAAACTCTCTCAGAAGAAGTGGCAGACTGCTTAAGAAACTGACAGCAAGAAAGACCAAACCTATTCATACAGATTAACCTGAATCTGCAAGGTATTGCTTCCTACTGCTTAGAAAGGGTGACTAAAATTTTGAAACAAGCAATAACTTAAGCAGGTATCCCTTACAGAAATATAAGTGTACTGCGTACACATAATAGTGCAATGTTTGCATACAGGTCGCATACACAAAGTGAACCTAAGCGAACCGGGTCTAACAAGCATTTGTCAATGTCAAAAGTTCACCATTGGTATTGCTATTGTCAATGCCACCACATTGATTCTGTGAAAATGACTGCCAGAGGTTTTAACATAGAAACTGTCGGCAGATCAGATCAGAACATTAGATATTGCCCCGGTTTTTAAATATTTGGGAGTTACTTTGGATAGTAACCTTAGTTTTCAAACTTATGTAGATAATGTTACCAAACAACTAGTTCAGAAAATTGGAGCCTTTTATGTTGTGAGGGATTATCTTACAGATGATGCCAGAAAGACCACAGCTACGGCCTGTGTAATGCCCATATTGGACTATTAAAGCTTAGTTTGAGGTACTGCTTCAGAGAAAATTGGACACCAAAGATACATTTTGTTTAATATTATATGTAGATCTGCTCTGTACGCCAAGCCCAGGGAACTTCACTGTAACATGTACAGTAGATTGGGGTGGTTATCACTAGAACATAGAGATACCGTACTTTGCAAAGGGCTTGTTTTGTATTTAAATCAATTGAAAGTACCAAATCTAATCCTATGCATAACTTTTTTCTTTAAGGATATCTACTAGCACTTTACATTCCCAAAATTCAATCCTCTTAGCTGCCTCGACTTGTAAGACTAACAAACTGTCAAAAATCTTTTAAACAAATTGCTATAAAACCTTGAAATGATTTATCGGATGGTTTGCATAATGTTCAAAGCCTATACCAGTTTAGAAAATCATTAAAAAGTGTACTTAGTGTCAGGTCCATATGTAACTGTACATGATTATTTGCTAGTATACCTAGAATCCATTCTTTTTAACCTGCTTTAGATTGTATAATGTCCCTGTCCTGTGTAAATGCCTTTGTACCTATTTATCATTATTACCTCCAAATGATGTTTTGAATGTGTTTTTGGTTTGTTTCTTACTCTATATGTAATTCTGTATTGTTGCACTGAGTGTCTTTCGACCCTCACCGGGTCAAGTCCGTAAAAGGACATGTGACCCAGTTGCTTTTTACACGGTTACCAAAAATCAAAATCAAAAAGACCACTAGGCCAATCCAGTCTGACCATAAGCCTTGTACTTGCAATGGCTTCTGACTCTCCCTCAGCTGTACCTCTATAGTTCAACCATGCCTGTTCCAAGCATTTTTAACTCCCGCCACAGTACTCGCTCCCACCTTCTCCTGCAGCAGACCATTTCATATGTCCACCACCCTCTCTGTAAAAAAAAAGTGTCTTCACATTCCCTCTTAGCCTGCCACTTTCCAATTTCATATCCTGCCCCCTCATTCTTGTACTACTCCTGTATTGGAAGATGTCTTCCCCCTGCACCTTGTTTATATCCTTGAGGTACTTGAATGTCTCTATCATGTCTCCTGTCTACCTCCTCTCCTCCAGCGAGTGCATATTGTGGTCCCTTAATCACTGCTCATTTGTTTTGTGGTGCAAGCCCTATGCCATCTTAGTTGTCCTTCTCTGGACTGTCTCCAGCCTTTTTATGCCCTTTCGAAGGTGCAGCCTCCAGAACTACACACAGTATTCCATGTAAGGCCTGACCAGGGTTTTATATAATGTCATCACTACCTCGTTCCTTCTTGTGGTGATACCCCTGCTTATGCACCCCAGCATACCACTGGCCCTCCCCACTGACTTTGTAGTCTGCTTTGACATTTTCAAATCATGTGAAATTATAACCCCCAGGTCCGTTTGTTCCTTGGTGACTGTTAGCAACTGCCCCCCCATTCTGTACCTCACCCCAGGTTTTTTTATGCCCCAGGTGCATAACTTACCACTTCATTGATTTAAACCTCAGTTGCCACTCCTCAGATCATGTTTCTCCACCCCTTCTAGAGTATCTATGCTATTGCAGATCTTGGTGTCATCTGCAAACAGGCAGACCTTTCCTTCCAGCCCTTCTGCAATGTCACTAATGAAGACATTACACAGGACTGTCCCAAGGATTAATTCCTGCAGTATCCCACTGTCTGTTAGTAAGTTCCTAACCCCTTTCACCACTTTGTCTACCATGGCCAGACTACCAGTTTTGTTAACAAGGCTCTTATGTGAGACAGTGTCAAAGACCTTGCTGAAACTGATTTAGGCGATGTCCATGGGTTGCCCCCACCCCAATTAACTTTCTTCATTACCCAGTCAAAGAAATCTATCAGATTCATCAAACGTGACCTACCCATTGTTAGGCCTGACCAGGATTATATATATAACGGCATCACTCCTTCTACTGGTGACACCACTGCCTCCTGCTGGTCACCCCCCACCCCAGATTGTACCCTATTTACCACCACCTTCTGTCTTCTGTCTGTTAGCCAGTTCCTAACCCAGTTCACCATCTTCTGTCGTCCTGTGGCCAGACTGCCCAGCTTGTTAATAAGCCTCTTATGTGAGACAGTGTCAAAGGCCTTGCTGAAAATGAGGTAGGTGACATCCACCGCTCCCCCCCATTTACTTCCTTCATCACCCAGTCGAAGAAATCTATCAGATTCATGTGACATGATCTACCCACTGTGAATCCATGCTACCTAGGGTCCTGGGCACTGATGGCTTGTAAATATTCCACTATCCTTTCTTTAAGCACTGCATACATGATCTTTACCACTACTGATGTGAGGCTGACTGGCCTGTAGTTCCCTGTCTCCTCCCTACTGCCAGAGTGATGTAGAGGGACCACATGTGCCCTCCTCCAATCCTCTGGCACCACTCCTGTGTTGAGTGACTCTGTGAACATGGCTGCCAGAGGTTGAAATAAAGAAATTGTCAGCAGATAAGGACCAGTAGGCCAATCCAGTCTGACCGTAAGCCATGTACTTGACAACAGCCTCCGACCCTCCCTCAGCTGTACCTCTTGGTTCTCCCATGCCTGTCCCATGCATTTTTAACTCCTGCCACAGTATTCGCTTCCTCCACCTCCTGCAGCAGACCATTCCATGTCCACCACCCTCTCTGTGAAAAAAAGCATCCTCACATTCCCTCTTAGCCTGCCACCTTCCAATTTCATATCCTGCCCCCTCATTCTTGTGCTACTCCTGTACTGGAAGATGTCTTCATTCAGCACCTTGTTTATACCTTTGAGATACTTGAATGTCTCTATCAAGTCTCCTGTCTACCTCCTCTCTTCCAGTGAGTACATACTGTGGTCCCTTAACCTCTGCTCATTTGTTTAGTGGTGCAAGCCATGTACCATCTTCACTGGACCTTCTCCAGCCTGTTTATGCCCTTTTGAAGATGCGGCCTCCAGAACAGCACACAGTACTCCATGTGAAGCCTGACAAGGGTTTTATATAACGTCAGCACTACCTCCCTCCTTCTGCTGGTGATACCCCTGCTTATGCACCTCAGCATACCACTGGCCCTCTCCACTGACTTTCTAGTCTGCTTTGACATTTTCAGGTCATGAGAAATTATAACCCCAGGTCCCTTAGTTCCTTGGTGACTGTCAGCAACTGCCCCCCCCCATCCTGTAGCTCTCCCCAGGGTTTCTATGCCCCAGGTGCATAATTTTGCACTTCTTTGATTTAAACCTCAGTTGCCATGCCTCAGACCATTTCTCAAGCCTGCCTTGATCCATTCTCATTGTCTCCACCCCTTCCGGAGTATCCACCCTGTTGCAGATCTTGGTGTCATCTGCAAACAGACAGACCTTTCCTTCCAGCCCCTCTGCAAAGTCACTAATGAAGACACTGAACAGGACAGTCCCAAGGACTGATTCCTGCAGTACCCCGCTGGTCACCCCCCTCCCCAGACTGTACCCTATTTACCACCACCCTCTGTCTCCTGTCTGTTAGCCAGTTCCTAACCCAGTTCACCTCCTTGTGTCCTATGTCCAGACTACCCATCTTATTAAGAAGCCTCTTATGTGAGACAGTGTTGAAGGCCTTGCTGAAATAGAGGTAGGCAACATCCACTGCCCCCCCATTTACTTCCTTCATCACCCAGTCAAATAAATCTATCAGATTCGTGTGATACTACCTACCCGCTGTGAATCCATGCTAGCTAGAGTCCTGGACATTGATCACTTGTAAATGTTCCACTATCATCTCTTTAAGCAGTGCATGCTTGATCTTCACCATTACTGATGTGAGGCTGACTGACCTGTAGTTCTCTGCCTCCTCCCTACTGCTGCCAGAGGTTGAAACATAGAAATTGTCAGCAGATAAGGACCAGTAGGCCAATCCAGTCTGACCATAAGCCATGTACTTGACAACAGCTTCTGACCTTCCCTCAGCTGTATCTCTATGGTTCTCCCATGCCTGTCCCACGCATTTTTAACTCCTGCCACAGTACTCGCTCCCTCCACCTCCTGCGGCAGACCATTCCATATGTCCACCACCCTCTCTATAAAAAAAAGCATCATCATATTCTCTTTAAGCCTGCCACCTTCCAATTTCATATCCTGTCCCCTCATTCTTGTACTCCTCCTGTATTGGAATATGTTTTCCCCCTGCACCTTGTTTATACCCTTGAGGTACTTGAATGTCTCTATCATGTCTCCTGTCTACTTCCTCTCCTCCAGTGAGTACATATTGTCACAAACCCACTCAGCAGGTCAGCCCTCTGCTCCCACAGTGCCAACCTCCGAGTGCAGTCTTGTGAACAGGAAACAAAAACAGGGTAACTCTCCTGTCTGTTTTGTGGGTTCGAATCGACCTTTGGTCTCAAGTCTGGGAGGGATTCAAACTGTGAACCTCTTGTTAGTATACCCAATGTACAGGCTCAGATAATTCTGCTCTTCGGGGGGGGGCAGATATCTTTTGCCTATGGGCACCTAACCAGGCATACAAAATGAACCCTTAAAACTCTATTAAAGACCTCAGAATAAATTCTTACCTTTTTCCAGTTTGGTAAAACCAGTAAGCGTTGTACAGTGTCAGCTTTAACCATGTATGCTTCCCTTGTAAAGAAAAATAATTTCAAAGGCACACCAAGTAGTCTGTAAAGTAGAGATTTACTTCAAAATAGATAAAAAAATGTAAAATGTAAATACAGAACCATATATCACAAAACATACAGATCACTTAAAAAAAAAAAAGATTTTAAAAGTGCAATTTCCTACCACCAGACAATTATATTTGATCTATCTAATGTATCTCTTATAGTGCTGCTAGCATGTTGTAGCTTTGAGTCCAAACATTTATGTTTAAATGGAAAACAGAATACTGTTTAAAAGCTGGCTTTGCCAACCTCTTTGTGTGAGGTCACCTAGCTCGCCCCTGTCAGAATATGAAAAAATATATCTATGCAAAACAGGATGTCTTATCAAAGTATTAAATTCTGTGACCTCAGCACAACTCATTTTCTCATCTGATTTTCTTTGATCTTATGAGCAGCTTCCCCTTTCCAGGACATCAAAGGACTTGTTATGTCTCTCTGCCAGATCTCACAGAGGTGCAACGTGCTTTGTATCACCATGTGAATATTAACTGTGTTTCCTCTGAACATCATAAAAGTTTATGACCTATCTTGGCAGTTGGCAAGCTGCAATTAGTCATATAAACAGTAGATCCTAAATTTTAAGTCTCTTCTAACCTGTAATTATCTCTTGACCTTCCAGGTAACACATTGTAGCTAAAGCCTGGGAAGGGGGGTGTCATTCCACAGGCTGATTCAGCATGTATCATGAGAGACACTCAATAACACATTTATATATTACAAAAATCATAGATTAATCAGAACCAGCTGTCTGAGTGTCACAGTTCCTCCCCACCTAGACTGAATTTGGGGGCTCTATCCCCTGCATGGGATGAGCTTCCCAAATCAGTTCACTCCTCGTACACACGAGACAGCCCATCGGAGTTCTGATTTTTGGCTCCTGCCCTATGTAGAATTGTTATATCATAGCTTCGCAAAGCAAGACTCCATCTTAGCAATCTACCATTGTTTTTCCCCATTTGCATCAGCCAAACCAGGGGGTTGTAGTCAGTCTGCACCACAAAATGCTGCCCATATAAGTATGGCTTCAACTTCTTTAGGGCCCACACTATGGCAAGACATTCTTTTTCCACAGTAGAGTATTCCTGCTCCCTGGGAAGTAACTTCCTACTCAGGTACACTACTGGGTGATCTCTCCCTTGGCTGGATGTCTGACTCAGTACTGCCCCAATACCCAAGTCTGAGGTGTCAGTCTGAACTATAAAGGGTTTGCTATAGTCAGGACTTATCAAAACAGGAGCATGGCACAGTGCCTCCTTTAGTTTGGAAAAGGCTTCCTCACAGACTGAGCCCCAGGTAATTTTCTTGGGTATCCTTTTCTTTGCCAGGTCAGATAGGGGAACAGCCAGGACACTGTAATTGGGTACAAATTTCCTATAGTACCCTGCTGTCCCTAGAAAACTCCTGACCTGCTTCTGTGTTTCTGGTCTGGGCCACGCCTGGATTACCTTTGTTTTTATTTGATTAGGATGGAGCTGTCCCTCGCCTACCACATGCCCAAGGTATGCCACTTCCCCCATGGCCACCTGGCACTTCCCGGCTTTGACAGTGAGCCCGTCCTTCTGTATCCTGCCCAGCACTTCCCTAAGGTGGGACAAGTATTCATCCCAGCTGGTACTAAAGATGGCAGTGTCATCCAGGTATGCCATGGCATACTCCTCAGCACCATTTAACACCTGGTTCACCAACCTTTGGAAGTGGCCGGGGTGTTCTTTATTCCAAGGCATTACTTTGACTTCAAATAAGCCTATCGGAGTGATGAAGGCTGACTTCTCCCTAGCTCTGTCTGTCAACTCTACCTACCAATACCCCTTTGTCAGGTCAATGGTCATAAGGTAGGTCTCCCCTCCCAACTTGTCCAGGAGTTCGTCCGTCTGGGGCATTGGGTGGGTGTCTGACTTCATGACTGCATTCAGTCCATGATAGTCCACACAGAAATGAGTAGAGCCATCTGGCTTGGGCACAAGGACTACAGGTGAGGCCCAGGGGCTGTGGGATCTCTGAATTACCCCTAAATCCAGCATCTCCTCCACTTCCCTCCTAATGTCCTTTTGGACAGCCTCTGACACCTGATATGCTGTCCGCCATATGGGCGTCCGTGTTCCTGTCTCCACATCGTGAGTTGCTAAAGGGGTTAGTCCAGGCTTGGTGCTAAACAATGGGGCAAAGTCTGCTAAAACCTCCCTCACTACCTGGATCTTGTCCAGGGTCAGCTGAGGAGACAATTTAACTGCCTCCACAGAGGACTCCTGCTTACTTTCTTCCAGCAAGTCCAGAAGGGGGTCTCCTTCGTCTGTCCCCTCCCCAGGACTACACACTGCAAACACCATGTCAGCCCTATTTGCATATGGCTTCATCATGTTGACATGGTACATCCTTTCTGTCTGTATTCTGTCAGGTAACTCTATAATATAGTTCACGTTATTTACCTTCCTAACCACTTTGTATGGTCCTGCCCACTCAGCCTGCAGTTTGTCTTTCTGGACCGGAATATGGACCATGACTTCCTGACCCACCATGTACAAGCGAACTCTGGCTCTGCGGCTGTACCACACTTTTTGTTTCTGTTGGGCAGCTGCTAGTTTGCACTGGGCTGTCCCCATAAGCTCCTTCAGCCTTTCGCTAAACCTAAGGATGTAATCCACAATGGGAGTTCCCTGGGTGGTGTGCTTGCCTTCCCAGTCCTCCCAGATCAAGTCTAGGGGCCCACGTACCTGGTGTATATATAAGAGTTTGAAGGGGGAAATCCTGTTGACTCTTGGGGTGCCTCCCTGTATGCAAACAACAGCTGGGGAAGGTATTTCTCCCAGTCCCTCCCATGCTGTTCAGCAAACACCCAGAGCATTGACTTCAGGGTACCATTGAATCTTTCCACAAGCCCATTGACTTGTGGTTGATACGGTGTCATGCATCTCTGCACCACCCCACACTTCTCCCATAAACATTTCATCAGGTCTGACATGAAGGAACTCCCTTAATCAGTGATAACCTCCTGTGGAAACCCAACACGGGAGAAAATCCCAAGTAAGGCATCTACCACTTTGTCTGTCCTCAGTGAGGATAGGGCGATGGCCTCTGGGTATCGGGTGGCATAATCCACCACAGTCAGGATGAATCTCTTCCCTGAGGAGTTGGTGGTATTTAAAGGCCCCACAATATCCATTCCCACCCTCTGGAATGGCTCTTCCACTATGGGCAAGGGAACCAGGGTGGCTTGGGTTTTCTTGCCTGCATTCCCTATTACTTGGCACTGGTGACAAGACCTGAAATACTCCTCCACCTGCTGGGTGAAGTTTGGCCAATGGAAATTCTGGGCCAACCGCTGCGTAGTGTGCGCGATTCCCAGGAGACCAGACAAGGGAATACCATGTGCAATGTTGAGTAACTGCTCACAATACCCCTTGGGAACAACAAGCTGCCTGCCTAGCACCCCTCCCTCTGTCTGCACAGCCTGCGTATACATCAGTCCATTTTCCCAATAAACCTTATGTCTGCCATCACCTCCCTGTGCCCCATCAGAGTCTGCCCAAGCCCTTAGCTTCTCTAAGCTAGGGTCACTTCTCTGAGCAGCTGCAAACCCCTCACACATTCCAAAGGCATGGGACAGGTCCCCTTCAGTCACTAAACTAGGGTTCCTAGCACTAGCATCGGAGCAGTCAGGATCACTGTCAATCCCAACCCTCTGACAATGAGTCACCCCTCCCTCTTCGGAGTAACCCTCCATAGCTGTGTGGTTACTTGTGACTGGGTAAATTTCTACCCCCTTTTCATTAATCTCCATATCAGAAGACACAGGCTGGGGGACCAGCCTCTCAGTGGTTTCCACAATGGTTTCTGTTGGGTTCAGGGAACTACAATTTTCCCTTGCCACTTGGCTACGGGTAACTGCACATACCATTCCCTGTTTGAGATTGTTGCCCAGGATCACATCCACTGCTAAGGTTTTTGCTACAGCCACCTGTTGCACAATTCCCGGTTTCACCCCAGTCCAGGAGAACACTAGCGAGGGGGAATGTTTTTGCCTCACCAGTGAAGTCCTGTACAGTGACGTATTGATTGGGCATAAGCTGACCAGGCTCTACTAGATCCCCCTTTACCAAGGTCAAGGATGCCGCTGTGTCCCTTAACCCTTGCGTCTGTATACCATTCACCATGACTGGGTGCATGTGTTCCCTCATGTACACTGGCATGTTCCCAGGGACACACAAACAACCCATTCTTTTCTAGTACCACTCTACGTATTATTGCTCATTCTTTTGGGACACTGTCTGGCAATATGTCCAGTTTCTTTACATAATCAACATTCACTTCTCTTTTCAGAGAAATCTTTTCTCTGAAACCTGGAGCTAACTGGTTTCAGTGGAGGCAGTGAGGGTTTTAGCTGCTCTGAAGATGTGCTTTTCCCTTTCTGCGCTGTCACGCCCACCCCATTCGCTCTCAGAGCAGGTCTGCTCTTGGCATAGCGGTCCGAGAGTTCAGCAACCTCTTGCACTATTTTGGGATCTCGGTCCTCCAGCCAGGTTTTCAGCTCTGCTGGGCATGCCCAATAAAACTGTTCTAACAAAATCACATTTTCAATTTTATCAACAGAGTTTGCCTCAATTCCTGCCCACCAACATTTTAAAAACTGACGTTGTTTCGTGGCTAGCTCCTCGTAGCCCATGTCAGGGCTTCTCCTGAGCTTATGGAATTTAGCTCTGTATGATTCAGCAGTTAATTCAAATTTTTTTAACAGTGCAGCTTTAGGTTTGCTGTAATCATCACTGTCCTCATCGTCCATTTGACCCAATGCATCCCAAGCTTTCCTGGTAAGTAGGGGGGATAGCAGAAAGCTCCAGGACTCTCTAGGAATTTTAGCCTGAATACAAACTTTTTCAAAAGAATTTAATAAGGCATCCATGTCCTCCCCCTCTTTAAATTCGACTATCAATTTGGAACCAATTTGGAACCCGGTCCTGTAGTCCCAGTTAAACCCAAGCCACTTACCTGCTCTGGTGCTGGTGGTTGGAGTCGTAGCTTCTCCAGTTCAAGTTGCCTCTGGCGCTCACACTCCTCATGGTCTGCCTCCCGCTGTTCATAGTCTCTCTTCTCCTCTGTAGCTCACTGGCACTCAAGCTCCTCATGGTATGCCTCCCACTGTTCACAGTCCCTCTTCTCCTCTGCAGCTCACTAGCGCTCATGCTGCTCACAGTCTGCTTCCCGTTGTTCATGGTTCCTCTCCCTCTGGAACTCCAGCTCCATTCTGCACAACTCCATTTTCAGCCTGAGTACTTCTGGATCTAGGAAACTGGTGACCTTCCCCTGCTGCTGTGGCCCTTCACTGCCAGTGGCCCTGTTGCCCTCTTCATCAGATCTGGACACTGCACTGGCCACTAGCCCTTCCACACTCAAGGTTTGATCCTTTTTAGTCACTGTCTGTGACTCAATGCTCTAGGTATCTGCTACCATTGCATCCATGAGGTTCTGTTTGCTGGCTTTCATCTCAAACGGGACTCCTCTGTCCCCGCACAACTACTTTACGTAGTCTACAGTGTGCCTGCTGTAGTTGGAAGCCATCTTCTTCCCTAACTATGGCTACTCTGACTTGCACTTTAGAAAAAAAAATAAAATGGGTAGGAACTTGACTGTATGCCAAGTGATATAGTTATGTCTCCTTTTTAAAAATAAATCACTGCCTTTTTCTTTCTTTGCAAGTGAGCTGATGGTCTCAAGCTGACACACTGAACAATAAAAGCTTGTAATACCAAAATTTTCGCACAGCTTCGAATCAATCTGTCACAACCCCACTCAGCAGGTCAGGCCCTCTGCTCCCACAGTGCTAACCTCCGAGTGCAGTCTTGTGAACAGGAAACAGAAACAGGGTAACCCTCCTGCCTGTTTTGTGGGTTCGAATCAACCTTTGGTCTCAAGTCTTGGAGGGATTCAAACTGTGAACCTCTTGTTAGTGTACCCAATGTACAGGCTCAGATAATTCTGCTCTTCGGGGAGGCCAGATATCTTTTGCCTATGGGCACCTAACCAAGCGTACAAAATTAACCCTTAAAACTCTATTAAAGACCTCAGAATAAATTCTTACCTTTTTCCAGTTTGGTAAAACCAGTAAGCCTTGTACAGTGTCAGCTTTAACCATGTATGCTTCCCCTGTAAAGAAAAAGAATTTCAAAGGCACACCAAGTAGTCTCTAAAGTACAGGTTTACTTCAAAATAGATACAAAAATGTAAAATGTAAATACAGAACCATATGTCACAAAACATACAAATCACTTAAAAAAAAAAGATATTTAAAGTGCATTTTCCTACCACCAGACAATTAGATTTGATCTATCGAATGTATCTGCTAGCATGTTGTAGCTTTCAGAGTCCAAACATTTGTGTTTAAATGGAAAACAGAATACTGTTTAAAAACTGGCTTTGCCAACCTCTTTGCGTGAGGTCACCTAGCTCCTCCCTGTCACAGTATAAAAAAATATATTTATGCAAAACAGGATATCTTATTAAAGTATTAAATTCTGTGACTTCAGCACAACTCTTTTTCTCATATGACTTTCTTTGATCTTATGAGCAGCTTCCCCTTTCCAGGACATCAAAGGACTTGTTATGTCTCTTTGCCAGATCTCGCGGAGGTGCAACATGCTTTGTATCACCACGTGAATATTAACTGTGCTTCCTCTGAACGTCATAAAAGTTTATGACCTATCTTGACAGTTGGCAAGCTGCAATTAGTCACATAAACAGGAGATCCTAGATTTTAACTCTCTTCTAACCTGTAATTATCTCTTGGCCTTCCAGGTAACACGTTGTAGCTAAAACCTGGTAAGGGGGTGTCATTCCACAGGCTGATTCAGCATGTATCATGAGAGACACTCAATAACACATTTTTATATTACAAAAATCATAGACTGATCAGAACCAGTTGTCTGAGTGGCACACATATTGCAGTCCCTTAATCTCTGCTCATTTGTTTTGTGGTGCAAGCCCTGTACCATCATAGTCGCCCTTCTCTGGACCGTCTCCAGCCTGTTTATGCCCTTTCGAAGGTGCAGCCTCCAGAACTGCACACAGTACTCCATGTGAGGCCTGATCAGGGTTTTATATAACGTCATCACTACCTCCCTCCTTCTGCTGGTGATACCCCTGCTCATGCACCCCAGCATGCCACTGGCCCTCCCCGCTGCCTTTGTAGTCTGCTTTTATACCTTCAAGTCATGAGAAATTATAACCCCCAGGTTCCTTTGTTCCTTGGTGACCGTCAGCAACTGCCCCCCCATCCTGTAGCTCTTCCCAGGGTTTCTATGCCCCAGGTGCATAACTTTCCACTTCTTTGATTTAAACCAGAGTTGCCACTCCTCAGACCATTTCTCAAGCCTGCCTAGGTCCTTTCTCAGTTTCTTCACCCCTTCTGGAGTATCGACACTGTTGCAGATCTTGGTGTCATCTGCAAACAGGCAGACCTTTCCTTTCAGCCCTTCTGCAATATTACTAATGAAGGCATTACACAGGACTGTCCCAAGGACTGATTCCTGCGGTATCCTGCTGGTCCACCTCCTCCCCAGATTGTACCCTATCTACCACCACCCTCTGTCTCCTGTCTGTTAGCGAGTTCCTAACCCCCTTTCACCACTTTGTCTACCATGGCCAGACTACCAATTTTGTTAACAAGCCTCTTATGTGAGACAGTGTCAAAGGCCTTGCTGAAATTGATTTAGGCAATGTCCACGGGCTCGTTCCCCCCATGATTAACTTTCTTCGTTACCCAGTCAAAGAAATCTATCAGATTCTTCAGACATGACCTACCCGCTGTTAAGCATGACCAGGATTTTATATAAGAGTATCACTCTTTCTGCTGGTGACACCACTGCCTCCTGCTGGTCACCCACCCTCCCCAGATTGTACCCTATTTACCACCACCCTCTGTCTTCTATCTGTTAGCCAGTTCCTAACCCAGTTCACCACCTTCTGTCCTATGCCCAGACTGCCCAGCTTGTTAATAAGCCTCTTATTTGAGACGGTGTCGAAGGTGTTGCTGAAATCGAGGTAGGTGACATCCTCTGCTGCCCCCCAATTTACTTCCTTCATCACCCAGTCAAAGAAATCTATCAGATTCATGTGACACAAGCTACCCACTGTGAATCCATGCTACCTAGGGTCCTATGCACTGATGGCTTGTAAATATTCCGCTATCCTTTCTTTAAGCAGTGTGTGCATGATCTTCACCACTACTGATGTGAGGCTGACTGGCCTGTAGTTCCTTGCCTCCTCCCTACTACCGGATTTGTGTAGAGAGACCACATATGCCCTCCTCCAATCCTCTGGCATCACTCCTGTGTTGAGTGACTCTGTGAACATGACTGCCAGAGGTTGAAATAAAGAAACTGTCAGCAGATAAGGACCAGTAGGCCAATCCAGTCTGACCACAAGCCACGTACTTGACAACAGCTTCCAACCCTCCCTCAGCTGTACCTCTTGGTTCTCCCATGCTTGTCCCATGCATTTTTAACTCCCGCCACAGTACTCACTTCCTCCACCTCCTGCAGCAGACTATTCCATGTCCACCACCCTCTCTGTGAAAAAAAGCATCCTCACTTTCCCTCTTAGCCTGCCACCTACCAATTTCATATCCGGCCCCCTCATTCTTGTACTACTCCTGTATTGGAAGATGTCTTCCCTCAGCACCTTGTTTATACCCTTGAGATACTTGAATGTCTCTCATTTCTCCTGTCTACCTCCTCTCCTCCACTGAGTATATACTGAGGTCCCTTAATCTCTGCTCGTTTGTTTAGTGGTGCAAGCCCTGTACCATCTTAGTCACCCATCTCTGGAATGTCTCCAGCCTGTTTATGCCCTTTCGAAGGTGTGGCCTCCAGAACAGTACACAGTACTCCATGTGAGGCCTGATCAGGGTTTTATATAACATCATCACTACCTCCCTCATTCTGCTGGTGATACCCCTGCTTATGCACCCCAGCATACTACTGACCCTCCCCACTGACTTTGTAGTCTGCTTTGACATTTTCAAGTAATGAGAAATTATAACCCCCAGTTCCCTTTGTTCCTTGGTGACTGTCAGCAACTGCCTCCCCCCATCCTGTAGCTCTCCCCAGGGTTTCTATGCCTCAGGTGCATAATTTTGCACTTCTTTGATTTAAACCTCAGTTGCCACTCCTCAGACCATTTCTCAAGCCTGCCTTGATCCAGTCTCATTGTCTCCACCCCTTCCGGAGTATCCACCCTGTTGCAGATCTTGGTGTCATCTGCAAACAGGCAGACCTTTCCTTTCAGACCCTCTGTAATGTCACTAATGAAGACATTGAACAGGACTGTCCCAAGGACTGATTCCTGTGGTACCCCGCTGGTCACCGCCCTCCCCAGATTATACCCTATTTACCACCACCCTCTGTCTCCTGTCTGTTAGTCAGTTCCTAACTCAGATCTCCACCTTGTCTACCATGCCCAGACAACCAATCTTGTTAACAAGCCTTTTATGTGAGATGTGTTGAAGACCTTGCTGAAACTGAGGTAAGCGTCATCCACACCCCTTCCCCCCGATTCACTTCCTTCGTCATTCAGTCAAAGAACTCTATCAAATTTGTCTGACATGATCTACTCGCTGTTAGGCCTGACCAAAGATTTATATAACAGCATCACTACCTGCCTTCTTCTGCTGGTGACACCCCTGTCCTTTGCTGGTCACCCCCTCCCCAAATTATATCCTATTTACTACCACCCTCTGTCTCCTGTCTGTTAGCCAGTTCCTAACCCAGTTCACCACCTTGTGTCCTATGCCCAGAGCACCCATCTTGTTAAGAAGCCTCTTATGTGAGACAGTGTTGAAGACCTTGTTGAAATCGAGGTAGGCAACATCCACTGCTCCCCCCCATTTAATTCCTTCATCACCCAGTCAATGAAATCTATCAGATTCGTGTGACATGACCTACCCATTGTGAATCCATGCTAGCTAGGGTCCTGGACATCGATCACTTGTAAATGTTCCACAATAATTTCTTTAAGCACTTATATGTAACCTTGGGAATATTTATTAAATAAAACAGGTTATGGTGCAACAAAATCTTTTTGTGCATATGTGAATTATTTGGGCTACATACTAACGTACCCTTTATTTGCTCACCAAAATATTTTGTTGTTTTGACAATCCTGTTAACAAGCCTCTGAACTGAGACGGTGTCAAAACCTTGCTGAATTCGAGGTAGGTGACATCCATGCCCCCCCCAATTAACTTCCTTCATCACCCAGTCAAAGAAATCTATCAGATTTGTCTGACATGATCTACCCATTATTTGGTCTGACCAGGGTTTTATATAACTGCTTCTGCTGGTGACACCTCTGCCTCCCCAGACAGTACCCTATTTTCCACCACCCTCTGTCTCCTATCTGTTAGCCAGTTCCTAACCCAGGTCACCATCTTGTGTCCTATGCACAGACTACCCATATTGTTAATAAGCCTCTTAAAATATGAACCTGATGTTTTGAGTTTAACAGAAACTTGGTTAAAACCTTCAGTAACTAATGGTTTCTTGGCCATAGATGGTTATAAAATAATAAGAAAAGACGGCAGGTAAAAAAAGGGTGGAGGTATACTTATTTATTACAAACAAGAATTAACTGTGTCTAAACTGGAGTTAAAGGTTGATTCCCCATTAGAGTGTGAATGGTTATTGACTGAGATAAAACAAGGGGATAATTATAAACTTTAACTTTGCACTGTTTATAATCCACCAAAATTTGCACGTAAAGGCCTTGAAGAGTTTTTACAATTTGTTTCAAATCACCAATTTAGTGGTGACTTTTTAGTGTTAGGTGATTTTAATATTCATTGGGACTCCTGTGATGCTTCTAATATGGAGTCCTTGTTGATGAATGCAGGTTTGTGTCAGTTAGTGCAAACATTTACACGCATGACCCTGAAGACAAATAATCACTCAATTTTGGACTGGATGTTGACTAATAATCATACTAAAATTATTAAGATTGGAGTCTTACCAGGTGTTATCAGTGACCACCTGCCAATATATTGTACTGGAAATCAAAGAAAATAAAGCCTTCCCCTCATTTGATTACCTATAGAAAGTATCTCGAAGATTTAGATGATGGATTAAAGTCTGATTTAAGAGATGTTGATTGGTCTTACTTGGATGTAATACCTTGCATAAAGTCTGCAGTAGATTACTTTACAACACACATTTTGGAGTTACAAAATAAATTCTGTCCAGTACTAACAAGGAGAGTAAGGGAAACAGTGAATAAATGGATTACTCCGGAGATGTTTAAATTGATGAAACAAAGAGATCAAGCATGGAAGCAATTTTGCTTGAGTAAAAATATTAGTGATTTTCAAAGCTATTGGAAATTAAGAAATGACTGTAAGATAAAATGAAGGTTATGTTAATCTGATTATTATACAAAACAACAAGATCTAAATTTGTCAAATCCAAAAAAAATTCTGGTCTTCAATCAAATCTTTGGTGTCTCCTCCCATAGATGTACAATCAGGTGAGTTCCTTGTTGGAGTTACAATAAAAGATCCACAAGAAATAAGTACAGCCTTTTTACAACAATTTTTGGATATGGGTAAATATAGTGTAGATAAGAATGATCAGGACTTAAAGAGCACAGTTATAGCATCCCAAAATGATTTAAAATTTCATTTTAAAGAAATAGAGCCTGATCAGGTACTGAAATTTTGAAGAAAATTCCTTTAAAATGTTGGAATTGATGATATTCAGCCAAGGTTTTTGAAGTTAATATCTTCATACATTTATAAACCTTTGATAAAAATATTTAATTTGTCCTTAGAAATAGGGATCTTTCCACAACAATGGAAAAAAAAAGTAACAAGACCAATTTTAAAGGGGGGAAATAGTAACGATTTGGGGAACTACTGCCCTATTTCTCTTCTCCATCCTTTAGGTAAAATTTTAGAAAAGATAACAGAGGTACAAATTAGTGATTACTTACAATTGACTGGGCTTCAGGCTCCTGAGCAGCATGGCTTTGGGAAATTTCATAGTACAAGAACTGCCTTGGCCAGGTTCACAAACCACATCAGTGAGGCTGTGGAGAGGGGTGAGCTCACTGGTGTCGTTTTTGTGAACCTGTCCAAGGCATTTGATCTTGTTGACCATTGCCTGCTGTTCACGAGCCTAGCTGCCAAGGGATTATCCAGATTGTCATTAGAATGGGTGGAGAGTTATTTATCAGGTTGGGAACTACAAGTTCTTTATGAGGGTTCAGTGTCAAAGAGTAGAATTTTAGAAAAGGGTGTACCTCAAGGGTCAGTCTTGGGACCCCTATTGCTTTCCATATTTGTGGATATTATACCAAGTAAAATTCTTAAAGCTAAGACAATCTTATATGTTGATGAGAGAATATTATATAATAGCTCTAATTCATTAGATAAAATTGCCCAAGATTTGACTATAGATTTTCGGAGTCCAGAAAATTGTTTGTTGGACTTAAAATTATCATTGAATATTTCAAAAACCAAGAGTATGATATTTGCCTCTAAACAAAAGTTGGTTAAATTAGGGAAACTGAATATTTTTGGTAAAAATGGAACTAATTTGGAGCAGGTGCAATGTTTTAGATATTTGGGAATGAATTTGGACTCAAATTTAACATTTTCAAATCATATATTGACTTTAACAAAATCAGTAAATCAAAAATTAGGGGTTTTATTCAGACTACAGAATGTGTTAACTTTACAAGCCAGGAAACATATAGCCCAAAGTATACTACTTTCTCAACTGAATTATAATTCATTTTTGTTTACTAGTTTGTCTAAACATGTGGTAAATAACTTAACAATGACTTTTCATTGTATTTGTAAATTTGTTTATAGATTGCCTTATAGTACATATCATTGTACTTTATATCAAGTTTCAGGGTTTCTACCACCTAACTTGAGTTCCATTTACTCTCTTTGTTGTAAAACAGATAATGTATTGAGACAAAAAAGTCTCTCTCCCTTGTATTCTCTAATATCTGTAAGGGAAGCTCTGAGAAACTTGAGATCAAATGTTCTTTCTTGTTTAAATTTGAAAGTCACTAAAAGTAAAATGGGTGCCCAAGCTTTTTCTATCCAAGCACCAAAATACTGGAATGATCTTCCAATTGAATTGAGAACTATGAGTAGTCATAATTTATTCAAAAAGAAATTGAAGCATCATTTCTTGAGTAGCTTGCAATGTCACTGCTATTTTAAATAATTTGTATTATATTGTTTGTCTTATATGTCATGTATTTGTATTCCTGTATTAAGTGAATGTAGAAGTTATCTTTTTGTATAATATCTTGTGACTATTTTATAGTCTCGGGTCACATATGAAAAAGGGCCTTGGCTCATATGTTTACCCGGTTAACAAAAGAAATAAATTTAAAAAAAATGTGTAACGGTGTTGAAGATCTTGCTGAAATTGAAGTAGGTGACATCCACCTTGCCCCCATTTACTTTCTTCATCACCCAGTCAAAGAAATCTATCAGATTGGCGACATCCACTGCCCCCCATTTACTTTCTTCATCACCCAGTCAAAGAAATCTATCAGATTCGTGTGACACGACCTACCCTCTTTGAATCCATGCTACCTAGGGTCCTGGGTACTGATGGCTTGAAAATGTTCCACTATCCTTTCTTTAAGCAGTGCATGCATGATTTTCAACCACTACTGATGTGAGGCTGACTGTCCTATAGTTCCCTGCCTCCTGCATACTGCTGGATTTGTGTAGAGAGACCACATGTGCCTTCCTCCAATCCTCTGGCACCACTCCTGTGTTGAGTGACTCTGTGAACATGGCTGCCAGAGGTTGAAACATAGAAATTGTCAGCAGATAAGGACCAGTAGGCCAATCCAGTCTGACCATAAGCCATGTACTTGACAACGGCTTCTGACCCTTCCTCAGCTGTACCTTATTGTTCTCCCATGCCTGTCCCATGCAATTTGTACTCCCACCACAGTAATCTCTCCCACCACCTCCTGCGGCAGACCATTACATGTGTCCACCATGCTTTCTGTGAAGAGAAGTGTCCTCATATTCCCTCTAAACCTACCACCTTCCATTTTCAGGTCCTGCCCCCTCTTTCTTGTACTCCTGTATTGGAAGATGTCTTACCCATGCACCTTGTTTATACCCTTGAGGTACCTGAATGTCTCTATCATGTCACCTGTCTACTTCCTCTCCTCCAGCGAGTACATATTGTGGTCCCTTAATCTCTGCTCATTTGTTTTGTGGTGCAAGCCCTGTACCATCTTAGTCACCCTTCTCTGGACCATCTCCAGCCTGTTTATGCCCTTTTGAAGGTGCAGCCTTTAGAACTATACACAGTATTCCATGTAAGATCTGACCAGAGTTTTATATAACATCATCACTACCTCCCTCCTTCTGCTGGTGATACCCCTGTGTATGCACCCCAGCATGCCACTGGCCCTCCCTACCACCTTTGTAGTCTGCTTTGACATTTTCAAGTCATGTGAAATTATAACCCCCAGGTCTCTTTGTTCCTTGCTGACTGTCAGCAACTGCCACCCCATCCTGTAGCTCTCCCCAAGGTTTCTATTCCCCAGGTGCATAATTTTGCACTTCTTTGACTTAAACCTCAGTTGCCACTCCTCAGAGAATTTCTCAAGCCTGCCTAGGTCCTTTCTCATTTTCTCCACCCCTTCCAGAGTATCCACCCTGTTGCAGATCTTAGTGTCATCTGCAAACAGACAGACCTTTCCTTCCAGGCCCTCTGCAATGTCACTAATGAAGAAATTGAACAGGACTGTCCCAAGGACTGATTCCTGCGGTACCCTGCTGGTCACCCCCTCCCCAGATTGTAGCCTATTTACCACCACCCTCTGTCTCCTGTCTGTTAGCCAGTTCCTAACCCAGTTAACCACCTTGTCTATCATGTCCAGACTACCAATCTTGTAAAGAAGCTTCTTATGTGAGATGGTGTTGAAGACCTTGCAGAAACTGAGGTAGATGATGTCCACGACCCCCCCCAATTAACTTTCTTCATTACCCAGTCAAAGAAATCTATCAGATGCATCTGACACTTCCTACCCACTGTTAGGCCTGACCAGGATTTTATATAATGGCATCACTACCTCCCTCCTTCTGCTGGTGACACCCCTGCCTATGCACCCCTTGTAATTTTTTCACATTTTGACCCCAAATATTCAACATAGTCTTCTTATCACTGTACCTCTTAAACCTCATAGGTGAAAACATTTCTTAATCTGTGGCAAAATGCCATTCCACACCACAGGTGCAGAAACTCATTTTGGGAAGGATGTGTGAAATGACAGCTGTAGTGTTCATGAGGCTGTGTGAAGAAATAGCTAGGCTGAAAATCTGGAGTTAAAATATAAAAAATTGGCAAAGTTACGTGTGTGCATATGAAAATTTCAATGAGTGCACATAACTCTTTTGTTGGTATTTTTAATCCAAATTTTCAACCTGGGCTTTTTGGGACCCTGCCTCATGAACAGTGTGTTATCATTTAGTTACTCAATCCCGAAAGGTGGTTTCACTCCGCGACTTTGCCATTCCATGCCACAGGTGTGAGAATATGTTTTGGGCAGTATGTGAGAAATGACAGCTATACTGTTCATGAGGCAGTGTGGAAAAATGGCTATGTTGAAAAATTTGGCGTGATAATATAAAAAATTTACCAAGTTACGCACGTGCATAGGAAAATTTAAATGAGCACATGTAACTTGGGCGTTTGTTAGTATTTTTGCTCCAAATTTTCAACATGGGCTTTTTTGGGACTCCACCTCATAAACAGTGGCACTGTCATTTCAGTGCTGTATCCTGTAAGGTGATTTCTCAAAGCAACTGTGTCATTCTGTGTCACAGGTGCGAAAATACGTTTCGGGCAGGATGTGAAAAATGACATCTTTACTGTTCATGAGGTAGTGTGAAACAATGGCTATGTTGAAAATTTTAACTCAAAATATTAAAAATAACCAAAGTTACATGCATATAAAAATTTCAAAAAGCGCACATAACTCTGCCATTTTTCGGTATTTTTTACACCAAATTTTCAACATGGGCTTTTTGGGACCCCACCTCATGAACAGTGGCACTACATAGATACATAGACAGTGTCGGCAGATAAGTGCCTATGGCCCACCCAGTCTGCCCATTTGAGCTTGTAAGTTCAGTTTGTTTTTCTAGAAGTCTGTTGCCCCTTACCCCTGACCTCCAGAATTCCTTTATGTCTATCCCATGCATTCATAAATCCCATGATTGTTTCAGCCCCCACCACTGTCACCACTGGCACTGTCATTTCATTAATTGGTCCTGAAAGGTGATTCCACACAGAGACTGAAAAATCACCTTTTGGGATGGAGTAATGAAATGACAGTGACAATTTTCATGAGATGGGGTCCCAAGAAAATTAGGTGCAAATATCTCAAAAAATGGCTTAGATATCAACATAAGTTGAAACCACCATTGACTGCCATTATACAGTGCTTATCTTGATTGTTCAGTTTACAGTTGGGCTTTGAAGAGTGCAGACGTGTCCTGATCCAGAGAAGATGACAGCATTTGACCTCCAGTGGTAAGTATGGGGTAAGGGGAGGTGCAGAGAGGTGGGTGCACAGAGGGATGGATTGGGATGGGACTTGGGGACAGAGGAGATGATGAGGGACCATTTTCTTTTTTACAGGGTTAAAAAAATACTAAAGACATCGGGGGACGGTTTTCTTTTTCTAGGGACAGGGATGTTTCAGCTTTACTGTTACGCTCTGCTGGACCCCCAATCAAGGCCAACAGATAATGGGGCTGGCAGGAGCTCTTGGTGGACACCCTTGCGAGGGTCACATGGGGGGGTAATGGTGCAACAGATAATGATAAATGGTTTTCTTTCTTTCAAGGAGAGTTTGCTGTACAATTGAGGACACTGGGGGATTGGGCATCCCCAGTGTCAGTATCTTATGTTTGGGGGGAGGTGTAGGGTGGTGGGTGCATAGAGGGAAGGGTGTGTGGGGGAGGAATAACATAAAAAAAAATGAGGGACAGTTTTCAGCAATGCGAGAGAGAAAGCGAGGACGTAAGAAGCCGACCGCAGCAGCTCGCACATTGCTGCATGACAATTAGCAACCCTGCCACAGAATGCAGTTTTACTGTTACACTCTGCTGGACCTTTAATCAATGCTAACAGATAACAGCACCGGCAGGAGCACTCTGTGGCCACCCAGAACTGGGGAACAAGGTGGCACACAAATTGCTGCATGTCTTGGTGCATCGGTGAGGTAAAAGACAGACGGGATGGGGGGATGTCACGTCAGCCAGGCTGATCAGAACACCTAACTGCTGTTTGCTGAGAGGTGTCCTGCAGAAGACAAGAAAAAGCAGCATTATGATTGGTGTGGGTTTTTCTTTTCAAGTGCAGAACGTTTCAGGCAAAATAGCATCATGATCAGTTTGGCTGATGATTGGCATAGCACTGTCCTGCCCCATGCAGACCATTCTGCTTTGGACAGACAGTGACACACCTCCCAAAAGTCACCCTACTGCAAGAAGTTCACTGCGCGTGTGTGCATGGTGAACTTAAAAAGCAAATCAGGTTTGCATGCTGCAAGTTTGGCATGTGTACAGCAGTTAAGCTGGTATGAACATCTTCTAAAAATCATATCAGATTTGCATGTTGCACACTTGACATGAGTGCAGCAGTTAAGTTGGTGTGAACATCATTTAAAAATCACATTAGATTCACATGTTGCACACTTGCCATGTGTGCAGCAACTAAGCTGGTGCAAATCTCATCTAAAAACACATCAGTTTCTATTTCTCATACTACTCCTAACAATTAGAGCCATAAAAATACATTTTTCATTGATTTCCCATTAAAAGTAGTTAAACTCATTAATTCTGATCCTTTTGCAAGTTGTTTAATGGCTTTTAATTGTTGTCATTAAATTTCCATTCATTTGTAAAGTATTGTTTGCTTAATGCGTTTAATGCCTAGAATATAGTCATTCAACACCCTGCATTCCAGATGTGCAAGGAGGGCCTCTGTGTTGTGAAGCCTGGCCATTTTGTTTTGGGCCATGCAAATCTCCTAATGCATATTTAGTGCTACAAATGTGTTTCTCCATGACTGTTTTGGCTCACTTACTTTCCCTTTGCCATTCTGTATGGAGCATATACACTATGGCCATGCTCAGTACTATTTGTGCAGAGTAGAGTCTTGGAAGCATGCACCGTACCTCACATTTTGTCATTGAAATGAGGAACATGGACACATAAAATAGGGACAATGAGGTACGTGAACCCTCACAATGATCAGGACACATCACGAAACATGGAGATACAGCACCTCAAAACACAGTGGAAACTGTTGTATTTATTTGTACAGATATTACCACCTGAAAATGAATTTCTACCATAAAGGAGGATGCCATTAATGTAGGTAAGAGGGGTACAGTTGCCTCCCCCCACACACACACACACGTGTGCTTAGGTTGTTCTTATAGTGTGGCAATAATGGCATTAAATTTGGCTTTAATCTTTGGCACAATAAGTGTCCCCCTGGCCTATGTGCGCCCATGCTGCAGGTACACTCCTGACTTAACTGTGTCTGTATTGTGTTGTCCACTCTCTCCACCTATTAGTGGCAGCACCATCACATGTGACAGGGAGGAGCTCCAGCCAAGCAAGAGCACATGAGTCATGTGAGTGCAACACTGTCTTTCCCACCACAGAGTATAAAGGCTGCACACTAAAGCTTGGAGGAGTCGGTGAGCATTGAACTCTCAATAGCAGTGTTGTGGCAGCATATTTTTGTTGGTCTACTCTTAGTGAGTCTCTGTCTCCCCTGGTGGTTGAAGGGGCAGAGGGTGAGCTAGCAGCTAACTCAAGACTAGGCAACCTACTTACTCTACTAAGCTCGCCTCACAAAAAAACAACACAGGCTTCCCACATCAGCAAGCTAGGCCTAGCAGCAGCGGTGATGGTGGTGTGGGCTGCCTTCATAGGCCTTGACCAGAGCAACCATGGCAGCAGCCAAGCAAGAAGCAAGCAGCACAGGTTGGGTAGGTTCAGTTGGTGAGATGCCTTGGTTGCAGACTACGCTGGGGACCTGGGATGGTCAGTTGTAGCAACCAGCTTCTGGCAGAAGGACGGAGGAGGAGTGGACTGAAAACTGGGCTGGTGGCAAACAGGGCTAGGCTGCAGGTTCTGGTCAGATGGCCAGGTAAGTAAAAGTAAATAATTGTTTTTATAGGGTGATTATAGGGTGATTCGGGACGGAGGAAGGACTGCATCTTTAGGTGGCTTCATGACTCATATGGGATGGGTATTGAATGGAATGGAGTCAGACAGAGAAATCAGGACAATGCTTTTTTTGGGGGAGGTCAGAACTTCAGCCAGGAAAAAGATTGGTTAGTAACTGTGTGAGTTTAAGCCTAAATCTGATGCATTGCTCTAGGGTATAGACAGATGAATCTTATACATTTTAATTTTTCCTGATTTGCATATCACTTTTCAGTCACAACAAATAAGTTTGACCTTTTAGAGATGTTCCAGACATTCTAGAGCTTGCCGTCTAGGGGCTAACTAGCAACTGGTCTTCACTGGTTGTTGGCTCCCCCCTGTTGAAATCAGAAATGGTGCCCTTGCCATAAAGTCAAAATTTACAGGACATCCTCTGTGTGAGCAGCATGTTTCCCATGAGGAATGGATGAGAAGCAGTGCAGTTTTCAGGGGTAAAATGAGGGCTGTCCCTTGCATTCAGGGACAGTTGAGCAGGATGGTTTGCACAGACTATTGGAGCCCCATTATAGTCAGGTTTATATCCCCCCCCATGAAGCTGACCTCCAAATCCCCATGCTCAGGCACATAATGACATAGGGCAAGGGAGACTGCAGGGGCATGCACCATTGAAATGAATGGGGGTATTTTTTTATTACTATTTTATACATTATTGATGGCGAGCTGGAGAATAATGAAAGCCACTGCTCAACTAACGAGGGTCTTGTTAGTAAAACAGTGGCCTTCATTATTCTCCAACTCACCATCATAATGTATAAAATAGTAATAAAAAATAACTCCATTCATTTCAAGGGGGTTCGCACCAGCACTCTGACCAATGGACATCATCTCTTAAAGACTCCTGCCTCTGGCTCCCTAGTACTTAGGTAAGAGACTCTTGACTTATAGTTATACTAGGTGGGTTGTTTGTAGCAGCATGGCCACACCTGCTGCATTGTTTGTGCATGGGGGGGACTGGCCATGTGGATGGGGGGGTGTCAAGTTATTGCCACTTTTGTGTTTGCCCTTTAAAGTCTTTTTTGTGTGGAAGCATTCAAAACTATGGAGAGAAAATAGTAGGAGGACAGGCCAGAAAGAAATAATTAAGTAGTTTTGTGGGTAATTTTGTGTGTTGGGGGTGGGAAGAACCACATGTGTTTCCTTTGGTATGTGCGCTACAGTTCAGCTGTGCAGCTGAGATGGGGGAGCAAGAAAACTAAAAAGTATAACAGTGGCTATAAGCATGCTGCATGCATGCAGATGTGTGTAGATTTGTACTGAAGTACGAGTGAGCCATATGTGTGCAGGCAGTATAGCTTAGTGGTTAAAAGCACTGAACTGCTAACCAGACCTGAAGACTTGGGTTTGAATCTCATCAACTGCCACTTATATATGGTGTGATTCTGAGCAAGTCATTTAACTTTTATATGTGCAGTTATCAGTGACCACTTGCTTTTTGCAAGCATGCCACATGCATGCAGTTTGTTCCAATTTAACATAAAAAGCATGCTTTCCACACTTGCTTGCTGCACGCATGCCACATGCATGCAGTCGGTTCCAATTTAACATCTAAATCATAGTTGCAGCATGCATATCACATGGGTAGTTTTATGTGTACAGCATGAAAACATTTCTTATAATTATTTCTGTAAGGGATGGCGTGCAAAAGTGCTGAACTTATTCTTCATAACTAATGTAAAGCAACTGCCAAATCAGTTTCCTAAATCTGTCTGCCATTCTAATGCCAGTTTAAATTTTTATTTTTACTGTTGTGTTGTTACTAAAACATTATTTGTGATTTGTACAATTTTCCATGGTCTGTCTGTACTTCCTACCTCACTCATCTATCTACAACAAAGCTTGTGTGTACATTACAACCCGACTGCTCCCCCACACATTTTTTTCAAAGAACATGAGGACAAGCAAAAGTAACCCATACACCTTGCATGCAATGCATTACTCTTGTTTCTCAACTGCACCTGATTTGGTGGGAGATGGGGCACTTTGAATGGACCTGGGACTCCCTCTGCCTATAAACTGGTGCATTGCCTGGCCTGAGGTGGGCTACTGATCCAAATAGACACACACATCCTCAGACAGGCAATAGTACACCATCAGACAGACATGCATGTGCATACACACACACGCACACATATACACACCTCCAATCAGAGACAGAACTGTACACATGCAATCAGACACATGCAGATATCCAACCTCAGATAGAAATATAATTACATGCACCCTTAGGCAGACAAAAATACACCATCAGACATGCACACATCAGGCATGCTGTAGGCACACAGACACACACACACTCACATACAGTACCCTCACATGCACGCACACAAGCTCAGAAATGCATGCACACACACACACACACACATATACACATGCCTACACATGTACAAACACCCTCAGACACATACACACCGTATATGCACACAGACCAGACATGCACACATAGCCATAGACATGATTCCTTGTACCCATAGGCTGTAATGATTAGGCTGTTAAGATGTATCACCTCTCCCAGAACAACCTGTAGATTTGTTATGAAGGTAGTGAGAAGCAGACACTGTTACAGACAGATAGACAGACATACAGTGACAGTGACAGGCACACACTTTAACAAGTCAGAAGTTTAGCTTGAATAGATTTATTTTATTTTCTGATCTACAAGTCTGGTTTTTTGACTTCATATAAACTGTAAAAATCTCAATTTTATGAAAAATCTGAATGCTTTAGTAATCCAGTTCCACTGAAGGCAAATGCTGTAATTAAGCTGGTAAACCACATCTGGCAATTGATTATTGTCACCCCCCCATGTGACATAAAATATCATGAGGCCAAGCACATGAGTGGCATTAATAAAATATGTGTTAATGGCTTTTTTATTCCGTATATAAACCAAACTTATTGCCTTTTCCTCAGGCACACTCTCTGGCTGGATGGTGTAGCTGAACCTGCCCTTGGTCACCAGTTGTAGAGCAGGTATCTCTTCCTGCTCATTCTGGGCTGAATACCGCTGCTTGAGCCACTCACTCATCTTCTTTTATGATCATTGGATGTTAAGTTCCCATGGTGGTGACACCAAGGTAGTGGATGGAGGAGGCCAGATAAGGAGGACGAGTAACACCCACCTTGCTGTTCCAAGAATAACTAATTTAAACCATTTTAAAATAAAAGCACCAGAGATACACAAACTCAGTCATCAGGCCATTGTGGATTGGAGTGAACAGCAAGGGTGGACTGGAGGGAATCTGTCAGTAAGGCTGGCTTGAGTTCTGATTGACACTGTCACCAGATGCATGACATGACCACTGTCTGCTGGTAAAAGTGCAGCCAGTCATTCTGGCTGGAGTAAGACTTCTGCAGCAGAGACTGCAGTGAGGCCCCACATCCCCACCACCTCTGCTTTCACTTCACTGCTGTGGTCCACTGCATTGTTGTTTCCTTCCCTTTCTGCCAGACTGTCCATCTCCTGCCACCACTGAGCCTGTCATCAACCTCATCCCCCAGCCTTCTAACTTGTCACGCTTGGTACTACTGCTGTCACTGGTGATAGTACAGGTGGAGCGAGCAGAATGTAATGATTCTGATTCCATTCTATGTGGTTCGTAGCTCAGTGCTTGTGCTACGTACAGTATAGCTGAATGATGTAGGTTATGCTTGGATACATTGGCCAGACCAGTAAGTAGGGCAATGCCTGCCGGGTATATGAGTTATATGAATGATTTGTGCTTAGATACTTCAGCCCAGATATGAACAAATCAGTGACTGCAGTATGTATGAACTGGATTGGATATGCATAATGCTTAGGTGCTTGAACCGATGAATAACAACTTTGTTAGGACTTGATGTTTTTGGCCTTTCTCTGTATCCCACCTTAGGAAGTATGCTTAGTTGAGTAGGACCGAGACCCTCAAAAGAAAGAATATGATTTACAGGTACGATTATCTCCTACAACTCCAGAGAGTGGGGCCAGTAGCACGCAGGAGAGGAAAAATCCCCTTAGGGGGAAACCTCTGAGGACCCATGGCTACTGACCCGCCCAGTAGATTGTAGATCCTGAATCTGATGAAAGCAGGGAAGTTGGAATCGAAGCACTGATGCTGAGTGTCCAGCGAGAAGATGGCAGCACATCCTTCTAGTGAATTCCCAGTCCAATAGACATCTATGTCCAGGGCAAGAATCTGATCCAGTAAATTCGAATCCACAGTTGAGAGCATAAGCAATCTCGAAGGGTCGAGTGTTGAACCGGTCGAAGCAATCCAGAAGGCAAGGAATTATTTTCCAAGGAGGACCTGTGAAAATGACTATGTCTCCATGACCCAGAATAGGAAGAATGGTGGTCCATGTTCCGATTAGCAAGCTATGCAAAGTATAAGGCCCTTGGTGACGAACCAAGTGTAGTCCCTAGGTGGTGCTATCCCAAGGGCTACTACCCCTCTCTGCCTACGTGGCTAGTTGCAGGTTAAGGGGCCTGGGTACTGAAATTGGTGCCTCACCTGGAGGACAGGGTTGTTAGTAATAAGGCTAACCTGGGTACAGCACTCTGGGACACTGTAAGCCCCCTCTTTCCCCTCTAGTGTCCTACACAATATGCAATAAACACTTTCTCAGTAGCCCCTATTCAGCATACAATTCCCCACACTGTTTGCACTTACCACCCAGGCTGGTTCCACCAGTCCAACCCTGAAGACCCCCTGTAAAACAAGGTTAGGCACAGAAAATAACAACAGTACAGTGCTTTTGGTACAAACTGGAACCACAGTCAGATTAAATGCAAAAAAAGTTAGATCTGATTTATGCAGGGGAATTGAACAAGGAAGGGGCATAATCAGGTTGATTGATTCGAAAACTGATCTAGTCAAGCAATTATGCATGCACTTTTAGTCCCTACACAGTCACATGCTCTCGTTACCCAGTTGGAAGTAAGGTGGGCTAGCCTGGAACATTGCCCGGGGTAGGCTGGTGTCACAGCAGGTTGGGGCCCTGTGATGAAAAGAAAAGGCATGCACAACTACACACAATTGGTAATCCAGACCCTGAAAGCTCAGTTCATGAAAGGAAAAACAACAATGCAATCAGATGACAACACTTGAGATTTAACGGTTGTTGCAGGGAGTTACCCTGATTGTTACTCACTCTACCCAATACGAGACACAGGCTAGACAAAATGGAGACTGCAGGTTGATGACTGGTTTGCTAGGAGAAGCATGGCCCACACAAATCACCGAGGTGTTGTTCCTGTTTGAGATGGTTGAGAAGGGGGCTGATCCCCAGGCAAGTCTCTCGTCGATGATGGTTTCTATGCCTGAAGTAGCTGCCTGGGCCAGGTGGCAAGGCCCAGACCAGGTGGAACAGTTTGGATTTTGAGTCCGGTAGTACTGGATGAAGCTTCCAGCAAGCGTGGCACGTTTACACAGTGGGGAACCAAATCGCGAGTCACTAACAGCACACAGCACACCTATAGTAAAGCAATCACCATACCACAATGCAGAAGGCAGTCCGTCCTCAATATCAGTGTCTCTGAGCAAAACCAGGAATTCTGTGGTAAATGGATGTCCTGACAGGCCGAGGATACAGTCTGATTGCTAAGCCTTTCAAAGGATTCCCTCTCAAGGGACTACAGGTGGACAGACCAAAAAGCAGCTGCTTGAATCACTCAAGCTGTTTACTCTTCAAACTCTAGCTCCAGACTGACTGACTGCAGCAGGCAGCTTGGGAATTTCCCTTCAGTCCAAAAGGTTCTGGTTGGTTGATCCATCAGTCTGTCAAAGCAAGGGCTCCCCCTCCAGGTGCATTTAGGTGCCAAAGTCTCAAAACTACAGTTCCTTCAGAAATTCCTCCCAGAAGACCCCGGGGGACAGACTCCATTTTAGGGTCCCCAAAGGTACTGATTGGCCCATTCTGGCAGTCCAGGACCAAAATGGTGGTGATAAACAGAACTGTCCATGCTGCAAAGAAGGCAGGTTAGGCAAACTACAATATCATTACTATGCTAATAGATAATCAGCAAATAAGTACAGCTTCTACCAGAGCTCCCTCTGCACAAATAGCGATGGCAGAATGGAGCGATTATCTGGCAGCCCAAGCAGGACTCGAGCATAGAAACACTCAGCCCCCTCCCAGATTAAATAAGCACCACATTATAGGCAGCTCTTAAAGAGACAGAGCACAGAAGCATTAAGGCACTCTCATAAACACTTTTAAAATGCTAAGACACCGGATACCAGCCTGGCAGTGGGCATTTAGGCACACCCAAGGAAGACTTTCAGGAACCCCCATTTGTAGGGGGGGTTACACCCTTCCCTGCCTGGAAAAACTTGGCATCCGTGTCAAGTCTACACCATCACAATATTGAAGAATCAATATATACAAAACATACGTGACATTAGCATACTATGAAAATACTTTCTGATGCATCAGTTAACGTAAACTTATCACATTACTATACATTTCACTATACCACATCTTCATTGACAATACTTGTGCATGTGTCATACACTCTATACTGATTCTATTATTAACGTACTATGAACAGTTACCTATGACTTCACTTTATAACTTCTTGTACAGTAAACAATGCAGAAGGGGGGCCCTTCACTATGAGTTAACTTGGGGCTAGATGGGACAGGGACACCATGTTCTTAAGGAAGAACAATTAATCGGGAGGTGGCAGTCAAGCTCAGGTTGGGCAGTGAGCTCTTGGAAACGTAAACACCTTTATGGACCACATTGAGAGGCAAGTCCACAGGCCTCCCAGGGGAATCATAACTAAAACACAGCACTGACTTAACAGGTCACCCAGATTTTCTTGGGGGGAACAGACACAGGCTCTGGGCGGTCAACACTGGCACTGATTTCTTCTCCTGTAGTGAGGGATACCTCTGCACTGGTTAAAATGTCCAGATTGGGAACACTACCAGCTCCTGACTCTGCAGACTCTGTTTCCACAATACTTTGTTCATTATTATCTTCTGAAGATGGCCCAGGTTGCTCATTCTGAGGAGACTCTGGCACAATTTGGCTTTGCGGCACTGAAGGGGTGCTGCCAACACTTTCATATTGTTCAAGTTCTGGTACGTCACCAGGGAGACTCAGACCATCAGCCCCTTATTTGGGCAAGTCAAACAGTTCTACAAGACACAGAGAGTCCACAACCTCAGACGTGATAATTTGTACCTCACTTTTAGGGGGCATTGGGTCCAGGGAAGAAGCTGGGGGAGTTAGGCAGTTCTGAAGGCCCAGCTTCATCCCCACGATTCTGCAGAGGATTGCCTCGAAAAAACTGACTCAGTTCATATGAGGGATAATAGGCATTATCACAGTCACTCTCATCAGAGACAGATGAACAGTCATCACTATCACTCTGGGCCTGCTGAGGGGAAGGCCTTAGTTCTGGAACAATACGGACAGGTTGGCTGTTTCGTCTTTGCAGCAGCATGAGTCACTGGCACAGGAGAAGTGTCAGGGGTTGGTTCAGCATCAATAATAACTTGGCCGATGGGCAGTAAGTGATTACGGTGCATGGTCTTAACAGCTTTGGAATTATTTTCTGGGTGCACCTTGTACACCGGCAGATCATCCAATTTACCAGCTACTACATGGGGAAGATGGTGCCACCTATCAGCAATTTTGTGTTTTCCATGCAGTCCCAAATTGCATAGTAGCACCCTATCGCTAGGCAACAACTCCTGGGCTTTTACTTGTTGATCATGTCTTTCTTTGTTGGTGAGATTTCACTTAACAGCCATAGTTTGAGCTAGTTAACAGGCATGATTCAACTGATTTTTCAATTTCTGTACATACTGCAAGTAGTTTTTGGCTCAGACCCCATCTGGAGAGACCCCAAAGCAGACATCAACGGGCAGTCGGGCCTCCCTCCCGAACATGAGACAGTAGGGGGAGAACCCAGAAGCGTTACTTTTAGTGCAGTTATATGCATGTACCAAGGTGCTAATCTGCTGGCTCCACTTATGTTTGTCTTTTGGATGGAGGGTGCCCAGCATGTCCAGAAGGGTGCGGTTGAAGCATTCTGGTTGAGGGTCCCCCTGTGGGTGATACAGGGTGGTTCTTGACTTCCGCACCCCCCCACAGAGAGAGAATTTCTTTGATTAACCTACTTTCAAAGTCTCTGCCTTGGTCAGAATGGATCCACTGGGGGGGCACCATAGTGGACAAAGAATTTTTCCACCAGTACCTTGGCCACAGAAGAGGCCTTTTGATCTTTAGTTGGGAAGGCTTGTGCATGCCATGTAAAATGATCAATAACTACCAACACATTGACAATGTTCTTTTGGTCGGGTTCTAAGCACGAGAAGTCTCTGCTGACCAATTCTCGAAGGGCCCTGGTAGTGATATTGACAAGAGGAGCAGCCTTCTGAGGCAGGGCTTTTCTGTGGAGGCAATGACTGCAGGTCTTTACATGGTGCTCTACATCTGCCCCTATCTTTGGCCAGTAGAAACAGGATAGTACCAAGTCAAGAGTTCTGTCAATACCGAGGTGCCCCATGTGACTGTGGAGGGTCCTCAGTACCAGCTGTTTAAAGGCGGTGGGTAGAACCAACTGTTGCTTATCTATTTGACCACAATGATCCACTGTCTCTCTGTATAACAACTGATCATGCAACTTTAACCTGGGGCCTTCCTTGAACAAGAGAGCAGTTCACAAGTCAGGGGAACGCAACTTGGACACATCTTTCCCTGCACACAGGGCATCAAGTGTTGGTTGAATCATGGGATCACTGAATACTGTTATTATCGAGCTGAGGTAGTGCACTAATACCTAGAGCAGAGAAATGTCAATAGGCTGCTGGTATGCAGGTATCAGGAGGGCCCAATCAATCCACTAGGCAGTCCACTGTGTCTGCAGACATTTGTTCATCTTTATCAAACATCTGGCATAATGCTTTGATGTCAGGTTCAGACAATCTGACCCAATTGTCCTTAGAAGCTGGCCTTCGTGACAGGGTGTCAGCATCAATGTGGTTTTCATCCCGGTCTGTATTCAACAGCATACTCATAAGTCGATGAGGCAGAGAGCCAACGGTGCCCAGTGGCGTCCAATTTAACTGAAGTCTGCACATAGGTCAGTGAGTTATTGTCAGTCTTCACTAATATCTTTGCCCCATAGAGGTACTCATGAAACTGGTCAACTATGGCCCACTTTAGGGTGAGGAATTCCAACTTGAGGACTGGATAGTTCCGCTCTGACGGGGTTAAGCTCCTACTGGCAAAAGCTACAGGTCTCAAGCCATCTTCGTAGTCTTGATACAGCAGAACCCCAAGACCCTGCAAACTAGCATCCATATGCAAAACATAGGGCTTGGTAGGATCAGAATAGGCAAGGACTGGGGCGTAGGTGAGCTGGTATATGACTTCAAAGAATGCTGCTTCACATTCAGGTGTCCATCGAGTCACAAAAGGCTCGCTTGTTCGAAAATACACTTTCTCTTGGTCTTTGATAGCCCTCTTTTTGTATTTGCGGTTGTTAGAAGGGTAGCCTTGGATAAGGTTAAGGAGCAGTCAAATCACCTTTGTATAGTCTTTGATGAACCTGCGGTTGTAGCAGCAGAACCCCAGGAAATGCTGTAGCTCTTTGAGGTTATTGGGCTGGGGTCAAGTAGTCAAAGCTTCAACTTTACTGGGAACTGTCTGTATCCCTTCCGCAGATACTATGTGTCCCACATATTTCACAGATGTTTGAAAAAAAATGGCACTTGTCTATGGATAACTTAAGGCCGAATTCTTCCAAATGATCGAGATCTTTGAACAGTCTGTTCTCATGTTCCTCCAGCGTACGTCCGAAAACAATGACATCATCCAAGTACATTAAACATTCCAGCAAGTTCATGTCTCCCACTGCACGTTCCATCTATCTCTGGAAGGTGGCAGGGGCACCCGAAATCCCCTGTGGCATCCTCAAGAATTCATAAAACCCCAAAGGACAGATGAAGGCTGTTTTCTCATGGTCCTCTGGGGTCATCAGAATCTGATAAGATCCGCTGTGGAGATCCAGTATGGAGAACCACTGACCCCCGTTCAGGCAATCCAGGGCATCCTGTATGTGTAGCATGGTGTAGTGATCTGGGATAGTCCATCGGTTGAGGGTCCAATAGTCCACACACATCCTCATGGATCTGTTCTTTTTATGCACCACCACAATGGGGGATGCATATAGGCCATATGTTGCTTTATTGAATCAATGCCAGCAGCCTAGTGCTAGCTTTTCTCAGATTCTCAGGCGAACGGCAGGTGAACTGGGTGCGCCCATCCTCTCCACAGTGGTAACAGAAAACAGGTTCTTTAGAGTCTCTTGGAGAAGAGGAGCTGTTCCCCTGCTTGAACATAATGGGGGAGTCTCGAGGTCTCTCTCTGGTCGGGAGTTTGCTCTCTTGACTTTCTGAGTTCCCCCAAGGGTCAGTGTCTCTGGTAGCTTGGAGTCAGAATAGGTCTTCCACCACAGCTCTCGGTTCTCGTACCTCATCCCACAGATTGTCCTTAGGCCGGGTTTCAAAAGAAACCACGTGTACCCTCACCCCTCCCAGCAGGACTTCCCTCTTTGTCTCGCGGGGGGGAGTGAACAGGAATTAGCATCGTTGGCTGCTTCAGCAGCTTGCTGACTGACTCTCAACTCAGTTAACTCCTTGATCAGTTCTCTCATCTGTTGCAGTTCAGACTCCTCGCCTCTCTCAGGGGCCTGGCAGGTGTGGGCAGCCCCAGCATAGGGCTCCCATCCCTCTTCATCATTCTCAATCTCACGGATCTCTTTCATTAGGTCACAATATTGGGGGGTATGGCCCCTTCTGTCTTGCAGTCTAAGCTTCAAAAACATCATGCTAGAGTACCTTGCTGACTTTAAGATGTGATCTAGCCTGACCCTGTTCAGTCACTGGTGGGCCCCTCCTTTCCGGTGGGCCCGCTGCAAAGCTCGCTCAATTTGAGTACTAAACACTGGCAATTTTTCATTTTTCCACTGTTTTGCAGATTTAAACTTCCACATCAGGTCATCTCCCAACTCAGTGCTACCAAATACCCCCTCCAGGGCAGAGAGGTACTCAGCAGCTGTGGCCTCTGGGCTGGTGGATCGCAGGAAATGAATGGCCTCCAGTTCAGGGCCGCTCAAGCTTTTCATGAGTCTCTTCCTCTTTCCCCTCTCAGTACACTGCCACTCCTGGACCGATGAGGTGGCATAGTCCATCCACGTTTCCAGATTGTCCTCCCCCACGAGCACCGGAACTGTGCCCAAACAGAGCCAAAGTCTGCGGTATGAGTCCAAATGTACCGTAGGTATCACTATGGAGGAAGCAACTGTAGGAGTGGCAGGAGAGGGTATGGGGGACTGCATGGGAGTGATCTCAGAAAGCTTTAACATTTGTACTAGCTCTGTAGCAGAGTGCCCCTCAGAGGCTAACAGTTAAGACAGCTTATCTTTAAACCCCTCTACATAGGGGGACCCTCTAGGAACAGCTGGGTTGCTATGTAAGTGAATTACCCTCCATCCCTTTTGGGACCCTTCAAGCAAAATGACAGGGGGCACCTTCTCTGGTTCATTGGGCAGGCTGCAGGAGAGTAGGGCCACCATAGTTTGATCAAACAGGTCAGAATCCATTCCCGTTACTACAACTTTAAACAAACACTTATTTTGTTCAACCACTTCCACAATAGTGGCATTATTGGTCCCCAAGGGGATGTCCATTAATAGCAGAGCTTGCCGGGGGTCCACCGCCTTTGCCTCACTCCACCCCATCATACGGTGCACTAGCAGCTTGTGGGGAGTAAGTTTAAACTTGGGTGTAGTGAGTGCCTCCACTTTACCACAATTTTTGAGTGTGGGGTTATAGTACCCACTTCTGACCACTAGAAGGTGTAAATTCCAGTGTTGGTGCCTCCAAAATGTAGCTCCTAGGTGGTGCTATCCCAAGAGCTACTACGCCTGACTGCGTGTCTAGTTGCAGGTTAAGGGGCCTGGGTACTAAAATGGGTGCCTCCACCCAGAGGACAGGGTTGTTAGTAACAAGGCAAACCTGGGTACAGCCCTCTGAGACACTGTAACCCTCCTCTTTGCCCTCTAGTGGCCTAGACAATATGCAATGAACACTTTCACAGTAGCCCCTATTCAGCATACAATTCCCCACACTGTTTGTACTTACCACCAGGGCTGGTTCCACCAGTTCAGCCTTGGAGACCCCTGTAAAACAAAGTTAGGCACAGCAAATAACAGTACAGTGCTTTTGATACAAACTGGAACCACAGTCAGACTAAATGCAAAAAAAGTTAGATCTGATTTATTCAGGGGAATTGAACAAGAGAGAGGTGTAATCAGGTTGATTGATTCGAAAACTGATCTAATCAGGCAATTATGAATGCACTTTTAGTCCCTACACAGTCACACTCTCTGGGTACCCAGTTGGAAGAAAGGTGGGCTAGCCTGGAACGTTGCCTGGGTAGGCCAGCATCACAGCTGGTTGGGGCCCTGTGCCGAAAAGAAAAGGCATGCACAACCACACACAATATGTAATCCAGAGCCTGAAGGCTCAGTTCGTGAAAGGAAAAACAACAATGCAATCAGATGACGACACTTGAGATTTAGCTGTTGTTGCAGGGATTGTTGCAACTGATTGTTACTCATGCTACCCAATATGAGACAAAGACTAGATGAAATGAAGACTGCAGGTTGATGACTGGTTTGCCAGGAGAAGCAGGGCCCACACGAATCACCTAGGTATTGTTCCTGTTCGAGATGGTTGAGCAGGGGGCTGATCCCCAGGCGAGTCTCTTGTCGATGATGGTTTATGTGCCTGAAGTAGCTGGCTAGTCCAGGTGGAACAGTTTGGATTTTGAGTCCGGTAGTGCTGGATGAAACTTCCAGCAAGCGTGGCACATTTACACAGTGGGGAACCAAATCGCGACCCACTAACAGCACACAGCACATTTATAGTAAAGCAATTACCATGCCACAATGCGGAAGGCTGTCTGGCCGCAATATCAGTGTCTCTGAGCAAAACTGGGAATTCTGTGGTAAATGGATGTCCTGACAGGCCAATCGTATACAGCAAATCTTCAGTCTTCTTTAGGTTCAAATCTGGTCACTCTTCAGTGGTTTTGTCACACTCCAATTCGGATACAGTCCAATTGCTAAGCCTTTCAAAGGATTCCCTCTCGAGGGACTGCAGGTGAACAGGCCAAAAAGCAGCTGCTTGAATCACTCAAGCGGTTTACTCTTCAAACTCTAAGTCCAGACTGACTGACTGTAGCCGGCAGCCTGGGACTTTCCCTTTGGTCCAAAAGGTTCTGGTTGGTTGATCCATCAGTCTGTCAAAGCAAGGGCTCCCCGTCAGGTGCATTTAGGCGCCAAAGTCTCAAAACTACAGTTCCTACAGAAATTCCTCCCACAAGACCCCAGGGGACAGACTCCATTTTAGAGTCCCCAAAGGTACTGATTGGCCCATTCTGGCAGTCCAGGACCAAGATGGTGGTGATAAACAGAACTGTCCATGCTGCAAAGAAGGCAGGATAGACACACTACAATATCATTGCTGCAGTATGCTACTAGATAACCAGCAAATAAGTACAGCTTCTAACAGAGCTCCCTCTGTGCAAATAGCGATGGCAGAATGGAGCGATTATCTGGCAGCCCGGCCAAGGACTCAAACATAGAAACACTCAGCCCCCTCCCAGATTAAATAAACACCACGTTATAGGCAGCTCTTAAAGAGACAGAGCACAGAGGCATTAAGGCACTCTCATAAACACTTTTAAAACGCTAAGACACCGGATACCAGCCTGGCAGTGAGCATTTAGACACACCTAAGGAAGACTTTTGGGAACCCCAATTTTTAGGGGGGGTACACCAGGAAACTGGATGCAGGCTATGAGGCTAGAAGAGGGCAGAGCGGTAGGAACCTCCAGGTCCTGAGCAGGGCAAAGCAGGTTAAGAGTACATTGGCAATAGAACTTGAGGTATGAGTAGGTAGACAAGAAAAGCTTGATGGACCTCCAGGCCCCAGAGGGGCGAAGCAGGTCATTGTAAGTAGGCGAGATAATCTCAATGAACCTCCAAGCCCTGAAGGGCAAAGCAGGTACATGTCAGTAATAGAAGCTCGATGGACCTCCAGCCCTGTAGGGACACAGGTCATTCAAGGTGTAATGAAGAGAAACCTCCATGCATCAGCAGGGTGAGGCAGGTTGTAGAGTACAGTAGAGAGTGCAGCAGACATCACAGAGGCTGAAGCCAAAGGGATGCTGGTTGATATGAGCAATTATTGCATAAGCAAGAGTGGACCTGCACATGGATCAGTAGTAGTAGTAGTAGTAATTATCGGACCTGCATGGAATGCAGATGTAGTAGCAAAGGAGTAGTACTGAATAGATTGTGTATGGTACACAGTGAAGACCATTGCGGGCATATAAATAAGCAAGTAAATAGAGGAGCATCCTGTTTGCTGAGCAAAATATCCCTATAAAGGGCGATATGTCTGAATAAACATTGTGCTCCTGATGGTCAAAGGATGGCAGAAGAATGCGGTGAAGAGGACCGAATTGGATGAGTTAGCAACTTGACCAGATTCAATAGGCTTTATAGCACTGGAGTAGGTTAATGTCAAGGCCTAAGTCATGAGATAGAAATGGCATTAAGGGATAGAGCTTGGCTGAGAGTCCTGGCAGGAAATGGGAGTGGTAGTAAATCCATACAAACTGAAGCAGCATGGCAAGAAGCATCCAAAGGGAATTGATTGTGACTATCCTGAGATGTAGTCCAGATGTAAGTCCACAGTGGAATGAAGAAGGATATCCTTGATGAGTGGAAGTAGGTGCGAGCAGGCAAGGTGAGGGCTGCAGCGTTCAGAACGCGAGTAGTGTGACTGAAGGTGAGAATCACTGGCAATGCGTCCAATCCTGATGGAAAAGTTGGAGATGAGTAAGTGACATGGAATGAAGGCTTCTGGCACACGAGAATCTGATGAAATGCCCAAAAGGAGGAAAACAGTCCAAAATAGGCAGGTAAGGAAACAGCAGGAGCAGACCGGTCCAGGCTATGGAGAAGGAGACACCGCAGAGGTAACTTGGACGAGGCAGGCAGACGAATGAAGGTCCAGAGACAGTCCAGATCCAGAGCAGGCGAACAGCAGGGAGACAGGACTGAAGCAGATAGGCTGTAGAAGGAGATCCAACAGGCTGCAAGGACGAGAAGGAATGAACCATCTGATCCAGGTTGAAGAAAACTGCAGGAGAAAGAAACTTGCATGGAGCCAAAATCCAGTGCCCGGGCGAAGCACAAGGCAGGAGAAACAATCGTCCAGAGCCAGGAACGGAGAACGACGGGAATGTCTCATCAGAAACCAACACTGGAGAGACACTGGATAGCAGGAATGAAGGATGCAGTAGAGAAGCTCAGGTGATGGCCAGCAGGAAGGATCCAGAGCAGGGCACTGAATGCCAGGATAGAGCGCATGGCTGGAGTGCATGTCAGGAATCCAAAGGATGAAGGCAACGTAACCAGCTAGGCCCCCCATGTGGGGAGGATGGTGGCTGGACCTCATGGAGATCAGCCGGAGGAAGGAGTAGAGAGTGGCAGCTGGGACCCACAAAGGCTAGCAGACCTCAAAACACTCATGCAGGGCAGCAAGGAGCAGTGAAAGCTTGCCAGGCAAGGCCCCTGCATGGCCAGCAGGTACAGCCAGAGCCCACGTAGATCAGGCGGGGAAGGGAGAGTGAGTCAAGCTAGACCCCACGTAGGTTAGCATGACCAGGATGCTGCCACAGAGGGCAGCCCAGCGCAGCAGGCATCCCAGAGGCTGAAGCCAGAGGGACGGTAGCAGGCAAGCAGCAAAGATTGCCGAAGCAAGAGGGGACCTGGACGTATGCAGTAATAGAATAGCAAAAGTCAGACTTAGGATTAAATGAGGATCCCCTCAGCAGATCAATCTCACCTGCCAGTTCCCATGCGGCCTAGTATGATACCGATGGCGAGAACGAACATTTCTCTCACACCCAGTTTGAGACTCTTTTGAAAGAAAAATCAAAGAATCAAGGGGAGAGAACAAACAAGAATTTTGAGCTGTACAAAAGCAGCTGTCTTTAATGGAGACCTGAACTGGCCAGATAGAAGACCAGGTTGGTGAAGCTGAAGAAGGCATGGCCCAGCTCACGAAGATAGTCAAATCACTCTTGGTTCAAACAGGGGAGCTTCAGGCAAAGTGTCAAGACTTAGAGGGCCGCTCCTGTTGAGACAATTTGCACCTTTATGGACTCCTGGAGGGCACTGAAGTAGCTCCAGTAGCGCCCTTCATAGAGAACTTATTGAAAGACATTCTGGATCTTCCTTCCACTTATTCCCTCCATGTTGAGCAGGCCCACCGCTCGTTGTAGGCAAAACCAACTGACCCGGCAGCTCGCCCACACTCCATAGTCTTTAAACTCAGTTCCTTCAGCACAAAAGAAGATATTTTAGGATGAGCCTGGGCAAAGAAACAAATAATGTACCTTACCCATCGCCTATTTCTGGATCATGATTATCCTCAGGAAGTACAGCAGCAGAGGCTGCTCTACCTCCCGATTCTGCAGGCACTCCACGAGAAGGCCATCAGATTCCACACGCGCCTTATCCCTCAAAGCTGCAGGTCTTTTGGGAGGACGGTGTTAAAATATACTCCACGGTTGAGGAGGTCACTGCAGCCCTAAAGGAAAAGCAGATTCCAGTAGCAGAAATCCTGAACCGGAGAGAAGGGTGCAGCGGATTGGAATGGCAGCGTACCACAGGAAGGAAGAGACCCGAATCAAAAATACTGGAAAACTCAGAGGCACAGCACGGGATTCAACAACTGCTGAAAAGGAAGCCTGGTTCAGAGGATAAACCCACATGAAAGGGACTTCATGCACAGTTTGGTGTGTTTTTTGTGGATTGACCCTATCTGGACTCCCGCCAGCTTTCAGCGGACTGTACTTGGCTGAGTATGAAACTAAAACCGTTGTTGGTTTTGCTCGATTTTCTTAAAAAGTAATGTGGCATTGATAAAGGCTAGGTAAGGGAAGGGAGAGGGGTACCGGAGCTGAGAGCTGGGCCTGATGTTAAAAGGGCAGGTCAACCTAAGGTATCGCTAAGTTTTTGGCATTATAAAATAAACGGTGGAACTGACTTTTGGACATCACCGTGGACTAATGGACTTATCCTAACAGATGAGAACATTCATAGCCTTGGCTATCTGCAAACTGGGGTTGGGGTGTTTGGGAAAGAGAATACATCCAGACTATTTGATTAGAGCTGAAACAAGTTAAACCTCTGTTCATGTTTTGATGATCCAATCTCTAGCCCGCCCCTGTGGGGGAGTGAGAAAGATGGGGCAAGGTAGCAATCAAGGGTCTAAAGCCATGCATGCATTTAACATGATCTTCTGCCAGTAAAATAAATGTGTTTCGTAGAAAATAGGTCAGGGGCAGGAGTACGGCAAAACTCATATGCAGCCCGTGACTATATGTACCACTTGATACTTTTTTCTGGGAGCCTTACTAGATCTTGGCTCTGGAGGAGGTCTTCCACGAAAGGAAGCACACGATTACCTCCTTGTTCTTCTTGATTGTGAGAAGACACAAAGGCTTAATTCTGCATATTAGCCTTCTCCCTTGGAAGCAACCAGTTGTTTCTACAGTTCTTGTTGTTACATTTGCCATGTTGACCATTATTTTGAGTTTACTGTTTAATAGGCTAAGAGAACCACCGAGTAGTAATATTGGGACAGAGAGACCAGAAGTGGTTAGGAGAGGGGGGTTTTATAATATGCTGTGGGGTGTATTGTGAAGGAGTGAGCTATCAACGTGGAAAGGCGGGCATTACTTACTCATGACACAAACATACACAATTTGCAGATATAATGTGAACAGAATACCTAACCCCATAAAACAGAGCAAAATACTCCAATACCTAAAGAGATCTGGAGGGGATATATTGCAGGAAACCCATTTATCCCACACTAAGCAAAAGAAGTTTGAGCGCTTTGGTTTTTCCCACATGATAGCCTCTTCTTACAAGGGGGGTAGAAGAAGGGGGATGGTTGTCCTGATCAGGCATGGAGTTCAGTTTGATTTGCAGGAGCAGGTAGCTGATAAGGAGGGGAGATACGCAATGGTTAAGGGCACCCTAGAGGGACAAAAAGTAATTATAGCTTTAGTTTATGTCCCCCCTGCCTCTGAATTTAAAGTGTACAGATCCTTCTTCCTTCAGTTAGCTCAGTGGGCGGGAGGGCCATGTGATATGCGGGGGGTGACCTTAATCTGAATATCTCAGAGGGAATCCTAGGACAGACTCCCCAGGGTTAAATAAATAAAACCACAAGGGAACTGAGGAAGTTACTCCAAGAGTTAGGTTATGAGTAGGGATGTAAGTTTGTCATGGCAGTCATACACGTCATTGATTCCATGACGTTTGATCTTTATTCAGGACTTCCATGACTTTCACTAGTGTCATCAGAATGTAGCAATGATGACAGTGCCACAACATTTACTACTGTTTACTAATGATTTCATGAACAAACAATGAGTCATTAAAACCTCATCCATGACAAACTTACATCCCTAGTTATGAGGATGCATGGAAATCTTTGAATGGTACCTCACCCAGGCATACCTTTTTCTCACAGGCCCACAGTTCATACTCATGCTTAGACTTTTTCCTAACCTCCAGGGAACACCTGGGACTGTCACAAGGAATATGGGCAGGTGACTTTGTGCTCTCTGACCATGCCCCGATCTTTTTTAAATTTAAATTTCACACAAGTAGAAAGAACACTTTGTGGTGGTTGAACTTATCTTTACTGCGGGATTCGGAGGTGAGGGAGGGGGTTGAGGACTCTATAAAACAGGCCCTACACGATAATGACACCCAAGACACCACGGTGTCAATTTTATGGGATACTATTAAGGCAGTAGTAACAGGGAAATTGATAGGGATATCAGCACACAAAAAGAAGCAGAGGGAGGCTCGTAGAAACTCACTAGAGTGGAAAATTAAGGAACTGGAGGAACAGCAGTGCCTCTGAATAAGCAAAACATAGAACCGGGAGCTTGCAGTATTAAAAAAAGAATTAAACAATATTTTTGATTATGCGGTAGAGCAGAAATTGGTCTTTTTGAGGCACAAATTCTATGATGGAGGCCCACGGTTCTTAGCCCCCGGTTCTTGAGGCTATTAGCGGCCTGTCTAAGAGTTCAGAGGGCAAGGGCTACTATCCCGAAAGTTAGGAACCCCCTCTCTAATGATTTGCAGAGCACTGTCAAAGGCATCTCTGAATCTTTCTTGAGCTATTATACACGACTTTACTTTGCAGCCCCAGCACCCCCATGATCACAAAATTAGGAATTTCTATCCTCTCTCCAACTGCTTACTTTAACTGAGGTACAGAGGAACCAGCTAATTTCTCCAGTAACCATAAAAGAAATAGAATTGGAGATCAGTTTACTAAAAACAGAGAAATGTCCAGGGTCCGACGGACTCCCGGGGGAATTCTACAAGACCTTTTCCAAGACCCTGGCCCCGGTGATGGACAGGGTGTTTTCTTTTATATCCACAAAGGAAGGCATAATCCCCCCCCCCCCACACGCACGTGGAATGAGGCTATAATTTTGATTATTCCTAAACCAGGCAAGGATCCCACTCTATGTGCCTCATACAGGCCCATCTTGGTGTTAAACACGGACTATAAGTATTCGCATCTATTCTGGCCAAACGACTTATTCAGTTTGTCCCAAGTATGATCAATATGGATCAGTGTGGCTTTATACTGGGTAGACAGGCCCAGGACAACGTTAGACGTACCATATATTTAATCAAACATATCCAAACTCAACAAAATATGTCACTACTTCTCAGCCTAGATGCAGAAAAAGCATTTGATATGGTGTCCTGAGGGTTTCCGGGGGCCTTGCCTCTTTTGGTTTCCTGGAACAATTCTCAGATACAATATTTAAGTTCTACAAAGCACCTAAAGGATATATTAGCGCTAACAGTCATAGATATATAGATACATAGACAGTGTCAGCAGATAAGGGCCTATGGCCCACCCAGTCTGCCCATTTGAGCTTGTAAGTTCAGTTTGTTTTCCTAGAAGTCTGTTGCACCTTACCCCTGACCTCCAGAATTCCTTTATGTCTATCCCATGCATTCTTAAATCCCGTGATTGTTTCGCCCCCACCACTTCCTCTGGCAGGGTGTTCCACTTGTCCACCACCCGTTCTGTGAAGAAATTCTTTCTCATGTTTCCTCTGAATCACCCTCCCTCCAACTTCATCCCATGCCCTCTAGTCCTGGAACATCTTTTTCGCTTAAAAATAGTGTTTTCCTGCACCCTGTTCCTCTCTGTAAGATACTTGTATGTCTCTATCATATCCCCTCTCTCCCTCCTCTCCTCCAGGGAGTACATGTTCAGTTCCTTCAACCTGTCTTCATAGGACTTGTGATGCAATCCATGCACCATCTTTGTTGCCCTCCTCTGAACTTTCTCTACCCTGTCTATGTCCTTACGTGAGTATGGTCTCCAGAACTGTACACTGTACTCCAGGTGGGGCCTCACTAGTGTCTTGTATAGCGGAATTATGACCTCCCTTTTCCTGCTGGCAATGCCCCTGCCTATACATCCCAGCATCCTATTTGCTTTACCTGCTGCCTTGTCACACTGTTTCCCTACCTTGAGGTCATCAGAGATGATAACCCCAAGATCCCTTTCCTGCTTGGTGCATGCTATATCCTCACCCCCAACTGATATATTGTGCCAGGGTTTTTGTGCCCCATATGCATTATCTTGCACTTCTTTGCATTGAATTTCAACTGCCAAACCCTGACCATTCTTCAAGTTTCTGCAGGTCACTTCTCATTCTGTCTACACCCTCTGGTGTGTCTACTCTGTTACAGAGCTTTGTGTCATCAGCGAACAGTGAAATCTGCCTTCTAGGTCCCGTCCGTCATTGATGAAGATGTTGAATAGGACCGGTCCCAGCACTGATCCCTGTGGTACCCACTGGTCACTCTTCCCTCTGTGGAGTGACAGCCATTTACCACCACCCTCTGTGTCCTGCCACCCAGCCAGTTACCTACCCACCACACTACTGTCCTGCCCACACCCATATTCCCCAGTTTGTAATAGTCTTCTATGTGGCACAGTGTCAAAGGCCTTGCTGAAGTCCAGATAGGCCATGTCCACTGCCCTCCCCTGATCCACCTCCCTAGTCACCCAGTCAAAAAATTCAATGAGGTTGGTCTGACATGACCTCCCCCTGGTGAAACCATGCTGCCTTGGGTCCTGTAGTCCATTGACAACCAGATGTTCCACCAATCTCTCCTTCAGTAGTGCTTCCATGATCTTCCCCACTACCGAGGTGAGGCTGACTGGTCTGTGGTTCCCTGCTTCTTCTTTGTTCCCACTTTTGTATAAGGGGACTACATCTGCTGTCCTCCAGTCTTTGGGTACCTCCCCTGTTTCCAGTGATCGGCTAAACAGGATAGCCAAGTTCAGCCACCCTCTCTTAGTTCTTTAAGGACCCTGGGGTGCACCCATCTAGCCCCATTGCTTTATCAACTCTTATTACTTCCAGTTCCTTCAGGACCCTTTCTCGTGTAAAGGGACTTGTGTCCATTTCTGCACCATTCTCACCCCTTGTACTCCTTCAGACCCATTACCCTCCTCTTCCTCAGTAAAGACTGAGCAGAAATACCTGTTCAGTATGTCAGCTTTACTGTTGTCATCCTCCACACGGCCCCATCCTCCCTCTTCAGTCTCACTATCCCTCTCTTTGTCTTTCTTTTTCACTTATGTACCTGTAAAGGTTTTGCCCTCTACCCACTGATTTTGCAATGTGTTCTTCTGTCTGAGCTTTGCTTCCCTTACGACCTCCCTGCCTCCCTTTGCTTCTCCTGGTACTTCTCCCTATCCCCTTCTGCCTGTGTCTTCTTGTATTGCCTGAATGCAATCTTTTGGCTTTCACTTTCTTCTACCTTTGGAAAACCATAACTGGTCTCTTTCCTTTTCCTCTTGCTAACCTGCTTAATACATAATTCTGTTGTTCTTGTAATCCCCATTTTAAATACTGCCCACTGTTCCTCAACCCCTGATTCCTGTCCCATTCCCTTAATGTCTCTTTCAAGTATCTCCGATTTTCCCAAAGTCTGCCCCTAAAATCCAGGATCGTGTTTTTGTGTAGTTTGGTTCTGCTCTTTCTGTGATTTCAAACCACAATGACTGGTGGTCACTGTTTCCCAGGTGCTCCCCCACTGTTACCGCCATCACACTGTCCCTGTTTGTGAGCACAAGGTCCAGTATTGCCTTCTGCCGAGTTGGTTCCATGACCAGTTGCTTGAGGAAGGCACCCTGAAGGGAGACCAGGATAAATCTATTTTGTTATTTTAGTCATAGTTTGGAGAGTTTCTCCCTCCATAGAGGGACCCGGCAGGGGTGCCGTCTATCCCCCCATCTTTTTTTTTTTATATTGAACCCCTTGCTCAATATATTCGGTCATCTCCAGATATAAAGGGCATCCCATTAGCAGGCACGGAACACAAGCTAGCCCTGTTTGCTGATGACCTGTTAGTTTACTTATCAGACCCAGACTCCTCTATGGCAGCACTTTTACAAAAATTAAGCGAATTCTCCCTCTTGTCTGGCTGCACCTTAAACATAAATAAAACTGAAGCCCTCTCGTTTAACTATCATCCTTCCCCCACTCTTAAAAGTAAGTTTCTGATTAAATGGGACCAGCAGTCCCTTAAATATTTAGGAATCCAGACTCCTAAAGACCTATCTAGGTTATACTCTGCTAATTACTTTCCTCTAGTAACGGTCCTAAATCAGTACATAAGGAGATGGAATCTCCTCCCCATGCCATTCTTTACACGTACCCTTTCATTAAAAATGAATGCCCACCCTAGGTTCCTGTACCTTTTTCAGTGTGTACCATGCACAATAGCCTCTAAAGAAATCCTATCTTGGCAGAAAGTATTCAGTGTCTTCCAGTGGAACCATAAAAAACTGAGGGTTAATTTAAATAAGTCGTTTCTTCCAAAAGCTCTGGAGGGGCGTAGCATTTCCATCTCTAGCAGGTTACTGGGCAGCTGCTCAGATGCGCCTGATACTTTTGTGGGGGAATAGAAGTTACCAGGCTTATTGGAAGCAGATGGACTTAGCCAGGCAACTGGCCTTCCCATTACAGGCAAACCTATTCTCTCCTGGCTTGCTGAGGCAGGGTAAACAGTTAGTCCCAGAAGCCACTACTACCATCTTAGAGGGGGTGGCAGAGAGGAACAAAAAACAAAGCTGTCCAACAACAGTTTAGGAAATACCAGTGGTTTTTAGAAACCCCGCATTTCTCACCTAAACAACACAAGCATTGGTACAGAGGCCAGGCCTCTAAGGGCCTAGTGGCCCCTTGGCAGTTACTTCAGGGGACTTCAGTAATGAGTTTTGAAGACGGGCAGGTGAAGTTTCACTGGTCAGAGAGGGATAGACTTTATTACTATAAAATCAGAGATTTTATTACCAAGCAACTCAGAAGCTGGGAAAAGGGGACACAGTTATGGGAGGATGTTATCCCCCTTTCACCCAAATTTGGAACTCACCACAGGGAGAAAAAGCAATCTCTATAATATACAAATCCCTGATTCATCAACTAGCCCACTGTATGGACCCAGTCAAATCAAGTCGGGAGAAAGAGTTTGGTCACTCCATAAATATAAAGGACTGGCAGAAGGTCTAGAGAGGGGTCTGGACAACCTCATCATCCCCCACATGGAAGGAATTTATGTGGAAGGTTCGTGTAAGGTTTTTCCTTGTTCCCTCGATTGTTGCCCTGAGGTGTCCAGGAGCATCTTCGAGATGCTGGAGGGAATGTGGGGAGCTTAAAGCATCGCATAAACATGTCATCTATGATTGCCCAAACTGTTTAATTTCTGGGACACAATTTCTCGCCATATAACAGACATACTAGCCTTACCCCCAGCCCCTCTCAGGGATTAACTGTAAACTAGGTGTGCCACCTATGGGGATTAGGGATAAAAATATCCTATATCTCTGGTCGATCTTGTTGTGTGCAGCATATAAATCTATAATGAAACAATGGCTTCAGGTTGCTCCACCAGCGATCTCAGGGTGGAAGGCATTGGTGCTTTAATATGCAACATAATGAACAATTATCCTATGCTTTGCACAATAAAATGGAGGTTTTTATCTCTCGATGGGCAAGATGGGAGTTGGCCCAGGAACAAATTCAATAGGAAGTTGAGTGGGGAGGAGAAAGAAGTAGCCCACTCACACACCCTCTCTCCCTTCTTTGGCCACTCAACTATGTATTTGGGGTCCCTTCCAGGGGCAAAGATAGGTATTATTTTCCCTTACATATCATATCAGCTCAAATAACCCAAGGAAACTACTCAAAATGGTTCCCAAATAGCTACTCTTTTTGTTCTTTTTATTTTTTTTTTCATTTTTCCAGTTAAAGCCCGTGTTGTTTTTACAGTTATTCCTCTTGGATAGATTGTGAAAAGAGATTTTAAAGTCATCTAATGTGTAGTAGTTTACATATAAGATAATGTAATGGTTGAGAAAGATGAAAGTATGTATCAGCCCAACTGATTCTGTATGCATACAAACTTGATCTTCTATATCAACTTAATAAAAGAAGTATGAAAAAGAAAGTTTAAGTGTCACATTTGTCTGTTTACCTGCATATCCTTCCCAATAAATTCATCTCAGGCCATCTTTGGAGCCTTCAGCCGTTGCCATCCAGATCCCTAGCTTATCTGAGATACATGGCTGAGTATCGTGTACAGGAAGCTGGTCGCAAACCATGATCATAATTCATGAGTGCTGTGTAAGTTTCTTCCACATACAACACATTTGTGGAGAAGGACTGATCAGTTAGGCAGCTCTGACACAAATCATTGTTCTAGGAGGAAAGATGAATGATCAGGGAATGGTATCTGAGCAGAAGGGAAGGTCGACAGGCTCCGGGAGCAGGCGGGTGAGCGCTGAAGTGGAGGTAGCCCAGATGTCCTCATTGCAGTAGCAAAAAATGACAGAAGTCCAGCTCGGCGGTGGCAGCGTTCAGCCATGATGGAGGCTGTGAGCAGCGCTGCGGTGCAGTAGTGTGGGCAGCCTGGAGCACTGGAGCCAAAGAAATGGAAGCAATGTAGACTGAAACACACACGGAACTCGGTGGTAGCATGGAGCGGCGGCTGCTCAAGTGAAAAGGAACAGAAGCAGTGGAGGAAGAAGCAAGTGTGCAGCAGAGAAACAGTCCAGGAAGTCGTGCCAGAATAGTTTAAGGAAAGCGAGTGGCCACCGAAACACGGCTCAGCAGGGCAAGGAGGATCAACAGTGGAAATCACCAAAGAAAGGAACAAGGTACAGAAATACATAGCAAAGAACGGAAGGAGTGGGGGTGGGGGACAAACAACCAAACTAGCAGAGAGACAGGAGGAACGGGGGGGGGGGGCGAGATGCAGCAAAACAGAAATGGAGAAAAGAGAGCAGCCTAGCACCAGCACTGCAACACTAGCGAGTGCAACTCGCTCTAAGCAGAGCGGCAGTAGTCTGACTGTTTAAGTAGGAGATGGGGGAGGAGCTATTCCCCTATAAAACTACAGGCATGTGCCTTTCAAGTGAAAAAGCAAAATCTAGCCTTGCAGAGTCTGAAAAATAAACTGTCATCAGTGGAGAAGCAGTAGCTGATCAAATGACTGGAAGGGAAGCCATAAAAGAAGTGCTTGCTTATAAAACTGCCATTAACTGGTCCAGTACATGTAGCAAGACTGGTGAAGTGGAAGGGTGAAAGCAGGCAGGTGACCTGATCCATGGCAGGGCCAAGTGGAACTTATAAGCTAAAAGTGTTCTGTTGCTTTTGGTTAATTAACTGAACTGTAGCCTAAGCAGCAGTGACATAGTGGCTGAATGATTTATGGTAAGGGTAAGCGGAGTGCCTGTTTGTTATGGTGGATGACTCACTGCTTTGGAAGGGGACTGAGTATCTTTTTAATCCATACTGTATTTGTGTCTTTAATACACATTATACTTGAGTCTTTTATATTTTACTTACGAGCCAAAATCTACTTAAAGGCACATTTTTTCCACTGTTCTTGCCTTCCTTTTTTATTTTAACTGTTTCTTCACCCCCCCTCAGGGAACTCTCTCCGGCATCCTCTGACCTCCGGGCTCTACCTCCCACCTGAGACACTTCTCCTTCTCCCTCGCTCCATCCCGACAAATCCCCGGATCTGAACTCCCCAGGGAAGGGCCACCATATCCACCCAGGGCACTGTATCTATAGTGTAGAGTGCCAGGCTGAGCGGGGCATGGAGAGGAGAGCACCCGGTGTTGGGAGTGTGCTCTGGGGCAGAGGTGCCTTCACCTATCCCCAAGGGAGGAGATTTTTTCACTTGTTTCCTCCCAAAGAGTGCAGCGTGCAATGAAGCCCGTGCACTGCTGCCCTGCTGGCATCTGCCGTACTCCATCCCTTACATCGACCAGTGAACCTGCAGTACCCCCGATCTCCATCAGGGCCACCTGGACACTGGGCATCCCTGGATCCCACCCCAGGCAGAGGAGAACAGTCCTCCAGACACTCCATCCTCTCCCTCCCCTGCCGACCCCCAGCTTCCCGAGTCCATCTCTGAACCCAGGTCACCGGCGTGGCACCCAGTGTCTCAACCCTCAGCATCACCAGGCCAGCTCTGTTCTTGCCTTCCTAAATGGGGGCATTCTTGAAGGACAAAGGCAACTCCAGTTGGCTGATACTCAATGGGACCGAGTGCTAAACTTCTTGCTATGCAACACTATAGATCAAAATGTCATCTGCAGCATTGCATTACAGCTGTTCTGCAGTTGGCATCCTGCTGAATGGCCATCCTGCATATTGAAAAAACTGGGCAATTGGCATTTGTCGGTTTCAACCATGCCCACCCCTCCCCCCATATACCAAGCAGCTAATATAGATCAGACTTGTTTAATATGGTGGTATTTGGAGCTAATTGCTGATTTCATCTTAAAGCCAGATATACCAAGCAGCTAATATAGATCAGACTTGTTTAATATGGTGGTATTGAGCTAATTATGCTTGTTACTGAAGGCATTAGGTTAGCTGGGTCCTAGTGTGACCTCATTTTGGAATAGCCCTGTTTGCTTAGAGTGGAGCTCCTTTGTGTAAGTCACAACATATTCTCCCGCTGCATAGTAATGAGAGGCTTTGTTTTCTCCACAACATAGGCAGCTCCCAAGCTAGGCACTCGGGACAATCAAGCAACTGAAGCACAAGCAGCTCACCTGAGTAGCTGAGGAAGCCAAATCTCCAGCCTGATAACTTTGAGGTAAAGGCCTCTTCTCTTTGTCTGGGCGCCTGCAGGGGTGCTAGCCCGGCAGCTTGGCCTTGTGCCTGCCCCAACCACCCTCCCACCCTGGGGCAGCTGTCAATTTAGGATCCACCCGTGACATCACATCGGTGATATCACGTCCTGTTGCCCAGAACCTATCCCCCACTTTCCCATTTGCAGGTTATACCTGCTGGCCACTAGAGGGACCTATGCTCCCTCACTACTCTCTCCTGCTACAGCACTACTTCCCTGGGATCTTGCTCACCACAATGTATTGGCCCTGCCTCACACTCTGCCTGTGCCTATCCCCACTAGCAGTGCACTTACCCACTTACCCATCTGCTAGTCCACACTGTGCCCTGGCACCCTCCCTCCCTTGCTCCTGAACCTCCTCTCCTGCCCCTTGGGACCTCTGTGTGTCCCGTCCCCTGCCCTCCCCTAGCTTCTCTTCACCTCAAGCACATCTGGGTGTCTTCTTATTCTTGCTTTCCCTCCTGTACCTCCCTGCCCACCCCTGCTCCTTAGCCTCCCTCCCTCCCTCTCATGTCAATCGTGGAAAACCTCTCACCATCTCCCAGCCAGGGTGTTAGTCATGCTACTACTCCTGTCAGGGAACATTCATCAAACCCTGGCCTGGTTCCCAGGAGCTCCCAACTCGCACCACAGGCCTATGCATGGTCTCATGAATATCTGTAGCTCCCAAAAGTTTGACTCACTACAATGCCTGGTCACATCAATTAACCCTGATGTCATCACCCTGGTTGAGACTTGGCTGTCAAAATCCTCCCTGACTCCCTAGTCTCCCTTCCTGGTTTCAACCTTTTCCGGTCCGACCGTGTTGGGAGATGGGGGCGGCTGCAGTTGTATGTCAAGGAATCTCTCCCGTACTAGCCCTGCCCTCCCATCCTTGACTCAGGGCCCAGGCGCTTCACGCTGAAACTAACCCTGACCCTAAAGGGCCCCTTTATCTGACTACTGCATCGTGCCCCCAGGGACAAAGCATGAGCCATTGCCTCTCTTACAGAATACCTTACCTCTCTACCTCCTTCCGCTGATCAAATTCTGGTGGGTGACTTAAATGTCACGCTCAGCCCCTCCTCCTCCTCTACCCGAGACTCCTTTTCTGCAATAGACCCTAACGCAACTAGTTACCCACCCTACCAGGACTAACCCCAGAGAGGCTCCAGTACCCTGCTTGATGTGGACTCACCAACTGCCCTAATCGGATCCCAATGTACAAGTCCTCCCAGACTCTCTCAGTGATCACTCCCCCATTCTATTCCACTGGTCAACCTCAGTCCCAAACCCATAGCACAGTCCGCATGCGCGGCGTCTAATACCTGGTGGACTGATAAAACTTAAGGAACTTCTGTCCCAAATTGACTGGTCTCCTATACAGGCAACTCCTGACATCGACACAGCTCTCTCTTCTTTACCCAAACTTTTAATAATGCCTGTGATATCTTTGCCCCAGTGTTGACCGCTGTTCTAAAGGAAGAATGCCCCTGGGTTACCCAGCTTTGATCCACCAGCTCAAGCATAGGACAACCTATGGCACCATGCCATTGAGACTGGCTGGCCCAATGACAGGTGGTTATATGCTGCCACCGAAACAAGTGCACTCGGGCCATCAGAAAGGCCAAGTCTGAGCACTATCGGTCCTCACTCACTGCCTCATGGGGAATCCAGAACCTTCTGGGATAACATTAAACAGTTAAATGGAGTACACACTCCCCCACCCACCAGATCAACATTAATGGTGTGATCTCCTCAGACCCAGCCTCATAGCCAACCACCTCAACACCTCATTCACTGACCTTAGCCTATCCTCCTACAAATTTTTGACCCTCTCCCCAGCACCTGCCATAATCTTTCGCCCTTATTTTCTCCTCCTGGTGTTTCTGCCCAAGAACTTAGGCCGCACACTTGTCACTGCCCTCAAGAGTATAGTACAGGCAGTGACACCCTGAATCCGTGTATCCCCACGGCTGGTCTTAGACACAGTCCTTACCCGATCACATGCCTCATCAACCACTCTCTTTGCCTGGGGAAGGTTCAACTGCCTGGAAAGTGCCACTGTCACCCCTATCTTTAAGGTGGTGATAGGACTGTGGCTGGAAACTATCGACCGATCTCCATTCTCTCTCTCTCTCCAAGGCCTTGGAAAAAGTGGTGGCCTCAAATCTCTGACTACCTCTCCACCTACAATGTCCTTTGTCCTGAGCAGCATGGCTTCCAAGCAGGCCACAGTACCAACACAGCCCTCTAGAGTTCTCCAACTTTCTCCACTCCTCCTTAGACACTGGTTCTCTGGCTGGTGCTGTCTTCATTGACCTCTCAAAGCTTTCGACACTGTCTCCACCCCTCCTTCTTGATGCCCTTAGTCTCTCTGGTTTTGCTGCTGGGCCTATCTCCTGGTGCACCAGTTATCTGTCTGACCGCTCACAGCATGTAAAATTAATGGGACCTACTCAGACATCTGTCCCATCTTTTCTAGGGTTACCCAGGGCTCCATTCTGGGCCTTACTATTCTCCTTTACCTTAACACCCTTCCGCGCTCTTGCTCGGGAACATTCTTGTGACGCTGATGATGCAGTCATCTTTGCCTCAAGTCGTAACCCTACTGCCCTCCAGGACTCGCTGCAGAAGTCTTTCACTGAAGCCGAGGGCTGGTTCAAGGAACATAGATTGGTGATAAATCTTAAAAAACAAAACCATGTTCTTCACTCATCCCCAAAACAAGTCCTGTAACTTCAAACTCCTCATTCACTCTGGGTCCTCATTCCCTCGAACAAGTTGCTCTATAAATACCTAGGGATCCATTTGACCCTCCCTCTCCTTCCATGGACACATAGCTGCCCTAGCCACTGCCACTAATATCCGATTGGGCATCTTACATCGGTATAACACTGCCTCCCGGAGGCTCTTCACTTCATAGTCACCTCCTCTATCCTGTCCCTAGTGGACTATGGACTGCCAGTGTATGGTGCTGCTGATCAGACCGCACTCCATAAAATTCGCATTACTCTGAATAAGGCCTGCAGGTTAATTACTGGAGCACCTAGGATGACACACACCTGTCTGCTGTATGCTAAAGCGCTGGTACTTGATCTCGATGAGCGCCTCAAATATCTTACCTCTGTACCAGTACAAAAAAAACCCTCATGGAGCTTTCCCCACCAGGATTGACCACCACCATCACAGCTCTGTCCCACTAGTTCATACTCGGACCTCTGGGAAAACCTCTCTTGTTATCCCTAAAGTAGGACCTCTCACGGCCAAAGAGCCTTCAGCTTTTAGGGCCCCTCCTGGTTCAACACCACTGCCCCCTCCATCTCCAAGGCTCCAACTATATCGTGGCTTCAAAACTTCCTTATGTAACCACCTTATTAATACCCGATGCTGTAACTGCCACTAGTCAAAGCCATACTCAATACTTATGACAAAGCTTATTACTAAGCTGCTAAGGATGACATAACTCTGGTATTGTTTGCATCCATCCTACCTGTACCAGCTTGTTTGTATCTATGTCTTAATTTTACTGTTATACTTATGTGTTGTACTGCTATACTGTGTATTTTGGTTTGTCTTACTGTGACAAGGTACCTTTGTAAATGAGCCTATAGCTCAAAGGTTTTCCAAACTGCTGTTTAAATAAATAAATAAAAATAAATAAATAAATAAAATATATTCTAACCAAAAGTTTGCTTTTGGCTATGCCAAGGAGCCTTAAAAAGGAAGGTCTTTTTGAAAATGGGGGTTGAAAATGGAGGTATTTTACTAGTTTTGTGTTAAGGCCTACAAACTTGGCCTCTTTTAGCACACACACTTCCAGAATATGGGAACTGGTAAGTTATTTAACTTCTAAACTGTAATGACTTCCAAATGTGGACCCATTAAAGTTTTAGACTTCCAGCAAAATGGATCAAAGCACTGGACTCCACTCATACATGAAAGAATAAGATAATATTATAGAGAGCATAGAGTTAATAAGAATTTTATTCTCTGATCCATTTGACATCAGTCATTATAAAGTAGCTCTCGGGATGAAATATATTTTCTTTTTCTCATCATCCTGGGAGTTTCCTATTTGTGACATCCAGCAAAATCCTTTCTTTCACAACAAGCCTTTGTTTCTGCCATTTTGGTAGTGTGAGGTGTGGTTCCTGAGCATCCTTCTGCCAGTCAGTATTAGCTTCCATCCGAGGAGCCCCACAGCTGTCCCCTCCCTTCCCCTCCTCTCCCCTCCGTCTCCATCTCCTCTCCTCTCCCCTCCATGTCCTCTTCTCTCCCCTTCACTCCATCTCTTCTCCGTCTCCATCTCCTCTCCTCCCTCCTCTCCTCTTTGTCTCCCCTCTGTCTCATCTCCTCTCTCTCCCTCCATGTCCTCTTCTCTCCCCTCCTCCATCTCTTCTCCGTCTCCTCTTCTCTCTCTCCTCTCCTCCTCCTCTCTCCCTCCCTCCCCCCTCTCTGAAGGCAGACTTTTAACTGTTTCATACTTAAAATGCAAGAGAATCTTAGAATAGAAGTACATTTTTGAAAATGTTTATTGCCAGCCTGTCAGTTCAGCAGTAGTGCTACTGCCCATGAAGCTGGTGATCCAGGTTTGGAACTGGTTCTAGGTCATTGGAGGCCAGCTGTGGGGAGGATTGAGTATATCAGAGGACAGTCTCCTCTTCTGGGGAGGGAGGACAGTGGGCCATGTCATCTAGCTGACCATAGTGGTGATGCAGCAACAGCACCAAAGGGACAGGAGGGAGGTGCTTTCCGCTGGAAGGTGTCATGATGATGATGATGATGATTTCATGCCACCATCTCTGCTGTGCAACACAGGATGAAAATGGAAAAACCCAAAGCCTACAGTTGGATGATAACCAAAGGCTTCTTGCAGACTTTATTTATTTATTTATTTAGTTAAACATCAGTTTAGAAACCTTTGAGCCAGAGGCTCATTTACAGAGGTACCTCGTCACAAAGAGGACATCAGAACAGTAGTAAAAGGGACACAGTACTTACAAACAAAAAAGTTACAGTTCAATTACAATTTTGTTACAATAGAATACAATCTCCAACGAAGCAAAAGATAACAAAGGTGCAAAACTTATGGTCAGGGGAGAGCTGGTGGGAGTAGAAGGAAGGGAGATAGGGGAGGAGGAATTAGTAGGGAAAGGAAGGGGGGGGGAGCCGCTCAGTGACCATTGTCAAAAAATCCTTTACACCAGCTACTGGGTAGAAGGGCCTACCAGATCAATCGAGGCATCAGAAGGGTGCTTGGGTAAACTCCAACTTCCCCATGGCAGGAGGTAATCTATGGAGGAACAAGGTAGGTCCAGATAAGCCCCAGAGATGGTGGATGATGAGATTGGGGGTGCCGTCAGTAGAAGAGTGCCAGCTGATGTGACAAGGGGGAAAAATTAGTTAAAATATTTTGTCCTCCTAGTTAGTGGGTTATCCGGTATAGTTATCGCATGTTCTTTCTCCTCTTAAAACTCTCTAAACGATGAACATTCTGTCCCTGCTCTTCATTGATGATACTCATAAGCAAGCCATACATTTCTGTGAATAAACCGTGGATCATTCATGAAAATGTGAGGGTTATTCAGAATTTCACAAAGCAGGCAGGGTGACTGACACAGATATTCAAGCAAGCAACTGTTTTCTCAGTGCCCTGGCCTGAAGTATTGCCTACCCCAGGCTCATGGAAATATGACCCCCCCCCACACACACACACACCTTACGCACACACTCACATTTTCATACAGTCTGCCACCACTGGCTCTACTCCATTGACACTCTACCCATAGCCACCAATGGAAGCCCCAATTATCATCTAGCTTCCCAGAGGAACCCATTCTGCATGCTGGGCTGAGTTGGCACACTGGGTGAGAATCATCACGAGCCTTATAGTATATCATTTCACATCACATCATATCATTTTGCATTTATGTAGTACCTTTCATGAAAGCATCTCAAATCACATTAGAATCAACACACAGCTCCGTGCTGAATAATAACTAAAATGCATTCTCTTCTGGGGTCTCTTCTGGGGTGGAACAACAAATTCTCTCATTTGTTTAATGGTATAAAAATGCATGTGTTGAAGCAGGAAATGAAAGATTCTGCTATCGTCTGGCAGGTACGGTGGCCCTGAACTGAAAAACACACACCAAAAAAGTGAAATGCAATCTAGTAAGTAGAGCAACAACCAAAAAATAAAATGCAAACAAAAAATAAAGCAATAAAAGCAAACAAAGTGTCACTCCACAAAACAAAACAAAAAACAAAGTAAGAAAAATAAAGAAAAGTAAAGAATTTAAGAGTGAATGTAAAGAAAAAACACAACACAACTAAAAAGTGAATGCAAACTAAAACGCACAGCACAACTAAAAAGTGAATCCAAACAAAAAGCACAACACAACTAAAAAGTGAATGCAAACAAAAGAGGTAATCTGTTCCTTTCCTATGCAAATCATTACCTGGTGTTTAGCGGTACCAACTCTTCATCACCCCAACTCCATGCTAAGCAATTCCTGGTGCCCAGTGGCATCCTCCAACCACATCTCCATCATGAATTAACCAATTTCTTGTGTCCAGTAGCATCAGCTTTTAGGACTTCTCTGTCACCCTGTTCCACGTCAAAGAAACCCTGGTGTCTGGTGGCAGCCTACTCCCTTACCCAGTCTTGAGCCAAGCAGTCCCTTGCATCCAGTGGCACACTCCTTGCCTCATCTTGCCCCATGCCATGAACTCTGGTGCCTGGTGACACCGTCTTCCATATGCCATCCAATACTAAGTACTCTCTGATATCCAACATTCCCTAGTGTCCAGTGACCCACATGCAAAACACACTCTGGTGTACAGTGTCACCCAATTCCATTTCAAGCACTCCTAGGTGTCCAGTAGCACCTCCTGTCTTTCCCCAATGCCATGCCAATTTCTGCTGCCTTCAAAGAAACAACCACATGTGTTACTCAATGGTCAATATGTTGCCATGGAGTTCCTCTATCGCTAAAATGCCCTGAACACAGTGGGCAATAACTCTGCTTGCAGATCAACCACCATCAAATTCAGAGCTCCAGCTCTGGCAAAGAGATAGATCTATAAAGGCATCCCAGCTCTGTGAAATCTGTGCATTTCTGGGATATTAAACCCAGCTGGGTTTACAGTAGATCCTCAGCTCCACATGGAGCAGAGACTGTGGGATACAACAGTCCTGCAAGGACAACCATATCTCCTTCATTACATAACGGTATCCCAGAATTGCACCACAGGCCCTCAGCCCTTCATGCTAGCTCAGACTGCTGAGGGCACTAAGAGTAGAGGCCTATTGTGCCCATATGGATCCCCGGGGTGTCAGCGTCATCACTGGTGTAGTGGCTGCCCCCTCTGCAACCCATGTCTGTGTGGCTGTTGTATTGCAGAATGCATGTCATGTGTGTCACTGCCTCCAGGAACACACCTTACCTGGAAGCATATGGAAGCATTGCCTGTAGCCTGGGACTGAGTGCATTAGGTGCAGCCTCAAGTTCTGGAGATGCTGTGGAATGTCACACATGAGGATAGGGCAACCCACATCTCCACAAGCCCCTCCTCATATACAGATTAGGCCCACATACTTTTGTCTATCTGGCCCCAAATCAGGACAATTGTGGAGCCAGTTCTGAGTGCAGACTGGTGAATCTGGAGACACAGGTGTGTCTCAAGACGACCAGTCACTTACAGTATATGACCCTAAACAAGTCAATTTAATTAACTTCCTTATGTTAACCTGTCAGTCATCAAGCTGTCTGTTATCTAAACAACACTGTACTGAAATAATAGCAACACTTGTTATCCCTCTCCTATACTGATTAACTTACAAAAAGCAACTTTACAAAGTAAAAATCATTTTATTTATATCTGCTTGACTGAGCATTAAGTTACAAGATGCAAAACAACTGGAGCATGATGTCTACAGCAGCTGTTGTTTCTTGGACAAACTGGCTACATTTAGTAAGACTTCTGGAAACTGCAGTTTCTAGGTGTGTGTGCCTGTAAACTCAAATATTGTGTCATAAGGGACATGGTAGGGATAAAATAGTCACCCGGTACATCCTTGTAGGAACTGCCAATGTAAATAATGTCCGAGAATCTCACATGTTAAGAAGCACAGGGAGGCACGTTCGGGCAGGAGAGCAAAAACATGGAACATTGGCATCCCTCTGCCGCTTAGTATGGTCTCTTGGAGTGAAGTCTGCAGGACCAGAATCTTTGGGGCTCCTCCACCACTTTCATCACCTGCCCTTGTCCCTGCCCATGAAGACCGCACAACTGGTCAACACCAGGCTGTGTCACTGTTGTGCTGACTGTGTTAGGAACCAAACTCAGCTCTGCGTGTGTTGTATTACTCCCAGGTTCTTAATTTGTTGGTCTTCCCAGCCTCCTACTTGTCCCATACAGTCTGCAAAACTTAGGCTAGTCTCCACAAGTACCTGTCTTCAAGGCTGTTCCTTCATCTTTTATTTGGTTTCTCTACAAAACAGTGCCATTAGCCCCTCAAACTGCTTGGGGGGAGCACATACTGAAATGTCCCCTAACACCTTACACAGCTAAGGCTGCACTACAGTTAACTGGCTCTAACTACCAGGACAGAAATCTGATGTTAGTACCAGTACCCCTTTGACAGCAATAGAAGTCAGGATTCCTTGTGAGCCCTGGGACAGCCACAAGGGTGGCACTAGTGATCATGGCTTCTGCTCTTCAGGATCCTCTGGGACAGGGTGGCAGCTCTAGTCATCCTAGATCCTGCTCCTCCCAAGACCCCACAGCCATGTAGGGTGGCAGCACTAGTGGTCATGACTCTGGGAACAGCCTCGCAGGGTGGCAGCACTAGTGGTCATGACTCTGGGACAGCCTCGCAGGGGGGCAGCACTAGTGGTCAATACCTGGGAAAGCCACGCAGCATGGTAGCATTACAGACTGCGACTCCTGCTCCTCTGGAGATCCTCGGACAGCAGCACACAGTGACAGTACTAGTGGTCATGGTTCTCTAACTCACAACTCTAGGCAGAGCGTCCTCGGAAGTGTCAGCGTGTGTTTGCTGCTGTTTGTTTTTTTTGGGGGGGGTTGATAATAAAAGTAATTGCACTCATTTGGTGTGCATTGCACTTTCCTGTGCATTAGCAATCCCCTTTGGCTGCTTGCATTCAACTACACCCACATTTGTGCAGTGCTCAGGTTGCTGTGTCTAGCGTAGTGGTCAGGGATCCCCTCCACTAGAGACACTGGAACAGTTATGCAGGTGGCAGCACTAGTGGTCATGGCCCCACTCCTCCAGAGACTCCAGGATAGCCACATAGGTTGGCAGCACTGATGGTCACAGCTCCAGCTCCACCCCGGGGCAGCCACCCAAGGCAGAGAACTGGCCTGATCACTGGTAACTCCATTCCTTTTCATGGAAGCTAACAGGGGCAATGGTCACCAAACCAACATCAAGTTCAAGTTCACTATGGCAGAATTAAAGTGCACTCACAGCTCACACTAGCAGGGCATAAGCAATGAAACTGACACCTCCATAGCTGGTTGGGCATCAAGTGCAGCAACCTCTGGGATCCCTGAGAATCATCAGCCTGGTCCTGTGAGTTTATTGGGAGAGTGCTGCAGGGAACAGCATCTTCTCCCCTGCCCCAACTGAGCTGTTATCTGGATCACAGCACAATCTGGCTGCTAATATATGCCCCAGTTAGGTTAAAAAACTGCAAGTTGGTGACTGAAAAAAGAGGTCTTCTGATGGATTGTTATGTTTTTCCCCGTAGCCTGGCCAGGATCGCATTATTTTCCGTTAAACTACAGAAACCAGGAGAGATACAAACTGCAACTAAAAGTCTGAATGAGCACTGTTGTTTCTGACTTTCTGTCACCCACGGTCTAACTACACAGGTGAGGTAATTTCCATTGTGAAAGATTTTTCCGTTTGCAATTTTTTTTGCATGTCATTTTTACTAGATGCTCACTGTTATGTGATTTCCGTGGTGCAACCATTTCTGTTAGCAATTGTTTTTGCATTTTGGAAATGGTTTGCACAACGAAAATCACACAACAGCCTACCTCATAAAAACGACATGCAAAACAAAATTGCAAACGGAAATTACCTCACCTGTGTAGTTAGACTGTGGGCAAGAGAGAGCCAGAAACAACAGTTCTCATTCAGACTTTAAGCTACAACTTGTATCTCCCTTGATCTCCGTAATTTAAAGGAAAATAATGTGATACTGGGCAGGCTAGGTACCGGGTCAAGATGCTGAAACAAAAACAGTGGACTAACTGCACAGTGCAAAGCGCACTGGGATTTAGAGTGATGGGGTATTACAGTGACAGGGAATTACCGCTATCCCCGTCGCTCTGTGCTCTTACTGGAGAGCATCAAGCAGCCATATAGTGTATGGTGGAATGGGGTTGTGTATGGAAATCCATACACCGCAAAAAGTTGTTCTGCTGCAGTAGTGACGTCCTCATGAACGCAGAACAACTTTTCGTTCTGTGTTCATGAGGACGTCATAATACAAGGGGCTACAGCAAACGTCCTGATTCATCCCTTGCTGTGTGAGAGGGGTGCAAGAGTGTGCTGGGCAGCGGCAGTTGAGAATCGACGGCCTCGGCAGAACCGAGTGAAAATATGGAAAAGTGAGTCTCTTTTGGTCTTTTTTTCGGGCACCATACATAAAGGACAGTGTGTGGTTACACAAACATTACTCAGCTATTCTTTCACCTCATAGATACAATGCTGACTTGAAGACCTCTCGAGCTGCGCTCTCAAGGTCATCAGTCGGCATTGTATCCACTCGGTGGAAGAATAGCCTTGTAGTGTATGGGTAATCATACACTATCCTATATGTGCTGGGGTGCCTGGTTGAGTCACTACCATGGTGGAGTGGCTAGTGCACCCACACATGGCAGGATGGGAGACCTGGGATGGTGGTTTGGTTCCCCCAGGTCTCCCAGTGTTGCGGCTTATCCATGCATTTGTTTTTTTTCAATATAAACTTTTCTCCCTCTTGGAGTTTCAGCCCATCCCCGAATCCACCCCCCCCCAGAGTTTGTCATCTAAAGTCCAGGAGTGTGGGGAACCCTCCACGTTGGGGGGGGTTCAGGTGGCAAAGCCCCATGATAAAAAAAGAAAGTCCCATTTTTTTCAATGGGCCATGCTGTTTCCTTATTTTCTCTGCTGTTTTCGACCCTGTTTCAGTCAATGCTGTGTTGCTTGCAGCATCTGTGGTTGCGCAGTTTTTGTTGGCAGCGTTATGACCCTATGCCACCAGGCTATGGAGATAAACATAACAATCCATCAGAAGACCTCTTTTTTCAGTCACCAACTTGCAGTTTTTAACCTAATTGGGGTGTACATTTACAGCCAAATTGTGCTGTGACCCAGACAACAGCTCAGTCGCAGTACTCTCCCAGTAAACTCACAGGACCAGGCTGATGATTCTCAGGGATCCCTGTGATTGCTGCACTTGGTGGCTGATCAACCACGGGGGTGTCATTTTCATAGCTGATGCCCTGCTGTGAGCCATGAGCGCACTTGAATTTGGCCATAGTGAACTTGAACTTGATGTCAGTTTGCTGACCGTGGCACCGTTGGCTTCCACGCAAAGGAATGGACTTGCCAGTGATCGGGTCAATTCTCCACCTTGGGTTGCTGCCCCAGGGGAAGCTGGAGCTGTGGCCATGAGTGTTGCCAACCTATGCAGCTGTCCCGGAGTCTCTGGAGAAGTGGGGCCATGACCACTAGCACTGTCACCTGCAAAACTGTCCCAGTTTCTCTGATGGAGGGGAGCCGTGATCACTAGAGTAGACACAGCAACCTGTGCACTATACAAAAGTGGGTGCAACTGAATGCAAAAAGCCAAAGGGGACAGCTGATGCACAAGAAAGTGCAGTGCACACCCAATGAGTGCAATTACTTTTATTATCAAAAAAACAGCAGCAGACATAAACTGGCACTTCAAGGACGCTCTGCCTAGAGTTGTGAGTTAGTGAGCTGTGATCACTAGTTCTGTCACCGTATGCTGCTGTCCCAATATCTCCAGAGGACCAGGAGCTGCAATCTCTGATGCTACCATCCTGTGTGGCTGTCCCAGAGTCATGGCCATTAGTGCTGCCACCCTACATGGCTGTGGGGTCTTGGGAGGAGTGGGATCTAGGATGGCTAGAGCTGCCACCCTGTCCCAGAGGATCCTGAAGAGCAGAAACCATGATCAGTAGTGCCGCCCTCATGGCTGTCTCAGGAGCTCACAAGGAGCGGAAACCCCAACTTCCATTACTGCCAGAGGGGTACTGGTACTAGCATCAGATTTCTGTCCTGGTTGTTACAGCCAGTTAACTGTAGTGTAGCCTTAGCTGTGCAAGGTGTTGAGGGATGTTTCAGTATTTTCTCTCCCCCCCAAGCAGTTTGTGGGACTTTTGGCACTGTTTTGCAGGGAAACAGAATAATAGATGAAGGAACAGCCTTGGAGACAGGTACGCGTGAAGGTTAGTATTAGTTTTGCCAACATTACGGGACAAGTAGGAGGCTGGGGAGACCAGTAAAAGAAGAAGCAGGGGGTAATATTGCACTCGCAGAGCTGAATCTGGTTCCTAGGACAGTCAGCACAGCAATGATTCAGCCTGGTGTTGGCCAGTCATGTGGTCTTCATGGGCGGGGACAAGAGCAAGTGATGAAAGCAGTGGAGGAGCCCCAAAGATTCCAGTCTTGCAGGCTTCACTCCAAGAGACCATACTATGCGGCTCAGGAATGCCGGTGTTCCATCTTCTTGCACTCCCCACCCAAATATGTCTCACTGTGCTTCTTGCGAGATTCTCAGACATTTTCATTGGCATTTCCTACAAGGACGTGCCAGGTGACTATTTTATCTCTACCCTGTCCCTTATGACACAATATCTGAGTTTACAGGAACACACACCAAGAAACTGCAGTTTCCAGAAATCTTACTAAATGTAGCCAGTTTGTCCAAGAAACAACAGCTGCTTGTAGACATTATGCTCCAGTTGTTTTGCATCTTGTAAGTTAATGCTCAGTCAAGCAGATATAAATAAAATTATTTTTACTTTGTAAAGTTGCTTTTTGTAAGTTAATCAGTATAGGAGAGGGATAACAAGTGTTGCTACTATTTCAGTACAGTGTTATTTAGATAGACAGCTTGATGACTAACAGGTTAAACATAAGGAAGTTAATTAAATTGACTTGTTCAGGGTCATTTATAAGTGACTGGTCATCTTGAGACACAACCTGTGTCTCCAGATTCACCAGTCTGCACTCAGAACTGGTTCCGCAATTGTCCTGATTTGGGACCAGATAGACATAAGTACGTGGGCCTAATCTGAATATGAGGAGGGGCTTGTGGAGATTTGGGTTGCCCTATCCTCATGTGTGACATTCCACAGCATCTCCAGAACTTGAGGATGCACCTAATGCACTCAATTCCAAGCTGCAGGCAATGCTTCCACATGTTTCCAGGTAAAGTGTGTTCCTGGAGGCAGTGACACACATAACATGTATTCTGCAATACAACAGCCACACAGATGTGGGTTGCAGAGGGGGGTAGCCACTATACCAGTGATGACTGACACCAAGGCGTCCATATGCACACAATGGGCCTCTACTCTTATCGCCCTCAGCAGTCTGAGCTGGTATGAAGGGCTGGGGGCCTGTGGTGCAATTCTGGGATACCTTTATGTAATGAAGGGGATATGGTAGTCCTTGCAGGACTGTTGTATCCCACAGTCTCTGCTGCATGTGGACCCAAGGATCTACCGTAAACCCAGCTGGGTGCTCCAGTACTAGCACTGCTATACCCTGCAACCTGCCACTGACCCTTGTATACAGTACATATGTTTGTGTGGGATGGATGGCAGGGGTCATAGTGTGTGTGCCTGCCAGCAGGGGCTTCAGCTGTTGCAAGTACTGGGTTTAACATCCCAGAAATGCACAGATTACTCAGAGCAGGGATGCCTTTTTTTAGATCTATCTCTTTGTCAGAGCTGGAGCCCTGAATTAGATGATGGCTAACGTGCAAGCAGAGTTGTTGCCCACTGTGCTGGGGGGTGCAATAGAGGAATTCCTTGTCAACATATTCACCATTGAGTGACACATGTGAATTAGCATGGGATTAGGAAAAGATAAGAGTTACTACTGGGCACCAAGGAGTGCTTGAAAGGGAAATGGGTGAGGGAGGGGTGACACTGGACACCAGAGTGTGTTTTGCATGTGGGTACCACTGGATACCAGGGAGTGTTGGATATCAGGTAGCTCTTAACATTGGATGGCATATGGAAGATGGTGTCACCAGGCACCAGAGTTCATGGCATGGGGCAAGATGAGGAAAGGAAATCAAACGTTTTTATTTTCCAAAAGAAATGGAAAAGCGGTACATCAAAATACATAAAGCAGAAACAGACTAATGCTATTAACAATACTTTTTTTCACATTTTGAGAGATAAGGAAAGGAGTGTGCTACTGGATACAAGGGACTGCTTGGCTCAAGACAGGGTGAGGGAGCAGGCTGCCACCAAACACCAGGGTGTGTTTGGCATGGAGCAGGATGACACAGAAGTCCTTATACTCCAGGGAATCCTTGGAAGAGGATAGGAAGAGGAAGCTGGTGCTATCGGACACAAGGAAATGGTTGATTCAGGATGGAGATGTGGTTGGAGGATGCCACTGAGCACCAGGAATTGCTTAGCAGGAGCTGGGCAGATGAACAGCTTATGCCACTAGACACCGAGTAATGATTTGCATGGGAAAGGAACAGATGACCACTTTTGCTTGCATTCACTTTTTTGTAGTGCTGTGTTTTTATTTGTATTCACTTTTTAGCTGTGTTGTGTTTTTTTGTTTTCATTCACTTTTTAGTTTTTTTGTGGGTGTTTTTGTTTGCATTTGCTTTTTAGTTGTGTTGTGTTTTTTTGTTTGCATTCACATTTTACTTGTGTTGTGCTTTTTTATTTGGATTCACTTTTTAGTTGTGCTGTATGTTTTTGTTTGCATTTGCTTTTTGGTTGTGTTGTGATTTTTTGTTTGCATTCACTCTTAAATTTTTGTTGTGCTGTGATTTTTGTGTGCATTCGCTCAAATTCTTTATGGTTATTTATTTATTTGTACATATCGGATTTACAACCTTTGAGTCAGAGACTCGTTTACAAAAGCACCTCGTCACAGAGAGGACAGACAGTGTTACATAGTTCAGGATACAAACAGTGATATGTAGTACAAATGCAATAACAGATACAAAGGTTTCTTTTTGCTTTGTTGCTTTATTTTGTTTTTTGTGGTATAACACTTTATGGTTGCTTTTGTTGCTTTATTTTTTGTTTGCGTTTTATTTTTTGGTTGTTGCTCTACTTATTAGATTGCATTTCACTTTTTTGGTGTGTGTTTTGCACTTCAGCACCACCATAGGCAGGTTAAATCTTAGATTTTTAAATTTGTTTGGACTCCCATCTTGAATCTCAAAGTTTAAAATAAGCATCAGGAATCTTAAGTGACTTCCCTGTATTAGGATATGATTATCTTACAAAATTGTTCCGATAGCTAGAGTTTCCTCAGCTTCTATGTCCCTAATGTACATTTAATTTCTGACATTTATTTATTAAGGAAGGTTGACTTCTAATGGAACTTAAAAGAAACTTTAAGAATTATTACGTTTGATAGATGGATATACTGTAATTACCTTAATATGCCAATTACAGATTTTTGTATTGGAGTACTATATCGATGTTCAGCTGTTATCTGTTATTATTATAATCTTGTTTTTCATTCACACTGAAAATTATTAAACTCTTTACTGGAAAAAAAATTAAGTAGAAAAAAAGAAGTGCATGGGAATCATTAACCTTCACTTGAACAATCACCACAGGATTCAGCTTGGACCTCAATTTGATGCTGCATCCAAAAGACAGCATCTCACGACAGCACAGTGTCCCCCAAACAATAAGCGAGGGCATCATTATGGCTCCTTAGAACTAAAGGTAGAGTTCCCTGCAAAGCTATCAACATCACCTCGTGTAGCACCATGTGACTACAGACCAGGTCTGACCCTACATAGCTTACTAGATCTGGCTCCAAGATGGAAGGGTAGAGGTGTACAGAGTGTTTAACTCTGCCAGCAGAACTCAGGTGAAATTATTATTCTAATTCAATGAACTTTGGCAGAATTTCTGTGGAAAGTTCCATGAAACGCTGCCAAATTTTAAAGTTCAGTTATTTCTATCCAGTTTTAAAACCACTCAAAATGTTGCCATATTTGGCAGGCATACAGTTCCTTGCCATGTGCACAAGTGCAAAGGGCAAAGGCATTCTTCAGGTACATCTGGAAGAGGCATAAGTTTAAAGGGGTATTGTGCAGCTGAAGATAGAGGACGAGTGGGAGGAGAGGGACAAAGGGGAAAGCATAGATACTGAACACATACTTTTGTTTTACTTATTTAGTTTGTATTTACCAGGTAGGTGCACTAGACGAAACAGTTGCCAATTTTCAATCATGACCTGGGAGATCACAACAGGAGGAAATGTATAGCACTAGACAAAGCACAGTGATTGACAATATAAATGTCCCAGACAACAAAGTAAAATACAATTTGGGCATATTGTGATTGTGTGATAGTTTAGATTACCCCCTGTTGGAAATAAGGCTATGGCATTTTGCTTTGTACCCCTCCAGTCTACTGCAGTAGCATTTCTAAACTTTTCTGAATAACTGATTTTAATATTTCTACTACTGTGGGTAGGCCACCCATAATCATACCTCTTCTCCCTTGTCTATTCCCTTCTTGTATTCCTTTTCCTCCCCTGCCATATGCCCTTATGAGAACGAGCACTACAACAGTAAACTGACATAAAGAATAAAGGCTAAATAATAAATAGCAGAAATAATCTGCACAGAGTTGGTTTGTGTCTTTGTTTACTGTGTTATGCTTTGTTAAAGAATTTAATATAATGCTTAGTCAGAGACAGGATGATGTCTTTGTGAGCACTGTTGTGTTTTATAATATGTAATAAATGTATGTATCCTGCAGAAATATGAAAGCAGCGAATAAAAGTTGTTTCTGATGGCCTGAAACTGCAGCCGTCAGGTGTGTTGAATGCAGACGTGGGATTTGTCTTTTTAAAGCAGTTTGTATATAAACACCCTAAAGAAGGCATAACTAATGTGCAAAAATGAAATATAGGAGTGTTTCCTTTAGTATTCTATGCACAGAGTGCTCTTACCTGAGCTAAGCCTTCTTGGGAAAAAAAATGTACTTCTAGGAGCCAACAGCCCCATGATGAGGCTGTTACATAAGAAACTCCCCAGCTGTCACTCTGCTGAAAAGAGGCAGAGTTTTCTTGTTTACAAGTAATTAAGAAGTCTTTCTCAGCAGCTTCAGTGACGGAGTGTTAAAGGCAGAATGAAATAACACTTTATGATTGTATGTTTTCCCTCTGTATATGCAGTCAGTCTGACCCCCCATATGTTTGTACTAGCCTGAATATTCTCTTGTATTAGAAAAGGGGCGGACAGCGGACACTAGTGTCATAGGAGGGCTGCACTATAAAAGCTGCCACTGAGCTAAGGTTAGTCAGATCATCCTGGGACAGTGTCCTGAGAGGTTGGTCAGAGAGCACAGAAGTTGGTAGAAAATTGTACTGGTTAAGGTATTCTACACTGTGGCAGAATCACTGGAGGGAAGTGATTCTGGAGCACAAGGAGAGCCCACTTTATTGTTTTCTTTTGTCTATAGTCTGAAGTTTAAGACAGGATTACTGTATTATTGATTGTTTTTATTTTTTTATAGCATGATTTGCTCAATATTATTTTTACAAAAATAAACATCACACAGAATTTGTGTGTTGAACAAATCTCTGAGTACCGTGTATGCTTTCATTACCCTACCCCACGAACCCTACCACAGACTGGTAAACACGATACAGGTACAACGCATGGCACAGTACATACAGGTTGGAGTAGTATACAAGGTATCGACTACAAAGCAAGTTATATACATCTTGAACTAATATACAAGATAACAACAAGTGCAAGGGCTCAGGAAACTCAATACAAGTTATACACTGACTAGGGGGCAAGTGTGAGTAGAGGCTTTAAGCAGGTAGGAGTGGTATCTGCTGTAAAAGGCCTGGCTAGATGGACAGTGACAAATCATTGCCAGGATGGAATTCCACAGTTTAGGAGTAGAGTAAGAGAAGGCAGTCTCCCCTAACTTAGTTCTGGTTTGGGGTATGGACAACAAATCAAAAATAGCTGACCTTAGGGAACAAGATAATCTGCTAGGTAGGAGAAGTGAGGCAAGGGACAAAGGAGACTGTTTAACTAATAAATTATAAAGGACACCTCCTGACATGAGGTTGCATAGGGCAGATAGGGAAGCCATCCAAGTTTAGAGTACAAGGTACAGTGGTGAATGTGCTGATTGGAGGCCAAGGCAAATCTACAGATGATATTATAAGCCACATTCCATTTTTGTAGGACAGTTTTGGAGGCCAAGAAGAAGATTCACATCCCATATAGGAATCTAGGGAGCAAGATATCTCGGGCTATGATGATCTGGGGTTTGGGGTTAGACTATAACAGACTTTAAAAGAAAGCCCCAATCTAGAATTCACTGTTATACAGGCAGAGGCCACATGTGCTGAGAAGTCCAGTGATGGGTTAAGTGTGACACTGAAATAGCTGAATGACAAAATTGAGTCCAAGCATGATCCATTCTCACAAGTCACTAACCACGGAGACTGCTCTGTATCCTGAGAGCTGAACTAAATAGCATGGCCTGGGACTTGGTGGTGTCCGTGAGAAGCCTGATGGAGAAGAGTCATTTTTGCACAGGGTGGAGGTCAGATGACAGTTGACGATTTATATTGGAAATGCTATGAGAGCACTTGCAGGGGACCAGGTCATCTGTATAAAGGATGAGTGTACAGTGTGAGACAACTTTTTATGGAATTATATGAAGGGAGGAAAGGAGAGGCTCCAGTATTGATCCTTGAAGAACCCCAACCGAGGTAGTGGCAGGTTCAGATAAGGAGTGGCCAAACCTGACACATTGGTATCTGTTGTCCAGAGATGTGGATAAAATGCTTATGTTTCTAAGTTTATGACAGAGCAGGAAGTGGTCTACCAACTCAAAGGCCTTCATGATGTTAATGAAGACACCACACCTGTTAGCTCACCCATATCCACAGTGAAGGCAGTGCTGGTTGTGAGAGACAGGAGGGCAGTGGTAGCACTATGGTATTTCCTGAAGTTGTGCTGAGCAGGAGACAAGAGGTTGTAAGTGTGAAGGTATTCTGAGGCTACCAATTTTTCAAGAATCTTATTGAACAGGGGATGTATCACTATGGGTCTATAGTTATGAACATTCTTACTATTACCTTTCTTGAACATAGGTACTATGTGAAAGATCTTCCTTTAGTCAGGCACAGTTGTGGAGGTTAGTGACTAGTTAAACATTCTAGTGATTGATACTGCAAACTCATTGGTGGCTACCCTCAGTATCTTTGACTCAACCTAGTCAGAGCCTGCAGATTTAGTTAAAGTTTGCACCAGCACATGTTACAGCTTTGAGGTAGAAAGGGGGTGACATGATTGACTGGTATCTGAAGAGGGGAAGAGGGTCAAACTAGGGAGAGCTCTGGTATAGGCGGAGGAATCAGTGAAGTTATGATTTAATTTTATTTTATTTTTATTTAGAAAATGTTTTACCAGGAAAGACATAATGAGCTGTAGAACAGCTCATTTCCAGAAGCGTCCTGGGGACATTATTACCTATAATTACAGGGTTGTTACAGTTGACTCCATGAGTTACTAAGTCCTTGGGTGTAAAATTAGAAGTTTACAAATTACAAGTTTGACCAAGGACTTGCTTAATACTTTTCCAGAACTGACTACAATTACCAGCAGTGGAGTTAAACATCAACATATAGTGCAGACTTTTGTTTCACTGGTTGGCCTTTTACATTCATTTCTGAGTGCTCTATATTTTGCCCTATCAGAGGCAGCCTTAGAGACTTTAGAGGTGAACCAACAGGCATCCCTTTCTTTAATGTCCAGAGAAGGGCAACCAAAATGGTGCAGGGGCTGCATCAGAAGACATATGAGGACAGATTAATGGAGCTCTATATGTATACCCGTGAGCAAAGGAGGGAGAGAGGTGATATGATCAAAACATTCAAACACCTTAAGGGCATTAACAAGGTGAAAGAGTCTAACATGTTTAAATATAAGAAAAATAGCAGGACAAGAGGACACAGCATGAGATTAGAGGGAGGCCGATTAAGGGGGAATGTGAGGAAATTCTTTTTCACAGAAAGAGTGGTGGATGCATGGAACGGCCTACCTCAGGAAGTGGTTTATATGAATATAGTGCAGGGCTTCAAACAGGCATGGGATAGGCATAAGGGAGCAATACAGATGAGAATGAATAGATAGGCCATTGATAGAGCAAAGGCCGATGGCACATTTATAAGGTAGAAAAAGAAATGGACAGACTGGATGGGCCTTGTGGTCCTTATCTGCTGTCATCTTCTATGTTTCTTACCACATACATCAATCACCAATTGTTTAATAGTATATAAAATTTTTCTGTATAACTTTGACTGGCTGACAATTTCATCTAAACAATGACTCAAAAAACTGATGCTTTTTAGCAATGAACTAAATGTATTTTAAACAATTAATTCAGTCCATTTTAGAATGGATAAGTCCGTCATGGTATCTCAATTTCCGTGGTTTGTTCTGTGAAAAAACAAGCAAGAATTGTCAGCAATACTTAGGCTAGGACAACAAAGAAAAGAAAAAGAGGGGGAGGAGAAATAGGAAGAAAAAGAAGAAAGGCAGTGAAGAGGGAAATGGGAGGGAAGGAAAACAGTGGAAAAGAAGAAAAGGGAAGGAGGGGAGAGGAATTAAGAAAAAAGAGGAAAGAAAGAAAGAAAGAAAGAAAGAAAGAAAGAAAGAAAGAAAGAAAGAAAGACGGGACAGTCCTGTAGGGGTTATCCCGATCCTTTAATATAACAGGGATTAAAATTAAAAAAATATTATTATAACATTTTTACGGCTGCAGTAGGCAGAGCCTGCAGACTTTTTGCATGTACAAAAGGAGTGATGTAATGTTTTCTGTCCGTGGAACTGACTGAAGGTGTAAATAGTCTCTTCCACCTTACCCTCCTCCAAGCAATGTCTTCCGCCCTCAAATAAATATGCTTTCATGTTAGTCAATGGTTGCAGGGTACTATTTTCTTTCTTAAATGGGTGGTACAAGAACTGGAACCTGAGTAGTGGGAGGCAGCATTAGGTTTTTTGGGGGGGAGAGTAAGAGCCACCCCCACCTCCACCTGAAAAGCTCCTAAAGAGCCACCCAAACCTTTTTTCTGATTCATGTGGGAGGGGCATGAGCTGGCTCTATCATGCTGTAATAAGACACACTAGTTTGGGATCTGTATCAACCAACAGAACAAGTCTGTGCTATGGGTGTAGGCAGGCATACTCCAAGCACTCCATGGTGTACAATTTTATTTAAGGGGGGTAGCAAATAGGCTCTGAACTGCTCCCTTTTTCCATGAAAACTAAAGGAAAATACTGAACTTTTCTGTAATTTTATTCATAGTAGTCAAAATTAGAAGGACTGGTCACTAATACTGTCTTTGCATCCCAAGGACAATACAACTTTACAGGCTCTGGGCTGGTATGTGGGTGTCTTAGGGAACATGCATAGCAACAACCATTGTCATGAGATACAAAAGTTGTATTTATTGTGCCAAATGAGGCAACAAACATGGTCCTGGTGTACATTTGTATATTGTCTGGCTACATGGGGGGGTTAGCTCACCCTAACAAGGGGGTAGCAGTGAGTCCACTTGGTGTGCAGATCTGAAATCCCTGGCTACACCCCTGGTCTGTGCAGTGGAGAACAGAAGATACATAATACCTTTATTAAGGACTAGGAGAAAAGAGGATATTTAATGCCTTCAAATTGACTTAAAAATTCTTTGGAACAAATGATTATCAGAGCCACCTGGGGCATTAGAAGGAGACCTAGACACACATTCTAATTTACAGTAAGAGCCACATGTTTTTCTTAAACATTTTATATATGTATAGTTTATATATAATTTGTCTTTAGTAGCTTCAAAACTTTGAAATTATTGGTGTTAGTAATGTATTTAGAAATACATTTTTTAATTGTCTTTACAGTTAAATATGCAGTTTCATGTCAGGGCACATTTTTGGGGGAGGGGTTCAAATTATTTTAATCATGGGCACAGTACTTGGTGAACACAGACTGATGATAAAGTGTGTTTTTTCTTTTAAGTCTGAGATGTATTCGAGAACATTGAACAAGAAAACAACTGGTGATTTTAAAAGCTATTCTAATCAGAGCTGACATTTAAACAAATCTTAACTGCATTTTTTATTTTATCATGGACACTAGAAACAGGATGTCAACATTTACTCCATGAAACCTGTTATTCATGTTTTTTTTAATTGCATCTTGTCCCAGGCAATCTTCCCAGAATTCAGTCTGTCGGGGCACATTTTTGGGGAGAGGGTTTTGAAATTGTTTTAATCATGATGCATTGGTGTTAATAATGCATTTAGAAATAAAATGTTTAATTGTCTTTACAGTTGAACATGCAGTTTCATGTCAGGGCACATTTTTGGGGGGAGGAGTTCAAATTATTTAACTCATGGGCACAATACTTGGTAAACAGACTTTGATGATAAAGTGTATTTTTTCTTTCAAATTTGAGAAGTATGTATTATATACAAGTGTAACTGTGTTGTAAATGGGACTGTGGAATGAATAATGGTTAAGTAGGCAGATAGGTTAAGGAGGCAGTACAACACAGTGGTTTAAGGCTCTGAGCTACAAATCTGGAGACCCGAGTTTCAATCCCAAAGCCCCCACTTGCATACTGTGTGACTCTGAGCAAATCACTTAACTTCCTTGTGCTCCCAGATTGCACCTGTAAACAAGCTTTCAGCTTAGTGTGTCTCTCCTGGTAAAAAAAAAGTGCGTAGAATTATTTTTGTAATATAGTTGAGTTTATATGTGGCAAGTAGGTAGGGGATGGTGTTTTGAATGTGGCAGTATGATTTAGCATGTGCACTGCTTTAAAATCATTTCACAACAGCAGAGCTGTGTAACTGTGCTTATCCACTGAGCTTAAATGGCAACAGTCACACAGTTATTTCAGCTGCACATTTGATTCCATATTACAATGGTTCACTGCACTACACATTTAGTGTATCACACTTTTTCAAATAATGAAACAAATATTCTCCAAACAAAATAACTCATACATGCATATTTTATACTTTATTAAAAAGATACTCCACATTTGTAACAAAAAATAAATAAATAAATGAAAAGCATGTCACAGAGCAAAATCAGCCCTAACTCCCAGTTCCTTCTAGTAGAATGATGGTACCTATATTTACAGTTTAGCAAATACTTGAAAGCTGAGTAGGTGTTCTGTAAGAAAATAGATACAGTCTACTATTTACAGCACTGATGATCTGGGACAATTTCTGTGCTTTTTATTGTGGTGAGTAGTTTAATGAAATAACATTTTAAAATGAAAACACTACTGCTAGCTACACACACACACACACACACCGAAAATACAAATAATGAATTAGAGCTATTTAGCAGCTGTTTTCTTATAGAAATCCAGTCTTGATAAATTTGTTTTTTTAGCAGTTCTGTAAGATTTATTTCTTTCTGAAATAAGAGTGCATAGCATAGAAATGAATGTTTGCATGAGAAGTGGGCATGACAGTGGTATGCAAAAGTGAAGTCTAAATTGTTTCTTGGCCATTCTGGGATCTAAAGTTTAACAGTAATGTGTCAAGAGAATAAAGCCATGTGTTTTTTGCATTTGAATAGATTTAGTGCTCTGAAGTTAAAATATATAAATATATATATATATACCTAGTGCCATAGGCACCTGAAAAGAAAGAAGATACTACTAAAATAAATGCTGTTCTGATATTTTATTTATTTATTTGTGAGATTTTAAGTTTAGTTTTGCTGGTCACAGACACATCAACATGTAAATTTAGCAGATACCTGAGAGCTAGCTAACTGGGGTTTCTGTATGACAACAGCTACTAAATAGCTCTAATTCACGATTTTTGTTTTCTATGTGCATCAGGTCTAGCTAGCAGGAGTGTTTTAATTTTAAAAGTTTTCATTTTTTAAAACTATACACAACCATAAAAGCACAGAAACTGCCCACATCATCAATGCTATAATTAATAAAGACTCTAGCTGTTTTCTTACAGAAACCCCACTCAGTTAGATTTCAAGTATTTGCTAAACTGTAAATGTAGGTATCAGCATTCTATTAGCAGTTAGTGCTAATTTTGCTCTGTGACAAGATTTTCATTTTTTTTTTGTGGGGGCCATGGGATTCAAACTTAGATCTCCATATTTGCAGTAAAGAGCCTTAAACCACTATGCTATACTGCCTCCCTAGTTGTGGCAGTCATCTGTTTTACGGTTCATGATGTTGGTGTAGTAGGTATACCAACATACAAAAATGCCAGCAGAATAGGCCTAGTGGGCTTTTGTGTCTGCTTGTTTGGTCAGTTCCACCTGGGATCTGACCTTGCTGCCCCCCCGCCCTCTCGGGCTTCTCCCTTCCCAGTCCAGGGGAGAGCTAGCTAACTGGGGTTTCTGTAAGACAACAGCTACTAAATAGCTGTAATTCACTATTTTTGTTTTCTATGTGTGTCAAGTCTAGCTAGCAGGAGTGTTTCAATTTTAAAACTTTAATTTTATCAAACTATATGCAACCATAAAAAATGCATAAACTGCCCAGATCATCAATGCTATAATTAATAAAAACTCAAACTGTTTTCTTACAGAAACCCCACTCTGTTAGATTTCAAGAATTTGCTAAGCTATAAATGTAGGTATCAGCATTCTATGAGCAGTTTGTGCTGATTTGCTCTGTAAAAAATTGTCACTTTTTTTTGTGGGGGCTGTGGGATTCAAACCCAGATCTCCAGATTTGCAATTAAGAGCCTTAAAACACTGTACTAAACTGCCTCTTAGTTATGGCAGTCATCTGTTTTATGGTTCATGATGTTGGTGTAGTAAACATACTAACATACAAAAATGCCAGCAGAATAGGCCTAATGGACTTTTGTGTCTGCTCGTTTAGTCAGTCCCCACCCTGGGAGATGACCTTGCTGCCCCTCCACCCTCTCAGGCTTCTCCCTTCCCAGTCCAGGGTATTTCCTCTTCATTGGACTTTGCTTCCACAACCCTTCCCCTGTACCTGTCCCACCCCCTCTTGAACCCCTCTACAGTCTCTGCCTCCACCAGTCCCCCCGGGCAGCACATTCCATGGTTCTACCACCATCTCACTGAAGTAGCACCTCCTCCTTTCTCCCCTGAGTATCCCCCTTCCAGCTTCCATGCATGCACTCTAGTCCCCCTTCCTTTGGAGCACTGTGACTTTACCACCCCTGCTTACCGCCTTCATGTACTTGAAGATCTCTATCATGTCCCCGTCCCTTCTCTCTTCCAATGTGTATATATTCAGCTCTTCGAGCCTCTCCCCTTAGGTCCTTTCTCCCAAGCCCCAGCTAATTTTGGTTGCCTTTCTCTGGACCCTCTCCAGGAGTTCAGTGTCCCTCTTTAAGTGTGGCCTCCAAAACTGCATGCAGTACTAGAGGTGTGGTCTCACCAAGCAGTTATACAAAGGGAGTATCACTTCCCTCCTTCTGGAGTCATCCCCCTAGTGATGCAGCCCAGCATCGTGGCCTTGGTCGCTGCCCTCCTACAAGTCTCTGAGTTGTTCATCTTGACATCCACCACCACCCCCAGGTCCCTCTCAGCTATGCAGCCATATCAGCAGAACATTGCATAGCAGATATAAAATGTCAATAAGCAGTTCATGCAACAGATGTGCTGAGCAGTTACAGAAGCAAGAAATGTATAGCTGTCATTCTTTACATCCTGTTCAAAATGTGTTTTTGCACCTGTGATGCCAAATAGCACAGTCACTGTGCAAAATCTCCTTTCAGCTAATGAACTGATAGTGTCACTGTTCATGCGGTGGGATCACAAAAATCCATGCTGAAAACTTGGAGTGAAAATACCAAGAAACACCCAGGGCATTAGGGTTTCTGACCATAACACCCTGCACTGTTGGGACAGACAGGCATCAGGGTGTGACTTGGGATTGTCAACAGTAATGCTCACACCTTTCCACCCCAACCCCCACCCCACCCTGCAGCCAGTGACAGGTATCAAGGTGTGCCTTTGACTCTTCAGCCCCAAAGTTAACTCCATTCTCTTATACTGTACCCATTTCAGCTTATTTCTGTGTGGAATGGGGCCAGTGTAAAGTTTGAAAACCCCAAGGCACACCTCGACTCTTGTCTGTGCCTGCAGGATAGGGTGAGGTGAAATGGCATGAGCATTATGGCCAGTGACCCAAATGCACACCCCAATGCCTGTCCACGTCTGCGAGGTGGGGGTGGGGTTGGTGTCACTTCAGTACTTCACTGCCATTCCTAATCTGCCTGTCTGTTTCTCTCATTTTCTGTCTATATGTCTATGTAATTATCTATCTTTCTATTAATTGTATGTATCACTATGTTTACCTATTTCTAAAACAAACCTGCATATCACATTTGCCTGCACTCTGAGCACATACTTATGAAACTGTGCATATTTGTACTCCACTTCTGTGTAGACCTCATACTTTCCTAATATTCCCATTATCACACACATAACTACCTTTCCCTTATCAAAAGTGCCCCCCTCTGAAAGTTATTATCACATTTTCTCTTAACAGTCCATCATCATTACATCTGACTTCCTGACATCAACACCTTGCTTAAATATAACTTTTTTTCCAATTGTTTAACCAGGTGAGACACACTAAGCAGAAAGCTTGTTTACAGGTGCAATCTGGGAGCACAAGGAAGTTAAGTGACTTGTTCAGGGTCACACAGTATGCAAGTGGGGGCTGTGGGATTCAAACCCAGGTCTCCAGATTTGCAGCTCAGAGCCTTAAACTACTACACAATACTGCTTCCCTGAGATGAACTTACATCACCACATGGACAAAAGCCCGGTTACTCTTCAAAACAAATAAAAACAAATGTGTAAATAATCCCAAGGCTGCATATATGCCAGCCATTACTTTTTCATGTACTACTAACATACATACTAACATACATACTAAAATGCCAGCAGAATAGGCCTAACGGTCTTTCGTGTCTGCTCATTTGGTCAGCCCCCACCCTGGGTGCTGACCTTGCTATCCCCCTCGCCTTCTCTGGCTTCTCCCTTCCCAGTTCTGGATATTCTTGCTGCATTGGATTTTGCTTCCAGAACCCTTCCCTGTACCTGTCCCACCCCTCTTGAACCCCTCCACTGTCTCTGCCTCCACCAGCCCCCTCGTGAGTGCATTCCATGGCTCCACCACCCTCTCAGTGAAGTAGCACCTCCTCCTTTCTCCCTTGAATCTTCCCCTCCAGCTTCCACCCATGCCCTCAGTGGCCCTTCCTCCTTCCTTCTAAGCACCCTGACTGTTCCTCCCCATTTACCCTCTTCGTGGTACCTGAAGACCTCTATCATGTCCCCCGGTCCTTCTCTCTTCCAGTGTGTACATATTTAGCTCTTCGAGCTTCTCCTCATAGGTCCTGTCCCCCAAGCCCCAAATAATTTTGGTTGCCCTCCTCTGGATCCTCTCCAGGAAGTTAATGTCCCTCTTTAAGTGTGGCCTCCAAAACTGCACGCAGTACTCCAGGTGCGGCCTCACCAAGCAGTTATACAGAGGGAGTATCACTTCCCGCCTTCTGGAGGTGATCTCCCTAGCGATGTACTGCCACCTTCCGTACCATCATGGGGATTTGCATACATTTCCCTTGATGTTTTGCATTATTGGGATACATGCAATTGTGTTTTCTTTAAACTTTGTCTGTCTGGCCAATATCATCCGGGATAACACATACATCAGTGGCATTTGCTCTGGGGTTCTTTTGTAAGCTTCATAGTCCTTCCATTAAAATGTACACCTTGTGAGAAGTGGGATTAAAAGGACACCAGTCAAATGTTGCAAATCAAAAGAAAATATTTATTTAATAGAGCAAAATTAATTCAACGGACTTGTCTGACAGAAAATAAAACAAATAAAATAACAGAATATTGAAGAAGGTTCTGTAATATATACACTAGAATTAGCTAGTGTTTCCACAGCTAGACACAGAATACGTCTGCACCTCACCAAGCTCTCTTCTCAAATGACTGGAAACACACTATTTTATACCTGTCAGGCAGGGGAGGAGCAATAAACTCCTCCTACCTTTGTTACTGAAACACAAAGTACATATAAATAGATTTCTTATTTCATTTACACACAATTACACATGATAATATTGTTTATACATCAGAATCTATGCTTATAAATCTAATAACATAGGCAAAAATAATGTTTTTCTAAAAAGGTCCAGATGAAGCTCCGCCCCCCCATGTCTCTGATCCATAAAGTTACAAAGGATGGGCCGGCTGGCTGGTATAGTCAGAGACATAGAATAGGTGGAGACTCCTCTGAAGCCTAATCCAAGGGAACCCCACCCTGAAACTGAATATCTGCACAGGTATAAACAATATAATTTCAAATCATTTTACTGAACAAATAAATCCATACCATAATACATGAATGCTGGCAACCTTTTTAATACACAAGGCTATATGCATTTATACACTTACTACGGTGGCAGTTTTACGGTGAACCCAAGTATGTAACCGCCTACGGCTCCTGCCTATTTTGTTAATATGGCTAAGCATAGCATTATATTTAATTTTCACAGTTTACTGGGGTAGCTCAATACAATTAATTTATTCTGACAGGGTAGCCTCCTCGCTACCTTGCGGTTATGCTCTGCGGTGAACAAAATCAGGGACAGCGCAACCAAGTAAATTAACAAGGGGTTCATTAAAACCATCTACAAAAGGGAAACAGTCCCATTCGTCAGATTAAACCGAAAACAGCAATTTGAATGGTTTCTAAGCCCTGCAAACTGAAAATGCGGCTCGCATAAGGGAAAAATAATCAAAGCCCAGTTCGGCTTAACGTCTTAGATGGCGCCGCTGCCGTCCAAGAACGGGGTTGAATTACTTAATACTTCTGCACTTTTTTTGCTACCTTTCATCGTAAGGCAAGAGTTACAAACTTCTTATACTTCAGTAAGGCATATGTAGAAGCAATAAATGGTCCCTTTTTAAATAACACAGTAGTCCTATGGAAATGTTTGATTTTGGACAAGGAATCTTAGATGGAGTAAAGCGAGAATGGACCCACTAAAGCTGAGAAGGAGGAAGCAGAAAGGAATATTAAGTAATAAAGGGAATGATGCACTACACAGGTGGCCTTCTTGATAGTGGGAATTAAGAAATAAAAGAAAAGGTGCATATAGGAAGCAAAGGTGCTGTTGCAATAGTCTTTAAATACACCTTCTCATTTTAAATGAGTCCATCGTCATATACCTCCATATATTTTCCTAATAATGTGTATGCCTTCCTTAGAACAGAAACTAAAACAAATCTTACTACTTACAAATCATTGTGTTGTTTCTCCATACCGCTTTAACAATTTCACACAGATTCACTAACTTCATTATGCAGCCGTGGTGTATCTGACCAGATTTTGTTAAAAAGGGGAACATGGTAGCTAAGGAACCTGATGCACAATACATGTCAAGGGTCATTAAAGTAAATGAACCTCCCTAAAAAGTAAAGGGATTATGGCTAGAAGCCTTCATTCTGATGGAAACATGTATAACAGAGACCAAGTCACTGGATGATACCAAAAGAAAACAACACTTGACGGAAAGTATGATAAATCCTTGTCCCATACAATTTATGAAAAATCCAAAAAAAAAAAAAAAAAGACAAAATATATGCGGGGACTAAAAAAGAGAAAACCCTGGTATTCCCTGCAGCACCTACAAAAAAGGTGTAATGTCCCAATTCTCGTTCAATCCATCTGGGTAAATTGCATTGAATTGGAAAATATGTCTGCTTTCCCTTTGTAGAAGAATATTATGTCTGTTGCCTCCCCTCAAAAGAGGTGGAACATGATCTATGGCCATAAACCTGAAATAATTCAAGTTCTGTCCATGATGTATGCCCAATGTGTACCCACTGGGGTTTTGCAACAACCATGTAAAATAGATAGAAAGTGTTCTTGTAAGCGTTCTTTCAGGGTGCAGGTGGTCATGCCCATATACAGAGTGGGACAATCACACCACCACCACACGTGTGGTACGTTAGGTAACACGATGTTGAATGTTAAGCTGTTTCCCATTAGTTGTGCTGGTGAAAATGTTCACACATCGCATATATTGACAGGTATTGCAATTACCACTTGGGTGAGAACCTGGGTGAGAACATTGCTTTCAATGTCACCAGCAAGAAGCAGAAAAGAGAAGAGAGTGCAGTAAGGGGGAACCAGTGGGAGTGTGAGAAGGAGAGGGAATACAGGAAGAAGCCAAGCAGGAACCATTCAGCGTTAGAGAGGAGCACAAAATGTGAGGGGCCCATGGGGAGTTAATTCGCATCTAACAGCGACTGGGAGGGGCCCAACAGGTCTATGGTTGGTGGCGAAGAAGGACAGTTGTTGATCAAGGGCAAGCACAGATGCACAAAAATCAGTCAGTATCAGCAGGCCTATAATAGAAGAGGCCAGTATGGGGAGCAGGAACAGCTTCATTTATTCATGTTATTTCAGCTGCTGACCAGTACCATGTATTGGCAGAGTTGTCCTAGTGGTTAGGGCCCCAGACTGCAGTAGAGAGATTGATGAAGTGCAGCTTTGGGACACACAGCACCACTGCTAAGGAAAGTACCACAACGAGTGCCGGGGGGGGAGAAGGAGGAGGACTGCAGAGGTGGGGGAAGTATGAGCAAGGAGGGAAGGGTACAGTAGTTGTTTAAGAGGAGTTACAAAGGGGGGTGACTTCACTGTTACTCCAGGGGCTGGGTGGACTAGACCAAGTGTAAGCAAGGATAGGGGGCCAAAAGTGAGCTGATAGGTTCTGGCAGGTATAAAAGCGCTACCACTCCTGGGTGGGAGGGAGGTTGGGTGGGAAGAGCCAAACACATCAGGCAGACTGGAGAAGCAGTCGAACAAGCTAGTTGTGGGGAGGAGGAAGAGCTCCTGAACAAACTGGCTGCCCCCAGAAACCCAAGTGGCTGAGCAGCGCTGCCCGGCTGTTCTGGGGCTGAGAGGAGGGAGCTGGAGCTGAAGAATATAAGTATATGTGTGCCATATTTTATGTCTTAGCTTTAAAGGGGGCAAAGTTAACTTGTAAGTAGTCAAACCTTTAAACAAATTTCAATTTTGAAAGTATGTAAACTGTACAATTATAACTCAAGTTAAAAAATGCAAAGGATTATGACCACAGCCTGGGAAAGCAGTGCCCAGGTCAAATACATGAGTAAGCTAGAGAGTCCAGGGACTGGCACCTGCTAAAAGGATCATTATAACTTACTTAGCTCCACTGTGGAAGAAGACCGGGACTCAAGGGTGTTCAGTGCAGAAATTCCTTTATTGTAAGGTGCCAGCCAATGTAGATAAAAATACACACATGACCTGTAAGCAGCACTCAAAGCAGACATAAACCCTTTAGAATACATGCGCCCAACACAGTCATGTATGGTGACAAGCACACAGGCTTCCAGTGGCTTCCACCCTGCTACCAGTCAGACGTCTAAAGCAACTTCTGCACTGAATACCCTGGAATCCTGGGCTTCTTCCACAGTGGAGCTATGCTGATCCTTTTAGCAAGTGCTGATCCTCAGACTTTCTAGCTAACAATTATAATCCCCAGTAGCTGGAAAACTAGAGAAAGCTATTCCACTAAGTTTAGAGTTGGTAGGTTCATAGACCTTAAAAAAACAGGCTTTGTGTATCAATTTTTTAATCTCGTGCCTTAACGATGTCCATGTTGTAAGAAAAGAGGACAGACAAAGACCTGAACAGTCCATCTAGTCTGTCCCAAGATTCCCTACTCAGAATCTTTCTAAGATTAATTATTTTCATTAAGACTCCCCTCTCCTTTCTACATTATCCTGACTTATAACTCCCTTACACGCATTCCATTGTATCTTGAGCCCTGATACTTTTTCTGCCTCCACAGCCTTGTCTGGAGGTTTATTCCACCCATCCACTACAATTTCTGTGAAATAGTACATTCTAAGGTACACACAGCTTGACCACCAGTCCTTTCTATGGGATATAGCTTCTATCAACTGGACTCCTCTTTTTAAATTAGATGACCCTCAGTCCGCTCTAGACCTGTTCCTTAATCGCTTTCTGGCAATTCAGAACAATTACTGTCCCCTCATTACACAACATGTAGAGAACAAGCATACCCGGTGGCTAAAGTCTGACCTTCTCTCAAAACTACGACTGCGAGATAAAAGTTGGCGCCGTTACAAAATGACAGGACTGACGGCTGACCTCAGTTCTTATAGGTTACTCAGAAATTCTTACAAGAAGGATATTGAAAGGGCAAAGAGTTCCTACTGTAAAGATCTCCTTGCTAAATTTTATGGTAACCCCAAAAAATTCTGGTCTCACATAAAGAGCTTCCTAGGTTCAAATCCAGACCCCACCCCAACTGACATGTCTCTTAATGGTGTCCACTGCAACAATCCATCCACTATCGCTAGCTTTTTCAATGCCCAGTTCTTTGACCTTACAAATTATACATCATCCTTCCTACCTTCACTTAATTTCATTTCAAGTCTGTCACCCGTCAGGATATACTTAGACTACTCAATAACATCTCTGACTTTTCCTCAGCAGCATCTAACAATATTGAACCTAAGTTGCTAAATCTTGCTGCCCCTTACATAGCTGCAACTCTAGCTAGGATTTTTACCCTCTCCCTGTGTCATAGCTATGTTCCTGCTCTCTGGAAGACAGCCAGGATTACCCCGTCTTCAAAAAGGGTAACTGTGATAATCCTTCTAACTATAGGCCTATTGCAATATTGTCAGTCCTCAGAAAAATCCTTGAGAAGCTTGTTGACTCCCAAACCGTAGACTTTCTTCAGAAACATGACCGTCTCATGACTGCCCAGCATGGTTTCCTTAAGGGTCATAGCACCACAACTGCATTACTCAAATTCACATCTGATACCCTATCGGCCATGGACTCTGGTCTCCTAACAGGTGCAATTTTTATAGACATGACAAAAGCGTTTGATCTGGTCGACCATCCTATCCTCCTTGCTACTCTTCGAGCCCTAGGTTTCTCACCAAATGAGACAGCATGGTTTGGTAGCTACCTATCTGATAGCTCCCAATTCAACTTCACCTTATCTGATTTCGCGACCACAGATATTGGCATGCCACAAGGTTCTATCCTTGGTCCATTGCTTTTCTCCATTTTTATAAACGATATTACCTCTAACCTTCTCCAGACTGCCTCCGTGCTATACGCTGATGATATTGTCCTTTATGCTAGTGTGAAAAACATTACTGAAGTTAATCGACTTTCCATTGATTTTCAACAGACTCAGCAGTAGCTATTCTGCCACAAACTTCTTCTGAATGTATCTAAGACCCAAGCCGTGCTATTTGGTTCTAATGCCAAACTCAAACTCTCTCAACCCACTTTCAAAGTTACTATCCTAAAAGGGTCTTCTGTTGGAGTGGTACCTTCATTTAAATACCTTGGTCTCACACTTGACCCAACTGTTTCTTTAGATCTCCACATACAACAATCCTGCAAGATGGCCAACATAAAACTTGGTATGGCCTATCGTTCCAGCTATATGCTCACACCATCAGCCAGGCTTGCCATAGCCCGTGGCATACTCCTTCCGTCACTCACCTATGGAGTTGCAGTGTATGCCTCAGCGAGTAAAACTTTTCTCCGGAAGTGTGATGTCACCTACAAAAATATCTGTAGGTATGCATCCTCCTCTCATCGGATGAAACACCACTGCCTCCTATATGCAGAACTAGGGTGGCTTTCTCCGAATGCATCTAGAGACTTTGCGTATGGCTCGGTCATAGATAACATCATCCGTAACCAAACACCGAAGCCCTTGGTGGAACTATTCCTCATCCAGCCATCCAAATATGGTCTTCGCTCGACTGCTAATGCCCCTGTGCTCATTCCTCGACACCACTCCACCAAGGGTGCTAGTGCTTTCTCCTGTTATGCCCCCATCACTGGAATTCCCTCCCACTAGCTATAAGGTTAGCACCATCCCATGCCTCTTTCAAGAAATTGCTTCGTGATCATCTTGCTGATTCCTGCTCATGCTTCTGCTTCAAACCTCCCTAACCCATTATCTTTCTCCTGATCCTACACCCTCTCACCACAGGTAAAGCACTGTACACTCCTCTAGTCGCCTCCTTGCACTTTAATATACCAAGTCCCTATTCTCCTACTTTTTGTCTTCTTTCCATGCTATCCTATCCTCCTCCCCTTTTTATTGCATCCCTTCCCTAGTCATTTCCTGTTTCTATTTTATCCTTCTATTTTATCTTTATTTATAATTATAATTCTGGTTATTTGTTCTTATAATTACCACTTTCTCTACCTGGATTACTGCATAATGCTTTTATTTATTGTATGTGCTCTTTTATTCATTCAATGATATTGCTGATTAATTTGTATTTTTGTTTGTTTCTTTGCGGACTATTTTGTATTATTACTCTCAAAGCTTTTACTGTTTTGTATTTTCTGTATTGTACTTGTTGCCACCTCTGTTGATCAAATGTTAATAATCTATTTTGTCTCTGTAAACTCCCTGGTCATGCCTGAAAATAGTCATTGCTATGGCTAGTGCACCTTACCCGGTCAACAAAAACTAAATAAATAGTAAATAAAATAAGGTCACTGTTGAACCTTCCCCCTTCCATCTGAAGCACATGATGGCCCCTAGTAAACATTTAATTTCTCAGACTAAACTTGCTATGTTTATTTATTTATTTATTTGAACATCAGTTTAACAACCTTTTGAGCCAGGGGCTCATTTACAAAGGTACCTCGTCACATAAAGGACACAGACAGTGGCACAGAAGACAACAGATAATACAGATTCAAACTAAGTGTCATACAAGACACGGTTCCAATGCAAATGAAGAATAAATAGACAGGATGAGGGTTAGTGGGGAGAGATGTAAAGGAGAGAGGGGGGGTAAGAGGGGAGTGGGGACTAGGGAGAAGAAGGAAGGGGAAGAGCAGGGAGGAGGAGTGGGTAAAAGGGGGGGGCAGAATGCAGCTCGGCGAGCATTGTCGGAGGGGAGTTTTTTTGTTTGTTTGTTTTTTATTTGTATCAGTTAGTGGCAGCGGCATCCATGTGAGATTAGCAGGTGATTTCTAAGGCTGCGTTTAAAGCAAGCGGACGAAGGAGATTCGGAGATAACGGCAGGGAGTGAGTTAAACCAAGAGGGCGCTCTGTAAGGGAACGCCCTTTGGCCTTGCGAGGTCCTGGCTCTTGGAATGATCAGCATCGATTTGGATGAGCTGCGGGTGTTCACAGTAGGATTAGCCCGGCATATTGAGTCAGATAAGCCGGGGGATAGGCCATGGAGGGCTTTATAGGTGAGTTGGCATGTTTGAAACATGAGCCGTTCGTCCAGGCTGAGTAGGGTAGCCAAGGAGTACAGCAGACAGGTGTGGGTTAGTCTAGGGGCACCAGTTATAAGTCTGCAGGCTTTGTTAAGTGTAAGGCAAACCTTGCACAGAGCCGTCAGATCGGCAGCCCCATAGACCGGAAGGCCATAGTCGATAAGAGATATGACAGAGGAGGTAACAGCCAAGCGGAGGGCGTTGGGGGGGGGCATTTTTTGTGCTGGTAGAGAATGCCCAGCCGTGTGTTGGCGGTAGTGTTCAAGGCGGAGATGTGGCCATGGAAGGAGAGGGCTGGGTCAAAGATTAAACCAAGATATTTATAGGACTGTACACGTTCGATGGGGATATTGAAGGAGGAGTGAATAGCAAGGGGAAAATTGCTGGATTTATTTTGGGGGTGGCAGAAGAGCATGGTTTTTGTTTTCTTTAGGTTGATTATGAGTCGGTGCTCAGTGAACCAGGTTTCAGCAGAATCGTAGGCAAGCTGGAGAGAATTCTGAAGCGACATGGGGTTACTGTCAGAAGCGATGAGGACTGCATCATCAGCGTAGAGCAGGATTTTACCTGCACATTTGCTGGGTAGTGAGTTGAGGAAGAGGGAGAAGTGAAGGGGTCCAAGAATAGAGCCCTGGGGAACTCCAGAGTGGATCAGGCAGGTGCTAGAGAGAGTTCCACTAACTTTCACACATTGAGAGCGGGCTGAGAGATAGCTGGCGCACCAGGTGATTGGACCAGTTGCAAAGCCTAGGTGGTCGAGGGTGGTTAACAGGAGAGGATGCGATACGGTATCAAAGGCTTTAGACAGGTCAATGAAAACAGCACCTCTATGCTATGTCCTCTCTATTGGACCCTTTTATAATCATAAAAGTCTCTGTCATATCCTCCTCTTCCATCTGTACTCAAGTGAGTACGTTAGTACTTTTCACTCTTTCTTCATGTTTCAGCTTGCTCATAGATAATCTTTGCTGTCATTCATAACTGTCTGTAATCTATTGTTATTCTTCTTTAAATACTGACCCCAGAACTGCACACAGTGCTCCAGATGTGGACTAGCCAGTGATCTATACAGGGGTGGTATCACCACTCTCCTTCTGCTTGTAATCCCTCATCCTATGCACTCCAGAATCTTGTCAGTCTTCCCATATTCATTATTACACTGAGAAGATGGGTTCGTTATTTCTTATCATCACCCCCAGGTCTTTCCACTTCTCAATATAGTAAACTGTTCCAGGATTTATCACCCCTACATGCATCACTTTGTACTTTTTGGCATTGAATTTCAACAGCCAAATACAGGCCCATCTCCCATCTTCTCACAATCTGCCTGATGGTTTTAACTCCAGCTGTCAACCCTCCTGCTGAGCTTTGAATCATCTGCAAGTAGACTTACCTTGCCCTGAATACCCTCACATATACCTCAGATACATATTGAACAGCAATGGTCCCAGGACCAAACCTTGTGGTTTCTCCATTGGTCACTATCCTGAATTCAATGAATTTACCATTTAGGACCACCCTCTGGGTTCTGTCAGTTAGCTAGATCAAAAACATGGAGGATGAGTGGAAACTGACCAGGGGAGAATCAAGAGGGTACTGAGAAAGTTTGATTTTACAGAAAGGGTAGTGGAGCTGTGGAATAATCTGCCAGTTGATGTGGTGGCACCAAAACCATCAATGGTTTCAAACACAGCTAGGACAAAGTGAATGGCTTAGTGGTTGCTCAGGGTAACTGTGGTAGGGCTGGAGCAAGGGGTGGATAGTGTAGGTTAGAACCCTCTATAGACAATAGGTCCTGGGTTTGTTAGAGTTTATGGCAGCATTGCTCAGATAGTGCTTTCGTGGATTCTACTGCTATCTGTCAGATGCTGCTGGTATCCTACCTAGGATCCTACCAGAAATCCTACCAAAGACAGATGTAGGATCCAGGGTCAGATAGCTATGGATTTTAGTTAGGATCCAAGGATCCTAGATCAGATAGTTAGGATCTGGGGTCATATAGTGACGGATCCTAGGTTAGATCTAGGGATTCTAGGTCAGATAGTAAGGATCTGAGCTGGATCTGTTGCTAGCATCCACAGGATCCACACTATTTGTAAATTCCATGCTCTGGATCCTAGCAGGTATGATCCATGGTCAGATAGCACTGCTATCCTACCATAGCAACTATCTGTCCAAATGGGAGGTATCTTCTGGTATCCTAGTTTCTAGGATACTATCTGAGCAACACTAGTTTATGAGCAGACTGGATGGAGCAGTGGTCTTTTCTGCAGTCATTGTGTGTGTTCTGTGTTTCTAAGTACCACATATGAGGTTTGTTGGCAAAATGAGCCAGCTAAGGCTTGGGGATGGGATAACTGTGTGAATCAAAACTATAGTTTCTTGCTGTTTATATTTAAGCAATAAGGCACTCCCAGGGGTTATGTTAATGGTCTGTTAATCACCCTCTAGGGGTGTAATGTGGCACGAGGCGTAGCTGAGTGCTACATGCCCATAGAGGGTGATTAACTGACCATTAACATAACCCCTGGGAGTGCCTTATTGCTATTATAATAAAAATGTTTTTTTAAATAGTGTTAAACCTTGTTCAGCATATGATTAGATTTACATGTATGTTAATCAAAGATTAACATAGGGCTAATAGAATGTTTACAACCAATCAGAAAGCTCTATTTTTCAGCCCCTTTTTATAATGCTCATTCATTTCAGGAACTTGAAGGTCTCTATCATATCTCCCTATATTGTCTGACCTCCAGAGAGTAAATGTTTCAGTGCCTTTAGCCGATCCTTGTAAGATCTGCCCTGCTGGCCCTGAATCATTTTGGTCACACTACATTGCACTGGCTCCATCCTATCCTTATCTTTCCTTAGGTGAGGACTCCAGAACTGGGCACAGTACTCCAGGTGGGGCCTCACCAGTGATCTATAGAGAGAGGTAGTAATACCTCCATCCTTCTGCTCTGTAGGCCTTGTTAAACTGTTTTGATTTTTTTAGGGTGTCACTGATGATGATCCCTAGGTCTCTTTCCTTAGACGTCATACACAGCTTTACCCCCCCCCCCCAAATCCAGTACTCTGTTCTCAGGTTCTTGTTCCCTATATGCATCACAGTGCTCTTTTTGGCATTGAACGTCAGCTGCCAAACCTTTGACCACCTCTCTAGCTTTTCCAAGTCTTTATGCATCTCCTCAATCCTATCCTTGCTGTCTTCCCCACGACAGAGTTTATTGTTGTCTGCATGGAAACACATCTTGCCCTGGATTCCTTCTCCCATGTTGCTAATAAACATATTGAAAAGGGCTGGTCCCAGGACCGATCCTTGTGGCACCCCCACTGGTGACCTTTCTCTCTTCTGATTGGACTCCATTAACCACAGCCCTTTGCTGTCTTCCTTCCAAATGGTTCCTCGCCCATCTGTGTCTTTCACCATAACCAGATCCTCAAGCTTCTTCAGCAACCTTCTGAGGCACTGAGTTGAACGCTTTGCTGAATTCAAAGTTGAGTAAATACACAGCATGGCCCTTATCCACTACCCTCATTACCCAGTCAAAGAATACTGTTAGGTTGGGCTGACAAGATCTTCCTGCCATGAATGTGTGAAGTTTACTACCTGGGAGTCTGTTGTCCTCCAGGTAGTTTAAGAGGTCCCCTTTCACTAGTGTCTCCATCAGTTTACCCACAATACGGGTGAGACAGATAGGTCTAAAGTTATCCAATTGCTTCTTGTCCCCACCCACCTTATGAAGCAGAACTACATCTGCTACCCATCAGTTTTTTTTGGAACTACCCCTGTCTGAATTGAGTTATTGAATAGAGTTGTGCAAAATTTAAAAATTTTGTTACGCAAAATATTTCACGAAAATTCCTGCATTTCATGAAATATTTCATGGGTGAGAAATGCAAAATTTCACTCAAAAATGCTGAAATTTCACCTGAAAATGGCAAAATTTCACAGAACAGTGAAAATTGCTGCTCACGGGTGAAATTTTGCCATTTTCGGGTGAAATTTCACATTTCGCAGTGAAATTTCACAACTTCACAGAACAGCGGAATTTCACGAAATATTTCAAATCAGCAATTTCGCCAGAGAAATTTTATTTCGCAAATCTCTGTTATTTGAATAACCCCACCAGGGGTTCAGTTAGTTCCATTGCCAATTCCTTGACCACCCTCAGATGCATCCCATCTGGCCCCAAGACTTTATCCATCTTAAGGGCTGCTAGTCCTTTCCAAACCCTTTCACTGGTAAATATTTGCTGGCTCATCTCAGGGATCCCCCTTGCAGCTGCATTAATGCCACTGTCTAGCAGAGGCCCTCTGCCTTCCCTTGTGAATACAGAACAAAAGTAGTCATTAAGAATGGCTGCTTTCTGCCAGTCCCCATCAATTACCCCACCACCCTTTGTTAACCTAATAATTTATCCTCCCCTTCTTTCTTTTTTCCCTACTATATCTAAAGAGCTGTTTCCCCCCACCCTTGACCCCTTCCACAATATGCATCTCCATGTCTTCCTTTTCTTTTGCAGGGTCTGCATTAAAGCCCTATGAGAAGAGACTAAAGGACCTCAGTATGGAACAGAGGAGGGAGAGGGAGGATATGATGGAGACCTTTAAATATCGTACAGGGATAAATAAGGTACAGGAGGGTGTGGCAAAGTTAGGCTACACCCTCAGCTGTGACTGATGGATCACTTTTCTATCTCCTTATTTCCTAGCTACCAAAACTTCTGTTGTGCAACAGTTAATGCTTTTCTCTTTTCTTCTTTTTCCCCCTACCCTAGGTCGTCCACCTAGCATAGCACTTTACTATCCCTACTAACTTCCTATTAGTTCTCTCTTTTCATTCCTTTTCCATTTCCATCCATCCAGTCCCTGGAATGTTGCCAAACTCCCAGAGAGGTGTTGTGTAAAGTGCATTTTTTTTGTTTACTCTATTTCTTCACTGCCACTACGGGGAACTCTCTCAGGCATCCACCATACCCCCAACTCTACCTCCTAGTCTGAAACTCCCTCTGCATCCTGGCACCAGCCTGGCTATCCCCCTCGGCTCTGAGCCCCCCGAGGAAGGGCCGCCCTATCTGCCCAGGGTGCTCTATCTACAATTCGGGCTGGGCTGGGCATGGCCCAGAACAGGAGGTAGTCTGGCCTGTGGCGTGTGGCTGATGGTAGGTGGTGCCATCACCTATCCCCGAGGGCAGGGTATTTCCATTTTTTCCTCCGGTTTCCCCCGATACTCTGTCGTGCAATGGTGTCAGTGGCACTATTGCCGACGCCCACCACAGCACTGCCCCCTTGCAATGCATAGCGATGCAGACTCAGCATTCCTCTGGTCTCATCCAGAGGTCGCCCCTGTGCGACACGTCTCCTAGAACCCTCCCCGGGAGGAGAGAGCAGTCCTCCAGGCGCTCGATCTCCTCCCTCTCCTGCCGACCCCCGATGACCCAAGCTCGTTCCCGAACCTGGGTCACTGGTGTGGCGCGAGGTGTGGTGTCCAGTGCCTCAACCCTCAGCACCACTGGGTCGGCACATAAGTGCATTTTGTGTACAAAAAAACATGAAGGCCATTTTAAATAGGAATACATACAGTTAAACACCTTTTAAATAAAAAGGATTCAGATGCCATATAAAACAATAACAATTTCATGATTAGTACAGTTATAAGAAATCCTTAAGGTATTTTCATAAATTCACACTATAAACCTGTTACTGTATAAGGTTCTATGCATAAGGCTGAACAAAAGAATGTGGTATGCTTTATAAAAGCGCTTAGTCACTGTGGATCACAGATAGAGAGTCAATATCTGTGGAGATATACGCTGTACCTTCAACTGAACCAGGAAGTCCCCTGAAACAACCCCCCCTTGGTTTTGAAACAACATGCCAAGATATGTAAATAGAAAGGGCTCAGTCAGGTGACCCCTCCAAGATATAAAACCTCTTCACTGAGTTCACTTCAGTTCAGTCCAGTAGAGTTCAGTTTTGAGAGTGAAGGAGAGAGGTGCAACTGTAGACAAGTTGTTGAATGCAGATGAGAAGGGTCTTAGATCCAGGACTGTATTATGTGAGAAACTACTGATGTTAAGTAGTGATTTGCTTTGCAAATTTTTTTTGTTTTCATTTATTATTTTTCTAACTTTTGAAAAATAAATATCACACCATGGTGTGTTTTAAACCTCTAAATTTGCCTCATCTGAAGTTTATTCCCACACGCCATGACAAACTTGGTGTCAGAAGTGGGATAGTACTGGCAGTCCAGAGAAACAAGGGGGAGACCAGTATCCAGATACTAACCCTGGCATCCAGACATAGGGGCAAAGAGCAGGATGTCATACCTACAGGTTCTCATGGATGCCAAGGATCTGTTGAAGGAGGAGGGGCTTACTGGTGTGCATACCAGAGCCCAGGTGAGGAGAACTGGAGAGGAGCTACTGCCTGGATTGGAGTTTGATGGAATACGGAGGAAGACCAGCACCGGAGAGAGAAGGAGCACCACTGCCAAGTGCTAATGGAGGGTTCTCAACAGGAGGATTTCATAGTGGAGGCAGAGCACCAGGATCCATGGGTTCTAGAGGTGGAGGACACCTGATAGAACCTTTGTTGCCAGCCACTTTTGAGATCCCATTGCCCATTTTTCCAGGCTGCTGCTACTTGCAGGACGATGAGATGAAGGCCCCAGGTAAGACAGTTTTGGGACATATGTATACTGGGGTGAAGACTACAAGCAACAGGGAAGACACACTGTGGCTAAAGGGACTTTCCCATGTTTTGAACCCCCTGTGCTATGGGATGAAATGTATGAAACATGTAATGTTTAAAATGAATGTAGCTTTTAAGGTTGGTGCTAAGTACAGTCAGTTGAGGGTACCAAAATGGTGTAAGGGTTGAAAGGAACCACCTGGTATGTTCCAAATAAGGGTTGAAAGGAAACCCCAAAGGTTTTGGAGTTAGGAACTGGCTGGTTGATGTTCAGCATGAGAAGGTTCCTTGTCTGCCAGAAAATATATGAAAGGGAAATGGATAAATGAAATGCATGAAGTGATTACAAGAAATGTATAACATAAAAGAAATGTCTATACTCTATGATATAAACTGAGTAACCTAGGGTTGTGGAGGATCTAAGTATGGGGTGGGACCTATGATTGGGCCCCTGAGTGGAAACCCTGTGTTAGAATGGGGTAGAGCTGGGTACAGCTCACCCCGGAGAAAGTTGTGATATAGGCCTGTACGGCTGCCCTGCTAGCTAGATGGAGGAAGCTAGAAGTCAGCATAAAACTGATGTGTATTACTTCTTCTTTTTTAATGTACTGATGAAGATACAATAGTGGGTGCACAGGGCTGAAACGATGCCAAGTAATGGGTTCTGAAATTATGCCAAGTGATGGGTGCTGAAATGATGCGTATTGATGAGTGCCTGATATTACATGTGAAATGTCTCAGTTGTAGTAACCAGAGTGAAATAGTTAGGGGGTAGATGGTCACTACAGACTAAAGTCCTCTGAGAACATAGATGGGTACTGTGCTGAACTGTATGACAGTCCCAGGGTAATGTTGTGAAGTATTGTCATATTGCAGTAACTTGGTATGGTGGACAATACTAAAAATAACTGAATTAAGGGACTCTGGGGTGAAGCTCTCATAGTGAGTGAGAGAAAGTTTCAACCAACCCCCATTCTACTGTTTTGGTGGAATATTTATGACTGAGAGGGGGGGTTCTTGAAAAAACAGTATAGTTTTGAGAACTGTTTTTTTTTCTTAAGGAGGGAGGTGTGTGGCAGAGTTAGGCTACACCCTCAGTTGTGACTGATGGACCACTTTTCTATCTACTTATTTCCTAGCTACCAAAACTTCTGTTGCGCAACAGTTAACGCTTTTCTCTTTGCTTTGATTTTCCCCCCTACCCTAGGTTGGCCACCTAGCGTAGCACTTTACTGTCCCGACTAAACTTCCTACTAGTTCTCTCCTTTCATTCTTTTTCCATTTCCATCCATCCAGTCCCTGGAATGTTGCCAAACACCCAGAGGGGTGCTGTGTAAAGTGCATAAGTCCATTTTGTGTATAAAAAAACATGAAGGCTATTTTAAATAGGAATGCATACAGTCAATAAACCCTTTTTAAATAAAAAGGATTCAGAAGCCATATAAAACAATAACACTTTCATGATTAGTACAGTTATAAGAAATCCTTAAGGTATTTTCATAAATTCACATTATAAACCTGTTACTGTATAAGGTTCTATGTATGAGGCTGAACAAAAGAATGTGGTATGCTCTATAAAAGTGCTCAGTCACTGTGGATCAGAGATATGAAGAGTCAATATCTGTGGAGATGTACACTGTATCTTTAACTGAACCAGGAAGTCCCCTGAACCCCCCCCCACAGTTTTGAAACAACATGCCCAGACATGTAAATAGAAAGGGCTCAGTCAGGTGACCCCACCAAGATATAAAACCTCTTCACTGAGTTCACTTCAGTTCAGTTCAGTCTTCAGAGTGAAGGAGAGAGAGGTGCTACTGTAGACAAGTTGTTGAATGCAGATGGGAATGGTCTGAGGAGCTCTAAGATCCAGGACTGCATTATGTGAGAAACTACTGATGTTAAGTAGTGATTTTCTTTGCAATTTTCTTTGTTTTCATTTATTATTTTTCTAACTCTTAAAAAATAAATATCACACCATGGTGTGTTTTAAACCTGTAAATTTTCCACGTCTGAAGTTTATTCCCACACGCTGTGACGGGGGGAGTATTTTTAGAAGAAAAGGTGCTCAAGAACAAGGGGACATTCTATGAAGCTGGAGGGAGGTAGATTCAAGAGAGATGTGAGGAAGTACTTCTTCACAGAAAGAGTGCTGGATTCCTGGAACAGATTTCCAGCAGAGGTTGTGGGGTCAAAAATGCATGAGATAAGCACAAGGGAATCATAGAGAAAAGGAAGGGGGGTGAGAAAGAGCTGTAGATGGGGCACAGTCTGCGATAATAGTGAAGGTAGAGAGAAATGGGCAGACTGGATGGGCCAAGCGGTCCTTAGCTGCCATCAAATTCTATGTTTCTATGTTTTGTCTTTGACTGCCCTTTTGGTTTCCCTTGGTCTCATTTGATACGCTCTCCAGTCTTCCTTCCCTTATTTATGGCCTTTGTGGCTCTCACTGGTTCCCTGATCTATCCAGAGAACCATATTGGTCTCTTGCACCTTTTTTTTTTGATTATCATTCTTTTGCAAGACTTTGCTGCCTCAAGAATGGCCCCCTTTATTGCCTCCCATGTTTCCTCCACATCCCTGATGCTGACCACTCTGACTAACTTGTCCCAGACCAGTTCTCTCATCCAGTTGACGTCTGCCCTTCTGAAATCTAGAACTTCAGCCTTTGACGTGGACTTACTTGTCTCAAGTGCCAGGTCGAACCATATAGAGTTATGGTCACTGGACTCTAGTGGCTCCGCTACCCTCACTCCTCCTACCACTTCTGAGTTGGTGAGCACCACATTGAGAATGGCAGCTTGCCTAGTGGGTTCCTTAACTAGCTGCACCAGCAGGCAGTCCTGCAGTGTGAACAGTAGGGCCTGAGCTTCTGGCTGCTAGAATGACCTAATCAATATTTGGCAGGTTTAGAACTCCCACTACCACCTCCCCCTTTGCCAACTCCCTTCCTTGTTCTACCTTTAAATCCTTATCTATCTCTTCCCCCTGTCCTGGAGCTCTATAGATCGCCCCAGTTCATAGTTTCTTGCTTGAGGATGCTGTGAGCTGAACCCACAGTGATTCTGTTTCCCCAGTACCTCCCCTGATGTTTCCAGTCTCTATTGCCACTAAGCCCTCTCTGACATATAGGGCAATGCCTCCTCCTTTAGCTTTTCCACTATCCCATCTAAACATGGTGTAGCCTGGGACTGTCAGGAACTAGTCGTTATTCTCTGTGGCCCAAGTTTCTGTGACAGCAACTAGATCCATCTCAGTGTCCGCCACCATTGCCTAGAGCTCACTAATTTTATTTCCCAGACTTCTGGCATTAAGGAAGACCCCTTTCCATCTTTCTCCTGATCTCATCTTGTTTTTTCCTGTTCCTTCTCCCTTATTCTTCCCTAGTCTCCTTAATTCTTAATTTTTCATGCTGAATGTAGGCTTTGTCAACCTTCCCTCATTGGCCTCTTCCCCTAACCTAAGTTGAACTTCACCCTTATTTTTACCCACCTTGCTGCTACTTACAGGGAGTTCAGGGGAAGCCCTAGCTAGGTTTCCTACCTGCTCTCCTTTCTCATTGGTTCCCCTAACCTCTGTCTCCCCAGCAGTCAGTTTAAGTGTCCAGTGTAAACATCAGGTGTCTGCCCCAGAGCACTGGTCTCCACTCTCATCAGGTGAAGGCCATCATCCTTGAAGAGCTTCCTGTCCCAGAAGCCCCCCAGTCCCCTACAAAGTGGTACCCCTCCTCATGCCACCATCCTTTCAACCACCCATTAAACTCCTCAATATTTTCTTTCCTTACTCTGTCATACCCATTCCCCTTATTCCACACATGGAGGACCTCGGAAAAGGCCAGGGAAGCCAAGTGCACCTTCAATCTGTCATGTAGCTGTATCTGACCAATAGTTATTCAAATGCCTTGCTAAAATCTAGATACAGTGCATCTACTGCCTTGCCTTTTCTGCCATTTGTGCCACTACTTTAAAAAGAAAAAAGTTTTTCTCCAAGAAAGAAACTCTCTTCCTTGATAAATCTCTCCAAAAGTTTTCACACTACTGTTGCCAGGCTCACCAGCCTATAGTTACCCGGATTTTCCCTATCACTGCATCATGTAGTGGAACAACATTAGCCACCTGCCTATCCACAGACACTCTACATGTTGTTATTGATTACCCATAGCTGATTTAAAGCGGTTCTGCTGGCACCCAACCTGTTTCTTTTAACGCTCCTAGAAACATACAAACATAGAAAATAATGGCATATAAAGGCCCAATGACCCATCCAATCTGCCCAAGCTTATCTAAGTTTGGGACTCTGCCCTTTTCAGTCCTCCCTACCTCCCCCCCAATCAGCCCTTTTAAACACCATTCCCATGTGCTTGTCCCATCACTCTTTCAGCCTCAATGACCTCCTCTGGAAGCTTGTTCCAGTCCATTACCCCCTTTTCTGTAAACAAAGCACTTCCTGACATCCTTCTGGAACCCCCTGCAAGTTTCTGAGAGTTACCCTTGGGGTACCTGTGTTACCACTCCTTGTGAACTGCTCACTGCTGTCCACCTTATTTCTTCTGGGAAGCTACTTGAACATCTAAATCATGTTGCCCCTCTTTCTCCTGTCATCCAGTGTGTACGTGTTCAGCTCCTCTATGCACTTCTCATGGGTTTCACACTGTTGCCCCTGTATAATTTTGGTGGCTTGTCTTTGCACCACCTCTAACCCATCCCTGTCCTTCCTCAAATGTGGATTCCAAAACTGCATGCACTACTCCAAGTGAGGGCCAACCAGAGATCAGTACAGGTACTGTATCACTTCTCTCCTTCTGCTAGTGATCTCTCTCACTATGCACCCCAGCATCCAATTTGCCTTGGCCACAGCCCTTCTACACTGCACTGATGCCTTCATGTTCTCCATTATTAACACCCTAAGGTTATTTTGCTCTGATGTGCTCCCCACTACCACCACATTCACCCTATATTCTATTCTTAGGTTCTTTGCTCCTACAGTATGTGCATTACTTTGCACTTTCATGTTAAATTTCAGCTGCCATTTGCTCAACTAGCTCTCCCGATTTTCCAGATTTTTCTTTATGGCCCTTATCTTATCCTATCCTTGGTGTCCACTCTTCCAGAGACCTTGATGTCATCTGTGAAGTGGCATATCTTTCCCTGAACCCACTACCCCCATATCACAAATAAATATGTTACAAAGAACTGGTCCTAGAACTCTTTACTGGGGCATGCTGCTCATGAATTCCCTTTCCCCAAAGAGTCCTTTATTTAGGACCACCCTCTAGGTCCTCCCACTCGGCCAGTTTTTACCCACCTTGTAATCTTGTACCCAACCCCCAGGTCACCCAATTGCTTTATCAATCACCCATGTAGGACTGGATTGAATGCTTTCCTGAAGTCTAGGTACAAGACATCAGCTGCTTGATTCCTAGAATAAATTCCATCTGAGCCTAGCGATTGATTGATTTCTGTTTTCCAGCCCCTTTAGTACCAGTTCCTTTGTAATTCCTCCCACCTTGAACTTGTCCCATGTATCATCCATGAATTTTCTTCTGTTGTCTAGGAGTTGGAATGCTTTGTCAACTGCAAACACAGAACAAAACTATTACTTTAGTATTCTTGCCTTCTCTCTATCATTATTTATACTAGTCCGTTCTCCCCTTCTATGCTGCCTTTTGACTTCCTTTTGACACTAATGTATATAAAGGACTTGTCAATTTCCTTTACCCTTTCTGATAGCCTTAATTATGCCTTTGCCATAGCCTCCCTAATAATTTTGGTACTTATACCCCTTTCTATTCCTCTCACCCTGCTCTTTCTTATAAATCTTGAATATACGTTTTGTTAACTAACAGTCTACTTTACCTCACTGTTAAGTTTGAAACCATGCTGATTTCCTATATTTATTGGATTTTCTTGTGACAATGGCATTCCTGGATTGTCTCTGAAATGGTATTTTAATAGATATTGTTAAAGTTGATTGATTATGGTTTACCTGTTTGTTCTTGTAAAAACACAAATATAAACTTCTTGACAAAAATAGACTGATTCAGTATCAGTCAGGTTTTCATGTATCCCCTAAGGCTAAAATATGAAAATATTTCCTAGCCTTCCCCTCCTGTTAAAGAAAAACAAATAATAATAACAATCTGATAGAATTTGAAGATTAGAGATAAGCATTGCATCTACAAAGGGAGGAGCTGACGAGAACAAAAACATATTTAGACACATATTAATGACTCAATAAAATGCACATATCCCAATAAGGATAAAATATAACAAAAAGGGTGAGCACCAGTATAGTTAACTAAAGGGATTAGAAGGAAATTAAAGGCTAAGCTTAAATCATAAGAGGCTTACAAAGGAAGGAACAACAAAAGCACGGTAAGCATAGCATGTCAAGCTGAGGGACTGCAAAATGAGCATTAAAAAGCAGAAAGGGAACATTGAGCAAGAGTAAGCAGCAAATGCCAGCTATTTGAGGGAAGACAATAAAAAAGTTGTCATTTTTATAATTGAGAAACATAAGACAACCAGAATAGGGGAACCACTTGCCGTAGATAGATATCAACAGTTTCTATTAATTTATTTAGCTCTTATTAACCGGGTAAGTGCACTATATAATCAAATACCCATTTTCAGGCACAATCTGGGAGATTACAAACAAACTGATATGGCAATACAGTATGCAATCAGCACAAAAGAGATAAGGACAATCAATACATAGCAGTTTAACAGTAAAAGACAACAAGAATGGCATAAAATAATATATGACATATGAAAATTTCACAAAGGTCATGTGATTACATTGATACAAAGTACTGGTGACGCTACAATAATCTGCAAGACACAGCAGCGAAACCTAAGGCCAAGAGCAGTTCACTGTCTTAAGAAGTTACTCACGATGCCTGCTATGGAAGGAAGTAATGGAGGGGCATTGGCAAAGTTCAGAGAGAGTGAGTTCCATAACCTAGGAGCGGCATTAGCAAATGAAGATTCACCTACCTTTGTACTAACATATTTATTTTTTATCTTCATTTTATTATCTTTACCAGGAGGTTAATTGGCATTGCCCCTTTTTCAGTAATGCCTGGTGTTCCATGTCAAAACAGTGAAACAATAAGAATACCTACCATAACAGCGAACACAAATGAGTGACAGCAAATACCGTTTATACCAAAAACCACAAATGTCAAAATAACAAATGCGACAAAATACCACAGGTTAAATTACCAACACCTGACAAAACCTCACCAAAATAAAAAAAAACCTCACAGCATAACTCCATTATCTCAACAACAGACACCACCTACAAACCTACTACAGTACTGCACATTAATAGATACTCCTAGATTCAAACCCACAACAGCACGCCACACACAACTACAGCAACACCCTACACTACACCATGACAGAACCATGATCCCAACCCACCCAGCAACATCATACATTCTCTAAGGACAGAACAAAAGAACTCCTCACTATCTTACACAACAAAAGCATTCTACAGTATATTTTCTGTCGCATAAGTTGCACTCTGTGAAATTGCAGTCGCTCTTAATGGCAACTCGCTCCAATGACACATGCTCTTCTGCCTTTACTCAAATGCCTTTGCTCATTTGATGCGATACCTATATAGACAGTACAATGGGACTACATTAATATCTTACACATTACAGGTGCAGTTTCCAGACAAACATAACAATTTTAATTGAAGGGACACCCATTTTGCCAATGATGAGAGTTCAGAAGTGGAGTCAGGTGGTTGGGTGGGCCAGCTGTGGCTAGGAGATAGTACTGCCAAAGGTAACGATTCCCAGTTATGAGAGGGAGAGGGTACCTGTCTGCCACCACAGTGACACCTGTGGTGAGCCAGAGAGCTTGCATCCTTGAAGGCTACAGCACCCTATAGTGGGTGGATGGAGGAGGGGAAAAACAGGCAGAAAATCACAGCTGAACCATGGCATGATGCCCCCCCCCCAGACAGGCACCACATTGTAGACTGTGGCTTCCATCTGTCCAGCGGTATGTATCCTAGTGGAGAAAGGAGGGAAGACCCCTGCCAGGGGGCACACTGTCTACTGAGACTGTCTACTGGGGTCGATCCCAGTCCTTTCATAGAAGAAAGGGTTCTGAAAGAACTCCTACAACTGAAGATGGACAAAGCAATGGGGTCTGATGGAATTCACCCAAGAATTCTAAAAGAATTAAGGGGAGAACTAGTGAAATCACTGACTACCCTTTTTAACAAATCATGGGAAGATGGTGTGGTACCTGAGGACTGGAGGAAGGTGGATGGGATTCCCCTTCACAAAAGTGGGACCAAGACAGAGGCAAGAAACTACAGATCTGTCAGTTTGACCTCTGTGGTAGAGAAAGTGATGGAATCACTTCTGAAGGTAAGAATTGTTGAGTACCTAGAGGCCAGTGGGGCACAGGACCCAAGGCAGCATGGGTTCACAGCGGGAAGGTCATGTCAGACAAATCTAATTGATTTCTTTGACTGGGTGACCAAAGTAGTAGACCAGGGAGGGGCTGTGGACATGGCCTACCTAGGCTTTAGCAAAGCATTTGACACAGTCCCACACAAAAGATTAAGGCTAGTCTCTCATTTCTAACAGGAACATTATGTAAATGGGCTGCCACAAAGTCAGCAGGACCAGATGACCTGCACCCGACAGTCAGGACCTAGAGTACTGAGGGATTCAGAACATGAACTGTCCAGGCTCCATGCATATATATTCAGTGAAACACAAAAGCAGAGTATGGTCCTGAGAGACTGGAGAGATGCAACTTAGGTACGAAGGTATACTGAAAGACGTGAGGGTTCGGGGCAGGCATGAAGCCAAATAGATCAGTTCACCTTACATCAGTAAGAAGATCAGAGACACCATAATAATGAAGGAGGTAAAAAAGCACCTTAGTTAGATGGGCTACACTGTTGCCCAAGTCGGAAATATGTTGCACTCCCTTGCCAGCAACCCAAGTTCAGAAGCAAACTTGGGAGCCGATATGGTCAGCCAAGGGAGCTGGGGTAGTGTTGCTGTGTGTGTCACTTTGCTTCCAGCTGGGGTGGGGCTGGTGCTGGATTCTGGCACTGCAGTGATCTCTGTGGTGCACTGGGAGCTTACCTGCTCCACAGGACTTCACTGTGTGTGTGCCAAGACCTGCTGGGGTACTAATTGGTGCAGTGGAGACAGGGAAAATCTGGGCACAGAAAATGGTGGCCATCTAAAAATTTTTTTTGGTGAACATTATCTTTTTTTAATGGGAATTTAGTAACTGGTACTGGTTCCATGTTATTACTTCTACTGGGTTTCCGCTACCTCACCGCTGCAAAATTTCTAATAATGTTCCATTACACACAGTACTATAAAACAAGCACAGGCCACAAGGTCTTAAAACAATCCATTCATGTCATTAAGTTTGTTCACTATGAATGTAATGAATGATTGAAAACATGGCTTGATGCCTCAGGAGTATAACTGTTAAAACAATTAACACATACAAAAACCTAAATACAAATCACACAAGGCAATGGAGAAGAATTACGATTCTGTCTGCCTTTTATACATCGGAGAAACTGCACGAACAAAAGTACGCTACTGCAGATTAACACCAGCTTGGCCTCCATTAGGCAAAAATTGGTCTGTTTGAAATATTAGGGTGAGTTTTACAAATTGACTCAAAAATGCAAACGCTGATTACATCACATGCAAATAAGCAGTAGAATTTCTAAATAATTAATTTCTAAAAGTTCTACAATCTGACCACAAATATCTGAAATACAGAGCTTCTATTTAACAGTAAGCCAGAAAAAAATTCTGTTGCAATCTGCAGATGTTCCTCAGAATAGAAATGGGAATAGTGAGATAAATACAGAAGCAGCTCTACACGTGACTGCCTTGGATGCTCCATCTCCACAGTCTTGGCTAAAGTATTACACTTTAGGTCATTTTGGCAAATGTGAGCAGCACCCCTTGGTTATCACTGATTATTAATTTGCTAGACTTTTTTGTGGAATGTACTATTATATTTAAATTGTTCCCAAAGAAAAGCAGTAAACTCTAAATGATGGCAGTGTTGCTCAGGGCGGCCCTTGGCTGGATAACCCCAGCTTCAAAATGAATTGTGCTTCAGGGAGTGGAGGTATGGATGCCTACCTACCTCCCGGATTCTGCTCCGGGGAGTACTGTAATTTATTTTGGTGGGGGGGGTTGTCAGGCTGCTGGAGCTGGGTGATTGTATGTCTAACACATGGAAATGCATGAGATGCCTGATCCAGGGAGAAAAAGTATTAATGGAAAAAGTACTTGAGTTGGAAAAGCATGTCAGATATCATCCATGGCTGAAGGGAGTTCATGACTAACTGATTTCCTTACTAGTCTTTTTTTTCAAGCTTCTATGATTCTACGATTCTATGAAACATTGACTATGAGTGCTGATTTTCATGATTTACTTATCATGAGAAATGATTTACTTGTCTTGAAAAAGAAATTACCATGGTGGCTGCCCTCCTATTCTTTTTTGATTTTTACTCAAAAACATTGAGAATAGGATTCATAGGATGAATAACTTGGTCAATTAGCGTTAGCCATGAGAGACCTGCTCCTATTTATGCTTTAAACTGGAAACAAATGTTTCCATGATATTTATCCATTGCATGTTTGAACCCTCTCACACTGTCACCAGACATTACCAGATGATAGCGCATTCCATTTCGTCACTACTCTGAGAAAACCATTGCTCTCTGTCTTTCTTTAAAGGGATCTTTCCTTAATTTAAACTGATGTCCTCTGTTATTTGTTATGGCCATTCTCATTTGGAGTCCCTGACATTCCCAGAAGTCTCTTTCCTGGAAAGCCCTGCATACTAGGCACATATCCCCTCTGTACCTACAGTACTGGAGCAAGTATTATCCCAGGGCTACTAGTCTTTCCTGATATGTTCTTTCAGCCATCCTATCCACCATCCTCGTAGCCTGCCTCTGGATCCCCTCCAGCCTCATCACATCCCTCTTCAACTATGGCGACCAAAACTGGCCACAGTACGCCAGGTGTGGGCGCACTAGTGATGCATACAGCAGCATCACCACCTTTTCAGCCCTGCTTCTAATGTGTTTTTTTTTAATACAAGACAAAATACCTTACCCCTTTTTAAGTATCATTGCATAGTTTTCTGAAAAATCTAAAGTACTTGAAATCTGAACTCCCAGGTCTCTCTGGAAGTCAATAGATTGTAATTGGATCCCTTTTACATAGTAAGTACTGTAAATCTGTTTCCCCCCCAAATGCATAATCATGCGTTTACTTAGATTAAATCTAAGCTTTTTCCTCTCTGCAATGAATATTTTCCTGACATAGTTTTGTGTCATATAAATTTGTAACCAAGGCTCCTACTTTGATATCATCCGCAAATGTTTCCGTCCAGGCCCCATTTATAATTGTTAGTGTTGATACCAAGATATTAAACAACAAAGGGCCCAGTACAGATACCTGGAGGACTCCACTGGTAACTGAAGCATAATCAGACATATACCCCTTGATCAATACTCTCTGCCTCCTATTCATTAACCAGGCAGTTATCCATCTAATTATACAGCCAACTAAATTTATTTCTTTTAAGGCTTTTATCACTTCACAGTGGGAAACGCTATCGAATGCCTTCTCAAAATCTGTATATAATATATCCACAGGGATGTCACTGCCCAGTGCTTCACTTAAACAGGGTCGAAGAACTGAATTAGATTTCTCAAGCACGACCTATCCTTTTGGAAACTGTATTGATGAATATCCTCAATTCCTTTGTCCTGGATATGCTGGTTAATTCCTTCCTTTATAAAACACTCAAATATTTTACCTATTATGCTAGTGACATGAATTGGCCTGTAATTAGTACATACAGTTTTAAACCCCTTTTTATGGATTAGGACAATATTGGCAATTGTCTAATCCTCAGGAATCGCTCCCATATTCAATGATTTTTGAAATATGGGGGGAAATTGTTTACCCAGGAAAGGCACACTAAGCCGAAGCTTGTTTCCAGGTGTGACCTGGGAGCACAAGAAAGTTAAGTGACTTGCTCAGGGTCGCACAGTATGCAAGTGGGGGCTGTGGGATTCAAACCCAGGTCTCCAAGTTTGCAACTCAGAGCCTTAATCCACTGCGCTATACTGCCTGTAAGGGGTCACAACGTACTGTTGATAATTCTTTTCACAGTCTAGGATGTAATTTATCAGGTCCAGCTGATTTAATGGGGCCAACTTTTCTAGTTTTCCATATTTCCCAAGTTTGTTTTAGGCAGATTTTCTCTATACTGGGTCCTTATACTGGGTTTCGGAATGATAGAAGGCCATTTAGCCCATATTCACCATTCTCCACATTAGTGGGATACAAGCCCTGGTTTTGCACTAACCATATATCCATTCCTTTCTTGAATTTATCCAATGAACTACTGTCTACTATATGTGATGGTAATTTATTCCACAGTCTACCTGTTCTATTAATAAATGCAAAATGTCCTGTGTTATTTTTAGCTGTATTCAGTTTAATTTGTTGTTTATGACTTCTTAATCTTTCTGGTTCTGTTTGTCAATCCCCATATACTTTCTTAAACACTCATCATGCATGATCATGAACATTATCATTAAATCACCAATGGTTCTCCTCAGTAGTAACGAGAATAAACCTGTTTTCATTAGTCTGTCTTTATAGCTCAGCTTCCTAAGTGGTCCTATTAATTTGGTAAATCTTCTCTGCATTCTTTCAATTCTATTTCTCCTTGCGTATAAGGACTCCATAATTGTGAGCCATAATCTAAATGAGGTCTAACATACATCTTATAAAGAGGTATTAAACACTGTTCACTCTTGTTTATGAAACCTCTCTTTATATTTTTAATCATTAAGTTGGCTTTTCTTGCCGGCTCGGTGGCGCAGAGGGTTGAGCCGCTGGACGTCACACCTTGCGCCACACCGGCAACCTGGGTTTGGGAACGAGCCTGGGTTGTCAGAGGTCAGCGGGGGGGGAGAAGATGTGACTGGCTGGCGGCCCTCTGCCATGGGAGGGAGGAACAGGTTTCCTCAAAGCTTGGCCACCCCCCTGGTGGAGGCCAGAGTGGCTGCATCACTCCAAGGACTGCTGGTGCTAGGCTGTGGGAGGGTTGAAGAGACTGGCACTGGAGCTGTGGTGTACATGTGCACCTGCACGCACATGCATCACCACTTCCAGGGTCTCAGGAGCAGGACTCACTGGGGTGAAAATGGAGGGAAAATCAGGGGCAACCAAGGATGAAGCCTCTGGACCAGCTCAGGGATCTGCCAGGGTGCGTATGGTGCCATAAGATCCTGAAAGACCCCAAGACCGGTAGGGTTGACAGATGAAGACAGTGGTCTGCTGAAGGAGAATAAATAGACTTGTAAAAAAAAAGTTGGCTTTTCTTATAACAGCTGTTCTGTGATCTTTAAAACACATGGATTCATCTGCCCAAATGCACAGTCTTTTCAACTTTAGTAGTCAATAATTCCTTTCCATTCAAGTTATGCTGGGCCAGATATTCAAAGGGTGCGCATAGGCGCCCAGGTATGCGCCAACTGCCCTGATGTGCTCGGGCAATATTCAAAAGGAAAAGTCGCGCGCAAACTCGATGCGCGGGAGTGCATCAGTAATGTATGCAGGCACAGGTGGGGCATGCACATGCATAACCGGCACAGCCCGATATTCAGCCTGGTATGTGCAGAGCCATGCATGCGCAACCCCTACCTGCACCAGCATAAAGTTAAGCCCCCCAAAAAAGGAACAACTGATGGCCACCCACAGGTGAGCTGCCGCATTGCAGGGCGCAACACGGTAGCTGCCACCTGTGGGTGGCCACCCGAGTTCCGGCTGCACCTGGTGGCACACCCCAATGCCTGATTACGGGCATCTGTAAAAATAAAAGACTTCCAATATCTCTGTTGATCCAGTGGACACCTATCTGCCCGATCATGGGCATTTGTATAAAATAGAATAATTCGTCCTACATCCCTGGTGGTCCAGTAGCCCGCTCTCTGCCCGATCGCGGGCATCTGTAAAAAAAAAAAAAGTCCTATATCCCTGGTGATCTAGGGTACCCCTCCCCACCCACCCACTGGCCCCACCATCCGCCCCCGGTCAGCCAGCGGGTGGCAGCACCGCACCGCCTGCTGCCCGCCCGCCTGCCAACTGACACCTCGCTGGGGCTGCATGCCCATTGGTTCTGGCGTGGGCCAATGGGACGATGCACCCTATCTACACATTCCAGAGATGAATGATTCATTCACATCCCTGAATGTAGTATGGAAGTTGCACGCCCATTGGCTCACGCCAGAACCATATGGACGCAGCCCCACCGAGGTGTCAGTCAGCAGGCAGCTGGTGGTGGGTGCCGCCGCCTCCGCTGACCGGGGAGCGGGCGGTGGGGCTCGTGGGCGGGTGGGGAGGTACCATAGACCACCAGGAATATAGGACTTTTTCTTTACAGATGCCCGAGATCAGGCAGAGAGCGGTCCACTGGACCACCAGGGATATAGGACAACTTATTCTGTTTTATAAAAATGCCTGCGATCGGGCAGATAGAGGTCCACTGGACCACCAGGGATATTGGACGAGGATCTTTCTTTAAACAAATGCCCGCGATCGGGCAGATAGAGGTCCACTGGACCACCAGGGATATTGGACGGGGATCTTTTTTTAAACAAATGCCCGCGATCGGGCTGCAGGGGGCATCAGTCCCCGACGGCTGCTGCCTGGCAGGGCGCCAGGCACAAGTCATCGGGGCTCAGCGCACCTGCATGCAAATGGGGCCATAATGACATGCAAATGGCCCCATGTGTGCCTTGCATACATTATGGCCCCATTTGCATGTCAACTTTTGAATATCGTGGTTGCTGTGCATGGCGCAATGGAACTTGCACTAGCACATCCCCATGCTCCACTTTGGCCACTTGCGCTGGCGCAGTGCCACAGCACCATGCACACTGGAGGTGGCCAGGGTGCGATATTCAAAGCTGCTGAGCCATGGCGCAGCTCCTTTGAATATTGCTTAGTCCACACCCCTGTGCAGGCAAGTTGAGCTGCGCCCAAGCTTGCGCCACAGCCGGGCACAGTTTGAATATCTGGGCCTGTATGTATATTTGTTCTTCCCACATGCATCACCATGCATTTGTTAACACTGAGAGGCATGTTATTCTTCATTGACCATTTTTCTATTCTCTTTAGATCCATTTTCAAGTCACTTTTTTTGTCCTAAAGTGGCTACTGGTCCTCTAAGTTGGATATCGTCAGCAAACTTTACCAGCCTGTTTTGTATATTCCAATGCAGGTCACTTATAAATAGTGAGAATAAAACTAGACCTAATACCGACCCCTGCAGAACACCACTAGTCACATCCACTGGGTCTGAATATTCTCCCAATACCCTCACCCTTTGACTTCTACCTTCCAGCCAGTTGTTAATCCAAGTAATTATTCTACTATCAATACCTATCATCCCCAGTTTTTGAAGTAAGCCAAAATCTCTAGGGAGATACACACTTTGAAAATAATTGTTAAATTTCTCAGCCATCGTTTGACAGTTTGTAATATATTGCTCTTCCTTTATGAGTGGGCCTATATTGTTGCTACACTTTTTCAGGCTCCCCACATAATTATAGAAAGCCTTTTTGTTGTCTCCTACTTTATTTACTAGTTTTGGTTCCATGGAGTTTTTGGCTTTTTTAATTTCTCTTTTGACTTCCTTCAGCTGTAACTTGTACGTCTTTGTATTTTGTGGTCCCCTCAGATTTTGCTTTATGATACAGTCTGTTTTTGGATTTGATAAATTTGTGCATTTTGTGGTTAAACCAAGCTGGGATTTTTCCCATTTTGGTTATATTTGGTTTTAGTGGGTATGTATTTGTCCAGTAAGTCCTGAAGAAAATCTTTTGAGTATTACCCATATTTGTTGCACTTTGAGACCATTTATTTTTCTTTCCCAGTCCCATAATTTAATTAGTGTTCTCAACAAGTTGTAATCTGCAAGATCATCTCTCTATTTTACTAATACCTATTTGATTTTCTTTTTTGATTTTTATGTAAAATTCAACCATATTATGATCACTATTTGATAATGGCTCCCTTACACAACAGCTTTCCAGTGTGTCCCTCAAATTACTTATAACCAGATCTCCTCTTGTATGTTCCATCTTCATTTATCTAGTTCATCCAGGAATTCTGCCTCAGCTGTACTAGATGAAGTCCACTGTTCCCAGTTTATTACAGGGAGAATGAAATCACCAGTAATCAAGAGTCTTTTCCCAGGGTCCTGTTCTCCTATGAATTTAACAAATTCAGAAGTGTTTGCACTATTTAGTGATGGGGGTCTATAACAGACTCCAATAATGATTTGTTTCTCTCGAGGGGGACTTAATGGGACCCATAGTTGTTGTAGATCTGATTCAGGGGGGAATAAATTTCATGTGCACATATGCCATTTCTAACGAATAACACTACACCTCCTCCAGTTTTACACAAAAATGATGAATTTGCAAAAAACAAACACCTGAACCTAGGTAAATTTAACCCAGTTAGCTAGTTTCTGGTATTTGTTTTTCTGAAAATTGCCCTAGAAATAACCAAAAAATCCAGAGTGCCCAGTTTAGCAAGAGGAGCCATTCACCTGCATTCTCAGTATGAGAATAGTGGGACTTTCTGGAAATATGGAGTCATGTTGCCATCTTCAGTGAGCTGGCAATCCCCTACAGAAAGAAAAATTATTTTCTGTCTGTCTCTCTCTCTCTCTGTCTGTCTGTCAATCAAAATGAACAGACACTGCATGGTATATTTGTTCAGGCCTGTGCTGCCCTCAAAAGTGTTTCTTTTCTTTATACAGCTAGTCACTGGGTCTGGGTAGCAATTGCCCCATTTGACTCCATCCTGTCCCATCCCATCCAACCCCATTCTCTCTCCGATGACCAGGACACTGACTACTGGGGAGAGGAAAAATCACAATGCTGGACTTTTAGTAGTTCTGTAATAATAGAGCTTACTTCAAGGAAGGCTCTTGCAGCAGGCAAACACCAGTAGAACTAAGTCGCCAGGCACCAGGACCACACAGAAAACTTTCTAGCTAGCAGTCTACCATGGGGGACCACCCACCGCCAACATCAGCCTCTGATGTCAGCCTGTCCTATAAAGGTGGGCAGTTCCTCACATCCTTCTCAGTTCTTTTCCCACTGTCAACCCATGCATGTCGGACCTTCGTGGATGCTGCAGCTACAGTCAACCACCATTACTCGTGCTTGTCACAATTTTTAATTTTTTATTCTTTTAAGTAGTAATATCGAATTTTCGGTGTTTCAGCTGTCAAGTTTATGTCTTCTCTGCCGGCCTTGTCTTCTGACTGCTCCATGAAGTGTGCCTGTGGCAAGCAAATTCCTGAAAAAGATGGCCACTCTGCTTGCATCCATTGCCTAGGCCCCAGCCACCACACCGAAGTCTGCCAGATCTGCTAGAAATTCAACCAGGCCACTTGGAGATGTTGTCTTAAGATTCTGGAGAGCCACTTTATTAAGAAGAAGTTGGTCACAATGGAAAAGGAGCTGCACACCAGGAGCTCTTCAGTCTCACTGGCACAGTCCTCTGAGGCTTCTTCCTCTTCACAAAAATCTGGTGGGAAACATAAGCACCAGGACAAACACCGGGACCAGTCTGCTTCCTGCTAACAATTACCTCAAACCCTCGACTGTGTCGGGGCTGTCCTCCAACAGGAGGCTGGCTCCCTTAGCCCTGCCTGCCCTCTCCTCTACCAGGCTGCCAGTGGCACAGCTGCCCACCCTCATTGCTATTACGGGAAGTGGCTCCTTGGGGCAGGAAAATTTGTCTCCTGCCTTCTAGCCCCTAATGTTCAGGCCCATTTCTTCTACGGGTTCTCAGCCAGGAGGCTTGGCCAGTGTTGGTGTCTTGGGTGGCAATTTTTCCACCTCTGCCCCCTGGCTAATGCACTGTCTAAGTCAGTCCTCTCTGCAGGGCCCAACGTCAGCCCTTCAAGGCAGCGTCCACAGCAGGATACCACCACTTTGCCCTGCCCAGCACCACCTCTGCCTTCACCTGAGAGGTCTCCTTCCCCCCAGGCACCTACCTTTCTGGGTCACCCAGCACCAACAGATCCCTCTCCTGGGCACACCCTGCCAATGTCTGCTGGGCCACCACCAGTACTCCCGCTGCCCCAGCCTATGGGCTCAGTGCTGGCATTGCCTCTTCCACAGTCTGTGCCACTGCTGACTCCAGGACCAGCTCCAGACCCCCAGCCAATGCAAGGTGGTCCTTTGCCAGGGTATCCTACGCCGGCCCCACTGCCATCATACCCTTACCCGATGACATCTTATCTGTACCCACCTGTCTATAATTTCCCACCACTGGTGGACTATGAAGCCCTGTTCAATATATGGTGGACCTTCATTCAGAGACAGAACCCCGCTCCTCAGGGCCCGCCCCCAGCATCCTCCTGGCATCCCAACCAGGACCTGTCACCCCAGAATTCAGGCAGATCTAGTGCCAGTGAACCCTGGACATTTGGGTCTTCCTGGTCTTGACTCAACATTGGCTCTGGCTCTCGCCAAGATGAGTGCCCGCTGCTGGAAAGTGACCCAGACAAGTCAAACAGGGATGACTCGGATTCCTCACAGTCTTACCGTTCACCAGGGGAGTCTTGAGAGGATGAAAAACCCTCCAGGGTAATTCCCAAGTCCCCTCCTGATGATCCATCTTTCATGGACATCACGTGCCACATCCAGTCCATGATGGGCTGGGAAACAGAGGAGCAGGATCCAGAGAGGCATTGGCTGGCCATATACTTAATGTAGCAGGATGCCCTCCCAGTGGTGGTGCCACCCTTGATTGATTCCTATTACGATGTCCCCAGGGAGGTTTGGAATCACCCCTTGACTACACCCCCCCTTGCCTAAGAAGGCAGACCATCTTTTCTATGCTCCTGCTGGTAAACCCTTCTTAGGGTGCCATCCTAAGGTGGATTCGGTGGTCATTAATGTGGCACATGACTATACCAAAAGGCCCAAGCACCTTAGTGCCCTTCCTCCAGACAAGAAGCTGAGGCAGTTGGATTACCTGAGTAAGCACATTTCTGTGTCCACTGCCTTGGCTATTCAGGCCATTAACTACCTAACCCATATGGTCCAATATCAGAATGTCCTCTGAGACCAGGCCAGGGATCTGATGCAGAATTTACCAGAGGATCGTACTAAGAAGCAACTTGTCCAGATCCTTTAGTCAGGGTCTGACGTTGCCAGTCATGTCTTCTGAGCTGCCTACGATGCTGTGGATGACTCAGGCATTCAGATGCGCAGTCCATCATTCTGGATGCCCCCTTTCAGGGCTCCATCCTCTTTGGTGGGGATGTTCAGAACATAATCTCCACCCTTCAGGAGTCAGGTTAAGCCCTTAGGACTGTTCATTCGCTCTATCACACCCAGCCTGGAACAGGTCAACATCAGTCCTTTCACCGCTCCTCCCATAAGCAGTCCCACCAGGCTGCCAAAGTTCAAGGCAAGCAACAGGCAGTGTAGTTCCCTGCAACGGCTACCACCAGAGTCCCCAGAGCACCTGCAGCTGTCCTTCTGGAGCCTGCCCCCACCTCCTGACTCCTTACCCAACCCCCCCAGCAAGGGTTCTGGGGGAGGTTGTCAGGGGTCAGTTCTCCCTCCACCTCGATGGGTAATGGGAAATCACCATGGATAACTAGATGCTTCAGATCATAGAGCACGGTCACACCCTAGAATTTCTAGAGTGACCGCTATAAAATACTCCGGTATGCCCCAGTCCATCTGCCCATGGTCTGGCAGGAACTGCAGGGTCTTCTTCACAAAGGAGCTGTAGAGCCCATCCCTCCAGCTCAGTGAGAAATGGGGTTTTACTCCTACTTCTTCTTCATCCCCAAAAAGACCAGGGATCTTCAGCCCATCCTGAACCTGAGTCATCTAACCCGTATATTGAGTAGAAGTGTTTCAGGATGGTCACTCTTCAACAGTTGTTACCCCTCTTGCTCCAGTGAGACTGACTCTGCTGTCTGGACATGCAGGATGCCTACCTACATATCCAGATTTTTCCTGCCCATTGTCGCCTCCTCTTTCAGGGTGCACATTTTCAATTCTGGGCCCTCCCTTTTGGCCCTTCTTCGTCCGCCAAGGTCTTTACCAAGTGCCTGGCAGTGGTAGTGGCCACTCTGAGGAGGCATAGCTTCTATGTGTTCCCCTACTTGGATGACTGGCTGCTAGCAGCCCCCCTCCAAGGATTGTCCAGTTCAAACCCTGGACTATACCCTCCGTCTGTTTCAGACTTTGGGGATCACCACCATTCTGCTGAAGTCCTGCCTCTCACCATGCCAATGCCTTCAATACATAGGGGTAGTTCTAGACACTATTCTGGATACAGCCTTTTTGCTCATGGACAGGGTGGAACGACTGAAGGAGCAGGCCCGTCTGGTCTCCTCCAGTCACCAGATACCTGCCAGAGTGTTCCTGCAACTCCTGAGACATATTGCAGCTGCCATTGCCACAGTCCCCCCCACCCACCTGCACATGCGAGTTTGTCAGTGAACCTAAGGGTCCAGTGGGATCAATGCACGGATGACCTGGACCAACTGGTCATGGTCTCCAACTTGCTCCAGAAAGTCTTGTCGTGGTGGGTCTCCTTCCATCTCTTGACCCCCTGCCAGATTCTCACGACATACATGTCAGTCTTCGGATGGGGTGCTCATCTGGCCGATCGCCGTATCCAGGGTACCTCGATGGAATTGGAACAGTGTCTTCATATCTACATACTGGAGATGCAAGCAGTCATTTATGCTCTGCAGGCCTTTCAGATCCATCTCCTCCCCAGTCCACTGCTGGTGCAGATAGACAACATGTGTGTGGTGTATTGCATCAGCAAGCAGAGGGGGACTCACTCTTATCCCATGTTGGGAGATGATGAGAGTCTGGCATTGGGCCATCGAGCAAGGTCTGGAGCTCTCAGCCATCCAGGCATCCAGAACATGCTGGCAGACAATTTTAGCCACTCCCTGTCATGGGCTCATGAGTGGGTGCTTCTGACCTCAGTTGTCGAAAATCTTTTCGACAGGTGGGGTCGTCCAAAGTTCGACCTTTTTGAGTCCCCACTCAACGCAAAACTGCCACTTTTCTTCTCGCTCGATCCCAAGCCTGGAGTTTTCTAGCAAGACACATTGTTCTTCTCCTGGAAGGGGAGGTTTTTGTATACCTTTCCTCCCTTCCCTCTCCTCCAGATGGTTCTGCTCAAGCTCCAGTTAGAAGGGATGGAGATGATTCAAGTACCTCAAGGGAATCAACAAAGTCCAGGAGGGTAGCATCTTTCAGAAAAAATAATGTGTAAGAACAAGGGGGCACAGTTTAAAGATAGAGGGGGGATGGCTCAGGGGTAATGTGAGGAAATTTTTTTCACGGAGAGAGTGGTGGATGCGTGGAACTGCCTTCCTGGGGAGGTTGTTGGGGCTAAAACAGTGGGGGAATTCAAACATGCATGGGACAGACACAAGGCAATTGTAGTGGGGGTGGCAGGAAGTAGGCTGTTGGTTAAATAGAATCTGCAGCTTATCCAGTAGGTAGGGAAATGGGCAGACTGGATGGGACAAGTGGTCCTTATCTGCCGTCAAAGTCAATGTTTCATAGCTCCCTTTTGGCCACGTGAGATTTGGTTCCCCTTCTGCAACAACTGGCAGTGGATCCACCAGTGCCCTTGCCCATGTGCACTGGCTTGCTCTCCAAGAACCAGGGCACCCTGGTCCATCTGGACCTCATGTCCCTGCATCTCCATGTGTGGCTCCTGTGGACCTAGCCATCGCTCACTTTGGGGTGTTCCCTAGGGTCACAGATGTTCTGGTGGCTGCCAGGAAACCATCCACCAGGGCCACTTACACTATGAAATGGAAGTGTTTCACCATTTGGGCTGCTTCACTCCAACTGGACCCCTTCACCTGCCCAGTGAAATCAGGTGTTGGAGTATCTTCTACCCCTTTCGGGCTCAGGCTTAGGATACTCATCACTCAAGATGCATCTTTCCACCATCTCTGCATATTATGCACCTATAAAGGGCAGGGCTGTGACTCAGCTTGCGGTCTCCCACACTTTTCTGTGGGGCATTCTATATCTGAAACCTCCCATTCGGGACCCGGTCCCTCCATGGGACTTCAATTGTATGTTGGAGAAACTCACTTTACCTCCCTTTGAACCGGCCGTGAGTTGCGAGCTGCTCTTTCTGTCATGGAAAGAGCTCTTTTTAGTTGCTGCTACTTCTGCTCGAAGGATTTCCAAACTCCAGGCTCTCGTGTGTAAAGAGCCTTATTTGTTTTCTCAAAAAGACAGGGTGTTTTTACATACTAATCCTAAACTTCTTCCCAAGGTGGTGTCAGAGTTTACGCTGAACCAGTCCATCCACCTTCAAGTTTATTATCCTGAGTACTCCAATCAGAAGGAGGGTTTGCGCCATACTTTGGATGTACATTGAATCTTACGATACTACATGCACCAGATTAGGACTTTGAGGAAGTCTGACCAGTTGTTTGTTTCGTTCGCCCCCAAGAGAGAGGGCACTCCAGTTTCCAAACAGTGTTTGTCTAAGTGGTTAGCAAATTGCATTGTTTTTTGTTACCATAAGTACAACAGGGACCTTCCAGGAGTGGTTAAGGGTCATTCCACCAGGGGTATGGCTGCCTCCATGGCCTGTTTCAGAAATGTGTCTGCTGAGGACATGTGTAGCTGCCACCTGGAGTTCTGACCACACCTTCACCAAGCATTACAGTCTCAACATCGCCTCTCGGCGCAGATCTAATTCCGGCCTAGCAATGCTTCAAGGCCTTCTCTCCTGAGCTCTTGGCTACTGATCTGTCTTCCACCCAATGCTGTTCGCCTGGTCATATCTAGAACTGCTTGTAGCTCAGTTCTACTGGTGTTGGCCTGCTGCAAGAGCCTTCCTTGAAGTAAGATAGTACAGTTACGTAAGATCCATAACAGTAGATCTACAAGAGAAGTTCTTGCAGCGGGCCCTGCTTTCCCTCCCTCTTTCCCACTGCTGTTCCTTTTTTTCCCTCACACTACTTCTGCTTTTTCTTCTTTGACTCTCAGGAACCTCCTTGGTTCTCTATTCGCTGGCCACTTGGGGTCTTTGGTGGGAGAACTGAGAAGAGTGTGGGGGACCACCCACCTTTATAGGATAGGCTGACGTCAGAGACTGACATTGGTGGTGGGCAGTCCCCCATGGTAGACAGCTAGCTAGTAAGTTTTCTTTGTAGTCTTGGTGCCTGGTGGCTTAGTCCTACCAGAGTTAGCCTGCTGCAAGAGCTTCTCTCGAAAATCTACTGTTACGGTAAGTTCTTATGTAATTGCACTGTTCTGCATTTTCAATAATCTCCTGTAGTATTTTCTAACAATTCAGCCTTGATGAAAACTAGAAATTAGTGTCACAACTCCCATAGTGCCCCTTGGTGTCGGCAGGACAGTGTGCAGTGACACTTCTTGTCTGGATCCACCAGGTAGGTCCCTTTATTATCTGCCCCCCCCATATGACCCAAGGTCCCTGTCCTGTGAGGGGTAGTTTGGGGGACAGGGGGATGTTGAGTCCGAACTCCCTGCCTGAACAGGTGACTCCCGCATCCTCACTGTAATCGCCATAAGTTTCCCTCATCCCAACAGGAACCTGTACTCCCACACAGCAGCCTCTCCTCACTGGCAGTTAACATTACCTTGCCAGATGTGTCTGGCCCTGGCTCTGAAATGAGCACTGTGCTGGGAAGCTGCAGCAGCTCCATACCCCAGCTGTTTACAGGCCACAGCAGCATCCTGTTTGTCCCAGCTGCACACCATCCCCCACTGACCACCGTGATAAATCTCCACTCTCCCAGCAGAGGGAGTACCTCTATTCACCAGTCTCAGCTGCTCACCATCTCCAGCTGCAAAAGAGAAAAGAAAACTTTCATCAGTCCCCATCCCAACGCACTGCTGCTAAATGTGCTCATCACTCATCTATCCTGATCTGATCCCCCCATTGTAAACTATCACTCATCCATCCTGACCTGATCCCCCCATTGTAAACTATCACTCATCCATCCTGATCTGACCCCCCCATTGTAAAAATGAGATTTATTACAGGAGGAGGTTCCCAGTTACTGCTCTCAGCTCACTCTCAGCTGTGAGAATATTATAGGCAATATGGAGGTCACTGACCTTCCTGGCTCTTACCTGACAGACAACATACTCCCATCCTGCGGGTCCTGGGTTTGGGCTCTCTTAACTAGGAACTGTCATCTTAAATAAAAAAAAAAAATGCACATCATTTTAACAAAATGAAAAAAAATGACTTGCATGCCCCATGCTAAAACAGAGAGAACCACTGAATATTCTAGAAATATACACTTCGGCCAGGCTGTTGTAGGTATTAAAAAGTGTAGGAAAATGCAAAGAAGTATTTCATTTTAGAAAATAGGCTGGAGATTTCTAGCTCTCTAATTGGCTGAAAGTCATGCCCACCTGGTACATTAAGTGCCAGCAGAGCCCTGCAAAGAACAAGTGCCAACCTGTCCTGCCTCACTACCAAACTGGTATCACTCTGCCAGTTTGCATTTTATAACTTTCAAGTCACCATTTTTTCCTGCTCACTAAGCAAGAGAAAAGAGTGAGTCAGGTAGCCCCAACACACACACACACACATATGTCCCTCCTTACAACTCCAGTGTCATTCTGTTTCTTCAAAATGAAAAGTACCTTTTTTCATTTCTGGTGAGTTCCTTAGCCGACTTCAGTATTGCTGTCTGATCATGCCCAAAATGGACACTGCACCACACTCACTATGTCACTGACCAGCTCACTCCTTGCTTGAACTCGCAACCACAAATAGTTTATATTTTAAAAACAAGTCTCTAGCGCTAGTCCCATTGAAGTGCTTTCACTACTGTTACACTGTCCATCTCTCATTTGCGGGGGGGAGGGGGGTTAACAGAAAGGGAAAGGGGAAATTGTTTAACCAGGAAAGGTACACTGAGTCGGAGCTTGTTTCCAGGTGTGACCTGGAAGCACAAGGAAGTTAAGTGACTTGCTCAGGGTCACAGAGTATGCAAGTGGGGACTGATGGGATTCAAACCCAGGTCTCTAGATTTGCAGCTAAGTGCCCTTAACCACTATACTATACTGCCTCAGAAAAAACGAATAAGTAGCAAACTAAGACAGATACTGTGACTCTGCAATGTTAAAAAAAAATACTGTCATAAGCAGCAGCATGTCTACTGGCGATTCAACCAGTTCAAGTACTATTTTACAGAAACTACTATTTATATCAATTTTTTTAAATATTTGACCTTCACTTATAAGTGCTTTTTAATTTTATTTCATTTTATTAAAATGTCACCACTAACCAGTTTTCTGCAATAATACCCTCCAAGGTGGGCAGTATGGACAATACCAGACCTACCAGGGGCTATAAGGACCTCTGCCTGTGATGTCAGGCCTCATTACACCTCTGGGCAGTCTGGTATTGCCCAATATCACCCACACTGTTGGGTATTATTGCTTAAATCATGGGCAAACAAAATATAGAACACTGTTGTGTGTAAGAAAGAAATGAATAAAATTGCTCTCTCCTGCACAAACGCACATATGGCACAATGAAAGACAGTTCTCACACACATCATGGTGAGCATTAAATGTTGTGACTATGTTTATCCTTTCACATTTTCTGTCATAGACAAGAGACACCCAGAGATATTCCCATTAAGACAGGACAGGTAATAGGTAGGAAGTGAGGCAGGGAGCTGGTTTATTTTATTTGGCACCCTTCTAAAAACTCAGACTGCATTGTAGATCATGATACATACAACATAAAGGACAACACATGCAATTAAATATACAACAAAAAACAACATTACACATAAAACAGTGAAAGCCTGAACAACACAATATTTTATGTATTCTTTTAAGTAATGGGAAGGAAGAAAATTGCAAGGGGACAGGTTGTGTTTGTCACCATGGAGGCCACTGCATGACAGAGAAAGTGAGAAAAATAAACCAGAGATTAAGATAACCAATTCCTGTGTAGACTGGGGCCATTTAAAATCAGATACTCTTTAGTAAGTAGCAATCATAAAATACAGTAATGGATCTCTCCCCCTTATTTTGTCACATTTTATAGTGTATAGCTGTACCGCACAATGAATCTGGCTCACTCAATGAACCTTAATATTCAATATTAGTTTATTATGTCAAAACAAGACCATATATCACTCAAATGCTCCGTAGCCAAGTCCCTTCATTGGAGGAAGTGATCAGGAATCAGAAATGGATATACTATTAATGATGTCCCCAAAACAGTGAATTCATTTTCATAAGCATATTTTATCTTAAATATGGGACATTACCATTCTTCAGTGTTTGAAGCTCATAAGCGTCTTGCTACATACAGTAGTTAATGTAGTCTCAAATATTTGTGCAGGCAAAGGAATATAAAACAATTCCTAAGTCTCTGGAGGTGTTTTTAGCTGACATGCACTCCTTTTGTGCTGTGCTGCCTAGAAATGTTTGATTGTGTTTTTATATATGAATAGCCACAACAATTCAGGTCCAGGGTTTTAAATAATTGATTAGCAGTTTTTTCCTGGGACAATACTAACTGTACAGAAAATATTTATATAGTTTTTCTAAAAGTGTTATGTTTGTTAAACACAATGAGGCAAGTGCTATGCATATTTACAATGTTTTAGCACTTTTATGAGCAAAACGCTAATCAATTTTTAGAGTTAAATAAAACCCTGAGGTCCCTTGTTAAGTTTGCCTCTCCCACCCCCAACCCCCAATCTTTATTTTTTTTATTACTTATGAGTTTGGGAACCAGTGATATCTATTGAGCTAAAAGTTATGATGAAGCTTTCCACACAAGGTTTCCACCCAACAGATGTCACTGGCTCATTGAACTGCTAAGTAACTAAAAAATAAACTCGTTTTTAACTTCAGTGGGAGGGGATCCAGATGGACTGTCACACCAATAATGTTGCACACTCAGCACTGACATCAGACACTGAGGTTCCCTTCAGAACCAGAAACCTGGCCAGACAGTCGTATATGTAGCCTCCCCCCAATTTGGGGGTTTGCCTTAAGTGTCTTCCTGGGCTCCAGTAATGCCCATTCCTAGGCAGCCATCCTGCAGAGGTAGTTAATCCATAGTTATTTGTTAATCCTGTTGAATGGGAGTGTCATGATGTGACTCCGCGTCTGTCCCTTTAACACATAAGCCAGTGTGTGTATATACAGTCAATGGTCTGGGCTGGGTTCGAGTGTTTCAAAGCTTGTGACCTGTCAGACCCCACTTTAATCTGCTCCACTTTACTGTCGATAGTAAAGCAAAGGGAGCTTTAGCTATTACTGTAAATGTTTACTTCTGAATTGTTATATTTAAACTAGAGTGTTTGTTTTAACCTGCTTTCCTGCAGTTTGTTTGTCCAAATGGAAGCCACCATGTCTGGTCTGGGACTTCAGGAATTTGGACTAATTGGGACACAGCGGAACTTCAGGGTCCTTAGTTCAAGTGCCTTGTGGGAAGGAAAACTGTGGTTCTTGTAATTTTGTAGGTTGGCACCTAAACTGACTAATGGGAGCACCAGACCTGTTTTTGACAGCTCCCCTAGCCAACCAGATTGCTAGAAAACTGGACTAGTTCAAGACCTATTAGAGAAAAAGAGTTCAGTTGCTTGGAGAGCTGAGAGAGTGCGCAGCTCAAGCCATTGTGAAGCAGATCCAGAGAAGGAGTTGTGGAGAACTGGCAGGGAAAGGCATGCCTTGCCTTCCTGCTGTTGTTTCCAGCATTGGACTGCTTTGTAGCAGTAATCAGACTGATTAAAAACTAATTTTTAAACTGTGGAAATTAGTCCTGAGATTCTGAGAAATGCAGCTTGAAATACTGGACCGAGAGGAGCTTCTGTGAAGCGTTCGGCCCAAGAGTTGTGTGAGAGACTGCTATTGCGAGTTGAAAGGTTTGCTCAGTGAGTCTACTGATATATTGAGCCAGTCTAAAAATTATCTAGAAGGTAGAGAAGTGAATTCTGTTTTCATTAAATGTGCTGAATGCTTATCGTGGGTTACGGGTTACTGTTCAGGGACTCCTGCTTTCCAGAAAGGAGCCCATCTTTGCCAGTGACTGAATTGTCTTCCATTTGGAGGTTTTCACCAGAAATAACTGAATTTTGCCAGAAATGTTTATCCAGCCTTGGGCCTATGCCAAAGTTGGCCCAAGCTATCCATTTCTGCACCAGTTACTGTTTTCTTGACAAGAGACCAGATTTGGGATCCAGCCTCTGTGCAGCAAGGAATTGCAGGTTGTGGCCACCTGGAGGGAAAGGCCGTGAAGCAGAGGTGAGTCATGCAGGCCCAGTTTCCCCATGCTCTTCAGAGTTCTGCAGCAGGTCTTCATATCTCCAGACCCTCTTCAAACAACTGGTGCCATGAGTAAACCCAGGGTAGCTCCCTGCAACATTTCTTCTAATCATTTTGTGGTACCATCTGATTGCTTCAGTGTGTTATAGGGTTGCAAAGGACTGGGCCAACTGGCCAGGATTACAAATATCCAAAGTCTTGTTTGTGCATGTTAACTGCCTTTTCTTTCCATCAAGGGCCCCACCAACAGCTGCAACACCGGCCAACCCCGGCACTGTTTCTGGCCAGCCAGCTTAACATTCTGGGTACCCAGGGTTGTCAGACTGTTTATTCTGGGACTAAAGTGCATACATAGTAACCTGAATCAAATCAGTAAAGTAATCATTCTTCTAGATTCACGCCCCCATCCATATTCATGTCCCCTTAATAAACCTGATTTGCTGTTTTCACATTTAAACTGGCCTATGAGCACAATCTTAGGGGGGGTACAGTATTGAAAGTGTATGTTTGCCTTTCTAATCTTGGCTATACAGGGTGTTCCAGTGGAGTTTCTGAAGATCTGTCCCTGGTGGTAAGTGCAAGGGTTGTGTGCATATTATTGATGTTTAATGCTGACAGTGTGCCAACTACTACAAGGAGTTATATCTTGTTACAAGGTATTGGGTCACTAGGTGGGCTTGTGGGTGGTTATAGCTTCCCAGAGGGCTATACCAGGTTAGGTAGATACCTCCACTATTATTACTCTTGGTGGAGGCACCATAATATCGAATCCAGGCCCCTCAACCCTTTGGTCAGAAGTGCAGGCAAGAGTAGTAACCCTAGAGACAGCGCCACCTAGGGGTTACATCTTGGAGGCACCACTGGGATTAGCACACCCTAGCGGTCAAAGCACACAATTTCAGTTAAGCTCCATCTAGAGCTCACTGTTGTTATGGGCAACTTCATGCAGCATGCCACCAGTACGGACAGTATTACTAGCACAGATTCTGACTCCCTCTCTAAAGAAATGGCTGTACAGCAGTTGATTGGTTGGTGTATGGGGAGAGAGATTGACCCCTCCCATGCCTTTTTGTTGCTAGACATACCCTTGGGCACTAACAAAGACATAGACGGGGCACTTTCAAAATTTGACAGTCTCTGGGAGGTTATGATAGTAGGTTGACAAGCTGACCTGACTGCTCAAATACTAATGGTTCAAGTGGAGTGTAGTCACCCAGTGGACAGTACTAAGTTGCCTAAAACTATTGCCATTGATGGGTCCCCAGCAGTCTGGAGGGTGGTCACTAGGAATAGTGAGGGTTCCTCAGAGCCAGAACCCCCACCAATATCTGAGAGTCTTCAAGGAAAAACTGGCAAAATGGTTACAGGCTGAGGGTCAAACCATTGAGGACTTGGAAAAGATATTTAAGCCTCCTGGGAGTACTCCTCCTCTGGCACCTACACCTGTCTCAGTGCCTGTCCCTGCACCAGCTCCTTTGCCTACATCAGTGCTGGCACCTCTGCCTGTGCCCTCAGTCAGGCATGATTTTTACCACAAGTTAAGTGTGTTCTCTGGCATTATTCCCACACCCCAGGGAGAAGATGATTTTGAGACTTGGTTGGACTATGCCTCACCTCTCATTCAAGAACGGCAGTGCAGCGAGGCTGAGAAAAGAAAGAGAATTATGGAGAGTCTCAAGGGCCCAGCTTTGGATGCTGTCCTAGCTTTCCAAGCCTTCAATCCTGTTGCCCCTGCCCAAGAGTGCCTGGCCACTCTAGAGGATGTACTAGGGAGCACAGAATCTAATGAGGACCTTTGGTTAAAATTTAAACTCACTCACCAGTGGCAGGGAGAGTCTTTATCTGCTTTTCTGGACCAGGTAGAAAAAAATTTGCAACAAATGCTCCGCAAGGGAGGTGTGGCCCCTCAGGTTCTAACCCACATGCGGCTAGAGGCAGTGTCACAGTCCCCCTGTGCTGATCTTTCAGCTGCGCTTGAAAGAAAAAATGGACACTCCACCTTCCTACCAAGTGCTGATGAAGGAGGTCCAGAAAGCTGAACGAAAAGGGGAGGAATGCTGGGAGTTCCAACCCACGTCCACAGCAACTGTTTGGGTTTTCAATGGTATGCAGGCAACTGCAGCCCATGGGTGTGATCAGACCTGTGATGGGAGGCCCACTGAGCACAAAGAGATTATTGGGGGCTCTTCACAATTGACAAAGATACTTAAAGAAATCAGAGAACTTAAAACTGGTGCCACCGACAGGGCTGCCTCCTCTGATAATTACCCAGATGCCCGTCAAACTACATCTGCTATGGGGTGGGAGAGTCCATTCAGGTGCACCCTGTAGATGGCAGTATAAGGACTGAATTAAGTGAATTATGTGCCATGGTGAAGGAATTAATGGGACATGGTGTGCAGCCTCCACCTTGGCAAAGAGAGAGAGTCAACCAAGACCCTCTGAGGTCACCGCCCTTGTTCAGCACCAATTGTATATTCTTCTCCACTCCACAACCATGAAAATCAGCAAACTCCCAAAGTACCAACACAGCTCAGGCAGCCTAGAGAATGTGCATTCTGTTACCACTGTGGGGAGGATGGTCATACTAAAGGATGCTGCCAGTTCCCTGAAGATTTAAGAAAAGTGAACACCAAGCTGTTGAATCAAGTCAAGCAAAACCATTCCAAATCCTCTGGCAAGTCCTTTTCATCTAAGGCCACTGTAGAAAGACCTGGTAAGACAGCTCCTCCAGACTGGTCAGAGATGGTAGACCCCTGTATGGAGTCCACGGTCACATTAACGGTATCCCAGCCCGAGCCATATTGAACAGTGGATCTCAGGTCACTATTATATTTAAAGACTGGTATGATCAACACATGTCTGACCACCTTCTACAACTCTTCAAAGGACTGCATGTATGGAGTTTAAGTGATAAAGCTTATCCGTACCTTGATTACTTACGGATATGGCTATCTTTTCCTTCTACTGTTGCTGGCATGGATGGGCCTGTGGGGACCCTGGCCTTGGTCTGCCACCAACGGGCCTACATGATGGAATTCCTTTACTAATTGGCACTGCTGCTCATATGTTTGGCTGATTAGCTCAGCTGTGCCAAGAGAGACAAGCCTGAAAGACTGGATGAGCTCTACACATCCATGCCGTGGTGTGAAAAGCATATGAAATGCAGATGCAGGCTAAGGAGACTGACAAGGACAAGCCTGTGGGGATTGTGTGGTAAAAAGATCCAGCACCTCTTGTTCTGCCACCTAATGCATAGTGTAGTGTCAGCAGCGAAGTGCAGATGAAAAAAGATGATACCAACCAGATCCTTATGCTGGATGCTCTAGAGGAAGGAAAGTTCCTAGATGGTCTCCTACTTAAACCTAGTATACAGCCTGCTCGTGCTTACGCATATGCTCAGAGGGTGGTGGTCCAAATCTGAAATGTGACCAACCGAAAAATTTAAAGTCAACCGAGGTTGTACCCTGGCTAAGGTATATTGCACAGATACCACTGTGTTACCTAGCAAGTGCCGTACCAAGGAAGATGGTGAAGTAACTCCCAACATGTTCTATTTTGGAGAGTCCCCCATTCCCGAAGAGTGGAAGAATAAAGTTAGTTGCAAGCTGGCACAGCGGAGTAGGTGTTTTCATTGAAGGAATGGGATGTTGGGTGCGTTACCGGTGCTGAACACCATATCAGGCTCCATGACAGGAGACCATTTAGAGAAGGTCACGTCCGTTGGCACCTGTGGAAATTGATGATGTTCGATGCCACCTCCAAGAGATGTTAGCAGCTGGCATCATCCAGGAATCCCACAGCCCTTATGCATCCCCCATTGTAGTAGTTTGAAAGAAAAATGTCTCAGTGAAGATGTGCATGGACTACAGGACACTTAACTGAAGGACCATACCAGATTAGTATACAATGCCTCATATCCAGGATGCCCTTGATTGTCTTAATGGAAGTCAGTGGTTCTCCGTCTTAGATCTCAGGAGCGGGTACTACCAAATCCCGATGGCACCAGAGGATAGAGAGTAAACTGCATTTCAGTCTTCAGCTAGAGGAGAGAGAAAGGTCCTTTAGCTGCTGAGTGTGTCTGTAAGTTGATTTAAAGTAGTTTTTTCAGCTGCCATTTCTGTGTGTTGGACATTGTATTTGAGGTCTGTTAACTGCAGAAGCAGTTGTGGTCTGGCAAATGTTGTCTGAACCTTCTTTTGCTGAGCAGTTGGGGAAAGGATTTACTTGCTGGATAAGCATTTCATTCTTTTTCAGTCTGTGAAGGAACTAGAAGGAGAAAGGATCAGATCTATGCAGTAAAGTAGCTTCTTCTTGTTTTTACATTGTTTCTTGTGAATTTTACTTGGTAGAAGGTTATTTCTTTTCTTTCTTACTACTTCTAAGGGACTAGCAGGGTATTGTTTTGGGGCTGTTGGAATTTTGAAACCTGTTTTGGTGGCTATAAGTGGGCTCATTTGTTTGATGTTTCACTGTGCAGCAGGCTGCATTTGTGGAGGCCTATTTCTTCTGATTTAAAACCTATTTGGTGTGATTTAATTGGGGCTGTTTCTTTGAACTGGAGACCTATATCTTCTAATTTCAAGCCTATTTTTATGTGTTGTTGGTGAAGCTGTTTGAATTGGAGACCTGTTTCTTTTGGTAGCAAACCTATTTTGGGGTCTTTGAGTAGAATTGTGATTAATTTTCGATGGCTTCACTAGCTGCAAAGTTTAGTGCATAATGGGGGAAGGGTGCCAATGGTCTGACCAGGGGCCTCAGCTACCTGATTGTTTCTGGAAGACTTGGGCTGGTCCCACCCACCCCTGGTCCATAATTTCCTTTATACCAGGAGTTCTGACATCACTTCCTCAAACGGGCAAAGGATATGCACCTGTCATAGCAGAAGCAGAAATCCAGGAAAGGAACAGCAGCGAGTGAAGAGGTGACTGCTATCTCAGTGGAAGGGAAGTAACTGCATATCAAGGAGCTTTCATTGTTACTTCTTTGCATTTCTATTGCATTGTGGAAAGGAGGAGTAGGAGTTTGAAGAAGGTTGTGCAATAGCTACTTAAAGGCTTTTTTTGGGTGTGGATAGGAAGCATAGGAATATAAAAGCAGTTGCTCAATCTATCTAAATGTGTACAACAAAGGAGGTAAGGGAAATTAAGAAAAGAATGTTTTGCACTGGTGGGGAGAGAGGGGAGACTTGGGGGAGTGTTTGGTATCCTTCATCTGGAAGGGTGGGGGGGTCACTGGAGGGCAACGACAGCAATGGGTAGGTGGTAGGCTGCAACAACTGTGGTGCACCAATCTTTCTGAAAATTGCCTGGAGTGTGAGGGGATGTTTAGTGTGCAACCACATAGAGAAACTTAGAAAGGAGATCGAGGGTCTGCAGGAGGAACTAAGACAGGCAAGGCAGACTGGGGGTGGGTTTAGCCCAATACTGGAGGGAGGAAGGAGGGGAGATGAGGAAGGGCAATTTGAGCCAACAGTGGTGAGGAGAGGGTCAGAAGAAGGAAAGCAGAGACAAAGGAGCCCAGGCCAGGAAGAACGATTGCTGGGGAAACCAGGTCAGGAGACAAAAGACAAATGGAAGGAGGAGATAGGGACTTGTGAGGGGAGGTGAAGAAGTGGCAAAAGTCATGGAGTGCAAAGGAGAGAACAGATTACTATGAAGAAAGAGGAAGTGGGCATTTGTGAAGGGTCTTCAGAAAATAGTTTTGCACTGCTAGAGAGGAAGAAGGAGGAGGAGGAGGGAAATGATGAAATCAGAGGAGTAATTGATAAATGCCTGGACCAAACTGGAGTGAAGGGAAGTTCTGCTGGGAGACTTGCAACAGGGACAAAAGGGAGAAATAATGTGCAGGAGGAAGAGGAGGAGCCGGAAATGAGAGAGGGAGATGAATGGAAGCAAGCAGGGAGTAAGAGGGGCAGAATCTTAGTGCTGGGGGACTCAGTACTAAGAGGAGTCAGATAGGGTAGCAAGGGGGAGAGGCATAGTCACATTTGGGTGGAGGCCATGCCAGGAATGACAGCAGAAAGGGTGGGACAATCTGTTCTGAAATATACCAGAAGGGGTAGGGACAAGCCTCATTTAATTATACATCTTGGGATGAATGACCTGGCTGACAAGACAGTAGATATAGTCCAGAGGAGGTTTAAGGAACTAGGACAATTATGTGAGGGGGCAGGAAGATCAGTAACTTTTTCAGAGATACCTCCAGTGCCCAAGGCAAGCACAACAAGAAAGCTGAGAATAGAGGAATTTAGTGGATGGCTAAGAACCTGGTGTTGTGCTAAAGGGTATGGGCTGTTGAGGGGGGTGGGGAGGAACCTGGGAGGACAGTAGTCTCTATGATAAGGACAGACTACACTTGAGTGAGGAGGGAAAGAAAGTGTTGAAACAGAGGATGGAGGAGTACACAGAGGAAGTTGGGAATTTAAACTAGGAGCGGGGGGTGGCAATTGGGCAAGAGACATGCGGAGACCACAGGTTGGGAAACCATATGAGCTTACCCCACATAACAGTGACAAAGAACAAATGGCAAGTACTATTGGTGATGCTAGTAAAGGAGGGCAAGATGGGAGGGGAAAGGGTGGAAGGTGGTGACCCTTAATGCTAAGAACCTTGGAAGGAACACTACAGAGTTACAGGTGCTCATGGCAGAGGGAGAGGTGGACATTGCAGCCATCACAGAAACATGGGCCATCCAATACAATGACTGGAACCTGTCTGTACAAGGGTACAGGTTATTTCGTAGGGACAGGGTGATTAGGAAGGGAGGAGCTGTGGCACTATATGTGAAGGAAGGACTGAAGTGTGTAAGAGAGGAAGGGGAGGAGGGTAGTACGGAGTCAATTTGGATGCAAATCCAGGATTCCAAGAATAGGATTCTCAGAATGGGAGTGGTGTACAGGCCACCATCTCAGGTGGAGTAGTTAGACAGGGAACTAGCGGGAAAGATCAGGAGGACCTGCGAGAAGGGTAGTGTGGTGACTGTGGGGGACTTCAACATGCCAGGAGTGGACTAGAGTACCCCAACAACCAGGAACAGAAGGGAGCAGGTACTGCTGGATGCCTTTCTGGACAGCTTCCTGCTGCAAATGGTCAGAGAACCAACCAGGTTAGGGAATACCCTTGACCTTGTGCTGGCAAATGTGGACTTTGTGAGAGAACTTACAGTGGAGGAACCACTGTCAGGGAGTGACCACCACTCAGTATGGCTCACATTCGATATGGGCAAGGAAGGCATGGAATCTGGCACAAGCGTGCTGGACTTCAGGAGGGCCGACCTTGGGAGGATGAGGGAAGTGGTAAAAGGGTACCTGGCCAGAATTCAATCTAGTATGGACACTAACAAGAGGTAGGAGCTCATAAAGCTGGGGATAGTGGAGGCAACCAAAACCTGCTGCAAGGCCCAGAGCAAGAAGGCTAGGGCTAGGAAACTGAGCTGGTTGAGCAAGGAGGTCATGGAAAAGGTAAGGAGGAAAAGAGCTGCCTTTAGGAGGTACAAGTTTCTATGTTTCTATGTTTCTACAAGAAAACAGGGAAGGGGAGGACAGGGAGGAGCACTTGACGGAATCGAGGGAGGTGACAAGGGCAGTAAGGGGAGCCCAGGCATCTACGGAACTCAGGCTGGCACAAGGCATTAAGAAGGGGAAGAAGGACTTCTTTAGGTACATCAGGGAGAAAAGGAGCTGTAAGGACCACATAGTAAGGATTAGGAAGGAGGGGGGTTGGGTGGAAGCAGGGTGCAATAAGGCAGAAGCATTAAATGATTACTTCTGCTCGATATTTACTAAGGAGAAGAGGGGGGTGACACCCAAAGGGGAAGAATGGCAAAAACAGGGGGGGAGGGGGTGACAGATGTAGAAATCATGGAGGGCAGAGTTCAGGAGGGTTTAAAGGCACTGAGGGTGGACAAGGCTCCAGGCCCAGATGGCATCCACCCCAGGGTACTGAAGGAGCTGGCAGAGGTCCTTTCAGGACCTTTGGCAGACCTATTTAATGCGTCACTACATTCGGGGTGTGTACCTCAGGACTGGAGGATGGCTCATGTGGTGCCCCTCCACAACAGTGGCCCTAAGGATGAACTGGGAAACTACAGACCAGTGAGCCTCACATCCATCGTGGGTAAGCAAATGGAAACTATCCTGAAGGAGAGGCTGGTGGCCCTCCTAGAGGCCAAAGGGCTACAGGACAGCAGACAGCATGGCTTCATACGTGGCAGATCCTGCCAAACCAACCTGGTGGAGTTCTATGACTGGGTAACTAGGCAACTGGACAGGGGCCATGTAGTAGATGTCCTGTATCTGGACTTCAGTAAGGCATTCGACTCGGTGCCGCATGGAAGACTGGGAAGTAAGTTAGAAGGTACAGGGGCAGGTGCAAAGCTGGTGAGATGGGTAGGGAACTGGCTTCAGGGAAGGCAACAGAGGGTGGTGGTGGGTGGGGAGCTCTCACACCCAAGGGTAGTGACGCGGTGTTCCACAGGGCTCGGTGTTGGGACCAGTGTTGTTTGGGATATTCATTGCAGACATATCATTGGACATCAAGAGCAAGATCAGTCTGTTTACTGATGATACCAAGGTAGGAGCGGTGGTGAATGACCTAGGGAGATGGCAGGGGGTGTAGGATGATCTGGCAAAGCTTGAAACATGGTCAGACACCTGGCAACTGGGGTTTAATGCCAAAAAGTGCAAGGTGCTGCACTTTGGGATGAAGAACCCAAGGAGGAGGAGTTACCAGCTGGAGGGAGCGCAGCTAGCCCAGACAGAGGAGGAGAAGGATCTGGGGATGCTCATTACAGGGTCAATGAACAACTCGGCACAATGTAGGAAGGCAGCTGCAAAGGTCAACAAAATGCTGGGTTGTATTGCAAGGGGTATATCCTTGAGGAGGAAGGAGGTGATTATGCCACTGCATAGATCATTAGTTAGACCGCACCTGGAGTACTGCGTGCAGTACTGGCACCTGTATCTGAAGAGGGACATTAAGTTACTGGAGGAGGTGCAGCACAGGGCGACAAAGATGATCAAGGGGCTGGGGGACTTATCATACAAGAGGAGGATGAGGGAGTTGAACATGTACTTGCTGGAGGAGAGGAAGGACAGGGAGGACATGATTGAAACCTTTAAGTACATGAAAAGAATAAACAAGACAGGTACAGAGGGGCTGTTCAAAGTAAGGAAGGGGAGGGCCACCAGGGGCCATGATATGAGACTGGAGTGAGGAAGGTTCAGGAGGGAGATGAGGAGACACTTTTTTACAGAGAGGGTGGTGGCTGGGTGGAATGTGTTACCTGCAGAATTGGCATCCAGTAGAACAGTGGATTGCTTCAAAAGGGGATGGGACAGGACAAGGGGGAGGGTCAATGAAGGGGAAGGGTGGAAGGAAGGGGCAGCTGCAGAATAAAGGGTGCTAGCTGCACATTCGAATAGACTTGATAGACCTCTAGGCCTTTATCTGCTGGCAGATTTCATATCTTCGTATCTATCCCCTGGGCCTCTACAAATTCTTGTGCATGCCCCAGGGCATATCTGGAGTACCAGCCACCTTACAAAGATTAATGGAGTGAGCTGTAGGTGACATGAACCTCCTTGAATGCCTAGTTTATTTGGATGATGTCATCGTGTTTGGCAAAATGCTCAAAGAGCATGAGGCTCGTTTGTTTAATGTCCTGGACCGGTTAGAAGAATTCAGATTAAAACTGTCTATCGACAAGTGCCAGTTTTTTCAACAATCTGTAAAGTATGTGAGCCACATTGTATCTTCTGAAGGCATCCAAACCAACCCGAGCAAAATAGAAGCCTTAACCATCTGTCCACAGCTTAACAACCTTAAAGAACTGCAAAGATTCCTAGGTTTCTTTGGATACTATTGGCGCTTTGTAAAAGATTATGCCAAAGTAATTCTCCCACTGCTCAGTCTGACCCAAGGGTATCCACCTAACAATCAGAAACACAAAAGGGGTGCTGTAAAGGAGGGTGATAAAGTCTACTTCAAGCCTAGTGAACTATTTGGAGCCCAATGGACCCCTGCTTGCAACATAGCCTTTTACGACATCATCCATCGGCTTACACATGCCCCAGTACTCACCTATGCCGATCCAGCTAAACTGTATGTGCTACACACAGATGCCAGCCTAAGTGGACTTGGAGCCGTACTTTATCAGGAATATGAGGAAGGATTACGTCCAGTGGCATTTGCCAGTAGAAGCTTGACTCCATCTGAGGAAAACTATCCTGTGCATAAACAAATTATTTGCTTTGAAATGGGCAATAGCTGACCAGTTTCATGAATATCTATATGTGCCAGAATTCTAGTAGAAACAGACAATAATCCCCTCACATATGTCCAAACCTCATCCAAACTGGATGCCACTGGGCACAGATGGTTGTCTGCTCTTTCAACTTATGATTATTCGGTGAAGTACCGTCCAGGCTTCAATCACATTGATGCCAATGCCCTGTCCAGACGTCCTGTATCAAATTCTGAGTGGGTGAGAATGTCAGAACAATCTGTAAAGGCTCTATGCCACAAATTTGACAAAGATGAACACCTGTCTTTTGAAACCATAGATTGCCTAGTCGATTGTCTGGGGCCTCCAGAAACCTGTGTTCCTGTAGCCTACTGTAACTTTGCAGCCTTGGATCTGAGCAGACCACCCAACTCACTCCAGTAGACATCCAAAAGGAGCAGTATCATGATCCTATGATCAAACCTGTGCTGGAGGCCCAAAAAAGAAAAAAAAAGATTCTAAGCTATGGTCAGAAGATCCGAGAACTGCCTTACTATTCAGAGAGGGGCCTAAGCTTAAACTGCACAACAAACTGCTGAACGGAGAGATTACCAATGGACAAGGCAAAGTCTTTAAACAGCAATTAGTGTTGCCTTCTGCATTTAAAATATGTGGTCCTAAGAGCGCTCCATGACAAAATGGGACATTTGGGCAGTAAGAGGACAGCTGTCTTAGCCAGAGCCCGGTTCTACTGGCCTAGAATGAATGCACATTTAGAGCAGTATACTAAAACCTGTAGCTGATGCCTCTAAAGAAATGCCCAGCCACAGAAAGCAGCGCCCTTGGTGAACATCGCCACTAGTGCACCCATGGAGCTTGTATACATTGACTTTTTAAGCTTGGAGCATGATGCAAAAAATATTGGCAACGTGCTTGTCATGACAGACCACTTCACCCATTATGCACAGGCCTATCCAACAAAGGTCAAAATCCAAAGGCCTAAGGGAAATTCTCTCTCTCTCTCTCTCTATATATATATATATATATATATATATAAAACATCCTTAAAGTGGAGCTGGTTGCTTGGTATGCTTCCTTGACGTCCAAACAATTCTCATTCAACCGCTCTTGGTGAAAATGAAACACAAACCAATTTTCACATTCTTATATATTTTATTTATTTAATGGTTGCCCCAACGTTTCGCCAGATAATGGCTTCTTCTGGGGGACTGTATCCATCACGTCCTGCTACAGTTAATAGTGACAATCATTCTGAGTCAGATGACAGTGAATATGGAAATACAGATTATCCTTCTTTCAAACAAGCTCAGCTGTTACAAGGCAATCCTTTTGTGTAATATGGGAGACAGTGCTGACAATCACAAAGTATCAGATAATCTTGCACTCTCGACCACTCCAATTCTGCCTGATAGTGAGGTGCAAAGTATAACTTCAAAAGTAGCTGATTCTTTACCTATTGTGGAACTACCTGAGTGATACTGAAATATCTGGGCCTAGCGAACCTATTTTATCTATTTATTTATTTAGGGAAGAGTTTCACCAGAAAAACACACTGAACAACAAGTTGCTCGTTTCATGGTGTGTTCTGGGAGAGGGGGAAGAGGGGAACAATAGGCAATATTGTATAGATAAATCAAACGTACATTTTCAAGGCCAGATCATCGGTGCAATGGTTGGATTTCCGCTTGTGACACCGGTGACCCAGGTTCGGGAGCAGACCCAGGGCGTCAGAGGGCTAACCTGGGGAAGAAGGATTGAGCATTCTACGACTGCTCTCCTTTTCCAGGGGGGAGGGTGGAGGAGTGTTCAACACTGTGGGGACACCCAGCGGAGGCTGAACAGCATCGCGAGTGCTGACACCCAGCACACTCAGGGGGCAGGGCAGATGCTGGTCATCATTGCATGTCCCACCCTTGGCTATAGGGGGAAAACACATGCTGCCTGCCACCAGGATGATGCCTGCCCCTCCACTCTAATGAGCTCCCAGACCAACTCCCGGACCTATCCCGTTGTCTGTGGCACTTGGGCCGGTGCCGCAACCCCACCCTGGGGAGTAATCCAGGGGGAACCCAGGAGTTGTGTCTAATGTTGGAGTGGGTGCAGAGGGGGCTGTGACCTGGGGGGAAGATTCAGCAGCTAGGTGGCAAAGAAAAAATAGAATTAAAAAAAAGTACATTTTCAATTACAGTTTGGTATGGCATATACATAGCAAACCGATGCAGATAAAGTGAGTGCACATATACAAAAGTGGTTGGATAAGACACATACAAAGGTAGAATCGAACCAAATACATTTACAAGGTTATATATATGGTGCAACAAAGCAAAATAAGCTTTTGAGGCGCAATAAAAGTATTGAATGGTTAGGGATGCAAAATCTAGTTACTACCGGTCCGAACTTAACTCTTCCTCTAACAGTACAACTAAATTCTGGAAAACCTTAAAGGAAGTCCAAGGCCACAGTTCTGCTAGTCCATTCCCACCAAAAATCTCTTCAGGCAACTCAGTTGTTACTGACAAGCAAGAAATCCTTGAACGCTTTAATAATCACTTTGCCACCGCGGGCCTAGCGTTTGATGACTCCCTCGTTTCTAGCCTACGTGCACAACTATTTACTCCTAGCTCAACTTGCCCAGGCCTTGCCCCAACCTCTCCCCCTCCTCGCATGATATCCTCCTTCTCCCCCTCTCACAGTAAAAGAAGTGGAGGACCTTCTGCTCTATCTGGATTGTAGGAAAAATACTGGGGCAGACCTGATAGAGCCCTTCTTCCTCAAACTTGGCTACCACGTTCTGTCGCCCGCAATCACCCATCTCTTCAACATGTCCTTTACCCAGGGCTCACTACCAGCCATCTGGAAAACTGCCCATGTTATTCCACTATTTAAATCTGGCAGCACTAGTGATCTTAATAACTACCGCCCCATCTCCTTACTCCCTACCCTCTCTAAGCTTCTGGAAAAAGTGGTTAATACCCCGTTCAGACAACACATCAACGACTTGGACCTTCTAAACCCTGTTCAGTCTGGCTTCCGACTCCACCATAGTACCACCTCGGCACTTGCTAAGGTCATGAACGACTGATTGACAGCCTTGGATGCCAGAAGCTGTGTGCGCTCTGTTTTGCGACCTTAGCAAAGCCTTCAACATGGTAGACCACTCCTTGCTCCTGGTTGCTCTATGGAATATTAGCATCAGTGACAGACCTAGAGTGGTTTTCTAACTACCTTTCTGATTGACACCAACAGATCAAGGCTGGGGGGGGGTCTCTTACCCCCCCACAAAAAATGCTCTCTAGGGTAGTACTGCAAGGGTCCATCTTGGGTCCTCTCTTGTTTGCCATTTACATAGATGAACTAGATGCTGGAGTCAAGTCAGCTGATGTACACCTCTTTGAGAACGACACTGTGTTGTATGTAGCCAGAACTACTCTGGAACTCTCATGTAGTGACCTCCAAATAGAATTTAACCACTTACAGAATAATCTCCTTTAGGCTATACATCTGTTAAACACTAAGAAAACAAAGGCCATGATCTTCTTCCCTGTAGTAAACTCCCCCTACTCTATCATGGTGGGGACAGCCCCTCAGATCCACACCTTGCTCGGCGAATCGCTGGACTATGGAGATTCCTTCAAATATCTGGGGATGGAGATTGACTCCAATCTTTTCTTCAAAGTCCATATCGAGGAACTCTCCAAAAAGCTTAAACAGAGGTTTGGGATTTTCTTCAGAATCAGGCATCTATTAACGCAGGAGGGAAGAACTAGGTTGGTACAAACAATATTCTTGCCTCTCATTGACTATGCAAATCTTCTGTACGGGCACTGCTCTAGTGTGGCTCTTGCCAAACTAGACAGTCTGTACCACCCGGTGCTCAGGTTCATTACCAGTGCCCCCTACTCAACACACCACTGTACCCTCTACAACATTGTAGGTTGGGGCTCACTTAGTCTTAGACAACAAAAGAACACTGTGCTCTGGATCTATAGGGCCATCTCTAACAAGCTGCCTCAATATATTAAGGATTGCCTACCTTCTTGCATGCCTGGCAGCTATCTGCTGAGAAGCCAGACTCGTATTGCCCTTTACATACCCAGAGTTAGTTCATGCTTTGGTTGGGCGGCGATTAGTCACGCCTTACCAGTCCTCTGGAATACTGCTCAAAATTTACTGCAGCTCGTTTCACCTGTACCTTTAGCTGCCTTCAAAAATCTTATCCAACGATCATTTATGGAGTCCTGCAACTGCTTCCGGTGCTGAATCTCTAACTCTCCCTCCTACCTGTCTGTCACCTCCCCCTACAAATGGCTCCTTTTCACCCCCATACTCTCGCCCTTACCCTTAGATCTACCGTACCGACTAATGCAGCTATGTCAATCCTAAAGGTATTACAATTGCCCCTTCCCACCCCTCCTAACCTCTCCTCCCTCCACTATCCTCAGTGCATCCTGTGCCCTCAGTGCCCTTGCTTTATAGTCTTCTCCTAGGCCACGTAATGCTTTGCTGTTCTAGACCTCATCCAATATAATATTGTACTCTACTGTCTATCAGAGACCTGCCTTGCACAGAACTTGCACATACCAGTATGCTGAGTGCTTTTGGTACCACACCTGTAAATTATGCTGCCTTGTTCTGTTCAGTGTCATGCCTTACGTTGCTATTTGTAAATTATTGTACACCATCGTGCCAAGCCACGCCTTTCTCACTTGTAATGACTGTACATAGGCTGCTAATGTTGCTACGCCTACTACTTCAAATTGTTGTATTGTGACTTGTTATTTAAACTACCAGGTCCACCTTGTAAATGAGCCCGGTTCAATGGTGTGCCACCTGGCTAAATAAAGATATTGATTGATTGGATTGATTGATTCATTGATTAAACATTGGGAAATACAGCAGAACCTTCATTGACAAGTGCAGTTTGAGGAGTAAAAGTTGTGTAGGGCCTGGGAGATGGATGAGGAGAATGAAGAGTGTCGGATGGGCATAGGTAGTGAGTTCCAGTGTACAGGGAAGTGATAAGAGAAAGCACCTTGGCCGCTTGTAGTAGTACGTCACGGAAAAGCCAGAGTGTGAGAGTCAGTAGATCTGAGAGAATGGTGTGAGGGAGGTGGAATGGAAAGGGAGAAGGATAGGTAAGATGGGAGAGAACCAAATCAGAATTTAGAGGTGAATTTCACGCAGTGCAAGAGTCATCTGCACTCCAGGGAGAGGAAAGCAAAGGAGTGGTAGAAAGAGCAGTGGTGGGTACGGGGGAGGGGGAGTCAAGAGCAAAGCGACAAAAAGCATTGAAAAGGGAATCCAATTTGGATAGGAAAGACTTAGGAGCAGCACAATAGACTATGTTGCAGTAGTAGAAAATGGGGAGAATCGTTTTCTGAACAAGGTCGTGCCTAGCTGACAGAGGTAAGCAACTGCGGTTCCTGTAGAGGTCACTGAGCTTGGGAAGCAGTTTCTTCAGGATGGCGTCGACATGTTCAGAAAAATTTAGGTGTCGGTCAAGACAAACACCTAAATATTTAAAAGAGTTAGCATCCTCAAGTGTGGTCCCATCCAGCGTGTGGAAGGTGGGTAGGGAGGGAAGCCTAGAAAGTCTCTGCCTCATACCAAAGGTCATGGAGACTGTTTTCTTGATGTTCAGGAAAAGCTAATGTGACTTACAAAAGTGCTGAACATTACTGAAGTCAAGCTGGAGGCTGACGGATACAACAGAGGGAGTGGACAAAGGTGAACAAGACCGTGTCATCAGCGTACATACGGGTAGAGTAGGAGGAACATACTGATGGCAGGTCATTAAGGAAAATAGAGAATAAAAGTGGGACAAGTACAGAGCCTTGAGGCACACCAGTTGAGATGGGCAGTGGTGAGGATGTGGAATCAGCTATTTTAACTGGACTGAGTTCTTTCTACCAGGTAGGCTTTAAACCAGTTGCAGGCCGACTGGGATAGACCAGCTGAGGAGAGGGTCTCAAGAAGGAGGGCGTGGGAAACAGTGTCAAATGCCTTGGCAAGGTCAACAAAGATGGCAGATGTTATACGACCACTATCCATGGCAGAATGGATAGAGTCAGTAAGCCTGAGTAGGAAGGTGGTGGTGGAGTGGTTCTTCTGAAATCCAGACTGGAATGGAGTGAACAAGGAGAAGTCATCCAGGAAAGAGGATAGCTGAGAGAGAACCAGGTGTTCCTGAAATTTAGCCAGGGTAGATAGAAGTGAGATGGAGCAATGCTTCCCTGGAGTAGTGGGGTCACCACCTTTAGGTAGAAGAAGAACAATGGCATGCTTCCAGGCTTCAGGGATAGTGGCAGTGAGGAAAGATAAATTGAGTAAATCAGTTAGGGGGATGGAGATAGGAGGGGAAGATAGTAGAGTAGCTTGGGGTCCAGGCCATCAGGCAAGTTGCCTTTTCTATGATTTAGAGAGAGAGAAGTGCATGTAGGGTGTCGTGAGGAGATATGGGAGGAAAGGAGAAACTCGAGGCTGGCAGTTGTGGGGGTAAGGTAGGGGTAGCCAGGGGTGTATGTGGCAAGGACTGGGAGGCTAGCAGAGCTGAGGCACATGTTATAAAATAGGAATTAAATTCTGCCGCTACAGCAGGGTGTTTGACTATGAGCTGGTTGCTCATTTTGATGACAGGAGGTGATGGTGTATTTTTGGGGGAGAACAGGGAGTGGATAACCTTCTAGAACTTGAACTTGAACTTACAGAACTTGAACTCATATTAACTAGTGTAACCCCTTTGTTACCCGGGGTTACTAGAATCCCAGTAAGACCTAGTGGTAGGCAGGGAAGGCAGCTTGTGAAACTCCAGTTAAATGGGTTTCACACTGTCTCACTCTGTCCTCAGTCACAGCTGAGACTGGAGAGATGACATCATTATAGAATTGTTACAGCTGCATGAGCCACATTTGGAATCTTCAGCTCAGAGTAGTTCTAGAACCTTGGGAATTTGAAAAGCCAGTCTTCCATTTGTCCTTGAGCAAGAAGGAAGTATCAGACTGTAGTTTGAGTTTTGCCTCCACACAGAAGGAAGTTTTTCTGTGTTTCACCAGACTTCAAGTAGTGGAGACCTTCCCCTTGTTCTCAGTGCCCCCTCCCTCCGGGGGGGGGTAGGAAAAGGTCTCTGTGGGTTCCAGGGGCAATCCCCTTTTCCCACCAAGGAAAGAAGCTGTCTGAAATTACTTTGTCTGTTTGGGTATACAGAAAAGGTTAAAGGACTTCGCCTGTGGGGCCCTGCATCGATTGGGTGAGTGTTTGGCTCCAGTGTAAGGGGCAAACAACTGTTTTTCAGTCAGGAAATGTTATTGGGGACTGCTGTTTGGGAGGACTATATACACTAGGACGAACAAATGGAGCAGTCAGTTTAAAGTTTAAATGGATTTAGAGTTCACAGTAGAGGGGGTGCATCAGTTCATCCACCATGCAATCTACATTTTTACAGTCCTGAAGTTTCTGTGTGTTCAGAGAAATGGTCGGGTATGGGCTGTGGGAGCTGGAGGTGGATAGATCCCCATCTTTAGTAACCAGGTCCACCTCTACGGATTTCTTCTGTTTTTGCTACTCGCCTCATGCGCTTGGCCAGTGATGGGGTGGGTACACAGACGTGGGTCGCAACTTGAAAATCTCTCTAGGAGTCGCAGACTTCAAGTGGTGTGGGGAGCCACAGGATGGGAACATTACTCCTTGTAGGATGGGAGTCTCCCTGTTTGATGGGAGTTTCAATTGGAGTGCGAAAACAAAATCTCTCAGTAGTAGTGGACTTCAAGTGGTGTGGGGAGCCACAGTTTGGGAGTCTCCTTGTTTGATGGGATGTCTTTCCAAGTAGAGTTTGGGTTCATTAGCCAAATGGACCGTCACTAGAGTGGCCGGCAGGGGAGCCGGGCCAGTCTGGCTGTGTATCCAATGCGCATGCGAAGTCCAGGCTGAGTGCCTGGTGGGTCCAAAGCCAGACAACTGTTGAAGTGTTCATTCCTCAAATGGACCGCTGTGTTTAACCTCTAATCTGCATTACAGTTACGTAGCCCTGTGGGGGACCATACAGAGCTTTGTTTATGTTCAGTAAGTTAATAAATAAAGCCACGCTGAAAAATCCCAATTCTGGTTCTGGACATTATAGTTATTGCTTCCTGTAGTTGGATTTACTTGGGTGCCCCTGTGCAGAGTAGTCAAACCTAGGCCTCTTGTGCCAAGTAGCCTCATCCTTCCCCGAACCCGTAGATATACACTCCCCACCAGGTATTGCTGCCAAATGCCAACAGCATGCCACCTGTCATTGTTTTGGTAAAGGACAGGGTTGGGAAGGGTTACAAAAATGGAGCACAAGCTTTGGATTTGTTTGAAAGGAAGGTGCTTGGGCAAGTAGGCTAAGCGTTTGGCTATCTGGCAGTCGGTGGCCAAAAAGTTGAAACAATTTCCTAGTGTGTGCTGTGTGCTGTGAATCTTGTGCTGCTTTAAAAATGCCAACTGTTTACTAAGGAGCTGTAAAGCCAAAGTGTGTCCTTGTCCTGCATCAACATAGTTTACAGCGTTTGTCAGTTTAAAATAAAGTTCTGTGAAGGAAAGTGTGGAAAACTAGGGGTAGCAACAGAGAAATTATGCCCTGGATGTTGGAAATGCTTTCTGTGCAATACTAGAGACTGCAGAGTTAATGGCAGTGTTACATGGTTGAAATGGGCTCCCGCCATGGAGTCAGTTGAAAAAAAAAAAAGTGCATCTTTTCAGTTTGAATTTGCCTGCTCGACGATCGCCGTGAGGAGAGGAGCCCTCGTGAGGAAGAAGAGGCTCATTTGCATGGCGTCGTGTGGTTGGTCAGTTTGCCATTAGTCCCGCCCCTCAGCCAGCTCTTATGTGTCTGCTTCAGCATTCGAGAGGAAGACAGAGAGTAGTGCGTGTACTGGCAGTGGAGGAGCGTTTGCGAAGTGTTCAAAGCGCTGTAAACAGTGAAAAGTGACTTTTCTAGTTCAAAATCGGGCTCAACCCGCTTATCGGTCGTGGGATCAGTGAATTGTGTGATTAATACTACGATCGCGGAGACTGCCCGCCCGTTTGAAATCTGAGGCCTTTAAAAAATCTGGCTGCAGGCCGTTTTCCTCCATCGCAGCAATCTGCTACCATAACAGTGAGTACACGATTTAAGACTGCTCAAATCAGTGATTTTCAGTAATGCCATATAAAATGTGAGTGCAGCTGTATAGTCGCTTTGCAGGTAGCGATTCTGTGATGTCCTGCTAGCAAGTGCAAGTCTGTAAAGCCGTTAAATGTGTGCATAGCAATGAAAAGTAGCCTCAGTTTAAAGTTTGCAGCCAGAGAGAGACTGTGGGTTGTAAAATAAGTGCAACACTAGTAGAAGCAGGCAATCCTGTGCTGAAACCTGAAGTTTTAAAAGGGACTGTGATTAAATAAATGTTGCCAGCATGTGAAAAGTCCAAGGAAAATCCTGTAAATGTGAGAACAGCTAGAAAAGAGCAAGTTGTGCAGTTTGAAATAAAAGTTAATAGTAGATGATGTAAATCGGGTGCACAGTGGCTTGACCCAGAGTCTGAATGTTGATGCACAGGAGTGCTGCCGCCACCATTACAGGGTGGGGTAGTAAAGTAAACACAGCAGCAGAGGAGCCATTTTAAAGCTACAGAGTGTGTTCATTTAAAGTGGGACTTTCAATTACAGTGAACTTTTGTTTGTTTCTGCAGTTATGGCCTCAGGACCAGCTCGTTACCGGATCATGCCGGGTTGCAGTAACAACAGCAGTAAATAGATTGAGAGATATTGAAAATTGGTGCTATAGAGACAACTACCCCTGATGTGGCAATTCCTAATTATCCAGTGCGTGTATGCCAGATGTGCTTCAGTCCTGGAAGGGATGTCTTCATGATTCCTCACTGTGCTGGTTGTCTACAAAAATATGGCTTGTATAAAGTGCCTCAAATTCGTTTGGCTCCCACATGGACACAACTTCAAGAATCTACAGTTGGCAGCACACAGCATCAGGCGGAGCCTGTGGAGGAAGGTCCCCCGGGGGAGAGTGGCATAAAGTTAGAGTGCAGAATTAGAGACTGAATCTGAAGTTGAAGTTTTAGATGCTGGATCTCAGAAAGCAAGTTCAGATAAAGCATCAATAGACCCCTGGGTGGGGGGGCCTAGCCCAAGTCTCGAAGGTGAAGATGAGATGCGGGAGGCCGTTGAATGGGAGGTGTTGACCTCCGCTCCTAGTGATAAATGGATAGTCTCGGGGGTGAGAACTACTGCTCATTTTTGGGCTCAGATCCTCAGTGAAGAGGAAGATGAGGAGGAACCTAAGTGGCCTTGTGAGATAGGAACGGGTACACAGCCTCAAGATCTTGCCTTGGAGGAATGTGTTCAAAAAGGTGGTGATGCCACTGCCCTAGCTTCACCAGAAGAAAAAGAAGTCAGGGATCCGTTTTTAATTTCATTGAGGATGCGAAGCTGGCAGAACCAGGACTGGCCACCCCCAAGCCAGGTCAGCGGTCTCAGATTGACCAAAGCATGTAAGGAGGAGAGACTGGTTCGCAGAAAGGCCAATAAAATCTTTGGTATGACCTTTCCTACCTTTCCTCGAAGAGTCTGGAAGGAGATTGAGAACTGCAAGAAATCCTGGATCTGGGATGAAGCAATGAAACATGTGCATCCTGGGGCTAACCAGCATGTAAAGAATAGACTGTTCCACGAAAAGTATACACAGTGGAAGAGGCAGGATACTGTTTATGGACAGAGTGAGAATAGTGGACAGAGAGGGCATTGAAGTCTCCACTGTGTGTAATTATGCGTCCAGATGGAGTAATAATTCAAGCCCCTGACCCCTCTACTATTGGCCTCAATGCAAGGACCTCCTGGAAATTAAGCCCGTGCCTACAAAATGGAGAGCCGAGCAGTGGTAGTCAATACTGCCACATCTGAACTGTGAAGTACCTTTATTGAACTGCCAAAATGAATAAACAAAAATTTGGGGCCCCACATTCTTCAGTCTACAGTAAACTGTCTGCAGTCACCAACCACCTACTGGTACCACCAGATGACTTCAGATCCAGAGAGGACACCAGCCCAGCTGTTTCCTGTTCATCGCCTGGTAATCGGATGGCCTTGGACCAGCTGTTTCTCTTTTGTTCCTGTTCTAGGTTCCTTCTCCAGTTATGACATCAGCCCAGATGTTTCCAGATGTACTCCTGTGGGTTCCCGAAGATGTCCGCCCAGCTGTATCAGAAGAAATGCTGCCAGGGAGAGTCTTCGGCAGGGACCAGGTTGGTGACGTTCGAATACTTCAAGAGGCTGGTGAGTCAAAATCTCTTTTTATTCTATCTTTATGACATTGCAATACACACCTTACGCTACAGACTTCAAACAGTGTGTGAACTGTCATAAAGACTCCCCTTCAGGATTATGGCCTTAAAAGACTATTTCACGGGCTCCGGCCCAGGAGAGACTCTTTAATGGACTGGCCTTGAGCCCTTGTAGTCACTAATGGGACATTTAGGGCATTCCATCCCCCAAAAAGTGTATTGTTATCAATGTCATTTCTGTACTTAATGTATATACTGTCTTTTCTACTTTTCTAAAAAAAATTTGTTTTCTTTTGGGATTGTTTAGTGTTTTGTTTATCCTGTATGGTAAGGATTGTGGTTGTTGTCGTTGTAGTCATCGTTATTTAGGTAGATCGTAAATGCAGATTAGGGTGTTTTGTTTTTGTTGTTTTGTCTTTTCTACAGGTGTTCCTGGAAGAAAGAAGAGAAGACAAGAAGAGGAGGAGGGGCTCATCGGAGTTCCTCATTTCAGTGCTTATGTTTAGAAATTAAAGTACTGTTTGTGTTTTTAATGTTGTAGTTGCAGGCTGTCAAAGGTCGGGGAGGTCCCGGGTTTTGTTTTTATTTGGGATGTTATGTAGAGGCAGATAGGTTTTCCCTAGAGGGTTCAGGGGGATAGACAGGCTGGGGTCCTGAATGGCGTAGGGATTGCAGTGCTGATCTATCAGGGCTATGCTCTCTGGAGCAGTTCTACCAGAGCCACTAGGTGTCCATAGTAAGTGGATAGAGTAGAGGCTGAAATGTCAGCTATAGGCCTCTAGGCCCTTAGTGTGGCCTACCTGTGCTTGCACACGGTAGGAGGGGGCCTGATCACCCCCCTCCACAGGTAGCACATAGGGTGGGATGGCCTAAGGCCGGGTGCATAATGACTGGGGACAGTCATTTTCCAGGTCAAGGGCGAGTGTAACCCCTTTGTTACCCGGGGTTACTAGAATCCCAGTAAGACCTAGTGGTAGGCAGGGAAGGCAGCTTGTGAAACTCCAGTTAAATGGGTTTCACACTGTCTCACTCTGTCCTCAGTCACAGCTGAGACTGGAGAGATGACATCATTATAGAATTGTTACAGCTGCATGAGCCACATTTGGAATCTTCAGCTCAAGTAGTTCTAGAACCTTGGAATTTGAAAAGCCAGTCTTCTGTTTGTCCTTGAGCAGAAGGAAGCATCAGACTGTAGTTTGAGTTTGCCTCCACACAGAAGGAAGTTTTCTGTGTTTCACCAGACTTCAAGTGGTGGAGACCGTCCCCTCGGTCTCAGTGCCCCCTCCCTCCAGGGGGGGTAGGAAAAGGTCTCTGTGGGGTTCCAGGGGCAATCCCCTTTTCCCACCAAGGAAAGAAGCTGCCTGAAATTACTTTGTCTATTTGGGTATACAGAAAAGGTTAAAGGACTTCACCTGTGGGGCCCTGCAACGATTGGGTGAGTGTTTGGCTCCATTGTAAGGGGCAAACAACTGTTTTTCAGTCAGGAAATGTTATTGGGGACTGCTGTTTGGGAGGACTATATACACTAGGACGAACAAATGGAGCAGTCAGTTTAAAGTTTAAATGGATTTAGAGTTCACAGTAGAGGGGGTGCATCAGTTCAACCACCATGCAATCTACATTTTTACAGTCCTGAAGTTTCTGTGTGTTCAGAGAAATGGTCAGGTATGGGCTGTGGGAGCTGGAGGTGATAGATCCCATCTTTAGTAACCAGGTCCACCTCTCAGATTTCTTCTGTTTTGCTACTGCCTCATGCGCTTGGCCAGTGATGGGGTGGGTACCCAGATAATGGTCGCAACGAAAATCTCTAGGAGTCACAGACTTCAAGTGGTGTGAGGAGCCACAGGATGGGAACATTACTCCTTGTAGGATGGGAGTCTCCTGTTTGATGGGAGTTTCGAATTGGAAGTATGAAAACAAAATCTCTCTAGGAGTCACAGACTTCAAGTGGTGTGGGGAGCCACAGTTTGGGAGTCTCCTTGTTTGATGGGATGTCTTTCCAAGTAGAGTTTGGGTTCATTTGCCAAGTGGACCGTCACTGAGAGTGGCCGGCAGGGGAGCCGGGCCAGTCTGGCTGTGTATCCAATGCGCATGCGAAGTCCAGGCTGAGTGCCTGGTGGGTCCAAAGCCAGACAACTTTGAAGTGTTCATTCCTCAAATGGACCGCTGTATTTAACCTCTAATCTGCATTACAGTTACGTAGCCCTGTGGGGCACCATACAGAGCTTTGTTTATCTTCAGTGTGTTAATAAATAAAGCCACACTGAAAAATCCCAATTCTGGTTCTGGACATTACAGTTATTGCTTCCTGTAGTTGGATTTACTTGGGTGCCCCTGTGCAGAGTAGTCAAACCTAGGCCTCTTGTGCCAAGTAGCCTCATCCTTCCCCGAACCCGTAGATATACACTCCCCACCAGGTATTGCTGCCAAATACCAACAGCATGCCACCTGTCGTTGTTTTGGTAAAAGGACAAGGGTGGGGAGGGTTACACTAGTATTGCTGACTCTGAAGGTGCTAACAGTGTATTAGATCATTCTGATTTTGCTGAAATACCATCTGATGCTGAATCAGAGTCTACAGGACATGCAAATTCAAGTGATGCTGCAAATGCTAATGCAAGTGATACTTCTGACTCTAAACAAACAAAAAGAAAAAATACTCACCTTAGTAATGTTGTTTCTTCCAATGGAGTCTTGCTATATTATGACATAAGCAGTTTGTCCCAGCCTTAGAATTGCTCCGGAGGTGAAAGAGTTAACTTCCATGCCAGGCATGGAATCTGGAGCGGGAGCTCGGTTAGAAAAACTCTGTCTGTTTATCTTCAAACTGAAACTGTCAGATCTTTACGAGCAAAACTCACTAAGGTTCTGTGTGGAAGCTGTAAACCTACACTAGCCAACTGGCTACTCAAATATTAACACATTTTCCTGGTCCCAACACCAAGACTCAAGTCAGGGGACCCAGAAAATAAGATAAGATAAAACACAACACCCAAACACCCCAAAAAAGAGGGGTGGAAAACACAAGATGGGCATCGATAAGTGCCAACACTGGACTGCCCACCCCCATCCCAAGAGTAGAGGTTCTGAGAGGGGCAGGCTGGGGGGGAGGTCATAATATAGCAAGACTCCATTAGAAGAAACAACATTACTAAGGTGAGTAATTTTTTCTTCAAACAACATGAAGTCTTGCTATATTATGACATATGCAGACTACACAGCAGTACCTCCATGGAGGAGGGACAGAACCTACTTAGGAAATAGGCTCTGAAGCACAGCTGTGCCAAACCGAGCATCCCTCCTGGCCTGGATGTCCAGGGAGTAATGCTTGGTGAAAGTGTGTACTGTTTTCCAAGTAGCTGCTTGACATATCTCTAAGATAGGGATGTCCCTGGCCGCAGCTAGGGACGCAGCTGTACCTCTGGTAGAGTGAGCCCTCAGGCATGAAGGGGGAACCTTACCCAGTTTCTGATAGCAAAATTGGATACAAGAGACAATCCACCTGGCAATGGATCTCTTAGTGGCAGGTTTCCCTTTCCCAACCTCACCATAAGTGAGGAAAAGTTGGAGGGAGTCAAACCTGTGACCCTTAGTACACTCTATGTAGTAACTAAGGGCCCTCTTAACATCTAAACTGTGCAACCTCCTCTCGCCAGAGGAGGAATGGTCAGTGAAGTACACTGGAAGAGATATAGATTGATTAAGGTGGAAATCTGAAACCACCTTAGGCAAAAACTTCCTGTTAGTCCTGAGGACTACCTTATCTCTGTGAAAGGAGATAAAGTCAGTCTCCACTGACAAAGCTTGTAATTAATTTATGCGCCAGGCAGAAGTGATGGCTACTAGAAACACAGTTTTCCAAGTCAAGTACTTAAGCTCTGCTGAAGACAAAGGTTCAAGGGGTTGCATCAGCTGAGCAATGCAAACATTAAGATCCCAGGCAGGGCAGGGTCCCTGAATGGCGGGTTGAGTGTGAAGCAATCCCTTGAAAAACTTGGAAAATACAGGGTGAGCAGAAAGAGAAGAGGTCTTTCCTGCTGAAATAAAAGCAGAGACAGCTGCCAAATGCACTTTCAGGGTAGCTGGCCTCAGCCCCAAAGTATTTAGATGGACCATATAGTCCAAAACTGCGGGCAAATCAGCAGATTCTGGGGAAATATGCTTCCCAGAGCACCATATGGAAAACCTTTTCCATTTAGAGTTATAAGTAGCCCTGGTGGAAGGCTTCCTAGAAGCTTTCAAGATTTCGAGCACACCTTGAGAAAGCTGTAGGTCAGCAAACTCTAACTCCTCAAGAGCCAGGCCTTGAGGTTGAGGATTGAGACTCGGATACCAAACTCTCCCCTGGGCACAGGTTAACAAATTGTGGTTCCTGGGGAGACACAGGGGAAGATGGACTGCTAAGGACAGAAGGAATGGGTACCAGTGCTGTCTGGCCCAATCTGGAGCAATCAGAATCATCTTGCAAGGTTGAGATCTGATTTTGACTAGCACCTTGAACAGGAGAGGGAAGGGGGGGAAGGCATAGAGGAACTTCCTTTCCCAATCGAGAAGGAAGGCATCCAGGGGACTGAGCCCAACACTGGGGGGCCTGCAACAAAAAGTGGAAGTTGGTGATTGTCTGGGGCTGCAAAAGATCTATCTGAGGGTGCCCCACCTGGCAAAAACTAACCCAGTACTAGGGGATCCAGTGACCATTCGTGATGGCCCTGAAATCCTGCTGAGAGCACCTGCCAGGACATTGTCCTTGCCTGGGAGGTGAACTGCTATGAGGGAGGCGTTCAGGGAATAAGCCAGAAACCACAACTTCATTGCCTCGGTGCACAAGGCCGAAGACTGAGTGCCCCTTGTTTGTTGATGTACCACATTGTAGTGGTGTTGTCTGTTCTGACCTGTACCACTTTGTTCTGAACAGATGCAGAAAAACCTGAAGTGCTAGAAAACAGCTCTGAGTTCCAACAGATTGATGTGGAGCAAAGATTCCTGAGGGGACCACAATCCCTGGGTGGAGAGGTCGCCCATGTGAGCTCCCCATCCCAAAAGGGACGCATCTGTAGTAAGGGTCAAGGAGTGAGATTGAGGGATGAAAAGAACCCCCTGTCTCAGATTGCTCTGATCCTGCCACCACTGCAGGGCCTGGATCAGGGTTCGAGTTACTGGGATCATCTTGGTTAGGGGATCTCTCCTTTGAGACCAGAAGGCTCTCAAATGGAACTGAATGTCCCTCATCTGAAATCTTGCTCCTTGCACTACAGCTGTGGAAGCAGCCATGTGTCCTAGGAGCTGCAGAAAATGCCTTGCTGGTCGAGAGACCTGCAGAGTGAAGGAGGAGGCCAGGGCCACCAGGGTCCTTACCCTTTCTAGAGGAAGGAAGGCTCTGGCCTGCTTTGTGTCCAGTTCCGCACCTATGAAGGTGAGTAGCTGGACAGTTTCTAAAACTGACTTTGGGAGATTGAGAAGAAAACCTAGAGAGGTAAGCAGCTGCTGGGAAACCTGAAGGTGTGATTTGACTTGGTCTGGAGACTGACCCACTATGAGCCAGTCATCTAGGTAGGGAAATATGGCAATCTTTTGCCTTCTTAAGTGAGCAACTGCTACTGCCAGGCATTTTGTGAATACCCTTGGGGCAGAGGTAAGGCCGAAGGGCATTGCTCTGAACTGGTAATGGCCTGAGGGCAGTTCGAATCTGAGGTACTTTCGGTGGGAGCTTCTGATGAGAACATGGAAGTAGGCATCCTTGAGGTCCAGGGAAGCTAGCCAGTCCCCTGGCCTTAGGGAGGGTAAAATCATTCCCAGAGTCACCATTTTGAATTTTGGTTTTAAAAGGTGCTTGTTCAGATATCTTAGATCCAGGATGGGCCGCCATTCTCCTGTCTTTTTTGGTGTAAGGAAGTACCTGGAGTACAGTCCTTTGCCCTGGTGTAGGGGAGGAACCCTTTCCACAGCTCTGAGAGCCAGGAGGGTTGAGACTTCTGTTTCCAAAGCAAGAGTCTCTAGTGGATTTGCAGGTGGAAAAGATCTGATTCTCATCTTTGGAAATTTTTGAAGCTGAGAACCAGTCCCTGGCTTACTGCTTCAGGACCCACTTGTCTGATGTTAAAGACTCCCAGTCCTGGACCAGTAAGCCAGCCTGCCTACACGTAATGGAGAATCGGCCCTGGGCATCCCATCAGGGTGCCTGTTTGGCAGGGGCTTTAGGGTGAGGGTGGGGAGCAGGCCTGCTCGTACCCGTCTGCCTCTCCTCTGAAGAACCCCTCTGGGCATAAGCTGAAGAGGAGGCCTGGGCTTGGTAAAAGGCCTGTGAAAGGGCCTGCCCCTGCCCTGGGGAGCTGCCTCTGAGGGTGGCTTGCCTTTCCTTGGCCTGTGCACTCCTATAAGTGGTCCTATATTCATCCATTTTCTTCATGTAATTCTCTGTCTGCTCCCCAAACAGAATTTCCCCAACAGGAAAATCCATGGCCTTAGCCTGGGTATCCTGTGACAGACTAGTACACCTGAGCCAAGCCATTCTCGAAAAGCCACAGATGTAGCCATGACTCTTGAAGATCGTCATTAGAATCCACTGCAGCATGGAATTGCACCTTGGATGCCTCAATACCATCAGCAGCCACCTGTTCCAGCTCCTTGGCAAGCTGACCAGGGCCTGTTCAGCTAAAGCCATAACAGTATCCCATCTGGATTTCTGGTATCTTGCAACATAGGCCATATAATTTGCCTGTCTGAGTCACAAGGATGCTGCCATGTATTGTTTTTAGCCATGGCATCAATCCTCCTGGAGTCCTTGTCAGGAGGGTGTGAGGCCAGGGAATATTAGCCTTATCACAGGCTGCAGCCTGCACTACTAACATGGCTGCATTGCTGTGAAAGAAACTCTGTATCAGGACCTGACAAAGTGTACCTCCTGTCCATCTTTTATCCACAGGAGGTAAAGAATTAGGAGCTTTTAAAATTTTTATTGTTTGTTTCCTAAAGGATTTATGTAAAGGAATAGACAATCTCCCGGACTCTGGGATATCCATCATTTCCACATAGTCAGGCTCCTCTTGTTCATCCACAGCTTCTTCCAAAGGGAGCTGGAGGGTTTCAGCAACTTTTTTACAAAACAGAAAATGAGAAGGGGACTCAGAAAGCCTAGGGGGAGACTCTCCTGAAGGTCTGTCTTAGGAGATGTCCGGTTCAATGGGCACATCCAGACTTTCAAAATCACATTCACACTGTTCATAATCCTCCTCCCCCTCCTCTGGTTCATAAAACTCCTCTATATCATATTCTTGAACCGGTGGAACCGACCAAACCGACCGTTTACCTGATAGTGGCGGTTCGGACGGAACCGGGGAAAGCGACTGGACAATTTGGATCGCTTTGGCTATCTCTGCAGCAGTTGGAGAAGGAAATTTTGGCTCCACACCTGCTGATTTTCTAGTCCTCTTTGCTGGAACTGGCTCCTCTGAGTCAGTTCTTCGTTCTCGAGAAGTCTCGCCCTGGTCAGGGCACTCCCTCCGGTTCGGTTGGCACCGAACCGGGCTGGCCATCCGGGTCAGCAGACTTTTTGGCCTCTCGTTCCCTGAGCCTACCAACTCTCTTATCCAGGGTAGCTGCAGGGAAATTCTTGCAAATCTGGCAGTCTGCATTGAGGTGGTCAAACCCCAGACAATAAACACATGTGGTGTGTGGGTCAGCCTTGGCAAAGGCTTCCCCACAGACACTACAGTGTTGAAACCCAGTGGGCCGGTTTTCTTTTGGGTTTCTCAGACATAATGCCAGCCTAACCAAAAACTTGCCCTTTTCCAGCAAATGCCAGGCAAGACACCCTTATCGGTTCCCAACCGTGTCACGGGTCGTGGAAAAAACCGTAATGAAATCCGTTTTTTTTAGAACCGATAAGAACCGGGAACCACACTCTAAATGTATTAAAATAAGCTTTAAAAGCAACCTGATCAGTTCAAACTGAACCGATAACCACATTTACAAGTTCCACACAGAAAAGGAAAACCTGTCTATTACTTACGATACCACAGACAGAGCTTGAACCGACCGGTTTGCGGTTAAAATAAATATAATCGTGGTTTATTTAACCGAGAAAAAACACTTTTTAACCGAGAAATGAACCGAGCAGTAGGAGGAATCCCCGGAGCGACTGTTCAGTGAGGCGGAGTAAAGAATCTGACAGTTTCAGTTTGAAGATAAACAGACAGAGTTTTTCTAACCGAGCTCGTGCTCCAGATTCCATGCCTGGCATGGAAGTTAACTCTTTCACCTCCGGAGCAGTTTTAAGGCTGGGACAGACTGCTTATGTCATGATATAGCAAGACTTCATGTTGTTTGAAGTGCAGAGGTGCCTCTTACTGCAGAAGCGGATTTGTTGATGGACAACAAGCTGGAAGGCATGAATCCAAATGCAGATGTTGAAAGGCTTGAGTCTGTGCCCCTTCTGCCAAGCAGATCTGAAAGAACTGTTAAACCTGTAGTATGCCTTTCTTATGATTCCCCAGGAAAATATGTAGACCTCTCTATGAATTTGGTCCATAAAGGAGTTTACATTACAGCTAATTAAATAAGTTACACTGCAGCCTCGAAGTTAGTAATAAAACCCCTCCATTCAGTATTCTAGGTGTCCCTCTACAAGACGTCCAAAGTTAGCTGACCAGTTCAGATCATCAACCATGTGGGTTAGTGTGCAAAGAGTGGTACAGACAAGAGTAATGTGTATAACTACCTGAGATAGTATGCAAATGAAAAGTAGAGTGTTTAAGATGAAAATGCAAAATGTCTAAGTAATGCCATTGTGTGTGGAGATATCAGTTATGAGTGAAGCATGTTTATTCTTATGATGAATACAAATAATGAAACTGTGCAGTAAACGTATATGGTATTCATGGTTACAACTTGTATATAGTCTTGATTAGTATTTCGCTAATCAAAAATGTTTATAATGTATAGACTTGATGCGGACATCAAGTTTACCTAGGCAAGGAAGAGTGTAGGCCCCCCAATTTGGGGGCTTACCTTAAGTGTCTTCCTGGGCTCCAGTAATGCCCACTGCTAGGCAGCCATCCTGCATAGATAATAAACATAGTTATTTGTTAATCCTGTTATTTGAGTGAGAGTGCCATGACGTGCCTCCATGCCTGTCCCTTTAAGATATAAGCCAGTGTGTATACAGTCAGTGGCCTGAGCTGGGTCCCAGTGTTTCAAACCTCATGACCGGATGGACACTGCTTTAATCAGCTCCACTCTGCTGTCGATAGTAAAGCAGAGGGAGCTTTAGCTATTACTGTAAATGTTTACTTTTGACTTGTTGTTATATTTAAACTGGAGTGTTTGTTTTAACCTGCTTTCCTGCAGTTTATTTATCCAAATGGAAGTCACCATGCCTGGTCTGGGACTTCCAGGAATTTGGACCAATTGGGACACAGGGAACCTTGAGGGGTCCTTAGTTCAAGTGCCTTGAGGGAAGGAAGACGAGTTCTTGTAGTTTTGCAGGTTGGCGCCTAAACTGACTAATTGGAGCACCAGAACTGTGATTGACAGCTCCCCTAGCCAACTGACTTGCTAGAAAACTGGACCAGTTCAAGAACTATTAGAAAAAAAAGAGTTCAGTTGCTTGGAGAGCCGAGAGAGTGAGCAGCTCAAGCCATTGTGAAGCTGCCCCAGGGAAGGAGCTGTGGAGAATTGGCAGAGAAAGGCCTGACTTGCCTTCCTACTGTTGTTTAGTTTCCAGCATTGGACTGCTTTGTAGCAGTAATCAGACTGATCCAAAACTAATTTTTAAACTGTGGCAGTTAGCTCCGAGATTCTGAGAAGTGCAGCTTGAGATATTGGACCGAGAGGAACTTCTGTGAAACGTTCAGCCCAAGAGTTGTGTGTGAGACTGCTTTTGCGAGTTGAGAGGTTTGCTTAGTGAATCTACTGAAATAGTGAACTGACCTGAAAATGATCTGAAAGATAGAGAAGATGAATTCTGTTTTCATTAAATGTGCTGAATGTTTATCATGGGTTACGGCTTACTGTTCAGGGACTCCTGCTTGCCAGAAAGAAGCCCATCTTTGCCAGTGACCAAATCGTCTGTCAGCGGGAGGTTTTCACCAGAAATAATTGAATTTTGCTAGAACTGTTTATCCAGCCTTGGGCCTATGCCAAACTTGGCCCAAGCCATCCATTTCTGCACCAGTGACTGTTTTCTTGGCGAGAGACCAGATTTGGGATCCAGACCCTGCACAGCAAGGAATCACAGATTGCAGCCACCTGGAGGGAAAGGCCATGAGGTGGAGGTGAGTCATGCAGGTCTAATTTCCCCACGCTCTTCAGTGTTCTGCAGCAGGTCTTCATATCGCCAGACCCACTTCAACCAACTGGTGTCACGAGTAAACTCAGGGTAGCTCCCTGCAACATTTCTTCTAATCATTTTGTGGTACCATCTGATTGCTTCAGTGTGTTACAGGGTTGCAATGCACTGGGACAACTGGCCAGGATTACAAATAATCAAAGTCTTGTTTGTGCATGTTAACTGCCTTTTCTTTCCATCAAGGCCCCACCAACAGCTGCAACGCCGGCCAACCCCAGGCACCATTTCTGGCCAGCCAGCTTAACATTCTGGGTACCCAGGGTTGTCAGACTATTTATTCTGGGACTAAAGTGCATACATAGTCACCTGAATCAAATCAGTAAAGTAATCATTCTTCTAGATTCATGCTCCCATCCATGTTCACGTCCCCTTAATAAACCTGATTTGCTGTTTTCACATTTAAACTGACTTATGAGCACATTCTCAGTGGGGGTACAGTATTGAAAGTGTATGTTTGCCTTTCTAATCTTGGCTATACAGGGTGTTCCAGTGGAGTTTCTGAAGATCTGTCCCTGGTGGTAAGCGCAAGGGTTGTGTGCATATTATTGATGTTTAATGCTGACAGTGTGCCAACTACTACAAGGAGTTATATCTTGTTGCAAGGTATTGGGTCACTAGGTGGGCTTGTGGGTGGTTATAGCTTCCCAGAGGGCTGTACCAGGTTAGGTAAATACCCCCACTATTGTTACTCGGGGTGGAAGCACCATAATATCAAATCCAGGCCACTCAGCCTATGATCAGAAGTACAGGCAGGGGTAGTAACCCTAGAGATAGTGCTGACTAGGGGTTACATAACTACAGGATCAGCACATTCATGAGGAACCCAGACCCTCCCAATGATCCAGCACCCACCTTTTGGACCCATGGGGGTGGAGAGAAGCAATTTTTTAAATTTTCTCAACCCACAAGGGCCCTGCACTTCTGTAGGCACATAGAGTCTTCCCTTGGTACAGGACATGTCTGCATGTGTTCACACAGGTCACAAAGGGAACTGTGTGAATGATGATACAACTCCACTATCTTAAAAAGAAGAGAAACTCTTTGTAAAAAAAAAACTGTTCCAATGCACAGTTGGGATTCAAGTTAATGCCAGAAATGTAAGGAAATGTGGCATTAGGGTTTCTAACCCTAACTCCTTCCCATCTCTCCCCCATGTAGCAATAGGAAAAAACATTATGATTTTGGGTCTCTGGAGTCTTGACGAAACAGTGGTGGCATCTTTCTTGGGGTTGTCAGCCCTGATGCCTACCCTGTTCCCTGAGCAAACACATCAGATGTGATTTCCTTTCTTCATGCAGGACCCACAGGGCCCTGTGTGAAGAAAGCTACAAAAGATTGTATTGGCAACATGTGGAGAGGCATTTATTTATTTATGTCTTGGATGACCAGGTAGGTGTGCTGATCCACAAGACCATTTACAGGCATGACTCAGGCCATAAACAATGCCAAATTAGCAAAACAGAAATACAGGAAGAGTAACATTACCACAAAGAAGACCATTCGCAGTGAGGTGCAGCGAAATCACAGTCCATAGAGTAGTAACAAAAATGAGAATACAATAAGGTACAAGGTGAAATTGTAGGCAAGTGATAAATCCATATGCATTATCAGGGGAAACATGGAGGACAATACAGTAATGAGACAAGTTTCCAGATATTCCAAAAATAATGTGCAATTTCAAGAGGGACACCAAAATACAAAACAAAAGATTGTGTAACAAACCAGATGCAATATTCAAAAATTTAGTGCAATAGTCCACAAACAAGCAAAAGTGCAGGGGAAAGGGCTATAGGGAGAGGAAGGAGGGCAGACAGGTGATGGGAAAAGGGCCAGGAGGTGATGGAAAGGGAGGAAGGGAGAAGGGGGTGTAGCAAGGGTAGGGGAGATCCCAGGAGATGATGTGAAGGGAGCAGGGGGCAAGTGGTATCATAAGGGTGATGGAGGTCCCACAGAGTGGTGCGGGTGGGGGAGAGGGAGGGCAGAGGAAATCATTGCAGCTTATTCAGATAGACAGCGGTATTTGGCTTCTAGTAGTAGCCAATCTTTAAAGTGGTTTTGGAAAGATAAGTGAGATGGGGATGAGTAGAGCAATATCGACAGCTTGTTCCATAGGGAGGGGGCAGAGACAGAGAAGGCTTTGCTGCCCATGGCAGTGGAGATTCTAGGAACTACCAGGGGGAGGGTGGATGACTGAAGGAGGCACCTTCTTGCCACTTTGCCCTTGAGTAGGAGTGAATAAGGGGACAGGGAACCATCTCTAAGTGTAGTGTCTACTAGGGAGCCCAAGGTATAGTCAAAACGCCCTTGAAGTGGGAGCCAACCAAGTGAGCTGTAAAAGTCGCAGTGATGAGTAGAAAAGGGTGCGAGAAGGATGAAGCAGCAGATGCTGGTGTAAAGAGAAGTGAGCCTAGAGTGCAGGGCTGATGACAGGGAGGAATAAATGGGGGAGCAATAATCAATAAGGGTTAGAAAGTTGCCTTGTACAATAGCTAGGCACATCCCCTAGGATAGCAGTTGCCTTAGCCAGTAGGCAGCCCCTAATTTCTGATTGACTGTACGCACAGAAATGTTAACATGATCAGTGAAGGTAAGGGAGGGGTCCAAGGTGACACCCAAGTATTTAAAACTCGAGACACTTTCGGGAGGGGGGCAACAGGTGTAAGAATGTGTAGAGAGGACTCCGCTTTGGAGACCTTGGTGAGGAATGGTTTTGAGCCAAATAACTTTGATTTTGTCTATTTTTAATTTACCAGTAGCTTTCTGGAAGTAAACCAGTTGTAGGCAGCACCATAATTAAGGGTAAGGATGGAGGAGATGTTACCAAGTGACTTGTCACTATGGTATAGTACAAGGTCATCTGCATAGAGAAGTGCCCCACAGGAGATACTCCCTGCCAGGAGAGCATTGATAAATATGGAAAACAGTAAAGAGCCAAGGATGGAACCTTGGGGGACCCCAGTGGAGACAGGCAGGGCAGGGTAGGATACGGCCCCAATGGTCACTGACTGGGACCGACCCTCTAGATATTCTCAATTCTCAACAGCTGTTTGCTTATAAATGTGGGCTGGGTTCTGTCCCTATAGATCTAAAGAATAGATTTTCCCTTAGAAGTGTTGGATTGACATTGAGAAATCAAGTTGTTACAGATATGGTTGTCTCCCTTGTAAAATCAAAACGTTCCCAATATTTATTTAGTAATTATATTCTGATATGTTGGAATAGCCTTCCTTATGAATATAAGCAAAAGATTGGTAAGCCCTTATTAACATCCCATCTAAGAAGACACCTGATATCTATACAGGAACCTTGTAATTGTTATTGATGTTCTTTTTTCCTATGTTTTTGTATTGATGTTTGTTGTTTGATTGTATTGATTATGCTGAGTGTTGACCTGTATTTTGTATTTTTGTAAAGGTTACCATTGCAAATTAGTTTTTACTCAGTTGGTTTTTACCTTAAATAAACAAACAAGATAGTTCTGAAACCATGCAGAGGTCTCCGAAGAGCAGCCAAGGCGGTGGAGGGTAGAGTGAAGGAGAGGGTGGTCAACAAGGTCAAATGCCTTAATCAGATCTATGAAAACAGCTCCTGTAGCCTTCCCTGAGTCCATGTTTGTAAAGACATGGTTAGTGGATTGTGCTAGGGCAGACGTGGTGTGTGTAGCTTGCGGAAACCTTGCTGCTGGGGTACAGCAGAAAATATTTTTCAATGTGCTCGGAGAGCTGTTGGTGCACAATTCTCTCTAGTAGCTTGCTCAGGTGAGGGAGGAGGGAGATGGGCCTGTAGTTATCAGTAGAAAGGGGGTTGCCTACTTGAAAGATGGGAACAACATTGGCATGCTTCCAGGAGTCAGGCATGGTGGACGTGGAGAGGGCAATGTTGAAAAGAAAAGTGAGGAGTTTAATAATTGCAGCAGGGGCAAACTTAAGGAAGGAGGGGAATAACCCATCACTACCAGGGTTACCTCCGGTAGGGAAGGGCTTCAGGAGCTTGGAGGTAGTTTTTGGACCTATGGCTGTAAAGTAGAAGGGGGGTGTGTGGAGGGGGTGTGGCTGGCAGGGGGGTAGTCAGCCTGACTACTGGGGCAAGCTTGTGACTGGGGGAAGTCTACTGAGGTGGGCAGAGAGGTCAGTACATTTTTTATTAAAGCTTGATGGGAAGACATAGTGCCAATAAATACTCATGCAAGGTCCCCTTCCCTGGTCTATGAGTATACAGGCTGGTACGGTCGCTCAGGGAGGAGCCCCACACAAAGAAACTCAGCAACACTTGACCTCCTGAACTTGAGGCTGACCTCTGGGGCTTCACTAACACACAACAGAGCAAAACAGAGCTGCAGAAAGAAGGGGTTAGCAGAACTTGAATGCAACAAAGCCTAATGTCCAAACAGGATTTAAAACAAAAACAGGATCCTTTATTTCTCTGGTGTGAGCTCACAGAAATTCATGTTAGAGCTCCTATACTTCTTTACACATACTTCAGCCGGCACAGAGTTTTGGCTTTGTCACACTTTCACCACAGAGTGAACAGTCTGTGTACTCAGGGCTGGCTTCAACCCTGATGGGGTATGGTTATGGACGGATACTGGCCCCAATGGAGGCAGCTATAAGCTCTTGGAGTCCATCACTCCAGGTAGCAGAGGTGGGGGCTCCCTGACATCTCCTAGCCCATGTTTCTCATTTAGTTAATGCTTGGCAGACTTCACAGTTCCAGCGCTGACACTGGGCAGTGCTAAGTGATCCTATGACTGACTTGCAAATAAACTGACTTCCTACAGAGTCTACCGCTTTACGCTTTCCTCACAGATTTTCCTTTCAAAACACAGACACTTCACCCATCTGGGTATCCTGTCTGGTGCATACTGGCACTACTCAGATGTTTTGGGGGCAATACTGGCCCACACTGTAAACACTGAGGTGAATTCCTGTTTGCTGTCAGGAATTCTGCAACTTCATAGCCACTGTTCCTTACATGGGGAAGGCGGAACGCTGGATGTCAGACCAAGTCACTTACGTGAATATCACCTCAGATCCATTGCCCACTGAACTCCCTCAGACCACTTTCCTTCAGACAGACCTCACATCTCTCTTCACTTCCTTTTTCTCCTGCTGGAGAGGGGGCACTCCTCTTTCAAGGCCCTTGCTCAATGGCAGCTACCATGAACCAGTAACTTTTTCTCAACACCAGGCTCTAAGAGGAAATTTTAGAACAGTGCGAGCTCACAGAGTGTGCCAGGTGCACATTTACCACCAACTGACATTCACCAATCTCTGCCCTTCAGCACAGGCCACTAACTCCTCCTCCTTGAAATGTCAAGTCAGACCAGTTGACCCAGGCCTCCAAGGGCACAGAAAGCAGGCACAACCTAGATGTCGCTAGACTATCTTAAAGGTACATAGCTCCTGGGGGGGGGACTACACTCAGTTCAAATTTCTAACTTAATTAAGACAAGAAAAGCAAACTTTCATTTGTATTGCCTCTTTATTTTAAAGTGTTACACCATATTCAAACTGGCAATTTTGTAGGGGGTAGAATTAAATTAAAAGCTGACTAGATGGACCAAACGGTCTCCTTCTGTGTTTCTATGTTTCTGTTTCTTTTAAAGGGGACATTTGCTTAATTGAGACTGAAGAGTTTTCACTCAGGTGTTCCCATTAAAATCCTTCTATCGTAAAGGACACTCAAAGCTCTTATCAGGAAAAAATTTTCAGGAATAGGAAGGATCAGTTCTGGGAAATTAACAAAAAACTTGAATTACTGATAAAATGCTGAAGCTTCAGCCTAGCTGTGTATGCAGTTCTGAGTGCATCAATTTCAGTATCAGGAATGTATATTCTACATATATATATATATATATATATGCCCAATCAATTCTAATTAATTCATTCTTTATCCAAATTGAAAAATTCAAATTAATTAATTACTATATTTGCCTGTGCCACATAGTTGCTCCACCCTCTCATATAGCGTAACCATTTTTTAATATGCTCAGAAAAATTGCTAAGTATAAGGGTTTAATAATACAGTGCATCATGAATTGCTATAATTTATGCTTTCCTTATCATTTTAATTCATCATAAATGAGAGGCATATAAGTGGTTTTCATCCAAAGCAAATTTAATAAAATAAATGGTTGATTAAGCTTGCTGCTGACTCTGTTTAAGTACATATTAGCCACGTGACATCATAGCTCAGCATGCCCACTGAGTGAATTTTAAAGAACTCTGCACTTCAGCATGTAGATTAAAATGGCATGTTTTAGATAGTGCAGTTCTCTAGAAGGTGATGTTTAATAATCTGCTGGGCAAGAACACAGTTTATTCACAGCATTCATCTCTCTATTGCATTGTTGTGCCATTGCTCTGGACTCAGTTTTTTGCTGGGCTATCTTTGCTTTAATTAAATATAGTGTCTATTTTGTTTATTTGCTCTGATACCGCTAAATGTATGTTATTGTATGTCTGAGGGTATGAATGCGGTATTTCTGTTGCTGTATTAGTGCATGATTGTGAGGATTGAGTGGTTATTGAAACTGTTAGTGGGTGGGAGTGGTTAGTTTACTTGGGGATTCTGAATTTTTCTGCTTGAGGAAAGTTAATTGGTTTTAGCATCAATGTGTTGGCTGGGTGGCAGCCCCATTATAATGTACTCTCCTGAGCAGCTATGCCTACTGTGTACTTTTGGGGGGGCGCAATGTGCCATACCTGCATCAGTCATCAACCATTGCAGGGGGCTGGCTATCCTTTGGGAGTGTAGACCAAGACACTGGCATGCTCAATAGAGTAGGAACATGGACTGTGATTGGGAGTATGAGATCTAGAGGACTCCTTGGACATAGATTTGCCCAGGAAAGAAGTCCTTCCTGTCTGGTTTCAATCACAAGGGCCACTCCTATTCCAATGGATCAGGTAGCTAGAGGGCCTATTGATCCTGCCCCCCCCCCCCCACACAGTGCTTTGTAATGCCAGGTCTCTGTGGAATAAAACCATGGTAGTGGAGGCATTTATTGCAGACTCCTCAAAGAACCTGCATTGTATCATAGAGACCTTGCTAGGAGATGACTCTGGTCCTGTGCTACAGGTTCTCATCCTGCCAGGTTTCTCTGAAGTACACTGCATGAGGCATGGGTGCAAAGGGAGTGGTGTGGCCATCTGTTTTAAATCTACACTGGGACTGATGTTATACCCCATGAGGGGAAACCATTTCATTTGAATGCCTGGTTGTAAGGGGTGGTCTAGGTACAGATTACAAGATCATTCTCATGTACCATCTTCCAGGACATGGGAATGATTTCTTGCAGAAACTGGAGAGCTTTGAGGCTGACCTGGTGTTGGATTCATCCAGCCTGCTGGTACTGAGGGAATTCAGTGCCCAGGTGATGATGAAGACTCTGTTTGGACAACAGTTACTCCAGTTTATGTCTTCACTGAGCCTGATACAGGCTTTTGCCAGTGGAATACATCAAGGGGGTCATGCCTTAGATCTGATTTTTGCACTGGATCTTGATGCTAGCGATGTCAGGGTTTATCTGTTTGAGTGGACAGATCATCATGATGTACAATTCCTCTGTGGGGTCCCTGGTTGCAGACCCCTCTGTAGAGATGGTCAGACATCATTCTGTTAGAAATCTGGACTTAATACATTTGTTGATTCTGGACATTTCAGGTAAGATATTAGCATGTACTGCAGAAGTGGAGAACGCAATGGAGGGCTAGAACAAAGCCTGTATGATGGCCTTCGACTGACTGGCACCTTATCGTGTTCACTCCTTGATATTGCACCATAGGCCAACATGGTTTGATAATAACCATAGGTGGGTGAAGACCAAGGACCGAAGGTTAGAACATTCTTGGTGGAGTTACAGGTTTGAAGTGGGTAAATTGACATTGACAGCTCACCACAGTGAGTATCAGTTTGCAAACACCCTGAAAATGACAGGGTTCCTGTCACAAGAAATTACTGAAGGAAACACATTGACCAGCACAACTCTTCAATACTGCTGACACCTTATTAAATCCACCTTATCTTTAGTTGGGGGGAGTTTTATCAACAGAAAAATGTGAGTAGTTTAATGTGAATTCTTCCTTTACAAGACATCGTCTATTAGGGCAGGATTTCCTCAAGCAGCCTGCCATGGGTCAGCAGTGTCCAGGAGATGGGGGACTCATGCATTCTGCCGCTCTGGGTGGAATTTGGTCCTGTCTTGATGTAAGGATTCTCACAGGCTGCTTCTGAGTTGCACCCTACTCTCTATATATTGGACCCAGGACCTACCAGCTTTCTATTAGAATGTTGGGGGGAACTGGTTCCAAATTATTACTGAAATTGTCAGGTGTTCCCATTGTGAAGATATGAACTGAAAAGACAGTGGTGAAACCCCTCTTTTAAAAAAACATTTTTTGTACCCTGATGACCTGGAAAATTACAGACCTGTATCAAACCTTCCCCATCTGGGGAGGGTAACTGAGCAGGTGCCAGCAGCATAGCTTCAGTGTCACCTGGAAAGCTATGAGATCTATACGCCATTCCAGTCTGGATTCAGATCTTCATATAGCTCTGAGACAGCACTACACATGGTATTCAGTGATCTCCTTCTGGTGAGAGACAACACCATAGTTCCATCTTGGTATTACTGGTCTCTCCTTGGCATTTGACTTGGCGGACTATTACCCATTTGAGGCACTATGTGGGACTCACCAGTACGACATTGCATTTGTTTGAATCCTACATGTCTGGTAGGGTGCAGCAGGAAGCTTTGGGTAGTAACATCTTGAATGCTGCTGCACTCAGCTGTGGAGTTCCTCAGGGATCAATTTTGGCCACCATGTTGTTTGCTGTGTAGATCTTGCCATTGGGGGAGATCATCAGATGGTATGGACTGGGTTTTCACTGTTAGGCATATGATAAGGCATATAAGTGGTTTATCACTCGGAGCTACAAACCTGGAGACCTGGGTCTGAATCCCACAGCCACCACTTGCATACTGTGTGACCCTGAGTAAGTCACTTAACTTTCTTGTGCTCCCAGGTCGCACCTAGAAATGGCACAGAGTCATAATGTCACAAGACATTATGTCGCAGCAATATACTGTGCTACCAATACAGCGCAATATATTGCCAGTGATAGAAGTCTTTTTTTTTGCAGGGCTACCTGTTACGGGGGCTGTGCCCCCAAACCCCCCCCCCCCCACAAAGTGCGAAACATGTAAAAAGCCATGTATTTGGGACAGGGAATCGTAACCTGGTCCCAAATACACTGCCTCCTCCTTGCTGCTGGTGGCTCATCCAGTCAAGCCACAACAGCTGCTTGGCAGACCCTTGTCCCAGCAGGATCCTTATCCTGTACAGGGAAGAGTGAGAGGGTGCACTACCGCGCATACATCCTTTCGTGGTTTTGCACCCTCTCGCTCTTCTCTACCATGCTGTTCCTACTACTTGGTCATGTCATGTGCTATAGAACATATGACATATTGACCTGGTAGGCCTAGAAACAAACTTCGGCTTAGTGTGCCTTTCCTGGTAAAACAATTTCCCCATCCTGATTAAACAATTTCCCCCATAACCAGATCTATCTGTCTTGTGCACCTGACAGGGTGAACATTTTCATGGTGTTGAACAAATGTCTGGTGGAAATATGAGTGGATAGACTCAATCTGGGTCAAGCTTAACTCAGCAAAGACAGACATAATACTGGCGAAACGAGGCCGGGTGGGGTGACAATTGATAGTGGTACAGTAGTTCCCTGTTGCCGTTGTTAAATGGGACTACACTACAAGCTGCAGATAGGGTGAGAAATCTGGGAATCATTGTGGACAGCAGACTCACCCTTGAACATCAGGTACTGTCGGAGGTCCGCAGTGGCTTTTGCCACCTGCATACTATTGCCCGAATCAAACCATATCTTGAGCCTCCCAACTTGGTGAAGCTAGTGCATGCATTTCTCATCTCACGACCGGATTACTGCAACACTGTCAACCTAGGGTTATCTGTGGGGCTGATGTGCCCCTTGCAGGCTGTGCAGAACTCTGTAGCCCAGCTGACTGCAGGGATCCCAAGGTCCATGCATATCATGCCAGTTCTGCAGGAAATGCACTGGCTGCCAGTGTGTTAGCGCATCAGCTTCAAGGTAGGCTTGCTGATATACAATGCCCTGCATGATCTGGGCCCTGGCTACCTGAAAGATCTTCTGATCGATTATACTTCCATGTGCCCCCTCTATTCCTCAGAGGTGGGGCTTCTGGTAGTTCCATGCCCTCATCTGCAGTCCCCAGAACACAGAGTATTTGGAGTTGCTGTGCCTTTGTTGAGGAACTCATTGCCACCAGACATTCATGGAGCCCTATCTATGGAAGCCTCTACAATGAGGCTTAAAACCTATTTGTTTATTGAAGTATCATTTATTTTAATCCTATGTATTTTAATATTAATTCTAAAATTCTGATATTTTAATTTTTATTTCCTATGGTTATATGCTTTGCATTTTGTGCTTTATTATATACTTTACTGTTTTGCCTTTGTACGGCGCCCAGGGCCCTTGGGAAAGACGCCTAACAAATAAATTGCCTTGCCTACAAAATAAATTTTTTTATTTTGGGTTTCCTTTTCTAGGGTTTACAACACATCTTAGTACCTTGTCCAACAAGTCTGTGTGTGTGTAAAAAGCTTTACAAAATGGGTCAAGATGGCTGCCTCAAATACTGCTCTCTGATTGGATGAGTCAGCTCACTTGCCTATATGTACTCACAAATGCACAGTGCTACATTTTCTAAGTTAAAATGTTTAATACTGGGCCTTTTTTATAAGTGCAGTAGCACACTCCAGGGTGCTGTGCTGGTTGGGAGATAGAGGCACTTCAGCGTGTCGGCCTGTGGCCTTGTGCATCAACACTCGTACTGGAGGATTGCCTATATATCCCACTGGTATACATACCCTGTTATGTGTTATTAATTACTTTGGAGGTCCCCAGCTAACCTCATAGTGCCTTTGTTTTTTGACACCATATTGCTTACCATAACAACAGACTGATGTAGGCAGTATAGCACAGTGGTTTAAGGCTCTGAGCTGCAAATCTGGAGACCTGGGTTTCAATCCCACAGCCCCCACTTGCACACTGTGTGACCCTGAGCAAGTCACTTAACTTCCCTGTGCTCCTAGGTCGCACCTGTAAACAAGCTTTTAGCTTAGTGTGCCACTCCTGGTTAAAAAATTGGATACAAAAAATTTCACAAACAAAGCAATTGTGAATTCTGTTGGTGACTGTTTTTTTGAAAGGCACATGAAATCAGTACTGCCTTATCTAAAATATTTAGTTGCCTGATAACAGGAGAAAAATAAAACACTTAAGTTAAACATAGCTGTTGTAAATATATATATATATAAGAATTTTTGTCTAGGATAAGCAGACTGAGCCAAATACGAACATATGAACATACAAAAAAGTCAGCAGAAGAAGGCTATTTGGTCTATTGAGTCTTCACAGTAAACGATACAGGGTCCATGGCTTATGCCAATGTCCCTGACCCCCCCTCCATGTCATCTCTTCCTTTCCTACTACCAATCTATGGTCACATGTGTTCTCTTTGTGCTTGTCCCAGGCCCTCTTAAAAGCCTTCACCATCTTTACTGAGACCACCTCCTCTGGCAGTGCATTCCATGTGGTCACCACCCTCTCCATAAAAAAATGCATCCTAACATCCCTCCTAAACCTCCCCCCCCATCAACTTCAAGCTGTGCCCCCTCATGGTTCTGTCACTCAATTTAAAAAGACCTTCTCTTTCCACTTTGTTAATCCCCTTCAAGTATTTGAAGGTCTCTATCATATCATGCCTCTCTTCCAGGGAGTACATCCTTAGGGCTCCCAGTAGGACCTATTCTGTTGACCCATGAGCATCTTGGTTGCTCTCCTCTGAGCCCTCTCCAGCAAGCTGATGTCTCTCTTGTAGTACTGATGCTAATATCTTACCCCATATTCTAAATGTGGTCTTACCATTAACCTGTACAAGGGCAAAATGACCCTGCTCTGCTTACTACTGAATTCCCTAGCTATACACCCCAATATCCTGTTAGCCTTTTGCTGCTGCCTTCATGCATTGTGTGTAGTGTTTCAGGTCTCTGGTAATCACAACACCCAGATCCTTTCCTTCCTCTGAAGCAGATACAAGCCCCCCCCCCCCCCGGTTATATTCAGTCCTAGGATTCCTGGCCCCGATGTGCATCGATTTGCATTTTTTGGCATTGAACCCAAGTTACCATATTGCCGACCAACTCTCGAGTTTACCAAGGTCCTCCTGCAGGTCCTGTATCCCTTCCTTTGTGTCCACCCTCCAACAGAGTTTGGTGTTGTCTGCAAACAGGCACATCTTGCCCTTAATGACTTCCCCAATGTCATTTATGAAGATATTGAACAACACTGACCCCAGCACCAGACCCTGCAGGACCCCGTTGGTGACCTCCTTGGTGCTGGATAACTCTGTCCCCACCACCACTCTCTGGATTCTGCCTTTCAGCCAGCTGTCTACCCACCCTACCATTTTCTCCCCCACCCCTAGATTCATCAGTTTCCTGATAAGCCTCCTATATGATACAGAATCAAAGGCCTTGCTGAAGTCCAGGTATATGATGTCCACTGCCTGGCCTTTGTCCGCCACTCCAGTGACTCAGTCAAAGAATTCTATCAGGTTCATTTGACACAGTCTGACTGCCACAAACCTGTGCTGCCTCTCATCATGAAGATTGTTCTCGTCTATGTTGCTCACTAGCCTTTCCTTAAGTATGGTCTCCATGAGTTTATATTCTATCGAGGTCAGACTGACCAGCCTATAGTTCTCTGGACCATTCTTGAGTCCGCTGTTGTGAAAAGGCACCACATGTGCCATTCTCCAGTCCATCGGCACCACAACCAACTCCAGAAATCTATTGAAGAGATCCACCAGTGGCCCTGCAAGCTCCTCTGCTAGCTCTTTTAGCACCCTAGGGTGTATGCCATCTGGTTCTGGGGATTTGTCGGCCTTCAATGTCAACAGCCCCTCCCTCACTCTTTCAATCTCTGTTACCGCATCTGTCCCCCCATCCCCTCCCGCCTTCTCCCCTGGGTGGAACCGGCCCATCCTTTTCCCTTGTAAAAACAGAGCAGAAGTATTCATTCAATACTTCTGCTTTGATCATTTCTTTCTCTACCCATTCATCCCCTTTCTTTAGCCTAGCTTTTCCGTCCTTTTTGTCCCTCGTTTCGCTTATGTAGCGAAAGAAGGCCTTCACCCCCTTCTTGATCCCTACAGCTATTTGAAACACTTTCTGTGCCATAGCATGCTGCACCTCCCTTCTTGCCATTCTAGCCAACCTTGGTTACTCTTCCTCATCTTCTTTCCTTGTGGTTCTCTGAATTTTCTGTAGGCGGCCCTCTTTTCCCCTCACTGTTCTGGCTACCTTGTAGTTAAACCAGATGGGTGATTTGGCCCCTGATTTCTTCCCTCTAAGTCTGATACAATTCACTGTGGCTGCTAGAATCATCATTCTGATGTTGGCCCTTGTTTGCTCCACCCCATGTCCTCTTTAATACCCACTAGGTGTGACCTTAGCACTTATCCCATCATCTTGAAAGTAGCCCTCCTGAAATCCAGTGTTTTGGTCTTTGTGGGGATGTTATCCCTGCCCATGTCCAAACTGAACCACACTGTACTGTAGTCTCTACCACCCAGAGGTTCCTTGACCTCTGTCTCCTGTATGTGCTCCTCATTGGTGAGCACTAGGTCAAGAATTGTCCCTTCCCTGGTGGATTCAGTAACATCCTGGGTCATGAACCCTCCCTGTATCACATTTAGTGTCTCTTGACTTCTGGCACAGGACGTGGCTGATATAGCTCAGTCTACCTTGGGCAGATTAAAGTCCCCCCCCCACTACCACTTTCCCTTTTTCTGTTGCTTTCAGCATCTGCAAACATAGTTCTCAGTCCATTTCTTCATCCTGGTTAGGTGGTCTGTAGACCACCTCAGCCTGATCTTCCTCCCCCTGTTAGTCTGTAGTTGGATCCATAGTGTTTGTACCTTCCCCTGTTCATTCTCTTCCCTCATGCATGTTATTCCCTCCATAATGTAAGCTGCCACCACCCCCCCACCTTTGCCTAACTCTCAATCCCTTCTATAGTGTTTGCATCCTGGGATTGTGAGGTCCCACTCATGGTGTTCTGTAGCTTAGGTCTCAGTAATTGCCGCTACATCTACCTTCCCCTTTACTAAGAGGCCCTGCATGTCTACCATCTTGTTGCCAAGACTGCAAGCATTAAGTGATATAACCCTCCACCTCGACTCTGTGCCACTCGTAAATCTTATTTCCAGGTGTGACACGGGATCTTGTGGAGACAAAGTGATTTGCATTGGGTCACTCAGTGAGCATGTGGCAGTTGTGGTATTCAACCCAAGTCTATTGGGTTTTCAGGATCACAGTTCAATGCTCTGACCTCTATGACTGTTCTGCCTCTTTAAATATCAGTTATTAGAGATATATATCAGCATTTGTATGCTGATGACACTGTGTTTTATACCTCTAATTATAGTGTCACAGTGATCTAGAACACCTTACAAAGTAATTGTTCTAATCTTCAATATATTTTCTACTAATTCTTTTGGCCTTAAACAGCTGGTGACACGTTCAGCAGAACTTCAACAAACCATAACATTTAAGCACTGTCCTGCTTGTATTTCCCATTAGATCTGTATTCCTCTGCCCCATTATTTAGTAGTGAGGTCATCTGCATGAAAATCTGGATATTTGCTCCTTAAGAGTTAATCTAGTCCTGCTGCTGTCTCCCTACCTGAAGTCACAGAGCACTGCTTGTGACCTCACAGTTAATCCCATGGCAACAGACTGTGATGTCACAGCAGAGGATTATGACTTGCAGTAGGGAGTAAGCAATAGAGGCAAATGAACTCAAAATGAACTCTAAGGGACAACAATCATACTGTATATTCAGACACATTTCTTTAATAATAAATTATGTGGAGGAGAAATACATAAAATATAAATGGAATGCAAGCAGAATTGCACCTAATTATTATGTTTTTTAAAGTTTTCTTTGAGGCGTCAGTAGCTCTTTGAGTACAGATAAGACACAATGTATGCTCTTTTCTTCAAAAAAAGCATTGAATAAAGTTCCTGAGGGATCAACAAGTCAAGCACTAGATAACAGAGTTCATCTGTGCATCTTATCCTACAAATATCTTTGCACTTGATTTCATTCTTTATTGAAATGAGATGTTCATATGCTTTCTGCATTAAAAAATAAATGTGAGAGTTGTCTTTCTCTTGGCACTAGATTACAAATTGCAAATGTATTTGTTATTCTGCTTTTCATCTATGCAGATTTTGCATATCCTAATGCCTCCTGTACACTGCTTAACTGAACACCCTGTATAGTTGGCCTACATGATTTACCCTAAATGCCCCAAGGCAGTCTCATCATTACAATTTTTGTATAACACTAAACTGGCTATCGTTACCATTGAGATGACAATATCTAATGGTTTGTCTAATGCTGAAATACAGGACAGCTGGGGTGCCTAAGTATTTAGCATTACTATTGAATATTAGAAATTCCAAACCCGGGCTACACTCCTCCAAAGGCCTTATGTTTAATGTACTGGATTGTAACTGTGTTGTTCGAGGTAATGCTTTTTGCATGTGCTGGTCCCAAGTTATGGAATATGCTTCAAAATTAATTTAAATCCAGTTGTTCCAGAATTTTCGTTCTTGCATTGGATTAAACAGTGGGTTATAGAAGCATCAAGAAATCACTGCCCAAATTGTCCTAATGTCTGACCCTATAGGTACATAAATGCATGTATTTTATATGCAGTATTGTATGGTTTACGTGTATAACAGCTTATTATGCGATGACAGTTTTTCCTTCATAACCAGGTTTTATCTGGGAAGCCATTATAAATGAGCTTTAGCATAATTGGCTGTATCCTGCAAAAAAACATATTTAATAACAGACTGTTAGGATGTGTGTGGCATGTGTATGGGATGTGAGTGTGGGATGTGTGTGTGTCTCTGCAACATATCTCTTAGCCATTACCTTTTATCACTGAAATGTGGGCAAATGTCAGGCACTGACCCTCATAATGTGTAACACATCATCAAACACTGAGGCAGAAGCTAGAACACTGTGGAAAGCAAAGTAGTTATTACAAGCTGAGAATGAAAACCAATTACAGACTATATATAAGACTAGTCTATTTCTGTGAATAAAAGGAAAAGGTCTACATGATCTCAATGACTCTCAGCTGTTGTATAGCTTTTTACCCTACCTACCCTCCCAGCCCAACCTCCCAGGCCCCATATATATTAATTAATAATTACTGGTTTTAACAATTGGATAATGGGTTTCTAAAAATAAGTTATAACATGTGGCATGGGTCCTGACTGATTCAGGTCTGTCATCTTCATTTTCCCTACAAAGGGGAACATGCCAAGGTTGCCCCCTTTCCCCTATGTTATTTGTACTCATAGACCCATTAGCAGTAGTTGTATGACAGCACCCTGCACTGGAAGGTGCTCAGATGGGTCATTCAGAATTTCAAACCATGCTGCATGTGGATGATTGCCTTGTTCTACTGAAGGATGCCCCTCCAGTATTCCCACTCTTCTTAAGACTGTGCACATTTCAAGAAATCTCTGGGCTAAAAACAAACTCCAGTAAAACAGATATTGTGCCACTAAACTCTACCTGTGCCCAGGTCTCAATGGCCAGGTTCAGTTTGCAATGGTCTCCTAAAGGTATTGGGTACCTGGGGATCGGAGTACACCCAGACCCATCAGGAATGGTCTCCAACAATCTATCCCCTCTACTCAGGAAGCTGAAGGAGGAGTATGAGAGGTGGAAACCTTTGTGCCTCTCTCTTGCAGGTATATCTCTGCATTAAAGATCATCATGGCCCCCCAAAGTGTTGCACTGTCTCACACTCTTGGCTGTGGACATACCTTACCAGCGGTTCTCTAAAATGGATGCCCTGATTAGTGACTTTCTATGGGAAGGGAAACCTCCCTGATATTGTACGGTCAAACCCAGAGTTCACCCGCGGAAGATAGGATGGAATCTACCCTGGTTCTATGCCTATGTAGCGTTTAGAAGTGCGCAAATGTTGCAATGGATTGCCCCTCCAAACTGCTCCCCACTCTGGCTACAGATAGAGAAGGAACTCATGCAGAATACACAGCCCTCTGTCCTCCTCTAATCTCCTTTCTTCAAACTCACAAGAGGAGGGTCCATGATATCTCCCTGCCTAAAGGTGTGGATGAAGCTGCAGTCCTAGATACACACTTCACTGATCCCCAAGACACAGATACCCCTTTGGCTTAATCCACATATTTGTACTGATGGGCGATGGTGCACTGGGGTGGGCATGGGAGACATGGGGCATGTCCCGGATCTCAGATCTACTACAGCCCACATTCACACACCTACACCATTTTGAAAATCTCAGAAGGCAGTATGGCCTATCTCAGGAAGTACTCCAAATTTCAATCAATCAATCAATCAAAATCTTTATTTATCCATGCGAACATCATTGAGCAGAGCTCATTTGCAAGATGGACCTGGTTATGATAAAATCTCAGACAAAATACAAAACATGAGGGATACATATCTAATGACAATGGGGCAATTTAATACATATAGGTCATAGCATACAAGACCTCAGCCAATAGCATAGAACAAACAATGTTGCAGCAGTATCATCTGCAAGTGACAAATTGTGGATATCTCAGATTTAAGCAACAGTATGCTAATTTGGGTTAGGTAGGTAACAGTAGAGGAGGGGACTAGGGCAGACATAGAAGTAAGAAGCCAGGCGGTAGGGGAATGTATCATCATAAGGCATAGCCAGAATAAAACATAATTATTAATAGGTAGCTTAGATGGAGATAGGATAAGTAAATCAACAGAGGACAGTAAAAAACAGCAGACCGAGAATAGAGCATGAGAAGAGGAAGGATTAAGGGAAATGTATGTAAAAGAGGACAGTTAAAGACAGGCAGTATGATGATATTGTAACTTTGTCCTCAACAAATTGTTAAAGAAGGTGCCCTCTCGGATCTCCTTTACCTCTCCCACTATACTCGGCTCATGGATTACTGCTAAAGCCCCAGTGGTCATGGCTGTTGGTACTATCCAACAAATCACATCCAGACACTAGAAGTCTTCTCATCCAGAATAAGATTGTGCATTATTGGTATTACAGCACAGTCCATCTTAAATCCCTAGTTCTCATGAACCATGAAAAGCAAAAGATTCCGCCAGCCCTGTGCTGACCTAATGCATATCCTGTGGAATTGTCCCAAAATACTTCAGTTTTGTATCCAAATCCATAGGTGCTGTATCGGAATCTTTGGGGACAATTTCCCTGTCTCTCTTTAACTGTATATTCTAGGGCTCCCACAACACATGCATCTTGAATATACACATACAATGGCTTCTGACGGTGGACATTGAAGCAAAAAAGACTGATACTACAGTGCTGAAGAACTGAAGCTATTCCCTCACTTTCCCACTGTTTCTCTGTTAGGAATCTGGCTACCCTGCTTGAGATGTCCCACTTTTCCAGGAAAACTACATCTTCCTATCAGATTATTTGGGCCTCTTTTTGGCCTCTACCTACTATACAGTTGACTCTATACAGTTGATGCTCCATAGCCCAGAGTATTGTTGATTCTTGTTGCAGCAAAATGAAGGTAGAAAAAAACTGGGCAGATTGGGTGGGCTAAGCAGCCCTTACCTGCCATCAGACTCTATTTTTCTATGTTTTGATGGTTATTCACTCCTCTTGCCTCCTCTGCTCTCATTATACCTGCTGTTTCCTGACTAATTAAAGTTTTCATAACTGTGATGTCAAGTACCTGTTGCTTGTTTTGTCTGATTATACATGTCTTTGGTACCCAGTGTGTGAAGATTACTATTGTCTGTATGCTATTGCTAGAGGTGCTATTGTATTAGGATGTATTATAAACTCAATAACAATTAACTGCAAAAAATAAATGAGTTACAACTGCCGGGTTATAATTATATGTTACAACCAAGAGTTTGCAATCACTACCTGTCAATCAAGGTTGCACTGTTCACAACCTCGCCACTCATTGGTGGAGCGAGACCAAAACCCCACATTTATTAAAAATGCTCAGAAGTTTTTATAAAAAACAAGACATGAGCATGTGTGTGTAAACCAAATTTTTACATTCATTCTCACTGTAGGATGCTTTAATAAACCCCTCAAGCTACGCTGTCAGGGTTTATGTAGCATCTCCCACCTTGGGTGTGTGTAAAATTTTGGTTACACATATCTGCCTATGTATTATTCTTTGTATAGTTTCTCCCCTACTGATATGCAATCCACAATTGAGCCGGGGGGTGGGGTGGTAATTACAGTTGTAACCGCAAGGCTAACTCAGTCATGCCTCTTCTCATACACAGTAAAGGGGATATCCCATGACACTGGTGACCGTGATTGGGTGCTTTCAAAAAGGGCAACTCAATCGTGGCACCTGTTGACAGGGCTACTGAGGATGGAAGGCGACCGGATTGGGGGTCCACGAATATAGTGATAGGATGTTGCTATATGTACATGCGCGCAAGGGGGAGCTAGCATGCCGAGCAACAGGCAGAAGAGGAGGCAGGGTTTGTGTGACATGGTGCAGCATTGGGCTGCCGAGCTGGCCCCATGGTGTGGTGGGTGGGTGGTAGGTTAGGGTTATAAGGGTGCTGGGTTGAGGTCTGTGCATGCATACATTTTGTTGTGCCTGGCCTGGAAATTTTTTCCCCCGTTTTGCACCCCCTGACATGCACCACCCTGGAGTAGAGAATCCTTTAGTAGGTGGGTGCGGGGGGAAGTGCCCAAGGGGGGGTTGTGGAGGATGCAGCCCCCTGCATAAACAAGAAAGTCCTGTCTCTGGCACCCTTTTTCTGTGCACCAGAGGTGTACATTGTCAGAACTGATTTTCGCCAATGTACACTTGCCATTATGACATGGAACCCAGTAAGGGACTTGGTAAAAAAAAATGGAAAACATTCAGAACTGGAAAGCCTCCAAATCCACTGCCATAATGCCCCTGGGCAATCACAACTGGGTGCATTCAGGCAGTAACTATGGGCACATTTTGGTAGTGCATCAAGTACAGGAGCATTATGTTGAAAGGCACCACTCTGGCAATGGGGTGCAAAACTGAAATGCTCTCTCCTTGCTGAATGCCCTGTCAGAATGTTCCTCCCATAGTTCCTCCCGTGCCAGAATGCAGCCTTGTGATTGTCCCAGTAGCATTCTGGCTGGGGATTTGAGTGCACTCCTGTTGTGGGTATGTTCTGTTTTTCACTAACACACAAAAAAAAAACCTCTGGTTCCCGATATAACCCCAGGGGAATCCCCATAGGTTCCCTAAAAAGTCTCCAGAACCATTTTAGTTACATGAACATTGCCATTTCCAGCTATCCACTCACTTCCTTTGCTGTGACATATCTTATCTTGGAATGCTCTCAAATTCCAAATGCTAGGTCTGTTTTTCTCTTTAGTTCTGTAAATTTTAATTTAAATTTAAATGTTTTATTTCATCGTTTCCAACAACAAAGAGAAAAGTATTATGTAGGAGGAAATTAAGGAAGAAGTAAAGTAAGTGTATCAGACAGACAGACAATATAAAATAACTAAATAATAAAGATTTACATGATGCTAAAAATGAAATTTATATTTATAGAAATTATTCAGGAATCCATTGAAAAGGCACAATAAAACATTCAAAACGTTAGGATGGTTAACTGAAAAGAATAAACTGATGAAAACAGAACATTTTGAGTCCTTGAGTATTGTTTAAAGCACCCCACAACCAAGCAAGTTAAAAGGATATTCAGCTTCGTGGGGATGCAGTTATGACTGTTTTGATTCATTACTCACAAGAACAACAAACATTTGAAGTCACTGAGTCCCAGAGATCAAGTGGACTAATTCTGTTGTATGTTGCCCTCCCCAAAAACAAATTCCAGCTTATCCCCTAGCCCAGGGAAAGGGCAACACATAAGGGCTTAACAGTGATTTAGGGGTACCATGGGTCCCAGGATGGGCTGCAATGGTGCTCGTGGCTCAGGGTTACATTTGAAGAAAATACATGCACTGTATGTTAAAATGGCACCTGTGGAATGAGCCTTTGTTGTTGCTGTGCAGATCTGATATGAATGCATGCTCTTACAGAGCTAGTGCCCAAAATTCCATTTGCGTACTGTGATCTGATTGGTGTTTCAGTGGGGCTGTGACCAGGTGCGTGTGACCATGCAAGAAAAGAATGTGCACACACAAAGCTTCATTAGCATATCTGGTTCGTATGGGTATTTGAGAGCACTCCTGTTATGACTGGTTTTTGAACTGGGCTGTGCCCGATAAAAACTGTGTTCTTGCTGCTTTGAAATGCTGATGTCAATCCCACCCCTGCTTGCCTGCTGCCCTCTCATTGGTCCATTTCCCAGAGGGGTGTGCTTGCTGAACTAAATTTATGTTCTGCCTCATGTATAACTCTGACATCTTTGGTCAAGTATGGCAGACAGAGGACTGCATGAGGATTGACTGATTGCTCCCATCTGAGAGAAACACCATCAACAAATAAAGATTTTTATGTTTGCTTGCACACATGTACAAGAAACATAATGCCATCATCCAAGTTTTTGGAGGTGTGGCACCCTGTCTTTCAATTCAGTGTGTTTGCAAGCGTGGCCACAGTTCGCCAATGAATGCTGCAGCTGTTTATGACAGCAGTTGAAAATGCAGTGCCGTACAGTTGAAAGGGATAGCTACGCTTCAGTGAGCAGCGATAAGATATCATGTGCTCATGCATTCCTCACACACACACACACACACACACACACACACGCATATTGCGTGCTCATGCGCCCCCCCCACACACACACTATATAGCCGATGGAGGTGCCCATTCCCCCGTCAGCTCTGCTGCACTCTCCCCCCCACAGAGTTCCAGGTGCCACGCTGGGAGCCCACCCCAGCGTGGCAATAATCCATATGGCCGACAGGGTGTCCAATCCCTGTCGGCTCCGCTGCCCCAAACAGCTTTCCAGCTGCCATGCTGGGAGTCCACCACAGCATGGCACAAGTCCTGCATCGTCCTCCTAAAAGAAAAGCACCTGAAAAGAAAACCTTCCCTCGCTGACTGTCCTGACCCCCATCCCCCACCCGCGCCCACCCTCTGTGCACCCAGCCTTCCACACACCCTGCTTACCCCATACTTACCCCCAGAGTCGCGCGACAATCTTCAGTGGACCGGAATACGCCTGCACTTTTAAAGCCGACCGGAACTGAGGGAAATGCCAGTAAGCTGTATAATGGAATAAATAGGGTTTTTTCAACTTTAATGTATATCTCAGGCATTTTTGAGAATTTTTTCAACAAATTTTCAACATGGGGTTTTGGGGCCCCTCCTCATGAATTCTGTCACTGCCATTTTGTTAATCAGGCCCGAAGGTGATTTTGCAGTCGCTGCCTAGAACCACCTTTCGGGACCAGTTTACAAAATGAGAGTGTCACAGTTCATGAAGTAGGCCCCCAAAAACCCTGTGTTGAAAATTAGAGAAAAAATTCCCCAAAATGACTGTTTTACAAGCATGCATTGCACTGTTTCATCGTACGCTCGTAAGTTTGCAAATTTTCAATATTTTCACTCCAGATTTTCAACATTGCCATTTTACCACACCACCTTATGAGCAGTACAGCTGCCATTTTTCACATCTTGCCCAAAACGTGTTTCCGCACATGTAGCGCACAATGGCGCAGTCGGTGTGCAAAATCAATGTTCAGGACAGACTAAGAAAATTACAGTGACACTGTTCATGAGTAGAGGAGTTAAAATGGCTATGTTAAAAATGTGGTGAAAAAAGTCCATAAAATGACTGTGTTACAAGTGACCAATGCGCAGTTTCCACGCACCCTCGTAAGTTGATGGATTTCTAATATTTTCAGTCCAGATTTTCACCCTGGCATTTTTACACATTTCCTTATGAACAGTACAGCTGTCATTTTTCATACCATGGCCGAAATGTGTTTTCACACTTCCAGCGCAGAAATGTGTGGTTGCTGTGGGAAATCACTGTTCGGGACAGATTAAGAAAATGACAGTGACTCTGTTCATGAGCGGAGATTCCAGAATCCCTGTGCTGACAATCTGCTGTAAAAATTCCCCAAACTAATTGCATTACGGGTGTGCGTTGCGCATTTTCTATGCATGCTTGTGACTTCACCAGTTTTTTTTATATTTTCACTGCAGATTTTCAACACTGCCATTTCTCACCTCCCCATCAACAGTACAGCTGTCATTTTTCACATCCTTTTCGAAATGTGTTTTCGCACCTGTGGTGCCAAATGGCATAGTCGCAGTGCAAAATCAGCTTCCGACTGATGAACTGATATTGCCACTGTTCATGATGTGGGGGTCACAAAAAACCCATGTTGAAAATCTGGAGTGAAAATGTCAACGAACGCCTGAGGCGTTAGGGTTTCCGACCATAATGCCCCACCCTGTAGAGATTGATAGGCATCAGGGGTGTGACTTGGGATTCTCGCCTGTAATGCTCATACCATTCCACACCATGCAGCCAGTGACAGGCATCAAGGTGTGCCTTGGACTTTTTGGCCCCAAAGTTCACCCCATTCTCCTATACAGCACCCATCTCACCATATTTCCTGATGGAATGGGGTGAGCATAAGGGCCAAAGACCCCATGGCACACCGTGACACTTTTCGGTGACTCTAGGGTTGGGTATGGTGAAATGGTGTGGCCGTTATGCCTTACGACCCAAAGGTACACCGCAATGCCTGTCAGTCTCTGCAGGAGGAGTTGGCTTCAGTTCAATACTTCACTGCCATTCCTACACTACCAATGCCAATGCCAGCAAGCAAACATTCGGCATTGACAAATGTTTGTTATTTCTGCAGCCCAATTGCTAGTTCCATCAAGCAATTGCACTAAGGAGTGAGGAGGAGTACACCATGCAATAGCAGAGTGTGTGACTGACTGCAGCTCCATCAGGGTTCTCACCAGTGAAACAAACTCTGGTCAGAGCCACAACAAATTGAAAATCAAACCCTGTGTCAGTAGGAAGGCGGCTTGTCAGTTCCCTGGAGGAAGTTATCATTTTTCTTTCATTCATTTTAAAGTTTTTAGATCTGTAGTAAATCAGACTCATCATGACCCCTGGGGCTTGTCTTCTGGGTCACAGCATATATACAGTACTTGCCCCCTCAGTGAGCAGGGTGAGGTCAGATGGGGTGAGCGTGCGACATTGCACGCAGAGACACACAGTGAGACAAGAACATCTGCGCAGGTCTGCAGTGTACACAGTAGACAAAGGAACAAAGGCCTAACTTACACAAACTAGGTAAATGAAAGGAAACCAGCATCAGGACATGATAACACAGTTTGGAACTTACTGTGTCTACAAAACAGTTGAAATATCTTAGTAGTTTCTTTACTTATCCACTGTTAACAATATCAACAGTATGGCCTTTGGAAAGTTGGATATCAGACTGCGTGTGTGTGTGTGGCAGGGGTATACATTACAGGTTATCACCTGCGGATATACAGTCCCCACAACACACAGACTGTAATTCTTGAAGGTACCCTAATAGATACCTATTGTTTTTGACATTTGCTAACAATCAAACAAAAACAAAATGGTGGATCCAACGGAGAATCACTTAGATCTCATGCTGCACAGGCTCTGTTGTAAAGTGTGCAAGCAGCTGTATGTATGTATGTGTAATGGTGTATTGATTGGGAAGCAATTCAAATGTCCCAAGTGTACTGAAATAGATAGCCAATGAAATGAAATAGCACTATTAAAATGTCATTAACCGGGCTAAATTACGCACCAAGTAATAGTAAAGATACGCTGCAGGCCAAATCCCCACATAGGCCTCAACAAGAAAAGAGAAAGAAAACCTCAGAAGATGTAGAAGAGAGCTTTTCTGAGTCCAATAACATTGAGATGGGAGAGGGAAAACAAAGATTGGACAGTTATTACACATCAAAAATCTTTTAGAAAAAGAAAAGCCCCCAGCAGAGAGGATAAAATTCTAGTGAATAGGTACTTAATTCTTGCTAATCATGATGACCCACAGACCATGACAAATCCCTTTTCCAACACATGTATTATTTCTGAGAGAAATATGGAAAAACGAAATAAAGATGGAAAAGTTCTGGTCATGGTGGACTCAATTATTAGGGGGTGTTTATTTATTTATTGAATTTTGTTGACTGGGTAGGCCCACTGAGACTAGAAGTCCTTTTTTAAGGGACGACCCAGGGTGGGGATAGAGACAGTAACTAACTGAAATTGAACCAGATTAAGCTGTTGGTGGTATGTGTTTAAGCAGGATGCACTGTACTACTGCTTAAGCATTCATTGTTGTGTAATATGTGCTACAGTATATGTAATTCACACTTTTCTGATATTCAGTTCTAAACAGCAAATTGCACATAATTTTGAAGGAAACATGTTATACTTATCCAGTCATTCAGTTGTCTTAGTTATGGTAGAGCTAATGCATGCCCATAACAGCAAACAGCATGTCTGTTCATGTGTCTGTCTGTCTGTCTGTCTGTCTATCTATTGACAGTATCTATCCACATATCTATCTATCTGTCAGTCTATCTAGCTACCTAGCTATCTCTCCATCCTGATAAATTGAAATTACCTTCCAAAATACAACTGTAACGTGGTCACTTTTTCCTTTAATTCTTAATCCTGAAGCATTTCTTTTGTTGCGAATCAACAGCTCACAGGATCTTACCAACTGAATGTAAATGAGGTCTGGTAACAGTAAAGCAACATAATTATATATACAGATTTTATCTGAATAAAACTGGGGCCACAATAAGGCACCCTAAAATCCCAAGAAGTGTTTATGAATTAGAAGAAATTGCAGGGAAGTAGTAGATTGTCATTACTTGCTAACATGGAATGTAAACGTGATGCAAATGAAGTTGTGCGGAAACTACAATAGTGTGATACTTCACTGCTGTCTATGTTTCAAGCTGGCAAATTAGCCAGCGCCACTGTTTTATTGGCTTGCATATTTCATCTAGATTTCAAGCACTGTGTTTACAGCCTCATGTATTTGTGTAAAAAATATGGATATCTGGAATGGATGCCTTTAATCAAAGAAAACCAGCATTTTACAGTGAGTTGGATTAATAATAATTGGGCAAACTAAATTCAGGCAGACTGGAGTCAGAATGTTTGCTCTTTACCAGACAATGAGTAAAAGCCATGAATTCAAACACAGTGTCCATGTCAAAAGACTTTATTCTTCAGAAGTGTAATAAAAGTCATTCGGGGTGGGATTCAAGCTTGTGTCCAGGGGCAAGGTTCACGATTGAGCACCAACTCACATTGAGTAATTCTGATTAAGGTGAATGGACTTTTGATTTTGAGAAGCAGACACTATTCTTCATTGTAAGTGCTTAAGTCTATATGACTTTTAGTACACTTCTGAAGAATAAAGTCTTTTGGCACTGACTCTTTGTTTGAATCCACGGCTTTTACTTGCAATTTGTAGCTGCATTACTATATGGAGCCCTTACTAGGTGCCTGTCCTTCTGCCAAAACTTTTGAATTCCTGACTGAGGCACTACTATTCCTGGCTGTGGTCCCTCTGCTTTCATGTGCTAGTCTCTGAATGAACCACAGACATGATGCACTACACTGATGTGTCGGGACAGAGGGTCTGAAACTGGAACACTTGAGAGGCATGTAGTGCAGTGCTCTGAGAAACTCTGGGGAGGGGGGACTTACAGAGAAAGCGTACTGATTCATGCAGAACTATTTTTGATTCAACTGCACAAGTAGAAATGAGGAGCAAACAAAATGCTACTTGTTCTGTATCTGGCCACAACCATGCCCCCAAATGACAGCCACATCCCCACATGATAAGATTGCTGATCAAGCCTTACTGCTTGCTATTGGGATACACAAAAGCCACTTTAAGATTGCCTTATGTTGTATATTTGCTTTATATTATTTTATTTTGCAATGTAGTGTGGTTGTTCTGAGAAATGCGAGGGGGGAGGGGGAAGAGAAAGCTACACCTCCAGAGCCCCTTTTAAACACCACATCAGCAATATGTCAGCATAGCTCTGATGCTATGCAGCCATAAAAGGAAAAAGAAAAGTGCTGGTATTAGATTTCACAGCCCAACATCCAGTGGAGGACCTGTACATAGCGATTAGTGGAAAAAGTGAGGCCAATAGCCAACAAACTGGGAATAATGGAAATTGGAAAAAAAGGAGACAATGAAAGCAGAATAGCTCAGCTGAGCAGACCTAGAGATTTAGAAGGGGTTCAGCTGCCCCATGTAATGAACTACTATTTTGCCTTGCACAGCTCCAAATATCTGCAATGGGGCCAGCCTGTGGTGGATCATAGCTATATTCCAGAGTGGCTAAAAATAAATGCCAACCTTGCAGAACAGCATGGGGTATCACTGCATTCCTTATTATATAAGAACATATGAAGAAGCCAACAGAAGAAGGCCACTTGGTCTAGCAAGTCTGCTCGTATTGCAGGGTCCACAGCTTGAGCTAATGTCCCTGCCCCCCCCACTCCTCCCATTCTCCCTACCCATGATCCTTACCTTCCCCCATGCTCATCTCCGCCTCTCTTAAAGCTGCCTACTGTCTTCAACGAGATGACCTCTTCCGGCAGTGCATTCCAAGTGTCCACCATCCTCTCCATGTAGAAGTGCTTCCTGACCTCCCTCCTAAACCTCCCACCCTCCAGCTTAAGACTGTGCCCCCTCGTGTTATGGTTGCCACTCAGCTGAAAAACTCACCTTATCAACCTTATTTATCCCTTTCAAGTACCTGAAGGTCCCTTTCAGGTCCCCTCTCTCTCTTTCTCTCTCTCCTGTCTTCCAGGTAGTGCAAGTTCAGTGCCCTCAACCTCTCCTCATATGCCTTACCCTGCTGACCTGTTATCATCTTTGTAGCCCTCCTCTGGATCTTCTCCAGCAGGTTAATGTCCTTTTTGAGGTGTGGGCACCAGTACTGAACTCCATACTCTAGATGCGGCCTTACCAGTGACCTGTACAAGGGCAGTATAACCTCCTCTCTCCTACTACTGATCTCCCTTGATATGCATCCCAGCATCTTGTTTGCTTTTGCTGTTGCTTTCTTGCACTGCGTGGAGTGCTTCAGGTCACTAGTGAGCATCACTCCCAGGTCCTTCTCCTCATCTAATGCAGATACTCAGACTCCATGCAGGTAGTACTCTGTCCTGGGATTCTTGGTTCCAATATGCATAACTTTGCATTTTTTGGCATTGAAGCCAAGCTGCCAGATCCTGGACCACCTCCGCAGCTTTTCCAGATCTTCTTGTAGGTCCTATATCCCTTCAACTGTGTCCACTCTCCTGCAGAGCTTGGTGTCATCTGCAAATAGGCACATTTTTCCCTTAATGCCATACCCAATGCCATTGATGAAAACATTGAACAGCACCGAGCCCTGCAGGACCCCACTGGTTACCTCTCTGGTGCCAGATAAGTCTCCTCCCACAACCACCCTCTGGGTTCTGTCCCTCAGCCAGCTTTCCACCTATCTGGCCATCTTTTACCCAATCCCAAGATCCACCAACTTCCTGATCAACATTTTGTGGGGCACAGAGTCAAAGGCCTAGCTGAAATCAAGATAGAGGATGTCTACCACTTGGCCCCTTGTCTATTGTCTTAGTAACACAGTCAAAGAAGTCAATCAGATGTGTTCGACATGATCTCCACCCAATGAACCCATGCTGCCTCACATCCTGGAGACCATGCTCCTCTAGATATTCTGCCAACCTTTCCTTTAGTATGGTCTCCATGAACTTGCCCACAATGGAGGTCAGACTGACTGGTCTGTAATTCCCATGGTCATCCTTAGGACCACTTTTGTAGAGGGGCATTACATTTACGGTCTATGCCAAATTGCAAGCAAGGTTAAAATCCACCCCATAGGAGGGTCTTTAATGGTGCATTTATAGCTTTTTCATGCCTTATGTCTAGCCTATAAGACAGACCATGGTCAACCTCTTTTTAATAACCTGAACATTTTAATCGATAAGAAGGTGCTGATACAGAAGCAGTGGAAGGGGGTAGAAATGTTTTCTTTGAAGTATCTAGTTAAAAATGAGGCATTTATATCATTTGAACATTTTAGATGTGAATTTCAGCTTCCAATATATTTCAATATCTATAGCTACGTCATTGGTTGCTGCAACTGTTGGGCTGTCCTCCTTGGCACAGTCAGGCTGGTTCAGTATTTACAGAGTTTTCTTCTTTAGCAGTTCAGCCTAAACCTATCTCTGGGCTTTATAGAAAGATAGTCAGGTTCACTTGGGCTAAAGTTTTGTCAACTGCCTTCTATTGGAAGCAGGCTCTTAATCTTAATTATTCTTCTGAAGTTTGGGCCAGTATCTGGAAGAATACACATTCATATTTGAAGCAGGATAGAATGCTCCTACTTCAGTTCAATATTCTGCACAATCTTTACTCCTTCTAGGTTACACAGAATGGGTAGAATTTCAGATCCTACATGCCCAAGGTGTTCACAAGAAGAAGGCACTTTAATACATACGCTTTGGACATGCCTAGCAGTTGCAGCCTAGTGGCGTACAGTTCAAACACTAGTTTTTTCTCTTTTTGGTTACTCACAATTTTTCACAGTGGAGATCTGCATTTTGGGTAATTACTCTCAGATCTTGTCGAAGTTAAAAAAGTATTATATGGTCTGTATTGCGGGGGGAACTAAACTACTACTGATAAGACATTGGAAGGAATTTAAGATGCCCTCCAAATAACAGTGGGTCCAAGAATCCTTACATGTCCTAAATGCAGAAAGGGCAATTGCTATGGTTAATCAGACCCTTCAGAAATTCCTGGCTGCGTGGAAACCTTTCCTTTCTTTGGTTGCCGGAAGCTGTAATTCATTTTTACAGTTAATCTTTTTATTGAGATCTTTGCAGTTTACATAGATAATACTGGAGGTATACTGTGGGTCAACTGGTAAGTACAACAGGATACATTTACTTATCATACTAGTTTAGTTCACATAAACATGTTCAACCATCAACAAAATATCCATCATTTAAGGCTGAATAGTAAGCTGTAAACTTTATTTATTTATTTATTTGTACATCAGTTTGAAAAAACCTTTGAGCCATGGTCTCATTTACAAAGGTACCTCATCGAAAAAGACAAACACAATACAACAGTATGTTACAACAATGAGATATACAACAGATTGGTTTAAACAGGTATGTTTCAACAATGAGGCATACAGTAAATTGCTAAAGCCAGGCTAACTTCTATTATTGGATGCTGCCACTCAGGTGGTTTTGCCATAGCATATGAGCAGGACCAAACTAGTAACAATCACAGCTTTGAGTATTAAATAGGTGATTTCAGAGGGAGGTTTTAAAACAGGAGATTGAAGGAGCATCAGAGATAGTGGGGGGAAGCATGTTGAACCAGGATGGGGCTCTGTAGCAATAGGCCCTTTGACCGTGCAAGGTCCTAGCCCTGGGAATTGATAGGGTGGTTTTGCCAGAGGTTCGGGTTTGTACTATGGATTTTGCATGGTGGAGGCTGTCAAACCTGGTGTGGATAGCCCAAGGAGAGTTTTTTTTGTTATGATACAGGTTTGATATCTAAGGCGTTCATCTAGGTCAAGCAGCATGGCCTTTTCATATATCTGGCAAGTGTGCATTAGCCTAGGGACCCCTGAAATTAGCCCACAGGCCTTGTTTAGTGTAATGCAAATTTTGTTGAGAGAGGTCTGATCAGCAGCACCATACACCGGGCAGCCCATAATCCACAAGGGACAGTATGGATGACATGACTGTGAGTCAGAGGGCCTCAGGGAGGAGACAGTTTTTTATACTGGTGTAAGATGCCCAGCCAAATATTTGCAGCTGAGGCAAGGGCTGAGATGTGATCATGGAAGGAGACAGCAGGGTCAAAATAGATCCCAAGGCACTTATAGGAGTAGACTTGTTCGAGTGGGAACTTGATGCTAGAGAGAATGTGGAGTTTGAAATTGCTGGATTTGTTTTGTAGGTGGGCGAAGATCATGGTTTTGGTTTTTTTGAGATTTATCACCAGTCTATGTTCCTTGAACCAACCTTCGACTTCATTATATGATCTTTGCAAGGAGTCCTGGAGGGCGATAGGGTTGCGATCAGAGGCAAAGATGACAGCATCATCTGCATACAGTAAAATATTTCCATTACAGGAACCTGGTAGGGTGTTGAGGTATAGTGAGAAGAGTAAGGGTCCAAGAATGGAGCCCTGGGGAACACCAGAGTGGATGGGACAGATGTCGGAGAGAGTCCCGCTAATTTTAACATGTTGGGAGCGGGTTGACAGATAGCTGGCACACCAGGAGACAGGCCCAGTGGCAAATCCAGAGCGACTGAGGGCATCCAAAAGGAGGGGATGGGAGACAGTGTTGAATGCTTTTGATAGGTCTACAAACACTGCGCCAGCCAGAGAGCCCGGGTCCAGGGCGGGGTGGAGAAAATTTGAAAACTCTAGAAAGGCAGTACTGGTACTATGACCAGCACGGAAACCGTGCTGTTCAGGGCAGAGAATGTTGTAGCTGGTAAGGTAACCTGTGATTTGCGAGGCCACCACTTTTTCCAGGGCTTTGGAGAGAGGAGAGAGAATGGAGATAGGCCGGTAGTTTCTGGCCAGGGATCTGTCTCCAGCTTTATGAATGGGTGTGGTTGTAGCAATCTTCCAAGCCGACGGAAATTGCCCCAGGCAGAGGGATTTATTAAAGAGGCTGGTGATTGGGGTGAGGACCAGATCAAGTACCCGGCGAAGGATACAGGGATCCAGGGTGTCACTGCCAGTACTATTGCTCTTAAGGGCATTGATTAGGTGAGGTCTGAGTTCTTGGGCAGAGACTCGGTGTAGGTGAAAGTAAGGGCATGTGAGGACTGGGGCAGGTAGAGGGGGGGGAGGGTCGAAAAAATCTCCAGGGAGGACTGGGCTAAGATCTGTGAAAGAGGTATTGAGGCAGTTAGCTATAAGGGCTGGGTCGGTGGAGATAGTGCCATTGATATTGATCTGGGAGGTGGGGGGGGCGTGCTCCATTTTCGCTGTTTGATATTGTCCCAGAAGGTTCTGGCATTCCCCCAGGAGGAGGTGAGTGAGGACTGATAGTGATCAGTCTTGGCCTTTCTGATGGCCCAGGTGCACTTGTTTCTAGCAGCAGCATATGCCTGTCTATCGCTGGGCCGGCCAGTTTCAATAGCCTGGTGCCATAAGTTATCCCTGTGCTTAAGTTGTTGGAGCAGGGCAGGGGTCACCCTGAGAGCATTCTGCACTTTGGAACAGTGGGCTGTCAGTGGAGCGAAGATGTCGCAGGCTTTATTGAAGGTTTGGGTAAAGAAGGTTAGTGCCATATTGATGTCAGGGGCATACTGTATAGGAGACCAATCAATTTGGGACAGAAATTCCTTGAGATTTTTCAGACCACCAGGTTTCAGGCGCTGCTGTAGTGTGGTCTGTGCTGTGGGTTTGGATACTGAGGTAGTCCAGCAAAAAAGTATGGGGGAGTGATCGCTAAGTGAGTCAGGAAGGACTTGGATATCGACGATCCGTTTCGGGCGATTGGAGAGGACAACATCAAGTAGAGTACTGGTGACTATCTTTGGATTAGACCCGGTGGGGTGGGTAACGAGTTGAGTCATATCGAATCCTGCAAAGGAGTCACGGGTAGAGGAGGAAGAGGAGCTAAGCCAATTAATGTTTAGATCGCCCACTAGTATTTGGTCAGAGGAGTGGTGTAGCGAAGTGAGGTATTCCGTTAGTGAGGCCAGAGCCAGAGTTTGCTTTTAAGGGGGTATGTAGGCTGTGGTTAGATAGAGTGGGCCCCTTGAGGGGTCTGGGGTCAGTTTCAGAGTTAGCGCCTGCACCCCGAAATCAAGAGCAGATGCTGGGAGGGCAAGTCCAGTAAGGGAGTCTTTAGTGTAGCTAGCACAGCCACCACCCCGTTTTCCAGCCCGGTCTTCCCGGTAGAGGGAGTATCCTGGGAGGGAGACAAAGGAGTCAGGGGTAGATTTTGACAGCCAGGTCTCAACCAGGGTGATGACATCTGGTTTATGGGATGAGACCCAGCATTGGAGTGAGTCGAATTTTTTCAAGAGGCTACAGATATTAAAGCAAATGAACAAATCAAAATGAAAGAAAAAGCCACTATGGTTCTCAAAAGAGGTGGCTGTGAAAGTCAGGAAGAAAAAGATAGCATTCCGGAAGTATAAGAAAACACAGAAGGAGCAGGACAGAGAGCTGTACCAGTTAAGGCAGAAGGAAGCAGGAAGGGAAGTCAGAATAGCAAAGGTCCAAACTGAGGAAAAGATAGCCAACTCAGTTAAGAAGGGGGATAAAACCTTTATAGGTACATCAGCGAAATAGAAAGACAAAGGGAGGATAGTGAGGCTGAATAGAATGAACAGTGGTGGGCAGAGGGGACAGTGAAAAGCAGGAATACTGAACGAATATTTCTGCTCAGTATTCACAAAGAGGAGGGAAGTGCCTAATCCAATTAACAGAAGCACTTGATAGGGTTGATCCCAGTCCTTTCACAGAAGAAAGGGTTCTGCAAGAACTCCTAAAACTGAAGGTTGACAAAGCAATGGGTCCTGATGGAATTCACCCGAATTCTAAAAGAATTAAGGAGGAACTAGTGAAACCACCGGCTACTCTTTTAATAAATCATGGGAGGATGGTGTGGTACCCGAGGACTGGAGGAAGGCGGATGTGATTCCCTGTCACAAAAGTGGGTCCAAGACAGAGGCAGGAAACTACAGACCTGTCAGTCTGACCTCTATGGTAGGGAAAGTGATGGAGTCACTTCTGAAGGAAAGAACAGTCGAGTACCTAGAGGCCAGTGGAGCACAGGACCCAAGGCAGCATGGGTTCACAGCGGGAAGGTCATGTCAGACGAATCTAATAGATTTCTTTGACTGGGTGACCAAAGTAGTAGACCAGGGAGGGGCTGTGGACATGACCTATCTAGACTTTAGCAAGGCATTTGACACAGTCCCACACAAAAGATTAATAGTCAAATTAACCAGTCTGGGAGTGGGACCCAGGTGGTAGCCTGGAATAAAACATTGGCTGGACAACAGGACCACAGAAGGTAATTGTAAATGGAGTCCATTCTGAAGAAAAGGGGTTACTAGTGGGTACCGTAGGTTCAGTATTGGGTCCAGTCCTTTTAATGTCTTCATCAGTGACATTGCAGAGGGACTGGAAGGAAAAGTATGCCTTTTGCAGATGACACAAAATCTGCAACAGGGTTGATACACAAGGAGGTGGAAAGGATGAAAAGGGACTTGGCAAGGTTGGAGGAATGGTCAAGTATGGCAGCTAGGATTCAATGCAAAGAAGTGCAAAATAATGCACCTGGGAAACAAGAACCCAGGGAAGAATACACAGTGGGTGGGGAGGTAGTAACAACAACAAAAAAGGAAAGGGACCTGGGGGTAATCATATCAGATGACCTTTAGGTTAGCAAGCAATGTGAGAAGGCAGTAGGAGGGCTGGGGTATACTGGGATGTATAGGGAGAGGCATCAGCAGCAGAAAACAGGAAGTTGTTATCCTCTGTACAGACAGTTGATGAGACCCCATCTGGAGTACTGTGTCCAGTTCTGAGACCCCATCTCCGCAAGGACATAGACAGGATAGAGGCAGTCCAGAGGAGGGCAACTAAATGGTGCAGGGTCTGCAAGAGAAGCCTGATGAGGAGAGACTAAAGGAGCTTAATATGTATACCCTTGAGGAAAGAAGGGAGAGGGGGGACATGATATAAACTTTTAAGTACCTCAGTGGAATCAACAAAGTCCAAGAGGGTAGCATTTTTCAGAAAAAGAGACTTGCAAGAACAAGGGGACACAATTTAAAGATAGAAGGAGGGCGGTTCAGGGGCAATGTGATAAAGTATTATTTCACAGAGAGGATAGTGGATGCATGGAACAGCCTTCCTGAGGAGGTTGTGGGGTCTAAAACTGTGGGAGAATTCAAGAATGCATGGGACAGACATAAGGCAATTCTTGTGGGGGGTAGGAAGAAATAGGCTGTTGGTTAACTAGGATCTGCGGCCTATCCTGTAGGTAGGGAAATGGGCAGACTAGATGGGCCTAGCGGTCCTTATCTGCCGTCAAAGTCTATGTTTCTATATTCATAGAGGCAATGCAAAGTCCGTGTGGGCCTGTAGCTGAGCTATTGTGAACTGGGCCAGGGCTGGGATGTATGTTACCTGACAGGAGTAGCAGCATAACTACAGCTCTGGCCAGGTGGCAGCGGAAAGTATTTTTGCAACAGACACGAGAGGAGGAGGAGGGGAGTTTTAGAACACATGGGGTAGGCAGTGTAACACAGGCTGGGAAGGCTAGCATGATAAGCCTCCTGTGGGAGTTGGAGGTGGGAGCTTGGAGGAAGCTGGGGGTGGGCAGGGGCAAGAAACACCCAGTGAGGCAAGGTGTCTGATGCTGGCTCAGATACTTAGGAGGGTGTAGTACCAGAGCACAAGGGGGCAACAGATTGGCATGTCTGCAACAGCACTGAGTTTGATGGGTAGGACAGTGGCATCAGGCAGAGGATGAGAGTGAGGCTTGTCAAAAGGTGAAGGGCATGCATAATGCTAGGGAGCTAGAAGGTAATGGTAGAACAAAGTGGAAAGATGTTTGTCTGTAAGCGTTGTTGCCACTTTGGTTCAGTGGTAGCGACACCACCTCAGATGTACAGGGCACCAGGTTCAAGACTCTCCCAAGGTATTAGGAGAATGGACCTGGGTAGGAGTCAGAATCCAAGGTCTGGGGTTCGGGAACGGGCAGTGGTTGGGCCTGAAAAAAGGGTGCTCAGTAGCGACTCCTAGTGGTCGGCAGTTGCGGACTGGAAGGGAGGGTAGAGGGTCTGAGTGGATGGTAATTACAGGTTGGAAGAGCGGCAGAAAAATGCAGGGTAGTAGCGGCCAGGGGAAAGGCGAGGAGAGTTGCTGCAGCTAGGTAAAGGTGAACCAGCAAGTGGAGAACAAAAGGGCTATCAGGGCAGGGAACTATAAAGAGGGAGCAAAGTGACATCAACAGGTATCGCCTACAAAGGAAATTCTGAGCCAGGGTGGGTGGGGCAGTCGATGCACGCAGCGCGTTGACGGGCTATCCCCCCTCACAAGGGTGCTTCTGTTGGAGGTGATTTATTACCTCTGAGTGCCGCTGGTCTGTATGTCTGGGCTTCAGCAGAAGCTGGGAGTCTGGTCGGGGAGTGGGTAGGTAGGCAGGCCTATATGGGCAGAGAACAATAGACAGAAATTAGTATACAGCGGGAGACCCCCCCAATAGCTTCACTGCGCATGCGTGAGAAAACAAAAATCCTGCTTTCAACTGGCTCAGCAAGGGAGAAACATAGCCAACTCAGATACATACAGGTAAGCAGGCAAACACTTAGTGAAACTACTCTAACAAGCATTTGTCAATGCCAAATGTTTGCTTGCTGGCATTGGCAGTGGTAGTGTAGAAGTTACAGAGCTGCGTAATAGGAATGGCAGTGAAGTATTGAACTGAAGCCAACCCCACCACCACCCTGCAGAGAGTGACAGGCATTGGGGTGTGCGTTTGGGTCGTCAGGCATAATGGCCACGCCATTTCACCACACCCCACTCTGCAGAGACTGACAAGTGTCACGTGTTCCTTGGGGTCTTTGGCCCTTATGCGCACCCCATTTCATTAGGAAATATGGTGAGATGGGTGCAATATAGGAGAATGGGGTGAAGTTTGGGGCTGAAGAGTCCAAGGCATACCTCGATGCCTCTCAGTGACTGCAGGGTGTGGAATGGTATGAGCATCACAGGCAAGAATCCCAAGTCACACCCCTGATTCCTGTCATTCTCTATAGGGTTGGGCGATTTAGTTGAAAAGCCTAATACCTCAGGCATTCGTTGGTATTTTAACTCCAAATCTTCAACATGTTTGTTTTGTGACCCCACCTCATGAACAGGGGGAATATCAGTTTGGTAGCCGAAAGCTGCTTATGCACAGTGACTACAGGATTTAGCACCACAGGTGTAAAAATATTCCGAACAGGATGTAAAAAATGACAGTTGTACTCTTTCATGGGGAGGTGTAAAAATGGCTATGTTGCAAATGTGTAGTGAAAATATTTTAAAAAATGGTGAAGTCACGAGCGTACATAGAAACTGTGCAACGCACACCCGTTATATAATTAGTTTGGGGATATTTTATAGCAGATTGTCAACTCAGGCATTTTGATGCCTCCGATCATGAACAGTGTCACTGTGATTTTCTTTATCTGTGCCGAACAATGATTTCCCACAGCGACCACGCATCTCTGCACTGAAAGTGTGAAAACACACTTCGGCCATGTTGTGAAAAATGGCAGCTGTACTGTTCATAAGGAAGTGTGGAAAAATGCCACTAGTGAAAATCTGGACTGATAATATTACAAAGTCATGAACTAACGAGGATGCGTGGAAATTGCACAATGCTCACTCATAACACAGTCATTTTATGGACTTTTGTCACCAAATTTTCAACATAGCCAATTTAAGACCTCTGCTCATGAACAGTGTAACTGTGATTTCCTTAATCTGTCCTAAACATTGCTTTCGCACACCAACAGCACCATTGTGCGCTACATGTGCGATAACACATTTTGGGTGACATATGAAAAATTACAGCTGTACTGTTCATAAGGAAGTTTAATAAAATGGACATGTTGACAATCTGGAGTGAAAATATTAAATTTGCAAACTTACGAGCATGCATAGGAACTGTGCAACGCATGCTCGTAAAAGTCATTTTCAGGAATTTTTTCACCAAATTTTCAACATAGCCATTTTAAGATCTCTGCTCATGAACAGTGTCACTGTGGTTTTGTTAATGTGTCCCATACATTGAGTTTGCACACCGACTGCGCCATTGTGCGCTACATGGGCGAAACACGTTTTGGGCAGGATGTGAAAAAATGACAGCTGTACTGCTCATAAGGAGGTGTGGAAAATGGCAATGTTGGAAATCTGGAGTGGAAATATTGAAAATTCGCAAACCTACGAGCGTGCGTGGGGAACTGTGCAACGTACACTCTCGTAAAACAGTCATTTTAGAATTCTGTCACCAAATTTTGAACATTGCCATTTTAAGATCTCTGCTCATGAAAAAGTGACACTGTGATTTTCTTAATGTGTCCCATACGCTGAGTTTGCTACGACTGCACCATTGTATGCTACTACATGGCAGAAACACATTTTGGGTGAGATGTGAAAAATGACAGCTGTACTACTATAAGAAGGTGTGGAAAAATGGCAATGTTGAAAATCTGGAGTGGAAATATTGAAATTCGCAAACCTATGGCGATGGTAGGAACTGCATAGCACTGATAAAACAGTAATTTTTAGGAATTTTTTCACCAAATTTTCAACATAGCCATTCAAGACCTCTGCTCATGAACAGTGTCACTGTGATTTTCTTAATTTGTCCCGTACATTGATTTCGCACACCGACTGCGCCATTCTGCACTACAAGGGCGGAAACACATTTTGGGTGAGATGTGAAAAATGACAGCTGTACTACTCATAAGAAGGTGTGGTGAAATGGCAATGTTGAAAATCTGGAGTGAAAATATTGAAATTTGGCGAACTTACGAGCCTGTGTAGGAACTGCTCAACGCACGCTCGTTAAACAGTCATTTTTGGGAATCTTGGCACCAAATTTTCAACATGGGGTTTTGGGCCCTCTTCTCATGAATGATGTCACTGTCATGGTGGTATTCGGTCCTGAAGGGTGATTTCGCAGTCACTGCGCAGTCACTGCGCAAAATCACCCTTCAAGCCCGGTAACGCCATGACAGTGACATCATTCATGAGAAGGTCCCAAAACCCCATGTTGAAATGGTAAAATTCCCAAAATGCCTGAGATATGAATAAAGTTGAACCCTCCTATTCAGCCCATTATACAGCTTACCGCATTTCTCAGTTCGCGGGTCGGCTTTGAAGAGTGCAGACATGTTCCCGGGTCCAATCAAGATCATCGCTACCGGAGTCCGGAGGTAAGTATGGGGTGAGGGGTGTGGAGAGGCTGGGTGCGCAGGGTGGGTGCGGTGGGAGGGTGTTCGGGGAGACGTCAAGGACCGCTTTTGTTTTCTGGTGGTTACAAAACAAAAGACTGTGGAGGTCATTGCCACGCTGGGTGACCCCAGCGTGGCACAAGGGCTTTGGGGTTCAGCCGACGGGGATTGGGCACCCCACGCAAAATGACCAACTATTGGGAGGGGAGGAGACGCATGCAGCTCAGCCGACGGGATTGGGCACCGCTACCGGCTATACACTGCATGCGGGGTGCGCACGCCAAGCGGGCAGTGGCTGCGCGTGAGCAGCTGTTTATCGCTGCTCACTCAGCTAGTCTCTTTCAATCAGATGTTACTGCATTTGAGCGGTCAAGACAGCTCCAAAATGCATTGGCTTACAGGGCCGCCTGCCAGCACACTCGCCTGAATTGGAGGAGGAGTGACATGACCGAAATCTCCGCGATGATGGCACTACGCTTTTTGCACATGCAAGCAAACATAAAAAATGACAGCTGTACTGTTCATTGGGAGTGTAAAAATAGCAATGTTGCAAATCGCAGTAAAAATATTTAAAAATGGTGAAGTCACTGAGCGCATAGAAACGGTGCAACGACAATTGCAATATAATTAGGTTGGGGATTTTTACAGCAGATTGTCAACTCAGGCATTTTGGTGCTCCAATTATGAATCAGTGTCACTGTGATTTTCTTTATCTGTACCGAACAATGATTTCCCACAGCGACCACGATCTCTGCGCTGAAAGTGTGAAAACACACTTCAGCCATGTTGGAAAAATGACAGCTGTACTGTTCATAAGGAAGTGTGAAAATGCCACTGGTGAAAATCTGGACTGAAAATATTACAAAGTCATGAACTTAATGAGGTGCGTGGAAACTGTGCAATGCTCACTGTAACACAGTCATTTTATGGACTTTGTCACCAAATTTTCAACATAGCCATTTTAAGACGTCTGCTCATGAACAGTGTAACTGTGATTTTCTTATTCTGTCCTTAAACACTGCTTTCGCATACCGACAGCACCATTGTGCGCTACGTGCTAAAACACATTTTGGGCTACATATGAAAATGGCAACTGTACTGTTCATAAAGAAGTGTAATAAAATGGCAATGTTGAAAATCTGGAGGAAAATATTAAATATAAACTTACGAAAGCATGCATAGGAACCGCGCAACACACGCCAGTAAACAGTCATTTTTAGGATTTTCACTCAATTTTCAACATAGCCATTTTAAGACCTCTGCTCATGAACGGTGTCACTGTGATTTTCTTTAATTTGTCCTGTACATTGATTTCAAGACACCGACTGCGCCCATTGTGCGCTACATGGGCGGAAACACATTTTGGGTGAGATGTGAAAAAATGACAGCTGTACTACCATAAGAAGGTGTGGTAAAATGGTAATGTGGAAAATCTGGGGAAAATATTGAAAATTGTGGAACTTACGAGCCTGCGAGGAACTGCGCAATGCACGCTCAGAACAGTTTTGATTTTGAGACCAAATTTCAACATCAGCGGACTCTTCTTGAGTGATGTCACTGTCTATGAACTGGCGGGTGATTTCGCGCAGGGATCGCTAAATCACCCTTCGGGCCTGAAATGACACCATGACAGTGACATCATTCATGAGAAGGGGTCCCAAACCCCATGTTGAAAATTTGGTGCAAAAATTCCAAAATGCCTGAGATATGCAATAAAGTTGAAAACCCCTATCTAGCCCATTATACAGCTTACCGGCATTTCCTCAGTTCGCGGTCGGCTTTGAAGAGTGCAGACGGCTCCGGTCCAATCGAAGATCGTCATACCGAGTCAGGCTGTAAGTATGGGGTGAGGGTGGGGAGGTAGGGTATGCAGTGTGTGGATGCGGGTTGTGGGGGGGGACTGGGAGAAACGCCGTGGGACCGTTTTTATTTTGCAGGTAAAAAAAAAAAAAGGAGGACGTGGGACATTTGCCACGCTGGGGTGGGCTCCCAGCATGGCACAAAGATGGCTGGGGGGGCGGCTGAGCCAACGGGGGATTGGGCACCCTCATCGGCCATATGATCAGTTGCCACGCTGGGGTGGTCTCCTAGCGTGGCACCCTGTACTCGGGAGGGGTGAGGACAGTGGAGCCGACAGGGATTGAGCACCCCGTCGGCTATTCTATCAGTTGCCATGCTGGGGTGGGCACCCAGCGTGGCATGTGGAAAACTTGGGGGCGCAGCACAAGCCGATGGGGATTGGGCACCCCGTCGGCTATACGTGTGTGCGTGAGGGCAGCACGCAGTATGCGTGCTTCTGTGTGTGTGTGTGTGTGTGTGTGTGTGGAGTTGCGCTGAGCAGGCGATATCTATCGCTGCTCACTGAAGCGTAGTTCCCCCTTTCAACTGTATGCCACTGCATTTTGGAGCTTGTCATAGACAGCTCCAGCATGCATTGGCTTACAGGGGCCGCACCAGCCAACGCACTGACTGAATTGGAGGAGGAGGTGACACACCTCCGAAATCTCGGATGATGGCACTATGTTTCTTGCACATGCGTGCAAGCAAACATAAAAAGCATATTCTAGGCTGTCCAGGAGTACAATACTCTGTAGTCGCTAGTGTGGGTGCTTCCCCAGGAGAATCAACTGTTGTTCAGTTAGAAGAGTTCAGGCTAGTTTTAAATACAGCATTCAGTCAAACAGCGTCTGTGGCAGAATAACGAAGGAGTGAGTCACAGTACCGAGCGGTAAGCCAAAGAAAAAATCCCCCCCTCACAAGGGTGCTTCCATTGGAGGTGATTTGTACCTCTGAGTGCTTGGCGATGGTCCATTACACTCAGGAGGGCGCTTCCAGCAGAGGGTGGAGGTCTGGCGGGGAGGGTGGGTAGGCAGGCCTCTGAGTGCCCGCGTGGTCCGTACGCTCCAGGAGGGAGTGCTTCAGCAGAGGAGCCGGGAGTCTGGTCGGGGAGTGGGTGGGTAGGCAGGCCTCTGAATGCCCGCATGGTCCGTATGCTCCAGGAGGGAGTGCTTCAGCAGAGGAGCCGGGAGTCTGGTCGGGGAGTGGGTGGGTAGGCAGGCCTCCGAGTGCCCGTGTGGTCCGTATGCTCCAGGAGGGGAGTGCTTCAGCAGAGGAGCCGGGAGTCTGGTCTTTTCTTTAAACATGAAAGAAAAGTTCTTATGGCTTGAGGACCAAGAGACAGGATGAGGTAATGGGAGTCTATCTTGTCTTAATATCTGAAAGGGCATGTCAGCACTGGGTGGAATTTATAGAGGTTGTCAGATTGCATTAGAGCTGGGGTGAGATGGGGACATGGTTTGGTGTTGCACAAAGCGCATATATATGGGGCCCATATGTTATGGAATTTCCCCATCTGGTGGGTAATCTGGCAGGACAGTCTGGTATTCATTGCCAGAGTTTCCACAGATGTTATCCAATCTTAAAGGTTTGGGACCCCTGGGATTCTCCATTTAATGAGAATAAGCTTCTTGGCCTCCACTGAGACTGCCATTAACCACCTTAAACCTGCCAAAGGAAGTCTGAGGTCTTGGGGTTTACAGCCGAGAAGGATGAGGCAGGGTGAGGCTGGTATCTTCTGGTCCAGAATGGCAGAGCATTTGGCAACTACCTGCTGCCAGAAGGTGCCAAGAAGTGGCCATTCCCACAGTATGTGTAGTAGGTCAGCCCCTGTTATGTTACACTTCCAGAGATCTTGGGGAGTTACCCCCAGGAGTTTTAACTGGGCCAGGGTTCTATACCAATGACATAAAATCTTTTTCTGGATCAGGCGACTTTTTTGGTCAGGATAGTCTTGAGCGAGTCTCCAGCAGGTTTGACATTCTTCTTCAGCTATATGACCTGGCAGGGTCATTGCCATTTAGCTTTGGCCATCGCAGTGGGGTCTGGCTGAGCCTCTCATCATTTGATATAAGTAGTCTGCTTTGATTCTATGAGGTTTAAGCCAATTATCCCAGGGCATGGGAGGGGCATTTAGGGGGCAGGAGAATCTACAGGCCTTACACTTACAGGGTAGTTTAGCCCATTGAAAGTAGGCAGAGCTGATCTGTAAGTATCGCCAAAACTCTTCCTTGGGCAGTTTAAATTTATCCTGGAGAGTCTGGAAGGATTCAAAATATCTCTTGTTGGGGTGAGTAAGTCTAGAATCCTGCCAATATATCTTTTCGTTCATACTAACATACTAAAATGCTAGCAGAATAGGCCTAACGGTCTTTCGCGTCTGCTCATTTGGTCAGCCCCCACCCTGGGAGCTGACCTTGCTGCCCCCCTCGCCTTCTATGGCTTCTCCTTTCCCAGTTCCGGATATTCTCGCTGCATTGGATTTTGCTTCCAGAACCCTTCCCCTGCACCTGTCCCACTCCCTCTTGAACCTGTCCACCGCCTCTGCCTCCACCAACCCCCTAGGCAGCGCATTCCATGGCTCCACCACCCTCTCAGTGTAGTAGCACCTCCTCCTTTCTCCCCTGAATCTTCCCCCTCCAGCTTCCCCCCATGCCCTCTAGTGGCCCCCTCCTCCTTCCTTCAAAGCACCCCGACTGTTTCTCCCCTATTTACCCCCTTCATGTACCTGAAGACCTCTATCATGTCCCCCCAGTCCCTTCTCTCTTCCAATGTGTACATATTTAGCACTTCAAGCCTCTCCTCATAGGTCCAGTCCCCCAAGCCCCAAATCATTTTGGCTGCCCTCCTCTGGACCCTCTCCAGGAGTTTAATGTCCCTCTTTAAGTGTGGCCTCCAAAACTGCACGCATTACTCGAGGTGCGGCCTCACCAAGCAGTTATACAGAGGGAGTATCACTTCCCTTCTTCTGGAGGTGATCCCCCTAGCTATGCATCCCAGCATCCTGTTGGCCTTGGCTGCTGCCCTCCTACAAGTCTCTGAGTTGTTCATCTTGACATCCACCATCATCCCCAGGTCCCTCTCAGCCATCAAGACTTGTAGCATTTCCCTCCCCAGGGTGTACACTTGGCCCGGGTTTCTGGCCCCCAGGTGCAGTACCTCGCATTTCCCTGCATTGAACCTCAGCTTCCACTTTCTAGACCATCTTTCCAGAGCCTCCAGGTCCCCCTGTAGGGCCACCCTCCCCTCCTCCCCATCCACCACGGCCCCCAGTTTTGAGTCATCTGCAAAGAGACTCATCTCACTCCTGATACCTGTCCTTATGTCAGAGATATAGGCGTTGAACAGGAGGGACCCAAGGACTGATCCCTGTGGGACCCCACTAATGACCCTCCTTGGGGATGAGACTATCCTGCCAACTACGACCCTCTGGGTCCGGTCCTGGAGCCAATTGCCTATCCATCTGATCATCTGGTTCCCCACCCCCATTTCTCCCAGCTTATCCAACAGGCCCACATGAGGAACAGAGTCAAATGCCTTGCTGAAGTCTAGAAAGAGGACGTCCACTGGTCTACCCAGGTCCAAGGCACTCGTCACCCAGTCATAGAACTCCACAAGGTTTGTCTGACACAATTTCCCCGGGACGAATCCATGCTGTCTATCGTCCAGGCACCCTGACTTTTCCAGGTCCCCCAGCCTCTCCTTGACAATGCCCTCCATCACCTTGCCCACCACCGATGTCAGGCTGACAGGCCTGTAGTTCCCTGCCACCTCCCTTGATCTCCCCTTGTGGATAGGCACTATATGCGCCATCTTCCAGTCCTGGAGCACCCACCCTGTCCTCAGAGAGATGGTGAAAAGCTCCGCCAGGGGTTTCGTCAGGATATCTGCAAGTTCCTTCAGCACTCTGGGATGTAATTTATCCGGCCCCAGTGCTTTCTCAGTCTTAAGGGATCTGAGGGCTTCCCTCACTCTTTCTGCTGTGATTTCCACTTCCGCTACCTCTTCTCCCTGCTTAGCCTTCCCCCCTCCTGCCAGTGACGCCTCCCCCTCTCCCCAGACCCGCAGATCGGTAAGGGTCCCTCCTCCTCAGTATCACTGTCTCCACCCATGTATGATGCAGCACCCCCATTTTCCTTGGTGAAAACTGAGGTGAAGTACTCATTTAGTACCTCAGCCTGCTCCCCCGAGGTCTTGTGCCCATCTCTCCCATGTTTTAATCCTACTAATCTGACCCTTCACCCTTCGTTTTTCCCCCAATGTATCTAATGAACCCCTTATTCCCTCCCCTAATTTCTCTGGCCAGGTTCTGCTCCTTCCTTGCCTTAGCCACCCTCACTACCCTAGTGGCCCTTCTAGCCATCAGCTCATACTCCCCTCGATCCCTTTCACTCCTTGAGCAGTTGAATTGCCTATAGGCTGCCTTCTTTCTACGCACCACCTCCTGGACCTCCCTGGTCCACCAGCAGGGTTTTCGGGCGCTACCGCATTTTTGTCTTAGTCTTGCACAGGTGCTGGTAGCATCCTGCACCCCTCTCCTGATGATTTCCCACCTACTATCAGCATCCATGTCTGACCCAATCCCATCCAAATGCTCCTTCAGGATCCTTCCCTTTTCCTTAAAATCCACCCCCCTAAAGTCAGTTACCTCCGTTTTTGTGCAGCCTTCTACCTTTCCTAGGTCCAGGCAGAACCAGACCGTGGCATGGTCACTCTCTGCCAACAGGTCCCTTACCTCCAGGCCCCCAATCTGGTCACTGTCTGCCAGGACCACATCCAGTTCCCATGCCTCCCTGGTCGGTTCTCCCACCTGCTGAGTTAGGAACGCGTCTTGAAAGACATCCAACAACCTCTGTTCCCTGGCCACCGAGGATGTCATAGTCTCCCAGTCTGTTCCTGGCATGTTTAATTCCCCCAACACCACCACCCTTCCCCTGCCCAGTCTGCAGTGTCTCCCAACATCTGCCACCAGACTCTCCTCCAGCTCCTCCGCCAGTGCAGGGGTCATACACCACTCCTATTTTTACTCTCTTGCCTCCCTTATCATGGGTGACCAACGCCTCCACGGTTCCCTCCGCCTCCTCTACTCCCCCTATGCCAATGCAGTTTTTGACTATCATTGCTACCCCTCCTCCCCTTCCCTCCCCCCTGTCCTTTCTGAACATAGTGTAACCCTCCAGGTTCAGGTCCCAGTCGTGTCCTGCGGTGGCCCAGGTCTCAGTGACCGCTGCCACATCCACCGCTCCCTCAGTTAGCATCGCCTGGAGCTCAGGCATTTTATTGCCCAAGCTCCTGGCATTTAGCAGGACTACCTTCCACCCTTTCCCTATACTTCCATTTCCCCTGCTCGTGTTCCCATGGGGATTCTGTTTTCCCCTGGTCTGCACTTTACCAGTCGGCCTTTTCCCGCATTCCTCCAGCTCCCCAGGGGGGTGGAGACAGAGTCCCTCCTTTATCGGCCCCCCTCGACAGCCTTTTCTCCCATCCCTCCCCCCTTCACAAGTTTAAACCCCACTTTTCACCAATGAACCCCTCTATTTTCAACTTAAGGAGTCCCCTCCCCTCCAAATTGAGATGGAGCTTATCTCTAGCATACAGCTCCTTATCCTCCCAGGTCTCCCCCAATCCCCCATCAACCCATACCGTCTGGCCTCACACCACTCCCTGAGCCACTGGTTTATCTCCCTAATCTTCCTTTTGTGTTCCCCACTAGCCCTTGGCACCGGCAGGATTTCTGAGAAGGAAACTGTGCATCCTATGTCATGACAGACCCTGGCAAGCTCCCTGAACCTTGCCTGTATCTCTAGCTCGCTGTTTCCCTCAATGTCATTTGTACCCAAGTGGACCAGTATGTCTGGGAAATCCCCACAATCCTTTGCCAGCTGATATACCTCATGCTTGAACCTGTGCACCGTTATTCCAGGGAAGCATTTTGTTCTAACTGGCCAGGCTTCTTCCTCCCTATCCCATTTGATACCCCTGATCATAGAATCCCCCAAAAGGAGCACTCTGACCGCTCCTTTTCCTCCATTTCCCCCCCCCTTCCATGTCCCTCATCCTTACTACTGGCCCCTCCACCCAGCTGGCTCCTTGTTCCTCCCCCTCTATGGGTGCTACATGCCGCCCCCTCCATGTGACCCAATGAATGGGGCTGCCATCAGTACATATTTCAGGATTTCCCCAAAGATAAGTTACAAATTCCAGTCTGGAACAGTGTTTAGAGATACTGGTCATGAAAATCCAGGCCCTGTGAGCTGAGGTTATAGTAAGCCACTTGTTGGCATTGTGGTTAGTAGGAGAGGTTAGGCGGGGGGTGTCATTCCCAGTAACTCTTGTTCTATGCAGCACTGAGGTGGTAACGGGGATCCTCCTGGGTATGTGGATATTAGAGATCTAGCAGTTAGAAAAGCATACATGTAGCATCAAAAGTTTGGCAAGTTCCACCCCCCCACCTCTACTAAATCTGGGGAGGGGGGGCAGAGGAAGTGACCTATAAGAGAGTCAAGTTTCTGAAACCATCTGTCTTGAATTATAATGGGCAAATGTGCCAGGAGGTAGTATACTTTAGGAGCTAACATCATTTTCAATTAGTCAATTTTTCCTGGGAGGGAGAGATTTAAGTGCTGCCATCTATTTAGGACTTTCTGGAAGGTATTAATCAATGGTGGCATGTTTAAGGGGACCAGCGTATGTAGTTCAGGAGATAGGATAATTCCCAAGTATTACTATTTATTATTTAGTTTTTGTTGACCGGTTAAGCGCACTAGACAAATTCTGCCTATTTTTAGGCATGAGCCGGGAGGGAATACAGATGAATGGCAACTAAATTTTAATCAGATTAAGCTGCTGGTGGTATTTTTACCAAATGGTGGTAAATTTGGCACGGGCACTGGGGAAATTCCCCTACTCTTTTCGAGAAGTGCCATGGGATCTTTAACATCTACCTGAACTACCACCAGAACAGATAGATGGGACCTCGGTTTAACGTCTCATCCGAAAGATGGCACCTCAGGAGTGCAGCACTCCCATCATACCGCACTACAGTGTCAGTATTGGGATTTAACCCAAGTGCTTGGTGTGGGGATAGAACCCACAGTCTTCTGATCCCCTGGCCTCAGAGGTGAGTGTGCTATCTGCTGAGCCACTGACACTGTAGTTGATGTACGAGTCTACCCAGACCAGGACAGAGGTTTGACCCATTTCCATTTTTAAATGTTTATTAAGGGGACGAAATTCAGATTTGGTTCTATTAATTTTTAAGCCAAATAGTTTTTTGAACTGAGAGGTCTCTAAAAAGTAGGGCAGGCTATGGGGTAAGTTGTTCGTTAAGACGAGGCAGTCATCTGCATAGAGCTTAGTTGTAAACTCCTCAGGCCCTACCTTAATACCAGGGATGTGTGCATGTTCTCAGATGGCAGAGGCCAGTGGCTCAATAGCCAATATGAATAGCAGGGGAGATAGGGGCAGCCCTGCCTGGTGCCTCTCTGGAGAGTAAAAGGGTCCAAGAGGAGTCCATTGGTGAGCACTTTGGCAGTAGGGCCATTATAAATAGTGTTGACCCAGCTCACAAAAGTAGGCCCTATGTTAAAGCATATCAGTACTGCTTTCAGGTACACCCATTTGACCGATCAAATGCTTTTTCAAAATCTATGGTAATGGCTGTGGCTGGGGTTGGTAAAGTGGAGGCTGTCTGAAACAGAGTGGTTAGAGCTTGTAGGTGATCAGCACTAGATCCCCCTTTAACAAATCCTACCTGAGATTCATGTATTAGGGTGGGGAGAATGTTCTCTAGTCTGGATGCCAGAACCTTAACTAAAGTTTTTGCATCTGCGTTTATCAGGGATATAGGCCTATAACTGACCGGTGAGGTGGGATCCTTTCCCTCCTTGGGAAGGACCGTGATCACAGCGTCCTTCAATGTGCTGGGGAGTTTCTGCTCACCACATGCTGCTCTCAGCATACACAGCATTGGTGTGCATATAATATTCTTTGTTAATCGGTAGAAGTCTGCCGAGAAGCCATCACTCCCAGGGGATTTCTGTGGTGCCAACCCTTTTATGGCTAGTTCTGACTCTTCAATGGGGGCATCTAACAGCTCCTTTTGTACATTAGGGAGGGATGGAAGGGAGATTTGACTTACAAAAGTGTCAAAGTCCATTCCATGAAAGGGTATTTGAGATTTGTACAGGGAGTTATAAAAGATGGTCGTGGCCCTGATTATTTCTTTGGGTAGGGAGAGTACCTCACCCTTGTGATCCCTGAGTTTCTCAATGTGCCTGTCTGCCTGTTTTCAGAGGAGAAAGGAAAGGAGTTTCCCTGCTTTATCCCCTGGTCCCAATATTTGTGACATATTCTTAACATATGGAGCTCCACTTTCCTAGTAGCCACCATGTTAAAGCGGATTCTGAGTGAGGCCAATTCAAATCTAAGGGCCTGCTTTTGTAAGCAGGTTGGGTCGGCTTTATACTCTGCTTCCTTTAATTTAAGTTGGGTTTCAAGGTGAAGAGCCTCAACTTCTGCAAGTTTCCTCCTACTGTATGTGCTGCATACAATATAATTCTACCCTATATTGTAGCTTTGAATGCTTCCAATATCATTTTGGGGGGCACATGATTCTGGGTTGTCTTGGAAGTAGTTCAATGCTGCCAGCTTCAGCCATTCCTGGAATTGCTGATCTGCCAAAAGGAGTGGGTCTAGCCTCCAGGTTACTGACTGCTCTTTCCCAGGTTGAAGGTAGGCCTGCAGTTGTACTGGTGCATGATCGGAAATATATATTGGGGTGATGGACACATCAGATATTACTGAATTCAGCCCTGTTGATGAGAACCAGTAATCTAATCTGCTGGCCATGGCTCTGGCGTTAGAGTCAAAAGTGTAGTCCTTAACGGACAGATGAAAAGTGCGCCACGTGTCAGTTAAGTGTTGTAGTGTCAGCAGATGTTTTAGGGTTTTCATTGCCCTACTGTGTGATTCGGGTCTGGCATTGGATCTCTCAAGCAATGGGTCCAGGGCCAGGCTGAAGTCTCCTCTCATTATAATCTCAGGGCGATCCCCTGCCATGCCCAGTAGGGCTTGCGAGATTATGTTAAAGAATTCGGGCTTGTCCTCATTTGGTGCATATACATTACCCAGGATAAGAGAACCTCTGGGGGAGGTTAGCTTGGCTAGTATCCACCATCCCTCCTTGTCTCCCTGTTGCTCACTGATAGACCACTTTAACTGTTTATGACAAAGTGTCGACACTCCTCTTTTGGCTGAGCTTGCTGAGCTATGAGCTTCCCACCGCACCCATTCTCTCACCAATTTCTTTGCCTCTACTGGCTTAATCTTTATGTGCTGGAGAAAGGCGACCTGAGTTTTTAACTTTTTTAGTCTGGACAGAACCTTTTTCCTCTTTATCGGGTCATTCAAGCCTCTCACATTCCAAGACGTAAAAGTCGCCAGTGTAGAGGGATCCATATTGATAGATTATAAATACTTTGTATCCCTTTATCCCTTTTCGGGAGTACCCTGGGCATACCTAAGTGAGGGGAGAGGTCCTGTCCATCTCCACATTGGCCCTTCAGAGATCTATCATATATTGGACTCACCATGAGGTCAAGTGAACCTTTGATATCTTGTGCATTTGCCCTGCTGACCACTGCAAAGATTTCCCATTTTCTTTGCTCACGTGGACACTCATACCCATCTGTCTGAGGATGTGTGTTTTCATCTGGATAGGCAGAGGGGCCTAAGCTCCCACTGCTTTGTTTTACCTGGTTATGTACAACTCGAGGGCCTTCTGGGGTTGTATCCCCAGCAAAAGGAGAGGAAACATACATGTCCTCTCTAGGATCTGGAAATTAGTTCCTTAACTGCGCCCAGAGAAGCCAGCCATTTACTGTTCTAATGGTGAAAGGGAGCCTCTCGGGGCACCAACAATAACAGTAAACATTTTACATAAGAACAGTGACACTAGGTCAAAACTTAATCTTCCCATCAGGTAACTGCCAGGCCGGACCACCGTAGGGCTGGGGCTCTATCAGAGCCCTATCGGTTCAGTAACTTGTAGCCACTCCAGCTGTGTGCAGGAGTCAAGGAGGGGGACATTTTTATAGTGCTTCTGTAGCAGATGGTGGGATATGTTCAAGTGCCCGTTACCTGCTTCCCCAGTTGGCACTGGATCTTCCGTCCAGAAGATTCCAGCCATCGAGGCAGCTATGGGGGGGCACTGTGCTCATATGGGTGTACAGAGGGACTTCCTGCCCTTTTAGCCTTTGTACCGTTGCCTTTAGAGTCAATGGGAACTATCCCTCAAAGTTGGGGGCCTTCTGCTAGATCAAGGCAGCAGCCACTTGTGTTAGGAGAGTAGGTGACTCAAAGTAGTGGGTTTGGAAGATAAAAGTATTTAAAAACCCAAGTGGACTACTAACAGCCAGAGCCATGTCAGGTGTCCTCTCCCACCCTCATATTGTGTCCACCAGGAAATCCTGGCAACCAGCCGCTAAGAAGGAGGGGAGAACAACATTAGTCAAAGGAAATCAGGTGCCATCAGTCTGATCTGTACCTTTCACCTGAGGCACAGGAGCATTGAGTCCCTCAGTCTAGATAGGCCAGTATACATTGTCAGATGCTGATAAAGGCTCAGAAAGCTGTTCCAGTGAGTCTGCTTCTTCATTATCTCCCTCTGAGTTGCTAGAAGCCCAGTCACTAGGTAAAGGGGACCATTCGTCAGTCCCATAGGTCCCCTCTACTGTTGCAGGGGCTCCTTATCCTTGGGCGATGAGAGATCTAGAATCAAAGGCATGAGCTCTTGCAATGGCTCATAACTATTGCTTGTTTTAATGGGAATATTTCCAGGGGAGCACCTGCTGACATCTGAGGTAAAGTGGTGAGATTGTCTGCTCTGGGATCTGCACTGTCTGGAAGTGGGAGGGGTATTTGCCACTGTCTTACTTTTCTTCTTGGAGTGACCCCATGGTGCAGGTTGCAAGGTCAGGGTGATATTATGATCCCCATTGCTAGCATGGAATTCCCTTTACTCCTCTGCCTGCGAGACCTCCATGTTTGCATCTGCCATGCCGTGAGGAGGGTCATGTGGTCTGTCTTGTTGCAGCGGTCAATTGTGTAAGTCTTTGATTAATTGCTCCGCTTCTGCAGGAGTCTTGAACATGTTGTACTTCCCATCTACTTGTATTCTAAGCTATGCAGGGTATCTGAGTGATGTAGATATATTCATGTGGTAGCATTGCTGCTTCACTGCAACATAGGCTCTGTGTCGATTTGGAGAGGTCAAGGGAGAAGTTTTAAAAGAGACGTACCCTGTTTCCTTGCCATATGAAGGCCCCTTGCTCCCTCGCTGCTCTTAGATAGAATTCCTTCTCTGGATACTTGAGGAATTTGCATAATTTAGGTCTTGGCTATTTGCCAGGTTGAGGGCGAGGGGCAAGCAATCTGTGTGCCCTCTCTATGTCTGCAGGGATGCGGTTGTTAGCTTTCACAAGGGAGGGAAGAAGTTCCTTTAGGAATGTCCCCATGTCTCGCCCCTCAGCCTCTTCAGGAATGCCCACAATCCGGATGTTACTGCATCGGGCACGGTTCTCTAGAGCATCCACCTTGTTTAGAAGAAATTGAATTTTTTGGTGGTGATCTTGGAGTGTCACCTGCTGATACTTCACAGTTGACACCGTCTCTTGAATGGTTGACTCGACCTGGGACACGCGTGCAGCTAAATTAGCTAAATCGTCGTTCATTTTTAGGTCTGCAGTGTCAATTAGGATCTTATCCAGCTTGGCCATAATCATTCAGAAGTCCGATGTATATTGGGCCGAGCGGGATGGTGCCGCCAGATGGGAGTGAGCAGCAGCTGTTGCGACCCCCCAGAGGTTGATGTTGCTGGAGATTTCTGCCGGATAAGATAAAACTTTAGTTTACCCATTTGGTGAGGCCTCTTTGCTGGTGCTAGTGTACAAAACAATATAGTGAGTAGCAGGACTTTCCTGGTGGGAATAAGGTCGAGCAAGGTATCAATGTGTAGTGCTCGATCCCCTTCACACTTGTATGTATTTTCCAGTAGGAACAGCTGGTGCAATTTTTTGGACACATTTTAAACAACTCTGCGGTGGTCTACCCTTAAGGATTTATACAGCCACCATGCTCGATGGCTAGCTCCATCGGAGCTGTTATTAAGCTGTAATTCTTAATAAATGCCCCTCCCCTCTTTTTCGAGAGGTGTTGGTGACAACAGTGGTATATTGTTATGGTATATATGCTGTAAGTGTGCCCCTATGTTCTGTAATCTTAGCTTGGATGCATCCGAAATAGTTTGTGCCTGTATGGGAGGGAGGTTGGCGGGGGGAGGTTTCAGTTAGGTTATCTCTGTAATTAAGTTTAGGGATTTATTTATTTTTCTTTATATTTTTAACTTGTTATGTAAGGCTCAGGATGTATGCAATATTGGCACATAAGGTGTTGTATCTGTATCTTTTATATTTATTTGTTTTTATACTTTTTTAATGAAATTTAATAAAATGTACTAAGTTGCAAAAAAAAAAAAGAATAGTTCAGCTGAAAGAGAGTTGTCAGAATGAACTAAGTCAAATAATCAGCATGATCCAGAAGGGGCTGGATAGGAAAGTAAAGGAGTGTGTATGCTGACCAGACAACGTCTCCGGGATGGCGAAGTCCTTAACATCAACAATGTCGACAGGTTTCGACATTGTCAGTGCTAAGGACTCGAGGGCAGAATTCTACCCTTCCCCCGTCTTTTGTCCCCCCCCCTTCGAATCAACTCCAACTCGGAGTTAGATACCTAAAGGGGGGTGCGGTGGGTGCAGCCTCCCGACAGAAAACACACAATGTCTGACAGGCGAAATTTCACCTATCGACATTGGGAATCTCGCCATGCCGAACTTCAACAACACTGTTGTTGTTTCAGCATGGTGAGCTAAACAGAGCAGTCCAACTTAAGAAATAAAAAGGGAGAAGCTCTGTTTTAAACAGCAGCCAGCATTTAAAGCAGGGCTAGTAGTATAGCCTAGAGGTTAGATTAATTGGCTGTGAATGAGCCTGGTGCATCCAGCAGACCTGGGTTTGGGTCCTACAACCTCTGCTTGCATACTGTGTGACTAAGCAAATCACTTAACTTCCCTAGTGCTCCCAGGTCACCCCTTAAAACAGGCATTTGTGCCTAGTGGGCCATACCTGATTACCAAAGAATAAAAAAAAAAAAAAAAAAGACAGCCATCCTATTTGCCTACATAGAATGAAGATTGGCTCTCTATTAAGGTCTGGGCTTGACGGCTAGCTGCAGTTCAGTAGGGATTGGGTGGTATATCCCCCTGGGTACAGTCAGGCTTTCCTATGGCCAAATGATGAGTTGTTGCCAGACTGTTTTCCCCACATTCTGCACACTGGGCTAGCACCTCGGGCCCATGTCCAGGCTGAGCTGCTGGAAGAGGACACACAAGAGGTAGACCTCAAACCCCTTGCTTCCTGTTCAGGACTTGCCCATGGACTACAGTGGAGAGGAGAAAGAAGTGCCAGTGCCACAGCACATCCAAGTCTGGATGACTGCAAAGGAGGCCCAGATTGCCCACATGGCACCCTGGAAGCTCCCCTTTGGGGCACCACTGTTACACACATTCTAGCTAGGTGACCCTCAGTGTGATGTGTGCTGCCACTGAGGGACAAACGTGATGGCAGTTTTAGTATGTGCAAACTGCTGGAAGGGGGTACCATTCTCAAGAGTTGCCCCTGGTACCAGCACCCCTGCATCAAAATCCAAATATTTGTGGAAGGAGGATCTAACATAGTGGCTACTGCCTTTGGTGGCCTCCACCCACTCCTGCTGTCCCTGTCCTGGCAGTGAACCCAAGGAGAGCATTCCGACAAGCCTACTGGAAGATCTGACACACTGGCTCCTCTCCTCTCATCCAGTACCATTTCCATTGCTTGTCAAAGGTTTTGTCATCATCAGAGGACTCAGGTAAAGAGCCAATGCCCCCTGAAGTGCCTGATCCTGTGGTCCAGGCAAATCTTACAATGCCTTAGAGACTGGAGAACATGTGGCTCATTTGTTAACACCACAGTTGCTGCCCTCACCCTGCTGGCACCTAAACATTTCAAGACGAGGTCCTCCGAGGAGATCCAAGCTATTCAACAAAAGGATAAATGGTGTCTTAGGGGCCTGACCCTTCTGTGCCCACAGAGACTGCTGGGGTAGTACAGTTTCCTGGAGAGCCACCTAGTCGAGCTCAGAATGGGGAAGGTACTCATCAAGAACTAGCAACCAAATAGAGTCACCTGATGCACTGGGTTATAAGAGTCTGGATGACGAACCATTCCAGGCAACCAAGGTTTCATAAAGGAGAATGAGCTCTCGGGTTTCAGAGGGTCAGCTTAGAACATAGAAACATAGACTTTGACGGCAGATAAGGACCGCTAGGCCCATCTAGTCTGCCCATTTCCCTACCTACAGGATAGGCCGCAGATCCTGGTTAACCAAGAGCCTATTTCTTCCTACCCCCCACAAGAATTGCCTTATGTCTGTCCTATGCATTCTTGAATTCTCCCACAGTTTTAGACACCACAACCTCCTCAGGAAGGCTGTTCCATGCATCCACTACCCTCTCTGTGAAATAATAGTTCCTCACATTGCCCCTGAACTGCCCTCCTTCTATCTTTTAAATTGTGTCCCTTGTTCTTGCAAGTCTCTTTTCTGAAAGATGCTACCCTCTGACTTTGTTGATTCCACTGAGGTACTTAAAAGTTTCTATCATGTCCCCCCTCCTTCTTTCCTCAAGGGTATACATATTAAGCTCCTTTAGTCTCTCCTCATATGGCTTCTCTTGCAGACCCTGCACCATTTTAGTTGCCCTCCTCTGGACTGCCTCTTATCCTGTCTATGTCCTTAGAGATGGGGTCTCCAGAACTGGACACAGTACTCCAGATGGGGTCTCACCAACTGTCTGTACAGAGGGATAACAACTTCCTGTTTTCTGCTGATGATGCCTCCCTATACATCCCAGTATACCCCCAGCCTCCCTACTGCCTTCTCCCACATTGCTTGCTAACCTTAAGGTCATCTGATATGATTACCCCCAGGTCCCTTTCCTTTTTGTTGTTGTTACTACCTCCCCACCCATTGTGTATTCTTCCCTGGGTTCTTGCTTCCCAGGTGCATTATTTTGCACTTCTTTGCATTGAACTAGCTGCCATACTTCTGACCATTCCTCCAACCTTGCCAAGTCCCTTTTCATCCTTTCCACGCCTCCTTGTGTATCAACTCTGTTGCAGATCTTTGTGTCATCTGCAAAAGGCATACTTTTCTTTCAGTCCCTCTGCAATGTCACTGATGAAGACATTAAAAAGGACTGGACCCAATACTGAACCCTGCGGTACCCCACTAGTAACCCTCTTTCTTCAGAGTGGACTCCATTTACAATTACCTTCTGTGTCCTGTTGTCCAGTCAATGTTTTATCCAGGCTATCACCCTGGGTCCCACTCCCAGGCTGGTTAATTTGACTATTAATCTTTTGTGTGGGACTGTGTCAAATGCCTTGCTAAAGTCTAGGTAGGCCATGTCCACAGCCCCTCCCTGGTCTACTACTTTGGTCACCCAGTCAAAGAAATCTATTAGATTCATCTGACATGACCTTCCTGCTGTGATTCCATGCTGCCTTGGGTCCTGTGCTCCACTGGCCTCTATATACTTGACTATTCTTTCCTTCAGAAGTGACTCCATCACTTTCCCTACCACAGAGGTCAGACTGACAGGTCTGTAGTTTCCTGCCTCTGTCTTGGACCCACTTTTGTGAAGGGGAATCACATCCACCTTCCTCCAATCCTCGGGTACCACACCATCCTCCCATGATTTATTAAAAGACTAGCCAGTGGTTTCACTAGTTCCTCCCTTAATTCTTTTTAGAATTCTGGGTGAATTCCATCAGGACCCATTGCTTTGTCCACCTTCAGTTTTAGGGTTCTTGCAGAACCTTTTCTTCTGTGAAAGGACTGGATCGACTCTATCAAGAGAGTGCTTCTGTTAATTGGATTAGGCACTTCCTCCTCCTCTTTAGAATACTGAGCAGAAATATTCGCTCAGTATTCCTGCTTTCACTGTCCCCTCTGCCCACCCACCGTTCATTCTATTCAGCCTCACTATCCCTCCTTTGTCTTTCTACGCTCACTGATGTACCTATAAAAGGTTTTACCCTTCTTAACTGAGTTGGCTATCTTTTCCTCAGTTTGGGCCTTTGCTATTCTGACTTCCCTCCTGCTTCCTTCTGCCTTAACTGGTACAGCTCTCTGTCCTGCTCCTTCTGTGTTTCTATACTTCGGAATGCTATCTTTTCTTCCTGACTTTCACAGCCACACTTTTGAGAACCATAGTGGCTTTTTTTCATTTTGATTTGTTTATTTGCTTCACACAAAGGCTTGTTGCCTCTGTGATGGCAGTTTTGATAATTCCCCATTGTTGTTCCACCTCCTTCTAGCCTGTTTGCTAGTGCTTTTCTGAGGCACTCTCCCATCTTGCCAAAGTCAGCCCTCCTAAAGTCCAGTACCCTCACTTTTGTATGGCTTGACTCTGTAGCTGAGTTTAACGTGAACCACACTGTTTGATGGTCACTTGTCCCCAGATGGCAACCCACTTCTAGATCTGAGATCCTCTCACTGCCCCCGTTTGAGAGTATGAGGTCTGATTGCTCCCTCACGAGTGGGTTCCAAAACTAGCTGTCTAATGCCTGCCACCTGTAGGGCATCAAGAATGGCCCTGCTCTTGGATGTGTCTGCAGCAAATGTGCTCCAGTTAACATCTGGCATATTCAGGTCTCCCATCAACAGTATCTCCCCTTTCTCTGCCATTCTAAGAATGCCTTCTATCATATCCTTGTCCATTCCTTCCCCCTGACATGGGGGTCTGTACACAACCCCTGTGCAGATTGTGGTGCCCTTTCCAGTCTCCAAGGTGACCCACAGTGCCTCCTCTCCTCCGTTTATTCTTTTGTTCAGTTGCTTTTATCCCTTCCTTTACATAGAGAGCTACTCTTCCCCCTCTTCTCCCCTGCCTGTCTCTCCTGTAGGTTATGTACCTGGTATGTTAACATCCCAGTCATGGTTCTCTGCGTACCATGTTTCAGCTGGTTGCCACTTGGCCAAGCAAGTCATTGGACCAGGAAAATGTTATTTGTTTATTTAAGACTTTGTCTACCAGTTAAGTGCGCTGATTCAAGGACTGTTTTCAGGCACAACCTGGGCCACAAACAATGGCACAGAAAAAAACAGTTAAAATAATTTACACTCCAATAAAAGTAGTAAATTACAAGCTGTACAGACACAAGTCCCAACAGAAACATACATAGCATAATAAGCAATGATACAGAGAAGTAACTGAACAGTGTACAGTTGCAAGCCCAATGAAGGCAGATAACTAGCTGTACAACAACAGAAGACACAGCGTAGTGGAAAAAATCAGTTACAAGCAATAATACTAATTTGAAACAGGTAAACAGACTGCACCACAGTAACCTAGTAGGATAAACAGTTCAACAAACAAATATACCTAGGTAGAGATGAATAGGGAGGATGTAGGGAAGTTAGGTGCCAGAGGTGATAAATAGAGGCACACACCAAGGGTGCTGGGGGGAGATGGAGAAAAGCAAAGAAACTAAGTGCCAGTGGTAACATGGGGGCACACACCAAGGTTACTATGTACTAGGGTAAGGAGGAAGGAAAGCAGAGCAGGAGTACAAAGATAGGACAAATAGGGAAAAGAACTAGAGAGAGGAGGAGGAGGTGAAAACACAGGGGGAAACAAGATAACTAGTAGGGGTAGGGATGGGGAGACGGAGGGTAGAAACAGCTAGCACGTGAGGGCACCCACATGAAGCCAGGTACAGAGGATGATCCATCAGATATTAAAAAATGATTGTCCTACTTACAAATATCTGTACATCCCAGAGTGACTCTGGGATGTGATAAAGGAAAACTGACACCAGTGGCTGGTGGAGTCCACTTACAGAGGCTAAAGAGGAAATGTAACGTTAAAGACTCAGTCCTGGAGATGCACAAGAAGGAAGTCTTGCAGCAGACCTCACTAGTTGTCCCCGTTACGCACTACAAGCTCTTAATAAAGAAATATCACGTTGTCCATACCATGCTGGATGAAAGGACCACCCTGCATTATTTGCAGTAAAGAGACATTGCAAGGGTGTCTGCAGCCAAGCCAGACCCCAACTATTACTTTTGAAACACCCGATGAGACTTCCAGAAGATGTTGACCAACTTTCCAGAAAGGACAACCCATGTTTCAGACCTAAGAAGAGGACTCACAAACCTTTTCCAGAAAGTTGTTTGAAAGAGGAAGCTCCAAAGCAAGCACCCTGCAGGTGCCGATAAAGAGAAGCTGATCCTGAACCACCTGATTAATAGTCTGGTGAGGCAGATGTTTTTTATGTTTGCTTGCCAAAGGCCAGCAAACAAATTGCCTTAACTCTGAGATATGAGAAGGCTTTTGGGGGCTTGGCCATCCTGATCATATTACAGCTTCAGAATCACCAAACTCCATTCCAATTCCACCCACTCTCCACCGTCAAATAACGTTCTGCTTTGAAGTTCTTGGCCAATCAGAAGGCTTGAAAATGCAAGATGGAAATGGGCTTTCCTGTGCAGCTGTAATTCCTACAGGTAACGTTTCCAGTGCGGTTCATTCCACATATGTGATACTGTTCAGTGCTTTGTTTCTTTACCTGAAGAGGAGATGTTGCATAACAGCCACAGCTGCTTCCTGTCTGTGCCCTGACACTTATCAGTAAGCAACAGTATGTAGTTCAAATTCAGTTTGTTTGATCGACATTTATTTATTTATTTAGCTTTTGTTGACCAGGTAAGTACATTAGACAAGACATTTGCCTATTTTCAGGTACGACCTGGGAGAGTACAATGAAATACAAGTTCATACAGAGGACAACATGTTACAAGTTAGGCATTACACAGAATCAAGTAGAACCAGATGAACATAACACAAGCAGTCAGTAAACACAGTTAGAATTGGAACAAAATATATACATAGAGTCACCAAAGCTATGAACAGTGCATTATACAATTCTATACAGCTCAGAGCCCCAAAAGCAGAGCAGCAGTCAAAGCATCACCTGAAACAGCGTAAATACATTATATACAGAGCAGAACCCAAGCAGGCAGGATGCATCAACAGAACCTGGGCAAGGGTACCAAAAGAAGGACATGTAAGTCCAGTGCAGTGGACCAAGGTTAGTTATGGTGGTTTAGGACAACCACATCCAGAGGAGAGCTTCAAGTAATTCCACAGGGAGCTCCGAAGGCATAAGTGGGAGTGGGAGGTGGAGGAGCGGACCTGGGCGGGAAAGGAGTTCCATACTCTGGGGGCACATGAAGCAAAATACCTGTCCCCCATTTGCGTTCGAGTGGCAGGAACTTTGAGAACAGCAAGGCCCAATGACCTAAGGTAGTAAGAAGAAGAGGCATCCGGTTTGAGGAGCCCAGCCAGTCCTGGGGTAGTTCTGAGAACTTTGTCGTGAAGCTGCCAAGACAAAATTCATGTGGTTGGGTGGGGAGAGCCAGTCAAGTTTGTTATACGGGTGACAGTGGTGGGTGAGGCGAGGGGCAGCAAGTGCAAAGTGGCAAATGTTATTATAGGCTATGTTCCACCTAGAGAGGTGAACTTTGGAGGTGCGTGCAAACAGGATGAGTCCATAGCAGAGAGAAGGAGAAACACACCTGTGGCCAGTGCAAGGCAAGCAGTAGAAGTAAGATTGTTCTTCACTCTGTAGGCCAGACCCAGTTTGCAGTTGACAGCTCTGCATACATTTTGGATATGATGCCCAAGGTCAAGCTGGGGGTCAAGTGTCACCCCAAGGTATTTGATGGAGTCAGTGATTAGGACAGGAGTACCATCAATACCAGTAATACTCAGTGGGGCAGGGGAGGCCTTTATCTTGGCCAGGGACCCAAAAAGTACGTCCTGAGTTTTTTTAAGGTTGAGGACCCGGCTTGTGGGTCATTATCCAGGACTGGATATTCCTGAAATACTCACTCAGTTGGTGGTTGATGACCCCAACGTCACGGGAATGGGTGAGGATAACCAGGTCATCCACATATAGGATAGAGCTACAGTTGGAAGAAGTAGAGGGGAGATTATTGACAAAGAGAAGAGAAGGGGCCCTAGGACTGAACCCTGGGGGACACCAGAGGTCACAGGAGTGGTGGCCGAGAGGACCTTACTGTATTTAGAAAGTTGCTGTCTGCCCTGGAGGTAATTAGTGAACCATCTTAGGACAGGTAGGGACAGACCATGAGACCGAAGTTGAGAACAAAGTAAGACATGGTCAACTAGGTCAAAGGCCTTACATAGGTCAATGAAGATGGCATCTGAGAGCTTACCCTGGTCCATAGCTGCCCTGATCCCAGAGGAGACAGTGACAAGGGCAGAGGACGTACTGTGCCCTTTGTGAAAGCCATGCTACGTGGGAGACAGTAGCTCATGGGCCTGAATATACAGTACTCCGTGAGTTGCCCAGCCACAACTTTCTCCAGAAGTTTACTGATAGCCAACAAGATGGCTATTGGTCAGTAGTTGTCGAGGATCTTTGGGTTGCCTTGTTTGAGAACAGGGACAATCCTTGCCACCTTCCAGAGGTCGGGGATAACTCCAGAGGCTAGGGACATGTTAAAGATATGGGCCACTGGGGGAGGCAATATAAGAGGCACCAAGATGGAGGAGCTCAGGTTCCATGCTATCGTGGCTAGCACTAGAGTGAGGGGAGAGACCAGAGAGAGGTCTCTGTGTCTCCTGTGCCGTCACAGCTCTGAAGTAGCGTAACAGACGGGAGATAGGGGCTGGCTGTGGGGCAGAGGACGGGACACAACTGTCACTCCCACAAGTGGAGAATAAGGAGGTGAAGGCAGACAGATCTGAGAAGTGGGAGTTGACTACATTGGCGATGGTTAGTGGATTGTTACAATTAGATCAATCTATGAGCATGTCAGAGACCCCCACAGTTGGAGAAACCACTTACTGTATTTTTAATGTTCCTCCAGAAATTCCTAGGGTCCTTAGCTGAGTTTAGTAAGGCAATTTTGCAGTATTCACTTTTGGCAGTCCTGACTGCTTTTTTGCATTCATTGCTGAGCCTCTTATATTGCTGAAATATGGCCTGGTCCATCGTGACTTTGAAGTTGGCCCAGCACTTGTCTCTAGCCCTCTTGAGGGCTAGGAGGCTCCCATGCAGCCACTTAGTGGCAAACCACCCTTATCCTCCACCTGATAAGAGGGGCATGCATGTCCTGCAGTGCCCCGAAGGTGCTGAGAAAATGATTAACAGCAGTGGAAGAGTCCTGGACATTTAGCACTGCAGACCAGTCCATAAGCCTCAGATCCTCATGGAAGGACATAAGTCATTACAACAAACAATACACAAACTAGACAAGGAGAATCTTTCTACATTTAATCACAAATAATTATAAAAGTTTACTTCCCTATATGTCTACCACTAATGGCAATAAATCACTCTGAGACATTGAGGGTTTAGGTAATGAGGCTTTTCAATGTGTTTTAAACTTACACTCATAACTTTGTTTAGAGATGCAGCAGGGTTTTAATTTGCCAGTGAAATTGGTAGGAATCGGGAAATTTCCGCTTTGCAAAGCTTCACCAATTTTCCAATGGGTTGCACCGACTTTGTCATCCCATTTTTTTATTTAAAAAAAGCTTAAAAAGACTTAAATTCCCACCTCACAGATAGTTTTTATAATGAATCCCCTCTCATTCCCCCACTAGCACCTTCCTCCCCCACTGCTGCACTGGCAAATTTATATAACTTTTTCTTTCCCCCCATCCATACACCAAAACACATTCCCCTTGCCCTCCCCCCAATAACCAGTCTCTGATGTTTAACTCCACTTCCCTCACCCAACCATTCTCTGGCCCTCACCACCATCTCCCCACAGCATCCAAAGAAAAGAAAAGAATAGATACTTACCAGCAACAGCAGATCTTCCAGAGATTCTTCTCTATTGGGCCACACCTTTTGAACTGTAAACCAGCGGTGCCAGAACCACTCGGAAACTTTTGCTAGCTGGGAGTCTCCCACAATTATGTGCAACATTGGCACCTATTAAACATGGGCGGCCCCATTGCTCTTGAGTTCCCAGCTGGAGACAAACTCAGAGGGCTGCTTACCATGAGAAATCAGGAGACCAGACCACTACCAGGCACACCAGAAGAGGCACAAGACTAGGCAATATCAGTCATAAGGCACTTATGGACACCTCCAGACAAGGCAGTTGATAAACCGCCAACAAATACCTCAGCAACTGAAATGGGGAAGGAGGGTGAGTGGACTGTGGCCCAATAGAGGAGATTCTCTTGAAGATCTACTGTTACAGGTAAGTACTCTAACTGTTTTATCTTCATCAAGGACATCTCCTCCATTGGGCCATACCTTTGGAACAATTTCCAAGCAGTACACAACATACCCAAGGAGGATGGCAGAGCCTGACAGGTAATCAGGACAGAAGGCCTTGCAGAACAGCAAGGCCAAAGCCAGCACATCTCCTAGACAATGTTTAGACTGTAGTGCTTAGTGAAAGTATGCTCAGTGCTCCATGTGGTGGCAGTAAATATATCAGCTGAAGAAATACTCTAAAAGTGAGCAACAGAAGTGGCCATATCCTGGGTAGAGTAGCCACACACAACACCAGGGAGTTTGTTACCATACTTCTGATAACAGAACTTGGTACAGTGAGTCAGCCATTTGGACAGGCACTGTTTAGTCACAGGGGCACCCTCTTTTCCAGGGGCGACTCAAACAAAGAGCTTGGAGGACCGCAGTCCTTAGTGCGATCAAGGTAGAAACACAATGTTCTATGTACTTAAAGAGCATGGAACAATGCCTCCCCTCTTTTAGCGTGCTCAGGATTATATACAGGAAGGTTGATAGTTTGATTTAGAGACCACTTTTGGCAGAAAATGTGGATTGGTTTTGCAAGGACACCCTGTCCTTGTGGAAAATCAGATAAGCAGACTCATGCATCAGAGCCTGAAGCTTGGAAATTCTGCAAGCAGAAGTTACGGTGACCAAAAAACAGCATCTTCCATGACAGGAAATGCATCTCACAAGTCATGGCAGGATCAAAAGGAGCCAGATTCAATTTTTGGTTTTTACATATGTACTTCATACTCCTTTCATCCTCCAGCTGCCCCTTTCTGACCGACCCCCCCCAGCCCCGTCACCCCAGAATCACCAGGACTTACCTTTCTGCCCAGTCCAGGTGCGAAGCCTATGGAGGGTCACGTGTCATCCTGCAGCTGTAGTGTTTTTTCCTCCATTTTCTCCCATTCCCCGCTGGGGCACACACAGCCAGACGAGCATATGTGGAGATGCGTGCACATCAGCAGAAGTCCCACAGCACCCTTCCTTCCTCTGGCATCCTCAGATCTGTACCACCCACAGGCCTCCACCTGGGGCAGTCATTCAGAAGGCATGCCAGTCCTCCCTCCCAGGAGAGGAGAGGAGAGCTGTCCTCCAGACGCTCGATCCTCTCCCTCCCCAGCCGACCCCCGACGGCACACTCACACCGCGAACATGGGTCGCCAGCGTGGCAGGAGGTAAGGCATGGATGCTTCAGCCCTTCACACCACTGGTCCCAGCTAGATTTAATATTTTAAGTATGAAATTAATGTCCCAATGCAGAACAGGTTTAGGAATAGGGAGATGCATGTAAAATAGCCTTTAGGAACATCCAGGACACTTCCAGCTATGCCACCATGCGCCCATCAGTGGGGCGTTGAAAGCTGAAATGACAGCCAAGTGCACCTTAATGGAGGAGTACTGGAGACTGGCATCAGATAGAGACAGGAGGCAGGCCAGTACAGAATCAACAGGACATGTAAATGGGTCTCCCCAGACAGGAAGCACACCATATGGGTAAATGCTTCCATTTAAAAGAATAGGTGTGTCTTGTGGAACTCTAGCTGCAAGCAAGACATCAGCCATCTGAGGGGAGCCCAAAATGGGCAATGACTAGGTCTTCAGGAGCCATGTGTGCAGATTCAGGGACTGTAAGTCTCTATGGACTGGGGATCCCCCTCTCCTGTGACAGTAAACCCCAACAAAGGGATAGCTGAACAGGAGGCTGCACTACTAGATGCTGCAAAAGTGGATACCAGATCTGGAAGGGCCAGTAAGGGGCCACTAGTATCAGGCTGGAATGCTCCACCTTGTAGTTTGAGTAGAACCCTCTAAATGAGAGGAATTGGGAGGAAGGCGTAAAGGAATTCTAGAAGAGGGACAATACATCTCACCAAAAAACTCTAGGCCCTGGAGTAAGCAAGCAGAAATGCAGCAGTTTTGCATCATGTGGAGACGCAAAAAGGCCACGGAGATCAGCAGTTCCCATTCATTTACCTGGGACTAGGATCAGCTTAGCCTGTCTACTAAGACATTTTTTTTTTTATATTTATTTATTAACTTTTGGTGACCAGGTTAGCCCAGTGAGCCCCGGAGGTCCCTTTTTCAGGGGTGACCCGGGAATAACAAAAAACAAGAAGTAAATACAGCTTTAGTGCAGGTTACAGAAGTCACAACAATGCAGTTAGGAAATTTACCATTTTTATTAAAAGTTTTCCAGAAAATAAGTAACACACAGAAGATAAAAGCAACCATACAATAAAAGTCAAAAAGTAAATACATACAATAAATTACACCAAGCAAAAAAAGAATGACATCAGTGTAACAGAGGGTAGGCAGTAAATAATTAAGTCTTCTATAATACGGCATAGTCCTAGAAAACTTAGAAGGGACCCAATCTATCGGGTAAAAACAGTTAAATGTCCATACTTGTTGGAGCTATAGAGCATGAAAAAAGTCCACTTACATTGCAATAAAAGAACATAGCTTTGGGGTCCCAATAAAAGCCTCAAGGGACAGAAGAAACAAGCCCTCTATTCCCTGCTCCATACATCTCCATTACTGCAAAAGGGTCTGCAGAGCCATCCATGTCATCTAGTATAAAATTGCAAAGGGGGGGGAGAGAGGGGTCACCATATGTTAACCGCACAAATGGGAAGAAGGGAAGGGATAAAGGAGGAGAGGTCTCACACATAGTGAGAACATCATCCCATCTCACCCCTTCAGATTAAATAAAAAAAACTTGAACCAAAACCTCCTTAGACTCCTAATTAGCCCAGAACTCTCAAACTATCTATGGGACAAAATCAGTATAGTGATCTAAGTGATACCTTATCCATTTGCGCCAACGAAGGTCAAATGTCCCCAAACGATCTGACAACTGGGCTGAAAGCCTTTCCAAAGCATAAATCTCCTTAACCAATGTTTGCCAGGAATCCTTAGCAGGAATCGTTTTAGTATGCCATAAATGAGTAATAGCTTTACGAGCAGCTAAAACCAGGATAGTGATCTGTTTACAGGTAATTCAATCCAGATGCCCTCCGGAATCATAAAGGTTAAAATATAGATGGGCACAAACAAGTCCGGGCATTCATAGATGGCCACTAATACTTGTATCACCTCCTGCCAGTAATCACCCAAAAGTGTAGAAGCCCAGAGAACATGAGTCTGATCCATCAACTCGCACCCACACTCTCTCCAACAACCAACCAGTGTTTCCCCCAAATACCTTGCCAATATGGCGGGAGTGCAAAAAAGATCTAGTCCTCAGTTTCCACACATATTCTCTCCAATATGTTGAAGTAGAAACCTTATAGGTAGGGAGGGCCACGTCTAACCATCCCTTAGCAGGTAACTTTGCCTGCAACTCACTAGACCACTTTATCCAGAGAGATTCAGTTGAGGCCCCCAATTTCACCCTAAGGACCCGGTATATAAGGCTCATTAAATGCTCTGTTGAAACCCCTGTTAGATGGGATTGAATCAAGGAAACTAGAGGATGGAATTTCTCTGCTATAGAAGATAACGATTCTGCAAACTGATGCAGATACGATTTTAATTGCAAGTAGTTGTGAAAGAACTCCTGAAGGAGCTGGTAGGTCAATTGAAGAGACACAAACAGAAGGACACCTGTGGGTCCAACCAATTAGAATATTGTACCTCATAATTTAACCAGCGCAGAGAGCTCTTGTCTACTAAATTAGGGGAAAATGGGCAGACTGGGTGGGCCAAGCGGTCCTTATCTGCCATCAAATTCTATGTTTCTATGTTTCTATAAAAGGCATAGTCATGTGGAAACAACCTCAAGTAAAGAGCCTCAGCCATGGTAAAATATTTACATAGAATTAGGAGCCATTGTCACAGAGATTCTCAGGTACACTGTGGGAACCTCGAAATCTGCTAAGACATTTTGGACACCTGGGAGAAACACGGCTGTTAGATGAAGCTGTGAGACATCACCCAGTACCACACTCTCATCACTTTCCCGCATATGTGGTAAGAGTGAGTGCCTCCCTGCTTGTTGATTTAGTGCATTACACTGACATTGACATTGTCTGTCTGTCTGTATCAAACAGAGACCGTTGCCAAGGTGTTCTCTGAAGGACTGGAGACCAAGCAATACAGCTCTCATCTCCAGAACATTGATGTGGATATATGAATCCAGGTTGGTCCACAACCCCCGAGTCTGAAAGTGACCCAGATGGGGCTTCATCTCGACCCTGAGACATTCATCATGATGATTTGCACCGTAGTCAGGGAAAATAATAGGATGTCCTGCAATAGGGGTTGGTAGTCCATCCACCATAACAGAGCATTGTGAAGAGGGGACACGATTTATTTTTTAATTTATTTATTTAATGAAAATCTGAATTACAGATCTTTAAGTCATAGACTCCCCACCCTCTAGTTTCCTTGATTCAATCCCATGATGATGAGGACCATCTGTTTCAGCTCCTCCATCAGTTGATACCACTGCGCCTGAAGAGTCCATTGCAGTATGCGCATATGGAGACGAACAAAGGGGCCTGTCACTATGGCAGCAGCCATAAGTCCTAGGAGATGTAACGTCTGAGTGGACACATAATGACTCTTTTGTACCAGCCAGGCCTGGGCACCCATGGCCTCTGCTCTATCTGCAGGCAGAAATCCATTGCCCACTGCTGTATCCGGCACCTTGCCAATGTATTGGTGGCATTGAGAGGGAAGGTAGTTCTCAATCAGAAAAGATGGCTGCACCTGGCTGTGGTGCTGAGACAAAATCCAAATGTCCACAGTAGTACATGCAGTCTCACACTCACCACCAAAGTATTAAAGCTGCTCACACCATCTGCTTCATCCATAAATTCCTTTATTGAAGTGCAGTAAGACCACTGCTCCTCATGCTTTGACACATTTCAGAATAGTCCTTTTTGAAAAAGGATTATTCTGAAACTCACCAAAGCATGTGGAGTGGTGGTCTTACTGCACTTCAATAAATTAATTTATGCACGAAGCAGATGGTGTGAGCAGCTGTAATACTCTGGTGATGAGTGCAAGACTGCTTGTCCTACTGTGGGCACTGAGAGGGAACTTGTACAGATTTCGGTACCTTGACCATAACACTCAGTTCTTCAAATAATTTATTGTTTTGGGCAATGTGTAATGAACCACTTCCCTGAAGGGGAAGCCAGTCATCCAGATATGGAAAGATGTAAAGCCCTTTCCCCAGAGGTCAGCAGCCACAACCACAAAGCATTTAGTAAAATACCTGCAGTGCCACAGATAAGTCAAAGGGCAAGGCTCAGAACTGATATGGTTGCTCACAATATACAGTGGAGATATTGCTGCTGGCAATTTGAATCTTGACATGAACGTAATCATCATCCATGTCCAAGGCACAGAGCCAGTCCCTCTGTTTGCAGGAGAGGGATGCAGTTTAAAGAGACACCATTCAAAACTTTTTGTATTCAATGAACTTGTTTAGGTCTCTCAGGTCCAGTAGCAGATGTAGAACTCCTGTTCACTTGGGTACCAGGAAGTATCTTAATAGAACCCCTATTTTCCTTTCTTTGTGAGGGACAGGTTTAATTGCTTTCTTGTGAATTGCTGACTATACTTCTCTCAGAAGGGACAGGTGACTTTATAATGAGAAGGGGTAAATGATGAATTGGAGGGGTGGACAGTAATTCCAGAGTATGCCCCTGTTCCAGTATTTCCAGGACCTACTTGTCTGTAGTGATCTCCCTCAATTTTGACAAATGAAAGGAGATTCTTCCCCCCACTTGTACTTCCCTGGAAACAATAGTGGATGGGGAGGAAGTCAAGAATCAGATGGTATCAGGGCAATGAGATCACTTTCACCAATACCGTAGGATGCCTTGAAATGAGCACCAGGAGTGCGGGGACCCAGAAGGGGACCACCTTCATGACCATAGGATTGTTGATGGTATCCACTGCCATTATAGGCTGCAGGTCTACGAACTGACCCTCTACTATGCCGTCTGGCAGGTTGAGTGCTCAGGGATTTAATGGATCTTAATGCCATTTTGGATGACTGAAGCTCCCTGAGAGCACTTTCACCATCAGTCCCAGACAGCTTGGAGCCCCTGAAAGGCATGTTCAGCACAGTTGGTTGTACATCAGTAGGAAAACCAGCTACTCTGAGTCAGAAATATCTCCAAAGGCAGATGCTGGAGGCCGCAGCCATGGCAAAAACATCAGCGGTATCATATACAGAGCATACAAGCCATCTGATACTTTATCAAGTAGGCCTGGTAGTTAGCAATTCTTAGGCCTAGGGATGCAGAGGCATAAGTACATTTGCCATAGCATCTAGCCTCCTGGTTTCTTTGTCAATGTCCTCATGTGTCTAGGAGCCCTAGAACAATCACGAGCAGCCATGGTAACTACTGAATCAGTTTCAGGCTGAGAAGCATAATAAAGCTTAACAGAGCAGGGTACTGTTTATCAGCCTTTCTGGGTACTGTAGACAAGGTGTTAGGCCTATGCCAGGCAGCAAATGTAGCATCCTCTTAATGCAGGATATACTGAGGCACTACCATAGAAGGTGCAGCCATAACCTCCAAGAACTTATTTTTATTTTTTGCTGGAGTCTTTCTCTTTACCCTCAGAGATCATAACATCATGGATTTGTCTGAGAAAAGCCTGGAATGAGGGATCTTCAGAATGCAAGCAGGGTATACTTCCCAGAGTTCTCGCTACAGGAGGTGAGGATGGAACTTGATGGTAAACCTTCTTCACAGGGATATTCATCCCTCCCTTCATCCTCCAAATCCTCCTCCATATTAAGGAGATCAGGATTATATTCCACCTTGTTGTCATCTGGAGTGACAATGGGGCAATCGATGGAGCTGGCGGCTGCAATGGAGGAATAAGTGGTGTGTTTTTGGATCCCGTTGACGATGATGGTACCATCGGGGGGGAGGCCCAGTCAATGGGACAGTAGTCATCATCACTGGCAGTGACAGTAATAGGTGACGTTTCAGTTCAGAGAATGATGCCAGCAATACTTGGAAGTTGGCAATACTTAAATAGAAAAGGTGCCACTCACCAACATCAATCATGTAAAGGAATCATTGGATGTTATTGCTTGATGCCAAAATAGCCATTTATTTCCACACATAAAGCATAGTTGACAATGCCCATTAAAGGGTCCAGGACTACTGGCATAGACAGGGCAGAATCTGATGACGGAGGCTGCATACTGTCCATAGTAGGTATGGAAGTACCAGAGCCAGGTCCCAACCTTGGTGTCTCAATGGTGATCGGGGAGCTGTAGTCATCATCGCCACAGCAGACAAATGGGACCTACCATCCATTAGTAGAGACCTCAACCTCACCGGTCGTTTTAGCTCTATGCTCATAATGATGACTATAGGAGGAGTGCTTTGATGATGATTTGTCCTTGTCTTTATCTTCTCTAAAGTCCTCATTGAACATGGTGGCAATACTCCTAAATAATCATAAGTTGTTCTGGCCATACCTGCCTCCTTCTAGCAGCATACTGATAGCCGTAATAGCCCAAAGAAACAGGCTCCCATGCTTGACCACTCACATAGGAACTTACCGACCCCAACTCTTGCAGGTCCACTCTTCCTCCTCCTCCTCCTCCTCCTGACACTATGAATTCAGCTACCTTCCAAGAGGAAAAACTCCAAGATTTCTTTTACAGTACAGGACATCCTTAAAGCAAGTCTTACAACTGTGCCCTTTTCCAACTGTGCTCTCTTTCAAGCTTACCGATTGATTCTAGAGGGAGTGGATCCTCATGGATCCCCGGTGACTACCCATGAGGGGCAGCCCTCCACTACTCTCAGCTGGGTCATCTAGTTCTTGTTTTGCTGGGGTGGTCTAAGCCTTCCTAGGAGACACATCCTTCTGGTGCCTGCTGGTGGAACTCTGGACAGTAGACCTCAACAGGGGACCAGTGTCACATGCACCCAGGGACCTTGCCACCATACCTGGGTCCAGAGGCCTCCTGCCTCGGTTGCTGCTGGAGAATGGACTCATCTCTCCTGTTGGAAGAACCAATCCCAGAGCTCTGACTCTTGCTTCCTGCTTCCCCTTCTACTGTAAGGGGGAGGGTAAGACCATGAATATTCATGACACAGTTTTCCTGCTTTTAACTGAATTAGAACAACTTGTATACAAACTTTCTGTCACCCTGTCTCCAAGCAAGCAAGGATTCCCTCTAGAGGACAACTCTCAAGGTCAAACTTAACCCTTGAAGAGCCCTCTAGTAAGCAAAGTGAAGAGAGAGGCTGGTTACACAACTCTAAAGTCTTTCTCTTCTGCTGTGTTTTCCAATATCACACTCCCATGGAATATTGCATTCTTGAGTTCTTTTCCTGATATGCATTACATTAAAATTCAGCTGCCACATCTTTGATCATTTTACCAGTCTACCCAGGTCCTCTCTTAGTGCCCTCCTGTTTCCCTCCTCAGGTCCTCTCTTAGTGCCCTCCTCTTTCCCTCCTCAATGTACACACTTCTGCAGATCTTAGTATAATCTGTGAAGGGGCAAATCTTGCCTTGTATGCCCACCCCATGTCGCATAGGAATATGTTAAAGAGGACAGGGCCCTGGACTGAGTCCTGTTGCACCTGATCATACCGTCTTTAACATCAGAGAATTCTCCATTCACCATTACCCAAAGAGTCCTCCCCCTCAACCAGGTTTCCAGCCATGCTGCAATTCTTCCACTCCTAGGTCCCTGATTTTTTTACCAGTCTCCTGTGGAGAACAAGCCAAAGGCCTCACTGAAGTCCAGGTAGCTTATGTCGACTGTGTCATTTTTTGGCTACCCTAGTCACCTAGTCAAAGAAATCTGTTAGGTTTGTCTGGCATGATTTCTGTTTGGTGAGCCTATGCTGCCCATCATCCTGCAACCTTTGTAGTTTGAGAAAGCCCCCCAGGATTTCCCTCAGTATGGCCTCAAGTATCTTACCCACTATAAACATCAGGGTGCCTGGTCTATAGTTGCCAGGCTTATTCTTCCTACCCCTTTTATGCATAGTACCCAAGCCAGTGGCCACTGTGCCTCCTCTCAAACTAGAGAGATCATGTACCCTGGTGTGGGGAGAAGAGTGTGAAGTCCTACTTGAAATACCCCAGCCTCAACGCTGTAGTGAGTTGTCGTGAAGGAATACTGAATGTTGACCTGCCGCTGTCAGTCAGTCAAACAGTTTTATTGTTCTGTAATATGCCATTACAGCTTAATACAAAATACACTGATAGACTGAGCTAAACATATAAAATACAGGTAAATCTGAAAAATATACTGTAACATAGAGATGCATATTTACAGAGTCCCTTCTAAACATTAGAAACTTAAAATATAACAAGTTTACAAAGCCTGTATCCTTTATTTAATATAACAAATATGTGCACAAACACCAAAATCCATGAAAATGAACAAAGAATTGAAAAAACAAATTTTACAGATATAAATTTTCAGATCAGGGAACCCACAAGGATGAGGCAGTTGAAAATGCAGCATGCAACATGTATTCTAGACAAACATTTGTCAATGCTGAATGTTTGCCACTGGTATCGCTGTTGTACCAGGTATTGCTTGCACACATTTTACAATATATTTATCCACAACAGAGCAGATAAGATGCAGTATCTCATTTTCAGTGGTGTCCTGTTTGACACATTGTTAGACTGTAATTACCCAGTACAGGGCATCTGAGAGGCTATAACATCTACTTTTAAGTTGGCTTCCACATTTTGACCCCAAATGTCCAACATTCTTTTTATAACCGGGCGTTATAATCAAGACAGGTGGAATTTTTTAAATCCCATCCAAAAAGTGATTTAGCTGTGCAACTGTGGAAACAAGTTTCGAAGGGGATTTGAAAAATGACACTCGCCATATTCAAGGGGTGGGGTAACACAAGAGATATGTTGAACACCAGGGCTCAAAATCTGCTAAAAATAAAAGTTATGAGTAAATATTGGAACAATTTGTTTCCTTATAACTTTTTTCACATTTTTACCCCAAAGTTTCAACATAACCTTTTTATGACCACTCATGACATGTGTCATTTATAGAACAATAGATGAAACATTATTTTGTGCCACAAGCGTTAAAAAACAAAACAAAAAAAACACACACATTTTGGGTAGGATTCGAGAAATGACAGCTGTCACATTCATGAGGTGGTGTGAAAAAAATGGCTATGTTGAAAAGTTAGGGTCAAAATATTGAAAATTACCACATTTATAAGTGTGCATTGAAACATTGTAACATAGACTCATAACTTAGTTGTTTTCTCATATTTTTACCCCAAATTTTCAACATTTTATTTTTATTTTTTTTATTTATTGAGTTCTAGGATTACAAATACCTTTGAACCAGTGCTCTTTTACAAAGGTTCCGCGTTAATACGTACAAAATAGACAAAACATTATTGGCAGTACAGACATTGTAACCAACATATATTAAATATGAAGGACATATATTGATGCAAACATTAAAAGAAGAGAGGAGAAAATGAGGTGAAAAAGAAGAGAGACGGGTAGAGGAGGAGAAAAGAAAAAATTACTCACCTTAGTAATGTTGTTTCTTCTAATGGAGTCTTGCTATATTATGACAATTGCAGTTTGTCCCACCATTAGAACTTCTCCGGAGGTAAAAGAGTTAACTACCATGCCAAGCATGGAGTTTAGAGTGCGAGCTCGGTTAGAGAAGCTCTGTCTGGCTATTTTCAAACCGAAACTGTCAGATCTTTACGAGCAAAAACTCACTAAGGTTCTGTGTGGAAGCTGTAACCTACACTAGCCAACTGGCTACCTAAATATTAACATCTATTCCTGGTCCCAACACCAAGACTCAAGTCAGGGGACCAGAAAAATAATAACATAAGATAAAATAAAACACAACACCCCAAAACCCCAAAAAGGGGTGGAAAAAACATAAAATGGGCATAACAAGTGCCAACACTGGACTGCCCACCCCATACCCAAGTAGAAGTTCTGAGAGGGGCAGGCTGGGGAGGAGGTCATAATATAGCAAGACTCCATTAGAAGAAACAACATTACTAAGGTGAGTAATTTTTTCTTCAAACAACATGAAGTCTTGCTATATTATGACAATTGCAGAATACACAGCAGTACCTCCATGGTGGAGGGACAGAACCTACTTAGGGAATAGGCTCTGAAGCACGGCTGTGCCAAATCTAGCATCCCTCTGGCCTGGATATCGGAGTAATGCTTGGTGAAAGTGTGTACCGTTTTCCAGGTAGCTGCTTGACATATCTCCAAGATAGGGATGTCTCTGGCAGCAGCTAGAGACGCAGCTGTACCTCTGGTAGAGTGAGCCCTCAGGCCTGAAGGGGGAACCTTTCCCAGTTTTTGATAACAAAATTGGATACACGAGACAATCCACCTGGCAATGGATCTCTTAGTGGCAGGTTTACCTTTCCCAACCTCACCATAAGTGAGAAAGAGTTGGAGGGATTCGAACCTATGACCCTTGGTACGCTCTATATAGTAACTAAGGGCCCTCTTAACATCTAAGCTGTGCAGCCTCCTCTCACCAGAGGAGGAATGGTCAGTGAAGAACACTGGAAGGGAGATAGATTGGTTAAGATGGAAATCTGAAACCACCTTAGGCAAAACTTCCTGTTAGTCCTAAGGACTACTTTATCCCTGTGAAAGGAAATAAAGTCAGTCTCCACTGACAAGGCTTGTAACTCACTTATGCGCCTGGCAGAAGTGATGGCTACTAGAAAACAGTTTTCCAAGTCAAATACTTAAGCTCTGCAGAAGACAGAGGTTCAAAGTGGGGTTGCATCAACTGAGCAATGCAAACATTAAGATCCCAGGCAGGGGCCGGGTCCCTGAAAGGTGGATTAGTATGAAGTAATCCCTTGAAAAACTTGGAAAATACAGGGTGAGTGGAAAGAGAAGAGGGCTTTCCTGCTGAAATAAAAGCAGAGACAGCTGCCAAATGTACTTTTAGGGTAGCTGGTCTCAGGCCCAAAGAGTTAAGATAGACCATATAGTCCAAAACAATGGGCAAGCCAGCAGATTCCGGCGGAATATGCTTCCCAGAGCACCAGATAGAAAACCTTTTCCATTTAGAATTATACGTAGCCCTAGTGGAAGGCTTCCTAGAAGCCTTCAGGATGTAAAGAACACCTTGAGAAAGGTGTAGGTCAGCAAACTCTAACTCCTCAAGAGCCAGGCCTTGAGGTTGAGGGATTTGAGATTCGGATACCAAACTCTCCCCTGGGCACAAGATAACAGGTTGTGTTTCCTGGGGAGGCACAGGGGAAGATGGACTGCTAAGGACAGAAGGAGTGGGTACCAGGGCTGCCTGGCCCAATCCGGAGCAATCAGAATCATCCTGCAAGGCTGGGATCTGATTTTCACTAGCACCTTGAAAAGGAGAGGGAAGGGGGGAAAGGCATATAGAAACTTCCCTCCTAATCTAGGAGAAAGGCATCCAGGGGGACTAAGCCCATCACTGGGGGCCTGCAAAAAACAGTGGAAGTTGGTGATTGTCTGGGGCTGTGAAAAAATCTATCTGAGGAGTGCCCCATCTGGCAAAAACTATCCCCAGTACTTGGGGATCCAGTGACCATTCATGATGGCCCTGGGAAATCCTGCTGAGAGCATCTGCCAGGACATTGTCCTTTCCTGGGAGGTGAACTGCTATGAGGGAAGTGTTCAGGGAATAAGCCAGAGACCACAACTTCATTCCTTCGGTGCACAAGGCCGAAGACCGAGTGCCCCCTTGTTTGTTGATGTACCACATTGTGGTGGTGTTGTCTGTTCTGACTTGCACCACTTTGTTCTGAACAGATGCAGAAAACACTTGAAGTGCTAGAAAGACAGCTCTGAGTTCCAGCAAATTGATGTGAAGCAGAGACTCTTGAGGGGACCACACTCCCTGAGTGGAGAGGTCACCCATGTGAGCTCCCCATCCCAGAAGGGACGCATCTGTAGTAAGGGTCAAGGAGTGAGATAGAGGGATGAAGGGGACCCCTAGTCTTAAATTGCTCTGATCCTGCCACCACTGAAGGGCCTGGATCAGGGTTCGAGTCACTGGGATCAACTTGGAAAGGGGATCTTTTCTTTGAGACCAAAAGGCTCTCAAGTGAAACTGAATGTCCCTCATCTGAAATCTTGCTCCTTGCACTACAGCTGTGGAAGCAGCCATGTGTCCTAGGAGCTGTAAGAAGTGCCTTGCTGGCCGAGAGACCTGCAGAGTGAAGGAAGAGGCCAGGGCCACCAGGTTCCTTACCCTCTCTAAGGGCAGGAAGGCTCTGGCCTGCTTTGTATCCAGTTCTGCACCTATGAAGGTGAGTACCTGAACAGGTTCCAGCACTGACTTTGGGAGATTGAGCAGAAAACCCAGAGAGGTGAGCAGCTGCTGGGTAACTTGCAGGTGTGATTTGACCTGTTCTGGAGACTGGCCTACAATAAGCCAGTCGTCTAGGTAAGGAAAAATAGCAATCTTTGCCTTCTTAAATGAGCAACTGCTACTGCTAGACATTTGTGAATACCCTTGGGGCAGAGGTGAGGCCGAAGGGCATTGCTCTGAACTGGTAATGGCCTGAGGGCAGTTCAATCTGAGGTACTTCGGGGAGCTTCTGATTAGAACATGGAATAGGCATCCTTGAGGTCCAGGGAAGCTAGCCAGTCCCCTGGCCTTAGAGAAGGTAAAATTATTGCCAGAGTCACCATTTTGAATTTTGGTTTCAAAAGGTGCTTGTTCAGATATCTTAGGTCCAAAATGGGCCGCCATTCTCCTGTCTTTTTTGGGGTAAGGAAGTACCTGGAGTACAGACCCTTGCCCTGGAGTAGGGGGGAACCCTTTCTACAGCTCTGAGAGCCAGGAGGGTTGAGACTTCTATTTCTAAGGCAAAGGTCTCTAGAGGGTTTGCAGGTGGAAAAGATCTGGCTCTCATCTTTGGAAATTTTTTGAAGCTGAGAACCAGACCCTGGCCTACTACTTCCAGGACCCACTTGTCTGATGTTAGAGACTCCCAGTCCTGAACGAAGTAAGCCAGCCTGCCCCCTACAGGCAATGGAGAACCGGCCCTGGGCACCCCAGCAGGGTGCCTGTTTGGCAGGGGCTTTAGGCTGAGGGGTGGAAGCAGGCCTGCTTGCACCCCGTCTGCCTCTGCCTCTGAAGAACCCCCTCTGAGCATAAGCAGAAGAAGCCTGGGTTTGGTAAAAAGGCCTGTGAAAAGGCCTACCTCTACCCCTGGGGGTCTGCTTCTGAGAAGTGGCTTGCCGCTCCTTGGCTTGTGCACTCCTATAAGTTGTTCCATATTCATCCATTTTCTTCGGTAATTCTCTGTCTGCTCCCAAACAGAGAATTCCTACCAAGGAAAATCCATGGCCTTAGTCTGGGTATCCTGTGACAAACTAGTACACCTGAGCCAAGCCAACCCACGAAAGGCCACAGATGTAGCCATGACTCTAGAGGATACATCATTAGAATCCAGAGCAGTATGGAATTGCACCTTGGATGCCTCAATACCATCAGCAGCCACCTGCTCCAGCTCCTTGGCAAGCTGGCCAGGGGCCTGTTTGGCCAAAGCCATGACAGTGTCCCATCTAGATTTTGGTATCTTGCCACATAAGCCATGTAATTTGCTTGTCTGAGTCCCAAGGACGCTGCCATGTATTTTTTTAGCCATGGCATCAATCTTCCTGAGTCCTTGTCAGGAGGATGTGAAGCCAGGGAATGTTAGCTTTATCACAGGCTGCAGCCTGAACTACCCCAACATGACTGCATTGCTGTGAAAGAAAGTCTGTATCAGGACCTGATAAGTGTACTCCTGTCTATCTTCTTGTCAACAGGAGGCACAGAATTAGGAGCTTTTAGTATTTTATTGTTTGTTTCCTAAATGATTTATGTAAGGGGATAGATAATCTCCTAGACTCTGGGATATCCAACATTTCCACAAAATCAGGTTCCTCTTGCTCATCCACAGCTTCCTCTAATGGGAGCTGGAGGGTTTCAGCAACCTTTTATAAAACAAAAAGTGAGAAGGGACTCCAGAAAGCATAGGGGAGATTCAAAGGTCTGTCTGGGGAGATGTCCGGTTCAATGGGCACATCCAGACTCTCAAAGTCACATTCACTGATCATAATCCTCCTCCCTCCTCTGGTTCATAAAATCTTCAATATCATATTCTTGAACGGTGGAACCGGCCGAACCGACCTTTACCAGACAGTGGCGGTTCGGACGAACCGAGAAAGTGACTGTACAATCTGTATAGCTTTTGCTATTTCTGCAGCAGTTGGAGAAGAATTTTGGACTCCAAACCTGCTGATTTTTAGTTTCTTTGCTGGAACTGGCTCCTCAGAGCCAGCTTTTCGTTGCCGAGGAAGTCTCTCCCTGGTCAGAGGGCACTCCTCCGGTTCGGTTGGCACCGAACCGGGCTGGCCATCGGGTCAGCGGACTTTTGGCCTCGTTCCCTGAGCCTGCCCACTCTCTTGTCCAGGGTGGCTGCAGGGAAATTTTACAAATCTGGCAGTCTGAATTGAGGTGGTCAAACCCCAGACAATGAGCACATGTAGTGTGTGGGTCAGCCTTGGCAAAGGCTTCTACAGACACTACAGTGTTGAAACAGTGGCGCGGTTTTTTCTTTTGGGTTTCTCAGACATGATGCCAGCCTAACCAACAAACTTGCCCTTTTAATGGCAGTGCCAGGCAAGACACACTTATCGGTTCCCAACCGTGTCACGGGTCGTGGAAAAAACCGTAATGAAATCCGTTTTTTTTAGAACCGATAAGAACCGGGAACCGCACTCTAAAAGCCTTAAAATGCTTTCTTTTTAAAAGTTTTAACAGCCTGATCGGTTCGAACCGAACCGATAAAAATTTACAAGTTCCACACAGAAAAACCTATCTATTACTTACAATACCACAGACAGAGCTTGAACCGATCGGTTTGCGGTTAAAATAATAATACTCGTGGTTGAATTTAACCGAGAAAATACTGTTTAAACCGAGAAATGAACCGAGCAGTAGGAGAAATCTCCGGAGCGACTGTTCAGTGAGGCGGAGCAAAGAATCTGACAGTTTCGGTTTGAAAATAGCCAGACAGAGCTTCTCTAACCGAGCTCGCGCTCTAAACTCCATGCTTGGCATGGTAGTTAACTCTTTCACCTCCGGAGCAGTTCTAATGGTGGGACAAACTGCAATTGTCATAATATAGCAAGACTTCATGTTGTTTGAAAAGGTGGGGGGGGAGATGGGAAGCAAGTGAGATAGGAGAGGCAGAGAGGAGGACAAGGGGCTGGGGGAAGGGGGGAAGGCAGCCCGGCGGGCTCTGTCAGAGAAGACAAAGTAGAGTGCAGATATTGGGCATGTTGGGGTCAACAGAGTGCTAGGAGGCTGAGGCTTTTGAGGTTGTATGTAGAGCAGCGCAGCCACGATGTGGTGGACTGATTCACGGGTCCGGTGAGGCCACCCAGTGATACACTCGAGGCTAGACATTACAGTCACAGGTGCTGGCGGCAATGAGAGAGTGGCAGAGCCTGTTTTCGAAGGCCCCAAGTGAGGGGCCAGCGGTGATGTCACTAGAGAGTCCATTAAGCCAGTAGGCGGCCCGGTAGGCAAAGGCTCTTTGTCCTTGGGTTGTGCGGCATTAGGGTATTTGGAACTGCTGCAGTTTGGTTCCTTGGGTGCTCTGGTAGCTTTTCTTAGGATGTAAGAGGGAGGCAACACCAGGTGGGGTGAGGCCCATCTGAGATTTCATTGCCATGATGCAGGTTTGATATTTAATACGTTTGTCAAGTCGAAGCCAGTTGGTTTGGGAGTAGAGGTCGCAGGTGTGAGTAAAACGTTGAGCGCCGGTGATTAGCCGACAGGCCTTGTTGAGGGAGGTTGTTACCCATTTGAGTGCAGTAACCATAGCTGAGCCATAGATGATGAGGCCATAGTTAATGGTGGCAACGATGGTGCTCTGAATGGCAGCAGCAAGTGCTGCAGTGGGAAGGTGTTTCCTGAGGTGGAACAGCAGGCCTAATCTGGGGTTTGCAGCTCTGGCAACATTGCTGATGTGGTCAGTGTAGGAGAGGTGTGGGTCAAGGGTGATCGCAAGGTGTTTAAAAGCTTGGACTTGTTCTAGCAGGTTGCCTTGGTTGGTAGATATGGAGAGGTGGTGTAGTTTATGTCTGTTATGGGCGCTACTGAAGATCATGGTCTTAGTTTTTCTGGTTGCGAATCAGTTTGTGCGTATTGAACCAGTTCTCAATAGTGTTGAAGCAATGTTGGAGGTTGCTTTGCAGGTGATTTGGCTCCTGGTGTGAGGCTAGTAGTACCGCATCATTGGCGTAAAGTACGATCTGTTGGGAGCAGGAGGGAGGCAGTGTTATTAGGAACAGACTGAAGAGGAGTGGTCCCAGGATGGATCCCTGAGGGACACCAGAGCAGACAGGTTTGGCATCAGAGAGCACATTCGCAATTTTTACACATTGAGTCCTATCAGTAAGGTAGCTTTTGAACCAAGGGACAGAATTGGGGGAGATCCCGGCTTTTTGAAGCTGGGCAAGAAGAAAGCAGTGATGGACAGTATCGAAAGCCTTGGTGAGGTCGATAAAAATTTCACCAGTGAGATGACCTTTGTCCAGGAAGCTCTGGATGGCCCCAGTGACTTCAAGTAATGTGGAGGCTGTGCTGCGGCCTTTCCAGAAACCATGTTGTTGCCTGCAGAGGATGTTGTGCTTGTCCAGGTATTCGGTAAGCTGATCCGATACAATGCGCTCCAAGGCCTTTGAGAATGGGGGTAGGATAGAGATCGGATGGTAGTTCCCATGGTCAGTCTTGTCACCACTTTTGTGGATTGGGGTGACAGTGGCTGACTTCCAAATTTCTGGGACTTGGTTGAGTGAGAGGGAGAGGTTGAAAATCTTGGTAAGGGGCCCCAGCACCACATCAAGGGTGAGGGCCAGGAGCTTGAGGTCAAGTGTGTCTTTGCTGGCTCTGGATTTGCTGATGGCTTTAGTGATGTACTTATGAACGTTGTTCTTATGGACTGCTTTAAAGTAGAAGGAAGGGTGATTGGCGAGAGTTGAGGTGTTGGGGGTTTTGGGAGGGTCGTCATCATTAAAGATCAGTGAAGGCAGTATTGAAAGTGTCAGCGATGGTTTTGGGGTTGACAGTGGTATTCCCATTTACCTTTAGAATGGCTGGCATGGATTTAGGTTTCTTTCCTGAGATTTCATTTAGGTTGTTCCAAAAGACCCTCCCGTTACTCCTGGAGTCGGTGAGTACTTTCTTATAGTAATCAGACTTCTGGGACCAGATGGTTTTCGTGCAGTCATTGCATGCTCATTTATAGTTGTTGATGTCTCCTTGTTTCCCGGTGGATCTTGCCAGTTCCCAGAGGCAGTCCCTGGACTTTAACTTTTTTAGAAGGTCTCCGGTTATCCATGGATTGCAGAGGTTTTTAATTTTGTGCTTCTTTAAGGGTGCAAATAGGTTACAGGCTTTATTGAAGATGAGGATGAAGTAGTCTAGGTCCAGGTTTGTATTTGACGCCTAGAAGATAGGAGTCCATCTTGTTGGAGGAGGTGGGCTTTGAGGTGGGTTAATTGGCCACAGGGGAGGACTCTGCTGTAGGTGATTCTTCGGGGGGGGGGGTTGTGGAATTTGTTTGACCAGGTACAGCTGATAGGAGAGTGATCACTGAGTGAATCAGGGAGGACGGCAGAGTTAGAGATCCTTGAGGGGTGGCTGGTAAGAACCCAATCGAGCAGGGTGTTGGTCCCTGTTTTATAGTTCATTCTGGTTGGGGAGTCTAACATCTGCATTAGGTTGGCCGATAGGACAGAGTCTTTGAAAGTATCTGCTTCAGCCAAGAGCCAGTTGATGTTGAAGTCACCCAGCAGAATGGTTTCAGAGTCAGGGAGTTGTAATCTGACAAGGTCTAGGACGGTGTTTAAGCCTGAGACCTGCTCCTTTGGAGGAATATAAACCATAATGACTGTGAGTGGCATGTTATGGGCCCCTAGTAGGATCCTGACAGGGAGAATTTGAGCAGGGCAGGTCTCAGTGGCTGTTTCTGGTCGGTGGTCCAGAAAAGTGTCTTTCAAGTACATGGCACAACCTCCCCCTCTTTTAGACTTGCAGTCGAGCCTAAAGACATTGTATCCAGAGATAGCAATTGCCTGGTCTGGAACCAGGGGGGTGAGCCAGATTTCAACAACTGCCAGTATGTCCGGGTTATGTTGGCTGGCAAAGGCTTGCAGGGAGTCGATCTTGTGCAGTAGGCTGCAGATATTTAGGCAGATGATGGAAAGAGAGCCAGACGAACAGTTTTTGGGTGAGACCTTACTAATGTACGGGCCAGGGTTCGGGTGGACATTTCCCGATATCAGTAGGATCAGCAGCAGAAGCTTCAGGGAGCAGAGATGTAGTTCCCTCAGTGAGAGTTTGTGCTTTTTTCTGTGACTGGGGCATGCCATGGTGTGGAATCTGTAGTTCAACATGTGGGTACCAGGGTAAGCCAGTGTCGGTGACCAGCCTGTAATTGGCAATATAATTGTAGGTGGCTGCCGCCTGTGGATCAGGCTGGGGATCCATGCAGAGGTGCCAAGGTAGCGATAATCAGAGCTCAGCTGGAAGGTTTGGGGGCAGAGGGGGGGAAACAGGTACTGGGAGGGCAGAGGAACGGGAGGAAGGTGAGGAGGGATAGAAGGAGGGTGGTAGTAGAGAGGAGGGAGAGCATGGCAAGCAGGGAGAAAAACACTGAAAAGGAAAAAAGATTAGAAGAAGAAGGTCTAAGTAGGCAGCGATTGTGGGTGGCACTGGTGAAGGGCAGGAAGGGGAGGGCCTAGAGCTGAAACCAGTGAGGAGCTAGCAGAGGAGGGACTAAGAGGGGTGGGTGTGGCTAAGGTCTATTTAATTAAGGTCGGAGGGGCGGAAGGGGGAGTGGGGGCGGGCGTAAAATTTCGGCCGCTTTCAACATAGCCTTCTTATGACCCCACATAACCTTCTTATGAGCCACCTCATGAACAAGGGTAGAGATTACTTGCAGATCCTGCCCAAAGGTGATTTTACACCACAAGTGTGAGGTATCGGGTGAAAATAGTGCCGGAATAAGAGCATGAGCAGAACAGCAAGGGAAGTACAGTGCCTGATAAATTAACGTATGAGGCAGCACAGTGTGGGTGGAATTTGGGCTCCATGTACTACAGCACCGGACACTAATGTGGGCTCCATGTACTACAGCGCTGGACACTGTTGCTGGTGTGCCTTACTGTGTGTGACTTGGAGTTTGTTTATATTGTTAGCAGTTTGTGCGGGGGGCGGCAAAGCCCCCCACATTAAAGTAGGGGGTACATGTATTGTTTTTGTGGAGGATCAGCTGGGAGAATTTGCAATTGCAAGTGTACATGTGTTAATCTCTGTAGCACCAGATATGTTGGTGTGTGTTTTCTATGATGTTTGCTGTTATGGGATTAGTAGATTGTGTGTTTCCTATATTGTCTAATGATATTTGTGTGTGTGTGTGTGTGTGTGTGTGTGTGTGTGTGTGTGTCTGGAGTTGGTATTTTTTTTTCTTGGATTTATCGCTGTTTTTGCTTGGAGCTATTAAGTGGTGTCACTCTCATTACTCTCCCTGACTTGCTGTCACAGTAATGGTCTGCACTATTATGAAGCAGCTATTATCACCTAGTACCCAAGTGCAAAAACACATTTTGGCCAAGATTTGAAAAATGACAGCTGTCACATTCACAAGGTGCTGTGAAGAAATGGCTATGTCGAAAATTTGGGGTCGGAATATTGAAAATTACCAAAGTTATGAGCCTGTGTTTGTAAATGTCAATGTAGGCTCACTGAAATTTATAAACACAGCCTCATAACTTTGTTTTTCAATATTTTTACCCCAAATTTTCAACATAGCCGTCTAATGTCCCCACCTGATAAACAAGGGTCAAGAAAATTGTCAGCTCCTGACCAAAAGGTGATTTCACGCAATGACCACCAAATCGCGTTTCAGGACAGAGTTGCATAATTTCACTGCTATTGTTTATGAGGAGGGGTCCCAAGAAAAAGGCATGGTGAAAATTTGGGCAAAAATGATCAAAAAAGTTCATGTTATGCCACTGAGTTCAAAACTCAATTGAAATACATTGAACCACATACCTGATTTTCTTTATTTCAGGCTGTGACATTGGGGGATTAGGGCACCCCCAGTGTCAGTGAGTTATGTTTGTGTGGGGGTTGGTGGGTGGGTGCTGAGTGGGAGGGTTAGGTGGGCAGACTAATGGCGACGGCAGCAACAGACATCAATGGATGGTTTCCTTTTTTTATAGAGGATATTTTAAAAAACAAATACTAGGGATGGTTTTCTTTATTTCAGGTAGTGACACTGGGGACTGGGCACCCCCAGTGTTGGTGTTATGTTTGTGAGGGATGTGGTGTGGTAGGTGCTGAGTGGGAGGGAAGGGTGGGGGAACAGTAATGACAGCAGCAACAACAGACATTGATAGATGGTTCTTTTTTTTTTTTGCAGGGTGTAATTATTTTTATTTTTAATTCTTTGGCAACCAGGTAAGGCCCACTTGGCACTAGTACCTGTTTGCAGGGGTGACCTGGGAGCACTGGAGGTGTTAAGGGACTTGGTCAGGGTCACATAGTATGCAGGTGGAAGTTGTGGGAATCAAACCCAGGTCTACTGGATGTACCAAGCTCATTCACAGCTCGTTACTCTAACCTCCAGGCTATACTGCCAGGCTGTGCAGGCTGATCATGACAGATCAGCTGTGCTTGCTGGGTGGCGGTTATGTAAATTAAAGGAAAGAGATGACCTGTGATTTGGTCATCGCTCTCCTTTGAACTACACAAAGTTTCCACCCAGCAAGCCAGAACGGTGTCATGATCAGCCTGGCTGATGATTGGTGTGACACTGAAGAGCCCCTTGCAGACCACTCTGTATTGGACTGACAGTGTCACACTCTTGAAAAGCCACTCGCCTAACAAAATGTTTACTGCGCATGTACGCATGGTGAACATAAAAACAGAAAATGAAGTGCTTCCTCTGAAAAGTTAAAAAGGTGTACTGAAGAGAGCTTTAGTCAATATGAATATTTCATTTTTTTAACATTTGATTTATGGTGGAGCCAGAGTACGAGAAGTGGTGAAGTGTCTGGTGTGTGACAAAGGGAAGCCCACAGCTGGCACATGTGTGGAGCAAGGGAAACCATGTGTGGGTTTGCGTATCAGTGAGTTATAACCGGGTTTCCCTGTAGGAAAAATGCTCCCTGGTTATTATATATTATTTATCCATGTAACCCTTAACTTTTCCTACCATGAACACTGAAAAAGAACATGATGCAAAGTTTCTTTTCCACCTACTGGGCAGAGATACAGGGTATCAGAAGCATTTGGAATGTGGGCAAATCTTGCATAAAGTACATTGCTGGGGAAAGTCTCAACTTATAACCAATAAGCACTTCTCTTTCTGGGATGGAGGATATGGTCCAGATAGAATCTATACCCATAGTATACCTCATTAAAAGACAAATAACCTCTATCCGTAAGCACTGAGGCAATGGTTGCCCCAAAGGGCATTTGGCCGGGAAGCCAAGTTTCAAAGAAATACAAAATCACACATGCCCCCAGAATGCAAAGCATCATGAGCGGCATCTGCAAATCACCACAGAATATTATGCTGGTTCAACTTTAAGCAGAAATGTATGGTGCTGAAAGGCCTCTCACATAGTTTGCAAAGGGTACCAACAGAAGACACAGACACGTGTTTCATCCTACCAGGACTCATCAGTATGCCTTGTCTGTTTGACACCCCAGTGGAATGAATCAGATACCCTAAGATGGTCTATCTGGCACCATGCGATTCTGCTTAAAGTTGGACCAGCATAATATTCTGTGGTGATTTGCATATGCAGCCCATGATGATTTGCATTGTGGGGGCATGTGTGATTTTGAATTTCTTTGAAACCTGGCTTCCCGGCCAAATGCTCTTAAGGGTAACCATTGCCTCAGTGCTTGCGCACAGAGGTTCTTTGTCTTTTACATTGTTTTTTGTTTTAATTGGGTCCACTACAACATAACCCAGACAGACCATCTTAAGGTAGATCCCTTTCACCAGAGCAACATAAAGGGTGTTTAAATATTGAATGAGTTAACGCTGTTAATGTGACTTTTTTGCTTGCTTACACAGAAACTAGTACAACAGACAAGTAATGAATTGTTTAAGGACTCCTAAGCTCCTTGTGAGGTAGGAGCCCTGTCACTGTATTAACAAGCATTTGTCAATGCTGAATGTTTGCTTGCTGATATTAGCATTGAACGTGCAGGAGTTAGACAGATGCAGAATAGGAGTGGCAGTGAAGTATTGAACTCACGCCAATCCCATCTCCACCCTGCAGAGATGGACAGGCATTGGGGTGTGCCTGTGGGTCATTGCCCATAATGCTCACGGCATTTCATCTCACCCTATCCTGTAGACACCGACAAGTCTTGAGGTGTGCCTTGGGGTGTTCGGCTTCACAGTCACTCCATTTCATAAGGACATACGCTGAAATGGGTGTAGTACTGGAGAATGGGGTGAAGTCTGGGGATGAAGAGTTCAAGGCACACCCCAATGCCTGTCACTGGCTTCAGGGTGGGAGTGAGATGGCATCAGCATTATAGCTGGTGATCCAGAATTGCACCTCTGATGCCTGTCAGTCTGTACAGGGTGGGACATTATAGTTAGAAACCCTAACGCCCCAGGCATATGTAGGTATTTGCACTACACATTTTCAACATGGCCTTTTTGTGCCGGCCCAGTGGTGTGGAGGGCTGAGGCATCATGCCATACCTCCTGCCACACCGGCAACCCATGTTCACAGTGCGAGCTGGCCATTGGGGGTTGGCTGGGGAGGGAGAGGATCGAGCATCTGGAAGACAGCTTTCCTCTCCCGGGAAGGGGTTGGGACGGAGTCCGCTGCATGCCTGACCCCTAACAGAGGCTGAGGGTCAACACCAGTGGCTCACATGTAGGGGGTGGTTACAGGGGAGTCGCCAGATGTGTTGTGTGTGGGAGTGCGCGCAGCTCGGTCATTGGCAGCATTGCACGTCGCTGTGCCGCTCAGGGGGAGGAAATGGAAAATGGCCCCTCAGTAGGATGACTGCCGGATGCCGCAGGCCCCGCTCCTGCAATAGCAGCAGCCCCCTGCACTGGATCCAAACCGGCAGGTTGAGGGATCCCTGACACCCTGCCATGGGGGGCAAGCCGTGGGGGAAAGTAAGGAGAAAATGCTGTGAGTAGGAGATGGAGCTGAGCGCCCTGGCAAGAAGGAGCGCCATAGGGGATGAAGGAGAAGAAAATAGATTAACAGGAAAAAAAAACATGGCCTTTTTGTGACCCCCACCTCATGAAAGCATTTGGGACCTCTTCTCATAAACAGTGGCACTGTGATTTTGTTAATGTGTCCGGAACTTCGACTTCCCACAGTAACTGTGCCATTTTGCACCAGATGTGCAAAAACACATCGGGCAGGATGTGAAGAATGACAGCTGTACCATTCATAGGGAGGTGTGAAAAGAAGGCAATGTTGAAAATCTGTAGCGAAAATATTAAAAATGCTCGAAGTTCTGAGTGTACATGGAAACTGCGCAACACATGCTTGTACTGTGTCACTTAGTGGAATTATTTCACCAAATTTTCAACATAAGCTTTTTGTGACCACTGCTCATTAACACTGTCACTATGATTTTCTTAATCTGTCTGAAACATAAATTTCCCACAGCGACTTCGCCATTGTGCACCAGATGTGCAAATGCACATTTCGGGCAGGATATAAAAAATGACAGCTGTACTGTTCATAAGGAGGTGTGGCAAAATACCAATGTTGAAAATCTGGACTAAAAATATTACAAATTTGCAAAGTTACGAGTGTGTGTGGAAACTGCGCAACACACGCTTGTAACAGTCATTTTATGGACTTTTGTCACCAAATTTTCACCATAGGCATTTTGGGACCTCTGTTCATGAACAGCGTCACTGTGATTTTCTTAATCTGTCCCAAACACTGATTTCCCACAAACGATCATGCTATTCTGTGCCGGGAGTATGAAAACACATTTCTTCAAGGATGTGAAAAATGGCAGCTGTGCTGTTCATAAGGAAGTGTGGAAAAATGCCAATGTTGAAAACCTGGAGTGAAAATATTACAAATTCACAAAGTTACAAGCATATGTAGAAACTGCGCAACACACGCTCATAACGCAGTCATTTTTGGGAATTTTTTCACCAAATTTGCAACACAGACTTTTTGAGAGCCCATCACATGAACAGTGACACTGTCATTTCGTTAATCAGTTTGGAAAGGTGATTCCACGCAGTGACCGCAAAATCACCTTTTGGGACCGAATAACAAGACGACAGTGACTGAATTCATGAGGTGAGATCCCAAGAACCCCATGTTGAAACTTTGGTGCCAAAATTCAATAAAATGGTCAAGATATGCACCAAAGTTGAAAAAAAATGTATGTCATTACACAGCTTACCGGCATTTCTTCAGTTCGCGGTCAGTTTGAAGAGTGCAGACATGTTTCCGGTCCACCCAAGATCATCACGCCGGGCTCCGGAGGTAAGTATGGGGTGAGGGTGTGCGTGTGTGGGGAGGTAGAGTACGCAGTGGGTGGGCGCAGATTGGGGGGAGGGGCATGGGGCTCAACGAGGGACTGTTTTGTTTTTTAACAGGATTTAAAATTTTAAAAAAGACATCGCGGGACACTTTGGACATGCTGGGGTGGGCTCCCAGCATGCCACCTGGCTGTGTGTTTGTTGGGGAGGTGGGTACTGGAGCCAATGGGGATTGGGCACCCCTGTCGGCCATACAGTGTGGTGGGGGGGAGTGGGAGCACATGAGCAGTGGGGGATTGGGCATCCCCTCGGCACATAACAAATGGGGGGGCATATCATGCCAATGGGGATTGGACTACCTCATCGGCAAATGAACTGGGGATGGGGACATGCTGACAGGGGGATTGGGAACCCCCAAGTTGGCTTTCATGGGGACTCTGAGGCAAGTGGCGAGAGCCGCCACCTGCCGCCCACCGCCATGTTATAGGAAATGCTACACCAGGCAAGGCACCGCCCTGCAATGACGGGTTGCTCCCTCATTGCAGCAGCAGATTCATTTCAAGGTGATGGCACGCTGACTGAACTAGTGTCAGCAGCGTGCCACTGCATTGGGGAAAGCGGGCCAAACCTCAAAAGGCACTGGGGGCATTGGCTCCCGCAGTGCCGCACTAAATCCATGCTCTTCTCTAGTCCACAAAACAAGAAACGGCAAGTACCACTCACCATTAATACGTACCTGGGAAATACCCTTGAACAAGTGCCAATTTTCAAATATCTTGGAATCATCTTTGATCAAGGCTTAACCTTTGCAACTCATATTGATAGTACAGCAAAAACTATTAATCAGTGAATTGGGATCCTGTATCAGAACTGACAGCTCCTTACCCAATCTGCACTGAGGATTGCCATTCAATCCTCTATCATCTCAATCGTTGACTATGGCTTAATTATCTACGGATCTGCCACTACTACCGCACTTAGTCGCATTACAACATCCCTAAACAAGGCCTGTCGTCTGCTCACTGGTGCACATCGACGTACTCACACATGTGAACTCTACGCTGATACAGGTTGGTTGCAACTCTCAAACCGGCTAAAGTACCTTACCTGCCTGATGGCGAAAAAATCCACCTTGGGCCTCACTCCTCCCTGTATCCAAGACCTGTTATGCCCGAGTGCTAGTATCCGTTTTACCAGAAGATCAGAACATCAGCCTCTCCAAGTCCCCCAATGCCGGACTTCTCAGGGTCAAAGATCATTTGCCTATTGTGCCCCCAGCTGGCTAAATATCCTCAGTACTCCTATTACTGCCTCCACCTCTCTAGGTGCTTTTAAATCTAGGCTGTACTCTCACCTTGCCACCTCCAGCTCCTGTGACTGCCCTGATTAAATCTCTTATCTATCACTACCCACCCTGGTCCAATACTTGACAAAGACATGTTAGAGAAACCTTTTCTCCTGCTATTGTCTGCTCCCCTCACCTTTCTCTTACCCTCTCTGTCTGGACTTTTTTCCCTATTTGATTTTTCCCTAATCTGGCTTGATTTATTTTTTGTTATGATAATGTGATTATTGGTATCTCATGTCCTTGCACAAATGATGATATGTATTGTCTATGTTTTCTTGCTTTTGACACAACACAAATTGTTGTATTATCTATGTAACCTTTTTGTTCTGTACCTAATTGACGTGGAACCTTTGTAAAAGAGCCATTGGCTCAAAGGTAGTAATTCCTAGAACAATATACTAAACTAAACTAAACCTCCAAAACCCAGCTTCTCTCCTAAGCTGTGACGAAATGTTTATTTTGCATGCGCGCAAGCAAACAGAAAAAGTGATGAAAGTTAAAATGTGTTGATAAAATGTACTCAGATACGTCAGGTACAAATTTGAAGTGATAAAAAGGATCTAAAAAGGAATACTTTAAAAATAATAGTATAAAGTTAAAATGTCTTGTAAATATATCTTTCTTGCTCATATAGACATGAGTTAAGCAGTGAGAAAAGTGATGAATTGTCTGTGGACTTCTACGCTCTTTTAGAGGTAGTAGCCATGTTTGGCATGCATAGAAAATTGACTAAGATGTTAAAAAAGTTAAGTTAAAAAATACTTTTTATTTTAGTCGTTGGTAACCGGGTAAGGTCCAGTAGGCACAAGTGCCTGTTTTCAGGGCGACCTGGGAGCACTGGGTGGTTAAGTGACTTGCTCAGAGTCACACAGTATGCAAGTGGAGGTTGTGAAAAATCAAACCAAGGTCTAGTCTGTTGGATGTACCAAGCTCGTTCACAGCTCATTACTCTAACCTCTAGGCTATACTGCAGCATTGTATTTGATATGTTAGATACAGAAGATAGGGAGGGAAAAGATTTAAAAGGAAGACACTCTTAAAGAGACAGTACAGACATTTTGCTGAATTTAAAGTGAGTTATGAAGCTTTTGTTGTGTATGTGTGTGTGTGTGTATGTATGTATATATATATATATATATATATATATATATATATATGAACCAGACTCCCTGATGAAAAGGGTTCCCAAAATGTAGGACAAGTTGTGTCTGGATGTTACATGAAATAAATTTCAAATTATTTTATAGTTAGGTGAGTGGTCTGTTTATTCCAATCTCCTCATGTGACTGGTAGCCTAGAACTAGAGAGTCAGCCAAGGTTTTTGAACTATCTAACCCAAGTTCTACTCTAACACATGAAGCAGGGATAGACCTATTCCATCCTAAGGAGAAGGATTCAAAAGCTGAATAGCAAATCTGTCTCTGAAACTTTATATGGGGCCTAAATTTCTGCAGCAAACAGTGCTTGTGGATTTAGTTTAGAAAAAATACTTGCTTCCGGGGTTTGAAACTATTCCCACCATATTTATAACTAATTTTTTAAAATGTAAAAGTTGTTTTTTTATTTTGTCTGAACATTAGCAACAGAAGAACACCATGAACCATTGAATGAAACACACAGACCCAGATAGATATATTTATCCACCATGGTAATAATCAAATCCCCAGCTTTCCATTGTGAAAAGTATCTCCCGTTACAAAAAATAAGCATGTGACTTTTGTTACTGTTAATGTCAAGGCTAATCTGTGAGATTCCCTGGCCAAGAAATCTAATGTTTTTTTGAAGACCAGAGAGAGACAGAGAGGGAGAAGGAGAGGAGAAACAGAGAGACAGAGAGAAACAAAGAGAGAGACAGAGAGAGAGAGAGAGAGAGAGAGAGAGAGAGAGACAGAGCAACAAATCGTCAGAATATGCTAATGCAGATATTGCCACTGATCCTATTTTTGGCAAATCAGATGGAACAAGAGAAAGAGCATCCAAGACAGTATCCATATAAATATTAAACAAGCATTTGTCAATGCCGAATGTTGCTTGCTTGTATGTGCTGTTTAGCTATTTGGAAGTGATAGTACCATGCCTAAGAATGGCCATGTGCCCCCCCCCCCCAAGACATCCACTGTGTCTTTCTGTTCAGTATTCACAGAAGAGAGGGAGGGGCAAGGGCCACAGCAGTACAGCAGCTGCCAAGGGGGTGAAGAGGTGGACACTAGTCCATTCACAGGCAAAAGTGTCCTGCAAGAGCTCACTAAATTGAAGGTGGACAAAGCAATGGAACCAGATGGCATACACCCAAGGATATTAAGAGAACTGTGAAGGGAGATAGCAGTACCTCTGGCAGCCATGTTCACTGAGTCATTCAACACAGGGGTGGTACCAGAGAACTGGAGGAGGGCACATGTGGTCCGTCTAAACAAATCCGGCAGCAGGGAGGAGGCGGGGAACTATAGGCTCGTTAACCTCAACTCAGTAGTGGGGAAGATAATAGAAACATTGCTTAAAGAGAGGATAGTGGGGCATCTAGAAGCCATCAGAGCCCAGGACCATAGGCAACATGGATTCACAGTGGGGAGGTCATGTCAGACAAATCTGGTTGATTTTTTTGACTGGGTGACAAAGGAAGTAAATCAGGGTGGGGCAGTGGACAACGCTTACCTTGATTTCAGCAAAGCCTTTGACGCTGTCCCACATAGGAGGCTGATAAACTAGCTGGGTAGGCTGGGCATGGGGGAAAGGGTGGTAAACTGGGTAAGAAACTGGCTAATAGACAGGAGGCAGAGAGTGGTGGTAAATGGGGTGCAGTCTGGGGAGAGGGGGTGACCAGTGGGGTGCCGCAGGGATCGGTCCTGGGGCCAGTCCTGTTCAATGTCTTCATTAGTGACATTGCACAAGGGCTGAAAGGAAAGGTCTGCCTGTTTGCAGATGACACCAAGATCTGTAACACAGTGGATACCCCAGAGGGAGTGGAGAAAATGAGGAGGGACCTGGGGAAGCTTGAAAAATGGTCTGAGGACCGGCAACTGAAGTTTAATTCCAAAAAGTGCAAAATTATGCACCTGGGACACAGAAACCCTGGGGAAAGCTACAGGATGGGGGGGGGTGCTGACCGTCACAAAAAAGGAAAGGGACCTGAGGGTTCTTATTTCAGATGACCTGAAAGTGTCAAAGTAAAGTGCTAAGGCAGCTGGGAGGGCCAGTGACATGCTGGGGTGCATAGGCAGGGGTATCACCAGCATAAGGAGGGAGGTAGTGATGCCATTATATAAAACCATGGTCAGGCCTCACATGGAGTATTGTGTGCAGTTCTGGAGGTCGCACTTTCGTAAGGATATTAACAGGCTAAAGATGGTCCAGAGAAGGGTGAATAAGAGACTTATGAGGAGAGATTAAGGGACCTCAATACTGTATGTACTCACTGGAAGAGAGGAGGGAAAGAGGGGATATGATAGAAACATTCAAGTACCTCAAGGGTATAAACAAGGTGCAGGGGGGAGACATTTTCCAATACAGGAGGAGCACAAGAACGAGGGGCCATGACATGAAATTGGAAGGTTGGAGGTTAAGAGGGAATGTGAGGAAGTTCTTCTTCACAGAGAGGGTGATGGATGTGTGGAATGGCCTGCCTCTGGAGGTGGTGGGAGCGAGCACTGTAGATGGATTCAAGCATGCTTGGGACAGGCATAAGGGAACCACAGAGGTACAGCAGCGAGTGGGTCAGAAGCAGTAATCCAGTACAAGGGTTTACGGGCAGACTAGATGGTCCAGGCAGTTCTTATCTGCTGACAGTTTCTATGTTTCTATGTCTGTATCTCTTTCTCTTATGATTTTCAGACAGACAGAGACACACAACCATGTGCTGTTCTCCACTATGTCCTCCCTAACACACTACTATCCACAGACAGAGAGAGGACACAGCACACATTGTCTCTTCAGTGCTGCTCCCCCAGTGTCTTTGTCTCTCTCTCTCTCATTGTTACTCTCCCTGTCTCACTTTCTCTATGTTGCTCTCTCTAAGCACCGAGCTCCGTTCTTCAATGTCAGGGGAAAAAACTCAGTTGCACTCTCTCATTCTCTCTCACTGGGATGGGGGGGTTGGTAGAATAGGACACAGAGAACTTGTTGCATGGGAGGTGGGAAAGCAGCACAGAGGTTCCCAAAGAAAAAGACAGAGAGAGAGAGAGAGAGAGAGAGAGAAGGCAAATATACAGGTCTCTCCTGCACACAAGCTGTAGCACTGTTCTGTACCAGGGAGCAAGGGGAGGCCACAGACAACAACATCCCAATGTTTTCTCTCTTGCTGTCTCACAGGACATTTCAGCCATGGTGCAGGTGTGGAAGAGTGATGAAGATGCTGTCTCTCACTCTTTGTATCGTCTGTGCTCTGAGGGTGGGGAATGGGCAATGGGGCAGCCACAGTTGGGGGGGTGCCAGGAAAGGAAACTCTGGGTGGCTACTGTCACACTCGCTCTTTCCTCTGCTCTCCTGTATTATAGCCTGTCACAGGGCTCTATACTGCTGACCATTGCTTCCACTGTTTCTGCGGACAGAGACATAGACAGACAGACAGACAGAGATGCAGCAAATTGCCGCAACTTTGGTACCTACTGTCTCCCACTGTCTGTGTGTGTCTCTCTCTCTCTCTGTCTTACATACCCGACTGCATGGCTGCTGTCACTCTCAACTACCTCCTTGCACACTCGGGCTGCTGATTAGCTGCAAACTGGACAGGGTAGTGGCGGATGGAACACACACAGATGCTCTGTCTCCAAGCTCACAGGCGATACAGCTGCCAAGCACATCTCGCTGTCTTGCACTGTGTGGTATTTCTGTGTCCCCTAGCCACAACTTGTCACACAGACATGAGATTGCTGTACCATTGCCTGACATTGTCTCTGTCCCGGTCGCTCTCTCTCTGCGTCGGACTGCACAGTGGGATCACGTCACCCAGCTTGTCCTCATTGCACTTCCCCACCCTGGGGACATAATCTCTCTGTGCCACTGGACTGCAGTCTGAAAATGCAATCTGACTGCACACAGCATGGACTGGGGCCTCAGAAGCTACAAATTGTGCAGGACGGTACTGATTTCACCATGGGCTCGGTGCCCGGTGGTCCGCAGGGTGGCTGAGTGTGTACACAGAAGTTGTTAACTGTGCTCTGGTTGCATGAAGGTCTGCATTATCGCACTGTCAGGTGCTGCCACACAGTCAATCAAATCCATTCAAAAGAAGAATTGTACAGATTCGCTTTAAGAAAAAAGTGTATTTTTAGAGCCACGGGAATATTTGGAGCACTACCAAAGTATTCTGCTATTCATAAAATGCATGCACAGTCTGAGTCAGCCATCCACTGTGGCTCTCTGAGCATATCAGGTTTCATCTCTTACAGCAATGCTTGTCCAATGGAGCACTAGGCAGCTTTGTGGTGCATCGTTTAAGATAAAGCTTCTCTGGTTCCTCCCGTAATTTGCGAGGCTGATAGCAGCACAGCTTAGCCAGTCACGTTAGTGGTCACTGGAGCCTGGCTTGAAGAAATGCAAAACATGAGGAGACAGGAGGGTCAGAGGGACAACAAGGGAGAAATGAGGTACGGGGAACACACGAGACAAAAGTTGTGTGCATTGGAGGAGGGAGAGACAGCAAGGAAAATGGAGAGATGGAGGGAAGGGGGGGCAGTTTTATGTATATGAAATGAAAGAAGTTCTCTCATTGGAGCACTTCATTTGTTTCAAGTACAGAAAGAATCTGCCCATAAACTGTAAACCATTGTCATACTTAGCTTGCATGATAATTGGTCTGTCAAGGATGAGCCCAGTGCAGCTTGACCTGCATTGGGCTAGTTAGTGACACACCTCTGCAATGCCATTCTCTGTAGCAAAACATTTCTTGTACAAACACAAGCAACGTAAAAAGGAAGAGAAAGGCAGACAGTGGATGTAATTAGGGAGTAGATTCAGTATTCTGAAGCTTTGATAGGTGGAGGAGGGGAAGGCCCCCCCCGCCCCCAAAGCCACCTCACGGTTCAGACCAATACCAGCATGTTTGCTTGCCTTGCAAATGAACACACGCATTTGTCAATGCCGAATGGTTACTTGCTGGCATTAGCAGTGGAAGTGCAGGAGTTAGACAGATGCAGTAGAGGAATGGCAGTGAAGTATTGAACTGATGCCAACTCCAACCCCACCCTGCAGAGACGGACAGGCATTGGGGGGTGTCTTTGGGTCGTCACCCATAACGGTCATGACATTTCACCTCACCCTACCCTGCAGACACTTACAAGTGTCGAGGTGTGCCTTGGGGTGTTCAGGCTTTACACTCACCTCATTCCATAAGGAAATATGCTGAAATGGGTGCAGTGTAGGAGAATGGGGTGAACTCTGTAGCCAAAGAGTCCAAGGCATACCTCGATGCCTGTCACTGGCTGCAGGGTTGGTGTGGAGGTGGAATGGCGTGTGTATTACTGTTGACAATCCCAAATCACACCCCCAACACCTGTCAGTCCCTACAGGGTAGGGCGTTATGGTCGGAAACCGTAATGCCCTGGGCATTTCCTGGTATTTTTACTGCAAGTTTTCAACATGGGCTTTTTGTGACCCACACCGCAGGAACAGTGACACTATCAGTTCGTTAGCCGAAAGGTGATTTTGCACATCAACTGCGCCATTTGGCGCCACAGGTGCAAAAACACATTTTGAACGGGATGTGAAAAATGACAGCTGTACTGTTCATGAGAAGGTGTAAAAAAAATGGTAATGTTGAAAATCTAGAGTAAAACTGGTGAAGTCATGAGATTGCGTAGAAACTGCACAATGCACACCTGTAATTATTTTGGGGATTTTTTACACCAGATTTTCAACATGGGCATTTTGGGACCTCCGCTCATGAACAGTGTAACTGTGATTTTCTTAATCTGTCCCGAACACTGATTTCCCACAGCGACCACGCTATTCTGCACCGGAAATGTGAAAACACATTTTGGCCAGGATGTGAAAAATGACAGCTGTACTGTTCATAAGGAGGTGTGGAAAAATGCCAATGTTGAAAATCTGGAGTGAAAATATTACAAATTGGTGTTGTTATGAAGGTGCGTGAAAACTGCGCAATGCACGCTCGTAACACAGTCATTTTATGGACTTTTGTTACCAAATTTTCAACATAAGCATTTTAAGACTTCTGCTCATATACAGTGTCACTGTGATTTTCTTAATCTGTCCCAAACATTGATTTTGCACACCGACCGCGCCATTGTGCGCTACATGTGCGAAAACACATTTCGGGCAAGATGTGAAAAACAAAAGCTGCACTGTTCATAAGGAGATGTGGTAAAATGTCAATGTTAAAAATCTGGAGTGAAAATACTAAAAATTCTTAAAGTCACGAGCGTGCATAGGAACTGCGCAACACACGCTTGTAAAACAGTCATTTTGAGGAATTTTTTCATCAAATTTTCAACATATGATTCTGGGGAGCCTACCTCATGAACTATGACACTGTTGTTTCATTAATTAGTCCCGAAAGGTGGTTCCATGCAGTGACCACGATATGCACAAAGTTGAAAAAAAACTATTTATGCCATTATACAGCTGACTGGCATTTCTTCAGTTCGTGGTCAGTTTTGAAGCATGCAGATGTGTTCCTGGTCCACTGAAGATCATTGTGCTGGGCTTTGGAGGTAAGTATAGGGTGAGGGTGTGTGGGGAGGTGGGTATGCAGAGGGTGGGCACAGGTTGGGGGAGGGGCCACCGGACTCAACGAGGGACCATTTTCTAGTTTACAGGTTTCAAAAAGAAATTAAAAACCTTACAGGAAGGTTTTCTTTTTTACGGGGACATTTGGCACGCTGGGGTGGGCTCCCAGCGTGCCCCCTGAGTGTTTGTTGGGGAAGGGGGAGTGGAGTCGATGGGGACTGGGCAGCCCACCGGCCATGCTGGGTGCTGAACGTAACGCATGAGCTAAGGGGGACTGGGCACCCCCTTGGCACACCACAAATGGGGGGGTGCATCATGCTGATGGGGATTGGGCTACCCCGTTGGCAAATGAACTAGGAGAGGGCATGCCGACAGAGGGATTGGGCACCCCCGTCAGGTTTTATTTTATTTATTTATTGAAATGTTTCACCAGGAAGGCACACTGAACGGAGGGCGACGGCTTTCTGTCGGCTTCGTGGGGACTGTGAGAAGCCGACGGAGAAGCCATCACCATGGGGACACCACACAATGCAGCTGTGTAATTGGCTACTGCAGTTAGGGATGCCCCACAGCAAAAACAGCTGATTGTGTAGTGACAGGGCGCTCCCTGATTGTAGTGGCCAGAATTTCTTTGATCACAGTGGCCTGCTCATTAACGGCTGTCATCGACAGCATGCTCCTCTATTCGTCGAGGCAGAGACCAGCCCCTGAACAGGCTGCTGCCATTCGGCACAACACTGCCGCACCTCTACAACCCGCTTGTGAAGGAAGCCTGACGCAATGTGTTTCTTGCACATGCGTGCAAGCAACACAAAGGGAGTAGGGGCAAGAAAGTGCCCCGTCTCACATCTTTATTCATTGGAAATTCATAAGAAACATTGCTGAAAGAACTCAATCTCACCCAGGCCCATGTCTCACTATGCAGCTTAGAAATAACAGAAGTGAGGGCAAACTCAGTGTCCTTCTCCAGTATAAGCTGCCACACTTTACCCCTTCAAACTGAGTCAAAAGGTGAACTATAGTCAATAAAAGCAACATATAACTTTTGCCAAGGAACCACACAATATTTTTCCCATAGGTGTTTTAGAATAAAGCAGTTATTTATAGTGGAACAATTCTCAAACTGCAGGGGTGAAAGCCCTCCCCACACACACACAGAGCTAAGCTGTTCACACAAGTGAGTAAGAATAATACTAGAAAATACTTTTGATGATATCTAGCAAACTAAATGGCTGATATATTCTGGGATCAGACTTATTGCCTTTTTTAAAGATTGGCACAATCTCTGCAGGAACCAAGAGGGTGGAAAAAATACCCTCACTTAAATATTTATTTAAAAAAGGAAGGAAAAAAATCTGGCAAATTAAAGGAGTTTGAAAATACATCTCAGCTGGAACCAAATCTGGCACAGGAGCTTTTTAGATTTCAAGGAGGCAATTGCAGACCTGACCTCACAGACAGAGAAAGAATTAATTAAACAATATAAGAGAATTATAAAACACATATGACCTGCCACTGTACCTTTTGGGCTGCCTGCAGCCACTTGCACTGGAAAATGCAGTGCTAGGAAAGAAACAGACTTAAAAGTGAACTACCCACTGGGGTTAAAGACAATATCATTTTGAATATTTAAATGCCAGAAATTATTGGATTGACCCTTAAAATAAAAATGAATTTTACATTCAAGTTTTGGAATAAATGTGAATCCATGTTGGACTCTACCTCATTTGAGGAGAATGAATAGGTTGTCTGGAAATATTATGCACTAACCCCTTTGCTTTCTTGCCCTGCACTCGTTGTTCTGGCATCTGGCTGTCTGGGAGGTCACCATGAGTCCCAGAGGTCAAGTACAGTATGTGTTTAGTTCTATTGTGTACTGCCTCAACAAAAGTGAGTTCCAGTTTTTCCCTAGTCCAGGGAGGAGGCTACACTAGCACACATCAGATCCCACCCCAGGCCCCATATATCTTTATTTCAAAGTTGTCCTTACCAAATGCAGGCTAGCTGGCTTGGGTCCAGAATCTTCCTTTAATAAGTTGGTCCTTCCAGACCCCCAAATACCTTTGTGTAACCCCCCTACAAATGGGGGTTCCCAAAAAGTCTTCCTTGAGCTTGCCTAAATGCTCACTGCCAGGCTGGTGTCCTGCGTTTCAGCAGTTTAGATGTGATTACCAGAGCCTGTATAGCCTCTGTGTACTGTCTCTTTAAGAGCTGCCTGATTGCAGCTTTAGTAATCTGAGAGGGAGCTCTGTTGAAAGATGTAACTATGTACTGAAAATCATTTAGAATGATAATGATAATGTAATTTGTCTAACCTGCTTTCTTTGTAGCAAGGACTGTTTTGTCTCCACTATCTTGGTCCTGGACTGCAAATTGGACCAAACACAACTGGTAGGGCCTAAAATGTAGCTGGACTACAGGAGCTGTCTGAATTCAAAATCTGTAGGAACTTTAGTTTAGAGCTTTTGTTGCGCCTTTTTTGCAACTGAAGGGGGAGCTCTTGCTTTGACTGACAGCCAAATCAGCCAACCAAATCTTTTGGATCTTGGGGAAGTCCCAGGCTGCTTGCAGTTTTCAGTTAGTTCTGAGCTGGGAAATGAAAGGATAAGAGCTCAAGTGTAGTTTGGGCAGCAATCCTGAGTGGATTTGCATGGGAAAACTGTGAAAGGGCTGAGTTTTTGGCTTGCATGTCTGCTGCTGCTCCTGAGAGGGAGAGAAGAGAATTATTTTGGACTAAATCCTAGTTTGTGTGACTAAAGTAAGCTACTGAAGTGGGCCAGGCTCAACCTGAAGAAGACCGAAGATTTTGCTGAATGTGATCAGCCTGTCAGGAATTCCAGCTACCCCTAAGCTCCCGATGTGTGCAGAGACTTTGCAATTGTGACCGGGGAGCGCTTTGCCTGGTACAGTAGAATTCCTGTACATATAAATGTGCTATGAGCTGCTAGTGGGCTGTGAGTTACTTCCCCACTGTGTGAACTGTGTTCTGCTTGCTGGAAGCTGTATCCAGCCCAAAACGGACTACATCCAAATTTGTCCCCATGCGGTCTGGGTCTTGCCAGACTGGCCCAGTCAGACTACCCACTGCACAGAGAAGCCATCGACGAGAGACCCGCCTGGGGATCAGCCCCCTGCTCCATGCTTGAACAGGAACAATGCCTCTGCAACTCGTGTGGGCCCTGCTTCTCCTGGCATTCCAGATTAACCACCTGCAGTCTCAATTTTCGTCCAGCCTGTGTTCAGTCTTGGGTATCGTGAGTAAATACCAGGGTAGCTCCTGCAACAACAGCTTAATCTGAGTGTGTCATCTGATTGTCTTTTTTTTCGCTTCTTTACGAACTGAGCCTCTGGCTCGGATTACAAATATTGTGTACTGTGCATGTTGTGTTTTCCATCACAGGCCCCAACCAGCTGCAACCCCGGGCAACAGTCCTGGCTAGCCCATCTCTTCTCCACCTGGGTACCCAGAGGTGTGACTGTGTGGGGGGACTCAAAGCACATGCATAATTGCTTGATTGATATAACCTTTAAGCTAATTAATCTGATTTTGCCCCTTCCTTGTTCAAGTCTCCTGAATTAATCAGATCTAACTTTTTCTGCATGTAATCTGACTGTGGTTCCAGTTTGTGCTCAGAGTACTATACTGTTGCTATTTGCTGTGCATAACCTTGTTTTACAGGGGGTCCCCAGGGTTGAGCCAGAGGTGGTAAGTGCAAACAGTGTAGGTACTTTTGTGGTGTGCCAGGGGTATTGTGAAAGTGATTATTGCACAGTGTTTAGGCCACTAGAGGGGAAAGAGGAGGGTTACAGTGTCCCAGAGGGCTGTGCCCAGGTAAGCTTGACCACTACTAACCCTGACCTCCAGGTGGAGGCACCTGTTTCAGAACTCAGGCCCCTTAACCTGCTACTAGCCAAGCAGGCAGGGGTAGTAGCCCTTGGGATAGCACCACCTAGGGGTTACATTTGGAAGCCCCAACCCCCTGCCCAAATGTATGATTATCCTGGCACTATTCATTCCAAACATTACCACCATAGGCTGACCACCTCCCTGACCCATAATACCCCTAACAGTTTCCACCTCCCTCCAATCTTTCAATAGAGTCTCCCCTCCCTAACCTAATACACCAAGATCCATGACCTCAGAAAATGGATTTCCCCTACCTAGCCAGATTCCTCATGCACCCCCCCACGTAGCTCCATCCCCCTTTCAGAAACCCTATCCCTGCCCACCACAATCTATGATTGTCCTGATCCCCAATCAATTCCCTCTTTCTTTTCTGGTGTTCCTGCATAGTTTCCCCCTCTCTACCACATCCACCAATACATTTGCCCCATTCTGATCCTTCAATAGTTTCCCCTTTCCTTAGCCAAATCCCCCAAGACCTATTATCCTCCAAGATTACTATGTTCTTCTGTTTGTGCCTGACACCTTAGGCAGCAATTTCCCTCAGCTCCCACTTGGTACTGCTGCTCATTGTGTCAAGCAGGACCCAGACATGCATGCGCATGGATGCATAGTGAAGTCAATAAATAATGTCGCCAACACCATATGCTTGTTCCCAGCCCAATTAAGGCAGGAAACCTCATAAAAAGGTTGCATCATACAGAAAACAAACTGTCAAAATAGGATGGCCTTTGGGGCCAAGAAATTAATCCCACATTTATAAGGTCATTGGGCACTTATGAGCAGTTTTAGGACTAACTGAAAACTGAGTAGTATGTGGTGCTTTTGCAGTTGTGTACACTGGCTTACATTCTCTCTGTCCCTGCTAGGGGGACTACCACCCTGACGGGGTGTCATAAGGACATGAGAACCCTAATGAAATGGTTCCAAGCTCTTGAGATGTTGCAGGAACAGGATCCCAGGACAAAAGGCACCTTAGGGAAGAGTGCCCAACCCCAAAGATTGAGAGGTGCTGCAGGAGGAGGAGGGGAGGAAGGTGGCAGCAAAAAATTCTGAGTGTCCAAGGGATACTTGGACATGCATGATTTTGTACTGCGCAGAGGGGTGTGTGGTATGTGTGGTATGCTGCCCCTCCGAAATACAGGCAAAGCCTTAGCATTCATAGGTCATTGGGCCATTATGGTTTAGGATGGATTGAAGACTGTGTAGTATGTGGTGCTTGTGCAACTGTGCATAATGGCTTGCACTCTCTCTGTCCCTGCTATAGGGACTACCACCCTGTTGGGGTGTCACAAGGACATAGGAACACCAATAAAAGGGTTCCAGCACCTCAAAGTGTTGCAGGGATGAGGTCCCAGGACCAAGGGTGCCTTAGGGAAGAAGGCTAAAAAGCACAACAGAAAACAGACAAGCACATTCTTCCCAAGGAGAGAAGAAACATAGCCAGAAGTGAGACCCGGGCCTGGAGTGCCACCAATTGATTCCAAATCCTGTGGACTGTCCCTACATTTTTTATGACCTTCAGCATGGATGAGAGGAAAAACAACTTTTAAAAGAAGGAAACCTCTGGGGATCCAAGACCTCAGTTGATTTCCTTCCAGGCTTGGGTTAGAATTAAAGATGGCTCTGCTACTACAATTCAGAAACCCAGTTCAGGGGAAATAGGCTTTCACTCTACCCCTTTAGTGGGAGTGCCCTGAGGGTGCCATGAACCAATCTCTGCAGCTACAGTAGTAGCTTGGCAGAAGACACCAGGAGAAAGGACTGCTGTGTGACTGGGACTTCTCTACTGGGACTAAAGAAGTAGGACTCTTGTACTTGGACCTTTAATTTAGGGTAAAAACACAAAAAAAAGCATGTGTTTGTCTGAGTTAACTGAACTGAATGGTTATCTGAACAGTTATCTAGGTGTAAATCTCAGGTGTATGAAAGGACTTGATAGCTGTGAGGTTTAAATTACTTGTAGAAAGATCTAGTAAATAGGGGGAGTGGCTTATCTAGAAGGAAGCTACATTTAAAGACTGCCTTAGAAAGATTCTGCTAGTACCTTGGCAGAAGACACCAGGAGAAGACTGCTGTGTGACTGGACTTCTCTTCTAGGACTATATTGCCCTCCTTCCGTCCCTCCACCCTCCCACCCAAAGCTAGTTCTACTTTTATAGGCACAGGATTTGACTGACAACAGGAATTTCCTGTTTGGGAGCAGGAAGTGAGTGATCACAGAGCCACCAAAGACCCACCATCCTAGAAGGGCAAGAGTAGCTCTCCGGCCCCATCTAGCTACTGGAGGTCTGCCTCTGAGCAAGTAAGGGGTCTACTGAGAAATATAGGATATTCTTATCTCAGAACAGGACAATCAGGAGCTTAAAGGGGACACAGGCAGAAAGTAAGGAGAGAGAGAGAGAGAGAAAAAAAAAACAGAGGAAAGAGTAAGGATTGCAAACAGTTAAGGGGCCAGAAATAAGACAGGATGGGAGTGGTGCAGTGTAGTGGCTGTGGAGCAGCAGTCTTCTGGGAGACGTTCTGGAGGATGCAGTGTTGTCCCATCTGCAGGCACCTCTCTGGGCTGAGGGAGGAGGTTGCTCATCTCCCGGCTGAGTTGGCCAGGATTTGTGGGACCTCCTCTTCCATCTAGGGACCACCAGTGCCACTGCCGTTGCCTCAGAAGTTGCCAAGAAAGAGGAGCAGTTGGACCACAGTGGGCTCAGGGAGGGTGAGGGTGGTGGAACAGAGGTGCATCCCTCCAGTTGTACCTCTCCACAATTCCTATGCCATTCTGGCAAAGTGTGGTTCCTCTATGGAGGCACTGCAGTGGAGACCAAGGAGGATGCTGGGAACCTCCACAGAGAAGACCCACAGGAGGGTGGCATGGGACCCAAGGGAAGGAAACAACTCCTGGTGGGGGACTCCATTGTTAGGAAGGTAGAACTGGGGGAGGAAGGGGAGAGGGAGGTAAGGTGCCTGCCTGGCGCCATGGCTTGGAGGGACAGGGAACGAATCCTCAGGATTACCGGAGCAGCTGCACAGGGGAGGGAGCTGGATGTCATTGTCCACCTAGGGACAAATGACCTCGCTAAGAAAGGGATTAGAGAAGTACAGGAAGAGTTTGTGAAATTGGGGAGGAGCCTTAGACAAGTAGCACGCACGGTAACCTTCTCGGAGGTGCTGCCCATCTATGGCGTAGGAGAGGCTAAGGTGTTCTGCACCATGGGATTCAATCAGTGGTTGAAAACTGGTGGAGCTCAGGATTTGGCTTCATTGGGGACTGGGGTCCACCTGGAGTGATGTAAGCCTATACTGGCATGATGGGCTACATCTGTCCAGGAGGAACCAGGATTCTAGGTGATAGGTTTAAATGCTTCATTGGAAAGCATTTAAACTAGCCAAGGGGGGAGGCACTGGAAAGGAGCAGGGAAATCCTAGCCCCCCCAAAAAAATCACGGTAGTAAGTGCGGTAAACACCAACATAGAGGTGTCGATAGGGAGAAGGGCAGGGGTAAATGGAGAAAGTGACTAAGGCAAGAAGGACAGGGATGGGGCAAAAAGGAGTAAGGCCATCAGGAAATGGAGGGTAATGAGTACCAATGCCTGTAGTCTGGGCAACAAGCTCCCTGAGCTGGTGGCCTTGATGGAACAGGGATGCCTGGATATCATAGCAGTCACAGAAACATGGTACACAGAGAACCATGACTGGGATGTTAACATACCAGGGTACATAACTGACAGGAGAGACAGGCAGGGGAGAAGAAGGTGAGGAGTAGCTCTCTATGTAAAGGAAGGGATAAAAGCAACTGAACAAAAGAGTAAACAGGGAGAAGAGGAGGCACTGTGGGTCACCTTGGAGACTGGAAAGGGCACCACAATCTGCACAGGGGTTGTGTACAGACCCCCATGTCAGGAGGAGGGAATGGACAAGGATATGATAGAAGGCATTCTTAGAATGGCAGAGAAAGGGGAGATACTGTTGATGGGAGACCTGAATATGCCAGATGTTAACTGGAGCACATTTGCTGCAGACACATCCAAGAGCAGGGCCATTCTTGATGCCCTACAGGTGGCAGGCCTCAGACAGCTAGTTTCAGAACCCACTTGTGAGGGAGCAATCTTAGACCTCGTACTCTCAAACAGGGGCAGTGAGAGGATCTCAGATCTAGAAGTGGGTTGCCATCTGGGAACAAGTGACCATCAAACAGTGTGGTTAACATTAAACTCAGCTACAGAGTCAAGCCACACAAAAGTGAAGGTACTGGACTTCAGGAGGGCTGACTTTGGCAAGATAGGAGAGTGCCTCATAAAAGCGCTAGCAAACAGGCTAGAAGGAGGTGTGGAGCAACAATGGGGAATCATCAAAACTGCCATCACAGAGGCAACAAGCCTTTGTGTGAAGCAAATTAACAAATCAAAATGAAAGAAAAAGCCACTATGGTTCTCAAAAGAGGTGGCTGTGAAAGTCAGGAAGAAAAAGATAGTATTCCGGAAGTATAAGGAAACACAGAAGGAGCAGGACAGAGAGCTGTACCAGTTAAGGAAGAAGGAAGCAGGAAGGGAAGTCAGAACAGCAAAGGCCCAAACTGAGGAAAAGATAGCCAACTCGGTTAAGAAGGGGGATAAAACCTTTTATAGGTGCATCAGCGAGCGTAGAAAGACAAAGGGAGGGATAGTGAGGCTGAATAGAATGAACAGTGGGTGGGCAGAGAAGGACAGTGAAAAAGCAGGGATACTGAACGAATATTTCTGCTCAGTATTCACAAAAGAGGAGGGGGAAGTGCCTAATCCAATTAACAGAAGCACTCTTGATAGGGGGGGTCGATCCCAGTCCTTTCACAGAAGAAAGGGTCCTGCTCCTGCAAGAACTCCTAAAACTGAAAGTGGACAAAGCAATGGGGCCTGATGGAATTCACCCCAGAATTCTAAAAGAATTAAGGGGAGAACTAGTGAAACCACTGGCTACTCCTTTTAATAACTCATGGGAGGATGGTGTGGTACCCGAGGACTGGAGGAAGGCGGATGTGATTCCCCTTTACAAAAGTGGGGCAAAGACAGAGGCAGGAAACTACAGACCTGTCAGTTTGACCTCTGTGGTAGGGAAAGTGATGGAGTCACTTCTGAAGGAAAGAATAGTTGAGTACCTAGAGGCTAGTGGGGCACAGGACCCAAGGCAGCATGGGTTCACAGCGGGAAGGTCATGTCAGATGAATCTAATAGATTTCTTTGACTGGGTGACCAAAGTAGTAGACCAGGGAGGGGCTGTGGACATGGCCTACCTAGACTTTAGCAAGGCATTTGACACAGTCCCACACAAAAGATTAATAGTCAAATTAACTAGCCTGGAAGTGGGTTCCAGGGTGGTAGCCTGGGTAAAACATTGCCTAGACAACAGGACACAGAAGGTAATTGTAAATGGAGTCCACTCTGAATAAAGAGGGGTTACTAGTGGGGTACCGCAGGGTTCAGTATTGGGTCCAGTCCTTTTAATGTCTTCATAAGTGACATTGCAGAGGGACTGGAAGGAAAGTATGCCCTTTGCAGATGACACAAAGATCTGCAACAGGGTTGATACACAAGGAGGCATGGAAAGGATGAGAAGGGACTTGGCAAGATTGGAGGAATGGTCAGAAGTATGGCAGCTAGATTCAATGCAAAGATGTGCAAAATAATGCACCTGGGAAACAAGAACCCAGGAAAGAATACACAATGGGGGAGAGGTAGTAACAACAACAAAAATGGAAAGGGACCTGGGGGTAATCATATCAGATGACCTTAAGGTTAGCAAGCAATGTGAGAAGGCAGTAGGGAGGGCTGGGGTATACTGGGATGCATAGGGAGAGGCATCAGCAGCAGAAAACAGGAAGTTGTTATCCTCTGTACAGACAGTTGGTGAGACCCCATCTGAGTATCATGCCCAGTTCTGAAGACCCCATCTCTGCAAGGACATAGACAGGATAGAGGCAGTCCAGAGGAGGGCAACTAAAATGGTGCAGGGTCTGCAAGAGAAGCCGTATGAGGAGAGACTAAAGGAGCTTAATATGTATACCCTTGAGGAAAGAAGGGAGAGGGGGACATGATAGAAACTTTTAAGTACCTCAGTGGAATCAACAAAGTCCAAGAGGGTAGCATCTTTCAGAAAAAGAGCGTGCAAGAACAAGGGGACACAATTTAAAGATAGAGGGGGAAGTTCAGGGGCAATGTGAGGAAGTATTATTTCACAGAGAGGGTAGTGGATGCATGGAACAGCCTTCCTGAGGAGGTTGTGGGGTCTAAAACTGTGGGAGAATTAAAGAATGCATGGGACAGACATAAGGCAATTCTTGTGGGGGGCAGGAAGAAATAGGCTGTTGGTTAACTAGGATATGTGGCCTATCCTGTAGGTAGGGAAATGGGCAGACTAGATGGGCCAAGCGGTCCTTATCTGCCGTTAAAATCTATGTTTCTATGTTTCTACAGGAGGTTCCCACAAAGAAAGCCCACTCTAAGGTGGGAAAGAGGAGAACAACTGCTGAAAGGTATTCATCTGGCCTCCAACTGAAGGGAGACCTATAGAGGAAGCCAAACCCTTGAGGGGTAAAGTAAGGAGTTGAGTACTTGATGGGCTGGCAGTGCACTTGAGTAATTGAATGGATGTTCACCCTTGAGGTGCATAGAAAGGAGAATACAAGGAGACCAGGTGGACCTTAGGCTGCTTTCAAAAGTGCTGTCAGTGTAGTCTGCACAGCTAAAGGAGCCCCCACAAACTTAGAGACTCCACCCTCCAATAGCTGAAGTCTTAAATACTACATAAAGAGCTGCTGCTGAGTCAATCTGCATAGCTTACGTTGCCCCCAGAGCATAGGATATTTTCACCTGAAGGCAAGAAAGAGAAGGACCCCCAAGATGAAGGATCCACCCTCAAGATGCGACATCAAGGGAACAGAGTGAGAACATCAGCCACCAGGGCAGGGGAGCCCTGGAGACCATGCTGTGGTCATGGTGGATGGCATGCCTCCTAGTGCAGAAGTATCAAATCAATTTTATTTATAAAAAGACGCATTTCTAAAACCAAGGCACCTGAACAGTAAATACATAAAATAAATTATTCTAAACATACAGTTCAACAGATAGCAATATAATGGCAGCATAGGAAAGCAAACTAAACTAAAGTATAGCAGGAGGTCGATAGCAAAGCCTGAAGGCTGCTGAGTACAGAGGTAGAATGAATCAAAGGCAAGGCTGAATGAGTGACTGGAGGTATTGCAGACCAAGTGAATGTGGACTGACTGAAACATGAAACTTAGAATGAATGAAATGGAACAACAGGTATGTCAGATACATACCTAGCAATCCCATGATGGAGGCAGGTGGGCGGAGTGGAAGCAACTGAAGCTGAATTACTGAAAACACTGTGCTATTGAGGAAACAGACTTGGCTGATTCCATGCAGTAAATGAGAGCAGTCAGCAGCCGGTCTACTCCAGAGGAACAAGGAAAAACAAAAATGGCCAAGCTCCAGGGGCTGCCGAAAAACGTTCTGTAACAGAAAGGGAAGGAGTTCCCCTGCTAGTGGAGTTGCTTGGAACTGCATTAGAAGGGTACTAGAACACAGGAGGTTGCACCCAGTGAAACAACATACAGCAGTAAGCCGTAGCACTACACTAACGAGAAGTATGGAGCCAAGAAAAGGAAAAATGTGGAGGTGAGTACACCTTGAGGAAAGGCTGAAGCAATTTGGCAGAATGGAAAAGTAAGAGTCGCATTGCAACGCTTAGGGTAATGAAGCCCAAGCAAACCACAGAGGCGGATGGAAATGGCCAGAAGGCAGGGGACAGCTCAGAGGAGTGAGTGCAAGTAAAAGGATGCCTGGAGGGAAGCCATGCAGCAGAAAAAGTGGCTGGGCAGCCAGAACAAAGCAGCCACGGGGCAAACAGCAAGAAATTCCAAGCATCCAAGAGATGCTGGGGCATGCGTGGTTTTGTACTGCGTGGAGGGGTGTGTGGCTTGTGTCTCCCGCTGCCCCTCCGAACTACAGGCAAAGCCGTAGAATGAATCGGTAAATTCACTTGTCCTGAGCCTTAACAGCCCATACAGCACTAATGAGCTAAAATAAACCTGATTTTAAAGTAGCATTATTTCTTTTTCATTTAGAGAAAAACTCAAAACAAATTAAAATATAAAGAAGGTAAGTAGCTGAGAGGGAGCCATGTAAAGGCAATAGCATCCTGCACTTTACTGCTAGGAGTTAGGGTTGCCACCTGTCAGGTTTTTTACCTGGTGATCAGGTTTTCAGGGCCCCTATCGGGTAATCCGGTTTTGCTCTGTGCTGGTCAGGTTTTTGAGCCATTTTGAGTGCTCACATACTTTTTGAAACAAATTTTGTCATATCATTCATTGTTTCAGCTACATGTCCAGGTTACAAACAAGTTCTGTTGTCAATGTAGCCTTTTGTTTGTGAATGCAGTCATCCTGGGAGGGGTAAAGTATGGCCATTAACAACATTAGCACTTACTTAATCTTTCCACTGCATCTTAAAGTGGCATAGCAGCACAGCTAACTGCACTTTTTGTAACAGTAACAGAGCCAGTTGTTCTCCATTTTCATTTGCTGGTAAACATTTTCATCTCTAACAGAATTTAGCATTTTTAAATGTTTTAAATTATTTTTTTCCTCAAGAAATAAGTATGGTCACTTCTTTGGCTTTGAAATAGTACTGTGGACAAGGACAGGAAATGGAGTCAGAAAAAGATATAAAGTAATGTATACTGTTGTATACTATTTACAGTATTTCTCTCGTCTCCCCCCAGATCATATCTGTAAATGAGATTTTTTTTTATCTCTGTATGTTTATCTGGTTAACCAATGTCAATAAATAACTATCATTAAATAAATACTTAGGAAGAACCTAATAAAAAGTAACTTTAATGGGCACAGTACAGTAGCTTAACATTTTTATTTAACTGCTGCTTTAAGTGTTGTCTTTTATTGATATAACAAATGTCCTTTTAGGAGGAACAATGCATGATGAGTCATGAAAAGGGGTGGGGCCAGGGGCGGAGCTTAGGATCCGTTTTTTGCCTCATCCAAAAGTGGCAACCCTATAGGAGTAGCACAGTCAAAATTTGCAAAAACATAAGTTGTGCAGAGTGTTTTGATTTGTATGCATAAGGCAAAGGCAAGGCAAATTTTATTTCTTTGGCACCCATTCCCAGAAGCTCTGGGTGCCTCACATAAAATCATAGCAAGTACAAAAGTTAGCAATTTACAGATAAGACAATAAAACAGTAATGAAGCTACAGCAGTAATAATCAGAAACAGACTAGCTGTCTTTCCCACATATTAAAAGACTACATCTGGGTAAGCTAGTGTAAAAAGATGGGTCTTGAGGTGGCCCTTGAACACTTCAATAGAAGGGGCCTCCCTGATGGCTAGCAGGAGCAAATTCCACAGGACGGGGCCAGCGACGCTAAACGCTCTGTTGCCGGCAGTTTTAAGCCTCGTCCTGAGACTCGCTAGGAGACCCCTAGAGCAGGAACGGAGGGAGCGGACTGGGGCAGCAGACATTAGGAGATCTGACAGAAAGCCAGGGCCTAGTCCATGTAGGGTTTTAAAGGTGAGTAAACCCATCTTGAAGCTAACCATCCACCTGACCGGCAGCCACTGCAGTTCACGCAGTACCAGGGTTACGTGGCAGAACCTAAGAAGGCCTGTCAGCAACCCAACAGCTGCGTTCTACACTAGCTGCAGCCAGTGAAGGGTGTCTCCCAAAAGCCCCAAAGTATAGGGGGTTACAGTATTCAAGCTGGGAAGTTACAAATGCATGGACTAGAGTGGGCAGGTCCTCTGGCGGAACTAGGGGCTTGATCCAGGCAATGTTTCTCAAGTGTTAAAAAACACTTTGGACGACGGATGACACCTGAGATTCAAATGTCAAACCATCATCCAGGAACACACCAAGAACACACACCCTAGAGGAATCCATCAACGGTGTTGGCCCCAGAAAAAGTCCAGTGGCCACATCGGAGGCAATCCTATCATGCCTATGGCCCACTCCCACTACTAGAACCACCGTCTTGTCGGGATTCAGTCACAACCAGCTGGAGGACATCCAATCGTTGATCTCCACCAGGCAAGAATTTAGCACATTCACAGCATCAAGTGTTCCAGGGGCAAAGGATAAGTACAACTGGGTATCATCTGCATAGCAGTGAAAACCCACACTGTACTTCCGAAAGAGCTCACTTAGGGACAGCATGTACACTGTGAACAGCATCGGTGACAAGATCGATCTCTGAGGTACTCTGCATGACAGGAGCTTCGGGGAGGAGGAGGAGGAGAAATTCCCCATCACCACCCATTGCTTCGTGTTGGTGAGATAGGACTCAAACCAGCGGATGACAGTACCAGCGAGTCCGCAGTACTCTCTGAGATGGGCAAGTAGCACGAAGTGATCAGCAGTGTCAAATGCTGAAGAGAGATCAAGGACAACAAGAACTGATCCATCTTCTCTATCCTTTGCCCCAAAGAGGTCATTATGCACCTGAACTAGAGCTGTTTCCATGCTGTGCCTAGCTCTGAAACCCGACTGGAATGGCGCATAGATATCAAAGGTCATGAGGTGCTCCTCAAACTGTTGCACCACAGTCTTCTCGACAACCTTACCCAAAAGTGGAAGGTTGGAGATAGGTCGATAATTTGCCAAGACATCAAGGCCGAGAGATGGTTTCTTCAGAAGGGGCCTTACCAAAGCCTCTTTCAAGGAATCCTGGAAGACCCCCTCTGACAACGAACACCAGACAATCAAGGCGAACACTGGTCCAATGGAGTAAACACATCCCATTAATAAATGTCTTAGCACCGAGTCCAGTTCACAGAATGTGTGCTTCAGTTTTGAAGCAACCTCAATGACCTCAGCCACCTCCACCAGTTTAAACTCCTCCCAGACAGGCAGAGTGCCTCTGCTACCTCCACGGCTATCACTGCAAATCAAAGAATGATTCAGTGGCGGAATTCTCTGCCGGATGGAGGACACTGTCAGAGAAGAACCAAGCAAACTCATCACACAGAGTGACAGAAAAAAGTTTCCACTGCAGACAGGCTGGATGTAAAAGCCTGTCCATAGTCCAAATAAGTACTGTTAGTCAATTCTTCCCTACAGCAATCTCCCTGGACTGGAACTCTACCTTCTTATGGTTGATTGCCCAGTGGTACTCACCGTAGTGGGTACGCAGGGCCAGCTTGTCCTCCTCCAGCCCAGTCCTCAGCCAGCAACGTTCCAACTTCCAACCCTTAATTTTCATCACCTTGAGCTCCCCATCAAACCACGGAGACCTCAAGAGAGAAGATTTGGGTTGTACATGGACCGGTGCAAGCAAATAGAGTGCCGCGGCCAACACCTTGTTATAGGTGGCAACCACTGCATCCGTGCCATGTGCACATGCAGTGTCTACACTAGATAGAGCAGCCACCGCCAGAAATCCCTCCAGGGACAATCCCTCAAAGGGCAGTAGCTGACCATTTCAACAGGGGAAGAGCTCTTGGGGGGGGCCCAAACAAGAACCTCACCGTGCAGTGATCAGACCAAACAACCTGATCAATCTTGAGGTTATCTACCTCAAGCCCCAATGAGAACATCAGGTCCAGTGTATGACCGCCGTGGTGAGTCATGGAAGAAACCTCTTGTGTCAGGCCCACAGATTACATCATCTGGAGGAGGTTGGAACCAAGCCTAGAGGACTCGGCATCGGCCCAGGTGTTGAAGTCCCCCAGAACCAAACACCTGGGGTATTTCAACACCTCCCCAACTATGAAATCCACCACCTCCTGCAGGAACTCTCCTCCAGCCCCCGGAAGGCAATAGACCAAGAGGATCTTGCAGCCTGCACCTGGACCCCCTCATATTGCAACACATTCAAAAGACCTGGTGTGTTCCAACTGGGTGCACGGTGAAGCCTAGCTCAGATCTAAAACAGAGGACCACTCCCCCGCCTATGCATTCCACCCTAGGGCAGTACACTACAGAGTACCGGGGGGGGGCAGCTGCCTCCAGAAGTGGCCCGGCATCGTCATCAACCCAGGTCTCTGTGATGCAAGCCAGATCGACTGTAGAAATCAAGTGCACCATAATTACAGTCTTGTTTCTGATTGATCTGGCACTGCAAAGCACTGCCCTAAGGGGTCTGGTAGGTACTGTAGTGCCCCTGGCTGTCTGCCCACTCGGTCTGGTGGGATTCCTGGGAACAGGAACCAAACACATCTGGCCTCTCTTTCCAGGTCCCATCTAAACCCAGGGCGTCTTCTGCATCCAACTACCCTATCCTTCTCACCTCTAACGAACCCCCGGCACCCCGCCACGACTGGCCATTTCAGCTCCTTCCAATCCCCACCTCTCGACAGCACCTCGCTGTCATTGCTGACACTGAGAGGTTGGTGAAGGGCCATAGGTCACGCAGCTGAGATGCCACGTAAATGATTTGCACCTGCCACAGACCCTTGCACATCCCAGATGTAGAATCACAAATCCTAAATTATACCAACACTCATACAACCAAACACACATATTAAATTATGCTAAACATCCCCACAAAAACAAATTAACATTTTCAGAATAACCCCCCACCCCAAAGTCAACTTTATATGATATCCTCCCCCCAACCTTATTATACCCTTCCCAACCACCCAAAGTACAGATTGGCAGCAAATAGATAAGTCTTCAGTTCGTTCCTCATGAGAGCAAAAACCCCATAACCACAAGAGAAAAAAAATGAACACCCCACAGGGTGTTGTCCAAAATTTTAAATTCAGTTAAGAGAAAAATAGTCAGCAGAGTTTTAAAAATCCACCTTCAGGCTGAAGAAAGGGCATACTCTCACTGTCCCTTTAATCCTAGACCCAGAGACTGCTGAAAATATAATCCTCCTTGGGCAAGCTTTTACCCGGCGAGACCACCACAGAGAAAGTGCCGAGTCCTGGTGTGTCCTTCCCTTTGTTTGCTATTAAGAGTTTTTCTAAATTAGTTTGCTAGTTATATGGTAGTTTTATGCCCACAGGGATTTCCATCTTAGTAAGCTTTATTGCTCTTCTTTTTCCTACAACGCCTGTCCCATGGGACAGTGATACGTCCGGGACTGCTACTTCAGCAATTCTGGCCTCCATTAAACAGCTCTAATTCAATATTTGTGTTTTCCACATGTGTATCAGGTCTAACCAGCAGGAGTAAATGTTCTGCTTTTAAAACTTTTCATTTCATCAAACTACACACAGCCATAAAAAACACACAAATCACCCCAGATCATCAATACTATAATTAGTAAAGAGTCCAGCTGTTTTCTTACAGAATAACCTACTCAATTAGCCCACAAGTATTTGCTAAATTGTAAATGTAGCCATTAGTGCTCTCTGGATAAAGAAAGTTACTTAAAGAGATTCACCAACATTTGTTATTCTGCCCCAGCCACTGATTAAACAGTGACTTACCACCACAGGAGTCTGCCAGTATAAATATTCCTCAAAGAAATGCAACCTTTAAAAAGTTATTTGCCTCATAAAATCATATAATCCTGGTCCCAAGGACTTCCCGGTTGTTCCTCTGCCACCCAGCTCCACCCAGCTCCGCCCCTCGCTCACTAGTGTGATGACAAGATGCCAGTGAGAGTGTGGCGGTGCCCCATTATTACTATCGGGCAGTAAGTGAAATCGATGATGAGGCTGAGCCGCTATTGAAATATGGCACCGATCCACTACCAAGGGCCTTGGTAGTGGCCACGTGCCCAGCTTCAGCAGCGTAAGGCCATCATGTCAATAAAATTGATTTTAAAGCTGCCGCCCATAGAATACAATGAGGCACACCTCCACGCTCTCACTGGCATCTCATCATCATACTAGTGAGCGTGGGGGCGGAGAAATTACCAGGAAGTCCTTGGGACCCAGTTTCTATGATTTTATGAGGCAAATAACTTTTTAAAGGTTCCGGTCAGTAAAATCATGGAACAAAATAAAGTGGACAAAAATAAAGCAGCAAAAACAGTGTCATCATTAATATTGGCAGCACAAAATGAAGCGTGCCAGAACAATGCAGACCACACGACATGCAGGTAGCAAACAATGTCTACCACATGGAGGCACTGCACTAGAACACACAGCAGTAGGCACATGCCAGAATGCCATCTCCCCTGTCCTGTGTGTCGTGTTTGTTGCTGGGGACATGCTGGCTTGTGCTCCTGGCCCCTTGCATTATACACGGCCATCCACATGGTGGCCATGGTCCACCTGACCTCCAGTGGTTACCCCAGTGCACTGTCTCCATCACTCAGCATTCTGGGTGGGGGTACCCCACCATGTGGGTGCCTGTGGCATTAGATTACCATGGTAGGTGTCCAGTGGCCTGCTTCCCCCAGTGGTGATTGCACCCTGCCATGTTCCATCTCCCTGCACCTCTGTGCTTTCCTGTGCATGGGTGCCTGCTGCTGTGTGTTCTAGTGCAGTGTCTCCATGTGGTGGACATTGTTTGCTACCTGCATGTTATGTGGCCTGCGTTGTTCTGGCACGCTTCATTTTGTGCTGCCAATATCAATGGTGACACTGTTTTTGCTGCTTTATTTTTGTCCACTTTATTTTGTTTCTCGATGTTACTGACTGGAACCCTTTTTAAAGGCTGCAGTTCTTTGTGGAATATTTATACCGGCAGACTCCTGTGGCGGTAAGTCACTGTTTAATCAGTGGCAGGGGCAAAAATTAGTGAATCGCTTTAACATCATAGATCTGCTGTTGTAAATTGGCTCTAAACCAGTGCTTGCTGAATCCCCTGGTCCCGGATACATCACTGTCACATGGGACAGGATGCATTGTAGGAACAAGAAAAGCAATAAACTGTGATAAGATGGACATCCTCAGGAGCCATAAAATTACTGTAAAACTAGCAGGCCTATTTAGAAAAAACTCCTAATAGCAGACAAAGGGAAGGACACACTAGGACTACACACACAAATCAAAACACTCGGTACAACATATGTTTTTGCATATTTTGACTGTACTAGTAGAAACAATATCATATTTTAGATTGGTTTATGTAAATGGGGGCAAGAAAACAATTACACAAATTAATAAATACCCCACCGGTACTTCTTAATAGATGCTGGACTTAATAAAGGAATGTTATACTGATGTGAAAGAAGTAGAAAATAAGACAAGCATTGGCTAGTGTCAAATGTTTGCTTGCATGTATGTGCTGTGTAGTTGTTGGGCATAGATAGCACAGCAGTTAAAATTAATAAATGAATAACACAAGTTTAGTAATGATATTGTCATGACTGGGAATGCTGTTTTCTTAAACTGTGACCCCGAATATTTAGGATATGAGCATGGCAAGGGTCATTTATTAAATGCCACCTGGAACATAATTTTGCGGGATGACCACAAAAACAGGTTTTGAAGGGGGATTTGAAAATGACACCTGCCATGTTCATGAGATTGTGTGAAAAAATAAGTGTTGAAAATGTGGGTTTACTAAGTAAACAAATTGCAACCTTATAATTAAATGTTGAAAATGTTAACGCTCATTCATGACTGTTGTTTTTTGAGATTTTGATCCAAGTATTTAACAGTCTTTTTGTGACTCTGCCTTATGAACAGGAGAGGTGTCTTTCTATGAAATCCTGGCCAAAACATAATTTTGTGGCACAAGCGTGTAAAGATGTTTTGGGCAGAACTTGAAAAATGATGTTCATGAGGTGGGGTAACAAAAGGGCTGTGCTGAAAGTTTGGAGTTAAAAATCTGCATAAATAACAAAGAGTTGAGTAAACATTGAAGAATTTCAATGTTTTTCATAACTTTGTTGTTTTTTGACATTTTGACCCCAAATGTTCAACATGCAGTAATCTACTTATTTATTTTTCCCATGGAGGTGTTTCTAACCTAGGTGTCTATGGTGGCTTTTCAGCCCTGTCCTCAGCCGCCCCCGAATCAGTGATTGCCTCCATGTGGACCTACCTGGTCATGAAGTACCCTCACAGATTTCCCTCTGTGAGTGGGCTGGAGAGGGAGGGCCATCTTCCCAAGAACATGATCCAGTGCAGACCAAGAGGTTTTAGTTTAGTTTAGTTTATTAGTCTAGGAATTAATACCTTTGAGCCAGGGCTCTTTTACAAAGGTTCCACGTCACAAAGAACATTTAACAAAGCACGATACACATTACAGGTAAAACCAGACAGGAAAGTTACATCATAAATTTGCTATTAACAGTTTAAGGCAGTAACGTTTTTAAGTTTCATAGAAAAACAAGCTATAACAGGTTCAAGTGAGTAGACAATTTCGAGGTTAAGGAAACTTCCAGGGAGAGGGTGATCATTAGGCGCCAAAAGGAGGCTAGAGAGGAGGAAAAGGTGGTGAGCGGGAGAGTAAGTGAGAGGGGACAGGAAAAAAGGGGGGGAGTGAGTTTGGGTGGGAGACAGGAAGTAGTATAGGTACCAGAGGGTTCATTAGTCAGGGAGGAAGAGGCCTCAGATGTGAGGATGGACATGAGGAGTAGTAGACCAAGAGGTCCTGGGTGGCAGCTGGGTACAGGGCCAGATGTACAGGGCCTCATTAAGCATTGCTTCCTGAAGAAGGGGCACACAGCACTCCGAAGCACCATGGCTATGTGCTTGTTTGTAATATTTATACTTAAATCTCTCCCAGTGAGCAGGGTTTTGTTTTTTTCTCTTTTTTAAGCCCCTGCTCCCAAATTTTCCATTTTCTGTCAATGTTCCCTGCTGTGGCAAGACATGAATGGGTGACAGTGGAGGCATCGAGCATCACTAAACTGAGGTCCCTTACTTTTTTTTTTTTTTAACCAGGAGAGAGACACTAAGCTGAAAGCTTGTTTACAGGTGCGACCTGGGAGCACAAGGAAGTTAAGTGACTTGCTCAGGGTCACACAGTATGCAAGTGGGGGCTGTGGGATTCAAACCCAGGTCTCCAGGTTTGCAGCTCAGAGCCTTAAACCACTGCACTATACTGCCTCCTCCTTTGTGCTGCCCATGCCAGCATTACTATCAGGCCTCCACCTGGTAGCAGTCACAAGCTGTGCTAGTGAACCTCCCACCTCAGGGAGAGGAGAGAAGCCCCACAGATGCTGGATACACTCTCACCCCCAGCTGACTCCTGACAACCCAGGTCCACATCCAAACACAGATTGCTGTTGTGGCAGCAGGTAAAGCAACTAGGGTGTAATAGCTTCATGGGTAAGGATAACTCTGGACACAGTAATTTGGTACAACACACCACAGTGTGGCTTTATTTTATACAAAAGCAGTATAAAATGCAAATAAATGGGGGGAAAAAATAGCTCAATGCTATGTTCAAACAAACAAAAAAAATATCCCCCTACTTCAGATTTCCAAAAGACAGTTTGATACTTCAGTTTTCCTACTGTGATATTGTCAGTATGTGTTCAGGCACAGATGCTTCCTCTTGCCTTCACTCCAAGCAAGTGAGACTAGCTGCTGAGCTGATCTGTCTAGACATGATTTTGGAGGGTTTATATAGTTCTCCCACTTAAAGGGGCACTGTCAGTGTTTTCCCCTCGTTTTTCTATCAGAGGCTATCAGTGCACCTTTGTGCACATATCTATCAAATATGCCCCACATAATGTCCCTAAATGTGTAACAAGGGAAAATGCTTACCATTTTTCTTCGTTTTATTATTATTTTACTTTCTGAAGCGTTCAAGCCGGAAAATTTGTGTCACTGGAAGTAGAGTGTCATGTATCTGACAGTGCTGTGTAGTATTCTCGATTTTTTACATGTTGACATATTTGGCATTTTTTTACATCAGGGTTTAATTGCTATTTTTTACATTAAACACAGGCACTGAAATCCGCATGCGCGAAAACAGGCCGTTTCTGCGCATGCCTGATGTGTTTCTTGCTGCTTTTGAGCATGCACGGGATTTCAGTGCCTGTGTTTAAATGTATTTCCTGGCACTTCCAGCGTTCGGTTTTGTATAAAAAATGGCAAATCTAGTCCACAATTGTAAAATGCATGCCACAATTAGCTTTTCAGGGTGGGTATGTAAAAAATCGAAGTTCGTGCCGTGCACCATGTCAGATGCACGCTCTCGACATTCCTCTGCTTCTGGGTGACTGGGTATTTTCGGCCGGGAAGCTGGAAAGTAAAATATTATTAAAATGAAGGAAAATGGTAAGCATTTTCCCTTGTTACACATTTAGGGACATTATGTGGGGCATATTTGATAGGTGCACAAAGGTGCACTGATAGCCTCTGATAGAAAAACGAGGGGAAACACTGACAGTGCCCCTTTAATGTTGGGTCCGCCCACAAAGGCTCATTAACAATAAGGCATCCCTCGAAGGCTCGCACCCATGCCTATACATAATAAAAATAGGTTACTTCTAAGCCTTGGTTATGAGGGTTTAGTATAGCTAGAAAGAACATACACTCTATTTTGCTGGTTAGAGTTTTAGTATCAAAACTCTTAATTTCTTTTTCAGGCTAGGTTCCCCCTCTGGCCAGCCTCTGTTCCCCAACAAAGTTGGTACAATTATGGGCCACTGCTCCCCTGTAGACAGAACTCATTCACCTCCAGGCTACAGGTAGGCCCAGTTCTAGCCAAGAAGCCTAGAAAGGTGGAGGAAAGGAAGACAGAGAACTCTTCCTGTTACTTTTCTTCCCCCGGTATAGTATATATAAACAACTTACAATATTGTAGCAGTTCTATTCCAAGTCCTTCCCTTGCTTCATGGTTGGGTTTTAATGAGCCTCCTTTTTTATAAAAAAGGGGATGCCTCATAACAAAAATGGGCCGTCTCTGTAACAAACACTGCCTGGAGCTAAATTACAGACTGGCCCCATTTAGAGACTTCCTTTGTTCAACTGCAAGCACACTGTTTGCTACAAACAGCTTGGTATTATTGCTTTGTGTATTCAGTACTTCAGATATTTTAGCTAGTTAGCACCTTAATTCTGGCAGTGTTTTAGACAACATTAAGTGCAAATTTAATAATGCATCTTGCACTTTATTCATTAGCACTTTATGTAAGCTGATAAAGCACTTCCCTTGATTTTCTGCATATGCACTTTCTGTCTAAGTCATAGTATGCCAAAAAAGTACCTTAAGCTATATATTGAAATGCACAGCTGCACTTTTAACAATTCAAAATGCACATTATGTGTTTTCACAACTTATAAGGTACTTTATACCTTTTCAGAGGCATCCTATGCACTTTTCTTTTGTAAAGCATTCAGCACCTTATTTATTTAAAGGCACTATAAACATTTTATAGGAATATATAATGCCAATGCTGGCACCTGATTTTTATTCCTGCCAGCTAGCATGCTGGCTTTAACCTAGTGCATAGTTTGGAGAGTTTTTGGTGAGGGATGGATATCTGGAATTAGGAAATAAAGGTTGTAGGAAAAAGATATAGGAAAAAATAGGACAGACTGATGCAGGCGGCCAACCTACGCCAGGGGCTGAAAAGATACAGAACAGGGTAGAGAGATACTGTTGCACAACAGATTTTAGTAAGAAAAGAAGAAGATAGGAAAGACATCCCTCCACCGGAGCTTTTGGACTGGCGGAACACAGTTCTGCCACACTCCTCCCTCTTTAAGAGAAAACCAGTAACACAATGTGAACAAATTATTTTTAAGTTTCAAGCCCCCAGAGTATTATCATACATTCTGTATTGATGGGGGTTTGGGTTGGAGCTTCCATCCACCCTCGCTTTAGCAGCTCCACTCCAGGGTCCCTTTTTAAATCAACAAAGTATATAATACAATACAAAATTAATTTCATATACTGTAAATACTTAAGTGCCCTGGGGCTTAAAATACTGCACTATTAACCATTATAGTACATTAAAATTACATCATCCATTTCATACAGTTGTTTTTAATTCAGTTTTCAGTATACCAGCACCATGTCGGGACAAGAAATCTGCATTTTTATGCTGGCTTACCTGGCCTGTGCTTCACAACAAATCTGTAAGGCTGCAAGGTAAGGTACCATCGCATAATGTGTGCGTTCTGGTCCTTCATCTGGTTGATCCAACAAAGGGGTTGTGATCTGTCAGCAGAGTAAACTCTGTACCCCATAAGTAGAAGCGTAATGCTTCGATGCCCCATTTTATCACAAGGCACTCCTTTTCGATGGTGGCATACTTCTGCTCTCTGTCATAGAGTTTCCTACTTATGTATATATGATTGGGTGCTCTTCCCCATCTACAATATGACTTAACACTGCACCAATGCCACTCTCCGAGGCATCAGTGTGGACCTCGAAGGGAAGATCAAATCTAGGGCATTTCAGGACTGGTGACACACAGAGGACAGCTTTAATTGTCTGAAATGCTTCATCGCATGCATCTGTCCACTTAACAATGTTACTACACCTCTTCTTAGTTAAGTCTGTCAAGGGGGTAGCGATGGAGGCAAAGTTTGGGACGAATCTCCTATAGTACCCTGCTAGTCCTAGAAAAGAACAAACATGCTTTTTGGTTTGGGAATAGGGCTTTTGGCAACTGCCTCTACTTTCCCCATCTCTGGGCATATACTTCCATCACCTAACATAAATCCCGGATACTTGGACTCTGTCATAGCGACTGCACATTTTGCTGGATTGATTGTTAGACCTGCTTGTTGTAGGGACTGTAGCACAGCAGTCAACTGTGTGAGGAGCATAGGCCAGTTTGGACTATAAATGACCACATCATCTAGGTATGCGGCACAATATGATGTATGAGGGGGTCAAGACCTTGTCCATCAGTCTCTGAAACGTGGTTGGGGCCCCATGTAAGCCAAAAGACATGGTGGTAAATTGAAACAATCCTAAGGGGGAACTGGATGCTGTTTTTTGCATGGACTCAGGTGCTAATGGGATCTGCCAATACCCTTTGGTCAGTTCTAGGGTGGTGATTCACTTGACATTCCTTATGTTATCTATGATGTCGTTGATTCTTGGCATCAGATAACTATCGGAGGTGGAAACTTGATTTACCTTCTGAAAGTCCAGACAGTCTGATTCCACCCTCCTTCTTTGGTACCACTACAATGGGGGAGGACCAGGCACAACTGGAGGGTTCTATAATGCCTAGCCATCTAAGTTTTTCAATCTCCTCCTTGACCCCAGTTCTAACCTTTTCTGGCAGTCTGTATGGCTTTTGTCTGATGGGAGGGGCTTCTGTCCATATGTCGTGTTCTACCCCCTGGGCCTTCGCTGGCACACTAGTAAACATGGGTGAAAATCCATGTAAAACCCACTGCATATCTTCCTTCTGGTGTGCTTGGAGTGTGGGGTTAACATGTATCTCTGTTAGGCTGTCATGTTCATCTAACCTGCGATACACTTCCTCCAGCTCGAATTCTTCTGATTCAGATTGTATGTACAGACTAATAGGGTTTTCCTGTCTTTCTACCCATTTCTTTAATAGGTTGGTGTGATACACCTTCTTGCCTGGGTATTTGTCTGGGGCTCTTAGTTCATAGGTCACTGGTCCAAGCTGCCTCAGGATGGTGTAGGGCCCTTGCCATTTCATTAGAAGTTTATTCTGGATGGTTGGGAGCAATAACAGGGTTTTATCCCCTTCCTGCAGTTCCTTTGATTTACAATTTAAATCATAATATTTTTTCTGTTGACTTTAGGCATTTATGCAATTCTGGTGGGCACTTTTGGTATAGTCCACCAGCCTCTTTCTCTGTTGTATCATATACTCTGCTATGGTTGTCTGCCCAACTTTTGTTCCCTCTTCTCAGTACTCTTTTACAATGTCAAAGGACCATGGGGGTTCCTCCCATATAGTAATAAGGGAGAATATCCTGTCGCTGCCTGGGGAACCTCTCAGTATGCAAATTACAGTCAGGGTAAGTATTTGTCCTAGTCTCTCACTTCATCATTTTTTTTTTTTTTTATTTATTTGTATAACCAGGTATAGCACACTAAGCTGAAAGCTTTTTTACAGGAGCGACCTGGGAGCACAAGGAGGTTAAGTGACTTGCTCAGAGTCACACAGTATGCAAGTGGAAGCTGTGGGATTCAAACCCAGATCTGGTCTGCTGGATGTCACCAGATTTGCAGCTCAGAGCCTTAGACCACTGCGCTATACTGCCTCCCTAGATGAGCTTTTTAAGCATATGCTTTAAGGTCTGGTTAAATCTCTCTACCAACCCATCAGTTTGTGGGTGGTATGATGTAGTTCTTATGGCACTCACACCCAACAAACGGTACATCTCTTTTAGAAGTGCTGCTTGGAAATTACTCCCTTGGTCAGTAAGGATCTCTTTGGGTACCCCCAACCTGCTAAAATCTTTGATCAGTTCTGCTATTTTGGAAGTGTTGTTCGTTCTCAGGGGCATGGCTTCAGGGTATCTGGTAGCATAATCACAAATTACCAGTATATACTTATGGCCTCTACCACTCTTTTGTAATGGGCCAACAATGTCCATGGCCATCCTCTCAAAAGGGGTACTCACTATGGGTAAGGGCGTGAGGGGCACCATGTCTCTTTTGGTTACCTGGACTACCTTTTGGCACTCAGGGCAAGCCCTACAATATTCAGCCACATCGTCATGTATATTGGGCCAATAAAAACATTGGAGTAATCATGAATGAATTGTGTCTCTCCCTGCATGCCCTGCCCAGGGAAGCTTATGCCCTAAATGCAAAAGCTGTTTTCTATACTTGTCAGGGACTACCAATTGTTTAACCCATTTCCCTGTTTGGGCATAGGTATATACTCCACATAATATGTTGTTTTCACATTTGTATTCTGGGGCCCCTTGGGTTTTTACTTTTCGTATTTGTGAAAATACTTCAGCAATGGACGCATCCTTATTTTGTTCTGCAGCAGTATCACAATCATTAAAAACAGTGTCAATTACAGTACGAGGTAGCTGATGTCTCTTTTTCCATTCTTTCTGTAACTTCTTCTTGGCCCCTTTTGTCTTGTTGACTTTCCCTGGGTCTCAAATACGTCCCCCTCAAATGGAAAAGTATCCTCAGTCTTTGGGCCCTGGTCTGAGACCTGGTAGTTACAGCCGTCAATTGTTATTTAGCTGTGACAATTAGTTCTTCAAAATAAGGAAAATCCTGTCCAATTACTACAGGTGCAGGCAATTTTGGCACAATCCCCACAGTCATTATGTTTTCTTTCCCCTCTATGAACAAAGTTAGTTTGGTGGTGGGGTAACAATGATTATCCCCATGAACACAAATAACACCAATAAATGTTTCTGTTATAGGAGTTTTCTCTAGGACATCTTTATGAACAAGTGTCTGTCAGCTTCCGGTATCAATTAAACCCATCATTACTTTATCATTGATTTTCACTTGGGTAGCAAAGTTGACCCAGTTCAAGAGGGCCAGATGGGTTACCTCGTTTTTATTTTTGTAGCATTATCTCTCTATGTGCCCTTTCCCAAAACAGTACCTACAAACGATATGGGGGTTATGAAGTCTACCCCCTCTCCCTTCAGGTCTACCCACATTCCTGCCTGATGGACATGATGGAATAAAATGTAGACGTTCTTATCGGTTGCTGGGTTGGGGTGATGGTGGAGTCAGTGGTTTTATACCCCTACCTTCCTGGTTGCCTGGCCACCAGAAAATCCTACGCCAAGGTGATGGCAGCTTCTGTAGATTGTTCCCTGACCCAGATCTGGACATCTGCTGGAAAAATCTGGGAAAACTGTTCCATAACAACTGCCTCGATGATATCCAATAAAGTTTTCCCTTCTGGCTGCAACCATTTATTGCAGAGCTTGTTCAGTTGGGTGTAAGTCTCTCTTGGGGTGTCATTCGCTTGATATTTTAGGTAACGGAAGTGCTGTCTATATGTTTCAGTGTTGATATTGAAACGTTTCAGTATTTCTTTATTGACTAAGTCATATTTCTCAGTGCTCCTGTGGTCCACATGGCTATAAGCAAATTGGGCTCGACCTGTGAGGTAGGGAGCCAATCTACCACCCACTGGTCTGGAGGCCATGCACATGTCTTAGCCACTCGTTCAAAAGTGGTAAGGTATGCCTCAATGTCCTCAGTGGGGGACATTTTTGTGAGTTTTATGTCCTTTTGGGTGGTATGAGTACCATCCGTGGTTTTAGATGTCCCAATAATCTGGAGGGCCCTAATGGTGTCTGCCCATCGCTCATCCTGTAATAGTCATTCCTTCTCTCACTCCTGAATATCTTGTAGCTGTAGTCGCTCTGTCTCCAGTTATTTTCTGGTAATCACTTCAGGAGTTTGCCCATATCCTCTGGCAGCTCCTCCATGAGTACCTCTGCAAGTTCTTCCTCTCCGATGTTCTTTTCATAGCTGTCTGCGGTCTGATGCTCCAGTTTGGTCTTGGGTTTTGTTCCAAAGTCCAGGCTGGGAAGCAATTGTTCTCCTGTGTGCTCAGCCATTGCTCTGGTGAGAGCAGACCTCACTCGGGTCATCATCTATTCAATTCGATTCCATTTTATTTTTTACCAGGAAATACATCATTGAGATACTCATTTGCAAGGGGGTCCAGGGTGGACAATAAAGAACACAGGTACAAAATAAAATTAAAGCAAGAACAAGGCAGGCATAACATTTACACAGCATAAAAGGCCATAACATGAACGCAACATTACTGCCAGAGCAATTTAGCAGCTAGAAGAGAAGGTAATGAAGATAGCAAGGTTTAGGTGGGTGGGGGGGAAGTATGGGAAGGGGATCATGGGTACTATGATGGGGTACAAGACACAGAGGGGGCAGTAAGGTGCACAAGAGCTAGAGGATATAGGGAGGGAGATCAAGGGTTAGAGGGTGTAGGAAGGGACAGAGGTTGTTGTGAGGGTTTAGGGGATAAGTAATGGGAAGGGCAACAAGGGGCACCAGCGAGACTATCTAAAAAGATATAAGTGCAGCCAGCCCACTGGCGCAGAGGCATGGTTGCCATCTGTGATGCCAATGACCCAGGTTCAGGAATGGACTCGGGAGTCAGAGGGCCAGCCAGGGAAAGTAGGATTCAGCGTCTGATGGACTGCTTTCCTACTCTGGGGGGAGGTGGGGTTGAGTGTCCAACATACAATGGACCCCTGGCAGAGGCCAGGAGTTCCACAGCAGTCAGCGCCTGCACATTCATGGGGGCAGGGTGGATGCGGGTCATCATTGCATGCCCCGGCCCCACGGGGTTTACAGCCTACAAAATGCTGTCCCCCGCTAATGAGCCGACTCCATTGCCATCCTCTCTGGCCACCAGAGTTCACCTATCGGCAGCCCCACCCGGGGGGTGGGTAAGCTCGAGTATGAGGGGGTGGCTGCTGGAGCCTGGTGAGTCCATCGGGGCTTGGGGAGCTGACACAAAAAAAAAAATTTTTTTTAAAGTGCATACAGGACCACATAGAGTGAGTGGTTAGGAGCAGCACTGGCAAGTCTTCTTTATTATCAGTTTTAAAAGTGCTTTAAAGCATTATTCAGTACCACCGTGCCACTGGTTACCCTGTGGCATCAGGTCTGATACCTACTGGAATCCCCAACTTTACTTAGGACTTCCAGTATATCCCACTTCTAAAACCAAATGTAATAACTTCATGGGTAAGGATAACTCTGGACACAGTAATTTGGTACAACACCGCAGTGTATCTTTATTTTGTACAAAAGCAGTATGAAAAGCAAATAAATAGAAAATAAAATATATATATATATAGTCAAAAAAAAAATAGCCCAATGCTATGTTCAAACAAACAAAAATTCCCCCTACTTCGGGTTTCCAAAAGACAGTTTGATACTTCAGTTTTCCTACTGTGATATTGTCAGTATGTGTTCAGGCATAGATGCTTCCTCTTGCCTTCACTCCAAGCAAGTGAGACTAGCTGCTGAGCTGATCTGTCTAGACATGATTTTGGAGGGTTTATATAGTTCTCCTACTTAATGTTGGGTCCGCCCACAAAGGCTCATTAACAATAAGGCATCCCTCGAAGGCTCGCAGCCATGCCTATACATAATAAAAATAGGTTGCTTCTAAGCCTTGATTATGAGGGTTTAGTATAGCTAGAAAGAACATACACTCTATTTTGCTGGTTAGAGTTTTAGTATCAAAACTCTTAATTACTTTTTCAGGCTAGGTTCCCCCTCTGGCCAGCCTCTGTTCCCCAACAAAGTTGGTATAACTATGGGCCACTAGGGGCCGCTGTTCCCCTATAGGCAGAACTCATTCTCCTCCAGGCAACAACAGGTAGGCCCAGTTCTGGCCTAGAAGCCTAGCAGGGTGGAGGAAAGGAAAACTGAGAACTCTTCCTGTTTTTATTCCAGGTATAGTATATACTGTATAAACAACTTACAATATTGTAGCAGTTCTATTCCAAGTCCTTCCCTTGCTCCATGGTTGGGTTTTAATGAGCCTCTTTTTCTTTCTATTTTTTTTAAAGGTTAACTCATAACAAAAATGGGCCCTTTCTGTAACAAACACTGCCTGGGACTAAATTACAGACTGGTCCCATTTAGAGACTTCCTTTGTTCAACTGCAAGCACACTGTTTGCTGCAAACAGCTTGGCATTATTGCTTTTTGCATTCAGTACTTTAGATATTTTAGCTAGTAAGCACCTTAATTCTGGCAGTGTTTTAGACAACATTAACTGCAAATTTTATAATGCATCTTGCACTTTATTCATTAGCACTTTATGTAAGCTGATAAAGCACTTCCCTTGATTTTCTCCATTTGCATTTTCTGTCTAAGTCATAGTATGCCAAAAAAGTACCTTATGCTATATATATTGACGCCGGCGACCCGGGTTCGGGAACGGACCCGGATCGTCGGAGGGCCGGCCGGGGGGGAGAAGGATTGAGCGTCCGATGGGCAGCTCTCCTTCTCCGGGGGGAGGGTGCGGGCAACATCTGGAGCGCTGGGGACTCCTGGCGGAGGCCGGGAGAACTCACGCTGCCGATGTTCAAAATGGGGAGGAGGGGCGGGCGGACGCTGGCGCCATTGCACGTCCCCCGCCTCGGGAGGTAAAATGGAGTAAAATCCCACGCCTTATGCCTAGATGACGCCTGCCCCAGGAATGCCCTGATTGGCCACCGGAGCCGCTCCCCAACCAGTTACAGTTCCGCGGTCCAATACAGGGGGTGGAACCGTGACCCCACTTCTCTGGGGGTAAGCCAGGATGACCGGAGGAGTCGGCGATATCCGGTGGCCGGGGCTCCGGGGGTCCGTGACCAGAGTGGAGGGATGACGAGAGGCGAGGGGTAAAAAGAAGAAAATAAAAAAATATATATATATATATATATTGAAATGCACAGCTGCACATTTAGCAATTTAAAATGCACATTATGGGCTAGATATTCAAAAGTGCACCCAGAATATGTGCAATGGGATGCGCAGCGCAACCCAGTTGCGCCACAGCAAACAAAAGCAATATTCAGCAGATGCACCACAGAAGTGTGCCTGCGCAAACCACACTAAATATTGCACAAATGCACCATTGCGGAAACAGACATGTTCCGGAGCAATCTGAACTGCACAGGAGCAACAGTACATGCTGAATATAGCAGGTGGAGCAAGGTGCACCATGCGCAAGGGAACACAGGCAGGGATTTGCAAAGGCTCAGGACCATGGAAGTGGATGCAGAGGAGAACCACAAGGGGGAAAAGGTGCAGGAGGCACAGAACAGGTACAGAGCCCAGTGGCCATGGACAATGCGCAGAGCCCCACACAGACCCTGGGAAGCACTGTGACAGGGCACGGAACCACCATAGAACAGACGGCCGCAGGGACTGAGCTCCCCAGGAGCACTGTCACAACAGCCAACACAGGAGAGCCATCCACCGTTGCCACTGTGTGAAGGCACCATGCATGCACAGTGTGTGTGGAGGGGTTGTGGGATAACAGATGAACCAGATACCAAACTTCAGGTTCAACACACAGTCTCTGTGTGATGTTTATTCAAAATACAGGAAATAAGTTTCAGCAATGTCATATTCCTTCTTCAGTACATCAGTTTGCAGCTACAGACTATGTATATCCTTTCTCTGCACTTAGCCAGCACCTACTGTCACTGATTTCTGATCTATTTAGTAGTTGAGATTCAGCCTCCACCCTTATGAGGGCCCTGATTGCTTGGGTAGTGGGGGCTCAAATACAAAAAAAAAAAAAGGTAATAAATAAGCTAAAAACAAAGAACCTAGGGGTAGAAGCATTGAAACATGAGTTACCCCAAAGGGCATTGACAATAAGCCAAGTTTCAAAGAAACACATCACACGTACTTCCATAATGCAAAGCACTATGGGATATATGCAAATCACCATGACATTTCAGATTGTCTCGGTTTACAGCAATTTACATGCATTTTAAATAGCACAACTAACTTAATTGTTATAATACGGTCAACTGGTAGTTTTTACCTTTATCAAAAACACTTAGTGCCATGGTATTTTTAACATTTATAGGTTTCATACACATAAGGTATATACATTAAAGTATTTTATGGCATACTAACTCCAACAATGATAAACACAGCCTGTTTTACATAAGCTCGGAGGTCACCACAATAACCTCTCTGTATGAGGACCTGAGAGAGAAAAGGAAAATTAAATACACTATAGCATAGTCAAGGAAGGGGAGGGAGTGCCCATAGGTTGCCAACCTTATGGTCTAGAAATTGTAAAGGATAGATTAGGCTAAGAAATAGAAGAACTGTTGCAACAGATTTAAGAAAAGGTTGGTCCTCAAGAGTGGCAGGAGCTCCCTGTCACATATCCCCCACCTTAAGAGGGAAGCTGTTATTGCAGACTGCTTACCACCTTCCTGTTCCAGGAAGGGATGGAGCTTCCACCCATCCATCTTCAGAAACTCTGTCTCAGGGTCCTATTAATCATAAACATTCCATCATAAACATAGCAGATGTCATCATTCTTTGCCCTGAGGCATTAACACATTTCTCAACAAAGACTAACGGTATACCTTCCCATTTCCTTTTAGAGAAAGTCTATCATATTTTACTGACCAAACATCTGGACAACTGTAAAGTCCAGTACCATAGAAAGACTTTCTTTGGGGTGAGTAACTACCTGCTCCAACCCCACCAGACATGTCAGTTTTAAGCAGGGGCCCAGTCCTAGGTTCAACCCCTCTGTATAAACCCATTATGTGTCTTGATTTGTTCATTTCACTTGCTACTGATACACACACTTGAGGGTAGACACTCTTTTGGTGTTACCTCAACACAGGTTCCAATCCATTTTCCACCCACCTCTTCCGGGGTAGGTTTTCCCTCAGAAAAGAATAAAACACATGTACCACCTTAGACTTCTTGTCTGTCCTTAAGTACCTCTTTCTTTGACATCAGGCCTGCCCCTGACCAAACATACTACACTTCTGCCTACAGAAAGGGATCACTGCAGAACCACATCTAGCCTTGCCTGTAACTATCTTGACCCCTCTGTCTTACACAAAGTGTCTGCAGGAATGCGGAAGGAGCAACAGTAGCTTTTAGTCTCCTATTTCAACCTTTGATAACCTATGACCCCAAACCTTTGGTCATCCTATCCCCAGGCAGGTCTGTACAAAAACCTACAGAAAACCAAGGAACCTCCCATGCTGAGTATCTCGCAACGTTAAACAGCAGGTTCCTAAACCTTTTAATTCTGGGGTGTCTTAATAAACATATTTTAATCATTGTGCTATTTTCAACCATCTGTTACCATCTAGTGCTTTGTGTGAGTTTTCCCTTTTTCCAAGGGTGCCATTTTTTTTCTTTAATGTCCTCTACCCTCTAGGACACTCTTTCTACACCCCGGATACTGGTTCCTCTGCTGTACCCACCAGGTACCTCTATCTAGTTGCACATAAACATTCCTAGCCAGTAATCATACAGGGTTAATCGAGCTAAGACCCTACCATGGCTCAGATGCCCACAGGGACTAAAGTGAGCAGCTTCCATCACTTGTTGCTGGTACGCCTCAGGTACCATTACCTCTGGGCATTCACACTTTTTGTATAGGGGTTTGGCCTCATGTGGTACAGAACATCCTTATTTAGTTCATACCACCATCATTGTTTCGCCCCCACATCACCATTCATCTGCATACCCTCCTTAACCATAACATACTGTAACAGTTTAGTAACATTAGCATTTTTAGCATACAGTATACCCCAGTCAATAAAAACATCCCTCTTCAGCCAGTCCAGATGCTTCCAGCAAGTTATTCCACTTCTGACACCAAGTCTGTGGAGGGGTTTTGGGATAACAGATGGACCAGACACCGAACTTCAGGTTCAACATGCAATCTCTGTGTGATGTTTATTCAAAATACAGGAAATAAGTTTCAGCAATGTCATATTCCTTCTTCAATACATCAGTTTGCAGCTACATACTATGTATGTCCTTTCTCTGCACTTAGCCAGCACCTACTGACACTGATTTCTGATCTACTTAGTAGTTGGTATTCAGCCTCCACCCCTATGCGGGCCCTGTTTGTTTGGGTAGTGGAGACTCAAATACAAACAAATACAAAAAAAAAGCTAAAAACAAAGAACCTCAGTGCAGAAGCATTGAAACATGAGTTACCTCAAAGGGCATTAACAATAAGCCAAGTTTCAAAGAAACACAACATCACACGTACTTCCATAATGCAAAGCATCATGAGATATATGCAAATCACCATGGCATTTCAGATTGTCTCGGTTTACAGCAATTTACATGCATTTTAAATAGCACAACTAATTTTTATAATACAGTCAACTAGTACTTTTTACCTTTATCAAAAACACCTAGTGCCATGGTATTTTCAACATTTACAGGTTCCACACACATAAGATATATACATTAAAGTATTTTATGGCATACTAAATCCAATAACGATAAACACAGCCTGTTTTACATAAGCTCAGAGGTCACCAAAATAACCTCCCTGTATGAGGACCTAAGAGGGAAAAGGAAAATTTAAAGAGGACACTATAACATAGTCAAGAAAGGGGAGGGGGTGCCCATAGGTGGCCAACCTTATGGACTAGAAATTGTAAAGGATAGATTAGGCTAAGAAATAGAACTGTTGCAACAGATTTAAGAAAAGGTTGGTCCTCAAGAGTGGCAGGAACTCCCTGTCACAGTGTGCCACAGCCTCACTGCCACATAGGCACAGGGCGGTATGCCACACATGGACATAAGACACTGCATTGCATAGCACAGCAGCATGGGGAAGGACAACACAGCTGGGGGTGCACCGTGCTGCACATGTGGACATGGGCACATGGCACTGTGACATGCATGGAGGAGGGCCACAGCCCAAACCCCTGTAACAGTGACACACAGGGTTGTGACAGACAAGGCACTGGGCACCAACCAGACCCACACTGCAGGGACACCACTGGCCAAGACATGTACAAGCCAGACCACGGCAATATACAACACCAAGCATGTAAGGGGGGCACAGAAACACACCAGCAAATGGTACTAAAATGTTTAATCAAACAGAACAAGAAAGAAAATCAACACGGAATGACACAGCCAATGTGGTGAATACAGAAAAGGGCAACAAAACAGAAAACTGTGCACAGTCCAATGGTGTAAAAAATAGTACGGGGATGGGAGTGGGCATGGAGTGCAAGGGGAGACAACATAACAGTCCAAGTGGGATGGGGTGAATGGGAGGGAAACATGGGGCTACAAAGAGAAGTTTCCAAATATTATCACTGCTGCTGATGGATGTCTGCCCTCAACCGGCGCACTTCCACCACAGCTCCCTTGTCACTGCCAGATGCCTCCTGGTCAGGTGGATGTGAAGTGCTAGGTGAAAGATGATGTGCATAGTCAGAAGCTGTAGATGCAGCATGCTGCCACCCAGGACGCTGACACCTTGTCGACCACTCCCTGGCCCTGGACAACCTATGCAAGGGAAACACAGAACAGCCACTAAGTGACAGGTCCCACACAGCAAATGGCCACCACCCCCATCCAGGGCTGTGTATGCAGGGGACTGCGGTGAGGCACTCCCATGGATAATGCCACCAACAGCACGTGCACAGCAGACACCCACAGCAGCCCAGGACACTGTGCCACACACGGACTGTGTGGCTCACCATGGAGTACCCAGCACTGTCGCTGGTGCGCAGACACCCCACAGTGAGGGACCATTGCACCCAGGGGACACACATGAGCTGGCCAGGCAGCAGCAGCATGTGTGCACCATGGGTCAAACACAGCCACCACCAGTGACAGCGACAGGTTACCACAACACAGGCAAAAGTGACAGTAAGCCAGCACACACCATAGCACTGCATGCTGGCATTGCCCTGCTATGTGTCCTGCCCCCCCAAGTCCCAACAACTGATGTACAATGCAAACTGCACACACTCCCCTGACTCCTGTCCCACTGGCCCAGCCGCAGCACCACTGTCCTGTCACCTGCCCTGCCTATTGGCCTCGGCCCTGGCCCACCTGTGCGCCTGCAGCCCTGAGAAGGAAACACATACAGAAAGGACCATGAGAGGCATGCCAACAACAGACACCCATCCCCCCGCCCATGCAGACCACACACATTGCACTACGATGCAGAGTGCCATGCTGTGACCTGGGCCCACTGTTGATGGCCACTGGCACAGTTCAACAGAGGGTCACACAAAGCACAGTACCACCACACCACAATACCCACACACACTAACAGGGCTGGCTTGCCCCATGTGCAGGTGCACATGTACCATCTGCACCCCCAATGCGCCAAGCCCAAACAGAGGCAGCATGCACCATGTACAGACACATGTACCTGGTTGTGAGACCACACCACGGCGGGCATGGTCCTTCAGTCACTGCAGCTGCTCCAGATCACGGTGCCACAGGTCCCCATAGTGGTCCCGGCACTGCTCCCCCAGCCTGGGCACACCAGTACACCTCTCCAGGCTCTCCGCCACATGGGCCCACACCTGGGACCATGCTTCCTGCAGGTCCCCTGCCCCAAACAATTGTTCCTCCAGTGGGGCCACCACTGCCACCAGGTTTGCCATCTCCACCTCGCTCCAGTTTCTGGCTCGATGTCTAAGTCCCCCAGCACATGCCATGATCACTGCACAGTGCATCGGCCTACCTGAGCAATGTTGCACCTAACAGTGACACACATAGCACTGCTGCACCTGTTGTGTGACAGGAACACAGAGTACACCATCGCACAGCACTTAATTGCATGATAGACATGCACAGTTGTGGCCAATCGCACAGTACTGCACATGCGCACAGCTGGAAGTGCGAGCATTAGACTGTGGTCATGTCCGTGACCCACATATGCGAAGGGGTCTGTATGCACCATCTTGTGAAGGTCATGCATTGCCACACACACTGAATGTCAATAGCGCATTGACCGCACATGCGCAGACTATGCTAATGGCGCTACAGGGCCAGATGCATGATAGGCATATATAGCGCATCATGGCTGCATACATGGCATGCACCCACAGATGTATGCGAGATTGGACATGCATGCACAGTGCATTCAGCTGCGCGATACACAGACACGTACCAAGCACAGCTGCCTGTGTGCATGGCAAGTGCGGTACTGCCCAGCACACGTGCTAAAACTGCACCTCTAAATTGCTCTGGCGCAATCATGTTGCACATGACACTGTCTGTTGCGCATGGAACAATTCTGAAATATTCAGCCAGAATATGCAAATAGCCTCATGAGCTCATTTGCATGGGTTGAGCCATAAAAGCAACACCATACAGCACTGGTCACTGACAGGTATTGCAGCCATTAAGGTAAGTCTGTTCACAGTTTGAACCTGACAATGTTATTGCAGTGCTGCATCCCAATGCTGCCCTGCAACAGGGAATGCAATCATGCAGTTCATTAGTGCACCATTACGGCTTACAGGACGCATGATGTCAGAATCGGAGGGTGCTGAGGAGCAGGTGCCTGCCAGGAAGCGCAGGCCGAACTTCAGCAAAGATGAGAAGCAGGCCCTGTCTGAGGCCTACCTGGAGAGGGAGGACCTCCTGAGTGGGGCCACAGGGACCACACAGAAACGGGCAACTGGGTGGGATTAGGTGGCGACGTATGTCAACCGAAGTGCACAGCAGTGTAAGAAGAAGATGGGCACTGACAGGAGGCATATAAAGGAGAAGATAGCTGCCATCAGGGCATCACACAATAGGACAGATGGCGGACCATCCACAGCACCCATCCTGTCAGTGGAGGAGTTGGTTGCGGCCACCATCAGCCGGGCATCCGTTGAGAGTGTCCCAGGGGGCCAGATAGTGGTTTCCAGACATGAGGCAGCCTGTCACTGCACTGAGTATGATAGCAGGTGGGCAGGTGGATGCTGGTCGGGGGGTGGGCATGTCTGTCATACATGTGCATCACACTGTTGTGTGTATGCACAGTTGCAGCCACATGCCCTAAGACACATATGTGTCATGCCAGGCATGTCGTGCGGTGCTGCTGCCACACCACATGCAGGTGAGGCCTGGCACACATGTTGAACACATGCAGACATTGCATAGTACACCGGACTACATGCATTGCTACCATGACACTGTTCACACTACCCATTCTGTCTTTCAGCTCCATCACGCCTCAGGGGTGCTGTGCAGGATGAGGCCATCACCGTGACACACGACGATGCAGTGCCATCCACCTCGACCGGCATCGTGGCCACAGACAGGGGTCACCGGACAGGTCTGGGACTGGTGGATATCCTTGGACTGGGGGAAGAGGATCCACTGGTTGACCTCCTTCTCCTGGATGACTTACCAGTGCCTGAGCCAGCAACACAGGATGATGATGATGATGCATATGACAGTGATGATGACCTCACCCTGATCCTGGGTTACGCTGGTATCGACACACCTCCTTGAGGTCAGGTATTGACACAGGCAGTGGAAGGTGGCTCTGGCGGCCCAGCAAACACGCAGCCCCCCCTTGTCTGCTCTGTGGCATGTGGCACTGCTGCTGGTGCTGTCCAGGGCCGGGAGCAGGTGTGGCCATTGGTGCCACTGGACAGGTTCAGCAGGCTGCTGCTGTGCTGCAACAGCCTGCAGGGAACATTTTGCAGCAATCTGCAGGGGCCACTGTTGGCACCCGCTATCAGTCCCCACCACATGCACGGTCCCCTGTGCGGTGTTCCCAGTCTGGGGATGTTGCATGGCATGCCGCCACCCCTCCAGTCTGTATATGGCAGCACCATGATACGCCCAGCACTGACAGGCTGGACAAGCACACCAGGCTGCTGTGGGATTCCATGGGCAACCAGGAAACACTCGGGGCAGAGATACATATTCTACGGGTGGAGGTTCTTCAAATGGCTGAGCGAGGGGACACTGGATGTGCACAGCTAATTGGTGAGGTCCAGCAACTGCAGGAGGCCATGACCGCATTGCTGTACTGCATTGCAGAGACCACTGCTGCGGGCTTTGCAGCACTGGTATCCAATGGTCACAGCAGGGTGCACAGGACTCCCCATAGCACTACGTCTACACCCTGGATGCGGCGTCTGGCAACCCCATTGAGGCTGACACCAACCACCATCATGCCTATCCCTGCCACACCTGGCAATAGTTTGTTTGCCGGTATGTGCACACCTGTGAGGACCCGGTCATGTTCTCAGGCCTCTACCCCTGAGAATGTGTTGGTGACATCACATGTGGCTGTTGAGAAGCCTGTGGCTACCACACAGTCGGAGCATGGCCAACCACGTGGCTGTGGTGGCCGTGGTTCCACACATAGTCGTGGCATGTGCTCTTCCCAGTCCAGTCTTCTGCTGCTGTTGCCAGCTGCATGCATGTCTGGTCATGTCCTGGTTCATGTGCTGTGGCACGTGTGGCCTGGGTCATGTCCAGCATGTGTGCGGGGCAGTTCTGCTGGACCATGTGGCATGGGCATGATGAGTGCAGCACTGTGTTGCCATTGCCTGTGTGCCTTCTGATCCATGCCACAACCTGCTGTACTGCTGTATGTGTATCCCTTTCCCTGGCTGCACTGTTGTGTGTGTCCTACCAGGAGCGCTGTGCCCTGCTGTGCACCCTGTGGCGGCACTGCTGCGTGTGCCTGCCTGTGATTATCCACATGGGTATACAGCACACAACATGTGGGTGGTTGCATCTGTATCTGTTGCCCCATGAGGGTGTAGGCGTGTGTGTGCATGTGTGCGTGTCCACCTGTGTGAGAAGTGTGCGATCATGTGTCCCTGCATGCATCTCTGTGTGTCCATGTGTGTGTGTGTGTGGTGCTGTACATGCACTGCTGCCCTGTGTGGTACTCACCTGTGGTTCCCAAAGTGCTCTTCAACTATGGTGTCTCTGTGCCTCCTGGCACATGTGACCAGCCTGGGGTCCCTCCTCTCCATGGCTGGCTGCACACCCTCATCCAGCTTGTCCTCCTTCTCATCAGTACTGTTGCCCTCATCCACCTGGACAGGTATCCTACGGTCAATGGCCATGTTGTGCAGCACACAACAGGCCACGAATATGCTGCAGGCTTTTGCAGGGCTGTACTGTAGGGCACCACCAGATCTGTCTAGGTAATGGAACCGCATCTTGAGCACGCCAAAGACACGCCTTATGATCTTGCATGTGGCAATGTGTGCTTCGTTGTATCTCTCCTCAGCACCATTACTTGTTCACCGTATGAGGGTGAGCAGCCAGAGTCAGAGGGGATACACACTGTCACCTGTGGGGAGGACACATGTGATGATTACTGCCTGTCATTGCCTGTTTCAACCCCCCTTCCAGTTCACACTACCACCACCTGCCACCCAGTGTGCCCTGGACAATGCCTCCCATGCACGGCTACTGTGCCACTATTCATGGCTTGCCATCTGTGTTCTGCATGCCTGGGCACCTTTGTCCATGCTCCCCTGCACTGTTGCCATCCTTCTTTCCAGTTCTGTCCTCTCACCTGGCACTGTCCCCATTCCCCTCCTCCCCAACCTGCTGCTGTGTGGTGTACCGCACTGCTGCTGATTTCACCTCTTCCCAGGCCAAACTCACCAACTAGGTGCCCCATGGGGATCACCCCACACTCAAAACACTGGCACAGGATGGAGTGGTGCCATATGAATGCATTGTGTGTACTCCCAAGGTGTGTGGTGCACACATTGATGATGCGCCCAGTGGCATTGCACACCACCTGGCAGTTGACGGAGTGGTATCCCTTTCTGTTCCTGTATACAGAACCTTCCAGGCCAGGTGGTGCACATATGGCTACATGGGTGCAGTCAGTGGCCCCTATCATGCATGGCATGCATGCCACCCTGTGGAATTCCTGCATGTTTGCTGTATACTCTGCCTGTGTGCTTGGGAATGTTGTGTACTCCAAAGCATGTAGCAGCAGAGCATTGAGGGCCTGGGTGAGGAAGCGGGACGTGGCCAACTGTGATATACTAGCAGTGGCACCCACTGGTGTCTGGAAGGTGCCTGTAGCGAGCAGGTACATTACCGCTGTCACCTTGATCTCTACCATCATGGCATGACTCCTTTGAGTGGGTGCCTGCAGTTCATCATGGCACAGTTCACATAGCTGCCTCAGAATTGCCCTCTTCAGACGGTAGCGGCCCACTATCTCGATGTCACCATATTCCTCAAATGTGAGCTGGGCAGGGTACTGTCTGTGTCGGGCATACCGCTGACGGGCCCTTCCTTGGCCACATTATTGTTCCTCCCTCCTCTTCACCCCCCTCATTACTGCATCCATTGCAATAGCTCTCCTGGTTTGTGCCTCTGCTGTGTGTGTGTTGTTGAGCCTCACTAATTTGTGCTCAACTTTGTGTGGCACAATCTGTGGGTTGCTCCACAGTTGCGCCGTGTGTTTCAGCTGAATATGCCATTGCACCGCATATTCATGGTAACACCCCCTGTTCTTGTGCAGCATGCATTACTGTGTGCAGCGGTGCAACCAGATTTGCACGGTGCATTTCTGCTGTTGGAATATAGCTCCAAGGTGCAATTCTGTGGTTGTGCCAGCGCATTGTGATTGTGCAATGCGCAACTCCTCTGAATATCTAGTCCGATGTGTTTTTACAACTTATAAGATACTTTATACTTTTTCAAAGGCATCCTGTGCACTTTTCTTTTGTAAATATTCAGCACCTTATTTATTTAAAGGCATTGTAAACACTTTATAGGCATATATAATGCCAATGCTTGCATCTTATTTTCATTCCTGCCAGCTAGCATGTTGACTTTAACCTGGTCCATAGTTTGGGGAGTTTTTGGTGAGGGATGGATATCTGAAATTAGGAAATAAAGGTTGTAGGAAAAAGATATAGGGAAAAATAGGACAGACTGATGCAGGTGGCCAACCTACGCCATGGGCTGAAAAGATACAGAACAGGGTAGAGAGATACTGTTGCGCAACAGGTTTTAGTAAGAAAAGAAAATAGGAAAGACATTACTCTGTCACAAACCCACTCAGGAGGTCAGCCCTCTACTCCCAAAGTGCCAACCTCTGAGCGCAGTCTTGTGAACAGTTTAACAGAACACGGTAACCCTCTTGTCTGTTAAACTGTTCACAAGACTGCGCTCGGAGGTTAGCACTTTGGGAGTAGAGGACTGACCTGCTGAGTGGGTCTGTGACAGATTGGTTGGCAGCAGTGGCATAATTTTGGTATCACAAGCTTTTATTCTGTGTCAGCTTGAAACCGTAAGCTCACTTGCAAAGAAAAAAAAAGGCAGAGTTTTATTTTAAAAGGAAACAAAATTGTATCACTTGGTGTACATTCAAGTTCCTACCCGTTTTAATTTTTTTTCTAAAGTGCAAGTCAGAGCAGCCATAGTTAGGGAAGAAGGTGGCTTCCAACTACAGCAGGCACACTGTGGATTACTTAAAGCAGTTGTGCGGGGACAGAGGAGTCCCGTTCGAGGTGACAGCCAAAAAGCAGAACCTCATAGATGCCCTGATGGTAGCAGATACCCAGAGCAGCGAGTCACGGACCGTGACTGGAAAGGACCAAACCTCAAGTGTGGCAGGGTTAGCGGCCTGGGCAGTGTCCAGATCCAATGAGGAGGGCAACAGGGCCAATGTCAGTGAAGGGCCACAGCAGTAGGGGAATGTCACCAGTATCCTGAATCCAGAGGTACTCAGGCTGCAAATTGAGCTGCACAGGATGGAGCTGGAGTTCCAGAAGAAGAGAGCGCGAGAACAAAGAAACACAGACCGGGCGGAGCGTGAGCACCAGCGAGCTGCAGAGGAGAAGAGAGAGGAGCGGCAGAGGCAACACGAACTGGAGAAGCTACGACTCTGACCAGTGGCACCAGAGCAGGTAAGTGGCTTGGGTTTAACTAGGACTGCAGGACTGGGTTACAAATTGAATTCCAAATTAATAACCGAGTTTAAAGAGGGGGAGGATATGGATGCCTTTTTAAATTCTTTTGAAAAAGTTTGTATTCAGGCTAAAATTCCTAGAGAGTCCTGGAGCTTCCAGCTATCCCCGCTACTTACTGGGAAAGCTCGGGCTGCATTGGGTCAAATGGACAATGAGGACAGAAATAATTACAGCAAACTAAAAGCTGCACTGATAAAAAAGTTTGACTTAACTGCTGAATCATACAGAGCTAAATTCCGTAAGCTCAGGAGAAGCCCTGATATGAGCTATGAGGAGCTAGCCATGAAACAACGTCAGTTTTTAAAATGTTGGTGGAAAGTAATTGAGGCAAACTCTGTTGACAAAATTGAAAATGTGATTTTTTTAGAACAATTTTATTGGGCATGCCCAGCAGAGCTAAAAACCTGGCTAGAGGACTGAGATCCCAAAACAGTGCAAGAGGCTGCTGAGCTCTCAGACCGCTATGCAAAGAGCAGGCCTGCTCTGAGAGCAAATGGGGCAGCCGCGGCAGCGCAGGAAGGGAAAAGCGCACCTTCAGGGTAGCTAAAACCCTCACTGCCTCCACAGACACCAGTTAGCCCCAGGTTTCAGAGAAAAGATTTCTCTGAGAGAAGAAATGAATGTTGGTTGTGTAAAGAAACTGGGCATATTGCTAGACAGTGTCCCAAAAAGGTGAGCAATAATACACAGCAGGGTGCTAGAAAAGAAGTGGGTTGTTTGTGTGTCCCTGGAAGCATGCCAGTGAACATGAGGGAACACATGCACCGAGTCATGGTGAATGGTGTACAGACGCAAGCATTAAGAGACACAGGGGCATCCCTGACAATGGTAAAAGGGGATCTGGTAGAGCCTGGTCAGCTTATACCCAATAAATACATCACTGTCCAAGGGTTCACTGGTGAAGAGAAAACATTACCCCTCGCTAGTGTTCTCTTAGACTGGGGGGAAACGGGGGGAACTGTGCAACAGGTGGCTGTAGCTAAAACATTAGCAGCGGATGTGATCCTGGGCAACAATCTAAAACGGGATGGTATGTGCAGTTACTCATAGCCAAGTGGCAAGGGAAAATTGTAGTTCCCTGAACCCCACAGAAGCCATATTGAAAACCACTGAGAGGCTGGTTCCCCAGTCTGTGTCTCCTAATATGGAGATTAATGAAAAGGGGGCAGAAATTTCCCCAGTAAAAAGTAACCACACAGCTACAGAGGGTTACTCCAAAGAGGGAGGGGTGACCCATTGTCCGAGGGTTGGGATTGACAGTGATCCTGAGTGCCCTGATGCTAGTGCTAGGGATCCTAGTTTAGCGACTGAAGGGGACCTGTCCCATGCCTTGTGACTGTGTGAAGGGTTTGCAGCTACTCAGAGGAGTGACTCTAGTTTAGAGAAGCTGAGGGCTTGGGCAGACTCTGATGGAGCACAGGGGGGTGACGGCAGACATAAGGTTTATTTGAAAAATGGACTTATGTATACTCAGGCAGTACAGACAGAAGGAGGGATGCTAGGCAGACAGCTTGTCATTTCCCAAGGGTATCATAGGCAGTTGCTCAAGATTGCACATGATATTCCCTTGTCTGGTCATCTGGGAATCGCACGCACTATGCAGCGGTTAGCCCAGAATTTCTACTGGCCTAACTTTGCCCAGCAGGTGAAGGAGTATTGCAGGTCTTGTCACCAGTGCCAAGAAATAGGAAAGGTGGGCAAGAAAACCCAAGCCACCCTGATTCCATTGCCCATAGTGGAGGAACCATTCCAGAGGGTGGGAATGGATATTGTGGGGCCTTTAAATACCCCAGCTCCTCAGGGAAGAGATTCATCCTGACTGTAGTGGATTATGCCACCTGGTACCAGAGGCAGTTGCCCTATCCTCACTGAGGACAGACAAAGTGGCAGATGCCTTACTTGGGATTTTCTCCCATGTTGGGTTTCCGCAGGAGGTTATCACTGATTGAGGGGGTTCCTTCATGTCTGACCTGATGAAATGTTTATGGGAGAAGTGTGGGGTGGTGCAGAGATGCATGACACCGTATCACCCACAAGCCAATGGGCCTGTGGAAAGATTCAATAGTACCCTAAAGTCAATGCTCCAGGCATTTACTGAACAGCATGGGAGGGACTGGGAGAAATACCTTCCTCACCTGTTTGCATACAGGGAGGTACCCCAAGAGTTGACCGGATTTTTGCCTTTTGAACTCTTATATGGACGCCAGGTACATGGGCCCCTAGACTTGATCCAGGAGGACTGGGAAGGCAAGCACGCCACCCAGGGAACTCCCATTGTGGATTATGTCCTTAGGTTTAGGGAAAGGCTGAAGGAGTTTATGGAGACAGCCCAGAGCAACCTAGCAGCGGCTCAACAGAAACAAAAAGTGTGGTATGACTGCAGAGCCAGAGCTTGCTCATACATGGTGGGTCAGGAAGTCATGGTCCTTATTCCGGTCCAGAAAGACAAGCTGCAGGCTGAGTGAGCAGGACCGTACAAAGTGGTTAGGAAGGTAAATGACGTGAACTAACATACAAAACAAAACAAAAAAAAGTGTGTGTTTGGGTTAACTGAACTGAATGGGTAACTGAAAAGTCATCTAGGTGTAAATCTCAGGTGACTGAAAGGACTTAACTGTTGTGAGGTTTAAATTACTTATAGAAAGATCTGGTAAGTAGGGGGAGTGGCTTAGCTAGAAAGAAGCTACATTTAAAGACTGCCTTAGAAAGATTCTGCTAATAGCTTAGCAGAAGACTCTAGGAGAAAGGACTGCTGTGTGACTGAACTTCTCTGCTGGGACTAAAGTAGAAGAACTTTTGTATTTAGACCTTTAATTTAGGGTAAAAAAACTAACATACAAAACAAAACAAAAAAAAGTGTGTGTTTGGGTTAACTGAACTGAATGGGTAACTGAAAAGTCATCTAGGTGTAAATCTCAGGTGACTGAAAGGACTTAACTGCTGTGAGGTTTAAATTACTTATAGAAAGATCTGGTAAGTAGGGGGTAGGCTAGCTAGAAGGAAGCTACATTTAAAGACTGCCTTAGAAAGATTTCTGCTATTAGCTTGGCAGAAGACTCCAGGAGAAAGGACTGCTGTGTGACTGAACTTCTCTGCTGGGACTAAAGTAGAAGAACTTTTGTATTTAGACCTTTAATTTAGGGTAAAACTAACATACAAAACAAAACAAAAAAAAGTGTGTGTTTGGGTTAACTAAACTGAATGGGTAACTGAAAAGTCATCTAGGTGTAAATCTCAGGTGACTGAAAGGACTTAACTGTTGTGAGGTTTAAATTACTTGTAGAAAGATCTGTTAAGTAGGGGGAGTGGCTTAGCTAGAAGGAAGCTACATTTAAAGACTGCCTTAGAAAGATTCTGCTAATAGCTTGGCAGAAGACTCCAGGAGCAAGGACTGCTGTGTGACTGAACTTCTCTACTGGGACTATATTGCCCTCCTTCCTTCCCCTCCACCCCCTCACCCAAAGCTAGTTCTATTTTTATAGGCACAGGATTTGACTGACAACAGGAACTTCCTGTTTAGGGGCAGGAAGTGAATGATCACAGAATCACCAAGGATCCACCATCCTAGAAGGGCAAGAGTAGCTCTCCAGCCCCCTCTAGCTGCTGGAGGTCTGCCTCTGAACAAGTAAGCAGTCTACTGAGAAATATAGGATATTCTTGTCTCAGAACAGGACAATCAGGAGCTTAAAGGGCACACAGGCAGAAAATAAGGAGAGAGAGAAAAAAAAACAGAGGAAAGAGTAAGGATTGCAAACAGTTAAGGGGCCAGAAATAAATCATGATTGGAGTGGTGCAGTGCAGTGGCTGTGGAGCAGCAGTCTTCCGGGAGATGTTCTGGAGGATGCGGTGTTGTCCCATCTGCAGGCACCTCTCTGGGCTGAGGGAGGAGGTTGCTCATGTCCAGGTTGAGTTGGCCAGGATTTGTGGGACCTCCTCTTCCATCCAGGGACCACCAGTGCCACTGCCGTTGCCTCAGAGGTTGCCAAGAAAAAGGAGCGGTTGGACCACAGTGGGCTCAGGGAGGGTGAGGGTGGTGGAACAGAGGCACATCCCTCCAGTTGTACCTCCACAATTCCTATGCCATTCTGGCAAAGTGTGGTTCCTCTTAGAGGCACCTACAGTGGAGACCAAGGAGGATGTTGGGAACCTCCACAAAGGAGACCCACAGGAGGGTGGCAGGGGACCCTGTAGGGAAGGAAACAACTCCTGGTGGGGACTCCATTGTTAGGAAGGTAGAACTGGGCAAGGAAGGGAGAGGAGGTAGAGGTGCCTGCCTGGCGCCATGGCTTGAGGGACAGGAGCGAATCCTCAGGATTGCGGAGCAGCTGCACAGGGGAGGGAGCTGGATGTCATTGTCCACTTAGGGCAAATGACCTGGCTAAGAAAGGGATTAGAGAGTGCAGGAAGAGTTTGTGGAATTGGGAGGGCCTTCAGTCAAGCAGCACGACGGTAACCTTCTCGGAGGTGCTACCCATCTATGGCATAGGAGAGGCTATGGTGTTCCTGCACTCATGGAATTCTAATCAGTGGTTGAAAACTGGTGTGGAGCTCAGGGATTTGGCTTCATTGGGGACTGGGGTCCACCTGGAGTGATGCAAGCCTATACTGGCATGATGGGCTGCATCTGTCCGGAGGGGAACCAGGATCCTAGGTGATAGGTTTAAATGCTTCATTGGCAAGCTTTTAAACTAGCCAAGGGGGGAGGCACTGGAAAGGAGCAGGAAAATCCTAGCCCCCAAACAATCACGGTAGTAAGTGTGGCAAACACCAACATGGAGGTGTCGATAGGGAGAAGGGCGGGGTAAATGGAGAAAGTGACAAAGGCAAGAAAGACAGGGATGGGGCAAAAGGGGGTAAGGCCATCAGGAAATGGAGGGTAATGAGTACCAATGCCCGTAGTCTGGGCAACAAGCTCCCTGAGCTGGTGGCCTTAATGGAAGAGGGATGCCTGGATATCGTAGCAGTCACAGAAACATGGTACACAGAGAACCATGACTGGGATGTTAACATACCAGAGTACATAACCTACAGGAGAGACAGGCAGGGGAGAAGAGGGAGGAGTAGCTCTCATGTAAAGGAAGGGATAAAAGCAACTGAACAAAAGAGTAAACAGGGAGGAGAGGAGGCACTGTGGGTCACCTTGGAGACTGGAAAGGGCACCACAATCCTAAAGGGGTTGTGTACAGACCCCATGTCAGGAGAAGGAAATGGACAAGGATATGATGGAAGGCATTCTTAGAATGGCAGAGAAAGGGAGATACTGTTGATGGGAGACCTGAATATGCCAGATGTTAACTGGAGCACATTTGCTGCAGCGACATCCAAGAGCAGGGCCATTCTTGATGCCCTACAGGTGGCAGGCATTAGACAGCTAGTTTCGAACCCACTTGTGAGGGAGCAATCTTAGACCTTGTACTCTCAAACGGGGCAGAGAGGATCTCAGATCTAGAAGTGGGTTGCCATCTGGGGACAAGTGACCATCAAACAGTGTGGTTCACGTTAAACTCAGCTACAGAGTCAAGCTACAAAAGTGAGGGTACTGGACTTTAGGAGGCTGACTTTGGCAAGATGGGAGAGTGCTCAGAAAAGCACTAGCAAACAGGCTAGAAGGAGGTGTGGAGCAACAATGGGGAATTATCAAAACTGCCATCACAGAGGCAACAAGCCTTTGTGTGAAGCAAATAAACAAATCAAAACGAAAGAAAAGCCACTATGGTTCTCAAGAGAGGTGGCTGTGAAAGTCAGGAAGAAAAGATAGCATTCCAGAAGTATAAGGAAACACAGAAGGAGCAGGACAGAGCTGTACCAGTTAAGGCAGAAAGAAGCAGGGAGGAAGTCAGAATAGCAAAGGCCCAAACTGAGGAAAAGATAGCCAACTCAGTTAAGAAGGGGATAAAACCTTTATAGGTACATCAGCGAGCGAGAAAGACAAAGGGAGGATAGTGAGGCTGAATAGAATAACAAGTGGGTGGGCAGAGGGGACAGTGAAAAGCAGGAATACTGAACGAATATTTCTGCTCAGTATTCACAAAAGAGGAGGGGAAGTGCCTAATCCAATTAACAGAAACACTCTTGATAGGGGGTCGATCCCAGTCCTTTCACAGAAGAAAGGGTTCTGCAAGAACCCTAAAACTGAAGGTGGACAAGCAATGGGGCCTGATGGAATTCACCCCAGAATTCTAAAAGAATTAAGGGAGAAACTAGTGAAACCACTGGCTGCTCTTTTTAATAAATCATGGGAGGATGGTGTGGTACCCGAGGACTGGAGGAAGGCGGATGTGATTCCCCTTCACAAAAGTGGGACCAAGACAGAGGCAGGAAACTACAGACCTGTCAGTCTGACCTCTGTGGTAGGGAAAGTGATGGAGTCACTTCTGAAGGAAAGAATAGTTGAGTACCTAGAGGTCAGTGGAGCACAGGATCCAAGGCAGCATGGGTTCACAGCGGAAGGTCATGTCAGACTAATCTAATAGATTTCTTTGACTGGGTGACCAAAGCAGTAGACTAGGGAGGGCTGTGGACATGGCCTACCTAGACTTTAGCAAGGCATTTGGACACAGTCCCACACAAAAGATTATTAGTCAAATTAACCAGCCTGGGAGTGGGTCCCAGGGTGGTAGCCTGGTAAAACATTGGCTGGACAACAGGACACAGAAGGTAACTGTAAATGGAGTCCACTTGAAGAAAGGGCGGTTACTAGTGGGGTACCGCAGGGTTCAGTATTGGGTCCAGTCCTTTTTAATGTCTTCATCAGTGGCATTGCAGAGGGACTGGAAGGAAAAGTATGCCTTTTTGCAGATGACACAAAGATCTGCAACAGGGTTGATACACAAGGAGGCGTGGAAAGGATGAAAAGGGACTTGGCAAGGTTGGAGGAATGGTCGGACGTATGGCAGCTAGGATTCAATGCAAAAAAGTGCAAAATAATGCACCTGGGAAACAAGAACCCAGGGGAAGAATACACAATGGGTGGGGAGGTAGTAACAACAACAAAACAGGAAAGGACCTGGGGTAATCATATCAGATGACCTTAAGGTTTAAGCAATGTGAGAAGGCAGTAGGGAGGGCGGGGTATACTGGGATGTATAGGGAGAGGCATCAGCAGCAGAAAACAGGAAGTTGTTATCCCTCTGTACAGACAGTTGGTGAGACCCCATCTGGAATACTGTGTCCAGTTCTGGAGACCCCATCTCCGCATGGACATAGACAGGATAGAGGCAGTCCAGAGGAGGGCAACTAAAATGGTGCAGGGTCTGCAAGAGAAGCCGTATGAGGAGAGACTAAAGGATCTTAATATGTATACCCTTGAGGAAAGAAGGGAGAGGGGGGACATGATAGAAACTTTCAAGTACCTCAAGGGAATCAACAAAGTCCAAGAGGGTAGCATCTTTCAGAAAAAGAGACTTGCAAGAACAAGGGGACACAATTTAAAGATAGAAGGAGGGCGGTTCAGGGGCAATGTGAGGAAGTATTATTTCACAGAGAGGGTAGTGGATGCATGGAACAGCCTTCCTGAGGAAGTTGTGGAGTCTAAAACTGTGGGAGAATTCAAGAATGCATGGGACAGACATAAGGCAATTCTTGTGGGGGGCAGGAAGATATAGGCTGTTGGTTAAATAGGATCTGCAGCCTATCCTGTAGGTAGGGAAATGGGCAGACTAGATGGGCCTAGCGGTCCTTATCTGCCATCAAAGTCTATGTTTCTATGTGAACTACATTGTGGAATTACCTGACAGAAGACAGACAGAAAGGATGTACCATGTCAACATGATGAAGCCATATGCAAATAGGGCTGACATGGTGTTTGCAGTGTGTAATCATGAGGAGGGGACAGACAAAGGAAACCCCCTTCTGGATTTGCTGGAAGAGAGTAAGCGGGAGTCCTCTGTGGAGGCAGTAAAATTGTCTCCCCAGCTGACCCTGGACCAGATCCAGAAAGTAAGGGAGATTTTAGTAGACTTGGCCCCGTTTAGTGCCAAGCCTGGACTAACCCCCTTTGTAACACACGATGTGGAGACAGGGACACAGACACCCATACGGCGGACAGCATATTGGGTGTCAGAGGCTGTACAAAAGGACATTAGGAGGGAAGTGGAGGAAATGCTGGATTTAGGGGTAATCCAGAGATCCCACAGACCCTGGGCCTCACCCGCAGTCCTTGTGCCTAAGCCAGATGGCTCTACTTGTTTCTGTGTGGACTATCATAGACTGAATGCTGTCCCGAAGTCAGACACCCACCCGATGCCCCGGACGGACGAACTCCTGGACAAGTTGGGAGGGGTGACCTACCCTACGGCCATTGACCTGACAAAGGGGTATTGGCAGGTAGAGTTGACAGACAGAGCTAGGGAGAGGTCAGCCTTCATCTCTCCGATAGGCTTGTTTGAGTTTAAAGTAATGACTTTCGGAATGAAGAACACCTTGGCCACTTTCCAAAGGTTGGTAAACCAGGTGTTAAATGGTGCTGAGGAGTATGCCATGGCGTACCTGGATGACATTGCCATCTTTAGTGCCAGCTGGGAGGAACACCTATCCCACCTTAGGAAAGTGCTGGGCAGGATACAGAGGGCCGGGCTCACTGTCAAAGCCGGGAAGTGCCAGGTGGCCATGGGAGAAGTGGCATATCTCGGGCATGTGGTAGGCAGGGGACAGCTCCATCCTAACCAAATAAAAATAGAGGTAATCCAGGCGTGGCCCAGACCAGAAACACAGAAGCAGGTCAGGAGTTTTCTAGTGACAGCAGGGTACTACAGAAAATTTGTACCCAATTACAGTGCCCTGGCTGCTCCCCTATCTGACCTGACAAAGAAAAGGATGCCCAAGAAAATTACCTGGGGCCCAGCCTGTGAGGAAGCCTTTACTAGATTAAAGAAGGCACTGTGCAGTGCTCCTGTTTTGACAAGTCCTGACTATAGCAAAACCTTTATAGTTCAAACTGACACCTCAGACATGGATATTGGGGCAGTACAGAGTCAGACATCCAGCCAAGGGACAGATCACCCAGTAGTGTACCGGAGTAGGAAGTTACTTCACAGGGAGCAAGCATACTCCACGTTGGAAAAGGAGTGTCTTGCCATAGTGTGGGCCCTAAAGAAATTAATCATACTTATATGGGCAGCATTTTGTGTTGCAGACTGACCACAACCCCCTGGTTTGGCTGATGCAGATGGGTAAAAACAATGGTAGATTGCTAAGATGGAGTCTTGCTTTGAAAGGGTATGATCTGACAATCGTACATAGGGCTGGAAAACAAAATCAGAACTCAGACGGTCTGTCAAGGGTCTATAAGGAGTGAACTGATTTGGGAAGCTCATCCCATACAGGGGATAGAACCCCCAAATTCAGTCTAGGTGGGGAGGGATGAGATGCTTGGACAGCTGGTTCTGATCACTGTATCATTTTTTTGTAAAATAAAAATGGTTTATGGACTGTTAGGAGAGAGGCTGAGAAATCTGGTGCTCTTGGAGTGACCTCACTCCCCCTCCCCAGGTTTCAGCTGAAAGATGAAAGCCATGAGAAAATGCTGAAACAGCATGTGAGATCATACACACACAGGTTTTAGAGACAGGGTGTTACATGGCAGGCCAGAAGCGAAGTACAGACTTTTCTAAGTTAATTATAGCTTTAGCTGCTAAAAGGGAAATCAGCATCCCTTTTATGCCCTTTCAAGAAGGGGAAACCAGGTTTAGTATCCTGGTGTGAAATCATAAAGATGCTTTCATGTCCTGGAAGGAGGGAGCTTATCATGAGATCAAAGAAATGTCATTTGAAGGACAAGAATCATGCTGAGGATTGCAGAATTTAATTCTTGAAAAAGATATCCTGTTTTTATATAGATATATTTTTTTATATATTCTGACAGGGAGGAGCTTGGTGACCTCATGAAAAATTGGTGGGGAAAACCAGCTTTTAAACATTAATTCTGTTTTCTTTCAGAACACTTTTATCTAGACTCTGACAAAGAAACATCTGTGAGCACTTTAAACAGGTATTTAGAAAGAGACAAATCTAATTAATGTAGTAGGAATTGCACTGTTTAAAACCTTGTTCTTTTAAAAGATTTGTATGTCTTGTGATATAATAGCTCTATATTTTATGTGTTTTACATATTGTTATCTATTTTAGTAAAACTCTTTTTAGAGCTTAATTGGTCTGTCTTTCATTTCTTTCCTTTACAAGTAGAGTATATATGGTTACAGCAGACACTGTGCATAAGCTTGAATTGTGATACCAAACCAGAAAAAGGTTGATTCGAACCCACAAAAACAGACAAGAGGGTTACATTGTTCTGTTAAACTGTTCACAAGACTGCGCTCGGAGGTTGGCACTTTGGGAGTAGAGGGCTGACCTGCTGAGTGGGTTTGTGACATCCTCCACTGGGGCTTTTGGACTGGCGGGACGCTGTTCTGCCACATAGAGCCTTAGCCCTCAGTACCACTGGGCCAGAACAGTAGTTCTCTTATGACCTACCATATGATCATGACCGCATCCCTGAGGAGAAAAAGAAGCCCTATCCCATTCTCACTTTAAGGTACCTCTCACTTAAGGTCACCCAAGAAGGCTAAGTCTCCAACCTATGCCTAATAAAACAAACATTTATCAATGCCAAACATGTTTGCTTGCACACTGTTACAAGTTAGAACAGCATCTTGAGACTATAGGCAGACCTTTCTTACCCCCAGTAGCGATTGTTTCATGGATTTTGGGTTCCACCAACCTAAGGGGTATAGTCCTTCATAATCAGAGTTGGCCATGTGCATTGTGCTGACAGTAGTACTATGCAACTAATAATACATGGCTAGTTTGGGGGCGATATCAGGCAATTAGCATGATTTAACTGGAGCACACTAACTGTCTGAATATGGGTCCATGTTGGCGCAGCACATAGTGACTATGTGCTACACTGACACAGCCTCAGACTGAATATGGCAACACAGATTACATAATATTTGTCAGCAGATAAGGACCACTTGGCACACCCAGTCTGCCCATGTTTCCTACCTACTGTAATACTGCAGGCCCTACCTCGTCTCTGTTTTTACCCCCCCCATTCTGAACTAATAAAATTCCCTTATGTCTATCCCACGCTTTCTCGAACCCCATTACAGTATTTGCTTTGACCACCAGTGCTGGGAGGCTGTTCCATGCATCCACCACTCTTTTTGTGAAGAAGTACTTTCTACCCTTTCACCTGAATCTACCCCCTCCAGCTTCATAGCATGTCTCTTTGTTCTTGAGCATCTTTTTTTCTGAAAAATGCTTTCCTCCTGTACCCTATTAATACCTGTGAGGTATTTGAAAGTTTCTATCATATCCCCTCACCATTCTCTCTCTCTCTCTTCATTCCTCTAGGGTAGACACATTGAGGTCCTTCAGCCTCTCCTCATAGGGCTTTTGATGCAGGCCCAGTACCATTTAAGTTGCTCTCCTCTGGACTGCCTCCATTATTTATTTTATTTTATTGAAATGTTTCACCAGGAGGGCACACTGAACAACAAGTTGCTCATCTCACTGTGCGACCTGGGGGGAGGGGCTACATAGGGTTGTGAAGGATGATCAGTTACAATAGTATGTGGGTAGTACAAACAATACAACATTGTAAGATTGTGCAACAGTTGGAACACAAGGTATTGTACAATAAACAGTAGAGGAACATTGGGTAAATTACAATACATCTCCAAAATCATACAAAAGACCATATGAATGTACAAAACCTATAGAACCATTTATAGTGCATGAGTGCACCAGGAGCAGGCTCGAGGTAGTATGCAAGTGCTGTTGAAGTAAAAACTATGGAGTTAGGTTGTGCACACTGGTGACCCAGAAGGGCAGGTGGAGAAGAGAGGGAGGGAGGGAGAGGCAAGAACTGAATATGAGGAGAAGGGGTAGCCATTTCCTGATTTTCCCCTTCAGGATGTTGAAAACCCTGCCAGGGGAGGGTTATGGTAGGAAGGCAGAAACTGGGGACAGGTACTAAGGGGGGGTTAAAGCAGGAACAGCTGAGGGAAAGGTAATTGTGTGGGGCAGAGTGAGGGAGTAGTTGGAGGAGGAGGTCGATTCAGGGGGGAGGGAATTCCAGATTTTAGGGAAACGATGGGCGAAACCAGTCTGACCAATAAGGGTGGAGTGGCAAGGGAGCGGCAAGGTGCGGGCATCATTTGATCTGAGAGTAGGTGAGGGGAGGTGGAGTGGATAGAGAGGATGAGAGATAGGAGGGGAACCCCCAAACCAGAATTTGGAGGTTAGTTTGGCACAGTGAGAGATGTGTCTGTGAGACAGTGGAAGGAAGGTTAAAGAGCGATAGAGTTCACAGTGGTGGTAGCAGGAAGGGGTGTCCAACTTGGTTAGGGAAGATTTGGGAGCAACACCATAGACTACGTCGCAGTAGTCAAAGATGGGGATTAACATCTTCTGGACAATTTCGCGCCTCGCAGTCAGCGGGATGCAACTATGATTCCTGTACAGAGCACCAAGCTTGGGGTGCAGTTTCTTCAGGATAGCATCAATATGCACAGAGAAGTTGAGGTGCTGGTCCAGCCAAACTCCCAGATATTGAAATGAGGCAGTGTCCTCCAAGATGGTCCCTTCAAGGGTGTGGAAGGTGGGTAGGGCTTGGAGCCTAGAGAGTCTCTGCCTGGTGCCAAAGGTCATTGAGACTGTCTTCTTGGTATTTAGAAAAAGCTGGTGAGAAGCAAACCAGAGCTGAACTTGTTTGAAGTCATGCTGTAAGCTGGTTTGCACAGAAGCAGGGCTTTTGCTGGATCCTTTCAGAGATGTGGTCTCCAGAACTGAACACAGTATTCCAGGTAAGGTCTCAGCAATGTTTTATTCAGTGGTAAAACTACCTCCCACTTTCTGCTGGTTATACCCCTCCCTATACACCTCAGCATCCCACTAGCTCTCCCCAATGCCTTGTCACACTGCTTGGTCAACCTTCAGGTCTTCAGAAATGATAACTCCCAGGTCCCTTTCCTGCTTTGTGGTCGTCGGTACCACCATCCCATCTTGTACTCCACCCCTGGGTTTCTGTGCCCTACGTGCATGATCTTTCACTTCTTCACACTGAATCCCAGCTGTCACTCTTTTGACCACTCCTCAAGCTTTCCTAGATCACTATTCATCCATGCCCTCCCCCCAGACTGCCTACCCTATTGCAGAGCTTTGTGCCATCTGCAAAAAGGCATACCTTCTCTTCTAACCCTTCTGCAATGCCACTAATAAAAACATTAACGAGAACTTGACCCAGTACTGATCCTTGTGGCACCCCGCTAGTTAGTCTCCCTTCCCCAGAGTGAACTCTGTTTACCACCACCCTCTGTCCCCTATCCCCCAACCAATTTCTTACCCAGTTTACCACATTTGGATCCACTCCCAGACTGTTTAGCTTATTTATGAGTATCTTATGTGGAACGGTGTTAAAGGCCTTACTGAAATCCAGATAGACCACATCCACGGTTCCACCCTGATCTACCTCTCTGGTCACCTAGTCAAAGAAATCTATCAGATTTGTCTGATATGACATCCCTGTTTTGAATCCATGTTGCCTAGGATCTTGTAAGTCCCTGGCTTCAAGATAATCCACAATCCTTATCTTCAGTAGTGGTTCAATTAATTTCCCTACCACCGGAGTCAGGCTCACTGGTCTGTAATTTCCAGTCTCCTCCCTGCTACCACTTTTGTGAAGTGGGACTACATCATCCCTTCTCCAGTCCTCCAGAACCACTCCCATCTCCATTGAGTGGTTGAACAGGATAGTCAGAGGTGCAGCTAGCACCTTTCTGAGCTCCTTCAATATCCTGGGATATATCCCGTCTGGCCCCATTGCCTTTTTCACTTTCAGATTTGTAACTTTCCTCATGACTCTCTCCACTGTAAATGGACTTGTGTCCACTTCCATTCCCTCAATGCTCCCGCCCTTATCTGTGGGCCTTCACCTTCCCCTTTCATTGTGAGCACTGTACAAAAGTATTTGTTCAGGACTTCTGCTTTTTCTTGATCTCCCTCCACACACTCCCCCCTCCCCCCTTAATCTTACTATTCCTCTCCTGATCTTTCTCCTTTCACTTACATAACTAAAAAAAAGTCTTGTCCCCCTTTTTCACTGCCTGGGCTATTTTCTCCTCTGTTTAAGCTTTTGTGCACCTGACTGTTTTTCCTCCCTCCCCTCTGCTTCTCCTGATACTCCTCCCTATCTTCCTCCCTCTGTGACTGCTTATATCTTCTGAATACTACAGATACTTGTTTGCTGATCATTTGTTAGAGTAGTAATAATATTGCAGTTTGTTCTAACCTGCCTTCTTTGCAGCATGGACAGTTCTGTTTGTTTCCATCATCTTGGTCCTGGACTGTCAGAATGGGCCAATCAGTACATTTGGGACTCTAAAATGGAGCCTGCCTACAGGGGCTTGGTGGGGCCAAAACTTGTAGGAATTGTAGTTTTGGGATTTTGGCACCTAAAATAACCTGGAGGGGGAGCCCTTGCTGTGACTGACAGACAGATAAGCCAACCAAACCTTTTGGATCTTGGGGAAAGTCCCACACTGCTTGCAGTTTCAGTTAGATCTGAGTTGGGAAGTGAAGAAGTAACTGCTCGAGATAGTTCGAGCAACAATCCATAGTGGATTCGCACAGGAGAACTGTGGAAAGGCCTGCGTTTGGCCTGCATGCCTGCCTGCTGTTCCTGAGAGGGAACTTGTGCTTTTTTTTTTTGGACCGAATCTGAATTTGGAGAGCAAATTAAGCCACTGAATTGTGACCAGGCTTTAACCTGAAGAAGACTGAAAATTTGTTGAATGCGATCGGCCTGTCAGGACTTCCAGCTACCTCTGAACTCCCGGATTGTGCAGAGACTCTGTAATTGCGACTGGAGAGCCATTTGCCTGGTACAGTAGAATTTTCTTACATGTGAATGTGCTGTGTGCTTCTAATGGGTCGTGATTTGGTTCCCCACTGTGTGTCTGAACTGTGTTTTGCTTGCTGGAGGCTGTATCCAGCTCCATGGACTGAATCCATATCCATTTCCGTTTGCCTGGGCCCTGCTACACTGGGCCAGCCAGAATACCTGCTACGCAGAGAAAATCTGTGATGAGAAACCGGCCTGGGGATCAGCCCCCTACTCAACGCCTTGAACAGGAACAATGCCTCGGTGATTCGTGTGCACCCTACTTCTCTGGGCACTCCAGCTCAACAGCCTGCAGTCTCAATTTCATCCTGCCTGTGTCCAGTATTGAGCATCGTGAGTAAACATCAGGGTAGCTCCCTGCAACAACAGCTAAATCTAAAAGTGTTGCCATCTGATTGTCTTGTTGCCTTTTCTTTCACGAACTGAGCCCTCCGGCTCCTGATTACAAATAGTGTGTGTTGTGCATGTTGCTTTCTTCCAACACAGGGCCCCAACCAGCTGCAACATTCCTGGCTAGCCCACCATTTTCCTACCTGGGTACCCGGAGTGTGTGACTGTGTAGGGACTCTGAACTGCATGCATAACTGTCTGATTAATATAGCTTTTAAGCAAATCAACCTGATTACGCCCTTCCCTTGTTCAAGTCCCCTGAATAAATCAGATTTAACTTTGTTTGCATTTAACCTGACTGTGATTCCAGTTTGTGCCAAAAGTATTGTACTGTTGCTATTTTCTGTGCTTAACCTTGTTTTACAGGGGGTCCCCATGGTCAAGCTAGAGGAACCAGCCCTGGTGGTAAGTGCAAACAGTGTGGATAATTGCCTGGTGAATAAGGGTTATTGTGTATTGTTCAGGCCACTAGAAGGGAAAGAGGGGTTACAGTGTCCCAGAGGGCTGTGCCCAGGTTAGCTTGACCACTAACAACCCTGACCTCCTGGTGGAGGCACCGGTTTCATTACCCAGGCCCCTTAACCTGCTACTAGCCAAGCAGGCAGGGGTATTAGCCCTTGGGATAGCACCACTTAGGGGTTACACAGGTTTAAAAAAACAGGACAATAAGGGAGGCTTTTCTTTATTGCAAGGACTTACACTGAGGATTGGGCACCCCAGTTCCATGGTGTTGGTTGGTGGCACTTGGATGGATACTCCAGTGTCACATCCTGTTTGGGGGGGTTTAACCAGCAACGGGGTAGGTACCTCATTGTTGGACTGTGCCAGAGGGGTTGAAATCTGGGTTAGGTGGGAGTGGATAAACCAGCGGTGGAGTTGAGCACCTCCCACATGTCCAAATGGAAACCTGGGTCGGTTGAGAGTGGCCCACTGTTTTGCTACCTGACGGCATTAATATGAAAGGATGCAGCTGCAGTGTGATAGGTCCAACTGCATCCTTTCATATGTGAGAAGTTTCTGTCCATTATCCAGTGAAGTAGCATCAACAGCAGCCTGTCAGGACTGGGTGTTGACTCACACACCTTCTGCCAGGTTCAGCTGCATTGGCTGCTACAGCACACACTTCCCCTGCCCCTACACTGCTGGAGTGGCTCCAATATGTTTTACTTGCACATGCACACAAGCAAACGTAAAATATAAAGTAAATAAAGTCACAAACAAGAATGTCTTTGCGTCTCTGTACAAAGGAGGTCTGTACTTCGTCAGGAGCATTTTCAAAACATAACTGACATGACTTCTGGTAAGAATTACAATCTTTCTCATATTCAGAACTGGTTTCAATCAAATGTCAGATATCGGCACAGATTACAGACCACAAGCTTCTGGAGCATCATCTTCATGTATCATCAAAAGGTTCAGAACTCAGTGCAGGATGCATACAGAATAAATTGGCCGCTTCATACAGTACATAGACAGACTGGCCAATACCATAAGTAAAGCCTCGTCCCAGGTCACTACCTCTACGCCAGGAAGGACCTCACCTACTGTAGATTTTTCATCCTTAACACATGTCCCTGGAGAGTTTAGGGGGGAACAGTCATCACAAAGGGCCCCACACTCACATGGGTCTGTCCCAATGCTGTCTATTGGTGCAAAACAGTTTGTTTACTTTACTGTTTACGGTATTACAGCAGATTGCAACAGACTAATTTTGCTTACTCCCATTGCTGCAGTACTGCTTTGATGCTAGCTTCAGGGGATTCTGGGATTTGTAGTTACAGAAGATGTCAGCATAGAAGTAAACAGAATTAGTCTGATACAATCTATTTTACTACAGTTAACAGTAGGCGAACCAAAATGTTTTTGCACACAGCGTGCACAGTGGGACCAGCCCCACACTTGAGTGTGGGCCTTGGTACTGTCTGTTCCTTTTTAACCAGAGCTTCTCTTTAAAAAGATCATGCTGAAGTGCTCCCTTTATTATAGTAAGTGCTTTACCATTTATTTTAACTTGCTCCTGGTGTACAGGTAGTGACCTGGGAAGTGGCACTACTTATGGTATTGGCCTGTTTGTTTGTTTGCACTGTATGAGCTTGTCAGACTAATCTAATAGACTATTATGACTGAGTAACAAGAGAGCTGGATATGGGTCATGCTGTAATTGTCCTGTACTTGGACCTCAGCAAGGCCTTTGATTCAGTGCCTCCTGGGAGGCTGGGGGGAGAAGCTGACTGCTGTGGGGGTGGGGATGAAGCTGAAAAACTGGATAGGAACTGGCTGCAAGGGAGGCTGCAATGGGTGGTAGTGGGGGGGGGCACCCGACACTTAGACCAGTGACGAGCGGTGTGCCGCAGGGCTCAGTGATGGGCCCGGTGCTATTTGGGCTCTTTATCTCAAATATTGCACACAGAGTTGGGACCAGGGTTAGTCTGTTCGCAGATGATACCAAAAGGTGAGCAGTGGTGGACAAAGAGGATGGATGGAAACAACTACAAGGGGATCTAACCAAACTGGAGGTATGGTCGGAGAAGTGGCAGCTGGGATTCAGTGTGAAAAAGTGCAAGGTTATGCACTTCAGGGCAAAGAACCCAAGGAGGGACTATTGGTTGGGAGGGGTGAGGCTTGGGATCACTGAGGAAGAGAAGGACCAAGGGGTGTTGGTAACAGGGAGCATGAACAACTCTGCCCAATGCAGGAAAGCAGCAGCTAAGGCAAACAGGATGCTGGGCTGTATTGCAAGAGGTTTCTCGTCCAGGCATAATGAGGTGATCCTGCCCCTCTACAGATCTTTGGTCAGTCCACACTTAGAGTACTGTGTGCAGTACTGGCAGCCTTATCTGAAGAGGGATATTAATTTACTGGAAGGTGTGCAACGGAGGGCAACAAAAATGTTACAGGGCATGGCAAGGCCTATGAGGACAGGATGAATGAGCTGAATATGCACACGCTGGAGGAGAGGAGGGATGGGGGGATATAATTGAAATGTTCAAGTATTTGAGGGGGATAAACAAAGCTAACACTGAAGGGGTGTTTAAACTGAGGAAGGGTAAGGACATGAGGGGGCACAGACTGAGACTGGAGGGCGGAAGATTTAGTAGGGAGATGAGGAGGCACTACTTCACGGACAGGGTGGTGTCTAAATGGAATGCTCTACCAGAGAGTGTGGTATCATGTAAGACAGTAGGAAGCTTTAAGAGGGCGTGTGACAGAGCACAAGGGGTGGAGGGGGCTGAGGCCGTCATGGGAATGACAGATGGGAAGGGGGTTGGGGCAGCTGCAATCTAGGGGGCTAGCTGCACACTGGGGCAGATGTTGATAGACCAGGTGGTCTGTTTCTGCTGGCAGAATCGTATTTTCGTATGTATGTAACAGTAAGACTTTTTTCTGAGAGTTAAGTTCCACAGCAGACTCCTTTAAAAATATCACTCTAAACCCTGACAAAATAAAAAACTAATGTAAAAGATTTATAGCCTCAGGGACCAGAAATAATTGATTCACTGGGCAGCTGATCACATGTTATGTCTGCTGAGCTTGTTGTAACATACTGTGGTTGATGCTCCAGAGTATTTCTACCCTTTAGATGTGCCATTGGCATACAGACCCATAGCTGAAGGAAATATTAGAGGGGTAGGAGGTGGAGAGCAGTCAGATAGGTGGAGGGTTCCAGTCCACTGATTGGTTAAGCTGGGGGTCCAGTCAACTACTCACTGAACATTCACCAACTGAGTTCACTGGACAACTGATTATATGCGTGTTTGTTTTGCTTACTGTAATGTACTATGGCCAATGCTGTTGGAGTATTTCCACCCCTTAGAAGTGTCATGGGCATGTGGAGCCCTAGTTAAAGGAGATACTGCCTGGAATCCTTAAAATATTGAGATGAATTCTGATGTGCCTCCTCCTCCAACTCAAGCAATCAATAGTCCCTTGGCACAGAGGTGAGGAAGTACCCGAGGGAAACCTCTGGCGGTCCAAGACCATGGGGCACCTTCGCTCCAGGCATGAGAGTTAGGAAGCTAGCATGTTTTTGGGCTAGGCAGAATTTGTTAGTCTGATCTTGGATGTATGATTCAAAGCAGAAGGAAGTCCAACAGCCCATGGTTTTAATCATGTATACTGATAATGTTTTCTAGATGCTGTAGTTGTAGTGCTTCTCTGGAATGAATGACCTGAAAAAGAAAAAGGGTTTAGGTTATGTCTTGATAGTACAATCTGCAGATGTTGGGCAAACCAGGAGGAAGTCATGATGGTTCTTTTGTCCATCAGGAAGAGGGGCTGATGTGGTAGTCTGAAACATAGAATTTGATGGTAGATGAGGACCGCTTGGTCCACCCAGTCTGCCCATTTTTTCCTACCTACAATATCACCACAGACCCTACTTGAGCTACAGCTCTTTCTCCCTGCCCCATCCCCTTTCCACTATGATTCCCTTGTGCCTATCCCATGCATTCTTGAACTCCATCACTGTTTTCGACCCCACCACCTCCACTGGAAGGCTGTTCCAGGAATCCATCACTCTTACCATAAAGTAGTACTTCCTCACATCGTTCGTGAATCTACACCCTCCAGCTTCATAGCATGTCCCCTTTTTCTTCATCATCTTTTTTTCTGAAAAATACATCCCTCCTGTACTCAGGGTGTGCACATTGAGGTCCTTTAGTCTCTCCTCATAGAGCTTTTGATGCAGACCCTGCACCATTTTAGTTGTCCTCCTCCGGACCGCCTCCACTCTGTCTATGTCCTTCCAGGTATGTGGTCTCCAGAACTGGACAGAGTATTCCAGGTAAGGTCTTACTGGTGATCTATACAGAGGCAACACAACCTCCTTCTGCTAGTGCTACCCCTCCCTATGCACCCCAGCATCCCATTAGCCCACCTGACTGCTTTGTCACACTGCCTGGCTACCTTTAGGTCATCAGATATGATTACCCCCAGGTCTCTTTCCTGCTTGGTAATTGTCAATACCACTCCACCAATTTTGTACTCTGCCCATGAGTTTCTGTGCCCTAAGTGCATTATTTTGCACTTTTTCATAATGAAACTCAGATGTCATACCCTCGACCACTATGACTACTCCTCTAAATCTCTCAGGTCTCTGCTCATCCTTTCCAACCCCTCCCCCGGAGTATCCACCCTATTGCAGATTTTGGTGTCATCATCAAAGAGGTAGTCCTTTCCTTCCAGCCCCTCTGCAATGTCACTTATAAAGACATTAAAGAGGACCAGTCACAGTATTGATCCCTAAGGCACCCCGCTGGTCACCCTCACTTCCTTGGAGTGAACTCCATTTACCTTCACCCTTTGTCTATCCTCTAACCAATTTCTTATCCAGTTTACCACCTCTAGACCAACTCCTAAGCTACCCAGCTTGATTACTAGACTCCTATGTGGATCAGTGTCGAAAGTCTTACTGAAATCTAGACAGGCCATCCACCGCTCCACCCTGATCTAACTTCTTTGCCACCCAGTCAAAGCAATCTATCAAATTCCTTTGACATGACCTCCTCCCCACAAGAGAACCCATGCTGCCTCAGGTCCTGTAACCCAATAGATTCAAGAAATTCTACAGTCCTTTCCTTCAGCAGTGATTCCATTAACTTTCCACCACTGATGTCAGGCTGACTGGCCTATAATTGCCAGCCTCTCTGTGAAGTGGGATTACATATGCCCTCCTCCAGTCCTCCAGAACCACTCCTGTTTCCAGTGAGCTATTAAATAGGACTGTCAGAGTTCCAGCCACTACCTCTCTGAGCACCGTAAATACCCTTTCATACCGGGTGGAAAGAGAAACCACAACAGTGCAGTCAAAACCACACTGTCAAAATAGCAAAAGCTAATACACCTACAGGGATAGTATAGCATAGGTCAGGTTAGTGCTATCCCTATAGCTATATTGCTGTTGGGAGAAGAGGAGAAAGGGATGAAGCCTGTACTTGGAGGGGTTCCACCGAACAGCTGCTGTGGTGCAGCGGACAGAGCCACAGGCAGGGAGGATGGTGGCACGTCAGTGGACCGTGGGCTGGGAAGGCAGAAAAATAAGCCTTTTGTCTCTTGGGCTTCTTACAGCTCTTTTAAGGACTCTGCCATTCTTGCCATGCGGCATGTCGCAGGACACCACCACTGGGGTTACAAGGGGGCTCCACAACCTGCCTTAAACCCTTCCCCTCCACTAATCTCCACCAGGACCTGCTGGGAGCTCTGTTTGGGAGCCAGGACTGCACCCACCCACCCAGCACCACTCTCAGTCAATCCATGGGCTGGGAAGATGGGGCAAAGAAGCCTTTTGTCTCTCGGATTTCTTACAGTCATTTTAAGGACTCTGCCACTCTTGTCACATGGCACACCACAGGATACCACTGCCAGGGTCACGAGGGGGCTCCACAACTTTCCATTACCTCCTCCCTCCCCATCACCACCAGGACCTGCTGGGAGCTCTGTTTGGAAGCCAGGACTGCATCCACCTCCAGCACCAGTCTGTGCCAATCCATGGGCTGGAAAGGTGGGACAAAAAAGCCTTTTGTCTCTCGGACTTCTTACAGCCATTTTAAGGACTCTGCCACTCTTGCCACATGGCATACCACAGGACACCACCACCAGGGTTGCAAGGGGCTCCATGGCCTGCCTTAACCCCCTCACCTCCACTGATCACCGCCAGGACCTGCCAGAAGCTCTGTTTGGGAACCAAGACTGCAACCACCCCCCAGCACTACTCTGAGCCAATCCATGGGCTGGGAAGGTGGGACAAAGAAGCCTTTTGTCTTTTGAGCATCTTACAGCCATTTTAAGGACTCTGCTGCTCATGCCATGTGGCACACTGTAGGATGCCACCGCCGGGGTCACGAGGGGGCTCTTTGACCTGCCTATACCTCCTACTGGTCACCACCAGGACCTGCCAGAAGTTCCGTTTGGCAGCCAGGACTACATCCACCCCCCCAGAACCACTCTCAGCCAATCCATGGGCTGCTCGCTATACTTCATGGCCAGCCACTGAAGTGGCCCATCCATGCAGCAGCCTGTTCACACAAAGGACCCTTGTGCTAAGGACATTGAGGAGTCTGCCTGGAGTCAGCCGTGAATCAGCCACTAGGCCGGTACATTGCTCCCCAGACCTACGCACACTGCTACCGAACTTCCCTTAGCTGTAAGCTCCTGTGTACTGTAGCTGGCTGCACCTGTATGTCAGTCTCTGGTAATGTTAGTCTGTGCAAGTTGCTCTCACTTTACTGCTACATTAGCTCTCTTAATCAGTGGCCCAGTGGTGCTGAGGATTGAGGCGCTGGACGCCACACCTCGCGCGATGTTGGCGACCCGGGTTCAGGAATGGACCCGGGTGGCTGGGGGTCAGCAGGGGAGGGAAGAGACTGAGCATCGGAGGACTGCTCTCTCTTCCTGGGGAGAGTTAGGGTTGTGGATCGCTCAACGAACGCTCTCTGGCAGAGGCTGAGGGGTAGCCAAACGTAGCATTGCAAGGCATAACTTCAGGGGTGGAGCCACAGCATGTGTTACCTAGGTAACTGAGGGTAACCGCGCTCCACAGGGGGAGGAGGAAAAAACACGTAAAAACCCCGTCTCCGCTGATAGGCGAAAACACCTTCACCCTCAGTCCACACTCACGTTGTCAGGCTCGGGTCCTCTCCGCTATCCTTCCCCTCTCTGGCCCGGTAGCTCAATACTCATAGAAAGAGCACCCTGGTTGGGGGCCACCCTTCCCCGGAGGGCAGACCCGGGGGATGCCCGGTGCCAGGGAGAAGCGGAGAAGGACACAATGGCCACGCTGGGAGGTAGAGAGTGCGTTGGGTGGGTCGCTGGAGAGAGTTCGGCAGGGTGGGTGAATAAATAGAGTTCGAAAAAAAAAAGGTCTCTTAACATAGAAACATAGAAACATAGACTTTGACGGCAGATAAGGACCGCTAGGCCCATCTAGTCTGCCCATTTCCCTACCTACAGGATAGGGCGCAGATCCTAGTTAACCAACAGCCTATTTCTTCCTACCCCCCACAAGAATTGCCTTATGTCTGTCCCATGCATTCTTGAATTCTCCCCCAGTTTTAGACCCCACAACCTCCTCAAGGCTGTTCCATGCATCCACTACCCTCTCTGTGAAATAATACTTCCTCACATTGCCCCTGAACCGCCCTCCTTCTATCTTTAAATTGTGTCCCCTTGTTCTTGCAAGTCTCTTTTTCTGAAAGATGCTACCCTCTTGGAGTTTGTTGATTCCACTGAAGTACTTAAAAGTTTCTATCATGTCCCCCCTCTCCATTCTTTCCTCAACGGTATACATATTAAGCTCCTTTAGTCTCTCCTCATACAGCTTCTCTTGCAGACCCTGCACCATTTTAGTTGCCCTGCTCTGGACTGCCTCTATCCTGTCTATGTCCTTGCGGAGATGGGGGTCTCCAGAACTGGACACAGTACTCCAAATGGGTCCTCACTAACTGTCTGTACAGAGGGATAACAACTTCCTGTTTTCTGCTGATGATGCCTCCTATACATCCCAGTATACCCCAGCCCTCCCTACTGCCTTCTCACATTGCTTGCTAACCTTAAGGTCATCTGATATGATTACCCCAGGTCCCTTTCCTTTTTGTTGTTGTTACTAACTCCCCACCCATTGTGTATTCTTCCCTGGTTCTTGTTTCCCAGGTACATTATTTTGCACTTCTTGCATTGAATCCTAGCTGCCATACTTGACCATTCCTCCAACCTCTCAAGTCCCTTTTCATCCTTTCCACGCCTCCTGTGTATCAACCCTGTTGCAGATCTTTGTGTCATCTGCAAAGGCATACTTTTCCTTCCAGTCCCTCTGCAATGTCCCTGATGAAGACATTAAAAAGGACTGGACCCAATACTGAACCCTGTGGTACCCCACTAGTAACCCCCCTTTCTTCAGAGTGGACTCCATTTACAATTACCTTCTGTGTCCTGTTGTCCAGCCAATGTTTTACCCAGGCTACCACCCTGGGTCCCACTCCCAGGCTGGTTAATTTGACTATTAATCTTTTGTGTGGGACTGTGTCAAATGCCTTGCTAAAGTCTAGGTAGGCCATGTCCACAGCCCCTCCCTGGTCTACTACTTTGGTCAACTAAACAGCAAGAAAAACACGGCACCAACCACTTCCAAATAATTCTGTATTGTGTAGAACAAACAATCACATCACAATGCAGTAACGCCAAGCAAGAACATAACAGCTCCCAAAACAAAGAAAACGTCTGACCGGTTTCGCGCCGAAAACAGCGCCTCCTCAGGGACACATACACAACATAGTAACCACCACGTAATAAAGAAATCATTTAAAGTGACATTGCACCCAATTAATAAAACGTGATTAAAGTGTAATCAAAAAGAAAACATTCAGGAGTTGGAACGGTTCAATATACCAATCTAAATATACAATAATATAAAATATAAATAAATTATCATATTTAGCCCAAGAAACATTATAAAAATACTGGTCACAGTTCATTTATCCATAGCAAATAAATAACAAAACAGCAGGATTCTGGCTAGATCACACACCGCACGCCCCCTCAATTCATAAGAAAAATTCCTTAAACAGAAATTTAACAGAGGCAAATACCATAAAAAATAAGTTCACCTTAAAAAGGGACCTAAATCAAATGAATCATTTAAACCTGGGTATTGCAAAGCATCCAAGGTATAGATCCAATATGCTTCCCTCCGTAGGATCTTCACATCCAAATCTCCCCCACGGGGTCCAATTAGAACCCTTTCTATTGCACAAAATGAAAAACAATGTGCAACCAAACCAGAACCCTGCTGTATGTGTTGCACTAAAGCATTCTTTATATTTTGGCAATGAATGTCACTCAAATGTTCACACACTCTCTGTCTGAAGACTCGTGAAGTCTTTCCTACATAAAATGCACCACATCTACATGTAGCCAAATAAATGACTCCCACAGATGAACAGTTAATAAACTGTCTAACATCATAAGATCTATTAATATTAGTCGTTGAAAAAGTTTGGTCACCCAGTCAAAGAAATCTATTAGCTTCGTCTGACATGACCTTCCCGCTATGAACCCATGCTGCCTTGGCATGCCTCTTAATCAGCATATTTGAGTACCTACTGCTTTGTTTGTCTCGTTAATTACCTTGACTACCCCCACTGCAGCACCTGGTTAGTGTGCTCAATTTATTCAACTGCAGCTCCAATCTGCACAGCAGCTGATTAACGTGCTCCTACTTCCAGGCATGCCTTTGTCTTTCACTTGCTTTAGGCAGCTAGTTCCTTTGCCCTGAGTTACTCCTTGCCCAGTATAGGGCTTATGGACGAAGCTTTACATACTTCTGTCTAGACATTAGCTAGGTTCCTTTGTTTATTGCCTACACTCTTTCCTCAGTTGCTCACTCCTGACTGCAATTTTATCTTTCTACCAGTCTCTACCTGGCCCTTGTTTCCTGTGTCTCCCTTCACTCATGTCTACCCCATCCCATACACGCCTATCTCTGGGTCAGTACCTTCTGAGCCTCAAATTACCCTCTATCTTTTAATCCCCCTGCACTATGCTCCTCTTGCTAACTATATTTTCTACCTTCCTCCACCTTCTCCTCCACTCCTCCCCTCCCCGTCTCTCCCTCTATTCCACTGCCATCTTTCCCTCCCCCTCTTTCCTCTCCTCTTATCTCCCCCCACCTGCCCCACTTCCCCTTTCTCCCCCTCTCCTCCACCTTCTTCACCCGTACCAGGTTAAAACAGTGCTTCCTATATAGTGCCATCTAAACCATGCTGTAATGATCGCGTATGCCTGAATAGCGACAGGGGTAGGACAGCGAATGTTAAATACTGCTACCCCTGTACCTATCCAGGCAATGTTGGAAGTGGAAGTGCATAAGGGTAGAAAAAATGCAAAAGCTGGCTGAGCTGCTCCTGTGACAGAGGGGTGTAAAAAGAGAAGCAACTCAGGCAGCACAGAGCAGGATACCAGGCTTCTGTTCCTCATCTCCTAAGTCATGCCTTTTTCATCTTCCCCAACCCAAAGTGTGCTTTTATTTAATGCCTGTAAAACAAATTAATCCCCCCCCCCCCAGTTTCTACATTTCCCTGAGATCCGCACCCCCTTGGAGTTGATTATAAAATTAACGGGTGGTGCAGGGGGCTAAATAAAATGTGCAGTGTGTTATTTACCAATGGTAGCGGTCGGTGTGGTTTCTAACTGCTACCATCGATGCTGTTTCTTATTACTGCATTTAGTAGTGGCACTGCATTTGGCAGCACTGTTTATACTGTGCTGTTCTTGACAGTGTTGTTGTTGATGTCACTGTTCTGATCTAGAGCCTTCCTCACTTAATCTCCCGTCTACCCTCTATATCCACCCATCTCCTGCACACTCCCTCTTTAAACCTTGAACTCCTCCATTGCTCTCTCTCCTCAATCCTGTCTCACCTCTAGAGTCCCTGACTCTCCCTGACTTTCAACTCTTTCGCCAAGATAGAGGCAAACGTGGTAGTGGCATTGCATTACTGTATATATCTGCCAAACCCTCCCCTGTTCCCTTTCCGTCAAGGAAGTCCTCCCCACCTCTCATGAACTCCTGTTAGTAAAACTATCTTTCTCTTACACCCTTCCCACCTGTGTCTTTTATGCCTCCCCAAAGTCTCTCACTCCTCACTCATCAACTCTCTCAACTCTCTCATCTTCCTCTCCTCCTCCGGCGAGCTCATCCTCCTTGGTGACTTCAATATCAACTGACTCTCTCCTGCCACAATGTTCCTTCTCCAACCTATCGAGTCTCTGAACCTGACCCAGCTAATCACCAAACCCACCAGGCTCAACCCTCAATTATCAAACCACTCCCTCCTGGATTGGGTGTTATCCTCCTACCCTCATCGCATCTTATTTATTTTATTTATTTGCTTTTGGTAACCAAGTAAGTGCACTAGACAGAATTGTCTATTTTCAGGCACGACCCAGGACAGTACAAATCAAGGAACAGGTAAAAACAAATACATATACAGTGTTGTACAATAGGAGATTCCAAAACCTTATATAGAGGTGCAAGTTACATAGTACATAGAGGAGGTACATCTTGTGACACTCAGACAGCTGGGTCTGATTAATTTATGCTTTTTGTAATATAAAAATGTGCTATTGAATGTCTCTCATGAGAGATGCTGACAGTCTGTGGAATGACAACCCTCCTCCCAGGTTTTTGCTACAACGTGTGACCTGGAAGGCCAAAGGATAATTACAGGCTAGAAGAGACTTAAAATTTAGGATCTCCTTTTTATGTGACTGATTGCAGCTTGCAACTGCCAAGATAGATCATAAACTTTTATAACGTTTAGAGGAAACACAGTAAAATTCACATGGTGATACAAAAGCATGTTGCACCTCCGTGAGATCTGGCAGAGAGACATAACAAGTCCCTTTGATGTCCTGAAAAGGGGAAGCTGATCATAAGATCAAAGAAATGTCATTTGAAAAAGAAAATGAGTTGTGCTGAGATCACAGAATATTAATTTACCTTCTGGAAAAGGCATCCTGTTTTTGTATACATATATTTTTCTATATATCCTGATAGGGAGGAGCTAGGTGACCTCATGCAAAGAGGTGGGCAAAGCCAGCTTTTAAACAGTATTCTGTTTTCCATTTACACAAAAATGTTTGGACTCTGAAAAAGCAACATCTACAGCACTGTGACATAAGGATACCTTAGAACAGACAATTCTAAGTGTACTAGTGGTAGGAATCTGCACTTTTTAAAACCTGTTTTGTTTAAGTGATTTGTATGTTTTGTGATAAATGGTTCTGTATTTACCTGTTAAATTTTTTTTATCTATTTTGAAGTAAACCTCTACTTTAGAGATTACTTGGTGTGCCTTTGAATTTCTTTTTCTTGACAAGGGTAGCATACATGGTTAAAGCTGACACAGCTCAAAGCTTACTGGTTTTACCAAACTGGGAAAAGGTAAGAATTTATTCTGAGGTCTTTAATACAGTTTTAAAGGTTCATTTTGTACGCCTGGTTAGGTGCCCGTAGGCAAAAGATATCTGGGCCCCCCTGAAGAGCAGAATTATCTGAGCCTGTACATTGGGTACACTAACAAGAGGTTCACAGTTTGAATCCCTCCAAGACTTGAGACCAAAGATTGATTTGAACCCACAAAACAGACAGGAGGGTTACTCCGTTTCTGTTAACTGTTCACAAGACTGCGCTCGGAGGTTGGCACTTTGGGAGTAGAGGACTGACCTGTTGAGTGGGTTTGTGACAGATTGGTTGGCAGCGGTGCGAAAAATTTTGGTATTACAAGGTTTTATTGTTCAGTGTGTCAGCTTGAGACCATCAGCTCACTTGCAAAGAAAGAAAAAGGCAGTGTTTTATTTTTAAAAAAAGGAGACAGAACTATATCACTTGGCATGCAGTCAAGTTCCTACCCATTTTTTTTTTTCTAAAGTGCAAGTCAGAGTAGCCATAGTTAGGGAAGAAGATGGCTTCCAACTACAGCAGGCACACTGTAGACTACTTAAAGCAGTCGTGCGGGGACAGAGGAGACCCGTTTGAGGTGAAAGCCATCAAGCAGAACCTCGTAGATGCCCTGATGGTAGCAGATACCCAGAGCAGCGAGTCATAGACAATGACTGAAAAGGACCAAATCTTGAATGTGGCAGGGCTAGCGGCCAGTGCAGTGTTCAGATCCAGTGAGGTTGACAGCAGGGCCACTGTCAGTGAAGGGCCACAGCACAAGGGGAAGGTCACCAGTATCCTGGATCCAGAAGTACTCAGGTGGCAAATTGAGTTGCGCAGAATGGAGCTGGAGTTCCAGAGAGAAGAGAAGCATGACCAGCAAGCTGCAGAGGAGAAGAGGGAGCGAGAATGCTGAGACACAGACCGTGAGGAGCAGGAGTGCCAGAGGCAACATGAACTGGAGAAGCTATGACTCCAACCACCAGCACCAGAGCAGGTAAGTGGCTTGGGTTTAACTGGGACTACAGGACTGGGTTACAAATTGAATTCCAAATTAATAGCTGAATTTAAAGAGGGGAGGATATGGATGCCTTTTTAAATTCTTTTGAAAAAGTTTGTGTTCAGGCTAAAATTCCTAGAGAGTCCTGGAGCTTCCAGCTATCCCCACTACTTACCGGGAAAGCTCGGGATGCATTGGGTCAAATGGACAATGAGGGCAGTAATAATTACAGCAAACTTAAAGCTGCACTGTTAAAAATATTTTAATTAACCGCTGAATCATACAGAGCTAAATTCCGTAAGCTCAGGAGAAGCCCTGACATGAGCTACGAGGAGCTAGCCACAAAACAACGTCAGTGTTTAAAATGATGGTGGGAAGGAATTGGAGCAAACTCTGTTGATAAAATTGAAAATGTGATTTTGTTAGAAGTTTTATTGGGCATGCCCAGCAGAGCTGAAAACCTGGCTGGAGGACCGAGATCCCAAAACAGTGCAAGAGGCTGCTGAACTCTCGGAACGATATGCCAAGAGCAAACCTGCTCTGAGAGCGAATGGGGTGGGCGTGGCAGTGCAGAAAGGGAAAACGCGCCTTCAGGGCAGCTAAAACCCTCACTGCCACCACCGAAACCAGTTAGCCCCAGGTTTCAGAGAAAAGATTTCTCTGAAAAGAGAAGTGAATGTTGGTTATGTAAAGAAACTGGGAATATTGCCAGACAGTGTCCCAAAAGAATGAGCAATAATACGCAGAATGGTACTAGAAAAGAAGTGGGTTGTTTGGGTGTCCCTGGAAGCATGCCTGTGAACATGAGGGAACACATGCACCCAGTCATGGTGAATGGTGTACAGACGCAAGGGTTAAGGGACACAGGGGCATCCCTGACATTGGTAAAAGGGGATCTGGTACAGCCTGGTCAGCTTATACCCAATAAATATGTCACTGTACAGGACTTTACTGGTGAGGCGAAAACATTGCCACTGGCCAGTGTTCTCCTGGACTGGGGTGAAACAGGGGGAACTGTGCAACAGATGGTTGTAGCCAAAACCTTAGCAGTGGATGTGATCCTGGGTAATAACCTCAAACGGGATGGTATGTGCAGTTACTCGTAGCCAAGTGGTAAGGGAAAATTGTAGTTCCCTGAACCCCACAGAAGCTATTGTGGAAACCACTGAGAGGCTGGTTCCCCAGCCTGTGTCTCCAGATGGGGAGATGAATGAAAAAGGGGTAGAAATCTCCCCAGTAGCAAATAACCACACAGCTACAGAGGGTTACTCCGAAGAGGGAAAGGTGACCCATTGTCAGAGGGTTGGGATTGACAGTGATCCTGAGTGCCCTGACGCTAGTGCTAGGGACCCTAGTTTAGTAGGGGGTGGGGGCAGGAAGAAGTAGGCTGCTGGTTAACTAGGATCTGCAGCTTATCCATTAGGTAGGGAAATGGACAGACTGGGTGGGCCAAGCAGTCCTTATCTGCCATCAAATTCTATGTTTCTATGTGACTGAAGGGGACCTGTCCCATGCCTTGGGAATGTGTGAGGGGTTTGCTGCTGCTCAGAGAAGTGACCCTAGTGTAGAGAAGCTGAGGGCTTGGGCAGACTCCGACGGCGCACAGGGAGGTGACAGCAGACATAAGGTTTATTGGGAAAATGGACTTATGTATACTCAGGCAGTACAGACAGAGGGAGGGGTGCTAGGCAGGCAGCTTGTCATTTCCCAGGGGTATCGTGAGCAGTTGCTCAAGATTGCACATGATATTCCCTTGTCTGGTCATCTGGGAATCGCGTGCACGATGCAGCGGTTGGCCCAGAATTTCTACTGGCCAAACTTCACCCAGCAGGTGAAGAAGTATTGCAGGTCTTGTCACCTGTGCCAAGAAATAGGGAAGGTGGGCAAGAAAACCCAAGCCGCCCTGATTCCATTGCCCATAGTGGAGGAGCCATTCCAAAGGGTGGGAATGGATATTGTGGAGCCTTTAAATACCCCCAGCTCCTCAGGGAAGAGATTCATCCTGACTGTGGTGGATTATGCCACCCGGTACCCAGAGGCAGACGCCCAATCCTCACTGAGGACACACAAAGTGACAGATGCCTTACTTGGGATTTTTTCCTGTGCTGGGTTTCCGCAGGAGCTTATCACCGATTGAGGGGGTTCCTTCATGTCAGACCTGATGAAATGTTTATGGGAGAAGTGTGGGGTGGTGCAGAGATGCACGACACCGTATCACCCACAAGCCAATGGGCTTGTGGAAAGATTATATGGTACCCTAAAGTCAATGCTCCGGGTGTTTGCTGAACAGCATGGGAGGGACTGGGAGAAATATCTTCCCCACCTGTTGTTTGCATACAGGGAGGTACCCCAAGAGTCGACCGGATTTTCCCTCTTCAAACTCTTATATGGACGCCAGGTACGTAGGCCCCTAGAGTTGATCCGGGAGAACTGGGAAGGCAAGCATGCCACCCAGGGAACTCCTATAGTGGATTATGTCTTTAGGTTTAGGGAAAGGCTGAAGGGGCTTATGGGGACAGCCCAGAGCAACCTGGCAGCTGCCCAACAGAAACATAAAAAAAGTGTTCTACGACCACAGAGCCAGAGGTCACTCGTACATGGTCGGTCAGGAAGTCATGGTCCTTATTCCGGTCCGGAAAGACAAGCTGCAGGCTGAGTGGGCAGGACCGTACAAAGTGGTTAGGAAGGTAAATGACATGAACTATATTGTGGAGTTACCTGACCGAAGACAGACAGAAAGGATGTACCATGTCAACATGATGAAGCCATATGCTAATAGGGCTGACATGGTGTTTGCAGTGTGTAGTCCTGGGAAGGGGATGGATGAAGAAGACCCCCTTCTGGACTTGCTGGAAGAAAGTAAGCGGGAGTCCTCTGTGGAGGCAGTTAAATTGTCTCCCCAGCTGACCCCGGACCAGATCTAGAAAGTAAGGGAGGTTTTAGCAGACTTTGCCCCATTGTTTAGTGCCAAGCCTGGCCTAACCCCCTTAGCGATGCACGATGTGAAGACAGGGACACAGATGCCCATACAGCGAACAGCATATCAGGTGTCAGAGGTTGTCCAAAAGGACATTAGAAGGGAAATGGAGGAGATGCTGGATTTAGGGGTAATCCAGACATCCCACAGCCCCGGGCCTCACCCGTAGTCCTTGTGCTCAAGCCAGATGGCTCTACTCATTTCTGTGTGGACTACCGAGGACTAAATAGTCACAAAGTCAGACGCCCCCCGATGCACCGGATGGACGAACTCCTGGACAAGTTGGGAGGGGCAACCTACCTCACGACCATTGACCTGACAAAGGGGTATTGGCAGGTAGAGTTGACGGACAGAGCTAGGGAGAGGTCAGCCTTCATCACTCCAATAGGCTTATTTGAATTTAAGCTAATGCCTTTCAGAATGAAGAATGCCCCAGCCACTTTCCAAAGGTTGGTGAACCAGGTGTTAAATGGTGCTGAGAAGTACGCCATGACGTACCTGGATGACATTGCCATCTTTAGTGCCAGCTGGGAGGAACACCTGTCCCACCTTAGGGAAGTGCTGGGCAAGATACAGAGGGCCGGGCTCACTGTCAAAGCTGAGAAGTGCCAGGTGGCCATGGGAGAAGTGGCATACCTCAGGCATGTGGTAGGCCGGGCACAGCTCCGTCCTAGTCAAATAAAAATAGAGGTAATCCAGGCATGGCCCAGACCAGAAACACAGAAGCAGGTCAGGAGTTTTCTAGGGACAGCAGGGTACTGCAGGAAATTTGTACCCAATTACAGTGCCCTGGCTGCTCCCCTTTCTGACTTGACAAATAAAATGATGCCAAAGAAAACTACCTGGGACCCAGCCTGTGAGGAAGCCTTTTCCAAACTAAAGGAGGCACTATGCAGTGCTCCTGTTTTGACAAGTCCTGACTATAGCAGACCCTTTATAGTTCAGACTTACGCCTCAGATGTGGGTATTGGGGCAGTATTGAGTCAGACATCCAGCCAAGGAAGAGATCACCCAGTAGTGTATCTGAGTAGGAAGTTACTTCCCAGGGAGCAGGCATACTCTACTGTGGAAAAAGAATGTCTTGCCATAGTGTGGGCCCTAAAGAAGTTGGAGCCTTACTTATATGGGCAGCATTTTGTGGTGCAGACTGACCACAACCCCCTGCTTTGGCTGACGCAGATGGGGAAAAATAATGGTAGATTGTTAAGATGGAGTCTTGCTTTGCAAGGGTATGATATGACAATTCTACATAGGGCTGGAGCCAAAAATCAGAGCTCCGATGGCTGTCTCGTGTGTACAAGGAGTGAACTGATTTGGGAAGCTCATCCCATGCAGAGGATAGAGCCCCCAAATTCAGTCTAGGTGGGGAGAAATTGTGACACTCAGACAGCTGGTTCTGATTAATCTATGCTTTTTGTAATATAAAAATGTGTTAGTGAAGGTCTCTCATGAGAGATGATGACAGTCTGTGGAATGACAACCCCCCTCCCAGGTTTTAGCTACAACGTGTGACCTGGAAGGCCAAGAGATAATTACAGGCTAGAAGAGACTTAAAATTTAGGATCTCCTTTTTATGTGACTAATTGCAGCTTACAACTGCCAAGATAGATCATAAACTTTTATAACATTCAGAGGAAACACAGTAAAATTCACATGGTGATACAAAAGCATGTTGCACCTCCGTGAGATCTGGCAGAGAGACATAACAAGTCCATTTGATGTCCTGGAAAGGGGAAGCTGATCATAAGATCAAAGAAATGTTATTTGAAAAAGAAAATGAGTTGTGCTGAGATCACAGAATATTAATTTACCTTCTGGAAAAGACATCCTGTTTTTGTATAGATATATGTTTCTATATATTCTGACAGGGAGGAGCTAGGTGACCTCATGCAAAGAGGTGGGCAAAGCCAGCTTTTAAACAGCATTCTGTTTTCCATTTTCACAAAAAATGTCTGGACTCTGAAAAAGCAACACCTACAGCACTGTGACATAAGAATACCTTAGAACAGACAATTCTAAGTGTACTAGTGGTAGGAATCTGCACTTTTTAAAACCTGCTTTGTTTAAGTGATTTGTATGTTTTGTGATACATGGTTCTGTATTTGCATGTTACATTTTTTTTATCTATTTTGAAGTAAACCTCTACTTTAGAGATTACTTGGTGTGCCTTTGAATTTCTTTTTCTTGACAAGGGTAGCATACATGGTTGAAGCTGACACTGCACAAAGCTTACTGGTTTTACCAAACTGGGAAAAGGTAAGAATGTATTCTGAGGTCTTTAATAGAGTTTTAAGGGTTCATTTTGTACGCCTGGTTAGGTGCCCGTAGGCAAAAGATATCTGGCCCCTCCTAAAGAGCACAATTATCTGAGCCTGTACATTGGGTACACTAACAAGAGGTTCACAGTGTGAATCCCTCCAAGACTTGAGATCAAAGGTTGATTAGAACCCACAAAACAGACAGGAGGGTTGCCCTGTTTCTGTTAACTGTTCACAAGACTGCACTCGGAGGTTGGCACTTTGGGAGTAGAGGGCTGACCTACTGAGTGGGTTTGTAACATATATCACACAGTATAACAGGAACAAAACAGACAAAAAGGCACAGTTTACGGTTAATAATGTCCAAAACATGACAGTGCTGTTGGTAAGTCAGCAAGGAGACAATTCCCAGGCAGAGACAGGGAACAAAGTGAGTAGCTGCAGCTGAGGAAAAGTGGGGATGGGAGGAACCAAGAGGCCACAGGGAAATTTAAGTGCAGGACAATGGTAGATTTGCATGACTCGTGAAGCTAGAGACATTTGCAAATCTCAAGGGAGGCGAGGTAATTGGAGAGGCCTTTCTTGAAAGTGGGGTGGGATTTGGAGTGCCTAAAATCAAGTGGGAGAGAGTTCCAAAATTTGGAGGCATAGAAGGAGAAGGAAAGTTCACCCATCCTGGTAGAGCATTTTGGGACAGATAACAGAGCTAAAGACATGGAATGGAGGGAATGAGGGCAGTCCATGGGGGTGAGCACAGCAGTGAGTGTGGAGGGGATAGAAGAATGAATAATGTTGTCAGTCAGACAACCTAATGAATAAGCCCGACACGAGGAAGGAGACAACTAGTGGAGGTCAGAGTAGAGAGTACAGTGGTGCTTAAGACAAGAAGCAGATAGCGCAACTCTACAGACATTGTTGTAGGTAACATCCCACATTTGCAAGATGCTTGCCTATGCCATAGCGAAGACAGGCAGAGTGTACAAGAGTCCAGGGAGGAGAAGACCTTGGGCAACAGAGATCCTGGCGGTGGGGTTCAGAAACTGACAGACTCGGTAAGCCAGTTCAGTTTTAGCATTAACTGGTTTGCAGACAGCTTTGACATGCAGAGAGAAGTTAAGAGATAGATCCAGTGTGACCCCTAGGCATTTGAAGGACTGAGTTACTTCCACAAGGGAGCCATCAAGACAAGAAACCTGGAGAGATGAAGTTGAAGTGACAGATTTCCTTTGTGACCCAAAGAGCATAGCCTGGGTCTTGGCAGCATTTAGCACCAGGCAGTGGGACATAAGCCAAGTTTGGATACGATGAAGATCAGAGGAGAGGTGGGAGTTAATTTCATGAATAGAGCTGAAGGAGACATAGAGAACCAAGTCATCAGCATAGAGTAAGGAGAGACTGTGGGAGGGCATAGAAGATAGGTTATTGATGAACAAAGAAAAGAGCAGGGGTCCAAGTATGGAACCCTGTGGGATGCTCGAACAAAGCAGGGCAGGGGCAGAGAGAACTTTATGACAGGAGACAGACTGGGAGCAGCTCCACAGATAGCTGGCAAACCAGGCAAGTGTGGATTGTGAGGCGCCAATAGAGCCTAGTTGATGCAGGAGCAGGTTGTGGTTAACCAAGTCAAACACCTTTGACATATCAATAAAAACAGCCCCAGTAAGCTGGCCTTGGTCCATAGCAGATTTGATGTCACTGGTGAATTGCACTAGGGCCGTGTTGTGGTGCTGTGGTTTGGCCTAAAGCCATGCTGAGCAGGAGATTGCAGGTTAAAGCTGGCAATGAAGTTAGATGCCTGGCGATGGATAAGCTTCTCCAGGAGTTTACTGAGGGTCAGCAGGAGTGCAATAGGACGGTAGTTTAAGTTTTTTGGATCACCCTTTTTGAAGACTGGGATAACCCTGGCATTTTTCCAGGAGACGGGTACAGTATCCGAGCTAATGGAGTGGTTAAACAATCGCATAATGAGGGTGGCAAGAAGAGACGCACCTAATTTGAGAATTCTGGGTTCCAGTCCATCAGGGCCTGCGCTGCCGTGGGGAGACATCATGTTAAGAGCTCGTAGGACATCCAGCCTGGAGACCGGGTGGAGAGTCAGGGAAGGATGGGATGGGGGAGGTTGGGGAGGGAGGTGTGGCAAGGGGGGGACCATCAACATCAAAACTAGAGAGGGCAGTAAAGAGTGAGCTGAAAGCATTAGCTATGGTATTACAGTTGTTACAGGAGATGTTATTTATTAGAAAGTCATGGGGGGTTTGGGACGTGGAGCATCCCATTATGTGGTTTATTTGTGCCCAGTACCTTTTTGGGCTACTAGAGGTGGTGTGAAGAAGGCCTCTATAGTAATTGCTTTTGGCAGTCCGTAGCGCTTTCTTACAAGAGTTATGAAGGGAGCGATATGCAATGAAGTCAGAGAGCAGGGAGGAGGTTTTCCATCTGGTCCAGAGTTTGTCCCGTGCTTTAAGCATATGTAGAAGAGGGTTAGTTAACCATTTGGTAGGCGGGCCCCGTACCCTGCGCCTGATGAAAGGAATGTGCTTAACCTGCAAAGAGTGCAGAGAGTTGGTAAAGTATTCTATAGCCAAGTCAATGTTATTTGTCATGAATATGGGGACACGTCGACATGCTGAAGATCCTAGAAAAGCTGAGGTGTCAAGGGCAGAAAGTCAGACATGGAGATGATTTTGGGTGGGTGGGAAGGGGGGCTGGTATCCCAGACACAGGTGACAGGTTAATGGTCGCTAATGGAGATCAGTAACATGGTCACAGAAGAGATTCTGTCCAGCCTGTTGGTAAGTACCCAGTCAAGGAGGGTGTGATTATAACCATTGCTGGAATGTCACAGAGGCACCGAGACAAGCTGGGTTAGGTTGGCCTTGCTTATATTAGAGTCAAGGACAGGGAGGTTTGGGCCGAGCCAATTCTGATTGAAGTCACCTAGACAAATCACTTCATTGTTTTTGGTGGCCCGGGGGAGAAAAGCCAGGAACTCCTCAAACCCATGTTTGCAGGAAACTGGAGACATGTAGGTGCAAACAATGTGCAATTTTTTTGAGTCACCCAGCAGAAGCAGTGCATGAAGTACCTCACAGGACACAAACGATGGGCATGGTAGTAAGGTTAGGTTTAGATGAGACTTGTAAAATAGTGTCAGACCGCCACCTCTTTTTGATGTGGGCTGATCAACCCAGAACAAGCTGTATCCGGGAAGGGAACACAGAGTCAGGGAGAGAAGGCTTAAGCCAGGATTCAGAAATTGCAAGGAGATCAGGCCTTTGAGTGGTGGTCCAAACTACAAGTTCTGCATGATTAGCCACCAAGCTTCTTATATTAAGGTGGGCAATCTTTAGTCCTGTGGAACGGGGCCCAGGGGAAGAACTGACTGAATAGTGAGGGAGCCCTGTGGCCATGGGGCCAGGGTTAGTTTCCATATCACCTGTCAAATATAAGGAGAGGACAATAATCTAGGTAGCAGCAATCAAAAAGGCGAGGATCGTCCTAGCTTTGGAGATGCGTTTAGATGTGCTGTAAGACCTAGCCAGGCGGAGAACCAGTTTTGGGCAAGAGTGTTCAATATGACTATTGAGTCACTTGGGGAGAGGTAGCAGATTGGAGAAGTCCTTCAAGTCTTCAGAAAAGCCTGGAGGAGCAGCAGTTAGGGGAGTGAAGTATTCCAGGGCAATGCCACAACAGAGAGGAGTCAGTAGGACTAGCAGGTAGAGTGGGGGCTGCATGATCATGTAATAGAATCTGATATTTTCCAGAAGCAGAATCTTGGATGCAGGCATTCTCTAATGCTCAGTGACCACTGCTTTACCTACTTCATAAAAAAAGTTCAACACCCCCCCCAAGTCCACCCCCAAGTGCATCTGGCACAGACCTCTCAGGTCACTCAGCACTGATGCCTTCATTCTGGACCTGGCCTGCTCAGATTGGTCCCCTGTTTACTCTGTTCATGATATTGACTCAGCCCTGTCTTCTTTCACCACCATCCTATTCAACAGCTGGGCACTCATGCCCCCCTCCACAAGACCTGTGTGAAATGCACTCACCACCCCCAGTTACGCCTAACTTAATAGATATGTGCAAGTCTTGGGCTCATGCTTGGGCCCATTTTAAGGCCTCCCAATCCCTGTCCAACCACCAACATTACAACTACCTATGGAACGCCTGTACTAAAGTGATTCGCTCTGCCAAGGCCCTTTATTTCAAGTCCAACCTTCAGTCCAACTTAAATTCCCCCTTCTAAATTCTGGAGAGTGATCCACTCCTTGTTTGACCCCTCAGCCCATTCTCCCCCCCCAACTGATGGCTCACTGATCTCTGATCACCTCACTATTGCTACCCTCTTAACAACTTCTTCACCTTCTGTTCTCTACCCTCCCCATTAACCTCTGCTCCCCCCTCACCCACCCAACACTGTTGAAGGTTTTAGCTCTCCTCCCTGTCTCCCCCTAGGAAGTCTTCCATGCCCTCCTGTCCCTTAATCCCTCCAAACATAGCCATAATGGTCTGGATCCCAAACTTCTTTACTAATCCGCTCCTGCCATCGTTCATCCTCTCATTCACTTCTGAACCTATCCTTCACCCTACCATCCCTCATACATGGAAAGTTGCCAAAGTACTACCTCTACACAGAGGTGGTGACCCAGGTAACTACAGGCCAATTTCACTCCTTCCTTCCCTTGCTAAACTCCAAGAGTTCCTAGTGTATTCCAAACCCACAAACTTTCTACACTCCATGTCTTTTGTCTCGCCTGTCCAGTCTGGCTTTAGAAAAAAAAACACTCCACCATCTCCTCCCTATTGTATGTCACTGACTAGTCTCTCCAGAATGGATCAGGGATACATCACTGCTGCCATATATATTGACCTTGCAAAAGTCTTTGACTCAGTGTCCCACCCCTCCTTCTGAGTAAATTATCCTCAGTCGGCCTGTCTGCCCCAGCAGTTGCATGGTTCCAATCCTACCTTAAGGGCCAACAACAGTCTGTCCAGGTGGGTGGTGAACTGACACCTCCCAGCTGGTGTCCCCCAAGGCTCTGTCCTGGGCCCCATACTGTTTTCCATCTTTCTCAATGATCTCCTCTCTGCCTGTGTCTCATCCCATATACACATGCATGCTGATGACACGGTAATTTACTTATCTTGTCCCTCTTCTTCTGTAATTGAAGTCTCACTCAAAAATGACTTCCACAATGTGCTATACTGGTTTCAGGATAACCAACTCAAAGTAAACACTAAAAAGACCATGACCATGACCTTTGGCACCTCTCAGAGGCTAGCTAGGCTATCACCCCCCAAACCTTCTCCACCCTGGATGGCATCCTCCTGGAGTCCATCCCTGCCTTCAAATATATAGGCATCTGGCTGGTCAGCAAACTTGATTTCTCCATCTACAATGATGCCATTCTGTTGGCACTAGAGACCAATCTACAGGACTTATTTAGCATAAGTGTGATTCTTTTGAGGGAGGTATTCGTGGTGGTTCAATAGATGACTAACCCATAGTCAATTACGGAAATGAAAGAACTGACAACTGCTTTCTGGAGTGCATCTGGGGTGCCAATACAGAACTCCAATTCTGGAGTTGACCTCCTTAGAGATTTTATTGATGTGTACTGCATAGGTTAGTGGGCAATCAAGAGTGATGCCAAGGCACTTGCATTCTTGGACTTGTTCAAGGGGGCTGGTTGAGAGAGTTATAAATATGTAGGCCAGTGGATTTATATTTGTTGTGCGGGTTTGAGAAGAGCATCACTTTGTTTTTTTGTAGTTCATGATGAGTTTGTGTTGGACGAACCAAGTTTTGACTGACAGAAAGTCAGCTTGCGGGGCATTTGAGAGAGGAGAGGGGTTACAAGTGGAAGTCAAAGAGAATGGCATAATCAGCGTAAAGGATCAAGTTGGTGTTGCAGGCTTGGGAGAGATTATTAAGAAATAGACTGAAGAGTAAGGGACCAAAGATGGACCCTTGAGGAACACCAGAGCACACAGGGAGTGGACCAGACAGGGTATCACCGATTTTAACCTGCTGAGTGTGATTGTCAAGATAGTTCTTAAACCAGCTGGTGAATGCTGAAGACAGGCTGAGGGGTGGTAGCGCAGCGAGAAGAAAAGAGTGGTTCTCTGTATCGAATGCCTTAGTGAGGTCAATGCAAATTGACCCCAATATTTGGCTCCAATCAAGTGCCTTATGTAAGTAGTCTGTGAACTCGAGTAGTGCTGTCATCGTGCTGTGTGCTTTTCTAAAACCATGCTGCTGGGGGCATGGAATATCATATTTGACCAGGTATTCCATCAGTTGGTCCACAACAATCCACTCGAGGGCTTTAGACGGGGGGGGGAAGGATAGATATAGGTCTGTAGTTTGAGCGAGCAGTTCTATCACCACTTTTGTGGACCAGGGTAACAACTGTGGCCTTCCACAGTGTGGGGAACTGTCTTAGGGAAAGGGATAGGTTCAATAGCTTGATAAGGGGTAGCACGACAACATCAAGAGAGAGGTTTAGTAGTTTTGGGTCGAGGGTATCATTGCTAAACCGGGATTCACCTAGAACCTTTTGAAGGTACTTAGCATCTTCTGTCACCCATCACCTTGGACCATCACATCACTCTCACCTTCTCCACTAGGGCTGATTTCAGCATGTGAACCCATTTCCTTATGTTCTGGAATGGCATCTCCTTTTTCTAATCCAATGATCAAAAGATGAAGGACAAATGGCCATTTAGAAAGCTGAATAATATTCTACTCCATTGATGTTTGTACCTGTCTGTATACCTAATTCCCTAATCCCTTTTCCCCTGAGTTGCACCTGGAGATGAGCCTCGGCTCAATGTCCCTTTCTGGTCATCAAACTTTTAAATAAATAAACACATCCAAAAACTGGTGAAGAATTGTTAAAGACTTTCTGAGACGAGTGGTAAATTGGATTAGAAAAAGGAGATGCCATTCGGATGGATAAATCCACAATCAGGTAAGGTACAAGTCCCGTTCTTCCTAGTGAGTACGAAAGGCTTTGCAGTAGATATCACAGCTGATGCTAAATGCTGTCAAGAATTCTGCCAGTTTCTTGAGAAGACCTGGATCTTTCGTCTTCAAAATAATGGAGGTGTTGCCACATGAGACAATTCTGTTTTCAAACAGATCGTGGGGATGAGACTAATAGGGCTACAAGGTTTATGCCTTCCCCCTCTTTAATTTCCTTCCTCAAGTGTACCAATACTGGATGAGTTGGACAGACTGAAGAACCTGAGCTTGGAGGATTACAAACATAAGAAGCCAGCAGATGAAGGCCATTTGGTCTATCAAGTCTGTTCATATTGCAGGGTCCACAACTTGAGCTAATGTCCCTGCCCTCACTCCCCACTCCTCCCATCCTCTCTACCCTTGATCCTTACCTTCCCCCATGCCTATCCCAGCCTCTCTTAAAGCTGCCCACTGTCTTCAATGAGATGACCTCTTCTGGCACTGCATTCCAAGTGTCCACCACCCTCTCTGTGGAGAAGTGCTTCCTGACCTCCCTCCTAAACCTCCCACCCTCCAGCTTAAGACTGTGCCCCCTCATGTTATAGTTGCCACTCAGCTTAAAGATACTCTCCTTATCAACCTTATTTATTCCTTTCAAGTACTTGAAAGTCCCAGTCATGTCCCCTCCCTCTCTCTCTCTCTCCTGTCTTCCAGGGAGTACATGTTCATTGCCCTCAATCTCTCCTTGTATGCCTTACCCTGCTGACCTGCTATCATCTTTGTAGCCCTCCTCTGGACCTTCTCCAGCAGGTTGATGTCCTTTTTGAGGTATGGGCACCAGTACTGAACTCCATACTCTAGATGCAGCCTTACCAGTGACCTGTACAAGGGCAGTATATCCTCCTCTCTCCCCTACTACTGATCCCCTAGATATGCTTCCCAGCATCTTGTTTGCCTTTGCTGCTGCTTTCTTGCACTGCATGGAGTGCTTTAGGTCACTAGTGATCATCACTCCCAGGTCCTTCTCCTCCTCTGATGCAGATACTCGGACTCCAACCAGGTAGTACGCTGTCCTCGGATTCTTGGCTCCAAAATGCATAACTTTACATTTCTTGGCATTGAAGCCAAGCTGCCAGATCCTGGACCACTTTCCCAGCTTTTCCAGATCTTTCTGTAGGTCCTGTATCCCTTCAGCTGTGTCCACTCTTTCACGGAGCTTGGTGTCATCCACGAATAGGTACATTTTGCCCTTAATGCCATCTCCAATGTCATTGATGAAGACATTGAACAACACTGGCCCCAGCACCAAGCCCTGAGGGACCCCACAGGTTACCTCTCTAGTGCCAGACAACTCTCCCCCCACAACCACCCTCTGGGTTCTGTCCCTCAGCCAGTTTTCCACCCATCTGGCCATCTTTTCTTCAACCCCAAGATCTACCAACCTCCTGATCCACCTTTTGTGGGGCACAGAGTCAAAGGCCTTGCTGAAATCAAGATATAGGATGTCTAGCACTTGGCTCCTGTCTACTGTCTTAGTGACACAGTCAAAGAAGTCAATCAGATTTGTTTGACACAATCTTCCCCCCATGAATACATGCTGCCTCGCATCCTGAAGACCATGCTCCTCTAGATATTCCACCAACCTTTCCTTTAGTATGATCTCCATGAGCTTGCCCACAATGGAGGTCAGGCTGACTGGTCTGTAATTCCCTGGGTCATCTTTGAGACCACTTTTGTGGAGGGACACTACATGTGCTATTCTCCAGTTCTGCAGTACCACTCCTGACCTAGTGAGCTATTAGATAGGTCTGCCAGTGGCCTGTCAGCTCCTCAGCCAGTTCCTTTAGTAGCCTTGGATGTACTCTGTCGGGGCCTCGTGATTTGTCCACCTTCAGTGCCAGCAGCCCCTCCCTCACTCTATCCTCCTCTATCACTACATCTGTGTTCCCCTCCCCCACTCTCCTTTTCCCTGCTGGAGACACTGGTCTGTCCTTCTCCCTGGTAGCTGTGGTAAAGCAGGAAGGGTAGGAACTGTAGCTGGTGGTGGAAGTCTAGAATGACTGGGAATGGCTGAAGCTGGTGTGACTGGCAGAGGTGGGGGAACAATGAGAAGGTCCTGGCAAGGGAAAAGTTGAAGGTGTAGCTTTATCATGGACGAGCAAGTTGCAGGGTACTTGACCAGAGTCTGGAGGCAGAGGTTGTTCCATGGCCATAAGCTTTGTCGTCAGCTTTGTCATGTTAGCAATGATCTACAAGATGAGGTTCTTTATCTCATCCAAGGGACTGAGAGGCATCAGTGTCTCTTGTGGAGTTATCTGATCGCATTAACTGTAAGATCAGCAGCTTTAAGGTCAAAGATGTCCTTTTTCTTTGCTGTGGTTGAAAATGGAAACTCAAGTTCTTTCATGGCAGAAATCAATTTTACTGCAGTCCAGTCTTTATATTTGATTATTTATTTGGGAGTGGCTTACTCAGGTGTTGGATCAGAATGAATGGACTCCAGATCTTTGCTCTCTGATGGATGGCACTTCTGTTCAATAGCTGATCCTGACATACTGAAGCTGGAGCAAGGGCTGCCTACTGCTGTAGTAACCAAGATGGCCACAAAGTGGCAGGAACACAAAAGTTCTGAATGGCAGGTCTGGCTGATAGCACTGGACTAGCTAGGATTAGATGTAGAAGCCAGGTGCCAAGAAACAGATAGGAGGTATTCAGGTAGTAGGGCTCCCTCAATCTAAGCGGGAATAAGGCAGCTGGTGATTAGCAGGGATGTTTTTAAGAAGGTATGATCTCAGGGAGCTTAGACAGAAAGTGGTAGTGAGGTCCCAGATGTGGGGCAGACTAGCTGCCATTGAGGGGACTAAGGTCTGGGCACAGTATGGCTCAGGGGGAGCCATGGAGCAAGGTCCTGGAGGTAGGGTCCATGTAGATCGGCACAAGGAGCAATGTCCTGGAGGTAGAGTCCACATAAAATGGCATGGGGAAAGTCAGTGAGCAAGGACCCAGAGGCAGGGTCCAGTATTAGTGGTATGGTGTGCCACTCAGATTTAGCCAGGGAGAAAAGTCCCAGAGTCAGAGTCCACCTGCAGTTAGTGTAGCAGTTAGACGTGGCACAGTTCAGGGCTCACATAGAGTGAAGGAACAGGGCCCAATAGCAGGATGAACCTGCAGGAGTGTAACATCCAAGAAAGACAGAGATGACCAATGGGCTCACACAGTGCTAGGGAGCAAGGTCCTGGATGCAGAAAGTACATGCATGGCTGAGCGCATTCAAAAGTGGGGCTGGTGCGGTTCACAGAGTTAGGAAGCAAGGTCCCAGCAGGGCCCAATAAGGCACTAGTGCTGAAAGAAAGGTATGAGGTCTCAAGAGGCAGATGGAGAATGTGGTCTCTGGTCTGAAGCTCCAATGGTGGAGCAGCTGGCAGACAGCTACAGTAGTGGATGACAGACACTGAACAAGCAGCAGAATAACAGGAGAAACTAGGAAAATCCAACAGGTAGGTAAATCCCAAAACAAAAATGAGCACAATACAACCAACAGTACAGTGACAGCAAGAGCAGTCGGAGAACAGTTAATGAGATGGAGGGTTCCAGTCAGCTGATTGGTTAAATGGAGAGGGGGAATCAAATGAGCTGACCACAGAACTCTTGCCAGCTGAGAGTGAAATTAGCAGGATTCATAGCTTGCTCCTGGTTCATGCACAGGCGTAGGTAAAAGAGACTGCATGCCTGTGGGACCTAGCAGTTTGAGTGTGATGGGGTACTGCCTCCATGGTGGCAATGGAGGTGCAGTGCCCACATGCCTGGTGTCTGGTGTTTCATTGGTGCCCCGAGGTTATGCATCCCTTTATACTGAGGGGGCCGCCTGGGCTCTTTCATTTTATGGGAAACAGGAAAACATATAATCAATAAAATGAAAGTGCAGGCTCTCTACTCATGAAATATAAAGTTACTTACTTGAGCAAAACCATAATTCCAACTTGTATTGATATTGATATTTCTTCAATAAAGATTTAATGTCCATTTTCAAAATAAGTTGAAAGCACTTGTGTTTATTAATCACTTGAATATTTTAAAAGTGGTGAACATTTTCAGAACACATGCGTTCCTTCCTCAGACCACAATAACTTTCAAGTGCTATAAACAAAAACAAATCATCAGTAAAATAAAATAATATAGCACATGTCAAAATTGCCAAAATAGGAAAACATAAACATAATTAGCATGGTGCCTCTGCCAGGCGGAATATGGAGAGTGCCCCAGAACACTTGCGTTCTCAGGGACAACTGAGTGGAAAAGTTCACACATTTAACTAATATGGCATCAGTAGATCTCTGGGGAAAATGAGCATTGTAAAACTGGATAGCAAGCTCATGTGTTTTCTGAGTCATGCCTGGACACATTCCAGCGAACAGAATGACTAGCTTTTCTTTACCGCTGACTGGCTCATCTCACCTTCATGAATAAAAACAAGTATTTGAAATAATTGTTCTATTTACTGTCCCCATAATTAAGCATTAATTTTAGGACATAGGGCACTCAGACATAATATTGCATAAAGAAGATAATTTATTTATACTGTGCACAGCTTCAAGAATTGGAGCTATTTTTGGTGCCATTAATTTTAACAGATTTTCTCAAATGGGACCCACGGTGACTCAGATTTTAAGAAAGGCATTGGAGTAGAGCTGGGGTTAACCTGACAAAGTGACTTCCCCACCATGGAGAAAGCTCCTAGGAGAGAGGAGACTTACTAAGGCTACTGCCCACCAATGGGTTCTAAGTAGCCCCATGCAGAAGCAGTGGAGAGGTGATGAGAGAGAAAGAGAGAGAGAGAGAGCACTTGCATATACTGTGTGACCTTGAGCAAGTCACTTAACTTCCCTGTGCTCCCAGGTTGCACCTGTAAAAAAGCTTTCAGCTTAGTGTGTCTCACCTGGTTAAACAATTGGAGATGGGGAGATGGAGACAGACAAACAGACTGGCTGACTGAAGAAAGACAATCCTGGGGAAGGTGGCCATTTCAGTCAGGAGCCACCGCCAGCCATAGGTATCCTAGACCCTACAGAACCATGAGTAACCACTGGGAGTTTGGCATTGCAACCAGAGTTTTATTATGTGCCTTAGAAAAGTGGGAAAAGTCCTGGGTGAGACTGTGCTCAATTAATACTCAATTGACAGACCTCCAGTACAGGGAGAGGAGTGAAATATGGTGCTTGGTGAAGTCATCAGAATGGTGAGTAAGGGGTGGTGGTGCTGCTGGTTGATGACTTCAATCTGCCGGATGTGAAGTGGCGCTTTCCAGCTTTTCGCAAGGAGTAGGGCCATCCAAGACTCTTTGCAAAGGACCTTTCTCAGGCAGCTAGTCAAAGAACCCAGCAGGGATGGGGCAGTGCTGGACCTGGTGCTTACAAACAGGGACAGCATTGCAGACATCACAGTAGACAATCCTCTGGGTACCAGTGATCACTGTACACTGCAGTTTAAAATTAAGACAGGAACAGAGGCTAACCACATAAGGCAGAGGGTCCTGGACTTTGGGAGGGTGGAGTTTAAAGAAATAGGGGACTGCCTCAGAAATTGTCTCAAAAGGGGAGTGCAAGGGAGAGATGGAGGCACAGTGGGCAAAAATAAGGGAGGGTATAACTAAAGCAACTAACCTCTGGGTGAAGAAAGTGAGTAAAAACAGAAGGAAAATAGTGTCTCTTGTGCTTCTCTGAGGAAGTGGCAAAGGAAAAAAGGGTGGCATTGAGGAGATATAAGGAAACACAGAGGGAGGAGGACAGGGAGGTATATCTAGTAAAGCAGAGAGAAGCAGGCAGGGTGGCAAAGGGAGCAAAGGCAGAGACCACCTAAGAGTCACTAACAGTGATAAGACTTTCTGCAGATAGATAAATGAGAAGAGGAAAGCAAGGGGAGCGATAGTGAGGATTAGAAGGGGGGAGACTGCAGAGGAGAGGACAAGAAAAAGCAGACATCTGAAAAGGTACTTTTGCTTAGTCTTCACAATGGGGGGGGGACAGACCCCAGGGAGTAGCAGGAACAGGGAAAAGGGGCAGTGAACACAAGTTAATTTTCAGAAGAGAGTCCAGAAGGGACTTGCAGCTCTGAAGGTGGACAATGCTATGGGACTGGATGGGATACATCATAGGGTTCTGAAGGAACTCAGGGAGGTGCTAGGTGCCCAACTGACAGCCTTGTTCAACAGCTTAGTGAAAACAAGTGTGGTTCAGGAGGACTAAAGAAGAGCTGATGTAGTCCCTCTAAGACTGGTAGTAGGGAGGAGGCTAGCAACTATAGGCCAGTGAGTCTCATATCAGTGATGGAGAAATTAATGGAAGCCCTGCTAAAGAAAAGATTGCTTAAGTATCTTGAATCCAGTGGGCTGCAAGACCACAAACAGCATAGATTCACGAGGGGGGGGGTCAATGTCACAAACCCACTCCTGGGGTCAGGCCCTCTGCTAACACAGTGCCTAACCTTTAAGTGCGATTCGTGAACAGGGGACAAAGAGGGACACCCTCCTTTTTGTTTTGGGTCCAAGCAAACTACCAGGCTAGAGTCCTGGGATCAGGTATAAACCCTTTTTAGCTAGCACATCTAGGTAACAGGTCCAAATTTATTTATTTATTGAAAATGTTTTGCCAGGAAAGGCACACTGAGCAAAAAGATGCTTGTCTCACGGTGCGACCTGGGGGGAAGGGTTACAGTTGAGGCACGTATACATACCAAAGTTGAATTAGAAGTAGAGCAATACAGATAATGTACATAGTTGGGTGGGATTACATTTGAATTTGTTACATAAGGAGAACAGTACAGAGCATGATCTACAACGACAGGGTATACATAACAAGTGTACACATAGAGAGCAATACACGATTACATAAGTGCCAGAACATAATTTGAGTGCCAGTAACAGAACATGAGCTGAACGAGATGCACCAAGTTGGCAGTAGGAGGTGGATAGCGAAGATAGGGGGTAGCGGAGGAGAGGACTAATAAACACTAGGTGTGTAGGAGGTGGTATAGGTACTGCGTGGGGGGGAGGAGATGTGAGTTAGTAGCTGTGAGGAAGGCTGAGAGAGTAGTTTATGTGGGAGGTAGGGAGATATTAGGAGTGAATAACAGTGAGTAGGAGTGAGAGTGTGAGTGCGTAGGGCAGTGTATAAGCCAGACAATTAGGTGATGGCCAAGCCACTGGTCAGGTGCAGGGGGGAGTGGGGAAAGAGAAGCTATCAGCGGGGGAGGTCAGGGGCAGTTGCAATTTGGTGCAAGGAAGTTAGAAAGGGCAGAGGATAGGGAGAGTTTGGATGAAGAATGGCAGATCTGGGCCGGCAGGCCATTCCAGAGTTTAGGGAAGAGGTAAGAGAAGGCCGATTGGCCGGCGGTGGTCCTTCGGTGAGGGATGACTAATAGAATAGCGTCAGTAGACCTGAGGGCGTGAGTAGGGGTAGGTGGGGAAGATAGGGAGGACATGAGGTAGGAGGGAGGAGGAGTCAAGCCAGAGTTGGAAGCAAATTTAACACTATGAATTAGGCGCCAGTAACTCAGGGATGGCAGGGCCAGGGAATGGTAGAGCACGCAGTGATGTGATCGGGGGGGCATCGAGGGCAAAGCGGCAGAAAGCATTAAAGAGGGGGTCAAGTCTGGCTAGGGTGGTCTTAGCGGCGGAGCTGTAAACTACATCACAGTTATCAAAGGAGGGTAGAATCATTTTCTGGACTAATTCACATCTGACAGGAAGCGGGAGACTAGTGCGGTTTCTATAGAGTGCACCAAGTTTTGGGCGCAGTTTTGAAATGATGGCATCCACATGTGTGGAAAAGGAGAGGTGGCGATCAAGCCAAACCCCTAGATACCTGAAAGAGGGCACTTCATCAAGGATGGTGTTATTTAGAGTATGGAAGCTCAGAGGGGAGGTGAGTTTGGATAGACGCTGTCTAGTGCCGAAAGACAAAGAGACAGTTTTCTTGGCATTTAGGGAGAGTTGGTTGATATTGAACCAGTGTTGGATTTTGTTGAAATCGGTTTAAAATTTGGAGGTGACTTCTTCGTGGGTCCCTCCAGAGGTGAAGAGGACCATGTCGTCTGCATACATGTGGATTGCGGTAGAGGAGCAAGAGTTTGGCAGATCATTTAGCAGGATGGAGAAGAGGATGGGGCCAAGAACTGAGCCTTGGGGAACACCGGTGGTGATTGGGAGAGGGGGGAGGTGTGGTCAGCTATTTTAGTGGATTGGGTTCTATTTAGTAGGTAGGCACTGAACCAGTTTTTGGCGGATTCTGCTAACCCAGCCCCAGAAAGGCAGGATAGTAGGAGAGAATGGGACACCGTGTCGAAGGCTTTTGCTAGGTCAATGAAAATAGTGGCAGTGATTAGCCCTTTATCCATCCCAGTGAGGATGGAGTCCATGAGTCTTAGTAGGGAGGAGGTGGTAGAGTGGTGTTTTCTGAACCCGGACTGAAAAGGGTGAAGAGTTAGTTCTGAGAGAAAGTGGGAGAGTTGGGATAGCACTAGGTGTTCCTGGAGTTTTGCGAGGGTGGGGAGGAGGGAGATGGGATGGTAGTTAGATGCGGAGGTAGGATCACCACCTTTTGGAAGGGGTAGGACAGTGGCATGCTTCCATTTGGAGGGGAGTGACTCGGTGGTGAAAGAAAAATTTAGTAGGGCCGCGAGGGGAGTAGTGATGGCAGGGGCAGATAGGAAGAGGAGTTTGTTATTGAGACCATCAGGGGATTTGCCTTTGGAGGGGTTTAGGGAGTGAAGGGCATCTAGGGTTTCGGTTGGGGGAGATGTGTCTGAAGGAAAAGGGGTTCCTACCAGACAGTAGGGGGATAAATGTCTGAGGAGAGGGTGTGGTTGCAGGAGGTAGGGAGTCTAGGAGGGCCAGGGCACAGGTAGTTAAATAGGAATTAAACTCAGAGGCTACCTTTAGGGGGTCGGAGAGGAGAGTCCCTTGGGTGAGGAGGAGAGGTGGGGGCTTGCTGTTTGTGGGGAGAAAAGGGAGTTAATGACTTTCCAGAATTTGGAAGGTCTCCCAAGATTTGCATTTAGCATGTTATTAAAATATTCAGACTTAGCTAAGCGGATGGCCTTTGTACACTTGTTGCGGAGCATGCGGTAGGAAATATAGTCGCCTGGGAGGAGCGTGGATTTGTAGTTTCGCCAGGCCTTATCACGGGCTTGTTGGCAAGCTATCAGCTCAGGAGTTATCCAGGGTAGGTGAGACCCATGGACTCTAGCCCAGTGCAGGGGGGCGTGTTTGTCCCAGGCGGTGAGGAAGGTGTTCGGAAAGTGCATAAGAGCCGAATCCATGTTAGAGCAATTTGAGCTTGGGATCCAATTAGAGTGATAAAGATCATCCAAGAGGAGGGAGAGGTTGAGGGATTTGTATGACCGTTGGAATATAAATTTGGGAGGGGATTTAACTATGTGGATTTTGCGGACCAAGTAGATTAGGTGGTGGTCACTAATGGAATCAGGGAGGAGGCCTGAGCTGACGATGCGGTGTGGGTGGGATGTGAGCGCCCAGTCTAGGAGTGAGTGAGTGATTACCAGACTTATGGTTTGAGTGTGTGGGTTCCATAATGGTTTGGCTGAGGTTGAGAGCGGTTAACTCAGTTTGGGTTTTGTTAAAAGTGGGTGCTAGCCAGTTGTGGTTAAAGTCACCCATAACATATAGTTCACCCGACTGGGCAAGAGATGAGAGCTGGCCCAGAAGGTCGGTGACTATTGTGGTTGGCATGCCTGGGCAGCAATAAATACCAGCCACAAAGATAAGTAATGAGGAGGGGGGGGACAGTTTTACCATAAGAAGCTCGTAAGCTTTGGGTTCAGTTTTTGTAAGGAGACAGTGAAGTGGAGGGCTGATCTGATGCAGATAGCCACCTCTCCGCCTCTGGAGGGCTGGTCTTGCCGTGTGATGGTGAACCCTGGAATAGTGATAGTATTATTTGGTAGGCTAGGGTTTAGCCAGGTCTCAGATAGGATGATTATGTCAGGGGCATGGTGGGTGGCTAGGACCTGGAGCTGATCGAGCTTAGGGGCTAGGCTACGAATATTTAGATGGAGAAGGCGCAAGCCTCGGGGGAGGTAGCCAGAACGAGTGTTGGTGTTTGCCTTGGCTGAGGGGTTTGGTAAGGGGTGGTCAGGGCCTGGGGTTGGGGTTGGGCCAGGGTTAGGATGTATATCCCCTGCCGCCAGAAGGAGTAAGGCAATGGTTAGGTGGCAGCGTAGCACACGGAGGGACCGGGATTTAGCCATGCTTTGGTTGGAGGCGGCAGTGGGGGGGCTGTGTGGAGGGAGTGGGTTCTCGAATGGTAGATAGTGGCCAGGAGGCAGCCAAAGGAATAGACAGAGGAGGAAGGGGGCATGGGGAAATGGGACCAGGAGATAGCTGGGAGGGATGCAGTGGACTTATAGGGGGCATTTGTAGGATGTGTCAGAATAGCCATTGGGGGGTGCAGGGTAGCAACTTAGAGGGGGAGTAAATGTGGGAAGGGATAGTAAAATGGAGGAGATCAGAAGTACAAGGGTTAATGATGGGGGCATTTTGCCAGATTTGAGGAAGAGGTGACCAATCATAATACCCTGGCAAAAGCAGGGTGGGGAGTTTCAAGTATCTTGATAGCCCCACAGAAAGCATAGATACCACTTTGAGTAGTGGTACTGTCACGGACTCTGATGGACAGGGTATAAGGTTCAAGACCCTGACAGGGCAGATGGGCTTAGACCTGGCTGAGAGCAGGGATCCAGGTTCTAGGTGACTTACAGCAGGCTGGGTTTGGGCCTGAAAACAGGGTTGAAATAGTGACTCCTACTGGTCACTGGGGTTAGTGGCAGGCTGGGTGTGAGTCAGGTGATAGGACATGGGTAGTGAGTAGGGTTAGCCAGATGGCTGGGCGAGGGTGAGGTGTGGGCAGAGGCAGGGTGGGAGTAGGGAGAAAAGTAGCTTAATCAGGTAGAGAGGTAACATGAAGTGGGAGGGGAATTCAGGTGGGGAGACTGAGGTGGAAAGGTCAGAGGGTCCCTCTAGTGGCTAGGAGGTATAACCTGCAAATGGAGAAGTGGGGACTTAGTTAAATGAGCGACAGGATGTGATGTCACTAGACATCACCTATAAAGAAATGCTGAGCCAGGGTGGGGGCGGGGCAGTTGATGTGTGCAACATGTCGACGGGCTATCCTCACCTCACAAGGGTGCTACAGTTGGATGTAGTTTATTACCTCCTAGTGCCCGCGTGTTGTTCGCTCCAGGAGGGAGCACTTGGGAAGGGTATCACACTCTCTTCGGTGAAAGCAGCACAATATACTTGACCCAGTGTGTATACAACCAACCTGGCTCACAACCCCTTTCCAACTTAATTGAGACGCTGGTATTTTTCTTTCCTTGCTGGATCTTTACACAGATCCTTGTTAGCGTGGCTGCATAAGGGGACACTATACGCATTTAACAGCTGTGTTAGAATATTAAGACTTTTCCACCATTCACACACAAATGAGCATGTCTCAGGCAGCGTTTTAAGGAAAAACAAAGTTTACTAAAATTAAAAATAGTAAAAAAAAATACAAAACACAGAACATATATACATTAAGGGTACAGTCAGAAAATAGATGGACAATTATAACCAAATAGCCTTATGCTGAATAACTAATCCTACCCCAGTTTCAGTTGGTACATAGTGGTGCTGAAATTACCTATTTTGGCAGAAGTGCCTCTCTTTGATTCCAGGAACAAAACTGTCCCTTAGAAGTCCAGAACACAAATGTCAGTCCCTTCAGCAGGCTTGATAATATCAGAGGTCAAAATGCCGCTCCCATCCTGTGATGTCACAGCTCTGAGCAGTTAGTGTGAGGTCACACACAGTCCTGCATACTTAATTTGCAAAATGCAGTTACATAGGCAAACAAGTCAGATTACCACTGGATTGGAATCTGCAAATACAGCAATATTTTTTTAATTATAACAACAGTCTGTCTGCCTCAGAGTATGGTTTATGACACCCTTTAATGTTGCAGAAATATCCTGTAAGGTTAATTCACATATGCTTTCCAAAAAATATCCCCCTCTTGTCCTCCTATAAAATGTAACCTTTTATGGCAGTCTTCCTAAGTTCAAAGCAGTTGTCTTTTTACAACCTGGTTGTATAGCAGCTACCCAAGCTCTGACAGGTAGGTGTCAAAAAAGGAAGCTCTAACTAGCTTATCCTCTAGGTCAGTGACAGGGCAGACCATTTTTTTCTTCTCTTTTAAAATCCAATGTCCCATGAGGCTCAGCTGCTTGGACTATTTCCTAAGCTGGACTGCCACACAAAACATAGATTTATAACAAAATTATATACTCATAATAACAAGCAGATGGCTATTGCCACACCCCTCCCTCCTAGACTGAATTTGGAGGGATCCATTCCTAGGCATGGGATGAGTTCTTGGAGTCAGTTCACTGCTCTAACTGACGCGATAGACCATCTGCATTGACATTTTCTGCCCCTGCCCTGTGAGTGACAGTCATATCGTATCCCTGTAAGGCAAGACTCCATCTTAGAAGCCTACCATATGTTTTACCCATTTGTGCCAGCCAAACCAGGAGGTTACGATCCATCTGTACCTCAAAGTGCTGCCCATATAGGTATGGCTCTAATTTCTTCAGTGCCCACACCATTGCCAGGCACGCCTTCTCTACTGTAGAATAAGCCTGCTCCCTGGGAAGTAACTTCTTACTGAGGTACACTATTGGACGATCTTTCCCTTGCTTAGAAGGCTGGCTAAGTACTACCCCAATACCCACGTCTGAGGCATCTGTCTATTCTACAAATGGCTTACTGTAGTCTGGACTGGCTAACACAGGAGCACTGTACAGTACCTCCTTTAGCCGTGTAAAGGCTCATTCACAGGCTGGCTCCCATTTTACCTTTTTAAGCATTCTTTTCTTTAGCAGGCCAGATAGGGGAGCTGCCAGGGCACTATAGTTTGATACAATTTTTTTGATAGTACCCTGCGGTCCCTAGAAACTCTGGACCTGCTTCTGTGTTTCAGGTCTGGGCCATGCCTCTATTGCCTCAGTCTTTGCTTGATTAGGATGGAGCTGTCCCTGCCCTACTACATGCCCTAGGTATACCACCTCAGCCATGGCCACCTGGCACTTTTCAGCTTTCACCATGAACACGGCCCTCAGAATCATGCCCAACACTTCCTTAAGGTGGGACAGATGTTCCTTCCAGCTGGCACTGAAGATGGTAATATCGTCCAGGTACACCACGGCATACTCTTCAGTACCATGTAACACCTGGTTCACCAACCCTTGGAAGGTGGCAGGGGCATTCTTCATTCGGAAAGACATTACCTTGAGCTCATCCGAGTGATGAAGGGTGACATCTCCCTACCTCTGGCAGTTAACTCCACCTGCCAATACCCTTTCATCAGGTCAACAGTGGTAAGGTATGTCGCCCCTCCCAGCCTGTCCAGTAGTTCATCGGTCAATGGCATTGGTTGGGCGTCAGACTTCATGACTGCGTTGAGCCCATGAAAGTCAACACAAAACTGAGTAGAGCCATCCAGCTTGAGAATGAGGACTACTCGTGAGGCCCAAGGGCTGTGGGATTTCTGGATTATCCCTAAATCCAGCATGTCTTCCATCTCCCTCCTAATGTCCTTTACACCCGATATGCTGTCCACCATATGGGTGCGTGCATCCCTATGTCTACAATGTGCATCGCTAGGGGGTTAGTCCAGGCTTGGCATTAAATAATGGGACAAAGTCTGCTAAAACCACCCTTACTTCCTGGATCTGTTCCGGGGTCAACTGGGGTGACAGTTTGATTGCGTCCACAGAGGACTCCCGCTTGCTTTCCTCCAGCAAGTCCAGAAGCGGGGTCTTCCTTCTCCGTCCCCTCCCCAGTACTACACACTGCAAATACCTTGTCAGCCCTATTTGCATATGGCTTCATCATGTTGATGTGGTACGTCCTTTGAGTATGTCTCCTGTTTGGCAGTTCTACAGTGTAATTACCCGGTGACCAAAGACTAAAATAAAAAAATAATAATTTATATCACTCACTTGTCTGACTACTTCTCAGGGGGAGGAATGGACAAGGAAATGATAGAAAGTATACTTAGAAAGGCAGAAAAAGGGGAGATATTGCTGATGGGTGATCTGAATATGCCAGATGTTAACTGGAGTGCAGTTGCAGCAGCCACTACGAAGAGTAGGGTTATTCTAGATGCCCTACAGGGGGCATGCCTTAGACAACTAGTATTGGAGCCCACTCGAGAGGGAGCAATCTTAGACCTGGTTCTCTCAAATGGAGATGGAGAGAGGATCACAGATGTAGAAGTGGGTAACAATCTGGGAACTGGCGACCATCGAACAGTATGGTTCACAATAAACACAGCAATAGAGTCAAGCCATACAAAGGCAAAAGTACTGGACTTTAGGAGGACTGACTTTGCCAAAATGGGTGAGTGCCTAAGGAATGCACTAGCAAATGGGCAGGAAGGAGGGGTGGAAGAACAATACGGAATAATCAAAACTGCCATCACAGAGGTAACAAGCCTTTGTGTGAAGCAAATAAACAAAACAAAACAATGTAAGAAACCACTATGGTTCTCAAAGGAAGTGGCAGTGAAGGTTCAAGAGAAAAAGAAAGCATTCAGGAAGTACAAGGAATCACAGAAGGAGCAGGACAGAGAACTGTATCAGTTAAAGCAAAAGGAAGCTGGGAAGGCAGTCAGAACAGTAAAGGCCCAGACCGAGGAAAAGATAGCCAACTCAGTTAAGAAAGGGATAAAACCTTTTATAGGTATATCAGGAGCAAGGAAGACCAAGGAGGGATAGTGAGGCTTAATAAAGGGAGGAGGGTGGGCGGAGGGTGGCTGTGAAAGGCAGAGATACTAAACAAATATTTTGCTTAGTATTTACAAATGAAGAGGAGGTACCTAAAACAAACAGTAGAAACACTCTGGATACAGAAGTTGATACCAGCCCATTTACAGAAGAAAGGGTTATGAAAGAACTCTTAAAACTGAAGGTGGACAAAGCAATGGGGCCTGATGGGATTCATCCCAGAATTCTAAAAGAACTAAGGGTAGAACTAGTGACACCACTGACTACCCTCTTTAACAAATCATGGGAGGATGGGGTGGTGCCCGAGGACTGGAGGAGGGCAGATGTGATTCCCCTTCACAAAAGTGGGAGCAAGGCAGAAGCAGGAAACTACAGACCTGTTAGTTTAACCTCAGTGATAGGGAAAATAATGGAATCACTTCTGAAGGAAAGAATTGTTGAGTATCTAGAGGCCAGAGGGGCACAGGACCCAAGGCAGCATGGATTCACAGCGGGAAGGTCATGCCAGATTAATCTGATAGATTTCTTTGACTGGGTGACCAAAGTAGTAGATCAGGGAGGGGCTGTGGACATGGCCTACCTAGACTTTAGCAAGGCATTTGACACAGTCCACACAAGATTAATATACAAGTTAGCCAGCCTGGGGTGAGTCCCAAGATGACAGCCTGGGTAAAGAATTGGCTGGAGAATAGGACACAGAGGTAATAGTAAATGGAGTCCACTCTGAAGAAGGGGGGTTACTAGCGGGTACCGCAGGGTTCAGTATTAGGACCGGTCCTTTTCAATGTCTTTATAAGCGACATGGCAGAGGGACTGGAAGGAAAAGTATGTATCTTTGCAGATGACACAAAGATCTGCAACAGAGTTGATGCACAAGGTGGGGTGGAAAAGATGAGAAGGGACTTGGCAAGGTTATAGGAATAGTCAAATGTATGGCAGCTTAGATTCAATGCTAAGAAGTGCAAGGTAATGCACCTGGGAAACAAAAACCCAGGGGAAGAGTACACAATGGGGGGGTGAGATACTAACAACAACAAAAATGGAAAGAGACCTGGGGTAGTCATATCAGATGGGCCTAAAGGTGGGCAAGCAATGTGAGAGGGCAGCAAGGAGGGCTGGGGTATACTGGGATGCATAGGGAGGCATCACCAGTAGAAAACAGGAAGTTATTATCCCTCTGTACAGACAGCTGGTCAGACCCCATCTGGAGTACTGCGTGCAGTTCTGGAGACCAATCTCCATGAAAGACATAGACAGGATGGAAGCTGTCAGAGGAGGGCAACTAAAATGGTGCAGGGTCTGCACCAGAAGACATATGAAGAGAGACTTAAGGAGCTAATATGTATAGCCTTGAGGAAAGGAGGAGAGGGGACATGATAGAAACTTTCAAGTACCTCAAGGGAATCAACAAAGTTCGAGAGGTAGCATCTTTCAAAAAGAGGTGTGCAAGAATAAGGGGCACAATTTGAAGATAGAGAGGGGCTCAGAGGTAATTTAAGGAAGTATTTTTCACAGAGAGGGTTGTGGATGCATGGAACAGCCTTCAGAGGAGGTTGTGGAGTCAAAAACAGTGGTGGAATTCAAGCATGCATGGGACAGTCATAAGGCAATTCTAGGGGGTGGGGATAGGAAGAAGTAGGCTGCTGGTTAACTAGGATCTGCAGCTTATCCAGTAGGTAGGGAAATGGGCAGACTGGGTGGGCCAAGCAGTCCTTATCTGCCGTCAAATTCTACGTTTCTATATTTCTATGTTAATTTGTATGATTCTGCCCACTTGGCCTGCAGCTTATCCCTCCAGCGGGGATTAGGACCATGACCTCTTGACCCACCGTGTATGAGTGAGCTCTGGCTCTGCAGTCGTACCATACCTTTTGCTTCTGCTGGGTGACTGCCAGGTTGCTCTGGGCTGTTCCCATAAGCTCCTTCAGCTTTTCCTTAAATTTATGAACATAATCCACTATGGAAGTTCCCTGAGTGGCATGCTTGTGTAAGCCCCCCACCCCTGCCTTTTTGCAAACGACAGGTGGTATGCTGTTTAAATCTGACAGCAGTACCAGGTGGGGACTGGGTTCGGGGAGGAATAAGTTACTTGGCACAAGGGCTAGGTTTGGCTACTCTGCACAGGGGCACCCAAGTAACTCTGAACACAGGAAGCAATAACTGTAATGTCCAATACCAGGAATGGGATTCTAAAGTGTGGCTTTTATTCACATCCAAGCAGAACAAACAAAGCATAGGCGGACCCCCACAGGGCTACACTTCTGGTAATGCAGATTAAAAAGAATCAGGAATACTTCTTCAACACTTCAGCCCTCAGGCTCTGAACCCACACAGCCCAGACTTGCACACTGCTTTGGGTACACAGCCCAAACTTGTACACTATCTGGGATTCCCAGGCTCGGCTCCCTTGCCGGCCACTCGGACACCTTCCATATGTCATGGAAACACTTTTCTGGTGGCTCTCTAAACCACCTAAGAGCACCTCAGCTCTATCAGGGAAACTTCCTTTTAATCCCACGTCTGGGTACTTTCCTCAGGCACTGGCCAAGTACCTGAGAGAAAGTAAAGGTGCCACAGAGCAAATCTGTAGAGGTGAATTTAGTTACTACTGATGGGGGGTTTCCCACCTCTAGCTTCCACAATTCATCGTGGCCATTTCTCTGGACATTAAACATCTCATTCTGTAAAGCTTGGCAATGTAGATTAAGGCTAAATGTATGTCACATTTCCTCTACTTGTCTTGCTTTCCCATTGTGCTGGACTTGAACATACTTTTACTTGGCTTAGCCCATTGCTCTAGGCCCCCCACTTATTAAGCAGTCCAATCCCCACTTTACTTTACTCTTTGTGCTGGACTTGAACCTACTTGAATTAACCGGCAATGTCTATTACACTAGACCTCCTACAAATTAAGTAGTCCAATCCCATGTTTCAACAGTACAGGTGAAAACATAGGCCCTCTGTAGAGCGAACTCACCCTTTGGTTGCAGGTGCCCCACAGGTGATTCCTCACAGGAATTTCTCTCCCACAGCTTCTGGTGCCGTAGCACAACTTGAAATAAGGCAGCTTCTTCCTTAGCTGGAACCAGGAGGGTTGCCCCTGGAAAACAGACAAACCTTTCCACCTCCATCCCCTCAGGGATGGGGCACATGGACCAGTAACAGTGGTCTCCACCACTTCACAATCTGCTTACTGTGTTCCTCTTTTGGTGGAAACACACACCTCCTTTACAGTAGCTCTAAAACAGAGCTTAAGGCTCTGAGAGCCTGCACACAGACTGCTGTGTTGCTCCTCTCTTCAAGACTGCACACAGACTCTGTTCAAAAATCCCCAACATTCTATCCTAACTTCCAATTGCAGCACTCCAGTGTGGCTCATGCAGCTGCAAGAGTTCTATGGTGATGTCATCCCTCAGTCTCAGCTGAGACTGAGAACAGAGTGAGACAGTGTGAAATCCATTTAACTGGAGTTTCACAAGCTGCCTTCCCTGCCTACCACTAGGTCTTACTGGGATTCTAGTAACCCCGGGTAACTGGGGGGGGGTTACACTTGCCTTCCCAGTCCTCCCAGACCAAGTCTAGGGTCCCATGCACCCTGCGTACATATAAGAGCTCAAAGGGGGAAAACCCTGTCGACTCTTGGGGCACCTCCCTGTATGCGAACAACAGGTGGGGAAGGTATTTCTCCCAGTCCCTCCCATGCTGTTCAGCACATGCTTGGAGCATCGATTTTAGGGTACCATTAAACCTTTCCACAAGCCCATTGGCTTGCGGGTGATAAGGTGTCGTGCGTCTCTGCACCACCCCACACTTTTCCCACAAACACTTCATCAGGTCCGACATGAAGGAACCCCCTCGATCAGTGATAACCTCCTGCAGGAACGCAATACGGGAGAAAATCCCTAGCAGGGCATTGACCACTTTGTCCTCAGCGAGGATAGGGTGACTGCCTCTGGGTACCGGGTGGCATAATCCACCACTCTTAGGATAAACCTCTTCCCGGAGGAGCCGGGGGTATTCAAAGGCCCCACCATATCCATTTCTACTCTCTGGAATGGCTCCTCCACTATGGGCAAGGGAATTAGGGTGGCTTGGGTTTTACTACCCACCTTCCCTATTTCTTGGCACTGGTGACAAGACCTGCAATATTCCTTCACCTGCTGGGTGAAATTGGGCCAACATAAATTCTGGGCCAATCGCTGCGGCCAATCGCTGCATGGTGCACATGATTCCCAGATGTCCAGACATGGGGATATCATCAGCAATCTTGAGCAACCGCTCATGGTACCCCTGGGAAATGACAAGCTGCCTGCCCATCACCCCTCCATTATGTCTTTACGTTCTGTGTGTACAGCAGTCCATTGTCCCAATACATTGTCTTCCATCATCTCCCTGTGTCCCGTCAGATTCTGCACAAGCTCTCAGTCTCTCTAAATTAGGAACATTTTTCTGAGCAGCTGCAAAACCCTCACATTTTCCCAAGGAATGGGACATGTCCCCTTCAGTCTCTAAACTGGGGTCCATAGCTCTGGCATCAGGGCAATCTGGGTCACTGTCATCCCCAACCCTCTGACCACTGGCTACCCCTCCCTCCTCAGAGTAAACTTCTATAGCTGTTTTGTGAACTGCTACTTGGGGAAGTCCTACTTCCCTTTCCCTACTCTCCATTTCAGGAGACACAGGCTGGGGAACCAGCCTCCCAGTGTTTTCCACAGGGGGCTTCTATGGGGTCCAGGAAACCACAATTGGCCTTTGCTATCTGGCTGCAGGTAACCATACACACCACCGCCTGTTGGAGATTGTTCCCTATGATTACATCCAGGTCAAGATTTTCTGCCACTACAACTTTTTGCACAGTCTCTCCTGTCTCACCCCAGTCCAGGACAGCACTAGCAAGAGGTAGGGTTTTCTACTCTCCAGTGAATCCCCACACTGTAACAAACTGATTACATATAAGCTGTTCAGGCTCAACCAAATTCCCTTTTACCAAAGTAAGGGAAGCCCCTGTGTCCCTCAACCCATGGGTTTGCACCCCATTTACAATAACCAGGTGTATGTGCTTCCTCATGTTTATAGGCATGCTTTCAGGGATACACAGTGCACCCACCTCTGTTCGAGCACCTCTTTGTGCACTCTGTACCCTTTTAGGACACTGTCTTGCAAGATGCCCAGGTTGTTTGTAAAACCAACAATCATCATCTCCTTTATCGTGTAAATCTTTTCTTTGTAACATGTGGCTGCCCACTTTCTGGGGAGGCAGTGAGGGTTTTAGCTAACCTGAAGGTGCACTTTTCGCTTTCTGTGCTGCCACACCCACCCCACTCCCTTTCAGAGCAGGCCTGCTCCTGGCATAGTGGTCCAAGAGCTCAGCAGCCTCCTGCACTGTTTTTGGATCTTTGTCCTCTAACCAGGTTTTCAGCTCTGTTGGGCAAGCCCAAAAGAATTGCTCCAAAAGTACCACATCCTCCATTTTCTCTATAGAGTCTGCTTTGACCCCCTCCCACCAAGGTTTCAAAAACTGACATTGTTTGGTGGCTTGTTCCTCGTAGCTCATGTCAGGGCTTCTCCTGAGCTTATAGAACTTAACTCTGTAAGTTTCAGCTGCCAGTTCATACTTTTTAAGTAATGCAGCTTTAAGTTTGTCATAATCATTACTGTCCTGATTGTCCATTTGACCCAATACATTGTGAGCTTTCCCAGTAAGCAGCAGGGATAGCTGGAAGCTCCAGGACTCTCTGGGAATTTTTGCCTGAATGCACGCCTTTTCAAATGAATTTAAAAATGCATCCATATCCCCCCCCCTTTAATTTCAGCTATCAATTTAGAATTTAACTTGTAACTCAGTCCTGGAGTTCCAGGTTCACACATGCCACTTACCTGCTGTGGCGCTGGTCTTTGGAGTTTTAGTTTCTCCAATTCATATTCTCGCTGGTGCTGTCTGTCCTCGGCCTCTCTCTGAAGCTGTCACTCTCTTTTCTTGGCCTCTCTCTGGAGCGGGTTTTCTCTTTCCTTGGCCTCTCTCCAGCACTGATTTTCTTTGTCTTGCTGCTCCATCTCCATCTGGAACTTCTTCTGTTCAAATTCCAGCTCCATTCTCCTCAACTCTAGCTGTAGACTGATCCCTTCTGTCTCCAATGTTGTGGTGACCTTCCCCTGCTGCTGTGGGTCTTGGTGCCCACTGGTCCAGCTGTCGTCCTCCTCCTCCCAGGGACTGGACACTGTGATGGACCCTGGCCCCTCCATGACCAAGGTCTGGTCCTTTCAGTCACTGACTGTGACTCAAGGTCTTGGGCAGTGGCTTGTGCATCAGCTGCCACCACAGCCTCCATGAGGTGCTGTTTGGTTCGCCCCTCACATCGGACTCTTCTTTCCTGACACAACTGCCACAGGTGGTCTACAGTGTATTTGTTGTAGCTAGAAGCCATTTTCTTCCCTAATCTACGGCTACACTAGCTTGCACCCAAAAAAAGAAAATAAAACAGGTAGGGAACTTAGACTGTACCCAAAATGATATATTTCTTTTAAAATCTCTGCCTTGTTTTTGTGTGGACTGTTATAGTTTATCAATCTGACACACTGGACTGTTAATGCTCTTGTCACCAAATAATTGCACAGTATGCAACAAATCTTTCAGATCCCACCACTGCCACCAAATCTGTCACAAACTCATTCCTGGGGTCAGGCTCTCTGCTACCACAGTGCCTAACCTTTAAGTGCAATTCGTGAACAGGACAAACAGGGACACCCTCCTGTTTGTTTTGGGTCCGAGCAAACTACCAGAGTCCTGGGGTCAATTATGAACCCTTTTTAGCTAGCACACCCAGGCAACAGGTCCAAATATCACACTCTTTTTGGGGAAAGCAGCGCAATATACTTGGCCCAGCGGGCATACAATCAACCTGGCTCACAACCCCCTTCCAACTCAATTGAGGAGCTGGTAGTTTTTTCTTACCTTGCTGGATCTTTACACAGATTCTTGTTAGCATGGCTGCATAAGGGGACACAACAAGCATTTAACAGCTGTGTTAGAATATTAAGACTGTTCCACCATTCACACACAAATGAGCATGTCTCAGGCAGCGTTTTAAAGAAAAACAAAGTTTACTAAAATTAAAAATAGTAAATAAAATACAAAACGCAAAACATATATACATTAAGGGTACAGTCAGAAAATAAATGGACAATTATAAACAGACCACCTTGTACTGAATAACTAATCCTACCCCAGTTTCAGCTGGTACATAGTGGTGCTGAAATTACCTATTTTGGCAGAAGTGCCTCTCTTTGAGTCCAGGAACTAAAGTGTCCCTTAGAAGTCCAGAACACAAGTGTCAGTCCTTTCAGCAGGCTTGATAATATCAGAGGTCAAAATATCCCTCCCATCCTATGATGTCACAGCTCTGAGCTGTTAGTGTGAGGTCACACACAGTCCTGCATACTTAATTTGTAACATGCAGTTACATAGGCAAACAGGCCAGATTACCACTGGATTGGAATCTGCAAATACAGCAATTTTGTTTTAATTATAACAAGATAGTCTGTCTGCCTCAGAGTATGGTTTATGACACCCTTTAATGTTGCAGAAATATCCTGTAAGGTTAATTCACATATGCTTTCCAAAACACCATCCCCTCTTGTCCTCCTATAAAATGTAACCTTTTATGGCAGTCTTCCTAAGTTCTAAGCAGTTGTCTTTTTACAACCTGGTTGTAGGGCAGCTACCCAGGCTCTGACAGGTAGTTGTCAAAAAAGGAAGCTTTAACTAGCTTATCCTCTAGGTCAGTGAGAGGGCAGACCATTTTTTCTTCTTTTAAAATCCAATGTCCCATGAGGCTCTGCTGCTTGGCCTGTTTCCTAAGCAGGACTGCCATACAAAACATAGATTTATAAGAAAATTATATACTCATAATAACAAGCAAACAGCTATTGCCACAGTCAGCAGTGGATAAATTAATGGAAGCCCTGCTAAAGAAAAGATTGGTTAAGTATCTTGAATCCAGTGGGCTGCAAGACCACAGGCAGCATGGATTCATAAGGGTAGTGGGGTCATGCCAAATGAATCTGATGGATTTCTTTTACTGGGTAAGCAGGGAACTAGATCAGTGGAAAGCAGTTGATACGTCCAATCTGGACTTTAGCATCGCCTTCAACACTATGCCGCACAGTAGGCTGACAAAGAAACTGAGCAACCTGGGGGTGGGATCCAAAATGGTGAATTGGATTAAAAAAAGGTTAATGGATATGAGACAGAGCGTGGTCATAAATGACACTCACTTGAATGATGGATTAGTGACCAGTGGGGTGCTACAGGGCTCAGTATTGGGACCAGGCCTCTTCCATGTCTTCATAAGTGACATTCCTATAAAACGTTAAGGAAAGGTATGTATTTTTGCAGATGACACTAAAATCTGCAATAGGGTGAACATTCAGGAGGTGGTGGAGAGAATGAACAGGGACCTGAGGAAACTCAAGGAGTGGTCTAAAGCATGACAGTTGGGGGGGGAGTCAATGCCAAAACATGCAAGATCATGCACCTAGGGCATAGGAACCCAGGTGCTGAGTATAAGATGGGGGGTAATGACAGTCACTAAACAGAACAAGCATTTGTCAATGCCAAATGTTGTCTTGCTGGCACTGGCATTGGTAGTGCAGGAGTTAGAGAGATACATAATAGGAATGGCAGTGAAGCACTGAACTGATGCCAGCCCCACCCCCACCCTTCAGAGACTGACAGGCATTGGGGTGTGCCTTTGGGTCATGGGCCATAATGCTCACGCCATTTCACCTCACCCTACCCTGCAGACACTGACAAGTGTTGTGGTGTGCATTGGGATCTTCGGGCCTTATGCTCACCCTATTCCATAAGACAATACACTGAGATGGGTGCAGTATAGGAGAATGGCGTGAACTTTGGGGCCGAAGAGTCCAAGGCACACCTCGATGCCTGTCACTGGCTGCAGGCTGGGGGTGGGGGTGGAATGGCGTGAGCATTACAGCCGACAATCCCAAGTCACACCCCTGACACCTGCCAGTCTCTACAGGGTTGGGCATTACAGTTGAAAGCCCTAACACCCCAGGCGTTTGTTTGTATGTTCACTCCAGATTTTCAACATGTTCTTTTTGTGACTCCACCTCATGAACAGTGGCACTATCAGTTCATTAATCGAAAGGAGATTTTGCACAGTGACTGTGCCATTTGGTACTACAGGTGTGAAAACACATTTTGGGCAGGATGTGAAGAATGACAGCTGTACTCTTCATGGAGAGGTGTAAAAAAATGGCAATGTTCAAAATCTGGAGTGAAAATATAAAAAATTGGTGAAGCCACGAGTGTGCATAGAAACCGTAGCGCAATTATTTTGGGGACTTTTTTTAACCAAATTTTCAACATAGGCATTTTGGGACCTCCACTCATGAACAGTGGCACTGCAATTTTGTTACTCTGTCCCAAAAGTTAATTTCCCACAGTGACTGCACCATTGTGCGCCAGATGTGCAAAAATACATTTTGGGCAAGAAGTGAAAAATGGCAGCTTTACTGTTCATAAGGAGGTGTGAAAAAATGGCAATGTTGAAAATCTGGCATGAAAATATTAAAAATTGTCAAAGTTACAAGCATGCATGGAAACTGCGCAATGCATGCTCGTAACACAGTCATTTTTGGAGATTTTTTCACCAAATTTGCACCATAGGCTATTTGGGACCCCACCTCATGAACAGTGCACTGTCATTTCATTAATCAGTCCCAAAAGGTGATTTCACGCAGTGACCTCAAAATCACCTTTTGAGACCGGATAACGAGATGACAGTGCATGTGTTCATGAGGTGGGGTCCCAAGAACCCCATGTTGAAAATTTGGAGCCAAAATTCAAACAAAATGGCTGAGATATCCTCCTAAGTTGAAACCCCCCATTGATGCCATTATACAGCTTACAGGTATTTCTTCATTTTGCAGTTCGGCTTTGAAGAATCCAGACGTGTTCCCACTCTACTGAAGATGCAGCCCTGGACCTCTGGAAGTAAGTTTGGGGTGAGGGGTGGGAGAGTGGGGTGCACAGAGGGGTGGGTGTGGGTTGGGATAGGGGGTGCTGTGGACAACAAGGGACCGTTTCTTTTTCTGGTAAAAGGCAAACCAGACCTGGACATCACAGTGCTGACAGTCAGCTTTGTGTGAGTGGTGGCACACTGGGAGCCCACCCAGTGTGCCACACAATGTGGGGGATGGGGGACATGCCGACATGGGGATTGCACCCCCAATGTCGGCTTTGTTTGGGGTTCTGCCACCACCATGTTTATTGAAATGTTTCACCAGGAAAGGCACATACAGGAGGTATGTCATCTCTGCCGCTGCATGATGAGCTTGTCTCTGATTGCAGTGGCACATTTCTTTAAAGTTGGTGGCACTTTGCATAATTCTTGCATCAGCACTAGCATGCTGGCTAATTGGGAAATGAGGGACACACCTACTAAAGCGTTCCCTGCATTCACCAACACTGGCACACCTCTCACTGTGCTATTACTACCACAAGATGTTGCTTGCATGTGTGCAAAACAACATAAAAAGGACCTTGATGTTATGATATCTAACAACTTCAAAGTGGCAGGACAATGTGACAAAGTGGTATGTAGAGCTAGTGTGATGCTCGGGTGCATAGGGAGGGGTATAACAAGAAGTAGATGAGAGGTGGTGGTGTCACTGTATAGCTCATGGTTGAGACCCCCACCTAAAGTACTATGTCTAGTTTTGGAGATTGCACCTTATAAAGGACATAGGCAGGGTGAAGGCAGTCCAGAGGAGGGCAACTAAAATAGTGCAGGGATTGCATGAGAAGCCCAATGAGGAGAGGCTGAGGGATCTCAACATGTACACCATAGAAGAAAGGAGAGCAAGAGGGGACATGATAGAGACCTACAAGTACCTCACAGGGGTGAACAAGGTGCAGGAGGCAAATATCTTTCATGTGAGAAGAAGTACCGGGACCAGGGAGCATGCAATGAAGCTGGGTGGAGGGGGAGGGCAAGAGATATGTGAGGAAATAGTTCTTTACTGAAAGGGTGATAGATGCGTAGGACAGGCTGCCAGCAGAAGTGGTGTAGGCAAAAACTCTGGGGGCTTCAAGCTTGCATGGGATAGAAATAGGTGTGTACTAGAAAACAGGCAGGGAGGAGGGAGGGTCTCCAGAGACCAGTTAGGGTCTGTGAAGAGACAAATCAGGCAAGGAACATCTGGGCAGGACAAACAGTCCTTTTCTGCCAACAGATTTTATGTTTTATATGTCTCAGCTGCAGGGGATTCTGGAATTTGTAGTTTTAGAAAATCAGCTTGCAAGTCAGCAAAATTAGTCTGATAGCTGCAGTAAACTAAGTATAAATAGGCATTTGTCAATGCCGAATGTTGTCACGCTGGCATTCGCTTTGGTAGTGCAGTGCGGCAAAACATTTTGGGCAGGACGTGAAAAATGACAGCGGTACAGTTCATAAGGAGGTGTAAAAAAATGGCAGTGTTGAAAATGTGGCATGTAAATATAGCAAATTTGCGAAGTTACAAGGGTGCATGGGAAATATGCAATGCACGCTTGGAACACGGTCATTTTATGGGCGTTCAGCACCAAATTTTCAACATAGGTATTTTAGCGCCTCTGCTCATGTACAGTGTCACTGTTATTTCCTCAAACTGTCCCAAGAAGTGATTTCGCACAGTGACCATGCTATTCTGTGCCGGAAGTGCGAAAACACATTTTGGACAGCATAGGTGAAATGACAGCTGTACTGTTCATCAAGAGGTGTGGAAAAATGCCAATGGTGAAAATCCAAAGTGAAAATATTACAAATGCACGACGGTACGCGCGTGCATGCGATCTGCCAACGCACGCTCGTAACAGTCATTTTATGGAGCATTGTCACCAAATTTTCAACATAGGCATTTTAGGACCTCTGCTCATGAACTGTGTCACTGTCATTTTCATAATCTGGTCCGAACACTGATTTCCCACAGCGACCGTGCTATTGTGCGTTGGAAGTGCAGAAACACATTTCAGGCAGGATGTGGATAATGACAGCTGTACTGTTCACAAGGAGGTGTACAAAAATGACAATGTTGAAAATCTGGCATGAAAATATTACGAATTCACAAAGTTACGAGCCTGCATAGCAACTGCGCAACGCAAGCTTGTAAAACAGGCATTTGTTGGATTTTTTCCACCAAATTTGGAACATAGGCTTTTTAAGAGGCCACCTCATGAACACTGGCACTGTCATTTTGTTAATGGGTCCCAAAAGGTGATTCCATGCAGTGACTGCGAAACCACCTTTCAAGGCTGATTAACGCCATGACAGTGATAGAATTCATGAGGATGGGTTCCAAAAACCCCATGTTGAAAATTTGGTGCCAAAATTCCAAAAAAATGGGCGAGATATGCAACAAAGTTGAAAAAACCCTATTCATTCCATCATACAGCTTACCAGCATTTCCTTAGTTCGCGGTCAGCTTTGAAGAGTGCAGACGTGTTCCCGGTCCACTGAAGATCATCGTGCCAGATTCTGGAGGTAAGTATGTGGTGGGGGGTGAGGGAGGCAGGGTCGCAGTGGGTGGGTGTGGGTGGGGGCAGGAAACTACGATGGACCATTTTTATGTTACAGAAAAAAAACTAACATTGTGGGACAGTTTTTTTCAGGAGTTACGGCAGTCTGGGGTGGGCTCCCAGCATGCCACCTAACTGTTTTTGGGGGTTGCTGCAGCTGGCGAAGTTGGGCACCCTCGTCGGCGCACACAATGGGGGTGAATTTATGCAGGCAGGTGGGGCACCCCATGGCACACAATGAAAGCGTGGGGAGGCAAGAGCCGAAGGAGATTGGGCACCCTCAGCATATAAAAAATGCAGGGGATGCTTTATGCCAGTGTAGAGTGGGCTCCCCGTTGGCACACAATGAAAGTGGAGGAGGCAAGAGCCGAGGGGGATTGGGCACCCCCTCGGCGCCTGAAAATGGGGGCTGCTTTGTACTGCCCAGCAGAGTGGGCTCCCCCATCAACAAATTTGTGCTGCCACAATAAGCCGGCAGGGGACTGAGCTCTCCTGAAGTTGGCCATTGGGCGGCCACCTGCCTGCCATGCTGCTAATGTGGCGAGCAGGTAGGAAGGGTCCGCTGCGTGTGATGAGCTTTGCTCGGATTGCAGCGGACCTTTCCTTAGAGGTGCTCGCCACATTAGTATGCATGGTGTGGTGCTGGCATGCAGGCTGATTGGGAAATGAGGGACGCACCTACTGATGCATGCCCTGCATTCACGCAACAGTGGTCGCGCCTCCAAATCCCCACTGCCGCAAGATGTTGGCTGCTCAAGCGCACCAACATAAAAATGAAATTTTTTGGGTACAAAGTGCAAATTGGGACCAGCCTCACACTTGGGTGTGGGGTTCTTAGTGCTGACTGTTCATCTTTAACATTTCAGTGCAAGCATAGGGATGCAGCATGATCATGGCACAAGTCCCCAACATGAACCTGGAAATTTAGCCCATAATCTCCATGAGACTATGACCTAAGAATACATATTATAGACTGCTGAAAAGCTAAAACTCGCAGCCTTCAAGTGATAAAAAAATCTAGTTCTAGGATACATGGTTATTGAGATAACTGTCCTGAAATTAATATTACATTCACCAAAAGCAGAAATAAATTAAATGCCTGATTTGGAGGCTCCCTTAATGGTGGGTCCCATTTTAAATGTATAAGCATTTAAAAACAGTTTGCAGCACAAAATGCCCATGTTTAGTTGTTTAACCAGGAATAGCACACTAAGCTGAAAGCTTTTTTACAGGAGTGACCTGGGAGCACAAAGAGGTTAAGTGACTTGCTCAGGGTCACACAGTATGCAAGTGGAAGCTGTGGGATTCAAACCCAAGTCTGGTCTGCTGGATGTCACCAGATTTGCAGCTCAGAGCCTTAGACCACTGCGCTATACTGCCTCCTCAAGCATGTTGCCAATATGCAAATGTTTGTAAATAAGTGAATGTACCACACCAGTAGAAAATAAAATGGGGAAAATAAATCATGTTAGTTAGGGATATAGAGAATCATTTATTGGCAACCATTCAGATTAATCATTTATTTTGTTCGACTGGAGGCCATTACAATTCCATAACAAACATTAAACAAGCATTTGCCAATGCCGAATGTTTGCTTGCTGGCATTGGCAGTGGTAGTGTAGAAGTTACAGAGCTGCGTAATAGGAATGGCAGTGAAGTATTGAACTGAAGCCAACCCCACCACCACCCTGCAGAGAGTGACAGGCATTGGGGTGTGCGTTTGGGTTGTCAGGCATAACGGCTACGCCATTTCACCACACCCCACCCTGCAGACACTGACAAGTATTCCGGTGGTCGTCTTTGGCCCTTATGCGCACCCCATTTTATTAGGAAATATGGTGAGATGGGTGCAATATAGGAGAATGGGGTGAAGTTTGGGGCCAAAGAGTCCAAGGCATACCTTGATGCCTCTCACTGACTGCAGGGTGTGGAATGGTATGAGCATCACAGGCAAGAATCCCAAGTCACACCCCTGATGCCTGTCACTCTCTACAGGGTTGGGCGTTATGGTTGGAAACCCTAATACCTCAGGCATTCGTTGGTATTTTCACTCCAAATTTTCAACATGTTTTTTTGACCCCCACCTCATGAACAGGGGGAATATCAGTTTGTTAGCCGAAAGCTGCTTATGCACAGTGACTATGGCATTTAGCACCACAGGTGCAAAAACATTCCGAACAAGATGTAAAAAATGACAGCTGTACTGTTCATGGGGAGGTGTAAAAAATGGCAATGTTCCAAATCTGTAGTAAAAATATTAAAAAAAATGGTGAAGTCACGAGCGTACATAGAAACTATGCAATGCACACCCGTAATATAATTAGGTTGGAGATTTTTTACAGCAGATTGTCAATTCAGGCATTTTGGTGCCTCCGATCATGAACAGTATCACTGTGATTTTCTTTATCTGTGCCGAACAATGATTTCCCACAGCGACCACGCATCTCTGCGCTGAAAATGTGGAAACACACTTCAGCCATGTTGTGAAAAATGACAGCTGTACTGTTCATAAGGAAGTGTGGAAAAATGGCACTGGTGAAAATCTGGACTGAAAATATTACAAAGTCATGAACTAGCGGTGCGTGGAAACTGGGCAATGCTCACTTGTAACACAGTCATTTTATGGACTTTTGTCACCAAATTTTTCAACATAGCCATTTTAAGACCTCTGCTCATGAACAGTGTAACTATGATTTTCTTAATCGTCCTAAACATTGCTTTCAAGACACCAGCACCATTGTGCTATATGTTATAAAGAAAACACATTTTGGGTGACATATGAAAAATTGCAGCTGTACTGTTCATAAGGAAGTGGAATAAAATGGCAATGTTGAAAATCTGAAGTGAAAATATTAAATTTGCAAACTTACGAGCATGCATAGGAACTGTGCAACGCACGCTTGTAACAGAGTCATTTTTAGGAATTTTTTCACCAAATTTTCAACATAGCCATTTTTAGACCTCTGCTCATGAACAGTGTCACTGTGATTTTCTTAATTTGTCCGACATTGATTTCGTGCACCGACTGCGCCACTGCTATGCGCTACATGGGGAAACACGTTTTGGGTGAGATGTGAAAATGACAGCTGTACTACTCATAAGAAGGTGTGGTAAAATGGCAATTTTGAAAATCTGGAGTGAAAATATTGAAAATTCACGAACTTACGAGTGTGCATAGGAACTGTACAACGCATGCTCGTAAAACAGTAATTTTTTGGAATTTTTTCACCAAATTTTCAACATAGCCATTTTAACACCTCAGCTCATGAACAGTGTCACTGTGATTTTCTTAATTGGCCCCGTATATTGATCTCGCACACCGACTGCGCCATTGTGCGCTACATGGGTGGAAACACCTTTTGGGTGAGATGTGAAAAATGGCAGCTGTACTACTCATAAGGTGTGATAAAATGGCAATGTTGAAAATCTGGGTGAAAATATTGAAAATTTGTGACCTTCTGACGTGCGTAGGAACTCATAGCATGCGCATAAATAAAACAGTCATTTTAGGAATTTTTCACCAAATTTTCAACATAGCCATTTAAGACCTCTGCTCATGAACAGTGTCACTGTGATTTTCTTAATTTGTCCGTACATTGATTTACGTACACCGACTGCGCCATTAGTGCTACATGAGCGGAAACACATTTTGGGTCAGATGTGAAAAATGACAGCTGTACTACTCATAAGAAGGTGTGGTAAAATGGCAATGTTGAAAATGTAAGTGAAAATATTGAAAATTCGCGAACTTACGAGCCTGCGTAGGAACTGCGCCTGATACTGCGCTCTTAAAACAGTCATTTTTGAATTTTGGCGCAAATTTTCAACATGGGGTTTTGGGACCCCTTCTCATGAATGATGTCACTGTCATGGCGTTATTCAGGCCCAAAGGGTGATTTCGTGCAGTGACTGCACAGTGACTGCGAAATCACCCGCCGGACCCGAATAACGCCATGACAGTGTATATCACTCATGAAGGAAGTCCCAAACCCCATGTTAGATTTGGTACAAAATCCCAAAATGCCTGAGATATAGCAACAAAGTTGAAACCCCTATCTAGCCCATTATACAACTTACGGCATTTCCTCAGTTGGCGCGGCTTTGAAGAGTGCAAAGTGTTCCCGGTCCACGAAGATCGTCGTGCGAGTCCGGAGTAGTATGGGGATGAGGGGTGTGGGGAGGCTGGGTGCGCAGTGGGTGGGTCCGGGTTGTGGGAGGGCTGGGAGGCAGCGCCATGGGACCGTTTTTCTTTACAGGGTAAAAAAAAAGCGACGAGGATGTTTGCCACGCTAGGTGAGCTCTCAGCATGGCACAAGGATGGTTAGGGGCGTTCAGACGGAGGATTGGGCACCCGTTGGCAAAATATGGATTGCCACGCTGAGTGGGCTCCCAGCGTGGCACTTATGGGGAGGCGGTTGAGGACAGTGGAGCGGGCGGGATTGGGCACCCCGCCGGCTATATCATACTTGCCCGCTGGGGTGGGCACCCAGCATGGCATTTTCTAAGGCTTTTGAGGCAGCAGCACAGCCGGCGGGGATTAGGCACCCCGTCGGCTATTCAGTGTTTGCATGCGGGCGCGCCAAGCCTACGTGGGCGTGTGCGTGTGGGGGCTGCGCGCGCGGGCAGGCGATATCTTATCGCTGCTCACTCAAGCGTCGCTCCCCTTTGAACTATGCCACTGCATTTTGGAGCTTGTCATAGACAGCTCCAGCATGCATTGGCTTACAGGGGTGGCGCCTGCCAACACACTGACTGAATTGGAGGAGAAGGTGACACACCTCCGAAATCTCCGATGATGGCACTATGTTTCTTGCACATGCGTGCAAGCAAACATAAAAAGCATAGGAATATAAATAATATACAACAATAAAACAGCATGGAAATATAAATAACATACAGCAAAAAAACAGCATGGGACTATAAATAACATACAACATTAAAACAGCATGGGACTATAAATAACATACAACAATAAAACAGCATGGGACTATAAATAACATACAACATTAAAACAGCATGGGACTATAAATAACATACAACATTAAAACAGCATGGAAATATAAATAACATACAACAATAAAACAGCATGGGACTATAAATAACATACAACAATAAAACAGCATGGGACTATAAATAACATACAACATTAAAACAGCATGGGACTATAAATAACATACAACATTAAAACAGCATGGGGATATAAATAATACACAACAATAAAACAGCATGGGAATATAAATAACATACAACAATAAAACAGCATGGAAATATAAATAACACAGCAATAAAACAGCATGGGAATATTAATAACATACAACAATAAAACCGCATGGGAATATTAATAACATACAACAATAAAACAGCATGGAAATATAAATAACACAACAATAAAACAGCATGGAAATAAAAATAACATACAACAATAAAACAGCATGGGAATATGAATAACATATAACAATAAAACAGCATGGGAATATAAATGACACAGCAATAAAACAGCATGGGAATATAAATAACACAACAATAAAACAGCATGGAAATAAAAATAACATACAGCAATAAAACAGCATGGGAATATGAATAACATATAACAATAAAACAGCATTGGAATATAAATAACACAGCAATAAATCAGCATGGGAATATAAATAACACAACAATAAAACAGCATGGAAATAAAAATAACATACAGCAATAAAACAGCATGGGAATATGAATAAGATGACAATAAAAAGGCATGGGAATATGAATGATATACAGCAATAAAACAGGACAGCATTACAAGTATTAAAGGAAGAAAAAATAGGAAATTAATAAGCAGCAGCAGTTTTGGTTCTGTGCCCAAGAACAGCTTTCATAAAATCAATCAACATTTTGGCATCCTTTACTTTAGTGGAATTCAGTACTATTTACAAAGAATCTTGTAGGGCTGACTTGTAAGCCTTTATAAAAAAACATTCAAATATTTAATTCTCCATTTAGAAATAAAGAGGACAGCTGAAAATTATATGAAATATGTCTTTATCTTGACCATTGTTTCAAAAACATTCGGTATCCAGTTTGTTACGTAGTTTGTACCTAATTTCCAACTTTTTCAAAGGAATCATATCAAATCTGCATAAGTTAGAATTCTGCGTACTCCAGTGTCAAGTGGAAGTGTTAAATATAATTTACATCATGTGAAATTTGCATGAGTCTAGCTTTCATTAGATTTTTTATAAGTATAGGAAATTGTTATTCCCTTCAGCAAATCTTGCAAAGAGGCCACGTATTCATTTGTTTTAAGGCTTCCTGCAAATTATACAGCCTTACTGTCCTTAACCAACAGTATTGCTAGCTACCTTGATAAAGGAGGACTTACTGGTGCTGTTTTTATTGACCTAATGAAGGCCTTTGATACAGTCGACCACTCCCTTCTCTATAATAAACTCAGGGACCTAGGAATCTCTGACACCACCCTCCCCTGGTTCAACAACTACCTGTCTAGTAGACAACAGCATGTACACTTTGGCCCATCCTTGTCTGACCATGGCTCTGTCAATACAAGTGTCCTTCAGGGGTTCATATTAGGACCTCTATTCTTCTCCCTTCATGTCAACATGGTTCATTGCTGCTTTACAAATTTTACACTCCTCATTTTATTTGACCTTGTCTTCTACACAAGTGCCAATGACACTATTGACCGTAATAGAAAACTGACTGCTGACTTAAGGAGTGTCCAGTCTTGGCTCCAGCTGAACAAATTACTAATGAATGCAACCAAATCCCAGACAATGCTATTTGGTACCCCTTCACATCTAAAGAACATCCTGCTACCACTGCAGATGAATAGCACTAATGGCACCCCCCCAGACACTGTCCTTTCATTCAGATACTTGGGTATCACCTTGGACCCTTCCCTATAATTCTCCCTCCACCTGATCAATATCTGTAAGGAACTTAATGTCGGGTTAGGATTAGCATACCAAGCTAGTCAGAACCTCACCATCTCTGCCCGTATGTCAGTGGCCAGGAGTATTCTACTCCCCAAACTATCTTACAGCCTTCCCGTCTTCTCAAATACCTCCAACCACAACCTTCACAAATGTCTTATAACAACATCTGTCATTTTTCGCTAATTAGCAATTGATTTGTCCACCACTGTACCTTGTACTCAAAGCTAGGATGGCTGTCCCCCTACTGGTCAACGTGACTTCTCCCTTGAGAATATCATTAATAGTGCCCTTAACAACCACACCCCCTTATCCCTTTCCTCTCACCTGGTGCCACATAGAACTGCATACCCTCTCAGGTCTGCAGACCTGTACCTGCTCTCCACTCCAGGGCTAAAAACAAATTCAGATCAACAGGCTTTGCAACATCCACAGCAAAACTGTGGAACAAGGTCCCCCTTAACATCAGACAGTGCACTGGTTGGGGCGCTGCTGAGCAGCTGAGAAGAAGCCACAAACTCCTGAAGCTCCCAGAGAAGAATTTAAAAAAACTATTAAAACTCAAACTTATTCTTTTCTAAAATACCAGAAACTGTTCTAGAGTGCTTGGACTACCAGTAATTGACAAGATGGGCAAAACTAAAGGGGTTGGGGCTCCAGCTGGCAACTTTTTTGCTCCTAAAAAGCAGAACAAGGAGGAGAGGCCTGATCAGCATGGAGAAGCAGGGAACTCGACTGATAAGATACTGGAGGAGGCCTCACTAGCTTCCATACTTTCCACACTCCATCAGCTTGTGAAAACAGTGCAGGACTTAGATAAAAAGTTTGATACTCACTCCGAGAGTCTCTACTCTGGAAACAAAAATGGAGCAATGTGAAGCTATTGTTCAACGTTCTGAATCTTCCAACCTAAAATCGACAGATGCCACTACTAAATTAATAAAAGAAAACTCGCACCTTCGTCAAAGGCTGGAGACGGTAGAGAACCAGGTAAGATAGTGCAATTTACGAGTTATCAGACTGTCAGAGAATGCTGAAGGGGAGGACAGCCTAATCTTTGCCAGAAAGTTTTTGCTGGCCATACTGGGTCTTGACGAAGCTGAACCTACTCTGTCCCTGGAAAAGGCTTACAGGATTATCCCTAGAAGAGCTGCAGTGGACTCATCGACTCCAAGAACCTTCCTAATAGTGTGCACAGGAATTGGGGACAGAGATCAGGCTCTTGCAATTGCCTGGCGCCGTAGGGTCCTGAAATATGGCGAAAACGAAGTCATGCTGTTCCCGGACCTTTCATTCAGCACCCGCCAACGTCGCAAAGCCTTCAATGGGCTGAGGAGCCAGCTGTGTCAACTTAAAGTGCAGCACCAGCTACTTCTCCTGGCTAAACTCTGGTTAATGTGGAATGGGCAACAGTATTTATTCAATGAACCACAGGACGCTGGCAAGATGGTCTGGAAAATTGAATTGGAGCTGGAGGGGTTAGAAGAAGAGGAAGGAATCTCGTCGGATGGCGACTGATCATCTGGGGTATCCGAGTAAAGTAAACTTATGCTGTGGGGACTGGGCCTGTGGTAGTTAATGGCCCATCTCTGGAACTGAGAGCATTGTGTATAGATTGTTTATTTTGGACTTTAATACAGATCCCGCTTTGTGATAAATGCAACTGTTAAGTTAATTTTGATTCGTTTTACTACTTAACATGATGCCACTGGTCTTCACACCTATGGGGAAAATATATTTGGGGCCGTTATTACAGCAGGTTAAGTTCAGTTCCACTTGCATTTGTGATACGTCATAAGAAAATGAGGGAGTTGTTATACCTAGTTCTTCTATTGCTGTTCTTTTCATGTTGGGAGTAAAAGGGGCAATTTGAGGGTTAAAACAAATATTGTACTTCACTCCTGTTCAATGCTGCTGGTGATTTATAATGGCTTGGGATATGTCTATTTAAGGAGAAATGAATATTTAATTTCTCTGGGAGTTTTGGGTATAAGATTGAAAAATATATATATATATATATATATATATATATATATATATTTATATAACTGAATTAGGGGAATCAGTAAGACTTTATAGTCACTTTGGTAATAGGAAACCTATTTGCTCAATCTGTTAAGATTCCTGTTGGTCTTCTAGCTGTATGCATTGGGTGAAATTATTCAAGATATATTTTCATTTTGAATCCCCCATGTTGTACTGCAATCCCCCCATGTTGTACTGGTGTACTTCCGATACAAGAGCTTTATAAGAATATATTGTCTATACTGTAAACGTTTATAGCTATCCTCCTATGTACAATTTTGCTTTGTAAGTTTTACTTGCAAAACCAATAAATAAATAATTCAAAACAAAAAAAGAGAGAGTGCACTACTGCTGGCACCTTTCAGAAATAGCTCTAAACCTTCCTCCTACAATTCTATGCTTGCTCCTGTACCTAGGCCTTATTACTGTGGACTTACAGTACTGCGTAATGCTAAGAATGGTCAGCTGTATTGTGCTTTGCACCCTGTCTTGACCTGCCTCATTGCTTATAATATGTGTGTAAACTTAGATCATTACTGCTGACTGGGATTATATACTAAATGTTATGACCCGCCTCTCTGTTTCTAGGTATGTTTGAAAACCTAGAATCTCACTGTTGACTTGGATTGTATTTCAAATGTTACATATGTACTTCTCCCGGATCGTGCCTGAAAACAGGAAACTGCTTGTCTAGTGCACCTTACCTGGTAAACAGAAACTAAATAAATAAATAAATAATGATCCGTTCTGTGTTTGTGCCCAACACTTTTTCTCTTCTAAGCATAATATGAGTCAAGGATTACTAGAGCTCTTTACAACATCCAGCCAATAGCACAGCATTCCCCATTTTGCTAAGTACTTTAATGGAACCGGACCAAGTTCAGCCCTAACCAGCTGTTCAGGACAAGACTAATCAATTTTAAGGATATTACAGTAAAGCAGAGAAAGTGGGACTTCAGAAGAAGGTGGAAAGGAGTATCTCCACACTTCTGATCTGTACAGCAAAATGGGGTGACTCTTAGCCTCAGCTGCCCCTAATGCTGGGATAACAGTCATACCCCACATATGTGATTAAACCTTTTAATGGCCTTAAGGCCTTGTTTAATTTTTTTTTATTTAATTCCTAACATGTTTAGACTACAGACCATTAGACACGAACGTATCCCCCAAATAGCTATATTCCCTAACAATTTTCAAATTTTGGTTGTCAGTGAAGAAGTTTAGATGCTTCCCATTCCCAAACATCATAATTTTAGATTTGGAGTGCTTTATCACTATCTTGTGATTGGCACACAATTGGGAGAAATGGTTCAGTTTCCACTGTAACCCAGTCTACGACAGGGAAAATAAAATCATGTCATCTGTGTATGTGAGATCCGGGCATACAGTACCATTAATATTAGGAGAATGGAAATGAGGATGGTCAATATTATGTAAGATGTCATTTATATAAATGTTAAATAATATTGGGGATAATAAACAACCCTGTTTCACTCCTTTGTTAGATTCAAAGTGTTCTGTAAGATTCCCCTGACTGTCTAATCTTATATAAGGTTTATTGTGAGAGTACAGCTGCACTAAAATAAACAACTGTAAAAAAGGTTAGAAGGGGTATCCACTTCCTGTAATTCTTCCCAGAGTAATCCTCTGTCTATGGAATCAAACACAGAAGTGGTATCAATATAAGCAACATAAAGTGTTACTCCCTTTTTATGTACATATTTTTCAGTTAAATGAGCAAAAGTATACACAAGGTCAACAGTGGACATATCATTTCTCAAACCAGCCTGCATAGGGGACAATTTCCTTATAATTTGTTTAACAGAATTACAGAAAATAATTTAGCTGACAAAAAAATCAGCTGTTGTATCAATCAGCCTTATTGTTCTGAAATGTTTTGGACTATTGGGGTCCCATTTTTCAAACAGAGGAATAATGATATTTAATTTCCAGCTCTCAGGGAAATAAAAATTCTTCAAGCATTTATTAAAGAAATTTGTAAGTAAGGGGACATAGGTGTTGACATATAATTTAAATATATCATGTGGAAGTCTATCGATACCAGAAGCTTTTTTCGATTTACTCTTTACGATTGCTTCTTCCACATCTTTAAAAGAAAATGATAGGGGGACCATAGAATAGTGTAAAAGCTTCCCCAGGGAACAAAAAGCAGTAGGAGTAGAAGGATCGTAAAAAATAAAACATTTTTATAAATGTTATGTATCATTTCGCAAGCAACACAATACTTACAATTGATACATACATAGAAGCTCACCATAATACTTGAGCATCAAACCTAATCTTAAAAAGGAGTTATATGATATCTTCCCCTGAAATAAATACATAAGATGATTTGAAAGCTTTAACATTATATCATGTGACTAAAGTTTTAGCATACTTCAAAGGAACTCTATAGGGAAATACATTAGGATATGTTATCAAATTTCTGTTTACCATTTGGGGATAGCTACCCCCCATTTCCCTCATTCAGTTCTGTGAAACAGTCCTACCACTATAGACTGTACTCAAGAGAGAGAGAGTAAATAGTTATATAGGGCACAACATACGGATTTTGAATGATTCAAAGATCCCTATGTCCCAAAACTATATTAAAGAGGAACTTCCCCCAGTCCTTTTGACTTTCATGCAAAAATTACCCCTTCTTGCATTGATTCTGGAATCATATTTCATCGGAAAGGGAGCGGGGGGTAATCATATCAGATGACCTTAAGGTTAGCAAGCAATGTGAGAAGGCAGTAGGGAGGGCTGGGGGGATACGGGGATGTATAGGGAGAGGCATCACCAGCAGAAAACAGGATGTTGTTATCCATCTGTACAGACAGTTGGTGAGACCCCATCTGGAGTACTGCATCCAGTTCTGGATACCCCATCTCCGCAAGGACATAGATAGGATGGAGGCAGTCCAGAGGAGGGCAACTAAAATGGTGCAGGGTCTGCAAGAGAAGCCATAAGAGGACAGACTAAAGGAGCTTAACATGTATACCCTTGAGGAAAGGAGGAAGAGGGGGGACATGATAGAAACATTTAAGTACCTCAGTGGAATTAACACAGTCCAAGATGGTAGCATCTTTCAGAAAAAGAGATATGCAAGAACAAGGGGACACAATTTGAAGATAGAGGGAGGAAAGGCTTGGGGCAATATGAGAAAGTATTTTTTCACAGAGAGGGTGGTGGTCGCATGGAACCACCTTCCTGAGGAGGTTGTGGGGTCTAAAATAGTGGGAGAATTCAGGAATGCATGGGACAGACATAGGGCAATTCTTGTGGGGAGTAGGAAGAAATAGGCTGTTGGTTAACTAGGATATGTAGCTTATCCAGTAGGTAGGGAAATGGGCAGACTAGGTGGGCCAAGCGGTCCTTATCTGCTGTCAAAGTCTATGTTTCTATGTTTCTACTGTCCACTGCAGTTAGTTTTTGCAGTCTGAGCTGCTAAAACGGCAGGGTGTACCAGAACTTCTATAGCAAGCCTGGTATTGCTGTGGGCCCAGGGTTGTACTACTGACATCAATATAGGGCAGAGTCAATTTCACACACACAAAAAAACATACTGACAAGGCATTTGGATTTTGGCATAATGCACTGCTAACAGGGTGTCTTGGGGAAGAGGAAACACAGTATGTACATTGAATACTGGTAGGTTTCCCTTGCAACATTGTTGCAACTGCATGGTACTGCACAGTGTGAGTCACTCCTCTACCCTACAGTGATGTCATCAGGAGCTAGCAGCTCAGCAGATGAACAGCAAAGGCAAGTGCAGCAGGGCTCACAAACAAATCCAAATTATGGAAGGCAGAGTAAACCTTGGCCAAAAATAACAAATGCACACAGCCTTTCAGATCTAGTACTACATAGAATTACTATAAGCTGTTACCTTTTGGACCATCATGAAAGTTCCTCTTTAAAGCAAATAGTTTAATGTGCATGCAATGACTAAATAAAGCTAATCAAACATACATGGTGCTGTGATAATATTTTGCCATTAAGATTATAAACAGTGAACAATCGGTCCAAAGGTGAAATTAAGATCTCTCAATAGTTTTATCGGAGAGGCAGCTGAAGCGGCAGCAATTGGTTGGAGGGAGTAGCATGAGAGAAACATCCTTATTCATATACTGAGCCATGCATTTCCAAGAACGGGAAGCAGCCGCATGGCTACGAACCAAGCACCATTTTAAGTCTGCATGATAAACTATGTGGCGGTACAAATGCTTTGAAGTATGCAGATAGAAAGCAAAATGTCAAGAAATCCCTCTCTACCTCAAAACACGTTCTCCTCAACCAGGTAATCCTCTATGTACTTCTCTGCCCAGCCCAAGCTGTATCAACACAAAGAATGCTGTTCAATAATGAGAACACAGATAACATTTTAAACTAGAGAGCTATTTATCTTGTCAAAGCTCTTCAAAATAAACCTCAAAATACAGTGATATTTCTGATAAAATAAGAAGCACTTGATCAGGCAAACCTTTCCTGTGTTCAGGTCTCCGTGGAAATATCGGAATTCATTCAGGCTGCTGAGGTAGTTCTGTGCCTTCTTCGGATCGTTAAGCAAATATACTTGACCATTCTACTGCACCCAAAAGTAAGCTGGCAGGAGCAATTGGTGGTGAATCTTAAGTGTACGCATAGAGCTACAAATCCAGTTGAAGGCTTTCCTCCTCAGATGGTTACTGTATGAGAGAGCAGGGAAGACAGAGATCTCAATCTCTCCATAATGCAGGTTCCACTTCTTCCTAGCTATTGCTAGCACTCCGTCATGATCTCCGACACAAGCCGGTGCACGTCAGGGTGTGAGTCAATATGCTTTTTCAATGGAGAAGGTTTTGACCCCCTCTGTAAGGTTAAGAATACTTGGTAGCAGCATCTGAATGAACCCCAAGGGATCCTCTCCCACCACTGCTTCAGGAAGCCCCACAACTCAGAGATTGCGCTCCCGAGTTTGATTTTCCAATGTTTCCAAGCATTGTTTTAGCTGCAGGTTTTACTTTACTAGAGTTGCTGACGCATCCTGCAATTTCAAGGAGGTGGCCTCGGCTAATTGAATCATCTGTTTGACACAGTCCATGTGAGTTTCTAACATGGCTACCCTGGGTGTTAAGGTGTCCAACCTGTCCAACCTGCGATCCATATCTTGGACCGTTTTTAGTAATTGGCTTAGGGTGGTATTAACAGTCAGAAGAGTCACTTCGCTGCTGGAGGCTTCAGTCGAGCCCACTGTTGTCTCATGTTGAGTGGGCCCTTCCCTCCTTCCTTGGATTTTTAGATGTAAAAAAGTCTCCAGACAGAGCAGTGACACGAGATTTTCCCATCTTGCACACCAAGTGCTGATCTATGAAATCAGCGATATAGTGCCCCAAAAAATAAAGTAGAAATTAGTTTTGTTTGATAAATACTAAATCTCTCTTGGGAGCTGGTATAAGAGGCATCTATTTCTGTCTGAAGCTAAGCCGCACCCCGTAAAAATACTTTTAAAATAACTTATCCAATTATTTGCTGATGTAGTAGCTGCTAGATTAGATTGTAAAATGTTGTTGCACTTGGCAGCCATGTGCCAGAAAGCTTTATTATCCTTCTTTTTTATGATGTTAAAGGGTACCTAAACAAGCAATTTTTTAAACTGCAAACTCCAAAATCTGATTTCATTGCCAGGTAAAGTAAAGGCTGCTGTTTACATTTATGCTAAAACTGCATTTATGTAAATAACATAAATGCAGTTTCATAGCTTTTGAAAAAATGTAAACATCAAAAAAACAGCCTTGGTTTCTCCCTAAGGTGTCTGCCAAGTGTGTTAAGTGATGAGTCATGATGATATCATTGGAGTCAGAGGCAGAGATCCACATATATTTCTACAGTGCTAACTAATTCTTCTTTCCCTCTTTATTTTAAATTGTTGTACCAGAATGATTAACACCATGTATTAACTCGTGGATTATTTTGATCAGTACACATGTTAGGCTATGATTTTGTTCATTTTGTTTACTTTAACTTTCGGAACATGTTTTGCAGTCCAGCTGACTTTTTCTTTGGCAAACTGCATTACAGTATAACACTTCAAATACCTGATGATCTAGTGATTATATGATGTACTGAATTTTGTTTTTTGTTCACCAGGAGAGACACACTAAGCTGAAAGCTTGTTTACAGGTGTGGCCTGGGACCACAAGGAAGTTTATTAACTTGCTCAGGGTCACACAGCAAAGCACCGGTCTTGTTCAGTTCCAAAGCTCATGCTCTCTTGTTAATCCAAAAATAAGGTTTTCTTTTTCCATGTGAACCCCCTACACCTAGCCTGCCTTCTGTTGAACACCCCACCATCCATACCCTGTCCTTAGTACTGCCTGGGGCCGTATATGTGCTTACGGTTTCATGAAGAGAATTATCACACCTCAGATTTTAATCTTGTACCTCAGAGAGTTGTGCACACCTATACTAATACGCATCATCAGCTGGCACTGTTAAAAAATGCCTTCAAAATCACTCTCCAATCCACATTCTCAATGTTTGACTTCTGCTCCCACAGTAAACACTGAGTGGATCACCACCCTTCTGTACAGTGAAGGTAGTAACCAACAACTAGGTCTTCCTGGAGGACCAAACAATAAGCATCATGACCCACCAGAAAAACTGCTGCTCATGTCCTCATAAGGGCTGCACTGACAATGGAGAACAATATTATTAGCAGGAGAGGCATACCAATACCTTGAGCGAGTCCACCTGACTTCCAGTGCCAGTTTACTCCTTTACCTGTGATCTGCAGAACCCCGCAGGACAGTTCCCAGCAATTCTTCTCCAGTACTTTTCTGTGCTGTACTTCACAATGCGAGTTGGCTGGCTACCACCTTTCCAAATATTGAATGAGCTACACACAACTCCCTCAATACTGTCCTAACAAACGTCAACATCCCCCCACCCCCACCCGAGGGTACTCTCCCTACACTGAATTCAAGTAACAGTTTCGGTTCAGCCCTGCCACTCTGAGTATTTGTCATTGCTGGCTACTCTCATCCACAGTCAGGTAGTGCTCACGATGCTGGCAGCCCCACATATCAGATCTCACAGCGATCTGCTCAGCGTCCTCCTTCATGTCTTCGACTAACCTGAATATAGCTGTACCCTGGTGGAATGGCCTCTTCAGTCCCTCTCTGGCATTCATTCTTCTCACCTGCTCCCTACACCAAAACCTGGGGAGTTCACTACACTTCCGCATCATGAATGTGTTTAGTACAGTCTCCCGTGTTATATTTACATATTAATAATAAACATGATCTTCTGGTAAGCCAGGCCAATAGCAGCATGGCACAAGTGGAAAAATAGGCTTTCCTACCCATATAAGATCTAAGCCACCTATGATTAGGCACTATTAAATGACGTGCATAATGATGTGTGTACCCATCATTTAATAGTGCCTAATCAAAGGTAGCCTAGATCTTTTAAGGATAGGAAAGTCCATAATTCCCCATTCTTCCCTGCTGCTATGAGCTTGACTATCAGCCTGACTTACTGGAAAGATATGTTTATATTTGATATGTCAAAATAAAACAGGGACTGTACTACTTACATTCATGATGCAGAAAGATGATGAGCTCACCAGTTTTCAGTGTGAGGAGGAATTGTGAATAATAAATACCAGAAGAGGACTGAAAAGGCCACTCTTGCAAGGTACTGCTATATTCAGGGAAGGGGGGAAGACAGAAGGAGAGAAATATGAGCAGATTACTGTGAGAAATAAGATGTGGGGCTGCCAGCACCTTCATCACTACCTGACCCTATTGTCCTGGCCAACATTCCCCTTCCCATAAAACCAGTTCATTCAATTGTCCAAAGCTGTGTGTGGATATTAATGTATGAAATGGCTGCCACTACACGTTCAGTCACTTCACTACCAGTCTAGTATTGCTTGTAAAGCACTTTGGGATACCATGCGTATGCAAACCACTATATAAATGCTGATTCTTCTTATTATTATTATTTTCCATGGAAAAAGAAGAAAAGACAAGCATATATTTGAGTTTAAAGACAGTATGAACTCTAACACTGGACTGCACAAGAACTTTGCCACAAAAAAGTGGTGGCTCTAGGGGTGGTGAAACGGGTGGCTGCAACCCTCCCCTCTCCACATAGTAATGTACTTGTTTGCTGGTGCTGCTGCATTTCACTTTGTTGAAGAAGTCTGATTTATTGATTGTACAAATGTTTACATTCAAACTATGGATTACATTTGTAGGTTCTGTCAAAAACGTACTAGAAAAGAATAATAACAGAAAATATAAAGATTTAATAAAAATGTTAAAAAATGCATATTACGCATGCACACAACCCCAGCACCCCAAGTGCATCATCCTGGATTCACTATAACAACTAGACCACCAGGTTATTCAAGATTTGTACTGCACTGTGGTTTGCCACAAAGAAAGTCAGTTGGATTAAAATACATTTTCAGCATGTTAAAGTAAACAAAATGAACAGAATCATAGCCTAACATGTGCATTATACAAAATAATGCACATGGTTTTGACCATTTGGGTGAAACAATTCTATACAAAGGGAAAAAAGAACTAGTTAGCACTACAGAGAGCCATATATCTCTCTGACTTTGGTTTCAATGATGTCATCACTTAACACATTTGGCGGCCATTTTAGGAAGCAGGTAAGACAGTTTTTTTGAAATTGGAAGGCTGATTTTACAATTTTCAAATGCTCTGGGAACCATATTTAGGTAAATTATGTAAATGTAGTTTTAGCATTAATGAATACAGCAGCCTTTCCTTTAGTCACCTATGGAGTCATACTTTTGAATAGTTTGTTGTCAAAATGTTTTTTAGGTATCCTTTAAATATCTGGTCCCATATGTTTGCCTGAAAGTATTACTTTTCCTCAGCCAATTTTTTTCTTGTATTTTTTTCCTAGCTTTGATCAGAGCTGTGAGATTTTATCTAGAAGGATTGTTTTTGTGCATTTGACTAATTTTTGAAGTTCCTTTTTACTTTCTTACAATTTACAAATATGAATTAACCCTGGGCACACTAAGAGTTTTACTTTTATATACTACTATTGTTAAATTCCTGTTCAACTTAACTACCAACTCAGGGGCCATCTGAGCTAAGTGGGGTTCTTTTAATACTTTTTAATAACTCCGGATTTTCCAGATGAAATAACAAAGCTTCCAAATTCTGAAGAACCGAAGGATTTAGGGATAATCTCTGAGTTCTAATAATACTGAACTGGGTATTTCTAATAGAATTCAATACTAATTTAGATACCATTGGAATATCCAATGTTAAAACAAGAAGTAAATGTTCACTTTCGGCCCGTGATCCTATTCCAAGATTTTTGATAATATCCAAATCCATAATATGTGTAATATTTAGGTCAGTGGTGCTTTTGCCAGTACCACTTAAACAAGTGCATTCCCCCCTCAGAATCTAACTCAGTTTGCCCATTTACTACTACCAAATTATGAAATTCCAAAATTGAAATTACTTTCTGACCATTCTCATTCAATGTTGAATCCTTGAATTTCCTATAGGGATTCACACATGACAAGGGAAGTGAAATATTTTCAATATTGAAATCAGCAAGACGTGCATTAAGCTCTCCCATAATCAAAAGTTTTACTTCAGGATTATTTTCAAGAGCTAGAAGCATGTACCCTTCAATGGCATCCCAAATATTGTCCCCAAAGTATTTAGAATTTTTGGGTGGTATGTATGTGCTCAGTATCTGGATAATTATGTCCTTGAAAGCAAAGTTTATTAACTGAAAACTAGCATTCTGTTGTATTGACCTAACCTCTTTTTAATTTAGGTGAATGTTTTACAAACAGAGCCAAGACCCTCACTGGTCTCCACTAATTTCATGGAAACCATTTAAATTACAAGCATTGAGAGACCATGGGCCAGATATTCAAAACTTTGCACTGAGTGCAAACTGTTTGCACTGGGTTTGCGCACTGTTTGCACTCGTGCTATATTCAAAAGCCCAATAAGCGTGGGCAAGCTGGAATAGCACCATGCAAAATGATAATGTATGCACTGGGCAAGGAGAGGGTGTGTGTTCATGAATACAGGTGCTATGCTATATTCAGGGCATCAGCACCTCGCAAAGTGACACATAGCATGACACAAGTTACTGCCCAGAAAAAGGTAGTCTTAACTCTGGGCAAAACAAGGATGGGGGGCACGGACACAGCAGCAGCAACAGGGCTGTATGCAACAACAGCATCATGGTACACCTGATGACTGCAGTTAGGGGCAGGAAGAGATGGCAGAAGGCCACCTTGGGCTACTCCATATGTCAAGGAAGAGATGTGCTACAAACCAATGGCACCGGCCACAAGTCCTAGCATGGTACCCTGGCAGTACCCACGACACCTTCATCTGGCACCAATCCCAACTCTGTCAGGCAGTTGAGGATGGGCTAGTACCCAGTGGACACCCTGTCAGTGAGTACACACAGCACACACACCCAATCCCTCCGTAGGGGGTACACCAACACAATACAGTACACACATGCTGCACTAAGGGGAGGGAGGGTGATGCGAGGAGGGGATACATGTGCCCAGGATGCACCATATAGTAGGTGGTGCTACATGGCTGGGGTCATGCACACAGTGCACATGTTCCAGTGATGGGAATGCTCCTGATATCATTGGGCATGTATGATGGCATGTGTCTGCCCCCCCCGGGCACATACTTCACACCTGTGCCTTCATTCTGTCACACACAGCTGGACATGTGTGTGGTACTGTGAGGATCCCATGCCACTGACACAGCATATGTGGGTCACGAGACAGTATGACAGTGTTGTCCACTGTTACTATGCACCTGCCAGCTGGGCCTGTCTGTGTATGGATAGCAGCATTCAATGTTACCTGGCACACAGTATGCACTGATGTGTCCCTCACAACACTGGCTACCCATGGTACCGTAGCATACAGTACACAATGTAGCAGAAAAAAAAACAATATGTCTATGGCATGCAGCACAACTACCTGTGTCTGTGGTGCTTGTCCCCTAGGACACAATGGTCTGTGCTGCTGTGTACAAACCCAGCCTGCAGCTACCAACTTGTAGTTCCAGTCTGACATACAGGTGGTGATGTGTGCACCATGAAATAGCCTGGGCAATCTACACATGGAAATACATGCAAATCAGGCCATAAAGACATGCTAATGTGGCTGTTTGCCCTCAGAATGCATAAATAGGCTCATTTGCATATACATCTTGAATATGGCAAAGTTTTGCCCTGGGCAAACGTGTTTGTGCTGGACAAACGTGTCTGAACCTTAGCGCAATGCTACAGTATTTTGCCTGCACTGTTGTTTGTAGTTGTGCATCACTTCTTTGCTAGCATCCACAGTGGCCATGTAGTTCACCTGTGCCTGACACCACTTCTGTGTGCACTGGGCTGCTGTTGCTGTTTACACTGCCCAGTTGCTATATTCAGAGCTGTCTTCTTTGCTGGGCTGTCTTTGCATTGCACTCATAGCCATGTTTGCCCACCTTCGTTTGCCTGCTATATTCAGCAATGTTTGCCCCTGGGCTATTCTTTTGAATATTGTGTGCTATTGGCTGTGGGCTAATTTACCCACCAGGCAGTGCTAATTTTGCCCCCGGGCAAAGTTTTGAATATTGAGCTCCATGTTTCTTGTAGACCTATAACATGAAAATTATTTAGGAACTCCAACCAGTCAGGATCTGAAAGCTTCATGGCTAAACTAGCTATATTCCACAAAAGCACTTGAAAATTTATAGAGGAGAGTGATAATTTTAAGACAATGTTATGATGCTCTGAAACTGATCTATTTAGTCACATCTATAGAAAATTATTTTTAAATTCATTGCTCAAGACAGTATTATTTACAGGACCTTCATGATGGGAAAATGGGGAGATACTTGAAAAAGGCATTAAGGGGAATGGGACAGGAATCAGGGGTTGAGGAACAGTGGGCAGTATTTAAAATGGAGATTACAAGAACAACAGAATTATGCATTAAGCAGGTTAGCAAGAGGAAAAGGAAGAGGAGACCATTATGGTTTCCCCAAAGAGGTAGCAAAGAAAGTGAAAGCCAAAAGATTGCTTCTAGCAATACAAAAAGACACAGGCAGAAGGGATAGGAGAAGTACCAGGAGAAGCAAAGGAGGCAGGAAGGTCAGTAAGGGAAGCCAAAGCTCAGACAGAAGAACACATTGCAAAATCAGTGGGTAGAGGGGACAAAACCTTTTACAGGTACATAAGTGAAAAAAGAAAGACAAAAGGGAGGGATAGTGAGACTGAAGGGGTAGGATGGGGGCCGCATGGAGGATGACAACAGTAAAGCTGACATATTGAACAGGTATTTCTGCTCAGTCTTTACTGAGGAAGAGGAGGGTAATGGGTCTGAAGGGAGTACAAGGGGTGAGAATGGTGCAGAAATGGACACAAGTCCCTTTACACGAGAAAGGGTCCTTGAAGGAACTGGAAGTAATAAGAGTTGATAAAGCAATGGGGCCAGATGGGTGCACCCCAGGGTCCTAAAGAACTAAGAGAGTGGTGGCTGAAACTCTGGCTATCCTGTTTAGCCGATCACTGGAAACAGGGGAGGTACCCAAAGACTGGAGGACAGCAGATGTAGTCCCCTTATACAAAGTGGGAACAAAGAGGAAGCAGGGAACTACAGACCAGTCAGCCTCACCTCGGTAGTGGGGAAGATCATGGAAGCACTACTGAAGGAGAGATTGGTGGAACATCTGGTTGTCAATGGACTACAGGACCCAAGGCAGCATGGTTTCACCAGGGGGAGGTCATGTCAGACCAACCTCGTTGAATTTTTTGATTGGGTGACTAGGGAGGTGGATCAGGGAGGGCAGTGGACATGGCCTATCTGGACTTCAGCAAGGCCTTTGACACTGTGCCACATAGAAGACTATTACACAAACTGGGGAATATGGGTGTGGGCAGGACAGTAGTGTGGTGGGTAGGTAACTGGCTGGGTGGCAGGACACAGAGGGTGGTGGTAAATGGCTGTCACTCCACAGAGGGAAGAGTGACCAGTGGGGTACCACAGGGATCAGTGCTGGGACCGGTCCTATTCAACATCTTCATCAGTGACATGCGCAGGACCTAGAAGGCAGAATTTCACTGTTCGCTGATGACACAAAGCTCTGTAACAGAGTAGACACACCAGAGGTGAGACAGAATGAGAAGCGACCTGCAGAAACTTGAAGAATGGTCAGGGGTTTGGCAGTTGAAATTCAATGCAAAGAAGTGCAAGATAATGCATATGGGGCACAAAACCCTGGCACAATATATCAGTTGGGGTGAGGATATAGCATGCACTAAGCAGGAAAGGGATCTTGGGGTTGTCATCTCTGATGACCTCAAGGTAGGGAAACAGTGTGACAAGGCAGCAGGTAAAGCAAATAGGATGCTGGGATGCATGGGCAGGGGCATCACCAGCAGGAAAAGGAGGTCATAATTCCGCTATACAGACACTAGTGAGGCCCCCACCTGAGTACAGTGTACAGTTCTGAGACCTTACCTACGTAAGGGCATAGACAGGGTAGAGAAGGTTCAGAGGAGGGCAACAAAGATGGTGCATGGATTGCATCACAAGTCCTATGAAGACAGGTTGAAGGAACTGAACATGTACTCCCTGGAGAGAGGAGGGAGAGAGGGATATGATAGAGACATACAAGTATCTTACAGGGAGGAACAGGGTGCAGGAAAACACTATTTTAGCTGAAAAGATGTTCCAGGACAAGAGGGCATGGGATGAAGTTGAGGAGGACGATTCAGAGGAAACATGAGAAAGAATTTCTTCACAGAACGGGTGGTGGACAAGTGGAACACCCTGCCAGAGGAAGTGGTGGAGGCTGAAACAATCACGGGATTTAAGAATGCATGGGATAGACATAAAGGAATTCTGGAGGTCAGGGTAAGGGGCAACAGACTTCTAGGAAAACAAACTGAACTTACAAGCTCAAATGGGCAGACTGGGTGGGCCATAGGCCCTTATCTGCCGACACTGTCTATGTATCTATGTATCTATGTATCTATGATCTAGACCTCTGAAGTTATCTATGGGGGTCTTGGGCAGGTAATGAGTACTCAAAGTCTCCCTCTCATTAAAAATCTGCCCTAGATCAATTAGATGTAAACCAAATTGGTCAAGACTTCCACAACAACTAAGAATTTTCTTTGCATGAAATTCATCTCTGACCCATATATTGATTTGTGACCCTCCATTCTGACCATTTGGTCTTTGAGTTTTCACTATCCCGTTGAAACCAGCGTCAGTTTCAAAGAATTTTGTAAGGAGTACCAGCACTGTCTGATGCGAGGATGCTTCATTTTCACAGGGTGAAGTCTCAAGGCCAAATAGTCCCAGTACTATATTTTGGGACTCTCCTCTTTATCTGTTAAACTCCCCAGCAGACCTCCAAGGTTTCCAACCAAAGGAACCAATCCTATCTGGAATGCTATTCTTATCAAACACCACTGGGCTTGGGTTATTCTCTTTCAAAACAGCATTTATAATAGATTGCCATGAGATTGAAGTAATGATATTTGAATTAAGTTCTGACAATCTCTTCATTGAGGCTCACATAGGTTTGGCAACCTCCAATTTGCTAATAATAGCAAAAACTGGAGCCTCTGGTGAATTTGTATCTCTCCAAGCAAACAAGATATCTTTCAGAGCAGTGTATACCAAGCTCTACAACCGCCAAATGGTGTATGCGGTCAAATAAATATTCATCATCTTCATAATCCTTCTTATAAATACCAGTGATTCTAAGTACCATTTCCTTGCCATGTAACAATAATAAATTCTTGTCCACTAAATCAATATTCCTTTGTTGGCTGGCCTGGTGGCGCTGAGGGTTGAGGCGCTGGACACCACACCTCGCATCACACTGGCAACCCGGGTTCGGAAATGGACTCGGGCATCGGTGGGTGGGCAGGGGAGGATCAGGATTGAGCATCTGCAGACTGCTCTCTTGATCCTGGGGAGGGCTGGGGAATTCCACCACGCAGTAGCGGCCCCTGGGGATGCCCAGAGGCACTACATGCCGGTGGACACATGGGGGGAGCGTGGCGGACGTCGGCACATTGTGTCTAGACATCATTGCACATCCGTGCTCCAGTGGGGTCCAAATTAGGTGGAAAAATGGCTGGGCACGACCGTGCAGCTTGATAGCCGCGCCCTGCCTCGCCGGGAGGACTCTTGTGGAATCGCACTGGGGGGGGCCGGGGCTGATCTGGCTTGGCAGGGTACAAGGGAGGCACTCCAGCAGACTGGTCACGGCCGTACTGGACACCCCATCATGTGAGTGAGCATGGTGCTCTCCTGGCGGGTAGGGCCGGCGGCTGGATGCCCCCACCGGTAGTCGCCGAAGTAAGGCAGAAAAATAGGGATGTGATAAAAAAAAATATTCCTTTGTTGATTGGTGGAAAACAGCTCACAGTGCAAGACCTTAACACTACCCTGAGGAAAGGGTCTTGTAATAAATAGTTGGTTTAGTTCCCCATTGTTTACATTACTTTCTACTCGCCTGAATCTGAAATCTTGAATAAACTGTAATATGTGTTTTTGTGACTCTTCCTGATTCTCTGGGGTCTTATTCTCTTGGCTTTCATCACAGATTGACTCCTTGTCAATTTTGACTTCCCTGATTTTCTTCTTTGACTTTTCTTTTTTTTTCTTTTTTGCCTTATTTAAACTTTTTTGTTTTACTGGGGTAACGGGTATTATTATCTCTGAAAATGATCTATTAGGACCCCTCAGATTTTGAAGTTGATAGTAAAATCATATTTAAAAGTGCAGTCTGCTGATTGAGACAATTTTTAATTTCAAAGATCTCAGTCTTTAGGGTCATAAATATTTGGGAAATGCTAGGATTCTGATTATCCATAGCATTTTTAATAGTATTACTTATAATAAGATCTAGTGGGGATTTATTATCATTTGAAGCAGGGTGTGAACTTTCTGACATACTATAGCTATTAACACTTCTACCTGTCTCACTCTCTATACACGTTAGCAGTTCTCTGCTCTTCAGAATCAACATACCCCAACAATATCCCGCAGGATCTGGGGTACTCCTGCAAGATGGCTTAGGAAAGATCTCCTCGCGCAACTAAAAAACCGTGACAGATGCTAGTCTAAATATAAAACCTCTGGCCTGCAGTCTGACCTTCTGGATTACCAAACTAAAAGAAACCACTACAAGAGGGCTATACACCTAGCCAGGAGCATCTACTGCAGCAACCTTTTACTCAGTGCTGCAGGGGACTCCAAAAAATTCTTGGCCCACATAAAAAGCTTTATGGGGTTAAGTCCACTCAATCTATCAATGACATGGTACTAGATGGCCAACACTGCAACAACCCTGGTACCATTGCAAACGCTTTCAACCTTCACTTCTCTGGCGCATCAAAATACACTAACCCCCTCCCTACTTCAACCACTCCTGCCCCTGACCCCACTAGCATCCATCAAAACTCATCTCCATGCTTCCACTTTCGTGTGGTAACTAATCGTGAGGTTTGCAGGCTACTCTAATCCATATCCAACAGCTGCAGTGTTGGCGCAGATGGCCTACAACTGAGACTCCTCAAGCTAGTCGCTTCTCACATCTCCTCCCCACTAGCTAGAATATTCAACCTGTCACTTAGGTCTAGCATTGTCCCCAGTCCCTGGAAGGTTTCCAGGATTATCCTTATTTTTAAGAAAGGCGACCGCAAGTCCATTGCCAACTACCAACCTATTGCCATCCTCTTTGTCCTTAGCAAGGTACTAGAAAAGCTTGTCTCCCTCCAATCTGTTACTTTCCTCCTTGACAATAATCTTCTTTCGGACACCCAACATGGCTTTAAAAAAGGGCACAGTACTACCACAGCACTTCTCAAGCTTACCAATGACCCGAAAGTAGCTATGTACAATGGTCTATTAACTTGTTCAGTCTTCATAGACCTAACCAAGGCCTTTTATCTTGTTGATCACACTTTCCTCAAGGCCAAAAAGTCCTCCCTTGGATTCTCCCCTGAAGTTACAGCTTGGTAAGACAATTACCTAACTGACAGGCAGCAATATGTGAAATATTGCTCTGACACCTCCATACCCCCTATTATTAACATTGGGATACTCCAAGGCTCCATTCTTAGCCCCCTTCTTTTTCCCATCTTTATCAATGACATCTCTTCATCTACCACTAAATGATCATCTCTGCTCTGTGCTGATGACCTTGTCTTCTACCACAGCTCTAAGGACGTTGCTGACATTAATACAACTCTTTCCTCTGATTTTCAATGTGTCCAAGCCTGGCTGTCTGGCAACAAACTGGTTCTTAACGCTAGTAAAACGCAGGCCATACTCTTGGGGTCTGCTCCTCAGCTAAGGAAATGTCCTGATCGGCTACTAGTCTCCTGCATAAATGGTTCCCACATTGAAAATGCCACCTCCTTTAAATACTTGGGCATCACCCTTGACCCTTCTCTAGACTTTGATCACCACATTACCATTAGCTGTAAGGCTGTCAACTCTAAAATTGGGCTAGCCTATAAAACTAACTATCCTCTTACTCCCTCCGCTTGGGTGGCCATTGCCTGGAGCATACTCCTTCCTGTTCTCACATATGATTAAGCCACCTATATTGGAGCTACTAAAGCCAGCCTTCACAAATGGGACACCACATAATAGTATATGTCGATCTGCACTGGTATCACATCACCGTGCTCATCACTGCCATCTGTACAGTAACCTTCACTGGCTCTCCCCTTCTGCAAACTGACTCTATGCACTTATCAGCCTGACTGACCATATCTCTCGATCTGGGACTCCTTCCATGCTAGCACAGCTGCTGACACCATCTTTCTCTCAATATAGCCTCCATTCTGGGGATCTGATCCCTCTTCTAGTACCTAGAAGTAGAACTGCCATGGGAACGCAGGCACTCTTATGTGTCACCCCCCAGTACTGGAACTCCTTACCAGCTGCCATATGCCCATTCTCAACTCACACTAGCTTCAAGCGACAGCTACACAGTCACCTTCTAATAACTGATCCTTGCACCTGCTTCCTTGCACCCTGAACCCTCCTTGGCTCTCCCTATACTAGACCCCTAGCCTATCTCCCATTGCACTTATTACTTTGAGCTTGTCTTTCCCCTTATACCCCTCATCTATGATTATTCTCTCCCCCTTCTTCCTCCCACTCTGTGACCCTCATAAGATTTCAATGAAATGTTTAAACTACCTGCTCTGTTGATTATTCCTAGTAACTAATGTATCTACTATTATCTTATGATTGTATAGTAGATACTGTTACATATCATTCTTTTTTTTTTTATAATATTTGTTTATTTCCTTCCTTGCTCCCTGGTGACCCCCACTCCTTCAGGCTCCTGCAAGTCTGCCTGAGCCCCTGCCAGCCCTACCCGAGCTCTGTCGACCCTCATATCGCAGCAAGTCCCTGGGATATCCCAGATGTAACCCTTCACCAGGTGGGTTCCCCTACTCCGAGGGGGAAGGCACTGGGTGGAGGACTCCGGCGCACTACTTGATAAGGCCCAGGGATGCTGCTGAGGGAAGGAGGCTCGCCAAAGCACCGGAGGTATCAGGGATGAGGAGCCATCATCTGGCGGCCACCAGGTGGTATTTCTGGTTTTCTAGGTCCCCTTCATTGCGCCTCTCACGTAGCGCCTCCAGTCTCCACTGGGGGCTGATGCCAAGCGAGACATTCCCCAATCCCACCCCAGGATAGGAGAGCAGTCCTTTGGACACTCAATCCTATCCTTCCCCTGCCGACCCCCGGCATCCCGAGTCCTTTCCTGAACCCAGGTCACCGGTGTGGTTTGAGGTAAGGCGCCAGCACCTCAACCCTCTACGCCACCGGGCCAGCGTTACTTAACATTCTAATAACTTCCTGTACTCTAAAGAGGTCTGTTATTTTTCTGCAGTGTTATGTGTCTTCCTGCCTATTGCTCATGTATTATTGTTAACTGTGTATATTTCCCTCACAAGATGTATAACTGTACCTACCTTGTACTCACACAGGTCGTGCCTGAAAATAGGCACTTTTCTATGTCTAGTGCACCTACCCGGTAATCAAAAACAAATAAATAAATAAATAAAACATCTTGAAAGGTTAGCACCAGAGTTACTCAGCTGATCTGTAGACTGAGATTGCCTTAAAGCTGCTAATCTTTCCTCAGACTAATTTAACACTGTTTTCAAGGTCTGAGTTGATACTAAGAGGGCTAAAAAATCCAATCTGCCTTTTGTGTTATGAGTAGAGCCATTAGTATCAATAGCTGGTGTAGGTGAGATCAATTCAATTAAATCACTTAATTTTGTCAGGGTTCCCAGGGTGCATTTCTGCCTGAACCACAACTGGGCCATTAGCTACCACATGTTTACTTGGCTTCTTTTCCAGGAATGTATTAATAGATTCTTGTAAGGCATCAAGAAGAGGCAAACTCTTTTTAACTCTTGTTTCTTTTTCATGTTGTCTTGCGCACGCAGCAGACAACATATTGGGGTTGCTTGAAGTGAAAGAGCAGGTTTTGGAGGCGCAGTCGTGTTGTGGCCAATGGCATCACTACTTTCTAGGGCTGGGCTCCATGGCACAAATTAGATTGCATGCTGTGTATGACAGCAGTTGCAAAATGTGCCACCAACTTGAAATGTTTTAGCCGCTGCAATGAGGGAGTGACTCCTCATTGCAGGGCATGCCTTGCCTGGTGTAACATTTCAATAAACATGGCAGGTGGCAGCTCGCCAACCACAGCTCACAGTTCCTAGAAAGCCAACGTGGGGGGTGCCCAATCCTTCTGTCGGCATATGTGACCCCTTTACTGATGTGGTCTGCTGAGTGGGTGCCCAATCCCCCTCAGCATCATACCTCCGAACACAAATATGCTTGTCAACGGGGTGCCAAATCCCCCTGTTGGCATGTTAACCCTTCCCTATTTTCCTGCTGCTGTCCCACCCCGATTGTGTGTCACTGGGGCCCACTCCAGTGTGGCTAACATGCCCCCCCAAAGAAATGTGCCAGACTGGGAGCCCACCCCAATTTGGCCAAACCTGTGAAAAAAAAAAAAAAGAAAATGGTCTGCAGTGAATTTTTTAATTTTTGTTACCAGAAACAAAGGAAACGATCCCTCGCCGTCCTGTCCCCTCCCCCAGTCCACACCCACCCTCTGCGTACCCCATGTTCTCACACCCCCTCACCCCATACTTACCTCTGGAGCCTGGTATGACAATCTTCGGTGGACCGGGAACATATCTGCACTCTTTAAAGCCAACCGCGAACTGAAGAAATGCCGGTAAGCTATATAATGGCATAAATGCTTTTTTTTTTTTTTTCAACTTTGGTGCATATCTCGCCCATTTTTGTGAATTGTGGCACCAAATTTTCAACATGGAGTTCTTGGGACCCCACCTCATGAATTCAGTCACTGTCATCTCATTATTCAGTCCCGAAAGGTGATTTTGCAGTCATTGCGTGGAATCACCTTTTGGGACCGAGTAACAAAATGACAGCACGGCTGTTTATGAGGTGCACTCCCCAAAAGCCTATGTTACAAATTTGGTGAAGAAATTTCAAAAAATGACCGTGCTACGAGCATACATTGCACAGTTTTCGTGCACATTGTAACTTCGAGAATTTTTAATATTTTTACTCCAGATTTTCAACACTGCCATTTTTTCACACCTCCTTATGAACAGTACAGCTGTCATTTTCCACATCCTGCCCAAAATGTGTTTTCACACATCTGGCACACAGTGGCAAAGTCGCTGTAGGAAACAATGTTCAGGACAGAGTAGGAAGATTACAGTAACACTGTTCATGAGCAGAGGTCCTAAAGTCCCTATATTGCAAATTTGGTGAAAAAATTCCAAAAAATGACCGTGTTACGAGCGTGCGTTGTGTAGTTTCCATGCACACTTGTAACTTCGAGAATTTTTTATATTTTTACTCCAGATTTTCAACATTGCCATTTTTTCACACCTCCTTATAAACAGTATAGCTGTCATTTTCCACATCCTGCCCAAAATGTGTTTTCACACATCCAGCGCACAGTGGCGCTGTCATTGTAGGAAAACAATGTTCAGGACACAGTAAGAAAATCACAGTAACACTGTTCATGAGCAGTGCAAAATGCCTATGTTGAAAATTTGATGAAAAAATTCCACAAAATGACCATGTTACAAGCGTGCGTTGCGCAGTTTCCATGCATGCTTGTAACTTCGAGAATTCTTAATATTTTTACTCCAGATTTTCAACATTGCCATTTTTACACATCTCCCCATGAACAATACAGCTGTTATTTTCCACATTCTGCCCAAAATGTGTTTTAGCACATCCGGCGCACAGTGACTCAGTTTCTATAGGAAAACAATGTTCCAGTAAGAAAATTACAGTAACACTGTTCATAAGCAGAGGTCCCAAAATGCCTGTGTTAAACAGTTGGTGAAAAAAATCCACAAAATGACTAATATGTTACAAGCGAGTGTTGTGCAGTGTCCACGTACAGTTGTAAGTTCGAGAATTTTTTATATTTTTACTCCAGATGCTCAACATTGCCATTTTTGCACACCTTCTTATGAACCGTACAGCTGTCATTTTTCACATCCTGCCCGAAATGTGGTTTCGCACATCTGGCGCACAATGGCACAGTCGCTGTTGGAAATCAACATTCGGGACAGATTAAGAAAATCACACTGCCACTGTTCATGAGCAGTGCTCCCAAAATGCCTATGTTAAAAATTTGGTGAAAGAATTTCAAGAAAAGACTGTTATGAGAATGTGCTGCACAGTTTTCATGCACGCTTGTAACTTCGAGAATTTTTAATACAGTAACCCCTCGCTATAACAAACTTCGTTATAGCAAACATTTGGCTATAACGAATGGTCGTCATGGCTCACAATAAAAATAATGTATTTTGAGCCTCTATTACATAAAGTTGCTCCCTCGCACAGCCACGCAAAATATCCCGGTCTCCCACATTGCACCAAAGCCGATACAGGACTTAACTGGACTCTGCTGTATTAAAGTACTGTAAATATTGCTGCAGCTGTTGCTGACTTCCTCTGACCCAAACCCAACCCCCTGACTCACCTCAGCTCACTCGCATCAGTCTGTTTGTATGGCTGAGTTTGGTAAAGTCAGAAACAGATAAAAAATAAACACAGTTGTCCTTGTCTGATGTTTGAACTGTGTGGGAGGCAGACATGAGGGCAAGAGTACGAGTGGGTGGGTTGTTGCGAGTACTGTAGCCGACACATAGCTGACGCACAGAGATGTTTCTACAGAACAGAGCACAGTGCCTGAAGCCTGAGGTTTTTTTTTCTACTCTAAGTTAGTTTTTTTCCAAAAGCAAATACAGTAATCTGATACAGTATTGTAATGGAGTGCATGCGGCAACTGCCAAACCAGAGGTGTCAGGGGCGGGGGAGGCAGATTTCGGCTTTTCGGTTTTGGCACTGTATTTTTTATAAACTAAATCACTGTACTGTACAATTAAATAATGAAAGCTTCTTGTGAAAAATTAAATGGGCAAATAGTGACTGTACGGAATATGTTCACTAGCAGATAACGCTGTACTACAGTACCTGTATATGTTTTGCTGCGTAAGTTAGTGTCCCTCAATAAACGAATGAGTTGCTATAATGCACAGTAGTTATGGCTCCAAACTCATTCGTTATAGTGAGGGGTTACTGTATTTTGATTCCAGATTTTCAACATTGCCTTCTCTTCACAGCTCCTTATGAATGGTGCAGCTGACATTTTTATGTGGTGCAGAATGAAGCGGTCACTGTGGGAAATCAACGTTTGGGACACATTAACAAAATTACAGTGACGCTGTTCATGAGCAGAGGTCCCACATACTTTCATAAGGTGGGGTCACAAAAAGGCCATGTTGAAAATTTGGAGTGCAAATACCAATAAATGCTCAGGGCATTACGGTTTCTAACCATAACGTCCCCCCTACAGACTAACAGGTGTCAGGGTGTGTCTTTGAATTGTCGGCTGTAATGCTCATGCCATTGCACCCACGCCCCCACGCTGCAGCCACTGACAGCCATCCAGGTGTTCCTTGGACTCTTCGGCCCCAAAGTTCACCCCATTCTCCTATGCTGCACCTATCTCAACATATTTCCTTATGAAATGGGGTGAGCGTAAAGACTCGACGACCCCAAGGCACAAAGTGACACTTGACAGAGTCTGCAGGGTAGGGTTAGGTGAACTGGCATAAGCGTTATGGCCAATGACCCAAAGGCACACCCCAATGCCTGTCACCCTCTGCTGGGTGGGGTGGGGTTGACATCAGTTCTATACTTCACTGCCATTCCAATTATGTGTCTCTCTAACGCCTGTACTACCAATGCCAATACCAGCAAGACAACATTCAGCATTGACAAATGCTTGTTTTGTACGTGAGGTGAGGAGTTTGATATTATCCAAACTCCTAATCTCATCAACTCCCTTCCTCTGTTCTTCATTGTTTAAATTAATTATTCTTAGTGCTGTGTGGAATTTTCAAATTCTGGCAGAACGAAATTCCATGGCATTTTCAAAATCACATCAAAACTCCACCGAATTTCACCAGAAATGAAATGGAGAAATTCTGTAGCAGAAAATAGTTGCGGAATGATTTTCCATTGAAATAAATGCTATATTCCACGGATCTCGATATTTTCCACGGAAATTGTTTGGGAATAATTTTCTGCGGAAAAGTGCTGTTACATGGAATATTATTATGCAGATCACAGTAGGCGGAATTCCAGAGAAAAAACAGTGAAATTCCACGGATGGAATGCTAATTCTGCGTTAATTTCACTGACAGAATTCCGCATTCCACACAGCACTTAATTATTCCATTATGTACAGGGATAGAATCTCCACTAGTGACTGAGTCACCTAAAAAGAAAGCCAGTTCCTCTGGAATCAACTTTTCGCAACCCGTATAGACTAAAATAGCTGCCATAATATTAGAGGAGGTTGCTTCTTCCATGTTCTGATAGGTATTTATAGTCTGAGGTGTCTTAAAAACGAGGGTAGATGTCTTATGCGAATAAAAATAGATTTTATCCAATTGGTGTTTTTCATTTGTTTTAATCTGCTCAGAATCTATTAGTTGATGACCGCTTCTAGTATGCATTTCTATAGTAAAGCTAATAAAAGAAAACTGAATTAAGTGACTAGAATAACTAAAACACTTATATGAAACTAAATTAAGAAATGCTGTGCTGAAAAGATATGTTTCCCAAAAACAATGACTTTGTCTTCTTATTTATAAAAGCAAAATATTTCAGCATAAAGTGCTTGAGAATGATACCTAAATTTATCAATATACTGATTTGCCACATTCCTCAGGTCACTATAGCCACAGAGTCTCAGACCTATAACTATTAACAGTATAGGCATATAGGACAAAGCTATGTAACTATAGAAAAAAACAGAGCAAGTATATCACAATTACATCTACAATATAAGTGTAACCTCTTATTAACCTTTAGAGTAAGTTTTCCAGCAGTCCTGTAGGCAAATAAACCCAAATATCAGTCAAAAATAAACACTGGGGTCTCACTTCAAGCTCCACAAATCTTTTGCTAGACTTGGCAAACACCTGGATGGATTGAAATAAGGCTGAGTAGCTACCTTTCTTTCTGCACTATGGGGACAAACCCTCTGGTACCTTCTGTACTTAGATGGGCTAAACCTCATTTTTTTCAAGTGGTGTGGCAGCAGATCTTAGTTCTCGGTCCTCAATAGACCAGTTCTAAACCAATTCAGACGACTCAAACATTTTGGGGGATTCAGAAAATTCAGAGTCTTCTGTAGGGTCAGAGGACTCAGATAATGAGTGCAATTCTGAAAGCAACTACAAATGACTGGATAAATTTGAGGAGGAGTCACATATTCCCACCAACAGAACATTATTTCAGGGCATCCATGACAGACTATACCTAGGTCACACTGGAAAGAAGTCCTCTGCCAACCTGATGACACCTCCTTATAATGTCCCTCTGGAAGATGCTATCCTGTTGTGTAGTCCTTATGCTCTATTGGCACCATACATAACAAGCATGTGTTTCCATCTAGGGGTGAGATGACATCATGGACCTCAAGCGTGAAGCTGGAGAGGTTTCTATGCTACTGTCTGGTAGCACTTGTCAGATGTATATAATTCTGCAATAAAGCATTTAAAACTGAAATTTATTAAACATCATTTGGACAGTGCCTCTGTTGCCGTGGTGTGTGTGCCATCACCTGCTGTTACACTATCGGTGGTAGGAACCCTGCATACAGCCAATGGGTCAGACAGAGAGTTAACACTTGAAATAAAGGCAGTTTAAAGCAAAAACAGGGTAAAACACTAAGGAAAGCACTAAGAAAATATGGTATACTGTACAGTATATCAAATGCACAATGCGTTGTAGTGGAATCACACATTTATCTCCTTGCATAAACAGTAAGATTGTCATAACTAACTTGTGGCTTCACCACTCGTGAGTTATAGGTCCAACAATTTGTTTTAAATCCCATCTGAAAGATGATTTTACTGAACAATTGCAAAAATATGTTTTGAAGGGGATTTGAAAAATAACACCTGCCTTGTTCATGAGGTAAGGTAAAAAAAAGCAATGTTGAGAATTTGGAGTACAAATATTAAACAATGACAAATTTGTGAGTCAAAGTTCAAAGCACATTAAAAAGCCATTAACTGTACTTGCCTTGTTTTTAGTCAGTTCATGGTTGACTGCCTAGGAAGAGGAGGTTCATCGATCATGAGATGATTACTTTGTGGGACCCTTTATAGGTAAGTGAGGGGTGGATTGTTGGGTGCTGAAAGTGGGGTCAGGTAGGAGGGTATGGGGGGCTAGAAGACATTGATGGACAATTGTCTTCTTTGCAGGTTTAAAAAAGTACAGTGAGGGACTTTTTTCTTTTCTTATAGGTTCCAACACGGAGGATTGGGCACGCCAGTGTCATAGTGGTTGTTTGGTGGCACCGAGGGTAGGCTCTCCAATGTTACATACAGTGGCGGGGAGCATTAGCCAGTGCTGGATTTAATAGAGGGGTCAGGTGGGGTGGGGGAGGATACTGGCAGTGGGATTGAACACCCACAGCCAGTTTCATTAAAAAGGTGGTCAGGAGAGGGGAGTATCAGCGGTGAGACTGTGCACACAACACTGTCTTTAATTAACAGCTGGGTCAAATAGATGGGAGATATCGGCAGCGTGGTTGAGCACCCACCACCAGTTCTATGTACTGGTGGGATCAGGCAGGAGGAGGGATACCAGTGGCAGGGTTGAGCACCTGCCAATGGTTTTGTGTGGTGGCTGGGTTAAGAGAGAGATATCGGCGGTGGAACTGAGTACCCACCAGTGGCTTTGTTGAAGGGTTGGTGGATATTGACATGAAGGCTGCAGACAGGAAAAAACTGTGGTCATTATGCAACATCTGTGCCATTCCCTGAGAAACAAAATACTAAATAGCAGCACATATGAAAGTAGTAAACAGTAGCTCTTATGTGGAATGAAATGCAGGGAAAAAGCTTCAAGCAGGAATTAGGAATTGTACAAGAAAACCCAGTTTCAGCTGGTGAGGTGAGCATCTGTGTGGACACTCAAAGTCCAAAGCCAGTCTACTCCTAACATACTGGGCTCAAGATCTGACCCTGAGTCACCAGCATGCCAGGGGGCTGCATGGTGCTGAGCACCACAGGCCATCATTTAATAATACCTTTCCTGTAACCAAGGTGAACTGGCAGGTACAGTAACAGGTATTACTCCCTGACCTTGTGGGGCAACAGCTGTTCACAAACAGCTGAAGATATTGATGAAAATATGGGTATGGTCATATTTAAAGGCACATTACTTTAATTATTTCAGACCTAGAATGAATACAAACACAGATTCAAAATGGACACAATGGGTATCTTACAAGACAGGAGAAAATGGGCAATCTAACATTCAAGCAAAAAATATAGGTACACATTTTTATGTTTGCTTGCACGAATGTGCAAGAAACATAGTGCCATCATCGAGTTTTCCAGAGGTGTGTCAGCCTCTTCCAATTCAGTCAGTGTGTTTGCAGGCGCAGTCGCAGTGCGCCAATCACTGCTCCAGCTGTCTATGACGGCTGAAAATGCAGTGGCATGCAGTTGAAAGGGAGAGCTCCACTTCAGTGAGCAGAGCTCCCTCCACACACCTGCCAGCAGCGCGACACTGCGTGTTCATCGCCTACCCCTCCCCACACACTGCACGGCCCGTGAGGGGTGCCCAATCCCCGTCGGCTCCACTTCCCCCCAAAGCATCCAGGTGCCATGCTGGGAGCCCACCCCAGCATGGCAAAATGTTTTATGGCCGAGGGGGGGTGCCCAATCCCCCGTCGGCTGCACGCCCCCCCAAAGCATCTAGGTGCCATGCTGGGAGCCCACCCCAGCGTGGCAAAATGATGCAATGGCTGACGGGACCAACATCCTTCCAGATGCCATGCTGAGAGCCCACCCCAGCGTGGCAAACGTCCCTCGTCGTCTTAGTAAATAAAAAAAATCTGTAAATAAAAAACTTGTCCCTACGGCTTCTTATTACCTGCCCCTCCGCCCGCGCCACCTGCAACCTGCCTCCCCACACCCCTTAGCCCATACTTACCTCCAGAGCTCGCGCGATGATCTTGCCGGACCGGGAACACGTCTGCACTCTTCAAAGCCGACCGCGAACTGAGGAAATGCCGGTAAGCTGTATAATGGGATAGATAGGGTTTTTTCAACTTTATTGCATATCTCAGGCATTTTTTGGAATTTTTGCACCAAATTTCCAACATGGGGTTTTTGGGACCCCTTCTCATGAATGCTTTCTCTGTCATGGCATTACTCGGGCCCGAAGGGTGATTTCGCAGCCACTGCACAAAATCACCTTTCCAGAACAATTAACAAGATGACACTGCCAGTGTTCATAAGGTGGGCTCTCAAAAAGCCTATTTTGATAATTTGGTGGAAAAATTCCTAAAAATGACTGTTTTATGAGCGTGCATTGCGCAGTTCCTATGCACGCTCGTAAGTTCACGAATTTTCAATACTTTCACTCCAGGTTTTCAACATTGCCATTTTACCACACCTTCTTATGAGCAGTACAACTGTCATTTTTCACATCTCACCCAAAATGTGTTTCCGCCCATGTAGCGCACAATGGCGCAGTCGGTGTGCGAAATCAATGTATGGGACACATTAAGAAAATCACAGTGACACTGTTCATGAGCAGAGGTCTTAAAATGGCTATGTTGAAAATTCGTGAAAAATTCCTAAAATGACTTTTACGAGCGTCGTTGAGTAGTTCCACGCACGCCATAAGTTCAAAATTTTCAATATTTTCACTCCAGATTTTCAATATTGCCATTTTACCACACCTCCTTATGAGCAGTACAGTTGTCATTTTTCACATCTCGCCCACAATATGTTTTCTGCCCATGTAGCGCACAATGGCATAGTCGGTGTGCGAAATCAATGTATGGGACATGTTAAGAAAATCACAGTGACACTGGTCATGAGCAGAGGTGTTAAAATGGCTATGTTGAAAATTTGGTGAAAAAATTCCCAAAAATGACTGTTTTAGGAGCGCACATTGCACAGTTCCTACGCTGGCAAGTTTGCGAATTTGTAATATTTGCACACCAGATTTTCAACAGTGCCATTTACCGCACTTCCTTATGAGCAGTACAGCTACCATTTTCACATCTCGCCCTAAAATGTGTTTCCGCACATACGTAGCGCACAATGGTACAGTCGGTGTATGAAAAACAATGTTTGGGACAGATTAAGAAAATCACAGTGACACTGGTCATGAGCAGAGGTCTTAAAATGGCTATGTTGAAAATTTGGTGACAAAACTTCATAAAATGACTGTGTTATGAGTGAGCATTGAGCAGTTTCCACACACCCTTGTAAGTTCATGAATTTGTAATATTTTCAGTCCAGATTTTCACCAGTGGCATTTTTCCACACCTCCTTATGAACAGTACGGCTGTCATTTTCCACAACATGGCTGAAATGTGTTTTCACACTTTCAGCACAGAAATGCATGGTCGCTGTGGGAAATCATTGTTCAGGACAGATAAAGAAAATCACACTGACACTGTTCATGATCGGAGGTCCCAAAATGCCTGTGTTAACAATCTACTGTAAAAAAATCCCCAAACTAGTTACATTATGGGTGTGCGTTGCACAGTTTTGATGCATGCTCGTGACTTCACCAGTTTTTTTAAGATTTTTCACAGCAGATTTTCAACATTGCCATTTTTTACACCTCCCCATGAACAGTACTGCTGTCATTTTTTACATCCTGTTCGGAATGTGTTTTTGCACCTGTGGTGCCAAATGCCATAGTCGCTCTGCAAAAGCAGTTTTTGGCTAACAAACTGATATTGCCACTGCTCATGAGGTGGGGGTCACAAAAAAACCATGTTGAAAATTTGGAGTGAAAATACCAACGAATGCCTGAGGCGTTAGGGTTTCCGACCATAACGCCCCACCCTGTAGAGAATGACAGTCATCAGGGGTGTGACTTGCGATTCTTGCCTGTCATGCTCATACCATTCCACCCCCACCCACACCTTGCAGCCAGTGAGAGGCATCGAGGTGTGCCTCGGACTCTTCAGGCCCAAACTTCACCCCCATTCTCCTATACCGCACCCATCTCACCGTATTTCCTGATGGAATGGGGTGCGCATAAGGGCCAAAGACCCCAAGGCACACCGTGACACTTGTCAGTGTCTGCATGGTAGGGTGTGGTGAAATGGCATGGTCGTTATGCCTGATGACCCACCCCAATGCCTGTCACTCTCTGCAGGGTGGTGGTGGGGTTGGCTTCAGTTCAATACTTCGCTGCCATTCCTATTATGCAGCTCTGTAACTTCTACACTACCAATGCCAATGCCAGCAAGCAAACATTCGGCATTGACAAATGCTTGTTTACTGTAACATGCACTGCAACTTTAAAAACCTCTGACTCCAAACTTTCTAAGACATCTAAATCCAAACATTCTGAAACATTGTAAACCAAACATCATAAACATCCAAATTCCCCCAAAAATACCTGAATTAAAACATTCCAAAACATCCAAACACCAAAAACACCCAAATCCAAATGTCTAAAATGGTTAAATCAAAACCCCAATAACATTCACATCTCTTCCTCAAAACATTAAAATCCTATCTCAAAAGGATGCAAATACAATCCTCAAAATATCCAAAACCAAGCTTTCTGAAACATCCAAATCCCTCTCCTCAAACATCTAAATCCAAACATCTAAAGCATCTGAATCCAAATGTTCTAAAATATCAAAATCCAAACCAAATCAAAAACATTAAAACATACAAACCTCCCTTCCTCAATATTCCTATAATATTCTCCTATAATTGCAGCCCCCCCATAGCCAAAATATTGAACCTCTCTTTCATGGCACAGCAAGTTCCAGGCATTTGGAAGCTGGCTTACATCATTCCTTGACCCAAGGGTAGTCAAGCATCTCTTGATAATTACAGGCCAATATCCGTCTTGTCTGCTTTAGCCAAGCTACAGCAGAGTCTGAGGCATAACCAGCTGGTTCAATACTTGGACCAATAAAATCTGCTATGTAGCGAAAAGCATAGCTTTAGAAAAAAAATACAGGACATGTACAGCCTTGGTGAGGTTGAAGGACACAGCCTACCAAGCTATGGACAAGGGCTTGTTAATGGGGGGCAGTGTTTGTGGACCTAACCAAGATTTGATCTCATGGATAAAGATTACCTACTTTTGCAAATAAATTCTGATGGCAAAAGCAAAGATACAACTACAAATGAAAATTGTGTCAAATTAACTTTGATTTTAGAGTCTTATAATTAGATAGTTATTAATGGGCACATAGCATCAGATATAGAAGGGGAATACAATTTTTTCACTGGTTGTAGTAAGTGTACTATTGACCTGGTAATTATGCATTCCTTGGATATAGATGTAATTAGAAACTTAAATTTGGGCTGGCAGTATAGCCTAGAAGTTGGAGTAACGAGCTGTGACTGACCTTGGTACATTCCAGCAGACCTGGGTTTGATCCCCACAACCTCCACTTGCATACTGCGTGACTCTGAGCAAGTCACTTAGCCATCCCAATGCTCCCAGATCACCTCTGAAAACAGGCACTTGTGCCTAGTGTGCCTTACCTTTAAGTCACCAAATAATTAACAAAAAAAACAACCTAGGCTGGCCCGGTGGCGCTGAAGGTTGAGGCGCTAGATGCCACACCTCACGCTACACTGGTGACCCAGGTTCGGGAACGGACTCAGGTCGGAGGGGGTCAGCTGGGGGAGGGAGGATTGAGCATCCCAATGGATGCTTTCCTCCCTCTGGGGTGGAATATCAGGGGTGCTGTATGCACCCAAAGTCCTAAGAGAGCCAGTGGGAACACTGGCTCTTGAGGGGTTGGTGGCTCCATCTGATGGAGTCGGGGGGGGGAATGCTGTTGCACACTTGGGAGAGATGTGCATCAGCACATCACCTCTCTGGACATACGTCATTGTGCTGACATCCCAGGGGGCTGGGATAAAGGGGACCACAGAAAAATGGAAAATACCCCTTGGCGGTCCTAGATGACAACTGTTCCGAGCCATCCAGACCACTAATTCCAGGACAGACCCCGCTGTGCAGGTGGAGAAAGAAGGAGAGGCACTCTAAGGGCAGATCCTGAGTTCAGGGGCTGAAAAAATGGCGTTGAACGGCCTGAAAGCGTGAACACCGAGGGTAGGTAGGAAGAATAAAAAGAAAGTTAAAAAAAAAAAGACCCAGAATGCGATAATGCACCATTAGTTTTCACTTTGGACTCTCTTGTTATACATAATCCCCTAAATAAAATGTACATAAGTGTTTATCACTTAGAAGTTATTAAAAAAGACTACATAGTTTTACAGAACTTTTATCAGAAAATTTGGCCCTAACTGAAAATATAAACAAGGACAAATCCCCACAACAAGCTTCTGATCTGCTGTCAACATAATTTTCAAGACTCCAATATTATATAAGTGAAACAAGATAATCTTAAAAGATAAATCATGGTTTAGCCAAGTATGCAGGAAAGCAAAAAGGGATTTACAGGAGCTTGTAAAATTAATTAAATAACCCAACAAGGCAAAACTTAATATCCTTGACCAGAGCTCGGAAAAATATAATGAGAGGCTGTCAGTGGAAAAAGACAAGTATTATGAAGAACTTTGGAACCAAATGCACACGGTAATAACAAGCAAAGATAGTACTGGGCAATGGTGGCCAAAGGCACCAGCAATTATGAAACCAGCCCAGCAGCCATCATTCCAGCCAATAAATGGGAAGTCATTTAAGTAACATCTTCTGTGAGCCTCTTAGTCCAAAAGATTTCTCCCCTCTGGAAGAAAGATTGCAAATAAAAACATTATACCACTGATATTCACATTTGCTGACATAGATGATGCAATATTGCTGTCTAAACCTTATAAAGCACTGGGCATGCACAGAATGCCTCAGGTATTTATACAGACCATCTTACCACATGGGTCCCTCTTTTAATGATTTTGTTTTTACAATAAATGCTTAAGAGGGGTTTTCTCTTTTAATGATTTTTGTTTTTACAATAAATGCTTAAAAGGTTTTTTTGTCCCACATAGGTAGATGAACATAATAGTTCCCCTTTTCAAGAAAGGAGACCTCAAACAACCCAAGAATGTCAGCCCAATACGCTTGATCAATGCCACTAGAAAGATTTTCACAAGGATCCTTTTGAGCAAATTACAAGTATGGGTTGATAACAACATTATATCTCCTTTACAGGCAGGCTTAAGAAACGGTTTCTCCACCATGGATCACATTTGTAACTGTGCACATCTAATTGGAAAATATGTTATGAGGGAAAGCATTAAATGATATGCTGCCTATATAGATTTCCGTTTAGCATTCGATTCTATAGACAGAAGTGTTCTTTGGAAGAAATTTATGAATCTTGGACTGCCACCTAATCTCTTCCTTCCCGTATTAGATATATTTAAATAAGACATGAATAAGATTTGACACATGGGTTAGTTTCACAGTTCATTTCAGCTCTAGCTGTGTGGTAAAGCAGTGCTGCCTTCTAGCTCCTACACTATCCAATATATATGTAAATGAAATTCTGCAAAAAATTGAATCACCAAACTTTCATTCACTAAACATGAATACTGTTGTCCAGCACTTGCATATGCTGACAAACATGATTCATTTCTATTTGTCTCAAACTGGTCTTCAACATATTCTGAATCATTTCTACAAATTATGTACTACTCATAAATTAATTATAAACTATGACAAATCAAAAGTTATGATTTTGGAGGGGCAGAAAACACTGCAACTTTTATCTTAAAGCAGCAGTGCAAAAAAATGTTTTTCCCCAAAAATCTATCTTCAGCTGCAGTTAAGAAGAATATTAGTATACCTGGCAAATGTACTTGTCTAGGTACCTCCAATGCCGCCTACCATGAACCATTTTTATTGTTTCAATCCTAACCCTTACCAGGTCTACAGTGCTATGTCTATGCAAAATGGGGTGACCATCTTTTTTCTTGAGAAAAAAACTATATTAAAACATTAATAAAATCCTCACATTTTGGCAAAATTAAAAAACTGTACCACCAAATAAAACTGCAAGATGTCGGGAATCATTTAAAGTGAAAAAAGTAGGGTCAAATTATTTGCCCAGTTTTGTTGCACTGCTGCTTTAATAAACAAAAGTTGGAAATACCAAAGGACTACTGCTATCTAGGGGTCACATTTACACCTAATGGTAAATGGACCAAGCACACGCAGATGCAAATAAAAAAAGTGAAGAAAAGTATGCAGCCAATCAAAAAATATAATTTGTTATATGGAGGCAGGAATGTTATCCCTGCCTTGAAGGCTTGTGAGGCAAAGCTTAATCCTACAGTGTTATACAGATCAGAAACCTGGGATTATTCCTTGTAGTAGTTCTAGCCACTATTGGTTACCAGGGCACAACTGGGGCACAAAGTACAGTAGCCAGGGCACTGATATATTGTTGCTATGGGGAAGCTTCACACCATATGAGGCACCAACCAGGGCATGGCATTTGCTTACCAGGGCACATGCCTTGGTGTACTCTGGTATAGAGCTGCCAGTGCCCTCCTCTATGGAAATTCCAATGTCCCAGTTCTATCGTAACCTGAGAATCTGTCAGACTTGGACTGAGAAGATGATGATAGCAGAAATTGGTAGGGTCTCATTAGGCGCTTTGGCTAAGTCGAGAGTAGTTCTTGATTGGTTATATATCCTAAACAATTTGGAAAATCACTAGCTGGAATTGTGCTTAAAAGAGAAAATACAATGGGCACACTCTCAGAAGAAATCCCTATGCTTACCAACCTGCAGGAAATCTTAAAACAAATCAACCTATGGCATCTATGACAAGACTCACTAAAGATAATTTTAATCTCCATGAGTTACAAGCATGTAATCAAGAAGAGAATATTTGAATTAGCACAGTGCAATGATATGGTGTATATAGCCAATTCAAAAGTAGTTCAGTGGTTTCTAACCATAAGTATTTGCATGGATTGGCAGAATATTTAACTCCCACTCAATCTGGACAAGTGCAGAACTGTCACATTATCAAGATTTGAGCTATTACCATTTAAGAAATTAAAACTAAGATATGGGAAACATTATAGCTGAGATATGGGAAATGTTATAGCTTGGTTCAATGATTACCTAATGAATAGAGGACAAAGGGTTAAGCTTGGTGCTGTTGTCTCTGAGGCCTCTGTCATAAATTGTGGGGTGCCGTAGGGGTCCATTCTTAGACCCTTGCTTTTTTTAATCTTTAGAAAAAATCTGCCCAAAGTCTGCAACTCAGTCAGCACCCAATTATAAGCAGACAATGCTGTGCTTACTGTACATGACAAGGATGTCAACTTCATCAGTAGCACCCTCTGCAGTAGCCTCCATATGCTGCAAAATTGGTTTCTAAACGAGAGGCTGATCTTCAACATACCTAAAACAGTGTCTTGCCTGCTTCTCTCTGCTTTACTAGATATACTGTACCTTCCTGTCCTCCTTCCTCTGTGTTTCCTCATACCTCCTGAATGCCACCTTTTTTTCAACATCTTTGCCACTTCCTTAAAGCATAACCATCTCTTTTTATGTTGTCTTGCATGCACAGCGCAGACAACATATTGGGGTTGCTTGAAGTGGAAGAGCATGTTTTGGAGGTGAGGTTGTGTTGTGGCCAGTGGCACCACTGCTTTTTAGGGCTGGTCTCTTTGGCATGAATTAGATTGCATGCTATCCATGACAGCAGTTGCAAAACGTGCCATCAACTTGAAACATTTTAGCCGCTGCAATGAGGGAGCAACCCCTCATTGCAGGGCGTGCCTTGTCTTTTGTAACATTTCAAAAAACATGGCAGGTGGCAGCTCACCACCCACAGCTCACAGTCCCTAGGAAGCCGACTTGGGGGGGGCGCCCAATCCCCCTGTCAGCATATGTGGCCCCTTTACTGATGTGGTCTGCCGAGGGGGTGCCCAATCCCCCTCAGCATCATGCCTTTGAACACAGATATTCTTACCGATGGGGGTGCCCAATCCTCCTGTCGGCCTATTAACTCCCCTTCCCCATTTTTCTGCCACTGTCCCACCCTGATTTTGTGCCACACTGGGAGCCCACTCTAGTGTGGCTAACATACCCCCCCCAAAGAAATGTGCCACACTGGGAGCCCACCCTAGCGTGGCTAAACCTCTAAAAAAAAGATAACGGTCCGCAGTGAATTTTTTTAATTTTTGTTACCTGAAACAAAGGAAATGATCCCTAACTGTCCTGTCCCTTCCCCCAGACCGCACCCATCTTCTGCACACCCCACCACCCCAAACACCCCCCACACCATACTTACCTCCAGAGTCTGGCGCGACGATCTTCGGTGGGCCGGGAACATGTCTGCACTCTTTAAAGCCGACTGTGAACTGAAGAAATGCCGGTAAGCTGTATAATGGCATAAATGTTTTCTTTTTCAACTTTGGTCATATCTTGGCCATTTTTGTGAATTTTGGCACCAAATTTTCAGCATGGGGTTCTTGGGACCCCACCTCATCAATTCAGTCACTGTCATCTCGTTATTCTGTCCCGAAAGGTGATTTCGCAGTCACTGCGTTTAATCGCCTTTTGGGACTAATTAACAAAATGACAGTGTGACTGTTCATGAGGTGGGCTCCCAAAAAGCCTATGTTGCAAATTTGGTGAAACAATTCCAAAAAAATGACCGCGTTACGAGCATGAGTTGCGCAGTTTCCATGCATGCTTGTAACTTTGAGAATTTTGTATATTTTTACTCCAGATTTTCAACATTGCTATTTTTTCACACCTCCTTATGAACAGTAAAGTTGTAATTTTCCACATCCTGCCCAAAATGTGCACATGCGCGGAGCTCCAGTATGCATGCAAGGTGCAATTTCCAACTGGCCACTCTGCGCTTTAGCTCCCTCGGCCTCACTCTGTTTAAAAAACTTTGCGGGTATCTGAGGGAGGATCCTGGTCACTACCAGGGCTGTCTGGGGAACCGGCCAGGACCAGGACACAAACTGGGAAAACAGGACACAGAACAGGGGAAAGCCAAGGAAACAGAAGCCCCCGGGACGGGGGGTTACATTTTGTAGGAGGTTAAAAAGAGGTTAATAAATCCTTAACACTAAAATTCCAAAAGGTTAATATCAATTATGATTAGGGTCTCCAGAACTGTATGCAGTACTCCAGATGGGGTCTCACCAGCTGTCTGTACAGAGGGATAACAACTTCCTATTTTCCACCGGTGATGCCTCTCCCTATGCATCCCAGTATCCCCCTAGCCCTCCTTACTGCCCTCTCACATTGCTTGCCCATCTTTAGGTCATCTGATATGACTACCCCCAGGTCCCTTTCCATTTTTGTTGTTGTTAGTATCTCACCCCCCATTGTTTCCCAGGTGCATTACCTTGCACTTCTTAGCATTGAATCTAAGCTTCCATACATCTGACCATTCCTCCAAACTTGCCAAATCCCTTCTCATCCTTTCCACCCCACCTTGTGTATCAACTCTGTTGCAGATCTTTGTGTCATCTGCAAAGAGACATGCTTTACCTTCCAGTCCCTCTGCAATGTCGCTTATAAAGACATTGAAGAGGACTGGTCCTAGTACTGTACCCTGCGGTACCCCACTAGTAACCCCCCTTTCTTCAGAGTGGACTCCATTTACTATTACCCTCTGTGTCCTGTTCTCCAGCCAATTCTTTACCCAGGCTACCATCTTGGGACCCATTCCCAGGCTGGCTAACTTGTATATTAATCTTTTGTGTGGGTCTGTGTCAAATGCCTTGCTAAAGTCTAGGTAGGCCATGTCCACAGCCCCTCCCTGATCTACTACTTTGGTCACCCAGTCAAAGAAATCGATTAGATTCATCTGACATGACTTTCCCACTGTAAATCCATGCTGCTGTGGGTCCTGTGCCCCTCTGTCCTCTAGGTAGTCAACAGTTCTTTCCTTCAGAAGTGATTCCATCATTTCCCCTATCACTGAGGTTAAACTAACAGGTCTGTAGTTGTCTGCTTCTGCCCTGCTCCCACTTTTGTGAAGTGGAATCACATCTGCCCTCCTCCAGTCCTCAGGTACCACCCCATCCTCCCATGATTTGTTAAAGAAGGTAGTCAGTGGTGTCACTAGTTCTACCCTTAGTTCTTTTAGTATTCTGGGATGAATCTCATCAGGCCCCATTGCTTTGTCCACCTTCAGTTTTAAGAGTTCTTTCAGAACCCTTTCTTCTGTAAATAGGCTGGTATCAACTTCTGTATCTAGAGTGTTTCTATTGTTTGGTTTAGGTACACTAACAGAGGAGAGGATAGCCAAGGAGGTCAAAAAGGGGACAATACTTTCTTCAGGTATGTGGGGGAAAACAGGAAGACAAGGGAAGGGATTGTCCTCCTGTTCTCTTCATAATGCTTAGCTCTCACTGTTTTGCTCTCTCTCAAATGAGATCTGCTGCTGGCCAGGCTGTCTTCTCCTTTTGTTTCCCTAAATTCTGGGTTCTCTTGCTTTGCTCCTTCCTTTCCTGCTCTTAAAGCTCTCCTCTGTGAGTTCTCTACTTACTCCTGCAGTTGCTTCTGATATTGCGTTTGACGTCTTACCTGCAACTTACCTAATTCTCTGCCCTCAGCATTTCCCCGCTTCCCCAGTATCAGTCCTTCCTCCAGTTTTTTATTTTGTTAAGATGATAACTGTTTAATTGTTCTTTTGTTCTGTTCCACAGTTTATTGCTTTGTAATTTATTTTTGTCAATTTATTCTTAGGCGTAATTGTCCTATTTATTTTTGTTAAACTTATTCCATTCTGTGCATTTTATTTTCTGTATTTTTGTATCTGTTATCTTTTCTGCTCTTCCCTTTTCCCAAGATGCATCTGGAAATGAGCTGTTACCAGTTCAGTAGGTCTTTCCTGGTAAAACCTTTGAAATAAAGAAATACATCAATACATAAACAAATAGTGAGAATCAGGAGGGCGGGGGAAATGCACAGAGGAAGATCAAGAGAAAGCGGGAATGCTAAGCGATTACTTCTGCTCGGTCTTCACAGTAGAGGGTGGGGGGATGGACCAGTATGCTGCAGTAAGCACCAGGGAGGAGGAAGCAGACACAAGTCCATTCTCAGTGGAGAGGGTCCAGAAGGGACTGGAAGCCTTAAAGGAGAATAAGGCGATGGGGCTGGATGGGATTCATCCAAGGGTCTCACCAGAACTGATCATGGAACAGCCACCCCTTTGGCAGTGCTTTTTAGCACCTCAGTGAAGACGGAGGAAGTTCCAGAAGGCTAGAGGATGGCAGATGTGGCCCCTCTGCACAAAAGTGGCAGAAGGAAGGATGCTAGCAACTATAAGCCAGTTAGTCTCACATCAGTGGTGGGCAAGTTAATGAAAACACTATTGAAGGAGAGGCTCGTACAGCACCTAGAAGCAAAAGGGCTGTAGGACCACTGGCAACATGGTTTCACGGGGAGGTCATGTCAAACTAATCTCACAGTTTTCTTTGTCTGGGTTACCAGGGATTTGGATCAAAGGATAGCAGTGGGCATGGCCTATCTGGACTTTTTAAGGCTTCTGACATTGTGCCACACAGGAGGCTAGTTAAGAAATTAAGCAGTCTGGGGTTGGGGGAGAAAGTGACAAGCTGGGTATCAAACTGGTTAAGGAATAGCAGGCAAAGGATGATGGTAAATGGTAGCCACTCAGCCAACAGGAGAGTGACTAGTGGGATGCCACTGGGTCCAGTGCTGGGACTGGTACTTTTCAATGTCTTCATACATGACATTGCAGAGAAACTTGAGGCTAAGGTGTGTCACTTTACGGATGATAAAAAAATCTGCAACAGAACTGACAGGAAGGGGTGGAGAGATCACAAAGGGATCTGAGGAAACTAGGGGAATGGTCTAGGGGGTGGCAGCTGGGTTTCAATGCCAACAAGTGCAAGGTTATGCATTTAGGGCTGTAGAACCCAGGGGCTGTGTATAAGATGGGGGGAGCGAAGCTTACTATCACCAAGCAAGAAAGAGACCAACAGTAGTAGCCACAGACATTGCCAGCTATTTCCCAAAATTTCTGTGATATTTCTAGATAAATCTCCTACTTTCTGCATTACCACAGTAGGGGCAGCAGAGAGAAATTTCACAAAATATCTGGAAATAGCTGGCAATGTCTGTGGCTACTACTGTAGTGGTGATTATATCTGATGACCTCAACGTAGCTGAACAGTGTGACAAAGCAGAGGGAAAGGCTAGCAGGATGCTGTGATGCATTGGGAGAGGGATTTCTAGCAGGAGGAGGGAAGTGGTGTTGCGTTTAGTATCACCCACTGGTAAGGCTCAACCTAGAATACTGTGGAGACGGGGGAAGCCCCACTTGGTAGTGCATCTTGGCACTAATGACTTAGAAGGGAACAGTCTTCAGAAGGTTAAGGTAAGGTTCAGGGAACTGGCAAGGGTGTATAGTAATGAAGCATGGTCAATTGTCTTCTCAGAGGTACTGCCTGTACCGAAAGCTAGCACATACAATAAGCAACAAAAATTAAAGAATGTAGTGAATGGTTGAGAGGGTGGTATGAGTCTATGGGGTTTGGGTTGGTAGGTAATTGGGGAGAGACATGGGCAAACAATAACTTGTATGCCTAAGACAGGCTGCACCTCAGCAGGGAAGGTACAGCAGTCTTAAATAAGAAACTCGAGGAGTTTCTGGCATCAAACTACGATTTAAACTAATGGGGGGGGCAATACATATCAAACAGTCGGAGGCTCAGGTCAATGGTGGACCTTTGCCCCCCCCCCAGATGGTAATATAGGACATTGGGAAGCTCCTACAGGTGGAAGGTATGAGGAAAGGGTAAGAGCTGATGGGGGTCAAGGGAAAGGATGGGTAGTAGTCTCCATGAATGTGGGAAGCCTGGGCAACAGGATGCCAGAACTCTAAGCACTTTTGGCGGGGGGGGGGGGTAGATATTACTGTCATCATGGAAACATGGGCAAATCAAAACAGAGAATAGGACAATAAAACCGGGCTTTAGGTTGTATAGGAGGGACGGGGAAAATGGCAAGGGAGGAGGGGTTGCTGTTTACATAACAGAGGGGGTAGAGTGTAATAGAGAAGAAGGTGGCGAGGGGAATACGGAATCCTTGTGCGTCAGTTCATGCAAGGCTAAAACAAGAGGGTCAGGCTGGGGGATTGTATAGACAGCCCTCCCGGATAGAGGAGAAGGACAGAGAACTGGTGCGGGTTATACAGCAGAATGGTAGAAAGGGCAGCACAGCGGTGGTTGACGACTTCAACCTGCCAGGGATAGATAGGGTCACCGTGAAATCAGCTAGCAGCATGGAACAAGTCATTGTGGATGTGCTCCAGGATGCGTTCCTGACGCAGCTGATAAGAGAAACAACAAGAGAAGGCAACATCTTAGACCTTGTCTTGTCAGATGGGGACCAGGTACGGGAGGTGAGGGTGGAGGACCCCATAGCAGGGAGTGACCATAGTTCAGTATGGTTCTCCCTTGAGCTGGGCAGAGAGGAGACACATACCACCACCAAGGTTATTGACTTTAATAGGACCAACTTCAGTAAGGTGGCTGCAGTACTGGGGAGGCATGTGGCCACCATAAGTCCAGACATGGACACCACCCAGAAATGGGACATCATAAAGCGGGGACTGGTGAAAGCCACAAACTCCTGCACTGAGTGGAGGAGTAAGAAGACTAGGTCCAATAAACCGAGCTGATGGATCAAGAAAGTACAAAGGAGAGGGAAAAAAGGGTGGCCTTTAAGAACTGTAAGAGGACCTGCAAAGTAGCAGATGAGGAGGATTGCATCAGGAGTTCCAGAGAGGTGCCACAGTGGTAAGGGCAGTCAAAGCTATGAAGGCGCTAAGGCTTGCTCAAGGGATTAAAAAGGGTGAAAAAGGGTTCTTTAAATATATCAGGGAGAAAAGGAACTGCAGGGAGCAAATCTCTGGAATTAAGACAGTAAGAGGATGGGTGGAAAAGGGTGCTGAACAGGCAGAAGTATTATATGAATACTTCTGTTCAGTTTTTACAAGGGAGCGGGATGTACCTATCCCACAGGGGCAGGACAGGGTAGGGATAGGTGGGGGAGATAGGATGGTAGATGAGGGGATCCCTCTGCAGTGGGTGCTAGAGGGCCTAAGGTCTCTGCGGACATATAAAGCACCAGGATCAGATGGGATACACCCGAGGGTACAGAAGAAACTCGCAGAGGTCCTGGCGGCGCTTCTGAAAGACGTATTCAACACATCCCTTCTATCAGGATGTGTGCCCCTGGATTGGAGAATGGCACATGTGGTGCCCATCCACAAAAGCGGCTCTTGGGATGAGCCAGGAAATTACAGGCCGGTCAGCCTCACATCAGATGTGGGGAAACTAATGGAGACTATCCTAAAGGAAAGGATACAGGCATTCTTGGAGGAGAATGGTCTCCTTGGTGATCGGTAGCACGGGTTCACCCAAGGAAGATCTTGTCAGACCAACCTGGTGGACTTTTATGACTGGGTGACTAGGGCTCTGGATGGAGGCAAGGCAGTTGATGTCCTGTTTTTGGACTTCAGCAAGGCCTTTGACTCTGTGCCACACAGGAGACTGATAGGTAAGCTGAAGGACCTGGGGATGGGGGAAAAGATGGTCAGCTGGATTGGGGCTGGCTGGAAAACAGGCAGCAGAGGGTGGTGGTAAGGGGGAGCTATCATCACCACAGGCAGTCATCAGTGGGTCCCGCAGGGCTCAGTCCTGGGACCAGAGCTGTTCAACATCTATGTAGCGAATAGGACAGTTGGGATTCAGAGTCAGATGAGCCTCTTTGCCAGTTACACCAAACTGGGAGCAGTGGTGAACAGGGTGGGGGGGACTACAGAAAGACCTAGAAGCATTGGAGAGATGGTCATGCACCTGGCAACTGGGTTTCAATGCAAAGAAGTGCATGATTATGCACTTCAGATACAAGAATCCTGGATACAGTTACCAGCTGGGGGAGTATAGGTATCAATATCCATTGAGGAAAAAGATCTGGGTGTGCTGATCACAGGTCATATGAATCACTCTGCACAATGTAGGACAGCAGTGGAGAATGCCAATGAGATGCTGGGGTGCATAGCAACGGGAATCATCTCAAGGAGTGAGGAGGTGATCCTGCCACTGTACAGGTCACTGATGAGGTCTCACTTGGAGTACTGAGTGCAGTTCTGGCGCCCCTTTTTAAAAAAGGACATCAGACTGTTGGAGGGGGTACAGAGAAGGGTGACCAAGATGCTAAGCAGGATGAGGGAAAAGCCCTACAAAGACAGGTTACGGACACTCAAAATGTACTCCCTGGAGGACAGAAGGGACAGGAGTGATATGTTTGAGATCTTCAAATACCTGAAGGGCATAAATAGTATTAACTGCAAAGGCCTGTTTAAGTTTAAGAAGGAAGGGATTACAAGAGGACATAGTCTGAAATTGGAGGGGGAGGTTCAGAAGAGAGATGAGTAGGTACTTTCTCACAGAGAGGGTGGTCATGGTGTGGAATGCATTGCCTGGGGAACTGGTTTCACAAACATCAGAAGGGGGATTTAAGAGGGGTTGGGACAGGGTCAAGGGCACAATCAGAATGGGGCAGAGTGGGGATGATGGAGGTAATTCAGGCAGTGCAATCAGTGAGGAAGGGGTAGAGGGGGTTGGGGGCAGCATCAGTACTCAGCACTAAGAGCTGCACACTTGAGCAGATTTGGTAGACTGTAAGGCCTATATCTGCTGGCTTCTTCATATATTTGTATGGCCAGTTGTGGAGGCTACACCTCTGCAAGAACATTGAAAGGGTGAAGGCAGTAAAGAGGAGGGCAACCAAAATGGTGAAGGGGTTGCACAAGAAGCTATATGAGGAAATTCAAAATGTACTCCTGGAAGAGAGGAGAGCGAGAGGGGACATGATTGAAACCTACAAGTACCTCACAGGAAATAACAAGGTGCAAGTGGAGGGTCTATTTCAGAGATAGGAAGGCACTAGAACAAGGGGGCATGCAATGAAGCTAAGAAGGAGAAAGTTTAGGAGAAATGTGTAGCAATACTTCTTCGTGGAAAGGGTGGAGGATGACTGGAACAGACTGCCAGAGGAGGTAATGGGGTTAAAGACTGTAAGGAGCTACAAGCATGTGTGGAATGGGGGAGGATGTAATACCTATGACCATCTAGGCTCAGTGGTGATGGAATAGGCACAGACAAGGGGCAGATTTGATGGACCTAAATGTCCTTTTCTGCCAACCAAATCTATGTTTCTATATATTTTTTTTGTTTGTTGTTATTATAATTTTTATTAAAATTCCTCACAACTGGGGGGACAAAAGAAAAAGGGGGAAGGGGTGGGAAACAGACAGTCACAGTTCATTGAGTATTTTGGTTACTTGTGGTTACAGAATAAATCAATTAGCATAGTGCTATAATTGCATTTCGTACAGTGTCTTAGTGAAGAGCAGCAAGAAAAAACACATAAAAAAGGAATTTAAATATCAAATAATAAATACGTAAGGTACAGTTGTTGTAATAACTTATAGAACATATACTGCAGTTTCTAACTTGTACATAATTGATACGACTGAACTGTACAGTTGAACCAAGCCCCTACTCTAGTACCTGGACATCTAGCCCTATCAGTTAGGTTGTTCAGGGTCAAACTCAGAGGTTCTTCTCCTCTGGTATCCCTTCTTTCCATGGCATTCTTTTAAGGGACAAAGGAGGGTTCCTTGGACATAATGTCAGGTACCCATTTTGACCATTTCACTGTACATAGGTCAATTTTGTCATTTAGATGATAAGAGATTCTTTCAGATCTATAAATCTGAATAACAATCTCTCTCCACTCCAACACGGTGGGGATACTGGGGGTAAGCCAATGTCGTATCAAGGCCTTTTTGGCCACTAGCAACAGAGCTCCCAAGAGGTATCATGTAAGTGACTCCTTAAACTCTGGGGGGAAAATATGAAGGTTAAATAAATCTGCAGATAGGGTGAGTGAGATATCGAAGAGGGATCTCAATTCCGATTGTAATGAAGTAAAAAAGATTTGTATCAGGGGACATGCACAGAATATATGGGTGTGGTGTGCCTTAGATTCACCGCACAATCGCCAGCAAGCCCCCGATTGTGTCAGAGTGAAATGTGCTGTTGCTATGGGGGTACAGAAGAACCTGGTCAATATCTGCAAAGAAAACAGCCTCCAGGTATGGGAATATGTAAGTTTGGCTATCGAAAGATAGCCCTTATACCAATTTTCTTTTGGAATGTCAAAACCAAATTCCTCCATCCATTTAGCACATATACCTTCACTATTCACTCCCAGGGTCTCCCCAAGCGCCCTGTACAAAACAGAGACCATATGGGGTGTACTGCCAGCTTGTATGAGTCATTGAATGCAGGGAATCAGTGGGGAGAAGCATTCAAATTGTCGTATCCGAAATGGAAGGGAGTTGCAGTTATCGATAAAAATATTGGCGCCTCAGACCGTATGTTTGGCATAAGCTCAGAAATGATTTAAACTCTGCCCCACTTAAGATTTGAGTGAGATTAGTGAGCCCCAGATGTTCCCAAGTGGCAAATGTGTGATCATATAGTGCTGGATGGAAATCCTCCAGTAGGGTAATAGGGCAAATGAGTGGGAGAAATGATGAAAGAGATAAATGTCTACATATGGCACTCCAGACTTTCAGTTGGTGTGTGATCCAGGGGTTCATTGGGACTGGGTCATGTCGCTGGGAGGGAGGCATTCGGTATGTCATTAGTTTAATTAGCTGCTTAATAGGCATTAAGCCTTCTTCAATCTCCTTCCACAGAACAGGGTTAGACCTGGCTAATTGGCAAACTATAAAGGAGATATGCGTGGCCCAATTATAAAGTTTAGAATTAGGAAGGGCGAGCCCACCCAATTTCCTAGGGAGGTACAGAATGGAAGCTCGCACTCTTGGCCATTTGCCAGCCCAGATGAATCTGCTGATAAGTTTATTCCAAGCCCTGTAGGTGTTATTCGAAATATTTATTAGCACATTTTGAAACAAATAGAGGGCTCGGGGCAAGGTCACCATCCGAATCACATCAACCCTCTGGAGTAAATTCAAGGGGAGTATATTCCAACCCGCCAGGTCTGACTGCAGTTGAGCAAAACACATATCATAATTATGTTTAACTGTATCAGCTGCCTGATGGGAGAGGTATATACCTACAGTAAGTACTTTAATTTATCTAGATCCCAGTGGAATGGGAACCCCTGTTTGAGTGTTGAGGGAGAAAAATGAAAAGTCAATGCTTTGGTTTTGGTGGTGTTAAGTTTATACCCCGAACACTTGCCAAATGATCTAGTAATTCAAACTGCTGGTACTGATTAAAAGTAAAAAGCAAGACATTATCCGCATAAAGAGCTATGCAGTGTTCCATACCTTCCATCTGCACTCCTTTTATCCAAGGGGAGTCTCTAATAGAGGCAGTATAGCGCAGTGGTCTAAGGTTCTGAGCTGCAAATTTGGTGACATCCAGCAGACCAGACCTGGGTTTGAATCCCACAGCTTCCACTTGCATACTGTGTGACCCTGAGCAAGTCACTTAACCTCCTTGTGCTCCCAGGTCACTCCTGTAAAAAAGCTTTCGGCTTAGTGTGCTATACCTGGTTAAAAAAACAACTAAATAAAAAAAATAATGGCTTGCGCTAGGGGTTCAATAAACATAACGAATGAGACAGGGGACAACCCTGGCGGGTGCCCCTAAACAGGGGAAAGTAAGGGGAGTGATGTCCCGAAACTTTCACACAGGCCTGGGGTGATGAATAAAGTCTTTTATTAGGGAAATAAAAGGATGGGGGAAGCCCATCTTAGCTGAAACAGCAAATAGAAAAGGCCACGCGACTCTATCAAATGCCTTCTCAGCGTATAGGCTGAGTAGGACAGAGGGTGTTATCATAGTTTGCATTTCTTGTACTAAGTGCAGGGCTCTTCTAGTGTTCTCTGTAGTGGATCTGCTACTAACAAAACCTGTCTGATCTAATTTAATTATTGTGGGGAGGACTGTGTCCAGGCGTTTAGCCAGGATAGACATCAGGTATTTATAGTCTACATTAAAACTGAAATGGGACAGTATGATGCACAACTTTGTGGGTCCTTACCAGGTTTGGGAATAAGGGATATTACTGCATATGACCAGCTGGGGGGGGGTTACTGAGCCCTGTAGTACATCATTGTAGGCCCTTAGGAGGGATGGAGCAAGTGTTTGCGCTAGCTGTTTATAGAATTATGTACTATACCCATCAGGGCCAGGGGCCTTCATGGTTTTAGATCGGGAAATGGCCTCCTTCAATTCAAGGTGCATAATGGGAGAGATTAAAGAGGATCTTTGGTCCTCATCTAACTTACAGAGGCTCAGTGGTGAAAGAAAGGTTCCAATGTCCCCAGAAGCTGATGGATGGTCTGGTGTGTATAGTGATCTATAATAATCACAGAAAATTTGGGGAACCTGGCCAGTTTTAGAGTAAATAGAGCCTGATGTAGGGTCCCTAATAGTGGATATAGTGGTGAGCCGGCATTGCCTACAAAGCCTGTAGGCAAGTAGGCGGGAGGCTTTCGGTCCCACTTCCCCATATCTTTGCCTTAAAAAGGCTAATGCCACCTCTGTATTCTGCCGAACCAGAGATTCCAACTCCTGCCTGACCTGTTTTAACTGGGCCTCTACTGAGTAATCCCCCTGCTGATGGGCAGCTTGGAGGAAATGGAGGGTTGCCTCCAAGTGTGATTGTTTTTCCCTTCGCTGTTTTGCCTGGAGGGAAGTGTATTGAATAAGGTGGCCCCTTAGGACTGCTTTCAGCGTGTCCCATCTGACAGTGGAGGTAATTTCCGGACTTGAATTATCCCTCAAAATTTCTTGTATTTTCTCATCGAGAAATTCTTGAAATTGAGCACTTTTAAGATGGACTGGATTTAGTCTCCACAGCATGTTTCGCTTCTCAAGGCCTAAATCCCATATCGTTATAACTGGGGCACGATCGGTATGGACAATGTCACCAATAGTTGCCTCCCTAAGGGTTTCTAAACATTCTTTTTGTGAATAGCAATGATCTATCCTATAGTAGGAGCCATGAACAGCAGAATAGAATGTATACTTCCTATCTCTAGGGTGAAGGGTGCACCACACAACAACCCAGCCCACCTCCTGAACAAACCTCTTCAAACATTTGTGAGGAGCCGGTTGTCTGCCCCTAGTCACCCCAGTGGAGTCGACGTTTGGATTAGCGGCTATATTAAAATCCCCTGCTAATACCAGGGTACCCCTAGTGAGTCGGACCACCGTATGTAAAAGGGAACGGAGAGTTTGCTGGGTGGAACCAGGGGAAAATACACATTAACAAGTGTGACTTCCCTGCCCTGCATTAGACCCTGAACCATCACCATGCGACCCTCAGGGTCAGCCCACTCAGATGTCACTTCAAAGGGAGTAAGGCTGGAGATTAGTATGGTGAGCCCCCCTCCTCCTTCCACTAGGGAAGGAGGAGGAAAAGACTTGTGAAAAACCTCCCCTAGCCAGCTTTCCATGTTCCACTTTATTCACGTGGTTTTCTTGAATAAATATTATTCCTGCATGGGTCTTTTTAAATAATGAAATCATTCTTCTTCTCTTCACAGGGCTGCCCAACCCATTAACATTTAATTAAAAGATCTGTAGAGGTGCCCCAGACATTGTATCATATTTCGAGCATCCAAAAAGAATTTCTGTGCTGAACCATGAACTATCGGTTCACTGACACTGACGTATTTGTGTATTTTTAGAGGGAATGGTGACTGCCTAAGTTGGGTATAGCTAGGATAACTCTCCTCTAACTGTGTAAAAAATACAACTGGCCTAAAGAACTTTAACTGGCCAAACTTCTTACAGCCATCACCTGCCAACTGGGCGGCGGATGGAACAAAGCTAAGGACTTCCATAGGGCTGGTTCCCACTAACAACGCAGGGTACCAAGCCCCATTGTGCCAAATAATTTTAGCGGGGTCTAACCTGGGTTAGACTAGACGCTATATGTCTCTTCGGTGAGGGGGGGAGGAATAATGAAAGGTGGTCATGCCTCATGCTCCACCAGGAAGGAGAAGGATATGTAATCATATATTATGGGTGATCTGTTCCCTCGTCATATAGAATGGCTAAGGGGAAGGGAAGGGGAAAGACCCCCTCCACTGTGCCCCAAAGTTCGCCCCCTGGGCTAACAAGTCCACTAGGGCCAAAAAACATCCAGGGTGAACCCACCCAGTCCCCACGAGCATCCCTAGCCTCTGCCAACACAGCTTATGGGGAGGTGGGGTGCCACAGGTAGTGCAGACCACCACTATCGAAGCCGGGACAAACCGTGGAGAGTATGTCTCCTAAGGTCTGAGATAAATATCTTTCACAAAAGTGTCCACCTTCCTCAGGGGTAGGCAAAACATATCTAGGGAGCAGATACACTTTCAGTTAGCTTTGGGCAAACATTAATACTCTTTTGGAGTCAAAGAAAAGTGCTAACAGCCTTGGCTAAGAGGTAGTCGATCAGGACCTTATATGCGGTCAGCCGATAACCCCTCCGTCATCCTCCCCTCTCCCCCGCAAAATGCCCCAACAACCCCTCCCCCCCTCACGCTCCTTGAGTCTATACTGGCACGTATCCTGCCAGGAGGCCCACTGAGGTGTATCCACCACAGTGCCCTTTCCTAATCTTCTCCGGATGGACGAGTGTGTATCCCTTTTGCAGTAGGGGAGGACAGAGGACCCCCCTTCACAACAGGTGGGGAAAAGAACCTTGCCTCGGGAGGAGGGAGACATCAGGGGGAAGCAGGGCCATCCAGGGCCATCACGGGGGGGGGAAGATAGAACAAGTGGGGAACAGACAAGCAGGGCAGCCTGCCTGAAACGTACTTAGGTAACAAAAAAAATGTCCACATTGGTCCCTATGTTTCTATATTTTAAATACTGTATTTGTCTTCTGCTTGTCATCTTCCACTACCTCACCCACTTGGCTAGTCAAACTATTCTCCCCAGTCTTTCTTTTCTCCCTAATGTTACAGAAGAACTGTTTTTCCCTCCCTTGATATCACTGACAATCTCCATCACTGTGTCTGCTTTTGCTCTCCTGATCACCCCTTGTTTCCTTTAGGTTTTTCTGATAAACTTTCCTTTCTTCCTCCCCCTTAGTTGCCTTGTACATTGTGAAGGCTCTTTTTTGCCCTCACTGCCACTTTTATGCTTTCTGAGGGACAGATCAGTCTTTTGTATTTGTTTCAAGTGGTGACCTTCCTTGTTCAAGTCAAGCTGGTCTTCTCTAAAATGGTCCCCTGGATCATTTCCCACTTTTACTCTGCCGCTTTGATTTGTTCTACACCCATCACTTTCCCAAATTCTTCCTTACATTTGGTCAAAATATGCCCTTCTTAAGTCCAAAACTACAGCCTTTGAAGATGGTCTGCTGTTTTCTATGACCAGATCAAACCAACCCAACTGATATTGTGATTACTGGAACCCAGTGGTTCCCAGACTGCCACCCCCCACCACCACCACATCCAAATTGGTAAGTATGTCAAAAATGTTGTCTTGTTGCATGGTGGCTTCCCTGACCAGCTGCACCAGCAAGCAGTCTTACAATGAGTAGGACCTAACAGTGCTTGACTTTTGATGCTCTTAATTACTGGGGTATCCCATTCTCTGCCTGGCAGGTTCATATCTCTTATGATCACCAGATCCCATTTTGCTACTCTTCTTCTACGTAACTCCCCTAATTCCTCATCTCCATCTTTCTTCTGACCTGGCACCCACATTCTAATCCAAGGAACTACATGGTTGAACCTGGAGAGTGAGCCAGTGGTGTTGAGAGAGCTGACAGACCCATTTTCTTTCTCTTGTATTTTGCTATTACCATCTGAAAACCTGTTTAGCTCTGGCAGTGGCAGCGCTGAAGTTGTACTGTTCATCTGTCTATTCTGAATGGACATCCTGTGGTAGGAGCAAAGGCAGTGGGCCAGAGACTTCTGGTACAGACTCATTTCTGGGATCATTTGAGTTTATCGATATAATGCTTTGATACTCATCAGATTGTTTATAAGGACTACTGCTGCACGTAGACATTAAGGCACCAACAAACTTTCAGTCCTAAAATTGTTATGCGAATTGAACTTCACCATACGCCCAGTGGAAGAAGCCTTATTATACAATGGCATGAAAAAATGCTGGGCTCTGATTGGTCACTCTGGCACTGAACCCGTGATGTTATCCAAATATAGCATTCTGTATTAAGGTCTGGCACAGATGACCACAGTAAAAGACAAAAAAATGAAGAAATCACTGCATCCCATGTACAGTAGCCACACACTTTCCTCCAAACATTCGCATTGCTCTGTCTCTGCCCCCCCACCCAGCAAACTAATAGTTCAGTGCTTGAGTTGATTGACCCTAAATCGGCATTTAGAGGCGCAAATCTTTTCTAACACCTCCAGCAAACTACAAACTTTTTTTTCCTGAACTTGCCGTTATGAGCCGCTTCTGAAACGTGGCCCACAGCACAGCAGCCCGCGTTAACATGTCAGTCTATTGCTCCGCTACCAACGTCTTTCTGGAAGTCCTTTGTTTTTTTTTTTTTCATTTTTTAAAACTAAGCATAATACCAAAACACTATGTAGCACACCCTAACTCCTTCTGCATTGTTGCCAACAGATCTAACTGACAAGCACATCAGCAGTTGGCTGGCAATAGCGGCAAGGGAGCGGGAGCTATCAAGAGCAGCAATGGCATGGGAGGCAACCTCAGAATCTGCCACCATAAGCATCATTTTCCAGGACAACAAGAAACTGTACTGGGAGAACCGCAACAAGACACAGTTGGGGGGGGGCACAGGGAAGCAAAAGATACCACATCTCAGACCAGGAAGCAGAAGCACTTCAGCAGCAGCATAATTGAGAAAGGAGCTCCACCTACTGGTGGACAAATATTCTGGACTTCTTCTTCAAAAGATATACCAGATATACCTCCACACTCAAAAAATGAAATAAAAAATTATTTAAAAAAATAAATAAAATATATATATATATATATATATATATATATATATCATCTTGTTTTTTCTGAAAATGTTATGACCTGGTGTAGATATTATTTGACTAATAGGTCACAGGTGGTAAGCTTAGGGTCAGTTGTTTCTTCTGTTAGGACCGTCAATCTAGGAGTCCCACAGGGGTTCATACTGGGGCCCCTTTTATTTTCTTTGCTTATTAATTCTTTACCTTCTGTTCTTAAGTCCTGTAACTGTCTGTTATATGTGGACAGTCTTATAATTTACTCACAAGCTACATCAGATTCTCAGATAACTTCACTGTTGGAATCTGACTTCCAAGGTGTTTGTAACTGGTTTTCTGATAATCGTTTGATTCTCAATGTTAAAAAGATTAAAACAATGTTGTCTGGAATTCCTAATTCATTGAAAGATGATCCTACTTTATTGATACATGACAATGAGGGAGCAGCAATTGAGTTTGTAAAGGAGTTTAAATACCTTGGTGTCCTTTAGGACCCAGGATATACAGGTTACTCACCTGTAACAGGAGTTCTAGGAATGGTATATGTTGTTCATCCACACTTATTGGCAGGCTCCTTGCCGCTTTAAATCTTGCTGGAAGGTCTTCAAGCTGGCTCCTTCCACCCACCCGGGTGGTAAAACTCTCGGCTCCGCCCCATGACGCCAGATCTGGCCGCTGGAAGCTCAGGTTGTGCGCCGGCCGGAGGTCGGTGGGTCGTGGGTGGATGAACAACATATACCATTCCTAGAACTCCTGTTACAGGTGAGTAACCTGTATTTCTAGGGACATGGATATGTTGTTCATCCACACTTATTGGCAGACTCCTAGCAGTTCTCCGGAGGAGGGAGGCACAGAGACACCCCTTAATACTTACTTGGGAAATAAGGACTGAGAACCGAGGCCCCAAAACCAGCATCCCGGCGTGACTCAAGGTCGATGTGGTAATGGGTAATAGTGTGTGCTGACTTCCAGGTAGCAGCCCTGCAGATTTCCTGGATAGGGACGCCCTGAAGCAGCCACCGATGCAGCAGTATGACGGTAGAATGAGCCTTATCCTCTGGGAGGCTCCATGCCCGCCAACTCATAGCAGCGATCTATGCAGGAGGTGACCCACCTGCCTATCGTCCGCTTGGCTGCAGGTCTGCCAGATGTGGCTTCAGCGTAGGTGACAAACAGCTGGCGAACCTCTCCCCGAATTTCAGCCATGCGCTCCTTATAATAAGCGAGCGCCCTTCTAGGGTCCAGAGTATGGAGCCTATATTCGGCCTCCGAGGTGTGATTGGGGTAGAACACCGGCAGAGTCAGCACCTGGTTAAGGTGAAACTCCGACACCACCTTCGGAAGGAATTTCGGGTGGGGGCGCAGGACAACCTTGTCCCTGTGGAAGACCAGGTAAGGAGACTCGATGGAAAGTGCCTGAGCTCTCCCATCCTTCTGGCTGACGGATAGCCACCAAGAAGGCGGTCTTCCATGACAGGTGGAGAGTTCACACCTGTACATTGGTTCGAATGGCTTGCCCATGAGCTTTGCCAGTACCAGCGGTAGATCCCACGGAGGTGGAGGTTCTCGCATCGAGGGAAATGATCAAGGCCTTGAAAAAGCGCCACCACCTTTCCTGCGCCACTGACTGCCCCCGGTCTGCGCCCGGTAAGCAGAGATGGCTGCCAGGTGCACCTTTAGGTCGTCGACCCAAGCCCTTGACTAGAAAGGACCATAAATAGTCCAAAATGCTTGCACAGAACAGGAGGAAGGGTCCAAGCCCTGCTCCTGACACCAAATGGAGAATCCTTCCATTTGAAGGCGTAGCATTTTCTGGTCACCTACGGACGCCTCAACTACACTGGAGGACCTTGGCCGGAAAGACCCAAGGCCTGGAACTCTAGCCAGGAACCAGGCCATCAGGTGCAGGGATTGAAGGTCCGGATGGAACACCTTCCCTGATTGACTGAGAGCAGGTCCGGGCGAGCTGGAAGCTGCCTCGGGATCCTGGAGCTGAGGCTGAGGAGATCTGGGTACCAGAACTGGCGGGGCCAGTCTGGGGCTATCAGGATCACCTGCGCCTTGTCCCTCCTTGCTTTGAGAAGCACCGTGAATCAAGGGAAATGGAGGGAGGCGTAGAAGAGGCCCAGGGTCCACAGCCTCGAGAAGGCATCCCCCTGCAGCGAGCCCTGCTGAGGGGGGCGGGCATGAAACAGCCTCAGCTTCGCGTTCTCCCTGGAGGCAAACAGGTCCACCTGAGGTGTGCCCCAGTGGGAGAACAGATCTTGTACTACTCCGGCAGGAGAGACCACTCATGAGATGCAGCCCCTATCCCGCCCAGGGCATCGGCCAGGGTGTTGGAGGCCCTGCCACATGAATGGCTAGGAGATCCGCCCAGGCTGCGCACGAGTGACCAAATGCGGAGAGCTTCCTTGCAGAAGCATGGAGCTGGGCCCCGCCCCTGGCGGTTCAGGTAGTACATGGTCGTGGTATTGTCCGCTCAGACTCGGACCACTTGACCCCGGAGAAACGGAGCAAAGGCGGTGAGAGCTAGGTGGACCACCAGAGCTCCAGCAGGTTGATGTGCATCGACTCTAGGACCAGAGGCCGTGCACTGGTGTTCCCCAGATGGGCACCCCAACCCATCAGAGAGGCATCGGTCGATAGAGAGACCGTCGGCTCGGGGCGGACAAACGGGATGCCCTCCTGCAGATGAGATGGAACGGTCCACCACTGGAGAGCGTTCCACATCTCCTGGGTCACTATCACTAGCTGGTCCAATGGATCGCAGCATTGTGACCACTGGCTGGCCAGTCCCCACTGAAGGGGGCGCATGTGCCAGCGTGCCCAACGGACCACGCTGGTACAGGCCGCCATGAGACCCAGGAGGCGCAGGAAGTCCCGGGCAGGGCGCGATTGCCCAACCAGAAATGATTGGGCAAAGGAGGTAAGAACCTCGGCCCTGTCCGCCAGGAGCCGTGCTCTGGCTCGAAGAGAGTCGAGCTCTGCTCCAATGAACAGGATCACCTGCTTCGGCTCGAGTTCCGACTTGGCCTCGTTGATGAGAAGGCCGACTAGAAAGCAAACCTGGAGGGCCAGATCTCTGGACCGCTCCACCTCCTGTCTGGAGGGGGCTGCTATCAGCCAATCATCCAGGTAAGGGTACACCCAGACCCCTCGGCGCCGCAGGAATGCTGTCACCACTGCCATGCATTTGGTGAAGACCCTGGGAGCTGGAGATAAGCCGAAGGGCATGGCTTGGAACTCGAATAGGGATCCCTCCGCTTGAAAGTGAAGGAATCTCCGATGTGACGGACGGATAGGGACGTGAAAGAACGCGTCCTGTAGGTCCAGAGAGCAGAACCACATGCCGTGTTCCAGAGATGGTATTATCTGTGCCAGAGTGACCATTCTGAAGGTTCAAGACCTTAGGAACTTGTTCAGGTCGTGCAGGTCGAGAATGGGGCGCCAGCCCCCGCGTCTGTTTCGGAACCAGGAAATACCTGGACACGAACCCCAGGTCTGAGGCGGGTCCTCCACCTCCTTATCACCTCCCTTGAGGAGGAGAGCCACATGTCGGCTCGACGAGCCGCCAGTGAAGTCATGGGATCTCGAGGCCCCGAGGTGCGACGGCTCTGAAGGGCGGGCCTGCTCGAATTCTAGAGACAGGCCTTTTCCCACCACCTCTAGTACCCACCTGTCCGTGGTAACAGTGGACCAGGCGGAAAGGAAGTGTCGGAGCCGCCCCCCCACGGGGGGAAACAGGAGTAAGGTGACGGGGATGGGGGCGACACCCCTCAGCCCATCACTGGGCAGGCTTGCAGGAGGGACCAGCCGAGGAACCTCCTGGGCCTTTTCCTCCCTGCTTCCTGTTGGAGGAAGCCGACGGCTTGGGTTTGGGATGCCAAGGTCGAGCCTGCTGGCCCTGACGTTGCTGGGCCGGGCGCTGCCAGAGGCGAGAAGGACGAAAGGGCTTAGGCTGTGGCTTGCGGCCTTTGTCCTTCTGAGCGGAAGAGACTGAGTCCAAGGTAGCATTGGACTTCTCGATCCTCTGCAGGTGACCTTCCACCCCAGGGCCGAAGAGGTCAGTCCCCAAAAAGGGAACATCCGCCAACTTGTGCTGGGTATCCGAGGTAAAGGTGGATATCCTCAGCCAAGCCAGATGATGCATGGCCACTGTGGCCGCCACCAACCTGGCACATGAGTCCCTGATGTTTAAAGCAGTCTGGAGCTGCTGTTTGGCCACTGCCCTGCCCTGGTCCCGCACCTGTCTGACCGTAGTCTGCAGATCCGCAGGAAGATGAGGGACGACCTCATCCAGGGAGCCCAACAGGGCATGAGAAAAATATGCCATGAGGACGGCCGAACTGGCCTGATGAAGGCCGAGAGAGGACGCAGCATAGACTTTTCGCCCGGCATAATCCAATTTCTCGGATTCCTTGTCGGGAGGTTTGTCCACATCCTTGGCATTCCCGGCACGCCGGAAAACGCTGTCGGTAACCAACCCCTCAGCAGAGGGGTGTTCCAAAAAACCGGACAGGGAACCGGTAGGGACCGCATACTTCCTGGCCATTCTGGCCGAAGGTGCAGGGCAGGAAGCAGGGCGCTGCCAAAGCTCCAAGGCTGTACCCACTATGGCCTTGGCCACCGGAAAGGCCTCCGTAGGAGAATCCCCTCGGTCCAGAATCTCCGTGACGGGATACCTGGCCCGTTTAGAAATGGGTTCGAGCCTCATCCCGGTGGACTCCGAGATGAGCCAAAGCAATCCTAAGAAGGACGAAGGGCTATCGTCCACTGACTGTCCTCCCGAGGACTCCAAGTCCATGCGCTTGGAGAAAAGGGAGGAATCATCCTCGACCCGGAAGAGTCCTCAAAGAGCTGCCTCGAGCCTGAGCCACCTCCACCCGCCGAGGTTTATCGGGAGTGAGGGTGACAGACAGCCTATGGGCAAACCCATAGCCGATCGAGAATTTTTGGTCGGAGCCCCAACTAACGGCTGTGGAGGCGGAGGTTCCACCAGAGTCAGTAAGACTGGAATTGGCCGAACAACCGGCCTGGGAACAGGCTCCTCGGCTACAACGAGGGGTTGTTTCGGCCGCTCCGGTGACAGCCACTTAATGGCCGGGGAAGACGACTGGGTCAGCTTATTCCCGGTCAAAAGGAGCTGTTGCCACATGAGCTCCTCATACCTCCGACGCAACTTGCGTCGAAGCCTCCCCTCATCCGAGGAGGAGGAAGAGGAAGAGCGGCGGCGCCGCTTGCCGCGGTGCCGAGACCGAAACCGCCTATGACGGCGGGATCGGTTGGACCGCGAGGATGTCCGAGACCAAGACCGAGAGTCTCGACTAGGCCAAGGAAGGCGAGGAGAAGTGTCGGAAATCGGCACTCCCCTCGGCTCGGACGATCCCACCGAAGGCTCCGGAACTGGAGGCACAGTCGAGCCGACAGGATCCTCAACTCCCACCGGGGGAACCGGGGAGAGGGGATTCTCAGCTTCTCCAGCCGACAACCCGTCTAACGGATCGAGAAAAATCTCAACCGCGTCGACGGGAGTCTCGGTCAACTGGCCTGACGGGGACACCGTGAGACCAGTGGCCGAAGCTGAGGGGTCGACCGAAGTCGACTGTCGACAAGAAGGGGAGGGGGATCTTTCCCGCTCCCAAGAGCGTCGACGGTGAGACTTACTCTTGCTCTTTTTGGACCTGAAAAAGGGTCCAGAAGAAGTTGGACCCTCACCTTTTGTCGAGAGGGTCAGACAAAGCTCCTTGAAAGAAGCCGAGTACGAGGCACCGAGAGAGAGCGGGACAAATGCCGCAGCCGAGGTAGAAGCGGCCCGCGCCGCCTCCTCTTCGAGGGCGATCATCTGCTCGAGCTGATCCGCCGAGCCGCCCGCCCTTGACACCGCCAACGGGCCTTTAGATTTTCACGGTGGAATTACTCATCTCGGGCGCCCCAGTTGTGTCCAGACAGCATGGTCTTCAAGGGCGTAGGCGAAAGGGCGAGCCTGCAAGTCGCAGGCCTGCGGGTCATGCTCAAGGCCCACAGTAGACGCGCGGAGTGCGGATCCTTCTAGACATCTTCTGCCCGCAGGGCACCTCCGAAACCGAGTCGATTGTCCATCGCAGTCAGAGGAAAGGAAGACCAAGTCTTTTAGCAAAACTTTTTATTTCAACTTTTGAAGAATTAAGAACCAGTCTTATAAGCAGAGCGTTAAGGAGGGAACCTGAGCTTCCAAGCGGTAAGGAAGATCTGGCGTCATGGGGCGGAGCCGAGAGTTTTGCCACCCGGGTGGGTGGGAGGAGCCAGCTTGAAGACCTTCCGGCAAGATTTAAAGCGGCAAGGAGCCTGCCACTAAGTGTGGATGAACAACATATCCATGTCCCTAGAATAACTGTTTCTTTACAAGTAAAAGCAATAAGTAAACAGGTCAATCAAAAATTGGGTTTACTTTATAAATTTAAGAAATATTTTACTTTAGATATTCGGAAATCTATTGTAACTGGGACATTACTACCTCATTTGGACTATGTCGTGAGTCTTTATTTTAGGCTATCTGCTAAAGAGATCAATATTTTGTCTGTGACTTATAATAATGTTTGTCATTTTCTATTGGCCTGCCCCTATCATTATCATCACTGTTTTATGTACTCTAACTTGGGCTGGCTTTCTCCCTATTCTAAAATGACCTTCGGCACTAGGCAGAGACTCTCAAGGCTCCCCTCCTTCCATACCCTTGATGGGATAGCTATTGAGGACACCTCCTCATTCAGATATCTGGGTGTTTGGCTTGATCAACATCTCACCTTCTCTGACCACGTAGACACCATCCTGAAAAAGTTACGCCACAAGCTTGGCGCTTTATACAGGAACCAGAACTGCCTCCCTCTCCCGGCTAGGCGTGAACTGGTCCAGAAGATTATCCTACCCATACTGTGACGAAGTTTACAGTACTGCTTCCAAGACTTCCTTAGCCAGATTGGATACCCTTTTCAACTCCTTCAGTCGCTTCACTCTGAACTATCCTCCTCTCACTCATCACTGTCAACTCTATCACTTTCTGGCATGTCCCTCTCTTGAAAACAGACACCTCCATCACTGTGCTAAACTCGTCTCAAAATTCTGGTTTGGCTGACTCCCATCATATCATACTTCCCTCCTAGTGGTCCCACCTTCCCCTGCCCACTCACTTAGGTCTCACGACTCTAGATCTCTGGTAGTCCACTATAGGCCAGGCTACTTTCTCATACCACTTCCCAAAACTGCGGAACTCGCTTCCGCACCAGATTCATCACTGTCCTCTGCCCCCCCCCCTTAACTGCAGCTCTTCATAACTTCCTCTCTGTTAATCGTTCTTGTATCTAACTCCTCCTGGGTCTTCCCGTTCCCATCCATTATCTGATCCTATCTATTGACTGCAATTGCACTTCATCTAGTCCTGAGACAGCTGCAACATTCTGCCAATTACTGCACTTAAATGTGTTATGTTATTATTCTGTGAATTATTTTCTGCCTAGTAGCCACTACCTCTGTTGTGTGTAATTGTCAGAGCTGTATGCTCCTCCTAGGTGCATTCTATATGCTACACCTAACTTGTATTTGATGTTTTATATTATTGTTAAGTACCTTCTGTATCCTTGTTGGTAAATGGTTTACTGTATGTATATTGTTCATGTATTTCTCCCATTACCCCTTCCCCCCGGTCGCACCATGAGATGAGCAACTTGCTGTTCAGTGTGCCCTTCCTGGTGAAACATTTCAATAAATAAATAAATTAATTAAGTTTTATTTTGGCTGTCAAGTTTTCAAAACAATTTTTCCAAAAACTAGGTATCCACTAATGGATTTAATTAATGTAAGGTCCCCTGTCTGCAATTTATGTTCTTTTTATGGTGTTCTTCTAAAAAAAATTTACCATTTCACTCAAAAGCCAGAGCAAGATCCTCAGTAGCTGCCCCTCAATTTAGGAATGCATTACCTTTAGAATTATGTTCCTCCTCCTCATTTCAATGTTTTAAACAACATGTCAAGGTATATTTGCATTCTCTGGAGGTTTGTGAATGTTTTGTCTAAACTGTGTTTTTGAATTTTGTGATAATGTGTAACGTGTTTGTTTTTAGTGTTGGGTCAGAACTGAAAATGGACTTGTTCCAGTGTCCTTACCCAGTTATCAAACAAAAAATGAAAATGAAAAATGAAATATATATTTTTTATCTCTTCCTTTTTATTAACTAAAGAGCCAGTGTATAATAGCAATAATGCATTCCAAGGTGTGTGCTGTGCTGGGATAACACCAGTTCTGGGGGTGTTGGATGCACTCAGACTGCGGCCTCATGCCCAATCACCCCAGGTATGACGTTATCCCAGCACCACACACCCTGTCATGCATTATTGCTTAATCATTTGAATGCGTGGCAGTGCACTGGGGTTCAGGTGCAGGTTGTAGGGTCCTCTTTGTATACCAGCCTCTGTGACCTGAGGAGGATTTCCTGCAGGAAATTGTGAACTTCATCACTGACAAGGTGCTGGAGTCACTCAGATGGTTAATTTTGAATGACTTCAATGTCTGGATCAACAGTGAACTCTCGCACTTGAGATATCACATAGGAGCAGAGCAGGAAGGTGTGTCTGTTTACAGATAACATGGAGCTCTGCAACAGAGTGGACACTGCACAGGGGTTGGAGCAAATGAAAAGTGACCTACCTACTCAAGCTGGAAAAATAGCCCAACATGTGGCAGTTAAAATTCAAAGCAAAAAAGTGCAGTTATGAATCTGGGCAGGGGCAACCCAGGAACGGACTAGTATCTGGGAGGGGAGAAACTAACAGTCACACGGCACGAACGGGATCTAGGGGTTATCATTTCAGACTATTTGAAAGTAGGCAGACAATGCAAAAAAGCAGCACAAAAGGCCAGCAGAATACTAGGATACATAGGAAGGGGCATCACAAGTAGAAGAAGGGAGGTGATCCTGCCACTGTACAGGTCCCTGGTAAGGCCCCACCTTGAGTACTGTGTCCAGATCTGGAGGCCTTATCTCAAGAAGGACATAGATAGACTAGAGACAGTGCAGAGGAGGGCAACAGAAATGGTACATGGTTGCCATGAATTGCCATATAAAAGCAGGTTAAAGGAACTCAACATGTACTCCCTGGAGAAGCATAGAGATAGAGGGGACATGATTGAGACATTCAGGTTTCTGAAGGGTATAAACAAAGTCCCCCCCAGGAGCTCTTTCTGGTCAATAGCTCCATGAAGATAAGAGGTCATGATATGAAATTAAGAGGAAGAAGATTCAGGGGCAACATGCATAAGTTTCTCTTCATGAAAAGGGTAGTTGATCCATGGAATGGCCTACCTGCCGAAGTCATTGACTCCAAAACAGTAGGGGAATTCAAATCAGCTAGGGATAGACACAAGGGGATTGTCTCAATGAAATTCTAAGAAGGGAGGTAGGGCTCAGGGCAGACTAGATGGATCTTTCTTTGGTCCCCATCTGCCGTCACTTTCTAAGTTTCTATGTTTCACTTTGGTCAAAATTTATTCCATGTATTGGAATCACTGGGCCTCACACAAGTACTTACTTCAGCGACCCACCACTTGTTTTTTCCCCTGGGGCTCAAGAGCAATAATCTCAAGATTGATCTGGTCAGTCGGTTGGATCACTGCATGGTAAAGTTCTCTTTCAGGGCCCCCTCCTGTAGTCCTCCCTGGTACCACCCTTTAAAGTGACTGCAGCCTGAGGGACTTTTGGGTATGATGGCAGCATGTGAGATGAGATTGGAAGATTCAGTGGTGTCCTGTAATAGGGCTATCTCTGTGACTCTGAACACCGTAGCATCATTCGTGTATGTCCCCTGGTCTTGAGCGAGGGTTCCCTGTGATTTAACAGGGAGTTTCAGGTTTGAAAGCCAGAGGGCAAGGTTGGAGAATTGTTTGAGGAGATCCAGGGCTGCAGAGCACAAATTGGCTTTGATTATTCATTATGGAGGCTGCCAAAGGGTGATCACCCAGAAAAAGCAGCTTTTGGGCCAGCCCAATGGTACTGAGGGTTGAGGTGCTGGATGCCACACCTCGTGCCATGCCACTGACCCATGTTTGGGAATGGGCGCAGGCTGCCTGGGGTCGGCAGGGGAGGAGAAGGATCGAGCATCTGAGGGACTGCTTTCCTTCTCCAGGGAGGTGGGGTGCCAGTGGTCGGTGAACACCTGGCCCCTAGCGGAGGCTGGGAGCAGCATATCAACACTGCTTGATGTGGGCAGAGACAGGGCAGACACCTGGCGGAGCATGCACGGGAGCATGAGTGCTGCCGCCACTGGCGTCACTGCATGCTCCATCTCTGAGGGGAGTAAAACTGGAGGAGAAAAAGGTTGCTCCAGAGGATGATGGAGGGTGCCTCACAGGTCCCTCCCCCAAATAGCCATGGTGCTGGCCACATTGGATCCGGTCTTCAGTGGGGATTGGGGAGCCCAGCCGGGGGGGGCACTGGTGGTACTGGTCGGCGCCGGCTGGTCGATGTTGGGGGATAGGACTGGGGGCTCCCTCCAAAGATAGAACCGGCGCAACAGAAGCATAAAATGAGAGCAAAAAAAAAGTCAGCTTTTTAGTTTAGGGAGATTGCTGTCAGGGCTACTTCATCTGGCCTGTCTGCAGCCTGTTAAGGCATGTTCATCTGCTAAATGCAAAGAGATTGCTCAATTTTCTTGGACAGGGTGTCCTTTATATAGACTGGGAACTCCACAAGCAGACTGTTACAACTTGCAGAGTTGGGGCCGTGCAAAATGAATGCTTTCATCTTGTTTGGGGAGAGTTTAGGCCAGTCACAATGGAGGACAGTAGTTTCAGAGCTGTGTTCCACCTTCTGTGAACTAGATCCTGGTCCAACTTGGCTGTTAGTAAGCTGTGTGGGGCTTTTGAGTCCAGTGTTTGCAGGGATTGCTCAGTGCTTCCTGTTGGAGAGGGTCTTATTGACAGCACTGAAACATGCATTGGTTAGGCCCATTCTGAAAAAAAAGACACCTTTGGACCGTGACGACCTTATGAATTTTGACCGGTCTCTAACTTTCCCTTTTTGGGAATGGTTATTGGGAAGATTGTGGTATTGTAGCTTAACACAAACCATACTGCCTTTGATATCTATGAGCCCCTTCAGTCTGAGTTTAGGTCAAGGTGCAGCACAGAGACCACATTGCTTAGGATGCAGAATGATCTCAGGGTGAGGGATAGGAGAAAATGTTCAGTTCTCGTCCTCCTAGATCTTCAGCTTTTGATGCTATAGACCAGTGATCGGCAACTGCGGCCCGCAGGGCCACATGCAGCCCTTGATGCAATTTTTGCGGCCCCCAGAGAAGCTTTAAAAATGAAAAAAAAAATAGCACTGGACAACAGAGCTGGACAAATGAGGGTGTAGCTTTAAGAATACAAATAGTGGTGTAGCCTTAACCACGTCCAATACATATGCATGTGTCTGAATCCAGTCCCAGTCCCAGTGCATCAGTTCTTCACTCGATGCAAGCGAAAGAGCGAAACAACAAGAAATACAGAGGGCAGATACCTAATAATTTAGAAGGTGAGTGCAAGTTGTGCTAAAGGAGTGAAAACTCTGAACAGATATTGTGATTATATTGCTGCAACCGGCTATGCCTCATTGAATACATGTGCCACTAATCCAAGGTACTGATGCTGTGCAAGCGGTAACTGGTAGAAAATTTAATGCAGAATACTTGTAGCAGTAATTTATCATTACTAGCTTGTCACAATTTTAAATTCCCAATTAAATTAACGCACACCGTATTACTGATAATTTATTGTGCTTTGCTGGTGATCAAAAGTTTTTAAGCTGTGAATACCAGGCAAAAGGGAGTAAATTACTTGTATTAATTACCATCATTTGTGCATACTTGAGTCAAGTTAACCCCCTCTCTTCTTGCATATATACAAAAGTTACAGTAATATTGTATATTATGTTTATGTATTTATAAGTTAACCCAAAGTAACAATAAGTAAACACTATTTAATACTGTTTTAACATTTTAATAACTTGCGACATTTAATAAAGGTTTTTGCATTGACATGTGTATTTTGCATAATTTAGTTTTGAATATGGAGCATACATAGTGACGCGGCTCTCCAGATAACTGGAGCGGCGCACTTTTGGCCCTCATACAATCTCATGTTGCCCATCACTGCTATAGACCATGGGTTGTTGCTGGATCAGCTGAAGGAGTACCTTGGACTCATGGGCAAGATCATCTACTATTTTTTTTATTCTTTGGCAACCAGGTAAGACCCACTAGACACAAGTGCCTGTTTTCAGGGAAGGTTTAGTGACTTGCTCAAAGTCACACAGCATGCAAGTGGAGGTTGCAGTAATCAGGCCCAGGTCTGCTGGATGTACCAAGCTCACTCACAGCTTGTTATTCAGACCCCTAGGCTATGCTGCCAGCCCCTCTCACCACCTTCTCTTCTCACCCTATGTCCCTTCACTGTGGTGCACCCCAGGGCTGGATACTATCACCCATGTTGTTTACAGTGTACATGATGCCCTTGGGAGGGGATCATTAGATGGTACAGTGTGTGTTTTCACTGCACAAAAACAAAAGACTATTCACACTGGGGGCAGCTTAAGGTGCTACCCTTGCTACATCATGGCACACTCACAGTCAAAAAAAATAAGAAAGAAAGGGTCCAGACAAAACTTTGCTCAGTACTATTTGATTTATTTTAGCAACACAGCCAAGAATGCCGGACCTAGCACATATTACCATAGGCTTCATCATAAATCAGATGGTACCGAGCTACGTTGCATGCGCCCTTTCTTTCTTTTTTGATTGTGGGTTTTTCAGTGCTACACAGATACTAACCCAGCTGTATTTGTCAATTGCATCCTGGATGCCAGATGTGGTTGACATGTTAAATCGATGCCTGGCCAAGACCCAGGACTGGACGACATTGAGCTGGCTAAGACTTAACTCCGATAAGACTGAGGTCTTAGCTCCCAGGTCACCCCTAAAACACAGGAACTTGTGCCTATTGAGCCTTTCCTGGCTACCAAAAGAATAATAAAAAAATCTGGGATTGATTCAGGTCATAGGATGGGTGCAGAGGCTGCCATCAGAGTAGCGGGGCTTTGGTTCAGTTCTTCTAAGCCAGAAGCCCCTACGAAGGTAAAAAAATCTGGGGGTCATTCTGGATGAAGGTTTGACACTAGAGGCTCAGGTGTCTGATGTAGTGTGGAGTGACTTTTACCATCTCAAGAATATTAAACAGATTAAATCCCTTGTCCCCGCTGAGGACCTGGCTACACTAGTGCATGCATTTGTGACATGCAGGCTCGATTACTGTAATGCTCTAAACTTAGCAGTCCATTGTGGCACCCTGCAATGCCTGCAGCTCGTGCAGAATGCTGCAGACAGGTTGCTGATAGGCCTTTCATAGTCAAACCATGTAACCTCAGTTTTTTGGTGCGAACTACACTGGCTCCTGCTAAAGTGGCATACCACCTTTAAGGTTGGTTTACTAACTTATAAGGCCCTACTTGGATGCCCGAGCTATCTGTCAGAGCTTTTGATTCCTTACCAGTCCTCACACCCTCTCTGCTCCACTAAGGAAGCTGTCCTAATGGTACCTAGGACAAGATTCAAATCCTCTTGAGACCCTGCATTTGCAGTGGCTGATCCACTGATGTGGAATTCCCTTGCTCAGGATCCTAAGAGAGGCTCCATTAGTGAAGGACTTTATCGCTTAGACTACAGACAGAATTAGAACATATCAGAATTCTGGACTGATATATCGGTCTGCGGCACAGCAAGAATTAAAAGAGGTCTACAAATGTTCCTGTTTAAAGAGGCTTTCAAAAAACACCTGAGGGTCCTCTAATGTGAGAGCAGGATTTATGTTCCTGATGCTATATTTTTATTTATTGATTGATTTATTGATTTATAAGTCATTGCAAAAATGTCGTTAAATCAGTTAGGGTTAAACCAACAACAGTAGGGAAATGTGGTGTTAGGGTTCCCCACCGCCACCCCGAGGGCAGCACAGGAAAAAACAGTACTATTTGACCACGGCAAAAACTAGTACTAGTACATTAATGACATTTTTTTGCAATTTCTGTACTTTTTGAGATAGTATAATCATATCCTCATTTGCCTGTGTGAACGCAGGACCCTCCAAGCCCTGCGCTTCCATCCCTCCTTAGATGCATACATGTATGCTGCTGTGGCAGCACAGGGTCCTCTGGGCCCTGTGCTTCCATTTCTGCCAAAACAGCAATTTCTTTCCTTCATTGTATGGGTTGTTAAAGTTACAATGTTATCCTATGGGAATCTGCATTTTTTATTTTTTATCCTTATTATGTTTGGCATGCGTGCATGCGCAGCGAACGTTTTGTTAGGAGAGTGGCTTTTGAGGGGTGCGACTCTGTAAGTCCAGTGCAGAGTGGTCTGCAAGGGACTCATCAGTGTCACACAACTCATCAGTCAGGCTGGTTATGACAGTGTTCTAGCTTGCTGGGCGGAAACCTTGTATATTTCAAAAGAAAAAGCCGACCCAATCGGAGGTCGGCTCTTTCCTTTGATCTATACCACCCAGCAAGCACAGCTGTTCTGTCATGATCAGCCTGCTGAAGTTGAATTACACTCTGTAACAGAAAACTGTCCATCGATGTCTGTTGCTGTCGCTACTCTTACTGTTCCTCCACCTGACTCTACCACTCAGCACCCATCCCCACCACACACAAACATAACACCGACACTGGGGTGCCCAATCCCCAGTGTCACCACCTGAAATAAAGAAAACCATCCCTTGTAGTTTATTTCTTTTAAATACACCTTGCAAAAAAGAAAATCATCCATTAATGTCTGTTGCTGCCCCACTGTAACTGCCCCCCCCCAGCCCAACCCATGTTAACCTTCTGGCACAAGGGTGCCCAATCCCCCGTGTTGGCTTCTACCCCCCACACTGCCCAATATAAAACACACAATGGGGTTGCCTAATCTCCCAGTGTTGCAACCTGACTCTTCCAGCAGGGAGGTGCCCAATCCCCCATACCGGCTTCTACCCCCACCCTGCCCAATATAACACTGACACAGGGGGCACCCAATCCTCCAGTGTCATGATCAAATAAACCCTGTAAAAAAGAAAATCATACATCGATGCCTCTTGCAGCTATTACTGTCCCCCGATCCAACCCTCCAACTCAGCATCCACCACCCCACACACCCCAAGGCCCTTACTGTGGGTGTCAGCGTGGCTCAGTTGGTAGCACATCCGCCTCTGGATCAGAAGGTCGTGGGTTCTCGTCCCACACCGGGATTGGACTTGCACCTAAAGATCACTGGCATCCGAGTGCAGTACTGGGGGGTGCTGTACTGCTGGGGTGTGCCATCCTTCGGATGAGATGTTAAACCGAGGTCCCTTCTGCCCATCCTGGTGTTGTCCTGGTGGGTGTCCAGGTGGAAGTAAAAGAACCCAGGATACTCTTCGTAAAGAGTAGGGAACATTCCAGGTGTCCTGGCCAACATTCCCCTTCCCATAAACTGGCTCATGCAATTATCCAGGCTGTGTGTGGGTGACGATGTGCGATATGGCCGCCACCACACATTCAGTCACTTCACTACCAGTCTAGCATTGCTTGTAAAGTGCTTTGGAATACACTGTGTATGAAAAGCACTATATAAATGCTGATTCTTCTTCTTCTTCTTACTTACCCATCGGGGTCCAGTGCCATAATCCTCTCTGGACCACAGGCACGTCTTCACTGTTCAATTCCAGACCATGAACTGAGAAATTCAGGTACACGATTCAACGTATTTCAAAGGGGTTTTGAACTTAGTGGCATAACTTGGCCATTTTTAAATATTTTTGCCACAAATTTTCAACATGCCTTTTTTGGGACCCCACCTCATGAACAATGGCAGCGAAATTAGGCAGATCTGTCCCAAAATGTGATTTCGTGGTCACAGAGCAAAACCACCTTTCAGGCCAGAATTGAACATTTTCTCCACCCTTTTTCATGAGGTTGGGTCATAAAAAGGCTATGTTAGCCGGCCCGGTGGCACTGAGGGTTGAGGTGCTGGACGTCACACCTCGCGCTATGCTGGCAACCCAGGTTCGGGAAAAACCTCAGGTCATTGGGGTGCCGGCATGGGGGGAGGGAGGGCGGAGCAGCATCGAGCATGCTAATGGGCAGCTCTCCTCTCCCAAGGGTGGTGAGGGTGGTTGGCACCCCTCCGTAGTTCTGCTCCCACCAGGTGGAGTTCCGGTGAGTAGCGTAGGTGGAGAGGGGGTGGCAAAAAGTATCAGGATGTGGAAGGGCTGAGCTGGTGCCACAGGGTGTGTAGCATGCATCCACATGATCACACGGCCATGTGCCGGGGGTGAGGGGAGAAAACCAGTAAAATACCTATGCGTCCCCATTGCCAGTTTGTGGGAAGAGGTGACGGGGACCAAAGAGCTATATATAAAAAAGAAAAAGAAGGCTATGTTGAAAATTTGGGCTAAAAACAACAAAGCTATGAGTCTACATTGAAATTTGCGAATGCAGGCTTGAACCTAGAGTTGCAGTGAAGTTTTACTCTGCCAGCAAAGTTGCCACGAACTGGCTGAAATTCGCATCTGTGGAGTTTTGAAAGTTTTCTCTACCCTCAGCAATTTCAACTTCACTCCAAATCGCAAAGTTTTCTATGAACGGCAGAATTCTACCCACGAAGTGCAGAATTCTGCCATTTGTGGGTGAAATTCTGCACTTCACAGGTGGAATTCTGCCATTCACTGTGAAATGCTGCACTTTGTGGATCGATACACACTTTGTGAATTGTACTAAATTCGCAGATTAATTTGTGGAGTGAATTTAGCCAGCTTTGCCCATCTCTACTCATAACTCTGATAACTTGCTATCTTTTGTCTCCAAATTTTCTACATAGCCCTTTCTTCATAGCACTTCTTGAATGTGATAGCTGCCATTTTTTAAATTCTGGCCAAAATGCATTTTCACGTCCCGAAAGGAGATTTTGCTGTCGCTGCACAAAATCACCTTTCGGGCATGAGCTGAACATTTTCTCTACCTTGTTCATGAGGTGGGGTCATAAGAAGGCTATGCTGAAAATTTGGGGTAAAAATATTAAAAACAACATAGTTATGAGCCTACATTTAAAATTACAAATGTAGGCTCGTAACTTTGGTCATTTGCAATATTCTGACCCCAAATTTTCAACATAGCCTTTTCTTCACTGCACCTCATGAATGTGACAGCTGTAATTTTTTAAATCCTGGCACGCAAAATCACCTTTTGGGCAGGATTTGAAAATGTTCTCTGCTCTTGTTCATGAGGTGGGCTCATAAGAAGGCTTCATGAGGTCATAAGAAGGCTATATTGAAAATTTGGGGTACAAATATGAGAAAACAACAACATTATGAGTCTATGTTGCAGTTTTTTCAATGTACACTTGTAAACTGTGGTAATTTTCATTTTTTGACCCCGACTTTTCAACGTAGCCATTTTTTCACACCACCTCATGAATGTGACAGCTGTCATTTCTCACATCCTACCCAAAATGTGTTTTAACACTTGTGGCGCAAATGACATTTCAGGCATTATTTTATAAATTACACCTGTCATGCTCAGAAGGAGTGGTCATAAAAAGGTTATGTTGAAAATTTGGGGTAAAAATGTGAAGAAACAACTAAATTATAAGGAAATTAATTATTCCAACATTTACTCATAACTTTATTTTTTGCAGATTTTGGCCCTTAATGTTCAACATATAACTTGTGTTGCCCCACCTCCTGAACATGGCAGGTGTCGTTTTTCAAATTCTCTCCAAATACTTGTTTCCACAGTCGCACAGCAAAATCACCTTTTGGATTCTACCTGTCTTGATTATAATGTCAGGTCATAAAAAGACTGTTGGACATTTGGGGTCAAAATGTGGGAACCCACTTAAAAGTAGGAATCGCCTCTGAGCTGCCCTATCCTGGGTAATTACAATCTAACAATTTTTCAAAGCAGGATTCCACTGAAAATGAGATATTGCATTCCATCTGCTCTATCCTGAGTAAATATATAGTAAAAATGTGTACAACCAAGATTCGGTACAATAGCAATACCAGCGGTGAATATTCAGCATTGACAAATGCTTGTTTTATATTGCCCCTAAATGTTAATGGCGGGAATATGTGTTATTCTTGTAGTACTCATTAATACCTTTTTTTTGATATATGGAATGTCCCTTAACTCCAAATACTGAGGGAGTTATGGCTTGCTGAAGTTCCAGTGTTATCCGATGGGAATTTTCATTTTTTTTATATTGCCCATAAATGTTTAGGGGGAATATATGTTATTCTTTTAGTACTCGTTAAGGCCTTTGTTTTGATTTATAGATTGTCCCTTAAGTCCAAATATTGAGGGAGTTATGGCCTGTTAAAGTTCCAATGTTATCCTATAAGAATTTTCATTTCTTTAATTTCTATTTTTTTTTTTATGTGGGCCCACACCTTTTTTAGGGAGTTATGTATTATTCTTGTAGTGCACATAAAGACCTTTGTTTCAATACATAGATTGTCCCTTAAGTACAAATATTGACAGAGTTACGGTTTGTTGAAGTTCAAATGTGGGAAAAAAACTAAGTCAAATTTTTTTCTTTGTATGAGGGCATTCTATTCCATATGAATTAAAAAAACATTTGAGAAAGGATGCCTTCATATGTAAATCTGCCTTGTGTCCTGGTTCTCTGTCTTGGCTAGTGCTATCTTGAACAGCGTTGACATTACATGCATGCGCTTTGAGAAGCTCTGTTAGCCCAGACTAGTCACCAGCACGGGCAGTAGGGTGACGTTCCTGAGGCTGAGTCATAGTTTTAAACAAAAACAGAGTCCCCAGCTGGCCTGGATACACAGATGTACTGTAGTACAACAAACACACAGTAAAATCGAACATACATTATGTTTCAAATCATCAGCAGTGCAGCTCTCTCTAAACGTGAGCATAACCTGTAAGTTTGCAAACGCAACTGGAATCCCTCACAGAGCAACAGCACGCTGACTGAATACACAGATCTCATACAAATGAAAGCAATGTCTCAGGTTCTTATTTTCCTGAGATTAGGTAAGGGTGGTTTTATTAATTCAGGAGTCTCAGCATTTTGTATTAGCAAAAAAGTAATAATAAGCAACCTGGCCGGGCCCTACGTCACAACAATCCGCAGCTGCAATGTCAGCTATCAACAGTCCAGATATTTTTTATTTATTTATAACCCCCATCCGGAGTTATGTGAATATTCCTTTAGGAGTGTCTCTTGACCTCTAGGGGGATGCCAGTTTTCTATGCCCTTGGAGGACTGGGTCAGCTGGTCTGCACTGGCATTCCAAAGGGGAGGAGTCAGTGTTCTTTGTGGATAGCAGAGCTTCTACTGTGTCAGAGGCTGGGAGGCTAGCACCCGCACACTGTGTCAGCTCCCACTGTCTGAAAGTTTCTTTTTAGTGGCTGGCATCATGTAAAAGTATTCATTTGTGGTGGTGTCCAACAACAAGGATCTCAGAAGGGGGGGGTGACCCTCTCCAGAAGGAGAAAAAATCTATTTCAGGATTAGTTCAGAGGTCTGTGAGTAAAAGGGGACCATAGAGTGCTGTGGGTTGAATATCTGAGGTGACATTTATTCTTTCTTGACTGAATTGTGCTGTGGATGGCATTCAGCTGTGCCCACCCCCTCAAGATAGGAAGGAGAATCGGACAGGATGCCACTTCCAGTCAGTCTGTGAAGTTTGCCTCAGAGAATGGTGGAGTGTGCTGTTCTGCCCGAAATAAAGTGAGTTGTGCCTGGTTGGCACCTCACCTATGCCCAGATTTATTTATTTATGCATGTGTGTAATTCTTTAGTTAATCATTTAGTTATGTATTTGTTTACTGGGCAGGCACAGTGATGCAATGGACCATTTTCAGGCGTGACCTGAACCATGAAGATGGCACAAGGATAAATACAAGCACAAAACAGAGTACAGGAAATACTGAATAAGAGTTACAAATACAGCACAGTGCAAACAATGGTGAGAGTTATTGTACAGCATATTCCATCAGCAGTGCACAAAAATACAAAGCACTGTAGTCGCAGGTAAGCATAGCTACTAAAATAATTTCAAAGACAGTGTTATCCGTTGTAGGATAATATACAATAGGATGTACATAACACAGAGTGTCTGAGTTGCAGGATGACCTCAGCGAGCTTGTGAGCTTGTTGGAGTGGTACGGGGGGAGTGATCACCCAAAGCGACAGGTACAAGTGGCAGCAGCCATTAAGGCCGCTTTGTAGTGGGATTTGAAAAAAAGTGAGAATCAAGAGAGCGAAGTGACACGGACACAGATGGGCTCAAAGTCTGTGACAGGAGGTTACAGTGAAGAGTATGGTGGAAAACAGAGAAAGGATGTGCTCTTTGGAGGACAGAGTGGATCCCTAGAAATCCTAACAGGATCAACTGGCACTGGCATGCTGCCAGCCAAGAGACTGTGACAATAGCCACGAGGCTAGCGGACAGTGGACTAGGCAACCAAAAGCCCATGTCAGTTCCATTTGGGCTTCACACTGGAGGACCCCCCTGAAGTAAATGTGCTTCCTCTCGAGGTCAGAAAGATGGGAAAGGAGTATCCCACCAGGATTGTTTACAACTCACAAGGGTTCAAGAAAAAAAATAGGGCAGGATTCACAAAGCAGATGTGCTGGGCGCAAATGAGATGCCCCGGCACAACTGAGATGTGCCGTCCCCAGACAGTGTGATTCACAGAAGGATGCATCGCAAGATGCACTGTGCACATCCCCATTGTGAATCGCACAGATGCGGCATGGTGCAATGTGAGATGCCCCAGCACAGCAGGGATGCGCCAAAGCACCCAGGGCAGCATAACAGTGAATATGGAGCAAGTCAGCAAGGGACAAAGGAGCAGCAGAGGGAAACTTCAGTGGCACAAAGGATGCAGGGGAACACACCGGCAGGGACTGACCAGAATGCCAAAAGGTCTGAGAGTGGCCACAGCAGAAGAGGTGGACAGACAGAGTACACAGAGGAACACCCAGAGACACCTGACACACGAGCCAAACAGGCACAGATAACATGCCCAGGGGTGCCTGTTAAGGTGTGCCACAGTTGCAGAGAGGCACCATGTGGCATGGATGTGTCACCAGGACATGGCCTGTTGCACAGGAACCCAGTGGTGTGGACAATGGCGATGCCACACAGGGGCACACAGGTGGACAGGCACAATGGCGGACAGGCCAACTGCCACGCCCTGCACAGGTGTAACATGCCCACAAGCAATGTGGACCGCAAGCAGAGCCACACAACAACAGGGCACCAGAGCAACAGATGCAGCCCACATGTACTACACACAGAACAGGGGCACTGAGAACAGCAGCGTGTCACAATGCCCGCACTCCACAGGCAATACCATGCAGCCATGCCCCACACAGCATGTGCACATGCCAGCAGGCAGCACAGGCATGCAGGCCCTTTCCGAACACCACTGGAGCACCACAAGGTGCCCACAGTGTACATGATATGCATACATGGTGGATGGACACACGAGGCCAGGTGCACTATGGCCCAAGCACACACTGCCATGCCCACAACCCATGTGTGTGTACATCCAGCAGCACACGGACATGCACAAGGGACCGGCAACAGCCTGCAGATGGCACGGCTCCCTTGAACACACAGAGGATGCACAAGACAGACACTCACCTGCACCAGCATGTCCCTGTCCATGGGCTCCGACACCAACCCTATTGTGCCTGGCCTCCACTGCAGCCACAGCCCTCCACCTGCCTGCCGGCCCTGCGAGAGGAACAAAAGCAGAGAGCACCTTGAGGAGACTGGAGGTGTATCAAACCCTCCACCCCCCGCCCCCAGCAATAACACCTGTGCCAGCATGCAGTGATAGCAACACCCCCACAGTGCCCCAGTGAAGGCGACCCTGGCTGCGTGCATCCACACACAGCATCCCTGCCAGTGCCCACCATGTGTGCATCTGGACATATGTTATGCCAATGGTTGTTCCACACCATGCACACCACAGTGGCCATGCACCCCCCAACACATGCACCATGCTGCACACACCTACTGTCTGTGGTCATGCCAGCACAGCTCACACTGAGTGTGGCCCATGGTCCACACTTGTGTGTAGGTGCGTGGTGGTGTGCAGCGTGCCAGCATTCCCCCCAAGGACACCTACCCCAGGCTGCCTGTGTACATGCGGTGTACTGTTACTTACCTGGGCATGGCACTGGACCCCTGCATGCATGGTTCTGGAGGCTCCTCAGCCTGTCCAGGTCCCTGTGCTGCAGATCACTGTAACAGTGCCTGCATTGCTCACCAGTGCAGGCAACCCCTGTCCTGCGCACCATCAGTCCAGCTATCCTGGCCCACACCACTGAGCAGGGCTTAGTGAGGTCATCAGACCTAAAAAGCTATCCCTCAGTCTGCAGCACCAGTGACACAAGGTTGAGGAGCTCCACTCCCCCAGTTCATGGCCCTTGGGCCTGTTCTCTGTGCAGTTGACATGATCCCTCTCAGTGTCACCAGGTCAGGTGTGCACAGATCAGGCTGCTGGTGTGCAATTGCACATTCCGCCACATGCACAACTGGCCGTTGTGCACCACACTCGCGCAACACAGTACCGCGTGTGTCAATACGCATTAGCCAGCGCACAGCGGCCACTGCATGTGCACAGCGCCACGATGGTTCACAGGTCATGGGTCGTGACTGTTACGATACACCTGGCGTGATCTGCCATATTATGAGTGGAAAGCAATCCACGCACAGTGCAGTGTTGCCATGCACACTGGCTGTGTTGCGTTATGAGCCACAGGTGCACATCAACATGTCGTCACTCTGTGACAGGATTAGTCCCTGCCACTAAATAAAAGTACCCATCCTTTATTTCTTTCTCTGGTTGCAACCACTTTCCTCCCCTCTTCTAAGGCTATTCCTGTATTTTCTGTATGGAGGCAGGCCACCTCCTTACACAGCCCCCCCCCATCTGTGTTACCCTCTTCATGCTTTATTTCTCTTTCTCCTTGGGTACTCCATGGAGCGGCGGCTACCTTCCAGCATTTCATGGACAAAATGCTTCAACCTTATGCATCTTTTTGTGCTGCCTATTTGGATGATGTGGTGGTGTTTAGCCCTGATTGGGAGACACGTTTACAGCATCTAGAAAAAATTCTGAGAGCGATCCAAAAAGCAGGAGTTACCATCAACCCCACAAAATGTTGTATGGGGCAGACTGAGAGTAAATACCTTGGCTTTATTATAGGGAATGGGGTTATACGCCCAGAAATAAGCAAGGTAGAAGCAGTCTCTACCTGTGATATACCTCGGGCCAAGAAACATGTCCGAGCCTTTTTGGGGTTAGCGGGGTACTATAGATGCTTTTTCCCCAGATTCTCAGCAGTAGCAGGCCCTCTAACAGAATTAACTAAAAAGAGGTATCCTAATAAAGTAGAGTGGACTGAGGAATGTGGTGAAGCTTTCAGACAAATAAAGGCCTCCCTATGTGAATATCCAGTGTTGAGAAGCCCAGACTTCACTAAACCCTTCATTGTGCAACTGATGCATCAGGGGTAGGTTTGGGGGCAGTCTTGACGCAAGTTATAGATAATGAAGAGCATCCCATTATCCATATGAGCAGGAAACTACATGAAAGGGAGCGTAGGTGTGCAACCATCGAGAAAGAGTGTCTGGCACTTAAATGGGCAATTGAAGCCTTTAAATATTACCTTTGGGGGACAGAATTTACAGTTGTCACAGACCACAACCCCCTTTGTTGGTTGCATTAGATGTGGGAGAAAAACCCCTGCATAATGAGATGGTATTTGGCCTTGCAGTCATACTGGTTCACAGTGTTACATAAAAAGGGAAGTGAACATGCTAATGCTGATCTCCTTTCTCGATATGGGGTAGGAATCAAGAATTCAGCTGGTAACATTGAGAAATAATTACTGATGGTCTAGTAGTTGAACACTGAAATTGAATTGAAAGTACATAGTGGAAAATGGTACTTAATAAAGATCCCAGGGTAATGAAGTAATGAATTAATTTTTTGTTGTTTGTGTTGGCACTTTTGGTGCTAATGTATTTGGGACCCTGGGATGGAGCTTCACGGAGTGGGTGGGCCGGAGCTCCTCCAACCCTCGTGTGGTAAGGAGGTTGGACTTTAGAACATGACAGTGTATGTCCCTCAGTCTGTTGCATACACCCTATGTGTTGTCCCAAATGATGTTAAATATCCTAGGGTATGTTCATTACTGACATGCTTTATGTCAGTGTGTTTTGTTGTGGGACCCTGGGATGGAACTCCTGAGAGTGGGTGGGCGGGAGTTCCACCCCCTCCAGGGTAGCTGAAGGGGGAATCTGTTGTAATGTCTTCCCTCCGTTTAAGGGGGGTAAATGTGACAGAGTTAGTCCCTGCCACTAAACAAGCATTTGTCAATGCCAAATGTTTGCTTGCTGGCACTGGCATTGGTAGTGTAAAAGTTACAGAGCTGCATAATAGGAATGGCAGTGAAGTATTGAACTGAAGCCAACCCCACCACCACCCTGCAGAGAGTGACAGGCGTTGGGGTGTGCCTTTGGGTCATCAGGCATAACGACCACGCCATTTCAACACACCCTACCCTGCAGACACTGACAAGTGTCACGGTGTGCCTTGGGGTCTTTGGCCCTTATGCGCACCCCATTCCATCAGGAAATACGGTGAGATGGGTGTATAAGAGAGAATGGGGTAACGCTTGGGCTCAAGAGTCCGAGGCACACCTTGATGCCTCTCACTGGCTGCAGGTGTGGGTGGGGATGGAATGGTATGAGCATTACAGGCAAGAATCGCAAGTCACACCCCTGATGCCTGTCATTCTCTACTAGGGTGGGGCGTTATGGTCGGAAACCCTAACGCCTCAGGCATTCATTGGTATTTTCACTCCAAATGTTCAACATGGTTTTTTTGTGATCCCCACCTCATGAACAGAGGCAATATCAGTTTGTTAGCCGAAAACTGCTTTTGCACAGTGACTACGGCATTTGGCACCACAGGTGCAAAAACACATTCCAAACAGGATGTGAAAAATGACAGCGGTACTGTTCATGGGGAGGTGTAAAAAATGGCAATGTTGAAAATCTGCTGTGAAAATCTTAAAAAAACTGGTGAAGTCACGAGGGTGCATAGAAACTGTGCAACGCACACCTGTAATTTTTTTATTGAATTTTGGTGACCGGGTAGGCCCACTGGGCCCCGGACGTCCCTTTTTCAGGGGCGACCCGGGTGGAACAGTACATGACATGAAGGACAATGGAGCAATATACAGCAATATACAGCAAGTACAACAATATACAGGCTGAGGTTTACAGTAAGCCACAGCTTCCAATCCATGAGGTTTACAGTGGCAACTGCTTTCAATCCATGAGGTATCACATTCGTATTTATGGGTCATGGATGTCATAAGTATCTAACTGCTTCTCCTTATGTGCATTTGCTCATGCTCCAGTGACATACAATTGATGAGACAGTACAGAGAGTTCGATAGGTAACATTCCTCTAAGATACATAGGGTATTTTTCTATGAGCGTGAGTTGGGGTAAGTGCAGACTGAGCAGTGGGTAGAGTTTAAGTATGGTAGGGAACGCTGACGCAGGTCATTATTTAGAGTTGGGTACCATAGCATAGGCAGTTACTCATTGACAGCAGGTAGGTCTTGAGTCTAGTGTGGAAGCTCGGTACCGAGGGGGGTCTCCCGCACCTCCAAAGGAAGATTGTTCCAAAGGGAGGGGGCAGCATGTACGAAGGATTTACAACCTGCCTTGGTCCTGACCTTAGGGACCTCTAGTAGCTTCTGACCAGAGGATCTGAGGTTCCGCACACTTCGTTTTTCTGTGAGGAGTCCATCGAGGCTCGGGGAGGCATTGGGCTGATTAGTTTTTTCGCCAGGCAGAGTACAGGGTACCTGAGACGAGCTTCAAAGGATGGCCAGTTAAGCCTCGCTACGGCCTCACAGTGGTGGCTCCTTGAGTGAGATGAGGAGGCAAAGTGGACTACCTTATGGTATAGAGTCTGTAGTTTACCATATTCCAGTTTAGAGACTCCCTGCAGGACCGGGGCAGCATACATTAGCGTGGGGAGCAGGACACTAGTAGCTATTGCAGTCCTAGCTTTGGGGGTCAACTGTCCCTTGAGCCGATACAGTAATCCAAGTTTGGTGTGGATTGCTTTGGTCACTTGGTCTACGTGTTGCTTGAAAGTGAGACCTTGGTCGAGGGTAAGGCCAAGGTACTTTGTTGAGGAGACTACTTCCAGTTTGTTGCCCTCCAGGGACATGATTTTGAGTGATTGTAATCTGTCTAGTCCGAGGGTTTTTGGGCCAAACAGCATGGCCTTAGTCTTATTGGTATTCAGGACCATTTTGTTCATAGTGAGCCATTCCTCCATGACATGGATATCCTTTTGGAGGGATGGGCCCAGGTAGTTCAGGTTGTCGGACGCTTTATAAATAACAGCGTCGTCCGCATATTGGATTACCTTGCTGTTCCCACAGTGGTTGTGCATTTCATTAATAAATAGTGAGAACATTAAAGGCCCTAGTATCGACCCTTGTGGGATGCCCTCCTTTAGGGATTGTGGTTTGGAAAGCTTATCTTGCCACCTGACTCTTTGGGTGCGACCTGACAGGTAGCTTTCCACCCATTTAAGGGTATGGGTATCCAGGCCTATGTGGAGGAGTTTATGGAGTAGAAGTCTATGATCCACAAGGTCAAGGCCTTGAGAGGTCCACAAGACCGCCCCATGTTGATCCAGAGTCTAATTCCTAAGACATCAGTAGAGAATTTTGTTAAGGCTGTATCAGTCCCATGTTTGGCTCTAAAGCAGTGTTGTGTCGGGGGACATCACCATGTATGTCTCAAGGTATTCCCTAAGTTGGGTATGTACTAGTTTCTCCTGTATTTTTGCCAGGATACACAGCAGTGAGATAGGCCTATAGTTCTCCAAAGGTTCCACAGGCCCTCCCTTATGTATCGGGACCATATGCGCCTGTTTCCATAGCCCTGGGACATGCCCTTCACGTAAGGACCTGTTGATGAGTCAGGTGAGCGGTCTGGCAAGTGCCGGGGCACCTTCCTTGAGCATTCTAGCTTTAATCCCATCCAGGCCTCCTGAGCCTCGCGTTTTTAGGGTTTTTAGGATAGCCAAGACCTCATGTATCTTAACCAGCCGCAGGTGGAAGAGTGGGCGGTTATGGATTGGGGGATCCAGAGGAGTAGACTGGTAGTTGGGCACCGCGGACCCAGTGTTCCGCTTGTCCGGGTTTGTAAAGAAGTTGTTGAGGGCTTCAGCAATTAGTGCCTCATCGTGCAGTATCTGCCCATTGGCCTTGATAGGGCATGTGCCAGTCTTTTTGTTCCCCTTTAGCAGTTCATTGATATTGGACCAGAACGTCCTAGGATTTCCTAGGTTTGTTTTCTGAAGTGGTTAAGGTACGCCTTTTTAGCTTTCTTGATGGCCTGTTTACATTGGTTTCTGAGTGCTCTGTAGGTCACCCAGTCCGCCGGGAGTGAGGAGCCCTTAAACTTTTTCCAGGCTTTGTCTCGGCTTTTCATGAGGGCTTTTAAGGATGGGGTAATCCACTTGTAGCAGTGGCCTTCTACCCGAGGCACGGTAATGTAACTAGTTTGGGGATTATTTTACAGCAAATTGTTAACACAGGCATTTTGGGACCTCCGATCATGAACAGTATCAGTGTGATTTTCTTTATCTGTCCCGAACAATGATTTCCCACAGCGACCACGCATTTCTGCGCTGAAAGTGTGAAAACACATTTTGGCCATGTTGTGGAAAATGACAGCCGTACTGTTCATAAGGAGGTGTGGAAAAATGCCACTGGTGAAAATCTGGACTAAAAATATTACAAATTCATGAACTTACAAGGGTGCTGGCAACCGCGCAATGCTCACTTGTAACACAGTCATTTTATGGAGTTTTGTCACCAAATTTTCAACATAGCCATTTTAAGACCTCTGCTCATGACCAGTGTCACTGTGATTTTCTTAATCTGTCCCAAACATTGTTTTCGCACACCGACTGTACCATTGTGCGCTACATGTGCGGAAACAAATTTTGGGCGAGATGTGAAAAATGGTAGCTGTACTGCTCATAAGGAAGCATGGTAAAATGGCACTGTTGAAAATCTGGTGTGCAAATATTACAAATTCGCAAACTTGCCAGCGTGCGTAGGAACTGCGCAATGTGCGCTCCTAAAACAGTCATTTTTGGGAATTTTTTCACCAAATTTTCAACATAGCCATTTTAACACCTCTGCTCATGACCAGTGTCACTGTGATTTTCTTAATGTGTACCATACATTGATTTCACATACCGACTGCGCCATTGTGCGCTACATGGGCAGAAACACGTTGTGGGCGAGATGTGAAAAATGACAGCTGTACTGCTCATAAGGAGGTGTGGTAAAATGGCAATGTGGAAAATCTGGAGTGAAAATATTGAAAATTTGTGAACTTACAAGCGTGCGTAGGAACTCTGCAACGCATGCTCGTAAAACAGTCATTTTTAGGAATTTTTTCACTAAATTTTCAACATAGCCATTTTAAGACCTCTGCTCATGAACAGTGTCACTGTGATTTTCTTAATGTGTCCCGTACATTGATTTTGCACACCGACTGCGCCATTGTGCGCTACATGGGCAGAAACACATTTTGGGTGAGATGTGAAAAATGACAGCTGTACTGCTCATAAGGAGGTGTGGTAAAATGGCAATGTTGAAAATCTGGAGTGAAAATATTGAAAATTCAAACTTATGAGCGCATGAGGAACTGCGCAACACACGCCGTAAAACAGTCATTTTAGGAATTTTCACCAAATTTTCAACATAGCCATTTTAAGACCTCTGCTCATGAACAGTGTCACTGTGATTTTCTTAATTTGTCCCGACATTGATTTCAAGACACCAACTGCGCCATTGTGCGCTACATCGGCGGAAACACATTTTGGGTGAGATGTGAAAAATGACAGCTATACTACTCAAAAGAAGGTGTGGTAAAATGGCAATGTTGAAAATCTGGAGTGAAAATATTGAAAATTCGAGAACTTACGAGCGTGTGAGGAAATGTGCAATGCAGCGCCAGAAACAGTCACTTTTGGAAGTTTCACCAAATTTTCAAAATAGGCTTCTTGAGAGCCCACCTTATGAACACTGGCAGTGTCGTTTCATTAATCAGTCGCGAAAGGTGATGTCACGCAGTGACTGCGAAATCACCCTTCGGGCCCGAATAACGCCATGACAGTGACAGCATTCATGGGAAGGGGTCCCAAAAACCCCACGTTGAAAATTTGGTGCAAAAATTCCAAAAAATGCCCGAGATATGCAGCAAAGTTGAAAAAACTCTATCTATTACATTATACAGCTTACCGGCATTTCCTCAGTTCGCAGTCGGCTTTGAAGAGTGCAGACGTGTTCCCGGTCCACCGAAGATCGTCGCGCCGGACTCCAGAGGTAAGTACGGGTGAAGGGGTGGGGAGGCAGGTGTGCAGTGGGTGGGTGCGGGTGGGGCAGGGAGACTGCGAGGGACCGTTTTTAATTTACAGGTTTTGTTTTTTTATTAAGGCGACGCGGACATTTGCCACGCTGGGTGGGCTCCCAGCGTGGCAGCTGGAAGATGTTTGGGGGCTGGAGCCGGCCGGGATTAGGCACCCCGTCGACCCTCTGGATGTGTGCTGCAGCTGGGGTGGGCTCCCAGCGTGGCACCAGAAACTTTTTTTGTGGGGGCGTGGGCCGATGGGGCGTGGGCACCCGTCGGCTATACTGTATGTGCGTGAAGGCAGTAACGCAATATGTGTGCATGCGCATGTTGAGGGGGGGAGCTCTGCTCACTGAAGTGGAGCTCTCCCTTTCAACTGTATTCCACTGCATTTTCAGCTGTCATAGACAGTTGGAGCAGTGATTGGTGCACTGCGACCGCGCCTGCAAACACACTGACTGAATCGGAAGAGGCTGACACACCTCTGGAAAACTCGGATGATGGCACTATGTTTCTTGCACATGCGTGCAAGCAAACATAATAAAAGTACCCATCCTTTATTTCTTTCTCTGGTTGCAACAACTTTTCTCCCCTCTTTTAAGGCTATCCCTGTATTTTCTGTATGGAGGCAGGCCACCTCCTTACACAGTCCCTCCCCCATCTCTGTTACCCTCTTCATGCTTTATTTCTTTTTCCTTGGGTACTCTTAAATTTCAAGTTATTGATATAACAGATTAGCTGCCTGAAGTAATGGGTAAATACAGACTCCATTTCCCATAAAATATTCGTTAGATTCAAGCATTATTTACTGTTTCTGTCTAAAGTAGATGACAGAATAATATTCAATTGCAGTCTGGAAAATAGACAGGAGACTATGTTATAAATTCTCATTTGGGAGTCCTGGAAGCAAGAGAGAGAGCTAGTTTTCTGGACAGGGCTTCCAGTTGTAAGCACTCTCCCTGTTGTAGCCATTACTCATTTTACCAAAATTAAGATTGGAGCCGCATGTAGGCTCAACTAGAAATGTTTGCTCCTAAAACTCACAGTGCGGAACAGCTTAGTTTGGTGGGAGTAGCTATTCAAAAGCAGGCCTCTGCCTTACTGGGGAAATTGCAGCCAACAGCTTAACCTTGCAGTACAAATTTCTGTTTTAGTTCTGGTGCACTGAGACTTGTTTTTCTGTTTCTAACCTGCTAAAATAACTGGGTTTTGTCCACCTAGTTAAAGTATATGTATAAATACATATAAATATTTTATAGCCTAAACAATGAGTTGCTGTAACCATTTAAAGTTAACTTATGCTGCCAATGTGGAAGAAAGGAAAACAAGCAGTCCAGTAGAAATACCTTTTCTGGTTCTGTGTAGTTGGAGCAGGGCCCTTGCTTAGAAGGAGGCCTGTTCACTGAGAAAGCCTGCTGCAGTCTGACTGTTCCCTTAAGGGATCAGCGGCCCATAGTGGCCCACATTTATAACAAGAAAGGAGAACATTCTATGTAAGCATTAATCACCACCAGAGGAGGGCTCTGCCGGTGGATTAATGCCCGTTGGGGGGCTTGGTGCCCGGAGGTTCAACCGCCCAGCGGGCGTAATCCACAGCAGAAACCAAGCTAGGTGTCTGCGCTGCTATATAGGCGTCGCCACGGGCGGCGACGAGCCTCTGTTGCCGCGCTCACCTCCGGCGAGCTGCATGGTTGGGCGGCACCCCTATGGACAGAAGAGACGGGACACAGATCGTGCAGTAAACGTTCTTTATTACACTTACAGGCACAGCAGACAGGTGAGGAAGCTACATTGCTCGGTGGAGCACTGGTCAATGATTGCGGTGCTCCGCTGGCGCTGATTCATATCGGACAGGTGGCCTCGGTGTTGGCAATCTGGACAGTGGAGGGCTCAATGATTGTGGTCATGTGCCGGGTCCGGGAGGCGGCACTCCTGACTGTGTGCGAGTGGGGGGGGGGCCGTGCGTGAAGGGCGGCGTCACACAGTGGATGATGTCGCACTTCCTGGTATCCTACTCAGCTGGCTTGCCCTGCGGGGCAGAGGAGAAGGTCACCGGGCCATGGACGACCATGCTGTGTATCTGGAATGTTTGGCAGGCGGACCCCTGCCTCGATGCCCATGCTCCGGTCGTGGCCTGGCTGTGAGGCTCCTGTGGCTGTCGGACAGGAGGTGCGCTGCTTGGCTCCTGGGAGAGGCGCTGGGCTTCCAGGACTGGCGTGAAGAGGAGCTCTGTCTGGCATTCGGCTGGCCTGCAGATGTCTGATGGGGCTCGGCGGGGGGGGCGCGCTGACTACCTGGTGGCTGCGCTGTGGTGTCCTGGGCTGCACCATGCCGGTAGGAGGTGGGTGCAGCTGAACTGCTCGGTCCTGTGGAGGTAGTCTCTGCGTCGCCTGTGGCTCTGTCGGTGGGTGTCTGTCTGCGCTCCCCCAATGTGGGGCCGCTGGCTGTGCTGGCACGTTCGGCTGCTGCCTGCCCTGGGGTTCTTCCTGGCTGTGGTGGGGAAGGGGGGGCTAGAGCCTCCTGTCTTTTGGCTGCTGACTTCCGCTCTGGCGCTGCAGGGCTAGCATGCCAGCTGGCAGGATGTGGTGGTGGCTCGGGTTGCGGCGGAGGGCGCGCTCCACGCAGGTGTGCCACTAGAGAGGACGGTGGACCACCTCTTGCGGTCTGCGGTGGAGGGAGACCAGTAGCTGCGCAGGCTTGTCTTGCAGCGATGTCCTGTCACTGACATGATCTCCCTGCTTGCAAGCCCAGCCTCAGCCAGCATGGTGACAGCTGTGCTCCTGATGCTGTGGTTGGTGTAGTGCGTCGACAGCTGGGCATCGTCAGAGATTTGGGGCATGAGTGCCCCCAGATAGTTCTTCCCCATTGGCTGGCACATGTACCAGTAGTCACGCTCTGCAGGGGCCAGGTGGTCTACTCTCCGTGGGTGCAGGTAGAGGGCAGGAGCGTTTGGTGGACACCGCTGGATGTACTCCCAGAAAAGTCCGACAACGCAGTCCCTGCTGCCAGGGCTGCCATAGAGCACCCCCCTCAGACTCTGCCGTGTCGGGTTGCCCAGCTGTCCGTGGTTCTTTGTCTGCTCGTTGAAGGACAGTGCCAGGAACTCGTTGCCCTCCTCATCTGTCTGGATGGTTAGGGAGTCCTGGTGCAGCTCTCTCTGTCCCTCTCTGCCCCTCCGAGCAAGACCAAGCTGCACCTCAAACCACACCCTGCGCACCAGCCTGTAGGGGGTCTCAGGGCTCAGCTTCTCACAGGTCCGAATTTTTGTAAGGTCACTGGGCGAGATGCTGGGGTGGTGGGCAGCCCTGTCCTGCCCTGCTCGCCAGTAGTCCTTGAGCACAGCCACAAAGACGTTGTTTGCTGTGGCGAACTCAGTGTCCGTGATGATGTTCAGGACTCTGTGGTTCGGCACGCCAGTCAGGTACCGTTGCAGCCCTTGCACACAGCCCCATGAAGGAGCTCAGGCTGTACTGGGTTCTCTGCTCGGTGCGCACTGATGCATAAAACTGGCGTTGGAGGCCTGCCAACTCACATGGGGGCACAGTCTTGAGGTCCACCTGGTTGCCTGCTGCTCTCAGCCAGTCTAGGAGCACGTTGGAGGCCCACGCCATATTCTTGTGGGTGTTGGCCTCTACGCATCGGCTCTCCAGCCCATCCAGCTCCTCATCGGTGAGAGTGGCGTGGCGTGTCTGCTCATTGCTGCTAGTGCTCCACATCACTGTGCCTCTCACACTCCAGCTGCTGCAGGTCGTGCTCGGCGCAGGGGTCACCTGCTCTGCTCTGTGGGTGCCAGCCTGCACCTCTGGCTCCTCCTCACCACGGTGCCTGTCAGCGGGGATGGTCACCTCCTCCTCTGCACATTCTGCCACACTCCTACTGCCGCTCGCAGTCCCCTCGGTCCCTGGTGCTCTGACTGGAGTGAGTGGGCAGCACTGTCCACGGGTCTTCTCCACAGCCCGACCTTCTATGGCCGCCCTCTCTGCTCTGCCACCATCTGCTGCTGAGAAGAGCAGTACTGTCTGGTGGGGCACCATGCGACTCGGTTTCCACAGCAGCTCCTCCAGCCACGGGCTGGGTTCCACTGTGTTGCTGCTCATAGCTCTCGGGACTGCTGTGACAAGTGTAGCAGCTAGCCTGCTGCTGCACGCAGGTGCCTCCTCGTGAACTCATTGGCCACCCATCGAGAGATGCCCTGCACTCCACAGAGTGAAAAGGTTGCAGTGCACCGATCCATAACTCGGGTGCCGTGCTGCGCTTCTCGTCTCGCCTAATACTTCCCATCTACTTGGTCGGTTGCTCCACTGCTCTCCCGATCCTCAGAACACTACGTAGTTTGGGTCGGGCGCTTGGTGCTGATGCGGGGGCCAGCGGGGCTTAGCAGCTCTGTAGTGCCGCCGCTGGCACCTCGCGGTAGACGGAGCGGGCGGGTGCCCTCTGGTGTCTACATGGCCACAGCAAGTACTGACTGAGTGGGCATTACCTGTGGCTTAATACCCGCTCGGTTTCAGTCAGCTGTGGCAGTTCGGCGAATCCTCACGCTCCATTTCAGCGGGCGACACTGAGCCGTGTTGCAAGGCATACTAAAGTGTTGCCAAAGAATACTTTTAAGAGCTATACTTTAAAATAGGTTGTTTGTATCAGGTAGTACACTAAGGAATGTGTATAAAATAGTTTTGGAAGCTATTAGAAAATATTTTTATTTTGATGATGCTGTGTGATAGAGGTAGGCGGGTATATAAATCCTACCTGAACAGGTACCTATTAGATAGGGTCAGTATCTTCTGACCAGTGGAGAGAAGATTTCTGCTGTAAGGATTATACTTGTGTTACTTTGCTTGAACACAGTTGCTTGTTATTTTTTTTTTTTATGTTATTTTCATTTGGACTTTTATGTTATTTGGATGGTGCAAGAAGAACTTGTTTGTGAAGATTAATAAGCATCCCACAAGCCAACGTGGGGTGCACCTTAATTACTGAGTCCTCTGTCCATCTGTAGTACCCACACCATAACACACTCTACAGCGCAATACATGCACACTACAGGACAGGTGGCACCGCGGGTCATCGTGCAAGCGGACTTGGATGTACACCTGCAGGCGATCGCGCAGTCAGTAACACCGTACCATTTGCGCTATGCCTGTCATGCCACTAAGCCACCATTGCGCGTGCATGGAAATGCACCATGACAGTTGCGCTGTATTCAGGAAATGCCCCATGTTCTACGCGCATGCACGGCAAATGCGCCGTAGGGAGCTGCACTCAATGCAACAGTTGCGCTTTGCTGATTGGGATGGGGCAATTATGCAATTCACAGACATTGCTCCCAAATCAGCTCATTGCCAGATTCAGGGGCATCTCACCTGATTAGCATCTCATTACAGATGCACCCAATCTCATTTGCATGCCCTGAGCCATACATGCTCCTGAATGCACCTCCACAGAGCTCAGGTGATCAAGAGGAATTGCATCCTTGAAGGAAAGTCTGTTTACATTCTTCCAAAGGCAGTGTGGCAGCACAAAATGACAGTGTGAGGATTAGGGCATACAGCCATAATCCTCACCTGTTCCTGGTCAACAGGCACATCCAGGAGAGTGCCCCACAGTGTCCCACTGTTCCAACTAGGTCTGGCGTGGGGGGGGACTGTTGCTGGTGTGTGGGGTAGCATGCTACCACAGACTGAAGACATGTGTGTTCCAGGCCAGACCACCATCTGGTGGCACATAGCAAACAACGCCAGTCACGTGTACAGGACATGTTAGCTACATGTGCCAGTGCTACAGAACTGATCCTGACATTGCCCAGCTGTCCCTGACAGTCCCAATACCTGTTCCAGATATGCACAGCAGGCAGGTGAGTGGTATGCAGACAGAGTGCTATGACTCTGCAGCAGCCAGACACCGTGCCTGCAGACATACAGAGCTGACTGTTGTGTGCTAATGGCTGCATAATCTCACCCACAGAAACCAATATGTCTGGAAAGGACACAGCTGCTGGATGCAGGCATCCCAATTTCACCAGTGACTAGGACAGGGTGCTGATCGAGGCATACCTGCTGTGCAAGGACATCCTGGCTGGCAGGGGTGGCAGCCACTAGTAGGGGGATGAGGGCTGGGAAGCTGTTGCAAGGCATGTCAATGCCATTGGAAAGTTCAACAGGACACCCCAGGAGTGCAGAAAGCACCTGAATGACGAGAACAGGAGAGCCAGGGAGAAGGTGGTGCACATTGAGGCCTCCCTGAGTGGGATAGGGAGTGGGCCACAGACAGGTGTGTGTGTGCCTTACACCCACGGAGGAGCTGCTGGTGGCCAGCATGGGTTGGGCGGCTGTGCAGGGTGTTCCTGGACAGGGCTTCCAGATGGGCGGCAGTCCATCGCAGCACTGTGAGCATACATGCCCAGGGAAATGTGCCTGTCCCTGTGTGTGTGTGCCATGGGTGCCCTGACAGCCCCAATGTGTGTGACTATTGGACCATGAGCCTGTGTGCACCAACCATGGTTCTGTATGACCCATATGTGAACCGTCTTGCACATTCGCATGACAGGCCAGGCATGTGCTGAGGGGGGGCACCCGTGGTGTATTGTTCCGCTGCACACCATTTCTGTCATCTCTGTGGTGGTGGCCAGGGTGTTGTACCAGTCACACACATGTCGAAGGGGGCAGGTACAGGTACCAGGCCAGTCCTGCTGTAGCCGGTGCCTGGCTGCATCATTAGAACTGTTGTCGACTGTTACCTGCATGGCATGTCAGGCACTCCACTGGCACATGTGTATGACCACCTGTACATGCCTGTCTGAACACAACTGTCACACATGTCTGTAACCATGTATCCTTTCTTTCTCTTACAGTTCCATCACACCTCACGGGTGTGCCGTGGCTGATGAACCACAAGATGGCAATGCAGAGGATGTTGCCGGGCCATCACACTGGGCAGCAGCCAGGGCTGGGGACAATACTGTCCTGGGCCCTTCAAACATCACAGCAGCTCTGGTCACAGCACCAGTGGTAACAGGGTCATCCAGCACCTTGGCAAGCAGTGCCATGGCTGGTGAGTGGGACAGCACATGGCTGGAAAGGTTCCTGGGTATGGCTGATGATGACCCATGGGACACGATGGACATTGCAGATGCCCTGCTGGTGCTGGCATCCGGTATGTAGAGGGCGTACAGTGATGTTGATGATCCAGACACCACTCAACTTTGGGGGGGACATGGCCAACAGCGGAACAAACGACACACAGGTGCATGCACAGGTGGTACCTGCTGGCATTGGCGGTCCTGTGGTCCCTGGCACACCCACAGGGCCTGCACAGCCACCCATGGTGGCAGTTGCTGTGGGCTCTGTGTCTGGTGCTGCTGTGGTGCCGGGGACTGCCAGCATGGGTCAGCAAGGTGCTGTGGTGCCCATGATGCAGCCATCCCTGGACACACAGCGGTTGCCCAAGCCCAATCCCCACTCATTCTATGGCCTGCTGTAGTGTGTCCACTTACAGTGGATGCACAGCAGCAGGCCGGCACACCACCTGCCCGTCGGTGGTGTCCCCATGAGTCATCACCTGCTGATGAGGTTGAGGGCTAAGCATGCCTCCTGCAGGCCACTGTGGAGGGGCAGATGTCCCTACGGGATGCTGCTGGCCACTGAACATGAGTTGTCGGCCGTATGGCATGCCCAGATGTTGGCAGAGGCTCGCCAAATGTGGGTGGGCATGATCACAGCTCTGGAGCGGATTGCACACGCTACCAAGGCGGCATGTGCAAAAAAGTGCACCACATGGCCGCCAGGCCTCCAGCCGAACTCCCAGGAGTGCCTCACACATGCCCAGGCCATGGCGTCAGGTGGACCTATTGCTGCTGACACTGTCACCACACCTTTCCATCCTCATCAACCCTGTATCCAACATGGATCGTGGGGCCAACATTCCAGTGAGCACCTGTTCATGGTCTCGCTGTGGTACCCCCCTCCGTGGTGCTGCATCAGTGACCACCGGTCATGGGCGTGGCCATCCACGTGTCTGTGGTGGCTGTGGTGCCTGCTACTGATGCCTGGGTGGCAGCTCACATGCACCCATTGTGGCTCACACACCTGGCTACCTGTGGCATGGGTGGCATGCACCTGCCCCAGTGCATTGTCTGGGTGGGTCACCTGTGCATTGCTACATGCATGTCTGGGTGCACCATTGTTGTGCTGTGTGGCATGGGCATGATGAGTGCGGTCCTGTGTCTGCCATGCACGTGTGCCAGCAGCAGTACACTGATCCATGCCATCCTCAGCACATACACTGTGCCCCTAGACTTGTGAGTCCTGCTGTGCGTGTGTGTGTGTGTGTGTGTGTGTGTGTGTGTGTGTGCAGCACTGTCGACCCTCACAGTTGTGCTACACAGCAGCAGTGCTGCAGTTGACTGCCCTGCGGTGTGGTTGTGGGTGTTTGTCTGTGTGTGTAGGTTGGAGGGGTCTGCTGTGTAGTACCCACCTGTGTTACTCACCTGCTGACCCTGAAGTGCTCTTCAATGATGGTGTCCCTGTGCCACCGGGACCTGATGACCAGGCGTGGGTCTCTGTGTGCCAGTGATGGTCCACCACACTGCCCCTGGCCTGCTGCATCCTCATCCCCCTCCTCCTCTTCCTCCACAGAACTGTCATCCTCCTCGGCCCAAACAGCTATTCCACGGTCAATGGCCATGTTGTGCAACATACAACAGGCCAGGAATATGCCACAGACCTTCTGTGGGCTATACTGTAGGGCACCACCCGGCCTATCCAAACACCAAAAGCACATCTTCAGCATGCTGAAGATACACTCAATGATGGCACGTGTAGCAATGTATGCCTTGTTGTACCACACTTCCATCTCTGTGCCAAGTCGTCGGAAGAGTGTGAGTAGCCAGGGTCATATGGGGTACACTGCATCACCTGTGGGGGTAAGAGCAGTTTATTATTCCACTGCATACCTGTGCATTGTGTCCTCCCGCCCCCCCCACCTTGCACCATGGCGCAGTGGTGTGTCTGCCAAATGTCCACCCCAGTCCCTGTGGTGACCCTCCCTGGCTGGCTACATCCCCCTTACACCTGCAACAGCTTGCCCTGGCTGCACACATCTGCCTGTACCTGCCTGTGCACAAAGCCATGGCTGTCCGCACATGTTCCCGTCGCCACTGTCTGCCCACCAATGCCCAGCGGTCACTCATGCATGGCTGCATGTTATGTGTTCTGCCCTGCCACTCGTGCCTGCTGTTGTGCTGCAACCCACCTCCCATGCTTCGCTGTTCTACTGCACTGTCCCCCTTGTTGTGTGCGCAGTTCCATCGGTGTGCCCGCCTCCATTGTCCCACCTGTTCATATCCCCCTGCGAATTCTCTGCCGTGGACCTTGCACACCTACTCTCTCTCCCATTTGTTGTGCCATGGTGCCCCATTCATGGGCATTTCTGCATGCCCCACCCACCTACCTACTAGATGGCTGCTGGGTATGTTCCCAGTCTCAAACTGACAGCACAGGGTGGACTGGTGCCATATGAAGGCATTGTGTATACTCCCAGGGTGTGTGGCGCAGACATTGCTAATTTGCCCAGAGGCACTGCACACCACCTGGCAGTTGACAGAATGGTAGCCCATGCAGTTGCCATATGTCATGGCATCATAGCCAGGTGGTGCACGGATTGCCACATGGCTGCAGTCAATGGCACCAATGACACCTGGCATGTGCCACCCTGTGGAACTGCTGCATGGCTTCTGTCCGCTCTGCCTGTGTGCTTGGGAAGTGGATGAATTCCAAAGCATGTGGGAGCAGTGCAGTGAGGAATTATGTGAGGAGACGGCGTGTGGATGGCTGGGATATGCCAGTGTTGTCTCCCGCTGGCCTCTGGAAGGTTCCCGTGGTGAGCAGGCACATTGCTGTTGTCACCTTGGTCTCCATTGTTATGGCATGACCTCTTCCAGTGGGTGCCTGCATTTCATCATGGCACAGCTCACAGAGCTGCCTCAGAATAGCCCTGTTCAGGTGGTATCGGCCGACTGTTTTGGTGTCCTTTAGCTGTTCAAACATCAGTCTGGCACTATACCGCTGTGGGGCTGGCTGCCTATGGTGCCTTCCACCGCCACGTTGCTGGTTTGCCCATCTCCTCATCCCCATTAACATTCCCACCAACAGGAAAGTTGCTCCATCCATTGTTCTGTTCAGCTGCTGCTGTCCTACTGATTGCTACTGCTATCATGCAGTCAGCATGCTGGGGGCTTGCACTTAAGTCTGCTTCTTTTATACTTATCTCCAAAGGGCGCATTTGGTACTTACACTGTGAATTCTCCATATTTGTCCATTCATTCTGCTCTGTGAATGGCTCTGCACTGTATTTGCAGTTGCACGCCACCTCCAGATGTGTCACATATCATTATTCCTGTTCGGCGTAGCGCATCCGGGTTGTACTGGGGCATCTGTAGTCTCTGTGAATGGCAACATGACGCATTTCCCTGTTTCACCAGCGCATCTCATTTGTACCCAGCGCATCTGCTTTGTGAATCCTGACCATAATTTTTATAGTGGTTGAAAAATAATCTGTGCCAGCTGGTAAAAAAATACCATCATCTGAGCTCAAGAAAATAACGGATCCTGTTGTGTTTTAAAGTTACAATATTCCCTGTTTGGACATTCTGTTTGTTTTGCTTGCAAGTTGTACTAACCGCTTTGAATCCATAACCTTGCCAGCCCTGCCATGTGCCAGTGGATACCCAGAGGTCAACCCCAGTGCTCAGGAGGTCAAGTAAGTGGTGTTTCTTGGATGTAGGACCCCTCCCAGGCAAATGTAACATCGTTAAACCCCTAGACACACTTGGAGGGGCACCCTACATTTGGGGACTCAAGTCCGGGATTTGGGGGTGCCTTATTGGGGTCCCTGGTGTTTCAAAGGGTGGCAGGTATGATTTTAGATTCATGTTAATAGAGTTAAGTGCACTGGCTGAGGAGAAAACATGGCGCTTATGCAACTAACTAGTAAGTAAGTAAGTAAAATTTATTTTTAAAGCGCTTTTCAAAACCAAAGCGCTGTACAGATAAAATAATTAAAATACATACATATAACATACAACAACAAATAAGAATATGATTACAATAAAATCACTCTCCATATGCCTGTTTAAATAAATAAGTTTTTAATTCTAACTTAAAACTCTCAACGGTCAGGCAGCCTCATATCCGACGAGGTAGAGAATTCCACAGGGTAGGGGCAGCATAAGAAAATGCCCGAGCTCCAGAGGTTTTTAAACAGACCCTGGGAACCTCTAGCAATCCCTCGTTGGCAGAGCGGAGCGAGCGAGAGGGACAGTAGGGAACAAGGAGATCTTGAAGATACCGCGGTCCCTGTTCATGTAGGGCTTTATAGGTCAGTAACCCGACCTTAAAGGTGATCCGCCACTGAACCGGCAGCCAGTGCAGTTCGCGCAGCACAGGCATAATATCACTTCTCATAGATGTCCCAGTCAAAAGCCTGGCTGCTGCGTTCTGCACCAGCTGCAAGCGGCGGATATCAACCCCTGGTAGCCCTAGGTACAGGGCATTGCAGTAATCAAGGCGAGAAGTAACAAAGGCATGGACCAATACCGGAAGGTCAGCCGGAGGAACCAGGTGTTTCACCCAAGCGATATTCCTAAGATGATAAAAGGAAGATTTGACAACAAATGACACCTGAAACTTCAGGGTCAAACCATCGTCAATAATAATGCCCAGGTTACGCACCCGGTCTGAGGTTGGGAGCTGGGCACCGTCGATCCATATGCCCGAAGGAAGCCCAGCCCTACAACCCGCCTCAAGGCGACCTGGGTCCACCACCAACACCTCAGTCTTATCCGGGGTTTAACCTTAGCCAGCTGGCACTCATCCAATCCTTGATCTCGGATAGACAGCTGTTAAGTATAGATACTGCATCTTCCTGTCCGGGACCAAAAGACAAATACAGCTGGGTATCATCTGCATAGCAGTGAAAACCCAAGCAGTATTGCCTAATAATGTCTCCCAATGGCAGCATATAGACAGCGAACAACATGGGTGCTAAAATGGAGCCCTGCAGAACCCCACAGGGCAGAGAGAAGGCATCAGAGGAATAAATTCCGGTGATAACCCTCTGTCTCCACCCCGTGAGAAAAGATTGAAACCACTGCAGAACTGTACCAGACAGTCCGCAGTAGAACCGCAGGCATTCCAAAAGCACATCATGGTCCACAGTGTCGAATGCTGCAGAGAGATCAAGAAGGACTAGAATAGTACACGCCTTTCGATCTCTCGCTATCAGGAGATCATTTAGAACCCGGACAAGGGCAGTCTCAGTACTATGTCTTTTCCTAAATCCCGATTGGAGAGTATAATAGACATTGTGATTTGTGATATGGTCGTCCAGTTGCAGTGCAACCACCTTTTCAATAACCTTACCCAAAAAGGGCAGGTTAGAGACAGGTCTGTAGTTAGCTGGACAGTTCGGGTTCAATGAAGGTTTTTTTAGGAGTGGTCGAACGACCGCTTCCTTTAGGGATCAGGAAAGATCCCTGCTCCAGAGATTTCCAAACAATTTCAGCAATGGTCGGACAGATAGTATCTACGCAATCTAATAATAGAGGCATAGGGCCGGATCCAAACTACAGCTGGTTGGACGACAGCCTGGACAATCCTCACAATATCCATGAACTCCGCCTACCAAAGTCAAACCAGGCAACACAGGTGTTTGTTTCCCCTGCCGATCACTGCAAACCCTTGAAGAATGTGCCTGGCCGATATCCAACCTAATGCTGGCAACCTTATCAGCGAAAAACCGAGCAAACTCATCACACTTTATTTATGAAAAATCTCTTCCAGACTGTAGACAGAGTGGATTGCACAGTCTGAAAGAGTTCAGCTGGTCGGTTGCTCGCAGCAGCAATCTCCCTGGACAGGAATTCTGCCTTCTTACGGGTTATTGCCGATTGATAGATAACGTAATGATCCATCAATCTAAGTTTGTCAGCATCCAAGCAAGATTTCCGCCAGGCCCTCTTTAGCCTTCGCCCTACTCTTCTCAGTTCCTTCAAAGACTCATCAAACCATGGAGTCTTTGGGCGCTGGAGTGAGTGGTCGAACACGAACAGGAGCAATTTGGTCCAAGGCCCTGCTCACTGCCTTATTATAGGCAAGAACAAGGTCTCCTGGACACATGCTCACACCCAAAACACCCGATAGGTCCAGTACCGCTAATAGGCCCTCTAGCTTTACTCCCCTTAAAGGACGATACTGGATCATCTCCATAGAGGCAGGCCTATTAGGGGGTGCTCCAAAACTGAATCTTATGGTGTGATAGTCTGTCCACACATTTGGTTCCACCCCCAGATGGGTAACATCCAAATCCAGTGTGAACACCAGGTCTAAAGAGTGTCCCCCTATATGGGCAGCAGAGGTAACTACCTGTGACAGGCCCAACATAGACATGAGTTGGAGGAAATTCTTTCCAAAGTGCGAGAGTTCATCGTCGACCCAGGCATTGAAGTCACCCAGTATTAACCATCTGGGCGACTCCAATGCCATGTCCACGATGAAGTCCGCGAATTCCTTCAGGAATTCTCCACCATCGCCGGGTGGACGGTAGATGAGGAGAATCTAAACTCTGCACCTGCTGCCAGGATACACTCAAAAGACCTGGCATTACCAAGTGGCACCTCCACAAGACCCAGATCTGATCTAAAAAAGATGGCCACTCCCCTGCCCCTACGATCCAATCTCGGACGGTGCATCACCGAGAACCCAGCCGGAGCAGCAGAGTCTAAAATAGGACCTGCATTCTCATCCAGCCAGGTCTCGGTGATACATGCCAGGTCAGATGTTGCAACAAGGTCTGCGATAATAGCAGTCTTGTTCCTAATAGACCTGGCATTACATAGCACCACCTGAGTTGGATGGGTTTTTGGAGAGGAACGCGGCACCTGCCCACAATCTGTGGAGCCCTTGGGTATGGGAATCAGGCAAGGAGGACCCCTCTTCTGATCCCATTTCGCCCCAGGGCGTCTCCTTGACCCAACTATCCCTATCTGTCCACCCCCCTCCAATCTCCCACTCTGTCCGGCTCACCCATCCCTTAAGCGCCTTCTCATTATACCCGCTATGCGGCAGTTATTAAGAACGTCATTTGACAGCCGAGGACAATAAAAGGGATGGAGTTCCTGGAGCAGGGTAGGAGAGTAGCGCCTGACCGTTGTGGACCCCAAACACATCTTTAATAGCAATTATCTAATAAATAACTCAAACACACCTATCAAATAAGCTCCTCTTTCTCTCATAAAGAGGAGGCAAAATTATACAAAACTAAAATAAATCCCAACTCAAAACTAACCCTAAACAATAAAATACCATTAAATACAGAACTTAAAATAATTTTGTATTTTTGAACACTGAAGCACCTCTCACATGCAATAGTGCAATAGATATTATAATATCTCCCAAAACTACCTCTCACATAGCAGGGGACATTTTCAGAGTGTTCAGAGCAAATAGAAATCAAATAAGTCCAAATAAATAATATTGCACACAAAAAATCCAGTGGTAAGGATCCGAATCCAAACTCAACTCAACAAAGGGATCTGAAGGAGTCCAGAAATCCAGCAGCAACTTGTATTTCAAGGACCATACTCCAAACAGTCAATTTACCAGGACACAGGTAGATAAATGTGTTACCTAAGACAGCAGTAGTAGCAGCCTTACCGGTCCAGCGACCGCGGCTATATACTGCTCACGAGTCAGCCCAAACAGTGAATCCTGGGAAGGTCTAGAAGAAGCCCTGGTCCCCCCAGCTTCCTAGGGGTAAATGGGCAACTCCTGCCCGGTCGGAAACCAAGAGGCAGCCACTGCTTCTACAGCAACCTTACTCGGCTAGCGACCCGCAGCTACAAACGTCCCATGAGTCAGCCCAAACAGCCAAATCCCGGGGCGGTCTAGGAGAAGCCCTAAGTCCCCCAGCTTCCCAGGGAACAAACTGGGCAACTCCTGCCCGGTCGGAAACCGAGAGGCAGCTAACGCTTCTCGACCAGCAACTTCACATATAAATCCACTAGAGTTCACCAGAGTCCTTAAAATCAATAACAGGGCAACCAAAATCTTGTATAGCAGCTGGAATAACAAATACTCTGTTGGAAAACTTCCTTACAAGTCCTCCTCCTTACAAGTTCTCTTAGAGCACGGCAGGCAAATGCTTCAGCAACAAGCCATATGTAATTGAATAATTCCTCCTTTGCAAGTCCTCCTTATAGGTCCTCTTAAAGCAGACAGTTACTTTAATGGATTAACCAAACGACTCCACGACTCCACACATTTCTAAATCCACAGACCAGAGATTTCCATATGGCCACAAAACGATCAAAATTAGCTCCGAACAAACTCAGTAACTTTGAGTGAATTCCAAGAAAACAAATAAACAAATAAAACGAAAACAAAAACCGGAGAGCGAAAAACTTCCAAGCAAGGAACGTTACTCGTGCACTCGTACGCTCGTAATCGCAGAGTTCTAACTTCCTCACACCTTCAACCCTATCTAACTAAAAATTAATTTCAAGGAGAGTGAAGTTTAGGCAGAAAATAAAACAACGCTTAAAACACTTGTAACGCTAGAAACACAGCGGTTGGAGAGGGAAGCACAAGCTGAATTTAGAATTCAGAAGACGTGGCAGCTCAAGGTCTTTTCTGCCTGCATGTGAGAGTCTAATGACTATGCAAAGTTGGAAAGAAAAGGCATTGAGTGATTGGTGGAGCATCATCGTGGGGGTATGGCTAGGGCTGTGAGGACTGAAAACATGCACTGGGACACCAGCAAGGAGAGAAAAGGCACAGGAGCCAGTCAATGAATCTCTGAGAAGAAAAAATTACATTTTTGTTTGCCCCAGTGTAAAATAAACCCTGTGGGGTTTTACCTATCCCATTGTGGGGGATGATCTCTGAGGCACTCCACATTCCTGACATCATGGGCTGTATATACCTGACAGGTTGTTCAATGCACGTGTGACTGAAACTAAGTCCGTAACCCTCAGAGGGTCTTAGGTCTCCAATGGTCAGTTCTAATTGTGCATCTGAAAGAGGTTGTTGCACACTACCAGAGCTCCAGACTTTACTTTAAAAGAAGAATACTTCAGCAAGGTAGGAATAATGCAATCATATAATCCTAGTGTACCAGAGAAAACGCCGGCTGTCTTTTACATTGCTTATAATAACAATGTAACCCCTAGATGGCGCTATCCCAGGGGCTACTACCCCTGCCTGATTTGCCACTAACAGGTTGAGGGGCCTGGATCCAATGGCGGGTGCCTCCACCCAGAGGTCAGGGTTTGCAATAGTTAAACTAACTTGGTCACAGCCCTCTGGGACACTGCAACCCCCCCTTTCTTCCCACTAGTGGCCCACACAATATATCAGAATTACCTTCACAGTATACACTTACCCCCAGGTCTGGTTCCGGCACTGGGACCTCCTGTGAAATGAGATACAGTGCAACAATCACAGTACAGTACTTTAACATAGACAAATACCTCAGGCAGTATAACTTTGCTGAAACAAGCAGCTCTGATTTATTTAGGGGATATAACAAGGACAGGGAAATCAGGTTAATTAGCTTATCACTCTAATAATCTACCTATGGCTCTGTGCACAGGCCTATCCCTATCAGTTACTGTCCCTGGTACCCAAGCCCTAGTGGCTAGTCCAAACCGTGGCAGCTGGTAGGGCCCTTTCACACAGAGAAAGGAGAATTAAACAGTCAGCAGTACAGTAATTCCATTTGGATTTAATGTGGCAATTCAACAGGAGCGACCCTGAATTAGTACTCACGACCTCCAAATAAGATAGGGTCCTTCAATGTCAGCAGGGCTCACTTGAGGTACACAAACCTCTTCACACATCCATATAAAAGAAAGAACTATACCAGGCAGGCTGCATCTGTATCCCGATCGCAATTACTGCACAATACCCGGGAGAACACACAGCAGATTCAGTTCCTGACAGACCGAGTGTAATTTTCAGCAATTCCTCCAGTCTTCTACAGGGTGAGCCTGGTTTCTACTCTTCAGAGATCCTTTGATTCTTTTCACAGGACGGATTCAGTCCTAACAAGCTGTTACACAAGCTGCAGACCGAACTCTGGGCCTTACACACCGTTTTGACTAAAACTGCACACTGAAAAGCACAGGCTCCTCCCTTCTTCACTGCCAAAGCTCAACTGAAACTCCAACCGACAAAACTGGGCACTTCCTTTGAGTTCCTCCCAGTTCTTGACTGGATTGGCTGTCACTCACAATAGACTGCTGCTGTTGGTCCAAAAGGCACTGAAGTCTAAACTACATCTCCCAGAGTCACTGCCCATACAATCCTCTTGTGGCTGGCTCAGATTATGAGTCCAAGTTCTGATTCGTCCAAGGCACCATTTAGAGCTAGCTACTCCACACTGATTGGTCCAGTTCAGCAGTTCAAAACTAGAATGGGAACTAGCAGACACAGTTCTGACTGCAAAGAAAGCAGGTTAGACAAACTGTAATTTCATTATTACTCTAAATAATTTCTGGCAAACAGTTACATCTTTCAGATAGGTTCCCTTTGCACTCTAGTGACTGCAAAATGAAGTGAATTGGCAGCAGCTTGAGTGGTACTCAATCAAAGAAACACACAGTCCCCATACAAACTAATTATGTCTGCAAGCAGACAGCTCTTAAAGAGACAGTACCAGAGGTTCTAAAACACTCACCGATAAATGGCTTAAATGCCAAACACCATTCAGGCTTGGAGCATTCAAGCAAGCTCCCGAAGTCTTTTTGGGAACCCCATTTGCAGGGGGTTACACCTTCCTAGCCTGGAAAGCTTGGCGTCCGCGTCAAGCAAGGCTATAAGTTTCAACTGCAACCATATACATTTGCATTAGGCTCTCATATGTAATCATCAGTCAATATATCATTTTACCAAGAACACATTTCTGAAACATTGCAGTACGTCACTCTTTACACAGTATTACATACACATTATACCATAACTCAAGTTATTACCTCTTGTACATGAAACCTGAAGAGAGGGGCCCTTCCTATCAGTTACCTTGGGGCTGGATGGGGCAAGGCACCATACTTAGAGGGCAACACAAGTAACTTGAGTTAGCACTGATGCTCAGTTTGGGCAATGAGCTCGGGGACACATACACTCCTTTATGGACAACATTGAGAGGCAAGTCCACAGGCCTCCCAAGTGAATCATAACTGAGGTGCACCACAGGCTTTACAGCTCGACCAGTCTTTCTAGGGGAACTGTTATAGTCTCTGCACTCTGAGCCTCATTTTCAGCATTGTCCTCACTTGTCAGGGAGTCTCCATGGGGTAGAGAGGCTAGAACTTGGGGCACTTTCAGCTCCAGGAGTTACAGTTTCTGAGTCCACAACATTTGGCTCACATGGAGAGCTTCGACACTGGCAGTGGACTGTCAGGGCACTCAAAATACTCTTCTTGTTGGGTGTATCACCAGTCTGCCCCAATCTATCATTTTCCTCCCCTGAAAGCTCAAACAGTTCAACCATGCACAATGATTCCATTTCATCTGATCTGATGCTTTGCACTTCACTTTCTAGGAGCATTGGCTCCAGGATGAAGCTGGGGCTTAGACAGTCCAGAAGGCCCAGCTTCATCTCCAGTATTGACTAGGGATTGCCCTAAACAATTGACTCAGTTCGTAAGAAGGATAGTATTCAAAGTCACCTCACTTTCTTCCGATATGGACTGACAGTCATGCTCAACTGGGACTTGTGGAGGGAACACTTTAACTTTGCTTCTGTAGGTGCAGACTTTCTTGATCTTTTCTTAGCAGCAGTTCTAGTCACTGGTCCAGAGGGGCATCTTCTAGGGCTCAGACTCAATTAAGATTTGTCCAATGGGCAGTAAATGATTTCTATGCATTGTTTTTACATCTTTGAATTATTCTCAGGCCTTACTTTGTACACTGGCAGATCATCTAGTTTGCCCACTACAATGTGAGGAGATGGTGCCATCTGTCAGCAATCTTGTGCTTGCCATGCAGTCCCAGATTTCTTAGCAATACCGATCTCCCTCCTGGAGTTCCTGTGCTTTCACCTTTTATCATACCTTTCTTTGTTGGCCAGATTTCTTTTGGCAGCCATGGTTTGGAGCCAGTTGGTACGCATGAGTTAGCTGGGCCTTTAACTTTTGCACATACTGTAAATAGTTGTCAGCTTGAACCCCATCAGGAGAGACCCCAAACACACATCTACTGGTAGTCGAGCTTCTCTTCCAAACATCAGGCGGTAGGGGAGAATCCAGTGGCATCACTTTTGGTGCAGTTATAAGCATGTACCAGGGTGCTAATTTGTTGGCTCCATCTAGGCTTGTCCTTTGGTGCAGGGTGCCTAGCATATCTAGCAAAGTGCGGTTGAAACGCTCAGGCTGTGGGTCCCCTGGGGTGGTAAGGAGTGGTTCTGGACTTTGCACTCCCACAGAGAAAGCATCTCTTTGATCAGACGACTCTCAAAGTCTCTCCTTGATCAGAATGGATTCTTTGTGGAGCCCCATAGTGAACAAAGTTTTCTACAAGTACTTTGGCCACAGTGGATGCTTTCTGGTCTTGGTGGGGAAAGCTTGGGCATATCTCGTGAAATGGTCAGTGACCACCAGCACATTACTGATATTTCTTTGATCTGACTCCAAACTCAGAAAATCAATACAGACCAGCTCCATGGGTGCACTGGTGGTGATGTTAACAAGGGGCAGCCCTCTGGGCAAAGCTTTCCTCTGTAAGCAGCGACTACAAGTTCGAATGTGTTGCTCCACATCAGCCCCCATCTTAGGCCAATAGAATCTGGATCTCACCAAGTCAAGTGTTCTGTCTATACCAAGGTGCCCCATGTGGTTGTGCAAGGACCTCAGTACTGAGTCTCGAAGGCAGTGGGCAGCACTAGTTGTTGTTTGTCTACTTGTCCCTCTGTCCTACTGTTTCTCTGTATAACAGTTTATTGATCAGTTTCAACTTAGGACCTTCTTTGTATAACAGTGCAGTTCTCAAATCAGTGGAGCGTAATTTGGACACATCTTTTCCTGCATAGAGGGCTTCTAAAGCTGCTTTGATCATGGGATCACGGGATTGAGCCCACTGAATACTGTCATTGTCCAGCTGAGGCAGTACACCAATGTCTATTGCAGAAAAGTGGCACAAGCAGCAGGTATGCAACTCAGAGGCTCCCAAGCAATCCACCATGCAGTCCACTGGCTGTGGACATTTGTCCTCCCTGTCAAACTTCCGGCAGAGTGCCCGAATGTCAGGTTCTGCCAATCGGACCCAATCATTCTGGGGAACAGGCCTCCGGGAGAGAGCATCAGCATCTATGTGGTTCAGACCTGCTCGGTATTCAGAGCATAGTCATATGTAGATAATGTAGAAAGCCACCTATGGCCAGTGGCATCCAACTTAGCTGAGGTCTGCACATAGGTCAAGGATTATTGTCAGTTTTTACTAGTATTTTAGCCCCATACAAGTACTCATGGAATTGGTCAACAATAGCCCACTTCAAAGCTAGGAACTCTAACTTATGTACAGGATAGTTCTTTCGGATGGGGTCAGGCTTCTACTGGCAAAGGCCACTGGTCTCAGGCCATTCTCGTGCTCTTGGTACAACACAGCCCCAACCCTTGCAAGCTAGCATCAGTGTGCAGGACGTAGGTTTTCTTGGATCGCATAGGCCAGCACTGGAGCATGGGTAAGTTGATATATGATCTCATGAAAAGCAGTCTCACAATCAGGAGTCCAGCGGGCCCCAAATACTTCACTCGGATGAAAATACACTCTTTCAGTCTTGAGGGACGCTGACTTTTGGTATTTTTTGTGGTTGGGGATACCCTGAGTAAGGTTAAGTAAAGGGCGGATCACTCTTGAATAGTCCTTGATGAAGCGCCTGATAATAACCACAGAATCCCAGGAATCTTTGCAGTTCTTTTAGATTTTTGGGCTGTGGCCAGGTGGTCAAGGCCTCAACTTTACTTGGGTTGGTCTCTATTCCTCGGTGGATACTATGTGTCCCACATACTTTACTGATGTTTGAAAGAATTGACACTTATCAATGGACAGTTTAAGGCCAAAGTCCTCCAGTCGGTCCAATACTTAAATAATCTGCTCTCATGTTCCTCCAGTGAGCTGCCAAACACAATAACATCATCTAGGTATACCAGGCACTCTAGTAAGTTCATGTCCCCACTGCACGCTCCATCAATCGTTGAAAAGTGGCTGGGGCACCTGAAATCCTTGAGGCATCCTCATGAATTCATAGAAGCAGCGGACAGATAAAGGCCGTCTTCTCACGGTCCTCTGGGGCCATCGGGATCTGGTAGTACCCACTGCGGAGATCCAGCACAGAGAACCACTTGCTCCGCTTAGGCAGTCCAAAGCATCCTGAATCGGGCATTGTGTACTGATCAGGATAGTCCGCGGTTTACGTGCGATAATCCACACACATCCTTACTGTTCCATTCTTTTCCTCACTACCACAATGGGGAAGCATAAGGGCTTCTGGATTCTTGTATTACACCAGCAGCTAACATCTCTTGCAGATGCGTCTCACATCATCTATGTCAGCAGGTGCCAGGCGTGAGACCTCTCACGAAATGGTCTTTCGTCATGCAGCCGGATATTGTGCTCAGCTCCTTGCACGCATCCTACATCCCATTCCTTTAAAGAAAACACCTGGTCTCTCTGGGCAAGCTTCTCACTGATCCTCACTTTCCATTCAGCTGGCAGCGAGTCGCCGAAATCAAACAAGTCAGGCGTTACTCTGTCATTCTTCCTTGAACTCTTGCTGCTGGGTAGCACTGCAGTGTCTGCACAATGCACATTAGCCAGGATGCAACCTCTGTTTACTCGAATGTCTCTTTCAGACACATTATGAACTTGGACCATTACCCTTCTGGCATAAGCATGGGCTCTAGCGGGCAAAATACTAGGCTTGACCAGCAGTCCTCTGGCAATTTTCCATCGCCTGGTGCATCCAACATTAATATTTTATTCTTAACATCCTTTCTGATACGGACCTCTCCCTGTAAGGTACACTGGGCATTTGGCGCCAGGATCAGAGACTCAGGATCCTTCTTCCATACAATTCGACCGGTTCCTCTGGTTCTGTTTTTCAGCATCTCTCTGTGCCTCATAGGCCTTCTTAATTAAAGCCGGAACCTTAAAGCTCTACTAGTCTTTGACCCCTGTTTTCATAACACAACTGTGCCAGCCTTCCGAACATATGAGCATTTGTTCCAATCAACAAAGGGACACCATCATACAGTCCAGTGGGGGACACACTAAGGCTAGGGTCTCTACTTGTTCGGCCACTCCAGCCACGGAGGTGGGGAAAGACAGCCAAATTTGGATATATCCGGAATAGGGGTAGGCCTTCTCACTTAACCCCCATACATGCAGTCCTTCTAATGGTTGTAAGGGTACGTCTGACAAATGCTTCTGATACCAATCCTGGAACATAATTGTCACTTGGGAGCCACTGTCTATACAGCTCTTGTAGACACTCCATTCACCTTTACAGTGGTCTCCATGGAGGGACCCACTATTCTGGACCAGTCTGGAGAGGCGGTAGTGGGGGCCTGGGCAACTGACCTTGCCACAAAAGGACGTGAATTAGCATTTTGGTGCCCTCACTGGGATCATGTCGTGCACCTCTTAACCACTGATTTCTTCTCCGAAGCTCTCCTTGTAGCCTATATGCAACTTTGTCAGTGTCTTTTGGGACGGGCATTCCTTTTCATGTGCCCATCTTTCCGCAATTATAGCAAAACATACTTTCTGGAGTTTGAGCTGGCCGAGGCGCCACACTGGGAGCCAGGGTGGGGTATTACTAACTGGAAACCTGGGTGCCATCTCTGTCTGCGCGGATAAGCATTTGGAGACATCTCGTCAGTTTCTCCACTTCCATGGTCAAGGATTTGAGTTTGGAGCTGTTATCAGCAGGAGATACATGGGTGGGTACCCCCACCCCATAGCAGATGCAGTCGGATATAGGTCAGGGCCCTGCATTGCAGGCGTGGCCTTCTTAAAGGACTGTTTTGAATTCCGGATCTCTCTCAACAGTTCGCCTCATTGTGGCATATCTTTTTCCTTGTCAGAGCACTCATTGACTGTCAACCTCTGCCCCTGAACTCCACTTGATGGGTCACCCTCAGTCACTCGGGTCGTAGCCACAGCTGTTGGTGCAGGTACCTCCCGAGGTCGCCTTTTCTCAACTCCTCGAATTTCTCTCATTATCTCATTAACTCATCATAGGAGGGTGGGGATTCCAGTCGATTTGCCAGGCGTAACTGAAGCAACAGCAGTTCTGAGAAGGGGGCAGACTTAAGGATTCTGTCCAGTCTGGTTCGGTCCAGTTCAATCGCTGGCAAACTACCCTTTCTGAGGCATTCTTGCAACAATTTTTCCAGCCGAGACATACACAGACAACAACTCCCTTGGTACTGTTGTGCATTTCTTACTCTCCACCATAGGTCCTCATCAGAATCTGGGCTCCCATACATTCTCCAGGCCTCAAGATAGGCCTGTGCAGTCGCTTCAGGGTTACTGGCCCGTTTAGCACGGATGGTAGCCAGGGCAGGACCTCGGAGGCTCACTAACCCTCTTTCGCCTTCCGAGCATTGCCATTCTAGCACTTGGGGGGCAACATAGTCTATCCAGGTCTCCCAGTCATCCTCCCCTTGGGGGGTGGGGAGGGTGCCAGAGAAGATCCTCAACCTTCGGTAAGAGTCGTGACTAATGGCAGGTGAAGAAATAGGAGTCTGCATTGGTTCAGCCACCATTACGGGCACTGGAGCAGGAGAGGGTGTTGGGGGAGGAACACCCCCAGGTGGCAAGAATAGTTTCTTCAAGTCCTCCACAGTTTTCCCCTCTCCCAGCAACCATTCAGCAAATTTCTCCTCAAAAGTTTCAGATAGTGGTGGGGGCTGATTCCCCCCCGGGTCTTTACTGTCCTTAGTTATCACTCTCCAAGCAGTGAGGGCTCCCTCTGGGGTAATGGTCTGTGGCACTTTGGAGCTATCTATGGGATCCTTAAACTCTACTAGGGCCAGGAAAGTGTGGGTGAGCAGATTAGCATGCCGACCCACCACCACAGGGTTTTGTAAACCTTCCACCTTGGAAAGTACTCCTGCACAGTGTCCGTATTGATACCCAGGGGATGTCCAGGATAAGCATAGCATTTTGGGGTCGATCTCCTCCCCAGTACACCACTCCACCAGCCGGTGCACAGCCACTTCTGTCGGGTACCCATTTTTTCTTAACAGTGGTTCAGAATATGGCCACTAGAGGACACACAATCCCAGCGGTGAGCCTCCAAGATGTAACCCCTAGATGGCGCTATCCAGGGCTACTACCCCTGCCTGATTTGCCACTAACAGGTTGAGGGCCTGGATCCAATGGCGGTGCCTCCACCCAGAGGTCAGGGTTTGCAATAGTTAAACTAACTTGGTCACAGCCCTCTGGGACACTGCAACCCCTTTCTTCCCACTAGTGGCCCACACAATATATCAGAATTACCTTCACAGTATACACTTCACCCCAGGTCTGGTTCCGGCACTGGGACCTCGTGTGAAATGAGATACAGTGCAACAATCACAGTACAGTACTTTAACATAGACAAATACCTCAGGCAGTATAACTTTGCTGAAACAAGCAGCTCTGATTTATTTAGGGGATATAACAGGAGGGGAAATCAGGTTAATTAGCTTAGCACTCTAATAATCTACCTATGGCTCTGTGCACAGGCCTATCCCTATCAGTTACTGTCCCTGGGTACCCAAGCCCTAGTGGCTAGTCCAAACCGTGGCAGCTGGTAGGGCCCTTTCACACAGAGAAAGGAGAATTAAACAGTCAGCAGTACAGTAATTCCATTTGGATTTAATGTGGCAATTCAACAGGGAGCGACTCCTGAATTAGTACTCACGACCTCCAAATAAGATAGGGTCCTTCAATGTCAGCAGGGCTCACTTGAGGTACACAAACCCTTCACACATCCATATAAAAGAAAGCACTATACCAGGCAGGCTGCATCTGTATCCCGATCGCAATTACTGCACAATACCCGGGAGAACACACAGCAGATTCAGTTCCTGACAGACCGAGTGTACTTTTCAGCAATTCCTCCAGTCTTCTACAGGGTGAGCCTGGTTTCTACTCTTCAGAGATCCTTTGATTCTTTTCACAGGACGGATTCAGTCCTAACAAGCTGTTACACAAGCTGCAGACCGAACTCTGGGCCTTACACACGTTTTTGACTAAAACTGCACACTGAAAAGCACAGGGCTCCTTCCTTCTTCACTGCCAAAGCTCAACTGAAACTCCAACCGACAAAACTGGGCACTTCCTTTGAGTTCCTCCCAGTTCTTGACTGGATTGGCTGTCACTCACATAGACTGCTGCTGTTGGTCCAAAAGGCACTGAAGTCTAACCACATCTCCCAGAGTCACTGCCCATACAATCCTCTTGTGGCTGGCTCAGATTATGAGTCCAAGTTCTGATTCGTCCAAGGCACCATTTTAGAGCTAGCTTACCCCACACTGATTGGTCCAGTTCAGCAGTTCAAAACTAGAATGGGAACTAGCAGACACAGTTCTGACTGCAAAGAAAGCAGGTTAGACAAACTGTAATTTCATTATTACTCTAAATAATTTCTGGCAAACAGTTACATCTTTCAGATAGGTTCCCTTTGCACTCCTAGTGACTGCAAAAATGAAGTGAATTGGCAGCAGCTTGAGTGGTACTCAATCAAAGAAACACACAGTCCCCCATACAAACTAATTATGTCTGCAAGCAGACAGCTCTTAAAGAGACAGTACCAGAGGTTCTAAAAACACTCACCGATAAATGGCTTAAATGCCAAACACCATTCAGGCTTGGAGCATTCAAGCAAGCTCCTGGAAGTCTTTTGGGAACCCCCATTTGCAGGGGGGTTACAACAATATGCTACAAATGCTACTGTATAGATAAACTAGAACTGCTGCATCTTTAACTCACATCGGGCATCTCAGGAAAAGGAACAGGGAGCAGAATCAGAAATTACAACTTTAACTCCTAGAACCCCTGCCAGCGGTTCTACGAGACATAACTAAGACTACAAATAATATTTATGGGAAAGTATGCGGCCCGGGACTCCTGACAGTTAGTCCCAGGAACCTAAAGGCAAAAATTACAATGAGCAATCTCTGGGCACTTAACTCACTGGAACCCTTGCTAGCAGTTTCAAAATGCCACAACATAATAGCCCATAAGCTCCCTGGTACCCCTGCTAGCGGTCCCAGGAGCAGATATCATTACTGAATATAGTCTACCGCCCATAAAGGAGCCCACATTACACTCTGTCTCTCAAGTTGCAATGTTGCAGCCTTACCTGGATCCAAAAGAGTGCTCTGGACACCCCCTTCTAGCAGTCCCAGACTCTCCTATCCCATCCTCAGATTCGTTCCACTAGCCCCACGGTGCTTCACCTTGTAGCATCCATCGTCTTTTCTCACAGCAGAAAAACAAATGCCATTGTGCACTCTCCCATTTGCCCAATCTACAGTAGCTCTACGGACCAAAATGGAGCCACTACGATGTTAATTTATGACCCCAGTCCTCCTACTACTCTTCTTGTGTAGCCATTCCCGTCTCTCTGGGTTCCAAGTCTCGCGCTACAGCAAACCGCGCTCCTATTGGCGCTCAACGCCCACGAGATCTCGGGAACCTAGACATCACGTGATTACGTCAGCCCCAAAGGAAAGGTCACGTCGTCCACTCTAGACCTGCCCTACCCTATTGCTACCTCTCAATACAGCGAGCGATAAAGCACACAAACGAGCAGCTCTCCCCTTCAGTCAAACAAAGCAACTTACTTAGCGCTACCCACCACAGTACACAGCATGTGAATACTACAGTGGAATTCCACATTTTTTACAGACCCACATCACTGGGCTGATTGCTATCCATAATGGCTGCTTCCTCTCAGCCTCCCCCCCCCTTAAAGGAACAGAGCAAAATAAGGCGTATTGTCAATAAATATGGTACATTCATAACTTTTATGCAGCAAATGTGTACAGATACTGAGAATATATTCTCTATTACTTAACAGATCACACTGCCAAAAACTAAGAGTTGCAGACAGTGCAATGTCCCCATACCACGCCAGCAGCTAGGAAGGCTATGTGTCTCTTGCGTAGAAGATTCCACCAGGCACAGTGAGGTAGAGGAGACTGAGGAACATTTCACTCCACCTACAGATACAAGAGATATACAAAACACTGATCATCAGGGAAGGGAGAGCTCCGACACCACCATGGCATTGATACAAAACAACCAACTCATGCAGGCACAACAGGAGGTGCTAGCAGCAGTGTTGCTAAAGCTGAATGAATTATCTGAGCAACAATCAATCAACCCCCCCTCCAGCAAAGAAAAGGGCCATGGGCCCCCACTCTAGACATCTAGAGACTACCATTGCAGATTCCCAGCCCTTACCTACGGAACCAGACGACGACTCAGATGAGGACGAGGGAGAGCTCGATCAAGAGCCACAGACCCTCACGGCTAAGTGGTGCTTTCCAGACCAAATTCCATCACTAGTCCAAAGCATCATGGATACAGTGGGCTTCGAAACACCAGCTCCCACACCAGTTTCAAAACTAATACCATCCCTGCAACCCCTAGCCAAGCAAGCAGACGTCTTCCCTGTTTCCGAGGCAATAGATGAGCTGGTACAAAAAGAATGGTCCTCCTCTGAACCAGCTAGAATCCCAGATCATAGATCCTGGGACAAAATGTACCCCTTACAAGCAGAAAAACTAGACCTGTAGTGCACTCCACCCACAGTGGACCCGCAAATAGCAGCACTAAATAAAAAGACTACTCCCCACGGAGTCCGCATCAGGGCTAAAGGATCTCATAGACAGAAAACTGGAAGAAAACCTAAAAAAGAACACAGTGTTAGCCAGCTTGGGAAGCAGGGCTGCCTCCACCGCTATTTACGCCACAAGAGCTCAGTTAACCTGGCTCCAGGAGATTCAAAAATCAATCCCAGCAAAGTCACCAGCATCTATACTTCTGGATAACGCCATATTCTCCACAAAATACCTGGCAGACATGGCGGTAGATTCCTTAAAGATAAATGGTAGATCAGCCGTTATCACCAACAGAGCCCATAGAACCTTATGGATGAAAGTATGGAATGCAGACAAGGAATCTAAGGCTACCCTGCAAAGGTTACTTTTCAAGGGCAACATGCTGTTTGGCGAAGGACTAGAGAAATATCTTAAGGGCAAGGAAGAAGGAAAGGCACTAAACAGAGATCAATCCAGATCATCGTATCTGCCAGCTAGACAAAGGGGCAGATATCACTCCTTTCGAGACAAGAGAAGGGGGAGTTCTGTCTTCAGGGGCAATACTTACAGACAAAATAATATGATCCCCTATCACTATAACAAGTACAGAGGCACTGGATCAGCCCACAGAGGCAGAGGAAATTACACCCGCAGAAACCATTCCAGGCCATGACTATACACACCTCCATCACGCTCACACTACGACAGTGGGTACAAGACTGGTGCAATTCCTGCATCAGTGGGAAAAATCCACAACGGACAGATGGGTGTTAGAAATAATACAGCAAGGCTATGCAATAGAATTAAACCAGTCCCCATGGGAAAGCAGAATGATTTACTCACCTGTCTCACAACAAAAGACCACAACAATTCAGGTCATAAAGGCCATACAGGAACTACGCGCAAACAATACAATGGCACCCGTACCAAAACAAGAAGAGGGCAAAGGAGTGTATTCCATCTTCTTCATGGTTCCAAAAAAGACAGGAGGCCTCAGACCAGTACTGGACCTCAAATACATCAACAAATCAGTGAGATATACCCCCTTCAAGATGGAGACCATCCAGTCCACCCTCCGTGTATTCAGATAGGGGGACTTCCTTACCTCAATAGATCTGAAGGACACTTACCTTCACATACCCATGAGACCCAGTCACTTCAGATACTTCCGCTTCTGTATACTGGGCCAACACTACCAGTACCAAGTACTACCATTCGGCCTAGCTTCAGCCCCGAGGGTGTTCACAAAGGTCTCGATAGTACTAGCAGCCAAACTTCAAGAAAAGGGGATCCACGTTATTCCTTACTTAGACGACTGGCTCATCAGAGCAAGATCACAACAGCAATCTGAAAGGGAAACACAAATGGTGGTAGACTGCTTACAACAACACAGATGGATAATCAATCACAAGAAAAGCCGACTAATACCCAGTCACTCCATTGAACATCTAGGCACTCTCATAGACACAGAAAAAGGCCTGGTATTCCCATCTCAGACAAGAATTCAGTCAATCTTAGCTACCACCAAGCTACTACAAGACCACGAACAGCCGATGCTACTGCTCATATCTCAAATGTTAGGTCTTATATCCTCCACAATAGACACAGTTCCTTGGGCAATATGGCATATGAGACCCCTCATGTCTTTCCTACTAACACAGGGTCCCACACACGATATCACCCTAACAAAGAAGGTCACCCTACCACCAAGGGTCAAATAAAGCCTGACATGGTGGACAAGCAAACACAGGCTGACACAAGGCATACCGCTAGATATTCAACCGGAGGTGATAATAAAGACGGATGCCAGCCCAACAGGATGGGGCGCCGTATTGGGAAAACACACAGCACAAGGAAAATGGTCTTTAACAAAAACAAGACTAACAATAAACATGCTGGAGATGACAGAAGTATTCAGAGCACTACTGCACTTCTCAAAACTAGTCCAAAAAAAACACGTCCAGATAAAATCAGACAACCAAGTCACAGTATCATACATAAACAAGCAAGGAGGCACAAAAAGCAAGACAATGATGGCAGAGGCATCAAAGCTTATGACATGGGCACAGAGAAACTTAAAATCAATAATGGCCATTCACTTAGCAGGGAAACTAAACACAATGGCAGACTGGCTAAGCTGCCAGATGGTGCACCCAGGGGAGTGGAAACTCCATCCACAAGTATTTCTACAGTTGCACCGCAGATGGGGATCGATAGAAATAGACCTCATGGCTGCACACAAGAAGCACCAATGCACAAAATATTGGTCACGGTTCAGGGACTACAGAGCCCTGGGAGTAGATGCCCTCACAGCTCCATGGACATTCCAAGTGGCTTATGTCTTCCCTCCACTTCCACTGATGCTCAGGTGCTGAAGAAAATACGCATCTCGAGAACACGCGTCATACTGGTAGCACCACATTGACCAAGAAGATCCTGGTTCACCACAATAGTCTCAATGGCATGAGACAACCCCTGGGAACTCCCTCTCAGACCAGACCTACTATCGTAAGGCCCTATACTGCACCCAAACCCTCAACACCTGCAACTGAGGCATGGCTCCTGAAAGGGAGAGACTGCTAAAAGCAGGATATCATCCATCAGTCATACAAACTGGCATCATCATGACAACAATCCACAATTTCCACATACAAATGCCAATTGGAGATATTCAACAAATGGTGCACACATCACAAAATAGACACTCAATCATGCACCATACCTCAGATCCTACTGTTCCTTCAGGAGGGATTACAACTGGGACTGTCACCAGCCTCACTGAAAGTACAAGTCGCAGCAATTGGAGCAGCCAGAGGGCAAATACAGGGCACTACACCGTATTAAGATGTAGTACGGCTCTTGAAAGCAGCAACCAACATATGCCCCATCAATAAACCAATATTAGCTCCATGGGACCTAACAACAGCACTGACAGTGATGACTAGGCCGCCATTCTAACCTATAGACTCCATTCCCATAAAATGGTTACAACTGAAGTCCGTTTTCCTAATGGCAATAGCGTCCGCTAGGCGGGTAGGAGAATTACAGGCCCTTTCATATAAGGAACCATTTTTACAGTTCTATACTGACCGAATCTCCCTGCGTCCCATTGCATCATTCAGACCAAAAATAATCTCTAACTTTCACCTCAGTCAGACTATAGCGATACCGGCAGAACTACCACCAGCGGAAATACAAGCTGAACCACAGCTGAAAATGCTGGGAATGAAAAGGGTACTTACGACATACATTGCCAGAACAGAGGGCATAAGAAAAACAGACAGACTGTTTATCATAGTACAAAGACACAGAAAAGACCTACCCGCCTCAAAGTCATCTATAGCAGGATACCTGAAGGCAGCTATATCAGAGGCTTATAGAGCAACTAACACTCAAGTACCACAGGATCTGAAAGCCCATTCCAACAGGGCAATTGCTACATCATGGGTGGAAAAGAATATGGCCACCACAGAAGAGATATACGCGGCAGCCACATGGTCAACCATTCACACTGTCACCAGACACTACAGAATGGACATGTCACAAGACACTAAAACAAACTTCGCAAGAGCGGTGCTCCTAGCAGCCCACACAGAAAATAATAACATGGACATGTCTAACCCCTCAGAGATTGATCACTGCTTCTTAATAACCCATGATGTCAGGAATGTGGAGTGCCTCAGAGAACATCCCCCACAATGGTAGTTTACTCACTTGGGAAATGTGATTGTGGGGGGAATGGATCTCTGAGGCACTCTACACCACACCCTACAAAGACGTGATTTCACCTTACTGACTCAGTACAGAAGTAAGACTGTAGATAGAACTTTGACAAAAGTAACCAAAACCTTATGCAAGTAATGCTAACAGTATCAAAATGTACTGCTCGAATGCTCACTATAGACATGTATTAGACAAGTAACCTAATATGTCGAAAAGAATAATCATTTTTTTGTAACTATGATACAAATTAATAATTACAGTACAGAACATATAATGCTACTCAGCATACTTTTATTCAGGGTACACAGGGTATTTTAACAGATTTAATTTCAGATACAGCTTTGGAATACATCGAACTGACCATAGGAGACCTGAGACCCTCGGAGGGGTACAGACTTAGTTTCAGTCACATGTGCATCGAACAACCTATCAGGTGTGTATACAACCCATGATGTTAGGAATGTGGAGTGCCTCAGAGATCCATTCCCCCCACAATCACCTTTACCAGGTGAGTAAACTACCATTTAAAAAGTTCTCTTCCTCAGATTGTGAAAGGTGAGCCTGCAACCTGTTAAGTCAAGAAAATCCCAGTGGAGTGATTTGAATTGGAAATCACGGTGTGTGAAAAATGAATGCAAGTCTAAGAGACTTCTGAGTGCAAATAGCTGGGATGCAACAGAGTGAGTGTGGAAAAAAAAACTGTGGGAGAGAAGTAAGACTAAAGTAACAGGAACAGTTGTGTGAAGATCGTCGAAAATTGGCAGCACGGTTGCAGGGCATCAGTAAAAGAAAAAAAAATAGAATAGAACCAGAGGGGGAGAATGAAGTGGTGTACATGTGAATTGAAAAACTGAAAGTGGATTGTATTTGCTTTTACTGACTGGGAGCAGTAGCCGATCTTGGCAGCTTGGAAAACTCAGTGGGGCAAAATAGCTACGTGCCAAAAGAACACCAAAATAAAAATCCATTTGGAGCTTTTTTTTTTTTTTGGAACTCAGCTTTATTCCATCAAAAGCAAAAACTTACAGCGATACATTTTAGGAATAAAAGTCCACAGGCACAAACAAATGGCTCCTTCACGCCATGCATCTAAACAGATTCAGTAACATCTAGTATGTGCTCATTAGGATCTGTAAGAATAATTAATAAAGTGCTGAAGTCTGCTGCATGAAAAGTTATGCTAGATTACCATACCCCTCAACATGGGGATTGTTTCTAAATTAATGCTGATGACTTAACAAACAACATACTGGGCTGAACTACCCAGTTCCAACCTATGGCCATATATGTGCCCCTTCCCCTCCCACCCCAAGGACTGATATACTATAGGGCATCTGCAAATTCAAATCTTTTAGCATCCTAGGTAATCACAAACCCCCTACCACCAACAATTCCCTATCCCCCTCAGGAGAGCCGAACACACAATAAACCTGTAGTCTACTATTCTCACTTATTTAAAAGTCAAGTTTCCCATCCTCGCCACCTTGCTTCGTACTGATCATGGCGGAGCCTTAATATTGCCATCTGGGCCTCCATTGATGATATCTTAACCCACTGAATCCACTCATTCAGGGTGGGGGGCCCCTGCTTTAGCCATCTCACCATAATACATTTAAGGGCAACTGTTATTAAGGTCAGCATGACTCCCCTAGTGTCCCCCTTCTGATGTGTAGCCGTTGGGAGCCCCAGTACCCATTCCTCAAATTTTAGAGGAAGGAGGACTCCAGTGATGTCCCATACCACCATCTGAATGGACTGCCAATATCTGGCTAAAGCTGGACAGCCCTAAAAGGTATGCCAGTGATTCCCTATTTGTCCACAAGCCCGCCAGCACGCTGCCAAGCCCGAAGCGCTATAGTGACATGTGACCGATGGTGTATGAAAGAATCTAACCATAATTTAAAAAAAACTCCCGCCAGACTGGAGCAGAAAATACCTGCCATCCCCATGTGAGTCTATGTGCCCAATCTGTTTCACTTATGGAGGTATTGTCCTCTTTTTTCCAAGCCGTCCTAATTTCTCCCAACGATGCCCCACTCTGCCCCAGCAGGATTCTATAAATATTCAAAATATATCTACTAGTATCCTTAATGGTGACTACCCCATAAAGGAACTCCTCCCACCCTGTATTCGGTCTCGTGAGGCGTTGGACGCGGTCCCCTGTATTGATAAAGTGTCGGACCTGCATGTAGCGGAGGAATTCCGAATTGGACCAACTGAATTTTCTTTGGCTTTCTGAAATGTTATGCATTTTTGACCCTCTATAAGTTGCGTAAATCTAAAGGGTCCTCAGAACCCCCAACCTGCATATCCTGGATCCGGGGTCGATGGGAAAAATTCTGATTCATACCTAATAATTGAAAGGGGCTCCACTCCCTCGGGTGTGTCTGTGAGTTTACAAATCTTACCAAGGATACAGAGGCCATGCTTAACCCATTGATTCCTCACCACCCCCACAAGATCCTGAGGGGCTGTGGTCAGGGCCAACGTATATAATGGCCACTCTCCTACATCCACATCCTGTATCAGACACCATTGAGATAAAGCTCTTTGTTTAGCCCATGTCATCAACATCGTTCCTTGTGAGGCCAGATAATATAAAGAAAGATTAGGAAGGACTAGCCCCCCAGCCTCCCTTGGGAGATGTAGTACCTTTCTGGCAATTCTGGGTCTTTTTTTATTCCAGATGAATCTGAAAATTTGCTTATTAGCTTTGTTCCAATAAGAGGCAGGTATCTTAATGGGAAGACACTGGAACAAGAAGAGAAAACAAGGTAGTATATTCATTTGTACAGTAGCTACTCTCCTAATCAAACTTAGGGCAACAGTCGCCACTTCGCCAAATCCTGCTCCAGGGCCTCCTATAATTTTTCATAATTTGCAGTAAAAATTCAAGTTAAATCTATTGTGATCTCTATACTCAAATAGTAGATCTGATTTCTGGGGGCCCAACGAAAAGGAAAAGTGCCTCTGAATTCTTCTGGGCATATCCCACTTAGAACCAGGGTTTCTGATTTAAAAAAAATAATTTTATATCCAGAAATTTCCCCAAAAGACTGCATGAGTGGTGGGTGGCAAGGAGACTTAAGGGGATGACAAGAAAAAATGGAATCATCCGCATAAAGGGAAAGTTTCTGTTCAGTCCCCCCGGTCATGACCCCTCTTATATCAGGATTGCTACACACGTTGACTGCCAGAGGTTCAAAACTGAGGGCAAACAGGAGAGGGGATGGGGGCAGCCCTGCTGTGTTCCTCTGGACAAGGAAAAGAACTCACAGCTGATACCATTAGCCCTCACTAGGGCCTTGGGGTTGATATATAATTGAGAAATGATTCCTAAGAATTTAGGGCTAAACTGCATGCATTCCATGGATGCTTTTAGAATCTGCCAGTCACTCCTATCAAATGCTTTTTTTGGCATCCACACATATGGCTATCTGAAATTGGGACTGGTTCTTTTGAGAGGAGACAATATTTAATAGCCTACGGATATTATCTGGGCGATATCTACCCGAGATGAAGCTGGTCTGGCCTTCATGCACTAATAAGGGAGCCATAGCCTACAGCCTTGCAGCCAGCAGGTCGGTAAAGAGCTTTAGATCGACATTGTGTAAAGATATGGGTCTGTAGGACCTATACTCCAAAGGGTCTTTCCCTTCCTTAGGAAATACAGAAATCTGGGCTAGTTGTCAGGAGACCGGAATTTCTCCTTCTTCCATAATTTCCCCACATACCGGCAATAGGATCGGGAGGAGCTGCTCAGCAAAGATCTTGTAAAACTCTGGCGTAAAGCCATCTAAGCCCAGGGATTTGCTATGCTTCAGACTCGTAACCTGGGCCATTAGTTTTGCCAGAGAGATCCCTGCTTCCCAAGCTGTCCCGTGCTGTATCTGGGAGAGTCCTGAGGTCCAGGCTTTCAAAGAAGGTATCTGTGAAGCTTCCAAAATCTGGACTCTCTTCCTGCGCATACAAGGAGGCATAATAATCAGCAAATATGTTGGTAGTTTCCCCCTGGTGACTGGGCGGGCTACCCCCCCTGTCGTGGGTCTCTCATTTTTAAAACCAACCTGCTGATCTATTGTGACTGGAGGGTTGCTGCAAGCAGCCTGCCCACTATGATCCCCCCCTCAAAATAGTGCCGACGAATCCGCCTATAGTTCCCCTCTAATTGTGCCAGAATTAATTTTTGGGGGCTGTCCTCTTATCTCTAAGGAGCTTCTTGACTTCTGGGTTTAAGGAAATCTTATGTTGGAATTCTAAATCCCTCAGCTCTTCCTTCAGACTCTCCAATTTACTAGTGTAACCCCCCTTACAAATGGGGGTTCCCAAAAAGTCTTCCTTGAGCTTGCCTAAATGCTCACTGCCAGGCTGGTGTTCTGCGTTTTAGCAGTTTAAATGTGATTACCAGAGCTTGTATAGCCTATGTGTACTGTCTATTTAAGAGCTGCCTAATTGCAGCTTAAGTAATCTGAGATGGAGCTCTGTTGAAAGATGTAACTATTTACTGAAAATCATTTAGAGTGATAATGATAATGTAGTTTGTCTAACCTGCTTTCTTTGTAGCAAGGACTGTTTTGTTTGTCTCCACTATCTTGGTCCTGGACTGCAAATTGGACCAAACAGTAATGGTGGGACATAAAATGTAGCCGGACTACAAGAGCTGTCTGAATTCAAAAACTGTAGAAACTCTAGTTTGGAGGGTTTTTTTTGCGCCTTTTTTGCAACTGAAGGGGGAGCTCTTACTTTGACTTTCAGCCAAATCAGCCAACCAAATCTTTTGGATCTTGGGGAAGTCCCGGGCTGCTTGCAGTTTTTCAGTTAGAACTAAGCTGGAAGCTGAGCAAGAAGGAGCTGAAGTGTTTCTGAGAGCAATCCTGAGTGGATTTGCATGGGAGAACTATGAAAAAGGCTAAGAGTTTGGCCTCCATGTCTGTCTGCTGCTCCTGAGAGGGAGAGAAGAGAATTATTTTGGACTAAATCCAAGTTTGTGTGACTAAAGTAAGCTACTGAAGTGGGCCAGGCTCAACCTGAAGAAGACCGAATATTTTTGCTGAATGTGAACAGCCTGTCAGAAGTTCCAGCTACCCCTAAGCTCCCAGTGTGTGCAGACACTTTGCAATTTGTGCCCAGGGAGTGCTTTTCCTGGTGCAGTAGAATTCCCGTACATGTAAGTGTGCTATGAGCTGCTAGTGGGTTGTGAGTTAGTTCCCCACTGTGTGAACTGTGTTCTGCTTGCTGGAAGCTGTATCCAGCCCAAGACGGACTGCTTCCGAACTTGTTTCCATGCAGTCTGGGCTTTGCCAGACTGGCCCAGCCAGACTACCCACTGGACAGAGAATCCATCGACGAGAGACCTGCCTGGGGATCAGCCCCCTCCTCCGCGCTTGAACAGGAATGACACTTCTGCGACTTGTGTGGGCCTTGCTTCTCCTGGCATCCCAGATCAACCACCTGCAGTCTTGATTTTCATCCAGCCTGTGTCCAGTCTTGGGTATCGTGAGTAAATACCAGGGTAGCTCCCTACAACAACAGCTTAATCTGAGTGTGTCATCTGATTGTCTTGTTGCTTCATTTCCTTTTCGAACTGAGCCCTCTGGCTCTGGATTACAAATATTGTGTACTGTGCATGTTGTGTTTTCCATCACAGGGCCCCAACCAGCTGCAACCCCGGGCAACTGTCCTGGCTAGCCCATCTCTTTTCTACCTGGGTACCCAGAGGTGGACTGTGTGGGGGGACTCAAAGCACATGCATAACTGCTTGACTTGATACAACCTTTAAGCTAATTAACCTGATTTTGCCCTTCCCTTGTTCAAGTCCCCTGAATAAATCAGATCTAACTTTTTCTGCATGTGATCTGACTGTGGTTCCAGTTTGTGCTCAAAGTACAGTATTGTTGCCATTTGCTGTGCTTAACCATGTTTTACAGGGGGTCCCCAGGGTTGAGCCAGAGGAACCAGCCCTGGTGGTAAGTGCAAACAGTGTGGGTACTTGATTCTGTGGTGTACCAGGAGTATTGTGAAAGTGATTATTATACAGTGTTCAGGCCATTAGAGGGGAAAGAGGGGGATACAGTGTCTGGAGGGCTGTGCCCAGGTTAGCTTGACCACTACCAACCCTGACCTCCGGGTGGAGGCACCCGTTTCAGAACTCAGGCCCCTTAACCTGCTACTAGCCAAGCAGGCAGGGGTAGTAGCCCTTGGGATACTGCCACCTAGGAGTTACATTCTGGAGGCTCACCGCTGGGATTTTGTGTCTTCTAGAGGCCAAATTTGTGAATTGCTGATAAAAATAAATGGCTATCCCAACAGAAGTGGCTGTACGTCAGTTGGTAGGCTGATGTACTGGACAAGAGATCGACCCCCAAAATGCTATACTTATCCTGGATATTCCTCTGGAAACCAATAAGGACACTGTAGAGGGAGTACTTTCCAAGGTTGAATGTTTACAAAACCCTGTGGTGGTGGGTCGACAGGCTAATCTGCTCGCCCAAAGTTTCATGGCGTTAGTAGAGTGTAAGGACCCAGTAGACAGTTCCAAAGTGCCACGGACTATCACCCCCGAAGGAGCTCTCACTGCCTGGAGAATGATAACTAAAGACAGTAAAGACCCCGGGGAGAATGAGCCCCCACTATCTGAGACTTTTGAGGAGAAATTTGCTAAGTTGTTGCTGGAGGAAGGGAAAACTGTGGAGGACTTAAAGAAACTATTCCTGCCACCTGGGGGTGTTCCTTCCCCAACACCCCCTCCTACTCCAGCACCCATTATTGCCCCTACTTCTGTGCCCATGCCAATGCTGGCGCCTATGTTTGTACCTGCCATTAGTCATGACTCTTACCGAAGGTTGAGAATCTTCTCTTGCACCCTCCCCACTCCCCAGGGGGAGGATGACTGGGAGACCTGGATAGATTGTGTTGCCCCTTTGGTACCTGAATGGCATTGTGCGGAGGCTGAGAAATGGAAAAGGATCATAGAAAGTTTGAGAGGTCCCGCCCTAGAGGCCATTACATTTCTGAGGTCCACAAACCCTGATGCATCTGCCCAGAAGTACCTATCTGCACTCGAAGGCAATTTTGGGAGCACTGAGTCAGGGGAGAACTTGATGTGAAAATTTCAAGGTACAAAACAATGGCCAGGGGAAAGTTTGTCTGCATATGTTACTCATCTGGAAAGAGCGCTGCAGAAGGCTTACCGAAAAGGTGTGGTAGCCGCCAGTGACTTAAACCATGTGAGGTTGGGGCACATACTGCAACATGCAAAGCATTCTAAATTGCAGCTCCTTCAATTAAGGCTCCCAGATAGAAGGCTCCCAGATAGAAGGGATAACCCACCGGACTATTGTGACTTGATAAAAGAACTCTGGGAGGTTGAAGAGGAAGAGGGGGATTGTAATTCTAGGGTGAGCGCAGCCCAAGTGATCACGGCATCGGAAGGCCCTTCCGAAGTGGGGACCAATGAGGGTGTGCCACCATGGGATGAACTGCTGAGGGAGTTCAGGGAAACAAAAAATAGTCTCTTTATGAAGGCCGCTCCTGCAAGTACAGGCACCGACCCTTATCCAACTGCATCTGCTATGGAGGTGGGGGTGTCCACCCAGGCATCTCCTGCTGACAGCAGCTCGAAACTCGATGTCTTGGGGGGGCGCCAGAGAGCCGGCTTCGGAGCAGGACGTGCCTTCAACAGCTCCGCAATGTTTAAACTCTTTTTTGCCACTAAAACAATATTTAAAGGCTCTGAATCGACGTTGGAGAGATATTAATAGAATCCTCTCGATCTCAGCTTTACAACGATTCCAAATTTATCATGGGGCGCACCAAAAATACCCAACCCTCTACTTCAGGAGTGCAACGGCCTGTGGGAACGTGTGATACGCCGAGCAGGGGAATGGAGTTATTGGATCGACCTGCTATTTCGGCTACAAAAGAACCACCATGGCAGACCATACTGGATTCAGTGAGGGCAATGGACAATAAAATAGAAAAAACGCTGCAGAAGCTAGAGACTCAGGATGCAGCGATTAAAGAGCTGACCTCATCAGTTGCAGAAGTGGACAAGAGATCCCTGTCCGCGCAAGTTACTGCTGCCCAGATAGTGAAGGAAAACCAGCAATTGAGGAGCAGGTTGGAAGCGGTGGAAAACGCCATGCGGGCAGGAAATGTGCGCATAGTAGGCCTTCCTGAGGGGACTGAGGGAGCTGATCTCCTAACATATTTGAAATCCTGGTTGGCAGAGAATCTCCGAATTCCTGAGCAGTTTGAGTGGGTAGAACTGCGACAAGCATCGATAAACCCAGAATCCGACCTTCAGACCCCAACCTACCACGTCACGATAGTCCTGAAAACTACTGGTCCTGAGGTTCGAGATGCACTAATAGGAGCAGCACGTGCGGCTTATCCGCTGAACGTCCATGGTCAAGATGTGAAATTATTCCCTGATCTATCGTTTCAAACCCGCGCTCGTCGCAAGCAATTTGATGCAGTACGACAGAGGCTTCGACGCTTGGGTATAAGTCATTCCTTTATGCTGCCGGCGCGACTTCGAGTCACTTATGGTGGGAAGATGTGGCAATTCAGCGATCCTCAGGATGCAGGCCGGTGGGTCGAGAAGACAGAACAGGAGTTTCAGGCCCAGCCACCAAGGGAAGCAGTTCGGGCGAGCTCTGATTCAGAAGAGGATTGAGTGACTTTAATTTACTTTATTTTTTCTGCTTGATTATCACCTGACTATTCGTTTTGTAATGGAAGAGTATGATCTGGGGTTTGGATGTTTTTTATAAGAGCAGGGAATCAGTTGGAGATAAGGGTAGAGGGAGTCTTAAAGATGTTATTATTTACTTTTGCCATAAATGTTTCCCTATTACTCTTAAGCAATGTTTATTAATGATGCAGTTGCTCATAATACTAGTATTAAATGCTATAATTCTGCCTAGATTAAGATACAGTTACTTCAATTATAGTATTATTGGTAACGAGTGGCTAGGAGGGTGAACAGATGGAGTTAGGAGGGACCTAGTTAAAGTTATAACCTATTGGAATATAAAGGTTAATGGCACTTTCAAGTAGTGCAGGTTCACTACCTAGTTCTGTTCCCTTTAAAGACTTTAACCTTAGCCATGAAGCGGCTGGCATTTTCTATGGACTTTATTGGACTTTAAGCATATGTTTGCTGACATTTTTTTTTTTATCCCCCCCCCCCACTGTGCCAGAAGTAAGAGATATCTACTGTTATATCAAGTGTTTCCTATATAACTTGCTTTCTCTTGCATGAGAATATTGAGTGTATTTTTATTTATACAAAAGTAATAAACAGAAAATTGCAAAAAAAAAGAAACTCGATGTCTTGACTATGAAAGTAAGAGAATTGAAGAGATGTCTCCAAATGCTAACCACACAGCAGACAGAGATGGCACCAAGGTTCTCGGTTGGTAGTACCACCGCCCCAGCTCCCAGTGTGATGCCTCGGCCACCCCAAATCCCAGAAAACATATTTTGCCATAGTTGTGGGAAGGATGGGCACATGAAGAGATAATGCAGGTCCACAGAAGACCTAGATAAAGTTGTATATAGACTTCAAGGTGAGCTTCGAAGAACGAATCAGCGGTTGAGGAGTGCCCAAAATGACCGCAGTGAGGGTTCAAGTAGTAGTAAATCAAATCCCTATGTGGCTAAATCATCTGTCCAGGCCCCTGCTGCTGTCCCTCCAGACTGGTCCAAAATAGTGGGCCCTTCAATGGAGACTACCGTGGCTGTGAATGGTATTCTTACTCGGGCTGTGCTGGACAGTGGGTCGCAAGTGACCACTGTATTTAAAGACTGGTATGACAAACACTTATCTGCTGTGCCCTTACAATCCCAGGAAGGCCTACATGTGTGGGGGCTGAACGACAAGTCTTATCCCTACCTAGGATATGTCCGCCTCTGGTTGTCATTTCCAGCAGCTGTAACTGGTGTAAAGGAGCAAGTCGAGACACTAGCCTTAGCGTGTCCCCCAACTGGACTGTATGATGGGATTCCCCAGTTAATTGGGACCAACGCCCATATGTTTGGGAGACTGGCACAACTCTGTCGTGAGAAACAAGGGCGATGGACTGGGAGGGCCCTAAGAATTCCCGCTCTGATCAAGAGGGCCTATGATTTGCAACAGAACCCCAAGGGAGTGGACCAGGATGAACCGGTAGGGGTCGTGTGGAAGAAGGATCCCGATTCAATGGTACTGGCCCCTAACGCCCAGTGTACCATTCAAGGGGAGGTCCACCTCCGCAAAGATGTCAAGAACAAAATACTGCTGTTGGACATGCCAGGCGATGGAAAATAGCCGGAAGGATTATTGGTTAAGCCCAGCATCTTGCCAGCTCATGCTCATGCCTATGCACGATGAGTGATGGTCCAGATTCATAATGTGTCAGATCGGGAGATCCGGGTGAACAGAGGATGCACCCTAGCTGTGGTACACTGCGTAGACACTGCAGTGTTTTGCCCAGCAATAAGCACTCTGGCAAGACAGATAGAGTGACTCCCGATTGTTTGATTTTCGTGACTCCCCGTTGCCAGCTGAATGGAAGACTAGAATTAGTCAGAAACTTGCCCAGAGAGATCAAGTGTTTTCATTGAAGGAATAGGACATGGGATGTGTCCAGGGTGCGGAGCATCACATACGCCTGCATGATGAATGGCCATTTCAAGAGAGGTCTTGACGCCTAGCCCCTGCAGACATAGATGATGTGAGAAGACACTTGCAGGAAATGCTCGCGGCTGATGTGATACAAGAATCCAGGAGCCCATATGCTTCTCCCATTGTGGTTGTGCATAAGAAGAATGGAACAATACGAATGTGTAGATTATGGGACCCTCAACAGGCGAACCATCCCTGATCAATATGCCATGCCCCGTATACAAGATGCTCTGGATTGTTTGAATGGGAGCAAATGGTTCTCGGTGTTGGATCTTCACAGTGGATATTACCAGATTCCGATGGCTCTGGAGGACCGTAAGAAGACAGCCTTCATCTGTCCTTTGGGGTTCTAGGAATTCCTGAGAATGCCACAGGGGATATCGGACACCCCAGCCACCTTCTCACGACTGATGGAACGAGTGGTGGGAGACATGAATTTGCTGGAATGCCTGGTGTACTTGGACGATGTCATTGTGTTTGAGAGCTCCCTAGAGAAACATGAGAGTCGACTGTTCAAGGTACTAGACCGACTGGAAGATTTCGGCCTCAAGCTGTCCATTGACAAGTGCCAGTTTTTCCAAACCTCTGTGAAGTATGTGGGGCACATAGTCTACAGAGGGGATAGAGACTGATCCTAGTAAAGTTGAAGCCTTGACTACTTGGTCCCAGCCCCACAATTTGAAAGAACTACAACGTTTCCTGGGATTCTGTGGCTACTACCACCGATTCATAAAGGACTATTCTAAAGTGATTCAGCCTCTCCTGAATCTTACCCAGGGTTACCCTCCTACCAATCGAAAATACAAAAAAGGGGCTGTCAATGAACCAGACAAAGCATATTTCCACCCAGGAGAACTTTTCAGGTCCCGTTGGATGCCTGACTGTGAAGCAGCTTTCTATGAAGTCATGTACCAGCTCACCCATGCCCCCATCCTCGCTTATGCTGATCCCACCAAACCCTATGTGCTGCATACTGACAACAGTCTGCAGGGTCTAGGAGCTGTACTGTATCAAGACCGTGAGGATGGTTTGAGACCAGTGGCATTTGCCAGTAGGAGCTTGACCCCGTCAGAGCGAAACTACCCTGTGCACAAGTTGGAGTTCCCTGCGTTTAAAATGGGCCATTGTCGACCAGTTTCATGATTTACCTCTATGGGGCAAAAATATTGGTGAGGACTGGCAATAACCCGTTGACCTGTGTACAGACTTCAGCTAAGTTAGACGCCATGGAGCACCGGTGGCTTTCTGCATTGTCAACATATGATTATGTTGTCGAATACAGACCGGGCCTGAATCATATTGATGCCGACGCCCTATCCCGGAGGCCCATTTCCAAGAGCGACTGGGTCAGGCTGTCTGAACCTGACATCCGAGCATTGTGCCAAAAGTTTGACAGAAATGAACAGATGTCTACGGACACAGTGGACTGCTCAGCAGATTGCTTGGGCCCCTCTGACACCTGCATACCGACTGCGTATTGCCACTTTTGTGCTCTAGATATTAGTGCACTACCTCAGTTTGACAATGACAGCATTCAGTGGGCTCAATCCCGAGAACCTATGATTCAGCCAGCACTTGACGTCCTTTGTGCAGGACAGGATGTGTCCAAGTTGCGTTCCTCTGATCTGTGAACTGCTTTGTTGTTTAAAGAAGGCCCCAGGTTGAAGCTGCTTAATCAATTGTTGTATAGAGAGACTGTAGCTCGAGGTGGCCAAATAGATAAGCAACAATTGGTCCTGCCCACAGCCTTCAAAGATTTGGTACTGAGGCCCCCAACAATCATATGGGCCACCTTTTTATTTACCGGACCCTTGACTTAGTACGATCTTGATTCTACTGGCCCAAGATGGGGGCCGATGTTGAGCATCATGTAAGGACTTGTAGTCGCTGCCTGCAGAGAAAAGCCCTGCCTCAGAGGGCTGCCCCACTTTTCAACATTACTACCAGCACCCCAATGGAACTAGTCTGCATAGACTTCTTGAGTTTAGAGCCTGATCAGCGAAACATTGGCAATATGTTAGTGGTTATGGACCATTTCACACGGTATGCACAAGCTTTTCCCACCAAAGATCAAAAAGCATCTACTGTGGCCAAGGTGCTAGTGGAAAATTTCTTCGTCCACTATGGTGCCCCCAGCGAATTCACTCTGATCAGGGCTGGGACTTTGAGAGTCGGCTATCAAAGAAATGCTCTCTCTGGGGGGGGGGAGCGAAAGTCAAGAACCACCCCTTATCACCCGCAATGGGATCCTCAACCAGAATGCTTTAACCGCACCCTGCTAGACATGTTAGGCACCCTCCATCCAAAAGATAAGCATAAATGGAGCCAGCAGATTAGCACCTTGGTACACGCATACAATTGCATGAAGAATGATGCTACCGGGTTCTCTCCCCTACTGCCTCATGTTCGGGAGAGAGGCCCAGCTGCCTGTTGATGTCTGTTTTGGGGTTTCTCCCGATGGGGTCTGAGCCGAAGATTACCTGCAATATGTACTAAAACTGAAAGCTCAATTGAACAATGCCTATCAACTGGCCCAGACAATGGCTGCCAAAAGAAATCTAGCCAACAAAGAGAGACATGATAGAAAAGTAAAGGCTCAAGAGCTTAGGCCTGGAGACCGTGTGTTGTTGCGAAATTTAGGATTACATGGTAAACACAAAATTGTTGATCGATGGCACCATCTTCCCCATGTCATAGTTGGAAAGTTGGATGATTTGCTAGTGTACAAAGTGCGCCCAGAGAATAACTCCAAAGCTGTCAAGACCATGCACCGTAACCACTTGCTACCTATTGGTCAAGTTATAATTGAGGCTGAACCCAACAAGATTGATTCCCCTGGACCAGTGACTCGTACTGCGGCAAGAAAGAAACAGAGTCAGCCTGCCCCCATGGTTGCCGATTTAAGACATCCCCCGCAGCAGGCCCATAATGATAGTGACTGCCAGTCTAACTTGGATGACAGTGAGTGTGATAATGCATATTACCCCTCATATGAACTGAGTCAGTTGTTTCGTGGAAATCCTATGTTGAATTATGGGGATGAAGCTGGGCCTTCTGGACTGCCTAACGCCCCGGCATCATCCTTGGAGACAATGCTCCCTGAAGGTGAAGTGCAAAGTATGACGTCTGAGGATGCTGAATCTTTGTGTATCGTGGCACTGTATGATTTTCTTGAAGGACAGACTGATGGTATGAGTCTTTCTGGTGACATGCCAGAACTTGAGGAACACTATGAGAGTGCTGAAAACCCTCCTTCAGTGCCAGAGTGTCTTCAAAATGAGCCAAGTGTTGTAGAAATGGAGACTACAGGGCAAGGGGCTGACAGTTCTCCTAGCTTGGACATTCCCCTTCATGGAGAGGCACCCCTCACAAGTGATGAAAGCTCCAAGACCATTGCTGAAAGTACAGAGACTGTGGTTGTTCACCCCAGAAAGACTGGCCGAGCTGTCAAGCCAGTGGTGCGCTTCAGTTACGATTCTCCCGGGAGGCCAGTGGATTTGCCTCTCAATGTAGTCCACAAAGGTGTTTATGTCTCTCAAAGCTCACTGCCCAAATTGAGCTTGACGGCCCATTCCAGGTTACTTGTTCTGCCCTCTCACCATGGTGCCCCTGCCCCATCCAGCCCCATGTTAGCTGATAGGGAAGGGCCCCCTCTTGCATTGTTTAGAGTACAAGAAGTTATTACATGATTCTGTATAGTAATGTTAAATTTACCTGTGTGAAGTGTGCATAATGTATTGTCAGAATGGAAATTATATAGTGGAGTACATTGAAATGTATAGTAAAGTGACAAGTTATGCCAATTGATGAATCAGAGAGTGCTTGTATAGCATGCTAATGGTCTAAATGTCTTGTATATGTTGCATTTTCAATGTTATGATGGTACAGACTTGACGCGGATGCCAAGTTTTCCCAGGCAGGGAAGGGTGTAACCCCCTTACAAATGGGGGTTCCCAAAAAGTCTTTCTTGAGCTTGCTAAAATGCTCACTGCCAGGCTGGTGTCCTGCATTTTAGCAGTTTAAATGTGATTACCAGAGCTTGTATAGCCTCTGTGTACTGTCTCTTTAAGAGCTGACTGACTGCAACTTAAGTAATCTGAGAGGGAGCTCTGTTGAAAGATGTAACTATTTACTAAAAATCATTTAGAGTGATAATGATAATGTAGTTTGTCTAACCTGCTTTCTTTGTAGCAAGGACTGTTTTGTTTGTCTCCGTTATCTTGGTCCTGGACTGCAAATTGGATCAAACAGTACTGGTGGGGCCTAAAATGTAGCCGGACTACAAGAGCTGTCTGAATTCAAAAACTGTAGAAACTTTAGTTTGGAGGTTATTTTTGCACCTTTTTTGCAACTGAAGGGGGGAGCTCTTGCTTTGACTGACAGCCAAATCAGCCAACCAAATCTTTTGGATCTTGAGGAAGTCCCGGGCTGCTTGCAGTTTTTCAGTTAGAACTAAGCTGGAAGCTGAGCAAGAAGGAGCTGAAGTGATTCTGAGAGCAATCCTGAGTGGATTTGCATGGGAGAACTATGAAAAGGCTGAGAGTTTGGCCCAGGGCTTGACAAATCCCATAGCCCGACACCCCGGGCTACCTAGTTGCTGCTGTGGACAAGCACTTTTCAGTTGGCCATTTGCCCATGGACAAGTATGAGTCTCTGCATTCACTTGTAATGTGTACCTGACTACCTGTCATTTTGTCATCCAGCCAGGAGGGGTCGCATCGTCGCAGCCTGTGAAGTGAGCCATGGAACTGATTTTTTTTTTTTTAGGGAATCGTGCATGCGCAGCGCAACTGTGGTATGGGCGAAATCACCAGAGGGATCTCTGTGATGTAGGTGGCTGAGTGAACAAGCATGTAGGAACGTCGGGTGATGGCATCCTTGGCAGGTCACATGCTGTGTTTCCTTCTGGTCAGCAGGTAAGAGTAAAGGGCATGGACTACAGCAGGGTGCAGCTGAGTACTGGAGGAGTGTCGTTGCCCAGTGAGGGGGGGGGTTCAGGTGAAAGATCGACAGGAGGTCGCGTCACCAGTATTTGCTGCGAGAGCATTGGAAGAGGTGGAGAAAGGAGTGAGGCAACAAATGCTGTGGCTTGCAATGTGCACAGTTCCATTTCTTAATGGCACATGCGTCTTGGTGGAAAAAGGACATGCAACAGACAGAGCTTGAGCTCGGACCCTTCTAAAAATTTATTAGGAACATTGCTGGGTTGAACTGAACTGTGATCTGTCTCTTGATGTAAACAAAAAATGCTAAAGGGAAATTAAAACAAAAAAGAGCAAAGCCAAAGGAAAAACTGGGAAGGGACTAGAAAAGGGGGGAGGGGGCCATGTCCATCCACTCTGTCAGTGGCGTGTGAGAGAGAGACATCAACTGCCTAGGTGTTGGGTGAGGGACGGGAGGGACTCGGGAAGGGAGGGAGGCAAAAAGATCAGATTTGTGTGGAATAAATTTACATTGTGTGGCCACTCTCTAGCCTAGTCTGATTATTTTTAAGGTTGCAGAAGTACAGACAGAAGTATAAAACAAAGGATATTGTACTAACATACCAACATACTAATTGCCAGCAGATTAGGCCTTACGGTCTATCGAGTCTGCTCGAACCTCAGATCCCTAGTTGGGTGCCGAGGCCCTCCCCCCCTTGTGTTCCAGAAACCCCTATCATCCATCCCCACCCCCCTGGGCCAGGCCATCATCTGATACATCCGCTTTCTGTGTCTGTCCCACCCTCTCTTGAAGCCTCCACTGTGGATCTCTGAACCGCTCTCCAGGCAGAGCATTCCAAGGGTCCACCACCCTCAGTAAAAACTCCTCCTCTTTCCCTCACCCTTCCACCTTCCAATTTCAAACCATGCCCTCTGGTGATACCTCCCTGCTTTAATCTAAAGATTCCCTCCATGTTTGCCCTATTTATTCCCTTGAGGTACTTGAAGATCTCAATCATGTCCCCCCGTCTCTCCTCTCCTGCAATGAAAACAGGCAGAGCTCCTCAAGTCTGTCCTCATACATCAAATCCCCTAGTCCTCGTATCATCTTAGTTGCCCTCCTCTGTACCCTCTCCAGGAGCTGTATGTCCCTCTTCAAGTGTGGTCTCCAGTACTGTACACAGTACTCAAGGTGTGGTCTAACCAGTCCATTGTACAGCAGCAGAATCACTTCCCTGCTCCTAGAGGTGATCCCCTTACAATGCATCCCAACATCCTGTTTGCCTTGCTAGCCACTCCTGCACTGCTCAGAGTTATTCATACATGCATCCACCATGACCCCAGGTTTTTCCCTGTTGAGGCCTCCAGCGCCTCCTTCCAGGGTGTACCTGTGTTTAGGGTTTCCGCCCAAGATGCAACATCTTGCACTTGGTGATATTGAAATTTAATTTCCATGTGTGAGCCCAGCTTTCCAGGGTGTCCAGGTCCCCTTGCAGGGACAACCTCCCCTCTTCCCCCTCAACTACTGCTCCCATCTTGGAGTCATCAGCGAAGAGACTCATTTCACACCCTATACTCTCCCTGATGTCCGATATGTATGCATTAAACAGGATCGGACCCAGGACCGAGCCCTGCAGTACCCCACTACCAACCTCTCTAGGGTTCAAGAGCTCCCCACCGACCACTACTCTCTGGGTGCGTCCAGCTAGCCAGTTTTCAATCCATCTGACCATCAAAGGGCCTACTCCAAACCCGTCCAGTTCTCCACCAGACCATTGTGGGGGACAGAGTCAAACGCCTTGCTGAAGTCCAAGAATAATACATCCACAGGCTTTCCCCTGTCCAGTTCTGATGTTATCCATTCGTAGAACTCCACAAGATTGGTTTGACATGATCTACCTGGCACAAACCCATGTTGCCGACTATCCAGCCCTTCCACCTCCTCCAAGTACACCCCCCAATCATTCCTTTAGTATACTCTCCATTTATTTTCCAACCACCGAGGTCAAACTGCTGGGTCTATAGTTACCTGGTACTTCCCTCGACCCCCCTTTATGGATCGGCACCACATGTGCCTCTCGCCAATCCCTAGATACCCTCCCTGTCTCAAGTGACCTGTTGAAGAGCTCCGCCAGGGGTGCAGCCAGTATGTACGCCAATTCCCATAGTACTCTCAGATGAATGCCATCCAGCCCAGGAGATTTATCTTTCTTTAGGGCCTTGAGGGCTATCCACACCCTTTCGGTGGAGATAGCATCATCCGTTCCCTCCACCTTACTGGCCTTTTTGTCCTTATCCTGATGTGACACCCCTGGGGTACCTCTCCCTCCCTCCCTCTTGCTCCATTTTTGTTGCTCCCCTTATCCCACTCACTACCGCTTCTATCCCCATCGTGCCTTGCTTTGTAGATATCCCATCCCCCTCCCTAGTGAACAAAGAGGTGAAGTACTCATTTAATACCTCTGCCTGGTCCCTCGCCTCTTCCACCCACCTTCCTTCTGATCTCAATCTACCAAGATGGCCCTTAGTTTTTCTCTGCTCCCCAATGTACCAGAAGAACCCCTTTTCCCCTCCATGTATCCCCTGTGCCAGCCACTGCTCTTTACTGGACTTTGCCCCCCTCACCATCTGGGTGACTTTTCTAGATGCAAGATGGTACATTTCTTTTTCCCTATCCCCTCTTGTTGTTATATATTTTTTGTAGGCCGCCTTCTTTTCTATGACCACTACCTGAACCTCACTGGACCACCAGCATGGTTTATGTGACCTTGCTCCCTTACATTTCACCTTAGTGTAGGTCCTGACTGCCTCATAAAGTCCCGGTTTTATGACCTCCCATCTCTTTTCCACATTTGTCATTGATGTAATCCCCTTCAAGTGATCCTTGAGAATATTTCCCATGCCCACAAAGTCTGACCCCCTGAAGTCCACTGCCAGTGTCCTAGATCTCTTCCCAACCCCCCATGCTTATTTGAAACCAGACAGTATTGTGGTCGCTCCCAGTCAGGGGATCCTCTACAACCAGGTCCTTTACCAGATCCCTATCTGACAGAACCACAACCAGGACATACCCCTCCCTTGTGGGCTCCATCACATGCTGTGTTAAGAACACATCCTGGAAGCCATCCAGCAGCCTCTGCTCCTTGGCCACCTTAGAGGACATGGTTCCCCAGTTTGTACCTGGCATATTAAGGTCCCCCATCAACACCACTCCTTCCCCATTTGGTCCACACTGGGCAATGATGTTGTCCAGCAAACTATGATGTTGTCCAGCAAACTATCCTCCAGAACATCACCCATCCGGGGGACCTATATACTACACCCAGCTTGACCTTACCTCCTGCTGGGGTTCGTAAGGTGACCCATAAGGCCTCCACGTTTCTGAAGAAACTAAAGTGTATATTGCTTTTACTTTAAAAATATAAGTTTATTAGTAGCCAAGCCCATATAAGTTGTTAGCTAAGCCCAGTGCTCGCCACCCTACCCTGACTGATAAGAGGGGACAGCCCAGGTTGCATTTGCTTTGTTGGAGTGTGGCAGCAGTGGGTGGACTAAGTAAGTGGAGTACGACTGTATGTCTTACATTCGGGGGAGGGGGGATACGTCTGCAAACAAAAAAATAAATAAAAACTGTTAAAAAAAACTGTAAATTGAAAGAGAAGGGGGGCTGATATGGCCTTGGCCTGCTGGGGAACTTGCTGCATAATAACAGCAGTTTACACAACAAGTGAAGCACAAACATGTTACTGACATAGGGCATTCCCCTTCCCACTACCTCCCTGACTCCAACTGCTTGCAGTGAAGTCACTTAAGCTTTGAGCATAAAGCCTTGAAATAAAGTTTGCCTAGTGGTGTGTACCCACTACCCCTCATCCCTCTCCATCCCACCCAGTCAAGGACATGCACACAGTAAGACATTGTAAAATACATTTTATTTGCAGTCAATAAAACAAGTGTGAAAGAAAGATGACAATGTGCAAACGAATAAAAAACAGACTCTTAAAATATGGCCTTCCGACCATGGACTACCACTCTCAACACTGGGACTACCATTTTTGGTCAGGCCACTTGTCCTTGGACTAGCACGTAAATTTGAAATTTGTCAACCCCTGGTTTGGCCTCCATGTCTGTCTGCTGCTCCTGAGAGGGACAGAAGAGAATTATTTTGGACTAAATCCAAGTTTGTGTGACTAAAGTAAGCTACTAAAGTGGACCAGGTTCAACCTGAAGAAGACCGAATATTTTTGCTGAATGCAATCGGCCTGTCAGGAGTTCCAGCTACCCCTAAGCTCCCGGTGTGTCCAGAGACTTTGCGATTGTGCCCGGAGAGTGCTTTGCCTTGTACAGTAGAATTCCCGTACATGTAAGTGTGCTATGAGCTGCTAGTGGGTTGTGAGTTAGTTCCTCACTGTGTGAACTGTGTTCTGCTTGCTGGAAGCTGTATCCAGCCCAAAACGGACTGCATCCGAACTTGTCTCCATGCGGTCTGGTCTTTGCCAGACTGGCCCAGCCAGACTACCCACTGCACAGAGAATCCATCAACGAGAGACCTGCCTGGGGATCAGCCCCCTGCTCCAGCTTGAACAGGAACAACGCCTCTGCGACTTTTGTGGGCCCTACTTCTCCTGGCATTCCAGATCAACCACCTGCAGTCTTGATTTTCGTCCAGCCTGTGTCCAGTCTTGGGTATCGTGAGTAAATACCAGGGTAGCTCCCTACAACAACAGCTTAAATGGAGTTTGTCATCTGATTGTCTTGTTGTTTCATTTCCTTTATGAACTGAGCCCTCTGGCTCCGGATTACAAATATTATGTACTGTGCATGTTGTGTTTTCCGTCACAGGGCCCCAACCAGCTGCAACCACGGCCAACTGTCCTGGCTAGCTCATCTCTTCTCTACCTGGGTACCCAGAGGTGGATCTGTGTGGGGGGACTCAAAGCGCATGCATAACTGCTTGATTGATATAACCTTTAAGCTAATTAACCTGACTTTGCCCCTCCTTTGTTTAAGTCCCCTGAATAAATCAGATCAAACTTTTTCTGCATGTAATCTGACTGTGGTTCCAGTTTGTGCTCAAAGTACTGTACTGTTGCTATTTGCTGTGCTTAACCTTGATTTACAGGGGGTCCCCAGGGTTGAGCCAGAGGAACCAGCCCTGGTGGCAAATGCAAACAGTGTGGGTACTTGTGTGGTGTATCAAGGGTATTGTGAAAGTGATTACTGTACAGTGTTCAGGCCACTAAAGGGGGAAGAAGGGGGTTACAGTGTCCCGGAGGGCTGTGCCCAGGTTAGCTTGACCACTACCAACCCTGACTTCTGGGTGGAGGCACCCGTTTCAGAACTCAGGCCCCTTATCCTGCTACTAGCCAAGCAGGCAGGGGTAGTAGCCCTTGGGATAGTGCCACCTAGGGGTTACATTAGCCATCTTTCTCTTTTGTTCTGCCGCAAATTTTATGATCACTCCTCAGAAAACTGCCTTTAAGGTGTCCCATCGAACTGTGTAGGGTGTGTCTCCTACCGGGTTCGTCTGCTGGTACTCCTGAACAGTTGACTAACACAGATCATGAAAATTCGGACTATTCAACAGCCCCACATTGAACCTCCAGTGTGAGTTTCAAATGGAAGGGGCCAGGGCCAGGGTTAGCCTAACCAGTGCATGGTCTGAGAGAGTACGTGGCATAATCCTACAGGCAGAAGCTGTATGGGCCCACTCCTCTGAAATAAACAGCATATTGATTCTTGTGTAACAGTCATGCCTGTCAGACTAATGGGAATAATCCCTGGATTGCCCATTAAGCCCCTTCCAAATCTCCTGAAGGCCAGCTATCCGGCTTAGTCTGAGGAGGGTGGGACCCGCCATCCCCTTCTGGTCCCATGTGCCCCCCCCCCATCCAAATTTGTGGATAAAATGGTGTTAAAGTCCCCTGCCAGGATTCAGAGCTGATCCATGGAGTCCAATAAATCAGTAAAGATTTTCCTTAAAAAAAACAGAGGCTTCTTTATCCTCATTTGGGGCATACAAATTTCAAATTACACAAGGTATATCTATAGGTGGCTTGCAGTTTCACATAATGGCCCTCTGGGTCAGTCTCTGCCTTCTCCACATTTAAAGGACAGGCCTTATGTATTAAAATGGCGGTTCCCCTCCTATGACGGTGTGCCCTGTAAGAGGAGGCATGGACCGAGCCCAACCAGCTGTGGCATAATTTTGTATGTTCCTCAACCGAAAGATGGATCTGCTGGAATAATGCTATGTGGGTACCCATTTTACCCAATTCCTGTATTATCCTAGCCCATTTTACGGGGCTGTTAATTCCCCGGATGTTATAGGTAAGTAAGCAATAACCCACGACAGGGTGTGCGGTTACTGGGGATTGAGCAACACCTCGGGTGCATTGTGAGGCATGAGGCCGCAGGCTGAGTGTCCTCACAGTGCCTGGGGTGTTGATTAATTACCAATAACTGCACACCTTGGAGTGGGTTATTGCACTTATAACATGGGGTGTCACCAAAGCTCCAAAAAGCAGAAGAAAAGCATGATTTCCAGGAAAAAATGGGCACTATTTCATGTGTTCTGCCACCATTTCTTGCTGACAGTGGTGAACGCTGCTATATATGCACTGCTGACTTTTACAACATTGAGCACATCGAGGAAAGTCAGCATCCAGTGTCTGTCCCACTTCTTTCAGGCACACTAGCTACACAGAATCACTTACAAGTGCTGCACGACATGACGCACAGTGACAACAGTGCAGCAAGTTTCATTTCATGCTGTCCGAGGCTTCCTGCTGTGTGTCTCTCTCTCTCTCTCTTTCTCTCTCCCCCCTGCCCCCCCCCCACAGCACATGGTTAATCAACAGTTCTGTATGTCTGTGCGGCAACTGTTTACATGCCTCGAGAGGGATTGCCTCACGGTGTCGCTCTCTTTCTGGATTGTAACACAGGAAATAATAATAATAAGTTTATTTAATATAGCGCCTTACACATTTCAAGGCGCTGCACAGTAAGCTAAAACAATTAGACAATAGGAACAATAAAATCAAAGGAATTCAGGATACGCTTTTCCCCACAAAAAAGCCTTCAGCTCCTGCTTAAAGCACCCCACTGTCCTGCACTCACGTAGCTGACAGGGCAGAGAATTCCAGAGGGTAGGTGCAACAAACCCGAAGGTACGAGCTCCAGATGACTTTAAACCCACCCTCGGAATTTCCAGCAACCTCGTCAGCGAAAGGAGCTGTCACTTGGGGTGGAACCAGGAGCTCTTTCAAGTAATCAGGACCCTGTCTGTGTAGGGCTTTGTAGGTCAATAGACCTACCTTAAAAGTGATCCGCCACTGAACAGGCAGCCAGTGCAGATCGCGCAGCACAGGGGTAATATGAGTTCTTCTCAAAGCCCCAATCAACAGATGTGCTGCAGCGTTCTGCACTAGCTGCAAGCGGTGGATATCAACCCCCTGGAAGCCCTAAGTAAAGAGAGTTGCAATAGTCAAGGCGCGATGTCACAAATGCATGGACCAAGACAGGCAGATCCTTCGACGGAACAAAGTGCTTGATCCTAGCAATGTTCCTAAGATGGTAAAAGGCCAGCTTGATGACTGCCGACACCTGATGACAAAGGGTCAGGCTATCGTCAAGCACCACTCCTAGGTCACGCACCCGTTCAGAGGTGAGAAACTGTGCTCCCCCCAGGACAAAACTGGAGGGGAGCCCAGTCCTCAACCCCTCTGCCCTACAACCTGGGTCAACAACCAAGACCTTTCTACAGCCTGCCCCCATCCCCTTCGTTTCCATTGTCTCTCCGAGTACCTGCTCATCCCGGTCTGTCTCTCTTTAGGGATAGCTATTCTGGGTGCCTGTTACTCCTTGCCATGATCGCCGACTCACTCTTGTGCTCCAACTCTCTCTCTCTCGCAACTTAAGCTGATTTTCAATGTGTGGCATGCCTGTTGTCACATCAAATCCAAGGTTGTGACTGTCACAGTCGGTGAGCGTCAAGGGGCACCGAACATCGTCAGGTAGTCGGGAGGTGCTCGTGGGGGCTGTCAGACAGCCCACAACCTCGAACTTTCTCTCCATGCTGTAGACTCCACAGAGAGACAGAGACCCAGACACCGGGCTGCCATACGGCGTCTGAGGACCACTACCGCTGTATCTCTGACAGCGTTCCTATGCTTCCCTGGACCGCTGTCTTTCCTCTGCACTTCTGTGTCTTTCCCCGCCACAAACCGAACACCTGTTCCTCTGTGCCCTCCACTACAGCAGATCCCAGCTACGACAAACTAAAACGTTCCACTTTTGCTACGGTTAACAGAGTCCTGCAGGGTGGGCAGGTGGGGAGTACAAGGTGATTTTGTGGAGGAGTTGGCAGCACACTACACAGGCAAATGACGGGTTCTGTTTCCTTGGTTGATGTCAGAGGCCTGCGGGGCGAGTGGGTGGGAAGACAGACACTGGGAAGGGGAAAATAAATGTTATGTTTCACTACATGGCAGACACAGACAGACAACAGGGAGACAATACAGTGATCGGTTGCTTGACAGAGGTACACGGGGTGGGTGGCTCGGAAGGCACACACTGCCTAATGCTCACTTTGCGAGAACAACAATGGCTGCCTGAAATAATAATTAGGGTATGGCATAAGAAGATCCAAAGGGCTCATTAATTACTTTTCAGGGACTGATCACTACTTGCTGTAAGTGTATGAGGAATTAACGCACAGTCATGTGATTGCCTTGCACCAATCATTTGTGTCCCTGCTCCAACCCCATGTTATAACAATATTTAAGCTATCCATAGTATGCAACAACTTAGATCTGTATCCTCAGATCCCAGAACACGCCTAGACCCCCCGAGGGTGGCCCAGGTCCCGGACCGGAAGGGGATGAGGAAGAGCAGAGACACATGGCCAACAACATAAACTTAGCATCAACAACCATTTTGCAACTGCAACAATTTAACTGTTTAACTTTACACCAAAGGCCTAACCATAGCCCAGAAGTATTGTGCATAGCTATTAACAGGTGTTCCCGACATCCAAGGTTCCACCCTCTGCCCCGTCATTCGCCTGGTGCCCCTCGATGACGGGTAGTGCTACAGTAAACCCAGCACTGTGCTGCCATCTCCCAGGCTTACCAGGGATGTGCAGCAGGTATGGTACTGCCAACACCATACAGACTTTCCCACTTATATCCCTCCTTCCCCTTTTATCCATTTCAAATTCAGAGAGAGAGGGACCAAAAGGACCACCAGCCTTGGCCCCAGCCTCCAAAAAAGCTGCCGCCACCTGCCACGTTGCCCCTCCCCCGCCTCTATATACACCCACCTCATCCTTCACGTCTAAGCGTGAGTACCCATGCATAACCAAACAGTTAGCTAACTGGGGCCTTAAACATTTCCTATAAGAAAGTGGAGTGAATAAAAGTACATCTCACAGTCTTGATATTAGTCCACATTCAGGGTTCTCCCCAAACATAACTAAACCCTCCACCACTGCAGTCCCAGAACAATCCAGTATTTTCCCACAGGTCTAAATCACCAACAAGACCACCTAAAATGGTGGCAGTCCCAAAGTGAAGTTGAAGCCTCCGCTGATTTACAAGTCCACATGCTCCCGGGGCTGCTGCGTCTGCCGAGTTTTCATTTGAGCCATCCTCTGAGGTCTGGAGTTGAGATTCTCCCTCCTCTGTCTGCGTGGCCTGAGTGTCATCTTTCCACTTCCTGTTAGATGACTGATATTGAGTCTTAAGTTTTGTCCAGGGGATAAGCTCCATGACTGCTGCTGGCTTCCCTGCCGGATGTCGAGGGCCAGCCTGGCCCCCCACCAACTCCCACTGGCGCTTCTCCAGATCTTTCAATGCACCGCGATCAATGAGCTCATCAACCACCACTTCGAGTGAAGCAAGGTATTTCTTTGCATCCTGAACATTTTCCAAAAGCTTGGTACCCTATCAGAAGTAATTCTAAGCTTGGCCGGGAAGTCTACCCTGGCTGTGAGCCCCTTACTGCGAAGGGCTTTAATTGACCGGGAATTAAAGCCTTCGACAAGCCATGGTGTTGGGGACATAATCTGGCTCCAGATATAATTTAGTGTCTCCGAATATGATTTCTCTCTTAGCCCTGGCTTTGCAGAGTACCATTTCCTTTACTGTGTAATCTAGAAATGCCGTAATGATAGAGTATGGTCTGGTTTTGGGATCCTTCGGAGGGGTGGCTGCGAGGGCTCAGTGTGCTCGAATAATATTTAGAGGAGTATCTTTATTGAGATCTAACAGTTCCTTTAACAGTCTCTCAATATATACAGCCATGTCCCCTGATTCTGTATGTTCAGGCAATCCATGTTCTCCAGGTCTATTTTATTAATGAGTGCCTGCGAGCGATCGTGGAGCTGAAGCAGGGCGCTGTTGTGAAGATCCACTGTTTCAGAGCATGAGGTAAGATGTTCCTCCATAGATTGCAGCTGCTGCTCATGCTGCTGGAGTTTGTTTCAATTGTCCCCGACTTCTGCTCTGATTGTGTCTAGCATTTTTGTTAGGCGTTGGAGTTCCCGGGAAGTGATTGTGAAATCCTCTCCCTCCTCTTCAGACTCGCTGGCAGAATCTGGGTCCTGGCTTTCTGAAGGGCCTGGTCAGTGTGTCTCCCTTCACTGGAGCCTGGAGAGCTAAGTTTAGTTTTTGCTGTTTCAGCCCCCGCATTGCTCAGTGTTTTCTTCTGGAGGCCATGAAGACTATTACTCGCCACTGGCAATGTTTTAGGCTTTAGTGGGTGAAGAGAGCAAAAAAGGTTATTTTATCAGGGAATCAGCAGGAGCTGATCAACCCAGCACCTGCATAGCATGGCATCGTCAACAGAAGTCTCTCTTTGGAGCTTTTGAATAGCTTTCCGAAAGGAAGAAAACTGAGAAATCAGAGATGGGTGGACCCCTGCAGTGCTTTTGGTGCTCCCATACAGAAGAAGACATTGCCCTCATCCCCTGTGTGGTGTGTGCAAGGATAGGGGATTCCTGGCACTCAGAGGGGACTTGTGGCTGGCAGCAGCCTCCAGACTGACCTGCAGGTCTGAATCCACCAAATCCATGGGGGAGGCATGGGAACTTCCCAAGGAGACTGTCCAGACTATAAAGGAAGCAGAGCAGTACTCCTCAACAGGGGATATCAGTGTGGTGCAAGTGGAGGAGGAATGGGAAGATGTGCCGCTTACTGACCCTGATGGAAGCAAAGAAGATGAACTGGAGAAACTAGTAAAAAACATTGGGAATAGCACAAGAGAGCTGTCAGGAACAGCTGGAAATCTATGGAAGCATTACTGTTACTTAACTAAAGGTTGCTAGTGCTTATTAGAGCAGCTCCACGTAGTGACTATTTTGGGGTACAATCTTTATTTTAATGAAATGGCTTTCTTTTTGTAAAGTGTGACGTGTTTGTAATTTACTTAATCGGACCCAGTATTTAGGGTCATCTGTAACCAGTTATTTCTTACCCCTGATGAAGACTCGTGTAGAGTTCAAGCGCAGGGGCAAGTAAGCTTCAGTCCTGTGGATCTCTGGTCTGGCTTTTGTTTATAATAAATTTATTTTGGATCATTACTATTGCCTATCTGGATTTATCCATTATAGAGATACTGAGTGCTGGTGCATAACTCTTCTTATTTGAGCATCCAGAGGACTGCTCTCCTCTCTCAGAGGGAGGGTCTCACGTCATCCTGCCCATTGATTGCCCTCTGGTGGTGAATGGAGGGCAATACGAGTCAGGAGATGTGCTCCAACATAACCACGTCGGTAGGGAGGGGGGTCAGGAGAAGAGGAAAATGAGCCTAGCAGGGCTACATGATGGTCCGCCACGCGACGAGCCGACTCCGTGGTCTGGATTGGGTCTCTGGGGAAGGGGTGCCACATGCCTGGCTCCACCACTGGGGGAGGGAGGGGGAGCCGGGGAGGGAATACCAGGGTCAGCTAAAATGCTGCATGGTGGGACACAAGAGACACTTCTACCTTCAGAGGACTATGCCCCTGCCAGGGCTCAGGAGAAAAAGCTGAATAGAAAAAAAAAAAGAAACAATGTATGGCTACCTCTGGGAAAAGCCCCTAGAACCTCAGTGAGGATGTTGCCAGAATGAAGCCAAGGGGAGTGAATCATAAGGCGCCTTATAAAGAAAGATAAAAAAACAAAAAAATTATCCCTATTTGTCTGAGTGCATGTGGGATCTAGTAGAGAGAAACTGGAAGGATTGGATCCGCCGGGTTATTGTTGATAAAGTGTGGAAAAAGAATGGTATCACCTTCAAAAGTGACAAAGCCACTAAAAGAGAAGCCCAAGTGGTGGTACAGACTATCCTGGGCCGGGGGTTACCAGGGACTCACCTTGTTCAAGCATTATAACCAAGTACATTATCCAGAGGAGAATGTAGTTCAGTATAAAGTGCCAGCCACAGACTGTGTGGGCAACCCCTGCATCAAGCCTGACCCCAGATATTATTTTTCATATCTGATTGATCATCAGCTACCCAGTGGTGCGAGAATTTGGTGACCCAGCATCCAGCCACATTGAACCTCCTGCGAGGTGAAGTGCCTATCCTGTGAGGCAGCTCAGTCTGACACCCTAGTGATGTTACGGCAGATGCCAGTTTGTTTCGAGAAGAGTTTCAGCCTGTTGCTGCTAATGTTATTTCCTAGTTTTCTACATTCCCAAGCCACGACAGCAAAGGGGAATCCCAGGCCCTGCAGACTTTTCAAGTCTCATCATACACTAAGCCCTCCTGGGACGAAGACACCATGGTTCTGCTGCACCAGCTGTGTAGAGCATGAAGACCCAGTGAGGTTGCAAATTGATGTTCCCTGTCATCAGACTGGTGATGTCCATTTTCTTTTATTATGAAGGTGGGATACATGACTTGGGGGTTTTGTTTGAAGCATATTTTCCTTTATAGCCATATGACTTTTGATAATCCTAATGACATTCACCCTGTGGACCAAAGACACCTGCCCAGTGGGGAGCATGAGAATGGAAAAGAACATTATTTTGCGTATGGACTAATTAGTATCTTGCATGCTTTAAAAGGGAAACTGTGTGTTTAATAGAAGGCACTGTTTTTTATGACCCTAAGTAAAAGTGGTCAGGTAGTCCATGTGTGGGGTGAACTGTTTTCTTCTTTTCTACAGGGTTCTAGTGACCAACTCCTAGCTCCTGGAGGAGCTACAGGTAACCAGGTTTCACCAAAAAGAAAAAATAAAGTTGCTTGGGTGCTGTTGTACATTGAGTGTCACCGGGAGGTACAGTAGATGTGGGGCAAGTCATTTAGACAGGAGGAGTGTAGAGATACTTTAAAGGATTGGATTAAAAGGAAATAATAGGTTTAGAGGTTAGAGCAGATATTCAGTAATGTTAAGTTAATGTAAGCTAGATGCAGTGTATGTATGCCTAGTGTCAAAAGATAATGGGATGAGATAGCTGAGAGGTAGTTAGAATGTCACTAGTTCAGAGGTGCACCATTGTGAATGGAATAGGGCCCTAATGTAATATAGAGTATGGACAGTGTAAGGATAGAGTAAAACTGTTTATGGGGTATAGAGTAAGGATGGGCTACCCGCTGGATAGCTGGATCAGGTAGGTTGGGTATCAGTGTTTTTTGGTCAGGTAGGGTAGTTCAGGTTATTTACTACCCTACCCTACCCGACATAACAGTGTACTTCACAGGTCGGGTAGTTTGTGGCAGATAATGGGTTACCCTACCAACCTGGACCTCTTCTCTATCCCCGATCACATAAATAAAATAAAAAATCACTTTCCCTGGTGGTCTAGAGGACCCCCTCCCTATCCCTGATCTGCCCTTATGAATAAAAAAAAATAAATCATCACTTTCCCTGGTGGTCTGTCAGACCCCCCCTCCCTATACCCAATCTACCCTTTATTTACATGGTGGTCTCGTGGACCCCCACCACCCATTAGGTAGTGCCCCCTGCTCCCCCCCTACCCAGACCCCTAGTGGATGACCGGCACAGCCCTCTGCTCTTCATCATGGCCACCCGCCTGACTGAGCACGAATGAATGAGCACACACTTGTACAAGCACGCACTCATTCATTCATTGTAGCACCCAGTCATTCACTGCCAGCTCTGTGGGTGATGTAGATAAGAGGGGAGGTCTGTTCTGGTCACAGGAGGGGGGGCAGGATGAGAGGGAAAAGCATGGACCACACCGTTCCCCCCCATCCTCCCCCCCACCCACGACTATAACAGCCCTCCCCTCTTGTCTGCACCACACACAGAGCTGGCAATGAATGACCAGGAGCTGGGCCCTCAATGAATGTGCATGTGCTCGTACAAGTACATACTCATTCATTCTTGCTCAGTCAGGTGGCCAGTCGTGGTGGAGAACGGAGGGCTGTACCAGGTGCCTGCTCAGGGTCTGGGTGGGGAGGAGCGGGGGGGCACTACCTGCTGGTGTGGGGGGTCAGGGGTCTGCTAGACCATAATGGAAATAAAGAGCAGATCGGGGACAGGGAGGGGGGGTCCGCTAAACCACCAGGGAAAGTGATGATTTATTTTTTTATTCATAATGGCAAATTGGGGACAGGGAGGGGGGCCACTAGACCACCAGGGAAAGTCATGATTTATTTTTTTATTCATAAGGGCAGATTGGGGATAGGGAGGGGGGTCTGCTAGACCACCAGGGAAAGTGATATATTGTTTTGTTTTTTTATTCAGGGCCGAGTAATCGGGTAGTAGAACAGGTCAGGTCATGACTACCCGACCTGACCCGATAACTTGATTCTCATCCAGGAATGTTTTGGGTACTTTAGGGTACCCATGGGTGCTCTTGCGCATCAGGCATTTTAGTACCCGCCCATCCCTAGTATAGAATACACATACACTGTATGAATTTTGTAAATGTTCACTGCATGTAATAGTATAGAGGTCATTTCTGGGACATTAGAGTTAGGTGCACTTTATGAGATATGGTAAAACGTGCACTACATGTGAAGGAGAAATGTGAGAGTATAGAAATAGTAGCGCAAGATTTCACTGCATGATTACTTGAGATTGAAGTATTGCCTGTCTTAAAACGAACATTTGTCAATGTCAAATGTTAGCCACTGGTATTGCTATTGTACTGGATCTTGCTTGTACACATTTTTGCTGTACATTTACCACGGATAGAGCAGATGAGATGCAATATTTCATTTTCTGTGGTGTCCTGCCTGACACATTGTTACAGTGTAATTACCCAGGATAGGGGAGCTGAGGCAATATTTTACCTTTAAGTGGGCTCCCACATTTTGATCTCCAGCTGTCTTTTTATGACTTGACATTATGACCAAGACAAGTGGAATTTTTAAAATCCCATCTGAAAAGTTATTTCGTTGTGCAACTGTGGAAACAATCTTCAGAGGGGATGTAAAAAAATGACACCTGCCATGTTTAGGAGGTAGGGTAACATAAGGGATATGTTGAACATTAGGGGCCAAAATCTGCAAAAAATAAAGTTATAAGTAAATGTTGGAACAATTCATTTCCTCATAACTTAGATGGTTTTTCACATTTTTACCCTAAATTTTTAACATAATCTTTTTATGACCATCCTTCTGAGCATGATCGGTGTCATTTATACAACAATGGCTGAAATGTTATTTTGCGTCACAAGTATTAAAAGACATTTTAGGTAGGATTTGAGAAATGACAGCTGCCACATTCATGAGGTGGTGTGAAAAAATGGCTATGTTGAAAAATTTGGGTCAAAATATTGAAAATTACCACAATTATGAGCATGCGTTGAAAAACTGCAACGTTGATGCATTACTTTGTTGTTTTCCTAATATTTTTACCCCAAATGTTCAACATAGCCTTCTTATGACCCCACATAGCCTTCTTATGAGCACACTTCATGAACAAGGATGGAGAAAATTTTCAACTCCTGTCCAAAAGTTTATTTCCTGCCACAAGCGCGAAAACACACACTGGCCAGGATTTGAAAAATAACAGTTGTCACATTCAGAGGTGCTGTAAAGAAATGGCTATGTGGAAAAGTTGGGGTCATAATAATGAAAATTACCAAAGATATGAGCCTGTGTTTGTAAATTTCAATGTAGGCTCATAACTTTGTTGTTTTTTAATATTTTTACCCCAAATTTTCAACATAGCTGTCTTCTAACCCAACCTCATGAACACGGGAAGAGAAAATGGTCAACCCCTGCTCAAAAGGTGATTTCATTCAGGGACCATGAAATCACCTTTTTGTGACAGATTTGCCTAATTTCACTGCCATCGTTCATGAGGTGGGGTCCCAAGAAAGGCATGTTGACAATCTGGGGCAAAAATATTCAAAAATGACCAAGTTACGCCACAAAGTTCAAACCTCCATTGAAATACATTGAACCGCATGCCTGATTTCCTCAATTCATGGTCCAGTGTTGAACAGTGAAGATGTGTCTGCGGTCCAGAGAGGATTATGGTGTTGGACCTCTGGCGGGCAGGTAAAGGCTTGGGGGGGGGATGTGGGGTGCTAAGTGGGAGAATCGGTTGGGGGGATAGTAACAGTGGCAACAGACAGCGATGGACGTTTTTCTTTTTTACAGGGTTTAAAAAAAATATGAGGGATGGGTTTCTTTATTTCAGGTGGTGACACTGGGGGATTGGCCCCCCCCCCAGTGTCAGTGTTATGTTTGGCAGCACTGGAGGTCAGCTCCCCGGTGTTGCATAAGTAAAATGGGCAGGGTGGGGGTAGCAGCCGGCATGGAGGACTGGGCAACCCAGGTCGGAATATTAACGTGGGTTGGGCTTGGGGGGTAGCAGTTATGATGGTGAATGCAACAGACATCAATGGAGACTTTTCTCTTTTGCAGGGTGTATTTGAAAAAAAATGTTATTAGGGACAGTTTTCTTTATTTCAGATGGCAACATTCAGGGACTGGCTACCTCCAGTGTCAGTGTTATGTTTGTGGGGGGGTTAGGGTGGTGGGTGCTGAGTGGGAGGGTCAGGTGGGGGGACAGGAAAGGCAGGGCAGCAGCAGACATCAGTGGACAGTTTTGTTTGTTACAGGGTGTAATTCAACCTCAGCAGCCTGATCATGACAGATCATCTGTTTTTGCTGGGTGGTAGTTATGCAGATCAAAGGAAAGAGATGACCTATGACTGCATCGGTTCTCTCCTTTGACATACATGAACTTTCTGCCCAGCAAGCCAGAACAGTGTTATGATCAGCCTGGTTGATGGCTGGTGTGACACTGACTAGCCCCTTGCAGACCACTCTGCATTGGATTGACAGTGTCACACCCTTCAAAAGTCACTCGCCTAACAAAATGTTCTCTATGTGTGTGCACAAGGTGAACATAAAAATTTAATTTCATGCTATGGTGGGGCACACTTACATATTTGGTGAGATACAAGGTATTTACAGACATGGGGCCCACTTTTAGAAAGACTTATGGATGCCACAAGTCGCTGGTGTGCCACACATACTGTGCAGAGGGCCTGCGGCATTCCTGCAGCACTGCTCATGATTTTATTTCAGGTGTGCCAAATGCCACAAGTTAGATCAGCTCCCCCAGTCTAACTTTTCCTCATTTGGGGACCCTTTTTAAGGGGCTTGTGACAAATAGTTGGAGCAAGCTGCAGTAAATCATGAAAAATGTCACAGCTGTGCCCAATGTACAAAAATTGGGTGCACTTGTGTCAAAGGAGTTTGGCACAGTTGTGCCAATTATCGGGGTTGATGCTGGGCCTGATGCAAGCCCTGCCTCAGCCTTTAAAAACTGGGCCCATAGCGTTGAGTTAGTTGCCTCGGTTGGGTAATATGGTTACCCCAGGGGGCTAGGGGGTGAGCTATCAGGGGAGCCAAGAGGGTGTTTTTTGGTTCATTTTAGTGTAATGCACTACCCTCATAATGACCAGCCATATTTCCCCTTTGGGGCTGCCTGGTGGAGGGGTAGCCAACCCTCTGATGGATGGGCCACTGGGTGGAAGGTTTAGTTTTAATGTCTCGGTGCTTGTCGAGGACATCGAGCCTTTAAAGATGAGTGAGTGTAACCCCCAACCCCCACCAAGGAGTTATGTGAATATTGCTTTAAGAGTGTCTCTTGACCTCTAGGGTGATGCCAGTTTCTATGCTCTTGGAGGACTGGGTCAGCTGGTCTGCCCTGGCATTCCAAAGGGAAAGACTCAGTGTTCTTTGTAGAGGGCAGAGCTTCTACCAAGTCAGAGATTGGGAGGTTAGTACCTGGCACACTGTGCCAGCTCACCTGTCTGAAAGGTTCTCTATAATGGCTGGCGTCATGTAAAAGTATTCATTCTTGGTGGCAGCTGACAAACAAGGATCTCAGAAGGGGTGCCCCTCTCCAGAAGTAGAAACACAAATTTGAAGATTAGTCCAGAGGTTTGTCTGTGAGGAAAAGGGTACAAGAGAGTGCTATGGGCTGAAGAACTGAGGTGACATTTATTCTTTCTTGACTGAACTGTGCTGTGGGTGACATTCAGTTGTGCCCACCCCCTCAAGATGGGGAGGAGAATCTGACAGGATCCCAGTTCCAGTCAGTCTGTGCAGTTTGCCTCAGGAAATGGTGGAGTGGGCCATTCTGCCCAAAATAAAGTGTGTTGTGCCCAGTTGGCACCTCAGCTACGCCCAGGTGGGCTCAGAGTCTGGCTGGAGGTTACAGTAAAGAGCATGGAAAAAAACAGAGAAAGGATGTGCTTTGTGGAGGACAGAGTGGATCACTAGAAATCCTCACAGGATTAATTGGCACCGACATGCTGCCAGTCAAGAGACAGTGACATTAGCCATGTGGCTAATGAATAGTGGAATGGGCTACCAAAAGCCCATGTCAGTTCCATTTGGGTTCTGCAGTGGAGAATCCCCCTGAAGTAAATGTACTTTCTCTTGAGGCCAGAAAGATGGGAATAGAGTACCTCACCAGAGTTGTTTACAACTCAGAAGGGTTAAAGAAAAAAATATCATATTTGCAGTTATTGAAAAAATGAACTGTGCCAGCTGGTAAAATCATACCATCATCTGAGCTCAAGAAAATAAAGGATCCTGTTGTGTTTTAAAGTTATTCCCTGTTTGGACATTCTGTTTGTTTTGCTTGCAAGTTGCACTAACCCAACTGAATCCACAGCCTTGCCAGCCCTGCTGTGTGCCAGTGGATGCTTGGAGGTCAATCCCAGTGCTCAGGAGGTCAAGTAAGTGGACTCTGTGTTTCTTAGATGTAGGACCCCTCCCGGGTGAGTGTAATTTCTTCAAACCCTTAGACACACTGGTAGGGGCACCCCTACATATTTTATAAATATTGTGCATCCCCCTTGCATTCCACATCACTGCTATAACAAGACCCAAACCAAAAATCAGCTTTCCCTATTCCTTCCTAAAGTAGCTCAACCTGTCTCCCTGCCTCCTATTTTGAGTATTGAGTGGCACGCAAGTATCAGTTTATGTTGGTGTCCTCAGAGAGCTTCTGATTGTAAGGATTATTTTCTGCAAGCAGTCCTCCAGTGAAGTTCATTTCCATACAGGGAGGAGAATCAACCAAAGTCCCAATGCAAGCAATTATAACACCCAATAAATTATGCCAAAATACTGTCACAACCATTAGTCCTAATAGTGTCTTCCTCTCACCAACCAGGCTCTCATCCGATTGATCCCATATTCAAGCATTCCTGTCTCGACCCAAGCTCACTCCAACTCATTCCCAGCCACTCACTCAGTCTCTCCCACCCGTTCATCTGTAGCCTGCCAGCCCAGCCTTACAAAACAAACTCTGGCCAGAGCCAATAGGGCTGCAAGGAAGGAAGTTGGGGTAAAAATATTGAAAATTATCAAAGTAATGAGCCTGTGTTAGCAAAATGTAATGTAGGCTCATAAATTTGTTGTTTTTGTAATATTTTTACACCAAGGCCCATATACTGAAAAGGGTTTGCGCCATGCACAACAGGGATGCGCCAGCGCAAGTCCGAAAATGTGCCATTGTGCGATATTCAGCGGGAGGCAGATGTGCCCCCCAAATCACAATGCGCAAGAGCACAATGGTAATGAATGCATGCACAACTGAAGGGAAGGAACCATGAATAAATGGCGCAGTGCGATGTTCAACAACATGCGTTATGCGCAACGGGGAGCAAGTGGAAGTTGTGTGATGGTGGAAACGATCCAAAATAAAAAGGAACAAGAGAGAGGCACAAGAACCGCTACAGGGAAGCCACATGTTTGTGAACTGCAGGCAGGCACACAGAAACTGTGAGCAGGACAGGGCAGGAGCAGGACAGAGCACCTGGAACCACCAGGAACAGGGAAGGTGTGGGGAGCCTGTGCCACAGCACAGGACAAAATTGAGAAGTGCCATACAGCACTGAGGGCACAGGCAGTGGGCAGTACGGCCACTACAGGGAGGTGTTCCCGGTGTAGGGGGAGTAGCAGTAAGGACACCGGGGGGAACAGTAAAACAGCTGCCGGGGGGTAACACAAGCCAGGGACATGGCCAGTGCCACCATCCAGATGGAGGCAATAATAAGGGGGGTGAGAAGGCAGGCAGCAGGGGGGCATGGCCGTGGAAGGGCCAGTCGGCGGTATGCCCCCAACAGGCAGTACCAAGCCCGCACCAGCTTCAAGCTTTACACTGATACTGAGATCGTGGGCCGGTACCGCCTGAACTGGGCGATCCTGAGGCAGCTCTGTGAGCTGTGCAGTGATGTGATGCAGGCACCCACACGACGAAGCCATGCTCTGTCAGTGGTGACCAAAGTGACAGCTGTCATGTGCCTGCTCGCCACAGGTACCTTCCAGAGATCAACAGGGGACACGACAGGCATAACCCAGTCGGCTGTGTCACGCTTTCTCATTCAATTCCTCAGCGCACTGCTGCCACATGATGTGGAGTACATCCGTTTCCCCAGCACACCAGTGGAGCGCACAGCAAACATACAGGAGTTCCACAGGGTAGCACGTATGCCTGGCGTGCTCGGAGCAATAGACTGCACCCATGTGGCCTTCCGCATGCCACCTGGCCCGAAGGGCCGCGCCCTCATCGGAAGGGTATGCAAGCATCAACTGCCAGGTGGTATACGATGCCAGGGCACATAATCAATGTCTGTGCCGCGCACCCTGGGAGCACATGATGCCTTCATCTGGCACCAGTCTGCACTGTGCCACACGTTCGAGAGAGGGGACATCCCCACTGGCCACCTAGTGGGTGAGTATGCAAATCACACAAAAAGACATGGAGCTTGGGAGGGGCATAGTCAGAGGTGACATGGTTACTGGCCTAGATGGCCCATGGCAGGGCGACGCTGATCACCAAACTAATGTCCACCCTCTACACACAGGTGGCAGTTGATACCCACTCCGTCCCTGGCTGCTCACACCATACCGGCGGCCCGTGACCCCATCGCAGCAACGCCACAGTGAGGTACATGCCACCACATGCAATGTCATCGAGTGGGTGTTTGGGATGCTGAAGGCATGTTTCCGTTGCCTGGACACGTCTGGCGATGCCCTATAGTACAGCCCCTCAAAGGCCTGCGGGCTATTCCTGGCTTGTTGCATCCTGCACAACATGGCCAACGACTGTGGGATAGCCTTACAGGTCGAAGAGGGTGATAGAGATGGGGATGATGAGGACGCTGGTTAAGATGGTGATGGGCAGCCCCCCCTTGGTCGAAGGGACCCCCGACTGATCCGGATGGCACAGCTGCACCGGGACACCATCACAGAGAAGCACTTCAACTAACCCAGGTAAGTCATGGGGCCATGTGCAACCACCAATGGCAAGGGCACAACCCACAAACATGCATGGACAAACCCTAGGGGTGCATGTCGTTAAGGGAATTGGCCGAGCATGGAATCGCACACGCCATCAGGGATGGGCAAGGTCTAACATGGCACGCGGTCACACACACACACACACACCCCACAAGACATGCACAAGGGGTAGGAGGCACGCCGACCCCAACCGCCACCCCTAGCCACACACACATCCACAGACCACCACACCCAGTGCCCATCATTGTGCGTGTGTCAGACGCTGGGCACCATTGCACAGTGGTGGACAGCACAACGCAGGCATCATCATGCACATGCCACAGCGGACAGCAGCCAGGAGGGTGTGCAGATGGAACGTGCATGTGTGTGTGTGTGTGTGTGTGTGTGTGTGTGTGTGTGCAGGGCTGGGTACCCCACCCGTGCATTGCACGTTGAACAACACACTGCACACAGGGCAGCATCAGACAGTAGTCTTGGTGGGAGACAGGTCAGTAATGCGCCACAGTGCCACAGATGCGTGGGCGGCCCGCCGAGACCTGCCAGCAGTGACAGGCTGACCAATGGCCTCATGGGGTGGCACCGACGGTCCCCAAGGGGTTCCGCTGCATGAACGCGACTGTGCTCGTGCAGGGGTCTGCAGTACACCGAACAAGCCTGTGCAGGTGTGCTCGGGATGCCCACAGCTGAATCCGGTGTCGACAAGGAGGGTGGCGCACAATGCCAGGAACGGGGGGTGGTCACTGCACTGCGCGGTGTCTGCGATGCATGGGCAAATAACTGTGTGCCCACTGTCGCCATGGCAGCTGTGATTGTCTGTGTCAGCCTGTCAATGGCAGCGGTCATATCCTCCCGCATCCAGTCCATCCCAGCCAGGAGCAGACTGGTGTCCCTGCTGCGCCAGTCCTCTGCCTGGCGCAGGGCCACACTGAGTGCATCCACCGCCGTCACAAGCCGCAACTGCTGATTGACTGAATCTTGGAGTATGCGGGTGTGCTCTTCTAAGAGGTCATCTGCCTGATTGGCATGCTGTCCCTCACGGTGTTCACAGCCCTGATGGGCAGCACCCCTTGAGGGTGGGCGCTGCACACCAGGGCCATGCCTGGGCATGTCCACAGGTGGTGCACTGATGCCACCCCCCAACACTGTACCCCCATGGTCATTGGCTGACTGCTGACACTGCCCCACTGGCTGCCGCTCTCCAGGGCTCAACGGTGCTGCTGCAGCAGCCGCAACAGCCCCACTGTCCTAGACACACACCAATGCTGCCCCACTGGTGCAGACAGACACAGGCTGGGACTGTGATGTCATGCAGGCCTCCTCGGCGGCACCACCCACGGCCATGTCTGTGCTGTTACCTGCTGTGTGGCCATCCTGCAGCCCACACGTATCACTCTCCATGAAGTGAGCTCCATCATCATCAGTGATGGATCCGGCACCAGTCCAAGTCTCAGCATGATGGCATCCATGGATGTTGGCACGCTGGGACACAGGCAGAGCCTCCTCTGCACCTGCTCCTCGAACATAAGTCCGGACAGCCAGGCGGGCCCACTGTCACCCTGACCCTCGGACACCTGTGGAGGTGGATGGGCCCTACTCTATGTCCATGGTATCGCCCTCAGTGGACAAGCCCACCACCACTGACCCATGTAGATGCTCAGGAGCTGTAAGGGAACACAGTAGCATTAATGTATCTGCCCTACCCTGTCTCCGCCCCCCTCCCATTGACAGATCAGGACCTACCATGCAGTGACGGGCTACCACCCATCTGGAATCCATCACCTGAAACACCCTCAATGGCATAACGATGCATGCTGCTAGCAACACGCTCTTCTTGTGGGGTCAGGCGTTGCACGGCCGGCTGTCCCCCACCAGTCGCAGCCCGTGCTGCCCTGATGGCAGCCACCTTGTACTTAATCCTCCGCCTGTCCGTGCCCATCTTCTTTCTGTACTCCTGCATGGACTGCTGGTGGCTGCCATGCAGGTTGACAGCACGCACCACCTCTTCCCATGCAGCAGCACGGGCCTGTGGTGTTCCCCGCTGTCCGCTGAGCAGCAGCTCCTGGTCAAGGTAGACCTCAAACAGGGCATCTGTTTTCTGCCTCAGTGAAGTTAGGCCTCCTTTTCCTCCCATGTCTCTGTTCCTCTTCCTCCACCTCACGATCACTCATTCTTGATCCTGTGGGAATGACAGGTGTTACCTGTGACTGTGCAGTCCCATGCATGTCCCACACACCACAGTCCACACTCCCAAACAGCATGCAACTCACCACAATAGACTACAATAACAGACTATGGCCACTGCAGCCCAATGTCACATTTATATAGTGCAACGCATGCAAATGAGGTGAGGCGCAATTTTAAGTGGTTGCTAATGCGATATCTGCGCTATTGAATAGCTGATTAGCTGATTTGCATATGCCGGCTGAATATCCCGCTGTTGCGCTTTGCGCAATTGTGTTGAACGTGCTCAGCAAGGGCGCATTTCTGTGACATGCACAGTGGACACCGAACGGCACATGCCCAGGTTGCTGACGCCGACGCCTGCCGCGCTGCTTATGTGCTGTGCGCGGGAGGCAATGCAGAGCACAGCCACCATTGTGCCAGTGGCACTACTGCACTGTTCATATGTATGGCGCTCTGGTACTGGGGCGCCGTAGGTGCTCTGGGGCCACAGCACAGTAGTCCGCTACAGGAAGTGGCACACAGGCGCCCTACTGCATTACACACAGTAAGTACCAATCGTGCTGTGGTGGTCAAATGCATGAGAGACCCCTGACCCTGTGCCGACCTTTGCCCCTAGGCGCCATGCGTCCGCATGGGTGCACCTCTATCACGCTGTTCGGTGACAGCGCGATGGGGAATGACAGCGCAGTACCACGTAGCATCCGCACGTGGTGAACGTGTGCTACAGAGCGCCATTTTGACACTGAAACAGTACAGGATGGCATGGAGACAGGCACCCATCTGGAGCCAAATGGAACTGGCCAGTCTGGCTCAGTTAGTGGAGCCCCATGCTGCTGCCCTATTTGGGGAGGCACCCCGGACAGGGCCAGGAGTGCGGTGCGGGAGGAGGTGGCAATGACCCTGGAAGAGGCCACTGGCATGGAGAGGACAGCGGAGCAGTGCAGGCACCGCAATGGTGACCTGCAGCGCTGGGACCCGGAAAGGCTTGCCCGCCAGCGGGCACGTGCCAGGAGGGGCACAGTGCCACGGTCAGGTAGGTGCCCCATCCATATGGGTATCACGGTGGCATGTGTCCAGCACATGGGGGGGCCGTCCAGTGTGGGCCGTGGTGGTGGTATCGGGGTGGGGGGAGGATGGGTATGGCTGTATGGGATTGCACACACACGGGGGCAGGGGGACTTTGCTACCGGATTGTACTGGTGTTCTTCTCTCTATGTTTGCACCCTAGGCCCAGAGGAGTGCCAGCATGCAAGGGAGAGGAGGCTGCGCCGTGAGCAACAGCAGGTCGAGAGGGCGGCCGGACCAGACAGGCGCAGGGACCAGCCTGATGATGGTGAGTGCCTTACATCCATGAATACTTTTGCATGCTGTGTAACAGGGCGGGCAGCGGGGCATGGCCATCATCCATTGACACCACTGCCATGCACGCAACTTAGTGCAGTCAGCAATGTCCAGTGGCACTGCATGTCTGGGAGTGCGTCAATGGGTCCATGCATGCACTGGGTACATGGCTGTGCCACTGCCTTCACACCGCATAGCCATGTCACTGAACAGCCACGGCGGTGCTGTGCAGGACTTGGCCGGTGGGTGTGTGCAGCAGTCCGCATGGCTGTGTGTGTCTGGGTGGGCAGGTCTTGTGGACACGATCACTATGGGTGGTCACACACCATCACAGAGGCATGTCCCATGGCCGTATGCCATGCACAGTGGGTGGGCTGCATGGGGCTGTGCATTCACACCTATTGACTCTGCTCCCTTGTCCTAGGTGGATGGCAGCTGCAGGCTATCAGAGAGGCACTGTGGGAGATCTTTCAAGTTGCCAGGGCCTCACTGGAGATCCTTGAAAGGATAGACAGGCTGAGAGTAAGACGGTGGCATGGCTGGAGGAAGCAGCCAGAGCGGGGAGCGGGGCTCCCGCTGAGCTTACTACTGCCCCTGATGTCCTCTACCCACCTGGACCCACCCTCACACCCTTCCTTCCCTCCCTCTACCATTTGTTCACCCCTGCCCCTTACCCACCCCCACCTTGTTTGTGTCCCTCCCCCCAACCTTTTGTAAATATGTATATAGTTTTGTTTGCTTTTGTACAATACATTTGCTTTGATATGCCTACTGTGGTGGTCTCTGATTTGCAGCAGGCTATAGGTGCTCAGCTGCAGTGGTGTGCATGGCGTCAGGGGTGGTGCAGTCATGTGTGCGTGTGTGTGTGTGTACGTGGGGAAGTGACTATGGTCAAGGCCCCTAGAATTCTGCGGCCGCAGAATTTTGTGCAGAACTTTCAATCTACCGCAGAACTTCTGCAGTGCTGCAGAATTCACTGTTCTTGGTGATTTTTTATTAATATTTCTGTTTATTCATAGAATCTGGTTCCCTTCCCCTCTTTTTTATATCCGAAATCCCTTATGCTCAGAATGTGATGTTATCATTGCTATGACATCATAAATTAGCTAATGAAATTGCTGCATTCTGCAAGAGAAATGAACAGTCACTTATCTGCCACAGCTCCCACTGCCAGAGGCGGTGGCACAGCACATCAGGCATGGTGATATTTGCTCAACCTACACTACAGCCTAATACAATTTTCAGTCTTACATTATTGCACTAGGGCCAACTTAAACAAAACCTCGTCAATAGCATGGACCTGTTAAGTCCAAACCTTACTTTGTACAAACTTATTTGTGCCTTTAAGGTATAGAGATGCCATCTGAAATGAATAACTGGTAAAATGAATTTACCTGTCATTTTTAAGAAAAATAAAGTAATTTTGCCCAGAAAAGTGGAATATAATAATGTGCAGACCTGCTGAAAGAACAAACCTGTTAAATAAATAATTGCGCTGTACACATTTTTGCCAGGGTTATTGATTACAAATTGCCACTGGTTGACAGAGTCAGCCAAAAGTTACGGAGATATGTGTTCAGGGCCAGCGGGTAGCATGTTGTGTTTCCGTGTCGGCAACTCAGTTTCAGAGATTAGTCTGGGAGCTGGCTGGGCAGCACAAGGATTGGGGAAACACATCACTGCTCTGAGCCTGGGAAGGTATGATGCAGTGTTCTGTCATACGGTGGACAAATTGTGATGGGTTGGAGAGCTCTATCTCACAATCGATTCACATACATGTCATGGCCTGATGGCATTATGTAATGTGTCAGGGGAAGCAGGTTGGCATAAAAAAATGAGTTTTGCAATAACTCCTCTATTCTGTTTATTCCATTTCCAATGGGACCCGTATGAATGAGGATGCAATTTCATGGAAACAAAATATATATATATATATATATATATATACACATATACATACATATACACACACACATATACATACATACACACACACACACACATATATATATATATATATATATATATATAGACACACACACACAGTATCTCTCTCGCTCTCTCATTACACACACACACACGTGTATGTTACAGATTGCATATAAATATATGTGATATACAGTGGGGACATCGTGAGTGGTGTAGAAAGCACATATAAATATATAAGTGATACACAGTGGAGACCTCATTAGTGGTATAGATACCATTCATATAGAAATACCTTATTTATCACATAAAGTCCCCTCTGCATATTTCATTTGTGCAATAGGCTAGGACCTTAAGAAGAGAGAGATATTTGTTTTGCTTTTTTAGGCATAAAATGATTTCTATAAGTTTTGTTATTTTTTGAACTAGTGTTACTGTGTTTTCCCCCATCCTGATTGCTATAACCACTGCCATGAAAGTGAAGTCAGAATGACAAGCAGACACTGTGATATGATAGTTTGTTAGTGCCGCAGAACTTCCTCAGAAATTACAAACCACCACCGCAGAAGTTCTGTGGCAAACAGTAGTCTTGCCGCAGAACTTGGTCCCACTGTGCCGCAGAAAAGTAGGGGCCTTGACTATGGTGTGGGAGTAGCTATCAGTCACTGTCTGTGGTGTGTGTGTTGTTCCCTGTGCACTGGATGACTGTATGCAGTGGTCCACGGTGCATGCTCTGTGTCCATGGCGCACCTGTCAGACTGTCCATGGCCTGTGCAGCTGACACCCTTGCATGTCTGTGACCGGCACGGTCCACTGGCATGTCAGTGGTGGCTGTCCATGCTGGACAGCCACTGTACCCTGCACAATGCCGGGCTGCCTCCTATCACTGGTGTGGTGCATGTCTGCCTCGGTGACACTGTGGCCTCCACTGTTGTTATCCCACCTCCATGCTGTCGCTTGTGTGTGTGTCGCAGGGGATGTGCACCACTGTCTGTCACTTGTGCTCCGGGCGCATGCTGGTGGCGTACAGCTCCATGGTGCCTGCGCAGGGTGGCTGGCACTCCTGTGCCATGGAGGGGTGCTGGCCATGTGTACATGTTTCCGGGGGCTTGGTTGCCCTGCTACTGTGTCCCTCTGTTGGTGTGCCCTTGGGTATGGGTGGGTGTTTGTCCATGCACTGTGGTGCATCCTGTGTGGTGCATGCTTCCATGCACCACTGTGGGTGTCTGCGCTGGCTGTTGTGGCCAGTGCTGGGTCGGGGTGTGTCCTTGGGAGGGTGTGCAGGGTGATGTACCACTGGTGGTGGGGTCCGGGGCATGCCCTGTCATGTGTGGGGTGCCTCGTGTGTCGACGCATGATCGTTCTCTCAGCTGTACCTCGGGAGGGACGTGCGTGGTGGCACTGTGTATGCAGTCGTTGCATCGCTGTGTGCTGCCACCCGCTGACGGGTGCTCATGGTGGGGCTGCCTTGCATGGTTCTGTGGTGCACAGGGTTGCATTGTCACAGTGGGGGTGGTGGCATGCCTGGGGTGTACTGCACTGGTGGATGCTGCTCCTGGGCAGGATGTCTGGGGATCATGGTGCAGGGTGTGCTCTGCACTAGTGGGATGGTGTGGCACGGGGTGGTCGGCCCTCCTTGTGCGCCGGTCACAGCTTGCCAGGGGGTGTGCTGGGGCACCATGCCCCGGCTGTGGGTTTGTTGCTGGTATCCATGGGCCAGTAGTTATTCCAGCTGTCCACCGGTTGTGCAGTGCATGGGGTGTGGGGGGGCGATATCTGTTCTGCTGTGTGCTCCTCTGCCCATCTGTGGCATGGGTGGTGGGCCCCTGCATCCTGTCCCTGTGCATCCCTGGTTGTGCTGTTGCACTGCTGCCCTGCTCCACTGAGCATCCCTGGTTGCACTATGGCGCATCTGAACTGCTCTACTGAGCATCCCTGGTTGCGCTATGGCGCATCTGGACTGCTCAACTGCACATCCCTGGTTGTGCTATGGTACAGGTGGTGCGATATTCAGTCATGTGCCACAGACGCATCTTGACCTGCGCAGTTTTTGAATGTGGCGCTTCTTGCACATGGGCGCAGTGGACTTGCGTTTGCTCCTGCTGTTGCGCACTTTTTGGGCGCAGTTTGAATATCTGGGCCCAAATGTTCAACATGGCCTTGTTATGACCCTGCCTCATAAAGAAGGGCAGGGGAACTGTTCAGCTCCTGCCTGAAAGGTGATTTTGCGCGGGAACTGCGAAATGAACCTTCAGGATGCAAAAACACATTTTGGGCAAGAGTTGAAAAGTGACAGCTGTCACATTCATGAGGTGCTGTAAAGAAATGGCTATGTTGAACATTTGGGGTAAAATATTGAATATTACCAAACTTACAAGCCTACGTTTGCAAAATTCAACATAGCCTCATACTATGGGGTTGGTTAGAGGACAGAGGATAGGCTCTTTGTGCACCGGTGACAAGTAGGGAAGGGGGGAGATGGGCAGACGGGATAGGCCAGGATGGTCCTTTTCTGCTGACACATTACTATAATACTATGATATTTTTTTTAGTATTTTTACACCAGATTTAGAACATAGCATGCTTATGACCTCACCTCATGAACAATGGCAGAGAAAATTTTCAACTCCTGCCCGAAAGGTGATTTTGCGCTAGGACCATGAAATCACCTTTCAGGATGTACAGAAACATTTTGGCCAGGATTTGAAAAATGACAGCTGTCGCATTCATGAGGTGCTACAAAGATATGGCTATGTTGTAAATTTGGAGTAAAAATATTTAAATTACCAAAGTTACGAGCCTGCATTTGAAAAATTCAATGTAGGCTAATAACTTTGTTGTTTTTTAATATTTGTACACCATATTTTCAACATAGTCATCTTATGACTCCACCTCATGAACAATGGTGGAGAAAATGTTCAACTCCTGCTCGAAAGGTGAGTTTGTGCAACAAGCTTTGTGTGATAAACTGTACTTGAGCATTTAAAATGAAAATATTAGTTGTTTCAGGAGGACAGTAGTAATTCACCCACATGGGTAGCAATAGAAAGAAATGCCCTGCAAGGTAATGATTTCACAGGGTTCTTGGGTAGACATCTCCCACCCAAATCTCGACAGTGGCTGACAGTAAAAGCTGCCCACGGGGTCTGGCAACAGTTAGGGTCTATCCCCAAAACTTGTCTGAACCCAGGGAAATATCTCAATCTCTGGAATAATACCTGTTGGATGATTGACCAGAAACCCTTTCTCTGGGAGGGATGGAGAGCAAAGCAAATCAATAGGCTTAAAGACATCCTAATGGGGAATGGCTATGCCCTAGATAGCTTTTCCTCCCTACAAGACAGGTACAAAATAGAGAGGAGAGACTTCTGGAGATATCTACAGATGAGACATGTTTACTCAAATTGGGTTAAAGGGGGCTGTCCACGTATTAGGTGTCAAACCACGGGCCAGGCTACTGACAAGAAACTCCCGTTAAATAGGTGGTTACAAACAAATAAGGGTCTAGCTGGCCTGATCTATACGTTTATGAGGGAGAATCAACCTGACCCCTCTCTGCCAACCAAGGAGAAATGGCAATGGATGATAGGTACCCCTGTCACAGAGGGAGAATGGCAATGTAGCTGGATAGTGGCAAAAAAGGCATGTGGGGATCCCTGAAGCTTCTTTATTCAGAACAAAGTACAACACCTATGGTACCATACTCCTGCACTGTTAAAAAAAATGGGTTTAATAAATGAGGATGTATGTTGGAGATGTGATGACAAAGGGGCAGACTTACTACATGTATTATGGCATTGTGGCTCCATTTGTTCCTTCTGGTCAGAAGTGATCACACGCTGCTCCCTTATCTTACACTATCAGATCCCAAATTCGCCAATGTTCTGGATCCTGGGAATTCCCCCTACTGACTTCGGGCTACCAAGCCAACAAACCTTATGGCTGTTGCAGGCATCGCTGGAAGCCAAGAGACTCCTACTGTGCAAATGGTGGACTAAGGAGATCCCCTCCCTCCAGGACTGGCTTGTAGCCATAGCAACGCTGGCTAACTACTCCAGACTAACTCACATTGCCAACGACTCCCAGCAAGTGTATCTCGACAGATGGGACCCCCTTTATGCACTATGTCCAGGGTTCAACAAGCTCCCGTTGCTCACCTAAGTAAGGACATGTTTAAACCACCTGGAGGAAACTCACCTGGATGAAGATTACGCAAAACCTACCCCCTCGGAGCAAATAGTTCTGACACCCCCTTCTTCTCCCACCCTTTCACACATTAACAGTCTCCCACAGTTCTCCACCTCCCCAGAACTACTTCTGTGCATTCTAATGTATCCATAAAAATTCCACAACCATACTGTAAGTTTTGGTTATGAATTCCATCTAATTGATTGTGACATGCTGTAAGCCTTTTGAAATGTTGTGTATGCATTCATTTATGTTTCTCTTGTGATGTTTGTCTCTATAATTTAATAAAGAATTTAACTGCAAAAAAAAAATGAAAATATTAAGTACTAAAACTCATGAAATGTATTACCACAAAATAAGCTTGTGTGTTACTAATGAATTTTTGTAAATCATTGGATAATTAGTAGCAGAGGTTTTTTTGAGCTTTATGTACACATTTTGAGCACTGTCACTTTAATTAATTCTGTATAAAGGTGTTCACATTTGGTAATTCCTTAAATCTGCCCCTAAGGAAGATCCACTTGAGGGCTGAAGTACAGGGCTTGGTTCTCTGAGGCACACTGCTAGAATAAACCTACACTTGTGCACATTTTTCACAAAAACTGAGCACTGAGCCTTCTTCATTGTGTTTGATTTCATAGAACGACTGCGAAATCACCTTTCAGGACAGATTTACAGTACTTAACATTACTTGCATTATTCATGAGTAGGTGGAGTCCCAAAAAAGATACATTGAAAATTTTGGGCAAAAATATTGAAAAATGGCCGAGTTATGCTACTAAGTTCAAAATCCCATTGAAATACATTGAACATATACCTGATTTCCACAGTTCGCAGTCCAGCGAGGATTACAGTGTTGGACCCGTGATGGGTAAGTAAGGGCATGGGGGAGGTGGATTGCTGAATGGGAGGGTCGGTGGGGGGTAAGGAATGGCCACAAAAGACATCAATGGACAGTTGTTTTTTTTTACAGATGGAAAAAATAAACAGGAAACAGGATTCCTGAACGCAGCATTGAGGAGTTGGGCACTCCCAGTGTCACTGTTGTGTTTTTGGAGGGGTGTGGGGTGAGAAAAAAAAAAATATATATATATATATAAATTTACAAAAGGTCCAATGGACACTGGGGGACTGGACACCCCCGTGTGAATGTTAGGTTAGGATCGTGAGTTGTGACACTGGAGGATTGGGCACCCCCAGTGTCATTGTTATGCTTCTAGGTGTGGGGTGGTGGGTGCTGAGGGAGGGGTTGGGTGGGGGTATACATAATAAAAAACAATTGGCGAACATAACACTGGGGGAGTGGGCACCCTCAGTGTCACTGTTATGTTTCGGGGGGGTCAGGAGGGTCGGGTGGAGGGATATGCATAATTTTAAAGAAAAAAAAAAATGGTGGTCACGGCAGAGTGCAGCACACTCCGCCATGACAAAAATAGCCACCGCACTACAATACGCATGCGCTAGTGCTAGCGCCTGTGCAGTACAGTGCGGTGGTTATCTTGGAAACAGCGGAGTGTTCCACCATGACTTTTTTTCTTTAAAATTAGGAATATGGCCCCCCACCTGACCCTCCCTCTCAGCACCCATCACCCCACACACCCCTCCTGAAATATAACAGTGACACTGGGGGTGCCCAGTGCCCCAGTCCCCCAATCAGGATGGTTCGATTTTTTTTTTGCAATTTAAAAATAGTGCAGTGCAACCGGAGTGCTCCACAGATGCGGAGGCGACTGTGTTGTCTCTCCAACATGTCATTCACAAGGAATGCAGGAGTCCCTTTTTCATAGCAAGAGGTCTGCAGAGCTCTGCCCACTACAGCCCTAAAAATGTGGCCACCCAATGAAAAAAACTAAAAAGTACCCTGCCTGAGGCAGGCACACATGCACGCACCATGTCACCAGTAAATGAAGATTGGCTGACACCATCATGGGTGGCTGCTGGCTGGCTGTGTCTAACAGTAAATAATAACAAATTAAAAGTTTTTCTTTTGTTTCCCTCCATTTTTTTCTGTTTGTTAAGTGAGGGGGGGCAGTATTGGTCGCTACATTAACTGCTAAGGTATCATGTAATAACAGCAAGGTTTTAATAGTGGCCACATTTGGGTGACTCAATTTGAGCACCGCCAATTATAGCGAGCAGCGAATAATGGTGATTAGGTGATATGGGAGACAGTGGGTATGCTAGGATACCCCACTATCAATGTGTGCCATGGTGTTTGAATAATAGAGATGGGGGGGGTGGGCACAGCCCGGCATGATACAGCTACAGCTACAGTTCTGAATGGGATACAGCAGGAGTACACCAGCTGTAGTGAAGATTTTCCTATTCGGTATTGCAAAAAACTCAGTTGTTCCTCCTAAGGCTTGACAGATGTCAATCCCTTTGATACAGAAGCAATGGGGGCTTGGGTTTAGATATATGTTGAGTTGCTTGCAGGGGTTCCATGTCATTAAAGCTGTTTTGTGCATCGCCGCAATGTGGTAGCACTGTTTTTGCAGTTGCTTATATGCATTCGCTATTTTGATGTTCGCTGAAAAAACCTCGCTATAATGACATGGAACCTACTGCCAACCTGACTGCAGTTCTCAGGCTTTGTATATAAACCCAGATCCCCTGAGTGAAAAAGTGACAAGCAAGCACGTAACCACTATGCGGTCAGGAAAGAATTTATTTTAATGCAGTTCTTCGACGTAGGTTTCTTGAGAGACACCATACACATTTTTTTCTTCCACCAACACCTTTGGTATTCCACTGATCTGTCTCACAGCACAATATCACAAAGGAGCGTTTGCTCTCGTTCCACCAACAAGGTTCCCATACAGTAACCAGAGAATGTGAAGTCAACAAAATGATTGTTTCAAATAGGTGACCAACACTGCAAAGGCCATTTAGTCTTCAGCAAAAAAAAAAACAGTTTATTAATAGCAATGTTAACTGAGCTTGACAGAGTCTCAGCATTTTATATTCATCTTAGATTTTTTTAAATATTTGCCTACCTCATTTATTTCAGTTTCCATCTGTCTTGTTTGTTTTAGATTACGCCTAACTGCCAGGGGTTAGTGTATGAGGACCCATGTTGTGTTATTTTCCACACTACTTTTAAGTTTTATATTCATAGTATATACAGTATTGTAAAATGTATTTATTTGATAATTGGAAGGCTTCTGCCTTTATTTCAGTGGGGGGGGGATAGCTCCTTCCCCATCCTCTTCGTAATCACACTGCTTTGTTCCCTCTGCTTAGCGAGTCGAACTCGCTCCTCAGCAGCACGGCTGGTTAGGCTCCCCCCCCCGTGGCAGTTTTGTTTGTCCTGCTCTTCCCCTTGTCTCTGCCTCTGGTACATTGCCTGCTTCATTTGCTCCCCTCCCTTCTCCATGTCATGCCTTGCTCCTCTCTTTTGCTCCTCTACCTTGCTCTGTCCTCCTCTGTTCCTTTCTTGGGCTTTCCTCCTCCACCAGCCACGCCATCAGTGCCTCTGTTCGGCTTCGCTGCATCATTCCTGCTTGCGGCATGCTACCACTGCTCTGGCTCCACATCTAGAACTGCCTGCATTGTCTCAGCTTATGTGTTCCTTCTCTGTCTATCTCCCCTGACTGGATCAGAGACTGCTCGGCTGCGATAGCCAGAGCTGTGTGGCCTGCTGGGATGACTTTCCTGACTGTGGACTCTGGCTGGTGAGCTGAGACACTGCTGTTCTTCCTGGCACTTCTGCCTCCTGGGCATCTCAGCTCTGAACCGTTCCGTACCGGCTGGTCACTGGCCTGCTGCTTCGTCCACTTTCCTGGCTCCATGCCAGGCCGCTGTTAGCACCACACCGGGCTGGTGCTGCCTTCTCTGTCTTTTTTGCTGCTTGTTCATTCCTCCATCTACTTGGCATCCTGCCCTGAGCTTGATCACTGCTCAGGCCTTCCCTGGGTCATCTACCCTCTCTGCTTCCTTTTGGGGATCAACCTCGGTCAGCTAGGCCTAGCAGCATAACCTGTTCACCACTGCCACCCGCACACAGGGCTGCATTCTCATCTACTGTGATACCAGCATTTCTGAAACTGTTGCACTTTCATGAAGAACTTGGGAGAACAAGGCACTTCGAGACCTACAACAGACTCTTGTTTTGTACTGCAGAATGCTCTGGAGGATACGCCACCATCCTGGATACGATTTGCTCCTCAGCACACCTACGTGGAGGGGCCTGCTTGTCCGGCATCCTTCGCACTATCCAGCTCAACATTTTTGCCACTACTCCACTCCTATTGCACCTAAGGACATTGTTATCTGCTCTTAGTTAATGGATCTGCCCTTCTGAGCTCAGCCCTACCTAGTTGGCAGACCATGACAGGATCCTGCCATTCCTGCTTCGCCCTGCACAGAGGCCTGGCTGTTTATCCGCTTCGCCCGCAAAAAAAAAAAGTGAGGCCTGGCTGCATGCTCATTGCATTCTTGCTTCACCCACAAGGGGCCTAGCTACCTGCTCAACGTCTTCCTGCTGCGACCCACAAGGGGGCCTGGAGGTTTATCTCGCTTCGCCCCGCAACGGGGGCTTGGCTGCCTGCTCAATACATTCCTGCTTTGCCCCATAAGGGGGCCTAGCTGCTTGCTCAACCCATCCTGCTTCGCCCCGTAAAAAGGGGGCCTGGCTACCTGCTCAACATATTCCTGCTTCACTCTGAAAAGAGGCCTGGAGGTTGTCTCCACTTCGACCCGCACAAGGGGCCTGGCTGCTTGCTTACTGCTTTCCATTAGGGGGCCTGACTGTTTGCTTACTGTACTCCTGTATCTTTCAGAATGGGCTCCTCCTTCATCACACTCAAGGATCGACCATCAACCAGTTCGCCATTCTCACCCCTTCTAGATATGGATGCGGACCACGTGGGGTCCAGACATACTCTCTCTCTCTTCACCCCACAAGGGGGCCTGGCTACTCGTGCAGACGTTGCATTTCCTGTCCTCTCTGCAACCCATGTGGTGGTCTCGCCTTCTGTACTGTACCTATGTAATGGCAGACTCCATGGGATCCCACCATTGTCTCCTACTCCACCCCACAACAGAGCTTGGCTGCTTGCTCTACTACTGCATTCCCTATCACTTTGGCCAACCTGCGTGGGGGTCTTACCTTCTCTACTGGACTTTACTGACTAGAAGACCACGTGGGGTCCCATGTCTCTTGCTTCACCCCTCATAAAGGAGCCTGGCTGCCTGTTTACCTACATTCCATATTACATTGGCCGACCCACATGGGGTCTCGCCTTCTGTACTGGAGCTTATGGACTAGCAGTGACATGGGGTCCCTCTATGACTCTGGCTCACCTCTCATGGAGGCCAGGATGCTTACTCAACCACATTCCATCTCACCTTGGCCGACCCATGTGGCGGTCTTGCCTTCTCCCTGGACCTTATATACTAGTGAACCATGTGGGGTCTCAACGATCTATGCTTCACCCCGCATGGGGTGCCTGGCAACTTACTTCATCACATACCATCCCACATGTGGAGTCTTGCTTCCTCTGGGAATTTGCATGCCAGACCACTTGGGGTCCCGTCTTCATCTCCTGCTTTGCCCCAATAACGGGGCCTGGCTGCTTGTTCAAAAGCATTTTCTCTCATCTCAGCAGACCCACGTGGGGGTCTTGCCTTTGACCCAGATGCTGAGACTCGTACTACTGCTTGATCTTCTATCGCTACATACACTGGAATTCAATCGAGGTCCCAAGCTACAGTTAGCCACTACTGAGGACAGCTTTTAACTCTGGACATTCAGCTGTTCTAACTCAGCTCTGCTCCTCTTCATCCAATTCCTGTTCAGGTTCAATCGATCATTATTGTGAAGCTCATCTTGAATTCCAAGACCTTCGGATACTTCCTTTCCAGTCAAGCGGGGCTCTTTTCACCCATGTCATCAGCATCCACATCATCGCTCCTCCAGATATGACTTATTGACCAGCCGTTAGCCGAGCTACATATGTTCATTCCGTGCCTTCTTCTCCTATATATATTATGAACTTGACTAACCTACTATATATACTCGCTCATAAGTTAGTTTTTTGGAAATTTTTGAACCATGGTTAATAAGGAGTACTGACTTATGAGTGAGTACTCGCGCTGAAAAAAAAAATTGCTTGCTAACAATGCATCAAGGCGTGTAATTAGAAAATGTTGTGCACACCCGATTTCACGCGGAGGATAACTGACTTGCGCTGAAGACTGTTAGCACCTTTGCTGGTGCGTAACGACCTGTCATTACCTGCCTTTGCAGTTTGTGATTAAATAGTTAAATAATGAAATGATTAGTGTTAAATAGGTAACTCAGTGATTAATGTTAAACCATGTTCAAACTCCTGTTCGTGTCAGCTCAGAATGCCCTCAATCAAACAAAAACGGAATTCCTATACTGCTGATTTTAAACTTCGCATTGTACAATACGCAGAAACACATACAAATGCCACCGCTGAAAGAGAGTTTCATGTAAATGAAAAATTAATAAGGGATTGGCGAAAAAGAAAAACTGAGCTTCAGTCAGTGGACAAAAATATGAAGAGGATGAAGATCAGCACCTCACTTGTTGCAGTAATGGAGTCCGAGCTCAGTGAATGAGTGCTAGAACTTAGACAGCAGGGGTACATAGTAAACCGCATGTCTATTCAATTAAAGGCTTTAACAATATCGAATAATTTAGGTCTCCAGGGCAACAACACCGGTCAATTTCTTGCTTCTGCTGGGTGGTGTACTAGGTTTATGCAGCGCCATGGTTTATCTTTGAGGCAGAGAACACACATCACGTGAAAGCTGCCAGCTGATGTGAATAAAAAAAGTGGACAGTTTCCACTGCTTTGTTTTGAATGAGAGAGAAAAAAGCACAATTATCACCCCATTTCAACTGTGTGCACTTGCAATGTGCTACATTAACCCCCCCCGACTTATATGCGGGTCAAAGAAAAAAACGAAAAATTACATCTCAAATCATACCCCCTGACTTATATGCGGACCGACTTATGTGCAAGTATATACGGTACCTCATGTTCTTCATCTTTACATGATGGACTCTTCCTTCACCAGTACTTCATCTTCTAGAACTATTCTGCATGCCACTGAACTAAGGATATGCCTCTTCTACCTACACCTTGGATCTAGTTCTATTCTGACCAGTCAGTACTGAGCCTAACTTTGAGTTGCTTCCAGATATCCCGACAGCTGCTGTCCCATCATCACGGACTACATGAACATCCATGAAGATGTTTTTGCCAAGACCGTCTAAATTCTACCTGACTATTTCTTGCTCTGCTCAGTGCATTCGTGCTTCGCCCTACAAGGGGCCAGACATATCTCAGTTTCACCCTGTGAAGGGCCTGGCTGCTTGCTTAACGCATTCCTACTTTGCCCCGCGTCGGGGCCTGGCTGCTTATCTCAGTTTCACCCTGCAAAGGGGCCTGACTGCCTGCTCTACGCTTTCCTGCTTCACCTCAAAACAAGAGGGCCTAGCTGCCGCCCAACATGTTCTAACCATTTTGGCTGATCCATAGGAGGCCATGCCTCCTACACCTGGACACTACACACTGGCGGACCACGTGGGGTCCTGCCTTCCTCATGCTGCCCAATGGGGGGGCTGTGCTCTTGCTTAACGCTCGCACCTTCTCATGGAAGACCATCATGGACTTCCACTATCGACCTCATGGGTATGGCCGACCACTGTGAAGGTCTCGCCTCTTTTTCTGTAATCTTTGTGTAACCCCTGGGTGGCGTCACCCCCCAGTGTTACACCCCTGCCTACTACCCTGGACATAGGCTAAGGGGTTTGGGTTCGCTAGCTAATAAAATTTTTTTAAAACCTTTGCGCAGTGCCTCCACTCAGGGTGCTTTACGTGGTTGAGATGGTGCTGGGTGTCACCCCCTGAGCAGCTACACCACCCACGGTGACCAGTTACCTTCCCCAGACATGCCCCAATACACAGTTCTCCACATTTCAACATTTTGAATTAAAGGCTCTCTCTAATAATATGCTCACACAGGATTTCAAACAACAAGAAGATATTTATTTCGGGGGTAATAAAGGAGCTAGGAAAGGGAAACAGCAGGAGTATAGGTTATCGTACTGTATTTACACATGTACAGAGATCATTTTGGGTTTTGCTGGTGAACCCTCCAGCTGGGTGGCTACATATTAACAGGCAGACATAAATCACATTTTACCATTCAACTTAAGACATCCAGCTCCCTGACTATCTAGCTGCTGAAAAATCAGATGTTAAACATAATTATTAATAATATCCACACTAGTACCAGTCCCAGATACAGCAGAAACCCTGCAATCTCATACCATACTGGTTAAACAGATACCATAGACCAAGATGTTGCAGGCCTGATGGAGTTGCAGCTGGTCGAGGTGGCTGGCTATTAATTTGAGGGTGGGGGCAACTTGGAACCAGATTTTTGTAAAGCAGCAAATTACTAGTTACACCCGCAGCAGGGATTGCCCTGCACTTTAGCAGACAAAGCAGGGATTGCCCTGCACTTGCAGACAAATCAGGGATTGCCCTGCACTTGCAGACTTCCGGACATTCCAGAACAAACTATGTGGATCTTACATCCAGATCATTCAGCACAATACTTGAAAGTCCCATCCAAAGCAATAAGGGTGATGCTTCTGTCAAGCACCCTAAACGCAGTTTAAACACAGTCACATCCAGTACTTTATATACCAAAAGGCATCCATCCAGAGTAAGTTAACAGCGATACTTTCATCAAGCATCCATACTTTAGTCACAGGCAGTCACATCCAGTACATTCTATATACCAAGAATATTATCTACAAGCGAGTCCTATCCAGTATGCTTCATTATTTAACACTTATACCAAGCGCTTTTAGACAATATTCAGTGCAGACACAGGTACATTCTCTTTACGGTATCTTAGACATTAATATGCTCTAGGGCCTCTGTCTCATGAAGTGGCAGCGTCTTGGCAGACAGCTCCATGATGGCAGGACTCTAACCCATAGCTACACATTTATATGATTCACTAAGCCCAGCATCTTGCTGCACCTGCAACTTAGCCATTTGGGCCACAGACAAGATGCATCCATTACTTGAACTAGGCAGTCTCTTATGGGGTTAGTAGCCCAGACGGATGACTTCAATACTTCACACTTAACAGCACACATTTCTTAATGGGGCATGGAGCCCCCAAGATTACTTGCTTAGCTTCTCCCTTGCAACTGGGGGTACGAGGGTACTCACTCAGGTGCTCCACAGGTTTCATCCGCAATCGAAGGCATCCTGAAGACTTCTTCAGCTCTCTCACCGCTAAGGTACTTGGTCAGCGCTCTCACCACTGCATGATGTGCATGATGTCATCTGGTCTGGTCAGCACTCTCACCGCTGCTGGACATCTGATTCTTCAGTCCACATCTTTCCCCAACATGGGAGGGAAGGCTAGCCTCTGGAGGACAGTACTGCCAACCTTCAGACTAGCTGTTGCAGAAAGCACAATTGCTGTAATTAGTTAACTGTTAACTGAAGAAAATAACAAATGCCCTCTGAAGACTGAAAGGGCTTGAATTAAAGTGGCCCAGGCCTGATGGCATGGCTGGAGCCTGAGCCCCTCCCCCATGGGGGTCTCCCAGGAGGCTGGAGCCTGCTCTGCTGCTCTCTCTCCAAATCTCCAGACAACCTGGCAACATTGTCTCTTTATTGAGCTCCTAGCTTGACTCTTGATTGGTAGCAGGGATGGGGTGACATGTCTCCAAGTTGCTGAAGGACCTGTCAATCAGAACACTCGAGGCACAATTGGGTTGTGGAATTTGTGCCTAAAATAATGTCCCTGTAAGCCCCCATAAGCACTTGGGTGCTTACCCATAAGATGCAGTGAATGTCCCACAAGTCCTGGCTTTCTATTGCTGCAATTCCAATCGGCTGTACTGCTGGCAATGGCTGCTTAACCCACTGTCCCTTATAGCAGATTAGATACAGTCCTGAATAATGTCCTGGTGCAGCCAGAAAGAAGTAATTATTTGCCCCACAGTTCTATAGCTTAAAGGCTGTACTTGCAGTCGCTGCACAGATGAAAAACATGGCTCTTTTACTTTTCCTGTCGCTACTGCACTTATGCAAGCTCCCCTTGCAGCAGCTGACAGACAGAGTCCCAGATACTGGAATTGCCAGGGAAACAGTACTCATTTTAACTTTAAACACTTTTCCCCACATGCACAGTATATTCCCAACAAGCAGCAACAGTTCCATTATGTAAAACATTTTAATTCTTTACTTTTCGGCTGGAGCTGAACATAGGTACCCTGGAGGCAGCCAGATACACTGTTATGCATTATTCAGATGACCGGGGCCCTGCACAGGCATACTCAAATGAGCCCCGGTCAGAACTCCTTTAATTTCCATCTGAGCGGTACCCCAGCAGGCTGTCCGTGGTCACCGGGTCCCAAATAGGTGGAAGAGATCCCGGGACCCATGGCACAGTCCTCGAGGTGACCGCAAAACAAGCGGCTCCACATCAAAGCGCTTAGCGCAACATGGCTCCTGCTGCCCTGGGAGGCATTTTTGCAGCGGAGTCATGCCTTGTAAGCAGTTTAAGCCCCAAGGGCTGACTTTTCATTTCACTGCAAGCTGTGGCACACATGAGGGCAAACAGGACCAGGGAAGCCAGAAAAATTAGAGGCAAAGTCAGAAGAAGCCAGAGAGACAGCGGGAGAAGAACAGAACAAACAGGGCTAAGGTAAACCCAGACTGGCATTTCTAGGAACCCCCATTTGCAAGGGGGTTACATTTGCACTGATGGGCCTAGTAGCCCCAACGTAGTTCAGCCAGGTCTCTCCTTCTCTACAGGAATCTATGTGCTGTTGGACCACATGGGGCCCACCATCATCCTACTTTGCCCACATGGGAGCCTAGCTGCTTGCTGTACCACATTCCATTGTCATCCTAGGCCAACTATGTGGGATCTCACCTTCTCTGCTGCATCCTATGCTCCCACCATTATCTCCCATAGAGATCATGGACTTGGATTGACTAACTTTATCTGACATCATCTACATATTGTACTTTATCTGCCAGTACCTCATCCTTCAGGATTACTCTGCTCACCGTCGAAATCAAGGATATGCCTCTACTACTAATAACCTGGATCTAGTACTAAGATAACCAGTTCAGTACTTTAATCTAAATAGGATTACTCTCCTTTAGTATGCCCAGCGGATTGGTGGGTCAGTAGCCATGGGTCCTCATAGGTTTCCCCCACAGTGTTTTTTCCCTCTCCTGCATGCTACTGGCCACACTCTCTGGAGTTGGAGGAGGTAATCACATCGGTAATTACATTCTTTTTGGGCCTTCAATCCTACACTTACCTAACATCCCGCTAAAGGTGGGATATAGAGAAAGGCCAAAAGATCAAGTTCTAACATCAGCCATATCTTATCCAGCTCAAATGTTCTAAGCACCAACCATATCTCATCCAGTTCCTATGTACTGCAAGCACTGGCTTCTGTACCAATCCAGCTGTAACTTATCTAAGCACCAACCGTATCATACCCAGCTCTTACATATCACAAGCACTTAACTATGTACCACACATTGAATTGGAAGGCTTCTGCCTGTATTTCAATGGGGAGGGGGGGGATAGCTCCTCCCCCATCCTCTACATAATCGTACTGCTTCAGTTCCCTCTGCTTAGCGAGTTGAACTTGCCCTCACACTCCATCCTCCCCTGCCTCCTCCTCCTCCTTCTCCAGCGCTCATATCTCACCTTGTGCTGGGCCTTCAATCCTACACTTACCTAACATCCCGCCAAAGGTGGGATATAGATAAAGGCCAAAAGATCAAGTTCTAACATCAGCCATATCTCATCCAGTTCAATCATTCTAAGCACCAATCATATCTCATCTAGTTCCTGTGTACTACAACCACTGACGTCTGTGCTAATCCAGCTCTAAGGTATATAAGTACCAATCATATCCTACCCAGCTCTTATGTATCACAAGCACTCAGCTATGCGCCACACATTGAACTGGGTAGGTGCACTGGTCAAGGAGAATGGTACAGGAATACAGCAAGTACAATGGATAGGAAAAAATGGCGAAAGTTGATTGGAGAGCCAATTTCATCTGTGGCATTATCCCAGCATAACATCACAGGTAAAAACTAGTGCCCACAAAACAGCTTACTTCTTTGTTATGTCTGTTTACTTTAAGAGGGTCTGGAAAAGGGTGCGATTTTACACACATAAAAAAATGGATATCCAACATTTTAGCCATTTGTCCCCCATTTTGTCCCATGTTGACTTGTCTGGAGGTTGAGATATAGGAGTACAGATATATGGGACTGGTAAATACAGCAGCAGAGGATGACACCAGCAGTGGGGAGGGAGTGAGTGACCACTAAGGGACACATCATACGTAGGTAGGGCTGGGAAGACTGAATGGACCAGCAGGTCTTTTCCTGCCATCAGTTTCTACGTTTCTGTAAGCCCCGAAGGGGCTTATGCTCCCACTAGGGACCCCTTCCACCTCCTACCCCCCCCAGAACTTAGGGATTTATTAGTGCTCTGGGGGTTAAAGGTGGCAGCAGAGGGCAGGTTAGGAAGGGAATACAAGGAGAGGAAACAGGAAGTTTTGGGTCTTCTTCTCCAGCCTGGGCAGTAGGCCTGGGCTGGAGGGGGTGACTGGAAGAGCAGGTGAGGCAGGCAAGGAGGGGGCTCATCAGTCCAGGTTGGGCATGTGGGGGGACCCCCCAAAAGTCAGTAGATAGGGATGGCCTTTTCAGTGATGTGGCATCGAGGAGCTGGGAAGGGAGCTCCACAGGGGGGATGGCAAGCCAGTGAATCTGCATTGTCAGGATGGGGGAGGCCTAGTGATAGGGAAATGGCAAAGTAGGCAGGAGCCCCATGTAGATCCCGTGCAAGAGTTGCTTGGGCTGCCAGGGCTGTGGGAACTGTGGCAGGGTTCCCACAGAGGTGGCAGAGGTCCTCTCATGTACCCGGAGTGGCAGGGAAGCCTGGGTGTGTAGCGAGCCTGGAGTGTCCTTCACCCACAAAAAGGGGCCTGCTTGAGGGGCAGGTTCTGGGGTACTGGCATTTTAGGCCCGAGTGGGTTGCAGGTCTTAGGTCAGGCCTTAGAGGGCAGCTCCCAGTTGGAGCTCAGATCAAGCCCAGGATGAATTGGCAGGGATGTGGACAGGAGGCTGGGGGCCATTCCTAAATGGTCAACTTGGAGCACCATAGAGAGAAAAGGTGCTGTGGGAGGCTGAGGAGGCATGGGGCTGTTTGGAGGGCCTGAGCAGTGGCAGGGCTCAGGGTTCTCTAGTGGCAGGGCAGTTTGGACATTGGAGCTGGGCCAGGTTTAAGGGTCTCAGCACCAGTGGGAGCGAGAGAATGGACGTGGTCATAGTAATGGGACTAGTGTTGGGGATGTTTGGTACACCAGCGAGTTTCAGGCTCTAATGTAAAATAAAAAGATATGGTTTACAGGGCCCTGGTCAGAAGGGGAAAAATCTGGTACCCTTCCAAAGGCCAGTTGGAGGGTGCAGCACTCTTCTCTGAGCCAGAGAAAGGGCAGCTGACCAGAGCCAGACAGGAACATGAGGGAAGAGTAACCCAGAAAAGGAAAAAATAATTTGGCTTACCAGCACCAGTGAGCCATGAGCCTGATGAGTCCTCAGGTGAAGGATCTGCTTGGGTAAACCATCCGAGCTTTCAGAAATGAAAGATACCTGTTTGTACTGACTGTATACCATCATGTCTGCTTGAGAGTTCCGGCATGGGTGAACTGTAAAAAGTTTAAATGGCCCCATGGAGCTGCTTTATTTACTGTATTTGGAGAAGGATGGGACCACTGTGCCCTTGGAATCATTTGGAATGTAGGTGACAAAATAAAGTGCTGTTTGGGAAGAAACTTGGTAGTGATTCTCCTTTATTATGTTGTCTTGCACACACAGTGCATATAACATATTGTGGTACCTTGGTGGAGTAGCAGATTTTGGAGGTGCGGTCATGTTGCGGCCAATGGCGCCACTGCTTTTTCAGTCTGGGCTGTATGGCACAAATGAAACAGCACACTATCTATGACAGCACTGCAAAAGCGTGCCACCAACTTGAAACAATTTTGTCGCTGCAATGAGGGAGCGACCCGTCATTGCAGGGCGTGCCTTGCCTGGTGTAACATTTCAGTAAACATGGCGGTGGTTGTCAACCATCCGCCTCTCACTATCCCCAGCAAGCTGACTTCAGGGGTGCCCAATCCCCCTTTCAGCATGCCTCCTCCCCAGTTCATTTGCCAATGGGGGTGCCCAATCCCCCTGTCGGCATGCCCCTTCCCCAGTTCGTTTGCCAACGGGGGAGCCCAATCCCCATCGGCTTCAGTCCCAAAAAAATCAGAGGTAGCACACTGGGAACCCACTCCAGTGTGCTAAATGTCCTTTCCATGATGTTCCCATTTTTTTTTTACCTGTAAAACAGAAAATGGTCCTCATTGTCTGCAGTGCCCCTCCCCAACCCACACCCACCTTCAAGACTCCACCCCCTCACCCCCCACTTCATACCTTACCAGAGCCTGGTGCAAGCGATCTTCGGTGGAGTGGAAACACATCTGCACTCTTCAAAGCCAACCGCGAACTGAAGAAATGCCAGTAAACTGCATAATGGCATCAAATGGGGGGGGTCAACTTAGGTGGATATCTCAGACATTTATGGGACTTTTGGCTTCAAATTTTCAACATGGGATTCTTGGGACCTCACCTCATGAACTCAGTCACTGTCATTTCGTTATTCGGTCCGGAAAGGTGATTTTGCGGTCACTGTGCGGAATCATCTTTCGGGATCGATTAACAAAACAACAGTGTCACTGTTTATGAGATGGGCTCCCAAAAAGCCTATGTTGCAAATTTGGTGAAAAATTCCAAAAAATGACTTTATTACAAGTGTGTGTTGTGCAGTTTCCATGCACACTCGTAACTTCAAGAATTTTTAATATTTTCACTCCAGATTTTCAACATTGCCATTTTTGCACACCTCCTTATGAATGGTACAGATGTCATTTTTCACATCCTGCCCAAAATGTGTTTTCACACATCTGGCACAGAATGGCACAGTCTCTGTGAGAAATCAACATTCGAGACAGATTAACAAAATCACAGTGCCACTGTTCATGAGTGGAGGTCCCAAATGCCTTAATGAGGTGGGGTCACAAAATGCCCATGTTGAAAATTTGGAGTGCAAATACCAACAAACGCCTGGGGCATTAGGGTTTCTAATCATAACGTCCCACCCTGTATAGACTGACAGGTGTCAGGGGTGTGCCTTTGGATTTTCAGCAGTAATGCTTATGCCATTCCACCGCCGCCCCCACCCTGCAGCCAGTGACGGGCATCAAGGTGTGCCTTGGACTCTTCGGCCCCAAAGTTCACCCCATTCTCCTATACTGCACCCATCTCAATGTATTTCCTTATAGAATGGGGTGAGCGTAAGGCCCGACAACCCCAAGGCACAACGCGACACTTGTCCGAGTCTGCAGGGTAGGGTGAGGTGAAATGGCATGAGAAGTTATGGCCAGTGACCCAAAGCACTTAATGCCTGCCAGTCTCTGCAGGGGGTGGGTTTACGTACCATACTTCACTGCTTTCCTATTATACATCTCCCTAACTCTTGCACTACCAATGCCAATGCCAGCAAGACAACATTCAGCATTGACAAATGCTTTCTTGAGTTAGAGAGGGAATAAATGAAATGTAAAGCTCCTTGTATTTATTTTGTGTCATAAGTTGTACTTCTAGAAGGCAATCATCAGGCTGCACCAGGATCATGGGGCTTTGGAGCTCAAGGGGAGCAGAAGGCTGCAGATGGCTTGGAGGTCCTGTGTCCGGTGGCCAGAGTTTGGGGCTGAACCAGTTCATTGAGGTAGAGATCGAGGGTGCACGGTGTGATGAGGCCATCGAGAGGTACGATAAATGCTTTCCTATCTTTATTTCTGGTGCACCATGCCAGAGTTTTTTTGCATTGTGGTAATCCTTCCTATTTTCCCCTAGTACATCTGTGATGAAGTTTATGCCCCTAGACAGAGGGGGAAAGGGAGGTTACATTTCTTTACATATATATTGTACACGACTACATGCATGCACATATAAAAGCACAGACACTTGCAAGCACGCACACACACACACACACACACCATACACATGTGAGCATGCAAGCACACGCACACACCATACACATTTGAGCATGCACACACACACAAACACACACCATACACATGTGAGCATGCACACACACACAGAATACACATGTGAGCATGCACACACACACACACACACTACACATGTGAGCATGCACACACACACCATAACATGAGTGTGCACACATACCATACACATGTGAGCATGCACACACACACAATGCACATGTGAGCATGCACACATGCACACACACACACACACTGCACATGTGCGCATGCACACATACACACACACAAAAAATGAGCATGCACACACACCATACACATGTGAGCATGCACACACACACAATACACATGTGCACATGCACACATACACACACAAACACACACACACTGTACACATGTGAGATGCACACACACACACACACACATATACACCACACACATGTGAGCATGCAGACACACACACACAAACACACTGCATACACATATAAAAGCACAGACACTTGCAGGCACGCACTCACATCCACGCACACATACACACACACATCATACACATGTGAGCATGCATACACACGCACATACCATACACACGTGAGCATGCACACACATACACCATACACATGTGAGCACGCACACACACATATGCATACACACACCATACACATGTGAGCATGCACGCACACAAACACACACACACCATACACATGTGAGCATGCATACAGATACACACACCATACATATGTGAGCATGCATACAGATACACACACCATACATATGTGAGCATGCATATGTAACCCCCCTGCAAATGGGGGTTCCCAAAAGACTTCCAGGAGCTTGCTTGAATGCTCCAAGCCTGAATGGTGTTTGGCATTTAAGCCATTTATCAGTGAGTGTTTTTAGAACCTCTGGTACTGTCTCTTTAAGAGCTGTCTGCTTGCAGACATAATTAGTTTGTATGGGGGACTGTGTGTTCTTTGATTGAGTACCACCCAAGCTGCTGCCAATTCACTTCATTTTGCAGTCACTAGAGTGCAAGGAACCTATCTGAAAGATGTAACTGTTTGCCAGAAATTATTTAGAGTAGTAATGAAATTACAGTTTGTCTAACCTGCTTTCTTTGCAGTCAGAACTGTGTCTGCTAGTTCCCATTCTAGTTTTGAACTGCTGAACTGGACCAATCAGTGTGGGGTAAGCTAGCTCTAAAATGGTGCCTTGGCGAATCAGAACTTGGACTCATAATCTGAGCCAGCCACAAGAGGATTGTATGAGCAGTGACTCTGGGAGATGTAGTTTGACTTCAGTGCCTTTTGGACCAACAGCAGCAGTCTCATGAGTGACAGCCAATCCAGTCAAGAACTGGGAGGAACTCAAAGGAAGTGCCGGTTTTTGTCAGTTGGAGTGTCAGTTGAGCTTTGGCAGTGAAGAAGGAAGGAGCCCTGTGCTTTTCAGTGTGCAGTTTTAGTCAAAAACGTGTGTAAGGCCCAGAGTTCCGGTCTGCAGCTTGTGTAACAGCTTGTTAGGACTGAATCTGCTCCTTGAAAAGAATCAAGGATCTCTGAAGAGTAGAAACCAGGCTCACCCTGTAGAAGACTGGAGGAATTGCTGAAAATTGCATTCGGTCTGTCAGGAACTGAATCTGCTGTGTGTTCTCCGGTATTGTGCAGTAATTGCGATCGGGATACAGATGCAGCCTGCCTGGTATAGTGCTTTCTTTATATGGATGTGTGAAGAGGTTTGTGTACCTCAAGTGAGCCCTGCTGACATTGAAGGACCCTATCTTATTTGGAGGTCGTGAGTACTAATTCAGGGTCGCTCCCTGTTGAATTGCCACATTAAATCCAAATGGAATTACTGTACTGCTGACTGTTTAATTCTCCTTTTCTCTGTGTGAAAGGGCCCTACCAGCTGCCACGGTTTGGACTAGCCACTAGGGCTTGGGTACCCAGGGACAGTAACTGATAGGGATAGGCCTGTGCACAGAGCCATAGTAGATTATTAGAGTGATAAGCTAATTAACCTGATTTCCCTGTCCTTGTTATATCCCCTAAATAAATCAGAGCTGCTTGTTTCAGCAAAGTTATACTGCCTGAGGTATTTGTCTATGTTAAAGTACTGTACTGTGATTGTTGCACTGTATCTCATTTCACAGGAGGTCCCAGTGCGGAACCAGACCTGGGGTAAGTGTATACTGTGAAGGTAATTCTGATATATTGTGTGGGCCACTAGTGGGAAGAAAGGGGTTGCAGTGTCCCAGAGGGCTGTGACCAAGTTAGTTTAACTATTGCAAACCCTGACCTCTGGGTGGAGGCATCCGCCATTGGATCCAGGCCCCTCAACCTGTTAGTGGCAAATCAGGCAGGGTAGTAGCCCCTGGGATAGCGCCATCTAGGGTTACATCTTGAGGCTCACCGCTGGGATTGTGTGTCCTCTAGTGGCCATATTACTAACCACTGTTAAAAAAAAATGCACTCGACAGAAGTGGCTGTGCACCAGCTGGTGGAGTGGTGTACTGGGAGGAGATCGACCCAAAATGCTATGCTTATCCTGGACATCCCTGGGTATCAATACGGACACTGTGCAGGAGTACTTTCCAAGGTGGAAGGTTTACAAACCCTGTGGTGGTGGGTCGGCATGCTAATCTGCTCACCCACACTTTCCTGGCCCTAGTAGAGTTTAAGGATCCTAGATAGCTCCAAAGTGCCACAGACCATTACCCCAGAGGGAGCCCTCACTGCTTGAGAGTGATAACTATGACAGTAAGACCTGGGGAATCAGCCCACCACTATCTGAAACTTTTGAGGAGAAATTTGCTGAATGGTTGCTGGGAGAGGGAAAACTGTGGAGGACTTGAAGAAACTATTCTTGCCACCTGGGGTGTTCCTCCCAACACCTCTCCAGCTCCAGTGCCCGTAATGGTGGCTGAACCAATGCAGACTCTATTTCTGCACCTGCCATTAGTCACGACTCTTACCAGGTTGAGGATCTTCTCTGGCACCCTCCCACACCCCAAGGGAGGATGACTGGGAGACCTGGATAGACTATGTTGCCCCAAGTGCTAGAATGGCAATGCTCGGAAGGCAGCGAAAGAGGGTTAGTGAGGCCTCCGAGGTCCTGCCCTGGCTACCATCCGGCAAAGCAACGGGCCAGTAACCTGAAGCGACTGCACAGGCCTATCTTGAGGCCTTGGAGAATGTGTATGGGAGCCCAGATTCTGATGAGGACCTATGGTGGAGAGTAAGAGATGCACAACAGTACCAAGGGAGTTGTTGTCTGTGTATGTATCTCGCTGGAAAAATTGTTGCAAGAATGCTCAGAAAGGTAGTTTGCCAGCGATTGAACTGGACCCAACCAGGCTGGACAGGATCCTTAAGTCTGCCCCTTCTCAGAACTGCTGTTGCTTCAGTATACGCCCTGGCAGATCGGACTGGAATCCCACCCTCTATGATGAGTTAATGAGAGAAATTCGAGGAGTTGAGAAAAGACGACCTCGGAGGGACCTGCACCAATAGCTGCGCTACTGACCGAAAGTGACCGAGGGTGACCCATCAAGGAAGTTCAGGGCAGAGGTTGGCAGTCAATGAGTGCTCTGACAAGGAAAAAGATATGCCACAATGGGGTAACTGTTGAGAGAGATCCGGGGACCAAAAACAGTCCTTTATGAAGGCCACGCCTGCAAGTACGGGCCCTGACCTATATCCCACTGCATCTGCTATGGGGTGGGGGTACCCACCCATGTATCTCCTGCTGATAACAGCTCGAACTCGATTCCTTGACCATGGAAGTGGAGAAACTGACGAGATGTCTCCAAATGCTTATCACGCCGCAGACAGAGATGGCACCAAGGTTTCCAGTTAGTAATACCCCGCCCTGGCTCCCAGTGTGGCGCCCGCCAGCTCAAACTCCAGAAAGTATGTTTTGCTATAATTGTGGAAAGATGGGACATGAAAGGGAATGCCAGTCCCAAAAGACACTGACAAAGTTGCATATAGGCTACAAGGAGAGCTTGGAGAAGAAATCAGTGGTTAAGAGGTGCGACATGATCCCAGTGAGGGCACCAAAATGCTAATTCACGCCCTTTGTGGCAAGGTCAGTTGCCCAGGCCCCCACTACCGCCTCTCCAGACTGGTCCAGAATAGTGGGTCCTCCATGGAGACCACTGTAAAGGTGAATGGAGTGTCTACAAGAGCTGTATTAGACAGTGGCTCCCAAGTGACAATTATGTTCCAGGATTGGTATCAGAAGCATTTGTCAGACGTACCCTTACAACCATTAGAAGGACTGCATGTATGGGGTTAAGTGAGAAGGCCTACCCCTATTCCGGGTATATCCGAATTTGGCTGTCTTCCACCTCCGTGGCTGGAGTGGCCGAACAAGTAGAGACCCTAGCCTTAGTGTGTCCCCACTGGACTGTATGATGGTGTCCTTTGTTGATTGGAACAAATGCTCATATGTTCGGAAGGCTGGCACAGTTGTGTTATGAAAACAGGGGTCAAAGACTAGTAGAGCTTTAAGAGTTCCGCTTAATTAAGAAGGCCTATGAGGCACAGAGAAATGCTGAAAACAGAACCAGAGGAACCGGTCGGAATTGTATGGAAGAAGGATCCTGAGTCTCTGATCCTGGCGCCAAATGCCCAGTGTACCTTACAGGGAGAGGTCCGTATCAGAAAGGATGTTAAGAATAAAATATTAATGTTGGATGCACCAGGCGATGGAAAATTGCCAGAGGACTGCTGGTCAAGCCTAGTATTTTGCCCGCTAGAGCCCATGCTTATGCCAGAAGGGTAATGGTCCAAGTTCATAATGTGTCTGAAAGAGACATTCGAGTAAACAGAGGTTGCATCCTGGCTAATGTGCATTGTGCAGACACTGCAGTGCTACCCAGCAGCAAGAGTTCAAGGAAGAATGACAGAGTAACGCCTGACTTGTTTGATTTCGCACTCCCGCTGCCAGCTGAATGGAAAGTGAGGATCAGTGAGAAGCTTGCCCAGAGAGACCAGGTGTTTTTTTAAAGGAATGGGATGAGGATGCGTGCAAGGAGCTGAGCACAATATCCGGCTGCATGACGAAAGACCATTTCGTGAGAGGTCTCACGCCTGGCACCTGCCTGACAAGATGATGTGAGACGGCATCTGCAAGAGATGTTAGCTGCTGTAATACAAGAATCCAGAAGCCTTATGCTTCCCCATTGTGGTAGTGAGGAAAAAGAATGGAACAGTAAGGATGTGTGTGGATTATCGCACCTTAAACCGCGGACTATCCCTGATCAGTACACAATGCCCCATTCAGGATGCTTGGACTGCCTAAGCGGGAGCAAGTGGTTCTCTGTGCTGGATCTCCGCAGTGGGTACTACCAGATCCTGATGGCCCCAGAGGACCGTGAGAAGACGGCCTTTATCTGTCCGCTTGGCTTCTATGAATTCATGGAGGATGCCTCATGGATTTCAGGTGCCCCAGCCACTTTTCAACGATTGATGAGCGTGCAGTGGGGACATGAACTTACTAGAGTGCCTGGTATACCTAGATGATGTTATTGTATTTGGCAGCTCACTGGAGGAACATGAGAGCAGATTATTTAAGGTATTGGACCGACTGGAGGACTTTGGCCTTAAACTGTCCATTGATAAGTGTCAATTCTTTCAAACATCAGTAAAGTTATGGGACACATAGTATCCACCGAGGAATAGAGACCGACCCAAGTAAAGTTGAGGCCTTGACCACCTGGCCACAGCCCAAAAATCTAAAAGAACTGCAAAGATTCCTGGATTCTGTGGTTATTATCGCGCTCATCAAGGACTATTCAAGAGTGATCCGCCTTTACTTAACCTTACTCAAGGGTATCCCCAACCCACAAAAATACCAAAAGTCAGCGTCCCTCAAGACTGAAAGAGTGTATTTTCATCCGAGTGAAGTATTTGGGGCTCGCTGGACCCTGATTGTGAGACTGCTTTTCATGAGATCATATATCAACTTACCCATGCTCCAGTGCTGGCCTATGCCGATCCAAGAAAACCTTACGTCCTGCACACTGATGCTAGCTTGCAAGGGTTGGGGCTGTGTTGTACCAAGAGCACGAGAATGGCCTGAGACCAGTGGCCTTTGCCAGTAGAAGCCTGACCCCATCCGAAAAGAACTATCCTGTACATAAGTTAGAGTTCTAGCTTTGAAGTGGGCTATTGTTGACCAATTCCATGAGTACTTGTATGGGGCTAAAATACTAGTAAAACTGACAATAATCCTTTGACCTATGTGCAGACCTCAGCTAAGTTGGATGCCACTGGCCATAGGTGGCTTTCTGCATTATCTACATATGACTATGCCTCAATACCGAGCAGGTCTGAACCACATAGATGCTGATGCTCTCTCCCGGAGGCCTGTTCCCCAGAATGATTGGGTCCGATTGGCAGAACCTGACATTCGGGCACTCTGCCGGAAGTTTGACAGGGAGGAACAATGTCCACGGACGCAGTGGACTGCATGGTGGATTGCTTGGGAGCCTCTGAGAATTGCATACCTGCTGCTTATTGCCACTTTTCTGCAATAGACATTGGTGCACTGCCTCAGCTGGACAATGACAGTATTCAAGGGCTCAATCCCGCGATCCCATGATCAAAGCAGCTTTAGAAGCCCTCATGCAGGAAAAGATGTGTCCAAATTACGCTCCACTGATTTGAGAACTGCACTGTTATACAAAGAAGGTCCTAAGTTGAAACTGATCAATAAACTGTTATACAGAAACAGTAGACAGAGGGGACAAGTAGACAAACAACAACTAGTGCTGCCCACTGCCTTCGAGACTCAGTACTGAGGTCCTTGCACAACCACATGGGGCACCTTGGTATAGACAGAACACTTGACTTGGTGAGATCCAGATTCTATTGGCCTAAGATGGGGGCTGATGTGGAGCAACACATTCGAACTTGTAGTCGCTGCTTACAGAGGAAGCTTTGCCCCAGAGGGCTGTCCCCTTGTTAACATAACCACCAGTGCACCCATGGAGCTGGTCTGTATTGATTTTCTAAGTTTGGAGTCAGATCAAAGAAATATCAGTAATGTGCTGGTGGTCACTGACCATTTCACGAGATATGCCCAAGCTTTCCCCACCAAAGACCAGAAAGCATCCACTGTAGCCAAAGTACTTGTAGAAAACTTTTGTTCACTATGGGGCTCCACAAAGAATCCATTCTGATCAAGGGAGAGACTTTGAGAGTCGCCTTATCAAAGAGATGCTTTCTCTGTGGGGAGTGCGAAGTCCAGAACCACTCTTACCACCCCAGGGGACCCTCAGCCTGAGACGTTTCAACCGACTTTGCTAGATATGCTAGGCACCCTGCACCCAAAGGACAAGCCTAGATGGAGCCAACAAATTAGCACCCTGGTACATGCTTATAACTGCACCAAAAGTGATGCCACTGGATTCTCCCCTACCGCCTGATGTTTGGAAGAGAAGCTCACTACCAGTAGATGTGTGTTTTGGGGTCTCTCCTGATGGGGTTCAAGCTGACAACTATTTACAGTATGTGCAAAGTTAAAGGCCCAGCTAACTCATGCGTACTCAACTGGCTCAAACCATGGCTGCCAAAAGAAATCTGGCCAACAAAGAAAGTATGATAAAAGGTGAAAGCACAGGAACTCCAGGAGGGAGATCGGGTATTGCTAAGAAATCTGGGACTGCATGGCAAGCACAAGATTGCTGACAGATGGCACCATCTCCTCACATTGTAGTGGGCAAACTAGATGATCTGCCAGTGTACAAAGTAAGGCCTGAGAATAATTCAAAAGATGTAAAACAATGCATAGAAATCATTTACTGCCCATTGGACAAATCTTAATTGAGTCTGAGCCCCTAGAAGATGCCCCCTCTGGACCAGTGACTAGAGCTGCTGCTAAGAAAAGATCAAGAAAGTCTGCACCTACAGAAGCAAAGTTAAAGTGTTCCCCTCCACAAGTCCCAGTTGAGCATGACTGTCAGTCCATATCGGAAGAAAGTGAGAGTGACTTTGAATACTATCCTTCTTACTAACTGAGTCAATTGTTTCGGGGCAATCCCCTAGTCAATACTGGAGATGAAGCTGGGCCTTCTGGACTGTCTAAGCCCCCAGCTTCATCCCTGGAGCCAATGCTCCCAGAAAGTGAAGTGCAAAGCATCAGATCAGATGAAATGGAATCATTGTGCATGGTTGAACTGTTTGAGCTTTCAGGGAGGAAAATGATAGATTGGGGCAGACTGGTGATACACCGAACAAGAAGAGTATTTTGAGTGCCTTGACAGTCCACTGCCAGTGTCCGAAAGCTCTCATGCGAGCCAAATGTTGTGGACTCAGAAACTGTAACTCCTGGAGCTGAAAGTGCCCCAAGTTCTAGCCTCTCTACCCCATGGAGACTCCCCGACAAGTGAGGACAATGCTAAAATGAGGCTCAAAGTGCAGAGACTATAACAGTTCCCCTAGAAAGACTGGTCGAGCTGTAAAGCCTGTGGTGCACCTCAGTTATGATTCACTTGGGAGGCCTGTGGACTTGCCTCTCAATGTTGTCCATAAAGGAGTGTATGTGTCCCCGAGCTCATTGCCCAAACTGAGCATCAGTGCTAACTCCAAGTTACTTGTGTTGCCCTTCATATGGTGCCCTTGCCCATCCAGCCCCAAGGTAACTGATAGGGAAGGGCCCCTCTCTTCAGGTTTCATGTACAAGAGGTAATAACTTGAGTTATGGTACAATGTGTATGTAATACTGTGTAAAGAGTGACGTACTGCAATGTTTCAGAAATGTGTTCTTGGTAAAATGATATATTGACTGATGATTACATGTGCAGCCTAATGCAAATGTATATGGTTGCAGTTGAAACTTATGGTACTTGCTTGACGCAGACGCCAAGCTTTCCCAGGCCAGGAAGGTGTAACCCCTGCAAATGGGGGTTCCTAAAAGACTTCCAGGAGCTTGCTTGAATGCTCCAAGCCTGAATGGTGTTTGGCATTTAAGCCATTTATCAGTGAGTGTTTTAGAACCTCTGGTACTGTCTCTTTAAGAGCTGTCTGCTTGCAGACATAATTAGTTTGTATGGGGGACTGTGTGTTTCTTTGATTGAGTACCACCAAGCTGCTGCTAATTCACTTCATTTTGCAGTCACTAGGAGTGCAAAGGGACCTATCTGAAAGATGTAACTGTTTGCCAGAAATTATTTAGAGTAGTAATGAAATTACAGTTTGTCTAACCTGCTTTCTTTGCAGTCAGAACTGTGTCTGCTAGTTCCCCATTCTAGTTTTGAACTGCTGAACTGGACCAATCAGTGTGGGTAAGCTAGCTCTAAAATGGTGCCTTGGACTAATCAGAACTTGGACTCATAATCTGAGCCAGCCACAAGAGGATTGTATGAGCAGTGACTCTGGGAGATGTAGTTTAGACTTCAGTGCCTTTTTGGACCAACAGCAGCAGTCTATTGTGAGTGACAGCCAATCCAGTCAAGAACTGGGAGGAACTCAAAGGAAGTGCCCGGTTTGTCAGTTGGAGTGTCAGTTGAGCTTTGGCAGTGAAGAAGGAAGGAGCCCTGTGCTTTTCAGTGTGCAGTTTTAGTCAAAACGGTAAAGGCCCAGAGTTCCGGTCTGCAGCTTTGTAACAGCTTGTTAGGACTGAATCCGTCCTGTGAAAGAATCAAAGGATCTCTGAAGAGTAGAAACCAGGCTCACCCTGTAGAAGACTGGAGGAATTGCTGAAAATTGCATTCGGTCTGTCAGGAACTGAATCTGCTGTGTGTTCTCCCGGTATTGTGCAGTAATTGCGATCGGGATACAGATGCAGCCTGCCTGGTATAGTGCTTTCTTTTATATGGATGTGTAGAGGTTTGTGTACCTCAAGTGAGCCCTGCTGACATTGAAGGACCCTATCTTATTTGGAGGTCGTGAGTACTAATTCAGGGTCGCTCCCTGTTGAATTGCCACATTAAATCCAAATGGAATTACTGTACTGCTGACTGTTTAATTCTCCTTTTCTCTGTGTGAAAGGGCCCTACCAGCTGCCACGGTTTGACTAGCCACTAGGGCTTGGGTACCCAGGGACAGTAACTGATAGGGATAGGCCTGTGCACAGAGCCATAGGTAGATTATTAGAGTGATAAGCTAATTAACCTGATTTCCCCTGTCCTTGTTATATCCCCTAAATAAATCAGAGCTGCTTGTTTCAGCAAAGTTATACTGCCTGAGGTATTTGTCTATGTTAAAGTACTGTACTGTGATTGTTGCACTGTATCTCATTTCACAGGAGGTCCCAGTGCCGAACCAGACCTGGGGGTAAGTGTATACTGTGAAGGTAATTCTGATATATTGTGTGGGCCACTAGTGGGAAGAAAGGGGGGTTGCAGTGTCCCAGAGGGCTGTGACCAAGTTAGTTTAACTATTGCAAACCCTGACCTCTGGGTGGAGGCATCCGCCATTGGATCCAGGCCCCTCAACCTGTTAGTGGCAAATCAGGCAGGGGTAGTAGCCCCTGGGATAGCGCCATCTAGGGGTTACACATATACACACACACACACCATACACGTGTGAGCATGCATATACACACACACATACACACAATACACATGTGAGCATGCAGACACACATACAATACACATGTGAGCACACATACACACACACACACCATACACATGTAAGCATGCACGCATATATACACACACATATGTACACACAAACACACCGCATACACATGTGAGCATGCACACACACATGCATTCTTAAAAGGACCTTTCACAACATTTGACATTTACTTAAAAATGAGTATCTTTTACTTTAAGACAGCAAATATCATGGTAAAAAATCCCATCCTCACCTTCGCACTCCCACACATCCTCCCTCCCACATAAATTTCTTTATATACGAATGTGTGTGCATCTGAAACATATTGAATTTATACTTTACATACGTGATAGACATTTGTGTCCAAACACCATACCCACATATACGTACACATAGCCAGGATATGCATAAGATATGAATACAATATTTTTTTACATTATTAGAGAGACAGATAGACAAAAAACAGATAGATCACCCCATAATAGAATTACTACAACACATTGCAATTTTGTGTTGTGGGGGTGATGCTGGGACAAACCACAGAAAGGCAGGGGAACCCCCCCCCACCTCCCCACCCCTTAATGTTGAGAGCTCAAGCACCATCCCTCCAAGCAGCTTACTGAACAGATTTATGATTCTCTGAGGAACTGCGCTCAGAGCAAACCATTAGCTAACCCAAGGTACAGGGGAAAAAATCTATTCTGACACATAGGAAAAGAAGGAGGCGGAGGGGGAGGAGGATTATGTGCTGCTGATGCTTCGTGCTCTGCATCAGTGCAGCTGAATGTGTGGCTGTGTGTGTGAGGAGAGTGTGCAGTGTGTGCTGTGTGTGTGAGGGAATCCTAGAGGGATACAGCGGCGGAGAAGAGCGGGCATCGAAAACCAAAAGAATAAAAAGACAGAAAACAAAAGGGAAAGAAAAGGACTGAAATCTGAGCTGCAAGGAAGATGAGGCAGACAACAGCAGCTTAACAGTTGGTGCCTTCTGGGAGAGAAGAGAGAGAGAGAGAGAGAGAGCAAGAGAGAGACAGAGAGAGAGAGAGAGAGATCGCTGTTTCTGAAAGGTGTCTGTGAAGCATGAGAGATATTTTGCTTGGGAGCACAGCACTGCAATAAAGAAGAGGAATCCCTCCCATCCTTCTCTCTTTCCCATCCACTACCTGTGAGGGTACGACCCATCCCATCCCAACCTCCTTGGACTGTGCCATCTAGCGGCCCACTAGACTCTTGGGTTCTGTGTAAAAATAAAATTCTCACCCCAAAAGAAGCACTCCAAGCTTCAAGATGAACTACCTTAGGCGTCGCCTCTCTGACAGTAACTTCATGGCCAACCTGCCTAATGGCTACATGACAGATCTACACGGCCAGAGCCCACCCAGCCCAGCCCGGCTGTCTCACCAGGCCCTGAGCGCCGAGCCTCTAGCCAGACCACAGGCACAGGTGGTTTCTTCAGCTCTATCTCCAATGCCGTGAAGCAGACGACCGCTGCAGCCGCCGCCACCTTTACCGAGCAGGTGTCCAGTGGCCCAGCGAAGGCAAAGATACTTCTGGTGATTGATGACCAGCACACTGACTGGTAAGCAAAATGTTGTCTGCCTTCGCTTGCAGTGCAATTCATTGTTTTTGCTATCTCCTGTTGCTGTTGTTGGTTTGATTTGGAGTTTCACTGCCACTCACCTTTGCATCCTAATGTTAACCCTTTCAAGTGCTGAGATACATTTCATGAGCTCTGGGAGCTGTGAAGTCCCATGGGAGACCCTGTTTTTTTTTTTTTTTTTCAAATGAGCCAACCCTGCCATTATCTGCAAACAGGAGTATTGTATAAGTAACTGGGGCGAACTTTAGAGGCATGGGGCTCACACTTGAGCCTCTCCCCCATAATTCCAATCTTGTTCAAGCTAGGATAGAATGAACAGAGAACCTAGGAAGTAGAATTTCTATAAGAGCATGAGAGGGCATATTAGGGTGCACAGGGAAAATTTTTGTGGGCTAACTGATCACTATACAGTAGGTCCCAAGGACATGGGGACAAGCTAAGGATGGATGGAATTCAGGTCAATGGGTAATAAGTATTTTTTAACTGATTAGGTCATCAGGCTTTAGTTCACTCCTGGATAGTGTAGCAACGAAGCAAAGCATTGCAGCTTTCAGGAGGGAAAGCAGTGTAGTCTTGGAGGAGAGAGGAATTTAAGGCTACATCCCTTGAGCGCTCTAAGGGAGAGACACAATAACTGATTCCATATTCTGCCCTAACAAAATGTAATGTAATGAACAGAAGATCAGATCAGATGAGATCACATTCCCTAGATGGGGGAGTGGGGGGGGCAGGGCTACGCTCTTATCCAGGGATCATGACAGAGGAAACCTGGGGGAGGGGAAGACACGGAGTTGCTCTTGTAATAAATTCATTGCATTGTACCTGCTTAAATTAGCATAGGTAGGGATTTTGCTACCTTGTTAGGCAGATTCCTAGTGTAGTTGAAACTGTGTCTCTATTTCCAGCCTCCTCCCCCCCATTGTTTTTTTATTTCAACAAATAGAACACTGATCTCCAGTTTGGCTGGTACCAGGAGAGTGGGAGAGGGATTAAAGGTAAGAGGGAGAATGGATCTAGAGTTTTGTTGGGGGGTTTTACCTGCTGTCTCTGTCACACCATCTACTACTCTATTTTGTTTTAATGCACCGTATTATTCACCCAGGGTTTACATTAACACTGTGATCTTAGTGATTTGAGCACAGAACTGCAAAACAAGAGACCCCAGGTTCATACCCCACCCCACACAACCTCCTGCTCAATGAGTGGCCCTTAGAAAGTCATTTGATGACCCCCCCCACCTGTGCTTCAGTACTCACTCCCAGTTGTGCTACTGGCACTAGGCGGAGGTCTATCTCCTGAAAAGGAGATTATCTTAGCTGGGCTATCACAGGAAAATAAATTAAGCAATTAAAAGATCTGTGGAGTAGCATTCCTTGTACGAGCAAGGACGGACTTAAAAATTGCTGTGTGTGTGTGTACATGCGCCGCACACACGTTTGTAGAAGGAAGAGAATCTCTCTCTCTCTCACTCTCTTACAAGACTAAAATTTAAAAACAAATTAGCTTTACTAAGATTTGTGTGCTATTGCTCTATTCCACTCTCTGTCCAGCTTGGGGGTTTCAAAAAGGTGAAGCACTTGACTTATGGGAAGGGGGAGGATGCAGGTTACCCAGCATTCATGATCCCCTCCCTTCCCCCATTGGTTGACCAAGGAGTGACACTGGAATCAGCTGTGATTGTAACTGCTTGCCCGCCCTCCCAGCCACAGAAAAGGTGCAACCATGGGGATGCTTAGCATTAGGTGGGGGAAAGAGGAAAACAGTGAGGCCAGAATCATGGTTTAATAAGCATCTTCTAATACATTGTTCCTTCCTGGTTGTCAGTTTCATGCATCAGTGCTTTACGCTGCCACTCTAGAGTATGCCGGTACTCAAAGACACCCAAGTTCCCAGTCCCATAAAGGCTGCAAGAAATGCTGAAATTAAATGAAACAATATTTGAACAGCTCATGAATATGGCACGCACATGTGTACATGCAGGTACTCACATGTTGGCTTCCAACAGTCTGTTTAACCTTGCTTCACCAATGCCATTTCAAGATTCCTGTCAGCTTTTGGGAGGAACAATTGATTACATTAGTCCATGCCTTGAAGGGTCATTCAACATAAGTGCTCTTGAATGACTAAGGAGACTTAAGGGTGATATGATCACAGTATTCAAGATTCGGAAAGGGTGGGTGCATAAAGGTGAGTCGAGAGAGCTTCTGGGACTTGGCAGAAAATGAAGGTCCTGGGGAGGGGGGCATGCCAGAAGATTGTTAACGGCAAGCTTTAAGTTTGGAATGCAATTCTTTATAAAATGGGAGGTTAGACTGCAAAATTTGCTGCCATAGGCACTGGCCAAAATTCAAGAGATGGTTGGCTAGATTCTTAGAGGTCTATGATTTCCAAGGCTAAGGCCACTGAGTGGATAGATGGATACATGCCTCTTACCCTTTCATCAGCAAAATAAGAAACACTGTGCCTGAGAATGTAAGGAAACTGTACACTGTGGGGCATCTCATAAATCCTACAGATATCAGCTCAGGGCAATGAGGAAATTATGCATTTATGAGAGCAGCATAGATTAATACAAATTATTAACTGTAAAAGGTTTACGTAGAATGCCAGACCACATCCTTTTCATATGGGACAGAGGGAGTTCAGGGTGACAAAAAGAAGAACATTCCTCATAGTTGAGAGGATAGAATCATACGGTAGGGTGTGGGACAGCACTCTCTCCATGTGGGACCGAGGGGGTTCTAAGTGGTTACATGAAGGACATCCCCTCTACAGTAACGTGGGACAGTTGAGGGGCATGAATTCCACTGTATGATGTGGGGCAGAGCTAGCTACATGTGGGACAGAGAGGATCCAAAGGTAAAATAAGGGACATTCTTTCTAATGTGTAACATTTGAGAGGAATGAATTCCGCTGTACAGGGTGGGAAAGCACCCTCTCCATGAAGGACAGAGAGGATTTTGCATGGTAAAATGAGGGCCATCCCTCTAAATATGGAACAGTCAAGAGGTATGAATCCCACTGTACAATGTGGGATAGAACTATATACTTGTGGGACAGACATGATTGTGAGGAGCAACGTAAGGGACAGCCCTTCTAATGTGGACAGTTAAGAGGTATTAATTCCACTGTAAAACACATGACTGAACCCTCTCCATGTGAAGCAGAGGGATTCTGAGTGGAGAAATAAGTGATGTTCCTTGTAATATTGGACAGTTGAGAGGAAAGAAATGTGGTTTTACATAGCACCTTTAATACAAACCATATCCCAAAGCAGTTTACACTCCAGGAGATGGAGGGGAGAAAATCCTGCCGTCATTTTCAATATGCAGGGAGACTCAAATACCACAGAGATACTGTAGAGCAGAGAAAGATTATAAGGAGATCAAGTGACTTTCTCAGGGTCACACACTGAGCAAGTGGCAGCTGCAGGATTCAAACTTCAGTCTCTAGGTTTGCAAATCTATGCTATAACTGCTAGGCCAAACTGCCTCCCTAGGAATATAGTGGTATGTCTAGATAAAGTATGGGCCTGCTCCTTAAAAGGCTGCGGTGGCCTTGCACACTGGGTAGGGGTGCGTAGTGTGACTACAGGTGCACAGAGGTCCCACTCCACACATGTGGAGACCTCTATATTTCTTCACACCTGGATGCTTTTCTTCTCTGCTCCCACACCTGCTCTGCCTGGGCATCTGTGTGGGCAGTCAGATAGAGACAGGGACATGTACTCACACAATTCTAAACTTTTTTCTGGTGCTAAAAGATGGGGGATGGGGTGCTGAGGACGGCAGTAACACTTGCATGTCTTCATTAAAAATGTCCCTCCCCTGCTGTCCACAGACCCTGTTGTACATTTTTTATTAAGTTATTTATCCTCCCAGCCAGTTGTCTGCACTCAGAGTTTGGATATCACCTATCCCCATCAACTTGTCTTTCTGGCCCAAGGTCCTTTGTGGCATTCCCTACATGGTGAGGCAGAAAGAAGGGCATACCCCTATTGGGTAAGGATCCAGTGTGGGAACTTGGTAGGTACTGCAGGGCCATTGTGTGCCTGTGTCATCATTCTTGGCAGCAGCCATTTTCCACTTAGCTTTTCTTGACACCCTGTGCCTTGTGGACAGAGTCAGCCAGGACCTCCAAGCATGTGTGCAAGTCCGGAAAAGTCAATGCAGAGACAAAACTTCCAACTCAGCATGTTGGTGCCCCTGCCCCCACAGGTACACCAGGGCAGCAGTTCAGTGGAGCACATGTCCATCTACCCCCAGAGGCTGGGAGTGACTGAGCATTACCAACCTTCTGCCAGCCCAGTACAACTCAAACTCTGGACACGAACCCAGGTCACTGGTATGGCAAGCAATTTCCCAGCTGCTGTGCTATCAGGATGGCCTCCGTATTGTACATTTAACATTATAAAATAGGTAAGAGAAACCAACACCTGTGATTGGTCAGATGTGCTCACATGACTGTGTGTTATATCAGCACAACAGCACAGGTCAGAAATACTTAACTTTCTGAATGTCATTACTCAGTTTTTAAGATACAAATCAGGGGAACATATAATCACAATAAGGCATTTCACGGTTTGTATAATTGTGGGATAATGGCACATCTTGGTTGTGTAAAGCACTGGGTGTTGCGTCGTGCTTCAACTCCTGAGGCATGCCATGATCCCACAATAATGCACACCTTGCCATGCTTTATTGCTTAATTTTCTGAATGGAAAAGTACAGTCCTTAGAGGACTTCCATATCCCATAATCCCTTACTCTGAATGATGCAGGGTTTCCTCTTTGGCATCAGGCTGGGCATCTAATTGGATGCCCGTTATCAGCCCTGCTCTGTCCTTGACATGTCTCCCAGACCCCTCCATGCTGCTTTCCATGTCCCGGACAGTGAGGCCAAAAGCTGTGGATCACACCACTGGTATGACAATCCACAAGAATGGAGCTCTGCAGAGCAGGCATGACCTTTTGCATGTACCTGGCCCATCTTTTTGGATTAACACCTGTGCCTTCTTCTGTCATGATCTATGTAACATAATGTAATAGAATGAAAGAAGATCTGCTGGGTCTTCCTCATCTGGTGGGAGTCTCACCCATTTTCAGAAAAATCTCCCTTTCCCTCATGAATTTAAATAGGGCTCCTTCATAAGATGACTGGTGATTAGTTTATTGGTCTCTCATTCTTAGCTTGAAACACCCTCCAATCTTCCTCAAGATGGTCCTCAGATCTTGGCAGTTATGTGAAAGCAGCTGGAGGGAAAACAAATTCCACAGTGGAGAGCACCTTTGGTTAAGAGGAGGCCGCACACGTGGTTCTCCCAAAACCCCAGCCTCCCCTCACCTCCATCCACACCTCTGCTGGTGGCTATCACAATCCTACAATTTAAGACAATGAGCAAATCACCAGCTGTCAGGAAAAAAGCCACGACAACGACAACTGCACAGCAAGTAATACTCCCAAGAGGCATGACCTTACTCAGGTCTGACTGTCTTTAGGCAACTTCTACTCAGATGTTTGAATTTACAAAATAAGAAGTCTTCTATGGAAATAAATGCCACCTCCAAACAGAGGCACCATCATTCATAACAAAAACCCTGGAATTTTAAAAACAGCCACAGCCCATATGTCGATGGTGCCATGGCTTTCTGAGGAATCACCAGGCAGTCGGCTGAAACTAGGTGTGGAAATCAGAGAAGGATCAGCCTTTTGACTACACAGGAAAAAAATATTTCCATATGTGGCAAATGTGTGTTTTAAAAGACCCTTTTTGGCACATTTAAAATATATGAAAAAAGTCAGGAAATTTATTATATAAGAGATACGTATGAACAATACATGGAAAATATATTCTCAATATAAAAAAGGAACTGTATGCATGTTCCATATATTGTCCATACATTGTCCTTTCTTGTGTCATATGCCTCATGTATTTTACCTCTCTAGTACGTACAACAAAGGGGACAATTGAGTATATTTAAAACATATTTTTGCTATATGTTCAAGATTAAATTCATTGTTGGGCTAGGATTAGGGACAATGATTTACAATAACAGAAAAATCCAAAATCTATTTTTTCAAAGCATGTGATTCTAGAGTTTTTTTAATCAGTGTTGTCTGCATTTCTGGCACCAAGAACCAAGAGGTTTCTGTGATTCTGGTGATTTGCACCACTTGTGTTTCCTACAGTTTGGTCCAGTTTACTAACAAACACATTATAACTGTCATGAGAACCAGACAGGAGAAATGATGTCTTAGCTGGGGGAGGAGTGGATACATGGGGTTGAGAGTGGTTTGACAGTTAGACATACAATCAGCAGTTCTCTTAGAAATTACTTTCTCAGCCGGCCCAGTGGTGCAGAGCGTTGATGCACGGGCGCCTTACCTCTCACCACGTCGGCGACCCAGGTTCGGGAATGGACTTGGGTGCTGGAGTTGGCAGGGGAAGGGGAAGGATCGAGCATCCGTGGGACTAAACTCCTCCACTAGGGTGGGTTGGGGATGCACGGTCGCTCTGCAGCGGCACCCGATGGAGACCGGAAGCATTGCAGAGGGATCGCCATAAGGGGAACACCAGAAGAACAGAAATACCACTCTGGGGACTGGCCGGATGATGTTGCCAGCCCAAGACACCTCTGAAGACTCCCAGGAAGACACACAAAGCCTCAGCAGCGCCCGGGACTGAAGGAAAGAAATAGTGTGCCGGTTTCCTCCCGTTGGTGCCTTCCCCCTTGGAGGAGAGGGACCCACCTGGTACAGGGTTACGCCAGGCTATCCTGAGGTCGGCTGCAGATTTGAGGTAAGGTGGCTTATGTGTGGGAGGTAGTAAGAGGAATGTCTGAGGGGTCATGGCAGCCCGAAGGAGAGGCAGCTCCTGAGCACGACGGGGTAAAATAGATAATTCAAAAAAAAGAAATTACTTTCTCTCCATCTGAATAAATGCAGCAGTTTCAGCAATCTCATTTCATCTGATGAGCAGAAAATGAAAACACGTGCTTTCAAAATCAACATGCAGGATTTTGCTTCAGGCACTGGGCGCGCCTCGGTACGGGTAGAAGGTCAAGCCCATTCTGAATAAGGCTGGACTGTAAAGAAAAAAAGATTATGTCTAATAATGTGACAATGAAGCAAAATAAAATTCTGTTAAGGGTAAATCTGCACCCCCCACACACACACACCATCACCATCAACATCCACCATCACAAGTGACGAATATGCTGTTCAGAATGGAGTTTAGCACCATTCTCCCTGGACAGTGCCTCCAACTAACTGGCTGCAGGCACCCAACCTCCTTCTGTTTTCATTAATCCCATTTCCTGCATGCAAGTGTGTCTGAGCCATGGGTTCAACCTTCCCCAGGAAGTCCTCACAAATTCCACAGATGCTAGATCTGGAACTTGCCCTTTACCCTGGATCACCTAAAGTAAACTCTTACTCTTCTTCATGATCATCATACTACGTACACCTGCTCCTGTACGCAACCCTCACTTCCTCTCACCCTACTGCTTCCCTCTCCTTCCCCCTGTGTAACTACTCCCACCTCTGTCTCGCTCTCGCTCTCTCTCTCTCTCTCTCTAAACCAACCCTTCTCTCCATTTACCATTCCCTGCTCACGCGGAGAACTTCCCTGCTCCCCAAGTACTAGGGTGGCATTGTGTGACACGCTCTTCTGTAAATAAACAGCTTATTTATTAGGTCATGTATGCCACTGTAAGCCAACATTTTTACTATAAAAAAGTGTGTCACTTTCTGTCTTTTTTAAGGGGTACAGCTTCAGTTTATTTGTGTTATTCGATTACACTGCTTTTGTTTGTTAAAGCCATGCTGCATATGCTGGTGAAAGATGGTGCAAGCAGCTAAAAGCTGACAGTTCTCATCTAAAGGGCTCTCATCTCATGGTGATGTAACGACAGGCAAAAACAAATGTCAGTGGAGAAAATAACTTATTATATTGTCTGTTTTGCAACATCACAAGCCAGAACATGTTCTTATTCTACAGATTTACTGTATTCTCCTATACATGGTGTGTGTGAGTGTGTGCGTGCGCACATGTGTGTATGTGTGTGCACACAATGGATGTAAGAGTTAAATTATATTGATAAATGATTTATGTTAGTCACTGAAGCCTTTTAAATGATCATACATCATTCATCCTCACTATTGCATAATGGCAGTGCAAAAAAAAAAAAAATATCAAGGTGACTTTTGTTTGTCAGGCACATTCAGTGAGAATACCATGACAGCCTCATACTAGGTGAGTGACAAAGCAAATATTTTCACTATAGGTTCAGAACAGAAACCTGGCATCATTTCACTCTAGGATTTGATTGTACTGCAGAAGTTCTATTAATAGAATGTTAATGGTTGCTTTGCTGAGATAGCAGCACATCCGACTGATTTACCTATACCACTGCATACATAAAATCTGACATGGGCCTTATAAAAATATGCCTAGTATTTCATGTGTGAGCCATGATGCAGAAGCATTGTTAGGGAAACAAAAGATCCAGGGCTCAAGCATTCAAAGGCTGGCATAGGCAATACATATTTTTATAAAATCATAGAATCATAGAAACTTGATGGCAGAAAAGGACCATACCAGCCCATCTAGTCGGCCCCTTACCCCCCCTTGCTCATCCCTCCTTCTGCCACTCCCCCGCTACTCAGCCCCATATGTCTGTCCCATGCCCTCCTGAATCCCTCCACCATTTCAGCCCCCACCACCTCCTCTGGTAGTCTGTTCCAGGTCTCCACCACCCTCTCCATAAAGAATCGCCCCCCTCATATTGCCTCTGTATCTTCCTCGCTGCAGTCTAGTTTTAGCCACTCCTTCTTTTTAAGTAAACACCCTTCCCTTACTTTGTTGATCTGCTTCACATACTTAAAAGTTTCAATCATGTCCCCTCTTTTCCCTTGTAGTGTTCATGTACAGATCCTGTTCCTTCCACCTTTGCTTGTATGTCTTCCCTTGCATACCCTGCACCATCTCGGTTGCCCTTCTCTGAACTCTCTTTATCCCTTCTATGTCCTTTCATAGGTGCGGTCTCCATAACTGGACTCTATACTCGAGGTGCAGCCTCACCATGGCTTTGTACATGGGCATCAGTACCTCCCCCTTTCTGCTAGTAATGCCCCTGCTGATGCATGCCAACATTCTGTTGGCCTTCCCCCCCCCCCCCCGCTACACTGGTATCCTACCTTAAAGTTGGATGATACAATAATCCCTAGATCCCTCTCTTGTTCCGTTATCTTGATCTCCTCCCCTCCTAGGGTGTATCTTGCTCGTGGGTTCCTATGTCCCTATTGCAACACAGCACACTTTCTGGCATTACATTTCGGTTGCCACGTCTCTGACCATTCCTCAATCGTTTTCAGGTCCTGCCTCATGCCCCCCCGGAGTCCACCCTATTGCAGATCTTCATCTCATCAGCAAATAGGCATACCTTCCCCCTCAGCCCCTCTGCTATATCGCTGATGTAAATGTTAAAAAGGAGGGGTCCCTGTTCTGACCCCTGGGGTACCCCACTCATCACCCCCCACCCTGGAGTACACCCCATTAAACACCACTCTCTGGCTTCTACACCCCAACCAGTTCTCCACCCACATAGTTACTTTACCACCCACCCCTACACTTTCCAGCTTGCTTACCAACCTTCTGTGAGGGATGGTGTAGAAGGCCTTACTGAAGTTCAGATAGGCTATGTCCACTGCCCCTTCCTGGTTGACCACCTGCGTCACCCAATCAAAGAACTCAGTCAGGTTCATCTGGCATGGCTTTCCCTTCATGAAGCCATGCTGCCTGTCATCCTGCAAGCCACTCTTCTCCAGGTAGTCTACCACCCTCTCCTTAATTATTGCCTCCATGACCTTCCCCACCACTGAGGTGAGGCTGACCGGGTGATAGTTCTCTGTCACCTCCCTACTACTCCCCTTGTGCAAAGGCACCACATCCACCCTCCTCCAGTCCTCCAGCACCCTCCCTGAATCCAGAGACAAGTTGAGCAGCTTTGCCAGTGGGGTGGCCAACTCCTCCCTCAGCTCTCTGATCACCCTGGGGTGCAACCCATCTGGCCCCATTGCCTTGTCCACCTTCAACCTACCTAGTTCCTCCTTACCCTTAAAAGGAATAATTTAAACCTGCCTAGTTCCTCCTCAGCTCTTAAAAGGACTAATTTCAACAGTTCTATTGAGGAGAGGTTCAGGGCCCAAATGAAGATCTCTGGAGCTTATGCCCCTGAGGCATAGGTCTAGCAAGGCCCCTGCCATGATCTCTGTGGCATCACTCATGGATTCCCCACTTGTGAGGTCATGGTGTCATAGACCACTTAAAAAATATCAGACATATTTTCAGTCCCGTTAGATATATGTGTGGAATATGCAATGGGCCGACTCAAAATATGCAATTTATCCTCAAGTATGAGGGTGCAGGACCAAACCTCATGAGTGGCAGACCCATAAGTTAGTTATGAAAGTCCTGCCCACTTAGAAAGTGATGATAAACTGCCTATTGTGAGCCAGGCCATTACATGTTTGATATATACAACAGTAGTTTACAAGTTATGGCTTTCAGATCTGCAGTTTGTGTAAAGATATTGCTGATTTTCTTTGATTTTAACAGCTGGCTTCAGTGCTGCACAAGGCATTAGGATGTGATCAGCATTGTGAAAGCTGCTCTCTGATTGGTTCAGTTTGTTTTCCACTGTGATGACAGTAACCTTAAAAATATCCACTGTGACAACAGTAACAGTAATATTTTTTTGATATGCTACTGTTGTGCATCATATATGTATATATATATTTACATGCACGTGTGTGTGTGTATTATACTGGTGCGAAAGCACCAGTGTAGTTAGGGTTGAGCATAGTCTAGCACAGTGCCCTGTGGCACCCACAAGTGTGAAGATGCATAGCCCTATGCCAAGAGAAGAGTTCTCTTCACTATACCATACTTGGGCCAGTGCAGACAACCCTGCCCCTTCCCTTCCTAGGCTGGAGAATGGTGTCACATGACAGTGCCTCTCCCCCAACCTCGGCCTAGCCAGTGCGCTCACTGAGCTCACTCTCGAACTCCATTCACCAGCACTGGATCACAATCCCTAATGCCCACCCCCTCACTGAGCAACCAAGGTCAGACGTGATTTCTTTTCTTCACACACAGCCCACAGGGTCTTGCCTGAAGAAAGCTACAACAGTGTCTGTTGGCAACATGTGATGAGACATACTTCTTTACCCTTGAAGAGTATATCACTATGAGGCACTAGCTTAGAGCTGTACCTTGTGCTTCAGACAGGGAGCTGTGAGTTGGGGGGGAGGGGTGAGCATTAGGGTTGATAACCCCAAGGAAGACTCCACCGCTGATTCACCAAGACTCCAGAAACCCCAAGCCCTAATGTTTTTCCTTTTGCTACTTGGGGGGGAGGAGGGTAGTTGGGGTTGGAAACCCTAACACAACATTTCCCTACTTCTGTGGCATTAGGTTGAACCCTAACTTGTGCATTAAGGCAGTTTTTCTGCAAAGAATATACATTTATAATCTTCATCTATTTTATTTTTGTTGACCAGGTAAGTGCACCAGGTAAACAAATGCCAATTTTTAGGCATGACCTGGGAGACTGCATACATGAAATGCAATTACAAGGATTGGTACAAGGTAATGTTAATTCAGGCAGAGCAAATCACCGTACAATACAGCGTTAAGTGGAAGAACAGTATATACTGTAAAATGTTAATGCATAAATAAAAACAGTGAAATGCATCCACCAATTTACTGGGACCAGGAAAGACAAGATACATAGTGAAGATAAGCAGCCAGGATATAACTGCAAAATACATTGGCTATTATGATTAAGCAAATAAGGAGAAATAGAAATCACCAAAACATACATGGATATTGATAGACAGACAGATAGATAAATGCAAAGACCTAACTCAAAATATGTCATTTATCTTCAAATGTGAAGGTCAGGACCATAACTTACCAGTGGCAGAGCTACCAGCGAGTTATAAAAGTCCTGCCCCCTCACAAGAGATGATAAACTGCCTATTTTATGTCAAACTATCATGTCTTTGACTGATACAACATTTGTCTACCAGTTATAGTTTTTAAATCTGATGTTTGTTTGAACATTAAATTGTTTCTCTTTGTCAACTGCTGGCTACAGCATGCATGAGGCAATTGTGATGTCATCATTGTACAAGGTGCTTTCTGATTGGTTCAGTAATTGTGGAACTATACTTCAAGATATCAATTATGACAAAACATAGAACAAGAAATCATACAAACATATGAACATATGCCAAAGCTAGCAGAAAAAGGCCATTAGGCCTACCTAGTCTGATCATAATTCAGGGCTCTCAACATAAGTTACCGACCCTGCCCACATCCCCAATCCACCCTTCTCCTCTGCTGACCCTTACATTTCCCTTAACTCTATTCCAGCCTCTCTTGAAGTTGCCTACCATTTCCAACATACGCACCTCCTCTGGAAGAACATTCCAACCCACCACCACCCTCTCAGTGAGTAAATGCTGCCTTGTCACTATCCTAAATCTCCCCTCGCCAACTTGAGACTGTGTCCCCTTGTGTTTCTATTCCCACTCATCTTGAACAAGACCCCCTTTGTCCACCCTATTTATTCCTTTCAAATACTTGAAGGTCTCAATCATGTTCCCTGTCTCTCTCCTCTAAGAAATACATGTTCAGTGCCCTCAACCTCTCCTCATACGTCCTACCTTGCTGGTCCAGATATTATCTTCAGTGCTCTCTTTTGGACCACTTCCAGCAGTTTTATGTTGTTTAAGGTATGGGCACCAGTACTGCACACTATACTCCAAATGTGGTCTCATCAATGACCTGTACAAGGGCAATATAGCCTAGAGGTTAGAGGAACGAGGTGTGAACAGGCTTGATACATCCAGCAGACCAGACCTGAGTTTAATTCTCACAACCTCTACTTGCATACTGTGTGACTCCGAGCAAGTCACTTTACCGCCCAGTGCTCCCAGGTCGCCCCTGAAAATAGGCACTTGTGCCTAGTGGGCCTTACCCGGTTACCAAAGACTAAAAGTAAAAAAAAAAGGTATTACCGCCTGTCTCCTGCTGCCGATCCATCTGGCAATGTTAACCTACAATTTATTTGTCTTTGGTCTTTGCTGCTGCCTTCATACAATGCGTGGCATGTTTCAGATCACTAGTAATTATCACTTCCAGGTCCTTCTCCTCCTCTGATGTAAATATCTGGACCCCTCCCAAACTGTACTTAGTCCTTGGGTTTTTGACTTCAGTGTGCATAACTTTGCTTTTCTTTGCATTGAAACCAGCTGCCAAGTCCCTGACCACCGCTCTAGTTTCTTCAGATCCTCCTCCTTTGGGACTCATATCCATTCTACTGTGTCTATCCTCCCACAGAGCTTGGTGTTGTCTGCAAATAGACCAGTTTTGCTCTTAATGCTATCCCCAGTATTATTAATGAAGACATTGAACAGCACCAGTCTGAACATTGAGCCCTGTGGAACCACACTGGTTACCTCCCTGGTGCTGGAGAGCTCACCTCCCACCACCACACTCTGTGCCCTGCCCATCAACTAGTTTTGCACTCACCTGGTCAACTTCACACCAACCCCTAGATCTGCCAACTCCCTGATCAACTTCTTGTGGGGTACAGAGTCAAAGGCCTTGCTGAGGTCCAGGAAAATGATATCCACTGCTTGACCCCTGTCCACTGTTTTAGTAACCAGTCAAAGAAGTCAATCAAATTTATTTGACACGATCTCCCTCTCATAAAACTATGTTGTATCTCATCCTGGAGACCATTCTCATCTAGATACTCTACTACCCTTTCTGTAGGTATGGTCTCCATGAGCTTACACACGATTGAGATCAGACTGATCAGTTTGTAGTTCCCTGGGTTGTCCCTGGAACCACACTTATGGAGTGGCACTACATGTGGCTTTCTCCAGTCTTGCAGCAGCACACATAACTCCAGTGAACTTCTGAACAGGTCAGCCAATGGATTTGCAAGCTCTTCCGCCATCTCCCTCAGCACCCTTGGGTGTATGCTCTCTGGGCCTGGGGATTTAGCTGCCCTCAGTGCTTGATACCTTTTCTTCACCCTGTCCACTCCTATAACACATCTGTTACCTCTGCACCCCCCCCCAACTCTCCTACCCACTAGCGGCATTGTTCCACCTCTCTCTCTGGTGAAAACAGAAGTACTCATTTAATACCTCTGCTTTGCTTCCATTCTCCTCCATCCACCCATCCCCCTTTCCAGAACCTAACAGTCCCATCTTTCTTGTCCCTTTTCTCACTAATATAGCAAAAAAAAAAAAAAATTCCCATTTTAATTCCCTCAGCTAAGTGCAGTTCTTTCTTAGCTTTAGCTTGTCAGACTATGTTACCTGCTAAGTTAGACAATTTTGGGTAGTCCTCCCTGTCTTTCTCCCTCTGTCTCCTCCTAAATTTTTTGTATGCTGATCTCTTTTTCCTTACTACCTGGGTGACCTCAGGGCTAAACCAACTAGGTCTTTTGGCCCTCAATTTCTTCCCTTTGAACCTAACACATTCCCTTGTGGCAACCATTATTCCCTCTTTGATGATGGACCATCTTTCGTCCACTCTCATATCCCCTCCAATGCTTGCCAGGTGTCTCCACAGCAGCTATCATGATATCTTGAGGTTAATTACAAATATACCACTTTTTAACTTGCCATTTGTATCTGTTTTTGTGTATATAGGGGCTATGCAATTTGTTGACTCAAAATATGCAATTTATCTTCAAGTGTGAGGAGGCAGGACCATAACTTATGAGTGGCAGACCCATAAGTGAGGCATGAAAGTCCTGCCCACTCACAAGGGATGATAAATTGCCTATTTTGTCATTCTATTGTATTATAGGGGTGTGGTAGTGCCCCTATAGTTAGGGTTGAGTAGCCTGTTTAATGTTAAACCTCAAATTTTGCACATTAATATCTTTAGCGCTCTTTGATGAAATGAGCTGAAATTTCTTATGTGTTGTCTAGGAGGCAAGGTCTTGCCATGTGGAAATTTTTGAGATGACAGATTGTGTGGTTTCTGAGATCTGCATGTGTTATTTTTAAAGAAGAAAACAAAAAAACGTTTTTCCTATAGTTAACATTGTTTTGTTTGTTTTTTTTGTGCTCTCGCCGACAGCCTACATGGAAAGGATTTTTTGCTCCAAACTTGCAGAGGACATGTGTCATGTCCCAAGGTACTGCCTTTGACAGGTCTGGGGAAAAAATATCAAAGGGTTCCAGAGTTATTAGGCTTTAAATTGTAGTGTTTTCCAATCTGTGCATGCGCAGTAGGGTTTGCCAGATAATGTTCTGTGGTGAAAGTAAAAATGCAATGCCGCTAATGCTGGTTTTTGGTTTCTTGCCACTGAATTATTGTGGCACCAAACAATTTTTTTTTTGTGTTGTGCCTACTACCATCTTGATTTTTTTCTGCGAACTGACAAACACGGCAAATACAGATAACTGCTGAGATTTTTAAAATCAAACATCAGAACCTAGCTAAATGGGACCCACTTAGCTAGATTCTGATGTTTGTTTTTTAATATTTTGCCCACTAATATGTTTTCTGGGCACACAAAATCCAGGGTGCCAAGCTTAGTGAGAGGAGCGCTTCCCCACACTCTCTGTATGAGAACACCAAGAATTTTTAACTTCTGCAGCAGCAGCTGACGTCGCGCTACTGGCTGCAGTGTTAGCTGTAAGCTGCCCTTTTCCCTAGTGTCTTGTGGCACCCTCCACCCACCAATCACTGTCCACATAAAAAATAACTATTCACAGGTGTCTAATGGTACCCTGCACCCTCCAATCACTGTCCCCTAATTGTTATTCTAGTCCCTGGTGTCTAGTGGCACCCCAACCCTCTGATTTCTGTCCCCCTTATACTTCTGTTTATTCCCCCCCTGCAGCCCGTTATTTTATTTAATGTGCCAACATCGAAGGGCCGAATCCCTGTGTCAGCAGTACAAACCCCCCCCCAGCAGTGTGGGACACTGGGGAGCCCACTACCAGTGTCGTCCCAAAATATTTATTCACTTGTATCTGTAAAAAGAAAACAGTCCCCCGACATCTTTTTTTAATCTGAAAAAAAGAAAACAGTACCTCCCACTGAGCACCCACCACCCTACACCCCCCCCTTACTCTATACTTACTACCAGAGGTCATACACTGTCATCTTCTGGGGACCGAAACATGTCTGCACTCTGAATAATGAAATTTCACCATCAGTGTTCATGAGGTGGGATCCTGAAAAGGCCATGTTGAAAATCTGGTGAACAAAATCCTAAAAATGGCCAAGTTATACGTGTTTTTTGAAATTTTTCTATGCACGTGCATAACTTTGGTAATGTTCAATATTGGACTCCAAATTTTCAACATAGCCAGGTTTTCGCACCACCTCATGAACAGTACAGCTATAATTTTTCACATCCTGTCTGAAACGTGTTTTAGCACCTGTGGCTCGGAATGGTGTTTGGGCATGGATTTGAAATTTTTCATCTATGGGGTTGATGAGGTGAGCTCATAAGAGAACTACGTTGAAAATTTGGGGTCAAAATATGAAAAAATTCCAAAGTTATGACCATTCATTGCAATTTTGCTACACCCACTTGTAACTTTGGAAATTTTACATATTTCACCGTCTAGCCAAGTGAAATGCTCTTACTACCCTTGCCCACCTCCTCCTGTAACTGATATTGCTTACCTTCCTCCTGTAACTGATATTGCTTACCCCCAACTTATGCACTTCTCTTCTGCCCAACCTGCTACTTAACCACCCATTTCCCATTCCCCTCTCTTCCCCCTCCTGCTTCTGTCCCTCCCCTCTCTATTTTTCTCTGGGTTCACTGCCCACTCTTCTACCAATTCCCTACTTTCTGTCCTATTCCCTCATCCTCCTCTACCCCCTCCTGACAAGGTGACCCCAAGCCTGAGGTTGCCGCAAGCCCTCACCTTAATCCCTCCCTATCCCTCCTCTCTTCCAACCCTGGACTACCATTCTGCCTCCTGCTGTCTCTATTTCTCTAATATCTTTGTTAACACCTGCTTAGCTCAGCTACTGTAACACTTGTCAATTCTATGTAATTTTATCCCTTCTGTTTCTCTATGGCTGCACCTGTAATTGTATGTGATTTTTGTTTTCCTTCATTCACGACATGGAACCTTTGTAAATGAGCTTGAAGCTCAAAGGTTGTAATCCGAGCATTCAATAAATAAATAAAATGTTTACCCCAGATTTTCAACATAGCCTTCTTATTACCCCACCTCATGTATATTACAGCTGTCATTTTCCGAATCCTGCGTTTTGGTGGGGATTCAAACATTTTCTGTACTGGGTACATGAGGTGGGGTAATAAGACAGCTATGCTGACAATTTGGGGTCAAAATATGGAAAGAATTCCAAAGTTATAACCATTTGTTTCAATTTCGTTATGCATGCTCATAACTTTGGAAATGTTCAATATTTCGACCCTCAGATTTTCAACATAGCCATCTTATTACCCCAACTCATGTATACCACAGCTGTCATTTTTTCAAATCCTGGCCAAAATGCATTTTCATGCCTTTGGCACAGAATGGCGTTGTAGTTGCGCAGAATTACGTTTTGGTTGGGATTTGAAAATTTTCTGTACTGGGTACATGAGGTGGGGTAATAAGATGGCTATGCTGACAATTTAGTCACTGTTGTCTTATAAATGGAAGCACAGGGCCTGGAGGACCCTGTGCTTCCACAGCTACATACAGATTCGCATAATGGAGGGATGGGAGTGCAGGGCCCAGAGGACCCTGCGCTCCCACAGGCAAATAAATATCACGATTATACTATCTCAAAAGTAAGGAAATAAATTATTATAATTGCTATCGTTTCTAGTTAGATGGGAACAAAGGGAAATATAGGGGTTTTAGTTAACACCTATACCCACCCTACACACATAAAAAGGTGTCAGGGTGTTCATTGGGGTTGTCAGCCGTAATGCTCACCCCATTCTCCTATACCGTACCCATCTCAGCTTATTTACTTATGGAATGTGGTGAGTGTTAGGGCTGATGACCCCAAGGCACATCCCTGATGCCTGTTGGTGTGAGTAGGGTTGGTGTGGGGTGTTATCTTGGAAAACCGTAATGCCACATTTCCCTACTTTTGGGGCTTTATCCTTTAGTAGAGCATTAACACAGTTATTTGCAATTTATATACAATTTATACAACGTGTGTGTGCCTCTTTTCAGGAAGATAAAAGAGAGATCTCACTGACCACATGTCAGATATCACTTTTTATCTTCACAGTTGGGTATGTCACAATGGATATATTGGCCAGTTGGGTATGTCACAAAATGTTTGGAACGCATTTAGAATGTTTGACCTCGGTAACAGTACTAACTGTATTCAAATGCAAATAACTTTAAAATGAAAAATGATAGTATTGTACTGTGAGCACGAAAGTTGTTCAGCACAAAACAATCAAAAAAAATGAGTGGTGTTTCATTTATAGCTACCTTTTATTTTTTTTATAATTAACAAATAAACAGCAGAAAATGTATTTTCTTTTCACTTTTTCAACAGATGCGAATAACTTTAAAATGATAAATGATAGCATGGTACTGTGAGCACAAAATTTGTTCAGCATAAAACGATCTACAAAATAAGTGTTGTTTCATTTACAGATACCATTTAGTTTTTTTTATAATTAACAACAAACAGCACAAAATCCAATTTTTTTCACTTTTTGCAACAAACAAATGCAAATAATTTTAAAACTGAAAAAAGAGAGCCCCACGATTGTTGTATAAATCGAATATGACATGGGTGGCAGTGATACAGTAGAACTATCTCCACTTGCTGTCATTGAACTCTGGATATCCCATGAGTGGCGATCAAGAGTTCAATGGCAGCTTGTGGAGATATTTTGCTATGTCACTCTCACCCATGTCGTATCCCATATATTTATTTGTATATATATATATGTATACACACACACACACACACACATATGACAGTAGTTTACAAGTTACAGATTTTGTTGTTCTTCTTTAACAGCTGGCTTCAGTGCTGCACTAGGCATTATGATGTCATCAGCATTGTGAAAGCTGCTTTCTGATTGGTTCAGAATTCCACTGTGATGACAGTAACCTTAAAAATATCTATTGTGACAACAGTAACAGCAAAATATTTTTGATTTGTTACTGTTATTGATGTCACTTGCCAATATCTTGTCATTTTGTCTTGTCCATTAAGGGTAATGTGAGGAAGTTCTTTTTCACAGAAAGGGTGGTGGACGCATGGAGTGGCCTATCTCCAGAAGTGGTGGATATGAATACAGTGCAGGGCTTCAAACAGGCATGGGATAGGCTTAAGGCTTAAGACAGAGTAAAGGCCTGTGGCACATTCACAAGGTAGAAAAAATGGTTGGACTGGATGGGCCTTGCAGTCCTTATCTGCCGTCAACTTCTATGTTTCTATGTTATTTTTATACCACCCCTGTTTTAGACAGGTAGACAGACAGATAATAACAAAGCTAGAGATCAGTTATACACATCCCACACCCTCATTAGTGGTGATGAACTGCTGGTCTGCAGTCAAGTCTTTGCTGATTCAGTTTATACAACTTCTACATATTTAGCTGGATTGTTTAAATTAGCTCTTTAATGAAGAGAACTCATTTCTGTTTGAGTGCAACAGCTGGTGTCCATGCTGTGCAGGGACACTGTGATGTCATCATCATTCCAACCCATTGTTCAAGTTGCTTTCACATTTGTTAGAAGAAGGCAGATTATTGTGATTGTAGTTACCTTTTGATGGTAAGGGTAAAGAGCTGAGATAGAAATGTATGTATTTTTGAATGTTATAGAAGCCAGAAGGGGAAGGAAGCATATTCAATTCAATGCTTTACAGTAACTGGTAATTGCTGTTTTTCTTTTAGACTTGGATTGTGGGCTTTTGGTGACACTGTACTTTCTTTGTTGTCTTTACTTAGAATTGTTTTTGGGCTGTTGAGGATTTAAAACATAGTGGTGGTGTATTTCTTTGCTGTCTTTGGTTGCTGCAAATTTTCACCCCCCCCTTCCCCAACTCTTGATTATATGCCCTGTTAAATCTGACTGACAGGAGCTAAACACTGGGTATAGTAAGGGGTGTGGAGTAGGAGGGGTATACCAGGAAAGGAACAGCAGCAAGTGAAGAGGTGACTGCTCTCTCAGTGGAAGGGAAGTAAATGCAAATCTAGGAGCTTTCATTATTACTTCTTCGCATTGATATTGCATTGGGGAAAGGAGGAGTAGGAGTTTGAAGAAGGTTGTGCAATGGCTACTTAAAGTCTGTTTTTGAGTGTGGATAGGAAGGATAGGAATATAAAAAGCAGTTGCTCAATATATCTAAACGTGTGCAACAAAGGAGGTAAGGGAAATAAAGAAAATGTTTTGCACTGATAGAGGAGGGAGAGGGGAGACTTGGGGGAGTGTTTGGTATCCTGCATCTGGAAGGGTGGGGGGTCACTGGTGGGCAAGACAGCAATGGGTAGGGTGGTAGGCTGCAACAACTGTGATGCACCAATCTTTCTAAAATTGCCTGGAGTGTGGGAGGATGTTTAGTGTGCAACCACATAGAAAAACTTCAAAGGAGGTTGAGGGTCTGCAGGAGGAATACAGGCAAGGCAGATTGGGGTGGTTTAGCCCAATACTGGAGGGAGGAAGAAGGGAGATGAGGAGGAGCGTTAAGCCAACAGTGGTGAGGAGAGGGTCAGAAGAAGGGAAGCAGAGACAAGGGCCCAGGCCAGGAAAAACAATTGTCGGGAAACCAGGTCAGGAGACAAAAGACAAATGGAAGGAGGAGATAGGGACTTGTGAGGGGAGGTGAAGAAGTGGCAAAAGTCATGGAGTGGAAAGGAGAGAACAGGTTATTATAAAGAGAGAGGGAGCGGGCATTTGTGAAGGGCCTTCAGAAAAGAGTTGTGCACTGCTAGAGAGGAAGAAGGTGGAGAAGGGAAATGATGAAATTAGAGGAGTAATTGATAAATGCCTGGACCAAACTGGAGTGGGGGGAAGTTCTGCTGGGAGAATTGCAACAGGGGTAAAAGGGGTAAATAATGTGCAGGAGGAAGAAGAGGAGCTGGAAATGAGAGAGGGAGATGAATGGAAGCAAGCAGGAGTAAGAGGGTGGAATCTTAGTGCTGGGGGACTCAATACTAAGAGGAGTTAGGTGAGGTAGCAAGAGGGAGAGGCATAGTCGCATTTGGGTGGAGGCCATGCCAGGAATGACAGCGGAAAGGGTGGGACAGTCTGTTCTGAAATATGCTAGAAGGGGTAGGGACAAGCCTCATTTAATTATACATCTTGGGACAAACGATTTGGCTGACAAGACAGTAGATACAGTCCAGAGGAGGTTTGAGGAACTAGCACAATTATGTGAGGGGGCAGGAAGATCAGTAACTTTTTCAGAGATACTTCCGTGCCAAAGGCAAGCACAACAAGAAAGCTGAGAATAGAGGAATTTAACGGATGGCTAAGAACCTGGTGTTGTGCTAAAGGGTATGGGCTGTTGGGGGTGGGAGGGACCTGGAAGACAGTAGTCTCTATGCCAAGGACAGACTACACTTGAGTGAGGAGGGAAAGAAAGTGTTGAAACAGAGGATGGAGGAGTACATAGAGGAAGTTGGGAATTTAAACTAGGAGTGGGGGGTGGCAGTTGGGGAAGAGATATGCACAGACCACAAGTTGGGAAACCATATGAGCTAACCCCCCATAACAGTGACAAAGAACAAATGGCAAGTACTGTTTGTGATGCTAGGAAAGGAGGGCAGGATGGGAAGGGGGGGAGAAGGGTGGAAGGTGGTTACCCTTAATGCTAGGAGCCTTGGGAGGAAAACTGCAGAATTACAGGTGTCATGGCAGAGGGAGAGTGGACATTGCAGCCATCACGGAAACGTGGGCCACCCAATACAATGACTGGGACCTGTCTGTACCAGGGTACAGGTTATTTCGTAGGGACAGGGTGATTGGGAAAGGAGGGGGTGGCACTATATGTGAAGGAAGGACTGAAGTGTGTAAGGGAGGAAGGGGAGGAGGGTAGTATGGAGTCACTTTGGATGCAAATCCAGGATTCCAAGAACAGGATTCTCAGAATGGGAGTGGTGTACAGGCCACCATCTCAGATGGAGGAGTTAGACAGGGAACTAGCGGGACAGATCAGGAGGACCTGCGAGAAGGGTAGTGTGGTGATTGTGGGGGACTTCAACATGCCAGGAGTGGACTGGAGCACCCCAACAACCAGGAACAGAAGGGAGCAGGTACTGCTGGATGCCTTCCAGGACAGCTTCCTGCTGCAAATGGTCAGTGAACCAACCAGGTTAGGGAATACCCTTGACCTTGTGCTGGCAAATGGGGACTTTGTGAGAGAACTTACAGTGGAGGAACCGATGTCAGGGAGTGACCACCACTCAGTATGGCTCACATTGGATATGGGCAAGGAAGGAGTGGAATCTGGCACAATAGTGCTGGACTTCAGGAGGGCCGACTTTGGGAGGATGGGGGAAGTGGTAAAAGGGTACCTGGCCAGAATTCAATCTAGTATGGACACTAACCAGAGGTGGGAGCTCATAAAGCTTGGGATAGTGGAGCCAGCAAACCTGCTGCAAAGCCCAGAGCAAGAAGGCTAGGGCTAAGAAACCGATCTGGTTGAGCAAGGAGGTCATGGAAAAGGTAAGGAGGAAAGAGCTGCCTTTAGAAAGTACAAAGAAAACAGAGAGGGGAAGACAGGGAGGAGTACTTGACAGAATCGAAGGAGGTGACAAGGGCAGTAAGGGAAGCCAAAGCATCTACGGAACTCAGGCTGGCACAAGGCATTAAGAAGGGGGAGAAGGACTTCTTTAAGTACATCAGGGAGAAAAGGAGCTGTAAGGACCACATAGTAAGGATTAGGAAGGAGGGGGGTTGGGTGGAAGCAGGGTGTGATAAGGCAGAAGCACTAAATGAGTACTTTGGCTCAGTATTTACTAAAGAGAAGGAGGGGGTGACACCCAAGGTGGTAGAAATGGCAGAAGTAGGGTGGGAAGTGGTGACAGATGGGGAAATCATGGAGAGCAGAGTTCGAGAGGGTTTGAAGGCACTGAGGGTGGACAAGGCGCCAGGCCCAGATGGCATCCACCCCAGGGTACTGAAGGAGCTGGCAGAGGTCCTTGCAGGACCTTTAGCAGACCTATTTAATGCCTCACTACATTCGGGGTGTGTACCTCAGGACTGGAGGATGGCTCATGTGGTGCCCCTCCACAAGAGTGGCCCCAAGGATGAACCGGGAAACTACAGATCAGTGAGCCTCACATCCATCGTGGGTAAGCTAATGGAGACTATCCTGAAGGGGAGGCTGGTGGCCCTCCTAGAGGCCAAAGGACTACAGGACAGCAGACAGCATGGCTTCATACGTGGCAGATCCTGCCAAACCAACCTGGTCGAGTTCTATGACTGGGTAACTAGGCAACTGGACAGGGGCCATGCAGTGGATGTCCTGTATCTGGACTTCAGTAAGGCATTCGACTCGAGTGCCACATGGAAGGCTGGGAAGGAAGTTAGTGGCACAGGGCGGGTGCAAAGCTGGTGAGATGGGTAGGAAACTGGCTTCAGGGAAGGCAACAGAGGGTGGTGGTGGGTGGGGAGCTCTCACACCCAAGGGCAGTGACGAGCAGTGTTCCACAGGGCTCGGTGTTGGGACCAGTGTTGTTTGGGATATTCATTGCAGACATATCATGGGACATCAAGAGCAAGATCAGTCTGTTTGCTGATGATACCAAGGTAGGAGCGGTGGTGGATGACCTAGGGGGATGGCAGGGGTTGCAGGATGATCTGGCAAAGCTTGAAACCTGGTCAGACACCTGGCAACTGGGCTTTAATGCCAAAAAGTGCAAGGTGCTGCATTCTGAGATGAAGAACCCAAGGAGGAGTTACCAGCTAGGAGGAGTGCAGCTAGCCCAGACAGAGGAGGAGAAGGATCTGGGTGTGCTCATTACAGGGTCAATGAACAACTCAGCACAATGTAGGAAGGCAGCTGCAAAGGCCAACAAAATGCTGGGTTGTATTGCAAGGGGTATATCCTCGAGCAGGGAGGAGGTGATTCTGCCACTGTATAGGTCATTAGTTAGACCACACCTGGAGTACTGCGTGCAGTACTCGCGTCCGTATCTGAAGAGGGACATTAAGTTACTGGAGGGGGTGCAGCGCAGAGCGACAAAGATGATCAAGGGGCTGGGGGACTTATCATACGAGAGGAGGTTGAAGGAGTTGAACATGTACTCACTGGAGAGGAGAGAGACAGGGGTGACATGATTGAAACCTTTAAATACATGAAAGGAATAAACAAGATGGGTACAGAGGGGCTGTTCAAAGTAAGGAGGGGCCACCAGGGGCCATGATATGAGACTGGAGCGAGGAAGGTTCAGGAGGAGATGAGGAGACACTTTTTACAGAGGGTGGTGGCTGGGTGGAATCGTTACCTGCTGAAGTGGTATGCAGTAGAACAGTGGACTGCTTCAAACGAGGATGGGACAGGACAAGGGGGAGGGTTAATGAAGGGGAAGGGTGGAAGGGAGGGGCAGCTGCGGAATAAGGGGTGCTAGCTGCACATTTGAGCAGACTTGATAGACCTCTAGGCCTTTATCTGCTGGCAAATTTCGTATGTTCGTATGTTAAGTGTATTCCATTCTAACAGGCCCACAGGTATAATGTCTGGTAATGATGCATCTACAGTGGTATATAGCTGCATCACCATTAAAAATATAGCATTTCTGTTGGCACATTTATTTCTGTAGGTGTTATATTAACACACATTTTCTCTGCAGTCTTGTGATACACTAGTATCCTTCAAGTGAATAAAAAAAATCATTCTACCTTTAAATCACCAGGAAATTCACAGACTGCTAGCTAATAGAGAATTATAGCCGATAATCCCTAGAAGAGGCAACCCCCATCACCAGCACCACCTTTGCACTCCAGCTCTGTGGATGATCAGACCCAGCACCACAGAATACTGTAGATTGTTACACTCCATCTGCTCTTCTAGTGCTTAACCCTTTGTTTCCAAGGCTTGTCTGTGTGCTTTTACACTATAGGAATGCTAAAAATTGAGGGACTGACAGTACACGGTCAAATACAGTGTGGTGGTGCAGGTACAGTGCAAGTTTCAACACTCTGATGTATTTTGTGCTAACAAAAGGGTAGGGATTGATAGTACTGGAGCCTAAAGCCCTCTGTTTATCCACAGGATCAAATACTGTGGGGCAGACATAGCGCAGGCATCCCCACAGTGATATATTTGGTTCTGGTGAAAGGTGAGGGATTGACTACATTAGGGAAAGAACCCCTCTCTCCATAGGGCAGGTGTTGTGTGTGCAGAAGCAGCCCAGGTAGAGGCAAACTCAAAATACATCATTGCCTCCATGGGCTGAGGGTACCTAGATTAACCAAGTTTTAAGTCTTTTTGTATCTCCATGTCTCTATACTGTTCATGATCGAACTACTGTATTTGCTAAGTGGATTTGTAAAATGATACTCCCCCACCCTCCCCTTCTCCCGCCTGCCAAGCCTGGGCACTCATGCAGGCAAACAGCTGTGGATGCAGATAATGATTCGCCCCCCTATTGATTTCATGCGTCCTCGATGAATGAACTGCAGGCTGGTGCTTTGACAGCAGAGGAAAGGACATGCCTGTTCTATTGTCTTCTTTTGGTATTACATCAATAAAGTAATCTGCAGTCCCACTCAAAGTGTTTGCTTTTTTACCAAGATTTTTTTCTCCACTGCGGTAAATTCACTGACGTTTGATCACCCCAGCCCCCATCACAACTAGCCCACCACCCCCTTAGCATCACTGTAGCCTCATCCGTCTCTATGGTAACAGGAGACGGAGAATGAACAGACAGCCAAGCTGAGCATGAGGCAGTGTTACCCTTCGGGAGGGGGGGGTAGCCTGAATGCTCATTCACTGGTTAAGGTGACTCCTTTCACGGGCCTTGGCAAGTGAAAATAGCAGCTATGGCACATGGTGTGTCAACCAAAGAGCCTTCTAACCAAATCTCTCATTTTACATTTTATATTTTTGTTCATCCTTGAATTTTTTTCTCAATTTTCATTTGTATACTAGCAGAAGTATGAAAAAAGATCTGCAGGTCCACTGAATCCCCCATCCTCCATCCTCCCTCCCCCTTCCCAACTATGTCCCTCCCACCTTTTACGGGAATACCCTGATACGTTATACTTTGCAGTGGGGAGGGGATGCATCTAATTTTGCTTTGAATGTTGCAATACTGTCTGAATCTCCTACCTGATCAGGCAGTATGTTCCAAAGATGAATTACCCTTGTAGTGAAATAACAGTTTTGTCTTCTTTTAGTGTCCAACTTACATAGTCAAATCATTTGCAGTTCAGGTTAAAAATGTATCTTATCAGAACATAAAATGTTCTGAGGTTCTGGATTTGGAGCAGTTCCTGAACCATTAATTGACATATTATTTGCATGTTGCTAACATGCAAAAGATAAGGAAATTAGGTAATTTGCATTTCAGCTACCCAGCCCATTTTAAGCCTCAAGATTTAACATTTGTTGATGGATTGATTTAGAATGTTGCATGCCAGGATGGCCTCATTTAGGTGAAACAGCTATTTTTTTAAGAGGGTTCTAGGGGACTGATACAGCATCAGAGTCAGTACTTTACAGTTACATAGTTATGGAGATTAAGAATTTCCAACATTGATTTCAATAAATTTACAAAGATTAGAATTATAAATAGAATAATAGATAGTGGACTGTGTACTATGAGACTGTAACACCATCAAGAGGTTCTGGGGACATGTGAACCTCGAAAGCAAAGCTCAGGAGGTTCCAACATGTCCCCAGAAGCTCAAGATGGTATTGTTCTAAGAAATCACAGTCACCAATTTGTTATTTTTTGTACTACATGGATGCAAGCTTTACATTTTAAGTTTTGGTTCAGAGAGAGCCTGTTTTTGGCAGCTGACAGCTGACTCTAGGCAGAACAGTAGCTCACTTATGCTTTCCGGCGTGAGCTGAGTATTCTTTCCTGTAATACTATTGTTGGAGATATATCGATAGTATTATATGATCTTTTAATACTATCGGTGGATTCCACCGATGGTATTACAGGGAATTTTTAGTATACTTTACAGTAGTATTATTATGAAGATCCCTATATTACATAACAATATATACAAAGGTAGAAAGGTTCAAGACAGGTGGAGGATGTGGGATGGAGGCATATAAAAATAAAAGAGTCTAGCAGCCACACAGGCTTTGTAGATGAGCAATGTGACCCTTTTTGCCTCCTTTTATTGTGTCAGGTAGTGAATTCCAGGTTGTTGGGGCTACTATGGCGAAGGCCTTTTTGCCAAAGGATTTGTACATCCTTGGTATGTGCACGAGACTTCTAGTCTTGGAGTAGAGTTGCTATTTTTGATGGGGTTTAACGAGATGCCTACTTGGATAGGCTGGGAGGGAGTCATGCATGCTGTAACATACTATAGTCATCCATTGCAGCTTCCTTTATTTTTCAGAGGAATGAATTCCATGCTATATATGCAGTGAGTTCTTTTGTCACAGCCTAATGTAAACCTGCACATGAGGTTGTAAGCAGCGGACACTTTATGTAAAACTGCGGCATTAGCAGAGTTGTAGATTATGCTCCTGTAGTCCAGCGATGAAAAGAGTGACTGTTTTAGAACAGTATATTTTGGTGCTGATGAGGGTAATGCAGCTTTTCGGAGAGCGGGGTCCTAACTTTTGGGTGTATTTCTGACAGACCTTTCACTGGCTCTGTATTAGGAATAATAATATGGGTGACTATGCACAACAAGCCTGTGTTTCCATAGAAGGGTAGAGATAACAGCATATGGACCTTGAGGGCAAAGCTTGAGAAGTTCATATGCTGTTATCGCAACTCCAAGACGGAAACAAGGTGAGTTGTGTATGCTCACCCATATTTTATTTCTTATAGTATATGGTTTTGTAGAGGGAGCTACTAAGCAGCACCAAGCGCTGGTAGAGAGAGAGAGAGAGAGAGAGAGCTCAGAATTAAAATGGGCTGCCAGGTGGGAGTCAGGGCGAGCAGGGACACAGGTGCACTTGATGGCAGAACATGCACAACATCTTTGGAATGTGCACAACAACTTTTTGAGAGCCACTGAATTATATCCATAATAAGCCCTAACCATATACTGTATGAAAATTTAGTATCAAGGCAGAAGCCCAGGTAATTAAAATGCTGAACACTTTCCAGTGGTGCTCCTGATGAGGGTATGACTGCTAGTGATTTGGAGGAACTGTTTTCCCACAGAACAGCATGGATTGAGTTTTCAAGGTGTTCAATAAGAGGCAGTTTGTATTCCTCCCGGTCTGGGTTTCAGTGAATACATCTTGTTGAGTGCTTTTTAATTCGAATACTGACTTGGCTTTGGTATATATATTTCTGTATCATATGTGTAAAGGTAGAGATGGGTGTTTAGGTTTGTGCAGATGGATGTTAGGTCATTTATAAAAAGGCTGAAGAGAAGTGGACCAAGGATTAGCTCTTGATAAATGCCAAGGTTGAGTGCATTTGGATGGGAAGTTACCATTTTTGACCTAAGACTGGTTTGAAAGGTAATTCTTGATCCAGGACAGAGGCACACGAGTTAAACCCAAGTCACATAACTCTGCAAGAAGAAAATCATGATTCTCAGAATCAAAGGCCTTGTCAAATCAATGAAGATAGGAGGGGGCTGTGACAGGATGATATAGCCAACCCCTCCCCCCATGATGATATCACAAGGAGGGACAGAGAGAACTGTGACAAGATCTCTAGACCCTCTCATGCTGATGGTTGAGACCTTCTCATAATGACATCACAGGGGGAGAGGGAGGTTGCTGTTCCAGGATTACACAGGTGAGCCCCTTCCATAATGATATTACAGTGAGGAAGAAAACTGCAACAGGATTACGCAGCTCAACCCCTCCCATAATGACATCACAGTGAGAGAAAAAGAATATGAGAGAGAGAAAGCTGTAACAACTAGGTTACACAGTTGAGTCCATCCCATGATGACCTCACAGTGAGAGAGAGAGAGAGAGAGCACAGCGACAGGATTACACAGCCAAACCCTTCTCATGATGACATCACACGAGGAGAGAGAAAGTGGTGACAGGGTTACACAGCTTAAACTAGTGACATCATAGTGAGAGAAAGAGAATATGAGCTAGAGAGAGAGAAAGCTGTAACAACTAGGTTGCACAGCTGAGTCCATTCCATGATGACTTCACAGTGAGAGAGAGAGAAAGAGAGAGAGAGAGCACAGCGACAAGATTACACAGTCAAGCCCTTCTCATGATGACTTCACACGAGAAGAGAGAAAGTAGTGATGGGATTACACTTCTTAGACTAGTGACATCATAGTGGGAGAGAACTGTGGTAAGATTGCACAGCTGAGACACTCCCATGATGACATCATGGGGGAGAGAGACAGAGAGCTGTGACAAGATTCCACAGCTAAGACTCTCTCATGATACACAACTTCAGTGAGAAAGAGCAAGAGAGGGAGAGTGCTGTCACAAGATTAAGCAGCTGAGCCCCCTCCCATGGTGACATCACAATGAGAGAGAAAGCTGCAATAGGATTACATAGCTGGCCTCTCCCATAATGATATCACAGTAAGAGTGAAAGAGAGAGCTGTGATAGGGCCCTCTTATGATGGCCTCACAGAGAGAAAAGTGAGAAAGAGACAGAGAGAGAGATGTGATAGGATTGTACAGCTGGGAGCCTCATGGTGACATCATAGTGGGACACAGGCGGTGGACTCAGGGGGTCAAGGAGATCAAGTGACCCATCACTTTCAAAAGTAAGGTCTGAATGTACATTTTGATCCCCCACTTCTGATAAAGGATTTACTACCATGTTATCTTAAGTCTCCATGTTGTCTTAAGTCTGCAGCACATACAGACACAGTCATTGGAAGTCCACGAGAGTGAAGGTCAGATAAGGTCACTGAATTGTACTGACTAGTTTCTACATACCTTTTCCCCAATGGCACACAAAAACATTTCTCCCCAGCATTTTCCCATACCTTTTATTGTACCAACAAGAGATTTAAAGAATTTAAGCTTTCGAGCTATGTAGAGCACTTCATCAGGCCGTGACAGACTTTGCAAAGAACTCACTTTAAATACATAGGGTAGAACTGGTATTATTCAGAAATGTTAAAAAAGTCTGAAATTCTAGTTGTGTATAAATCAGTCTTTCCCTAGGAATGGAATGTGATAAGGGCTATAAATTGTAAACTGCCTAATTGCCTCCCTGAAAATGGACACCAAAGTGTGTGTGTGGGTCTGTGTTTTGCCTGGAAGAGGCTCTACTGAGGGATGCTTATTTACAAGGTGGTCTTGGTTTTAGTACGACCATTGTTCTAGAAAGTCATGGAGCACTGCCTGCTGCATGCTAGTTCATTTTAGTCACCAGAAATTATGTCAATGAGTGTTCAAAAACAATGTATTGAGAAAACTGATGAAAGCCTATGGGATGCTCCTTTTATTTCGTTATTTATTTTTATTCTTTGGTAACTGGGTAAGGCCCACTAGGCCCAAGACCTGTTTTCAGGTGCTACCTGGGAGCAATTGCTCAGAGTCACACAGTATGCATGTGGAGGCTGTGGAAATCAAACCCAGGTCTGCTGGATGTACCGAACTTGTTCACAACTCCTTACTCTAACCTTTAGGCTACACTGCCAGTTCAGTGCTGGAAATTAGTTGCTTTCTGAAAAAAGGTTGGTGCTCAATGAAAATTAAGTCAGAGGGAGTGCTCACCTACTGGATCCTGGCTAGGATCATATTATTAAATACAAAACTTTTTGTGTGACCATAGAAGGAGAAGGGAGCAACAGGAGAGGTTTAATCATATCAAATAAGACTTGCAATAAGTCTAGCAAGCAAAACTCTTAGCTTTTGCAATCCTGTACATAGTAATATAGTAGTGAGGATTAGGGTTATAAAGAAAGAAAAGAAAATCGGAAAACTTAACCTAATGATAAGTAGTGGTCATGCTTACAGAGACGCATGAGCACCACACTCTAAGCTATTTCATGGACCCACCATTCTCCAGCTATGCCAGGAGGTTGGATAAGTCAGATATGTTTGTGTGTGAGGGGGATGGTGGGGTTAAAGCCCACTAATTTTGTTTATAAGCCATCTTTATTACGAAGACAAGGGGCAAAGTGTACTCTGTAGAAAAATTAACATTAGACACTTGAATGACTGTTTTATTGCTTGGAATCCTTTGTATATTACTGGCATGACCATTTATTTCACTAAAACCTCACTTTAGATTTGATCTGGTCAGTGGGAATGCAGAATTCAGTAGTGAATACAGGGAAACATTCAGCGTGGGGGTCATGTACGTACAGTATCTCAAGCAGCAGCTGACATACTCCAGGCAGATAACTCATACCAAGGAGATGGCTGCCCAAGGAACTAGCTTGAAAAGAAATGTGTACCTCAAGTTGCCTGACTTGTAACTTCCATGTACAAGTCAGGCAGCTACTGAGCGCTGCAGCAGCCCTGCCCCTAAGATAAGCTTAATGAGGACATAAAGTAAGGAACCAGCTGCAGGCCCTCTATGTAGATCCTGGTGGGCTGCTCAGTTGTTCTATGTAGCAAGGGCTGGTTCCCAGGAACTGAAGGATGGCAGACATGGTTCCGCTGCCAAGGACAGAACAAGGAGCAGCCAGGAAACTGTAGACCCAGCAGCCTTACCTCCATGGTAGGGAACATGATGGAGACACTGGTCAAAGAAGATCTAGTGGAATACCTCGTAGTAAAATGGATTTCAGGATAGTGAGCAGCATAGACTGGTGACAGCAAGATCTCATCAGACCAGCCTGTTGTAGTCTTTGACCAGGTAGTCATAGTAGTTAATAACGGTAATGTTGTTGATTTAGTCTACTTCAACTTCAGCAAGGCATCCAACTCGGTGCCACATCGAAGGCTGCTGAAGAAAATGGGGGATTTGGGAACAGCTAAGGATATGGTAAGGTGGGTAGTTGGAGAGGGTGCAACAGAGAGTTGGTCAGATCAGTGGAAAGAGAGGTGACTAGTTGAGTACCACAGGGATCTGCTCTGGACACAGTCCTCCCATCAGTGACAAGCGAGTGGGATTCCAAGGCATTTTGTGTCTATTTGCAGATGACACTAAACTCTACGGTAAGGTTGACAATGTGAAGGGGATGAGGGAATTGCACACAGCTCTACAAAGGATGGAAAATTGGTTCAAAGTCCAGCAACTGAAATTCAATTCAAAGAGTGCAAAGTTATGCACTTAGGGAACAAAAACCCCAGAACAGAGTATTGGATGGGGGGGGAGTTAAGTGGACCCAACATCAGAGGAAAGGGACTTAGAAGTTATCATTAATCACTCCCTTAAATCAGTCAGTGTAACAAGGCCTTCAGCAAGGCTAACAGGATGCTGGAGTGCATCAGGAGAGAGTTTGACAGTAGAAGGTACTGTTACCCCTGTATAGGTCACTGGTGAGGCCACACCTAGCATACTGTGCTTCCCACCTACAAAAGGACAGGGACAGGCTAGAGAAGGTAAGATGTAGGATTACCAGGATGATTCAGAGCCAGGAGGGCAGAGCCTATGAGGATCAGCTTAAGGCACTGAACAAGTATTCTCTCAAAATGAGAAAAAAAGTGGGGGATATGATAGAGAACTTCAAGTTCCTGAAAGGAATTAACAAGGTGGACTGTGAGGAGTTATTTTACAGAGATAGCAGTTGAGGCATGGAATGGTCTGTCAGCAGAAGTGGTGGGTGCTAAAACCATAAATAGCTTCAAACATGGCTGGGATAGAGTAAAGGGGATATTAGCTACTCAGTGGGAAGTAGCGGGTGGAAACATGAATAACGAAGGGGGGAATAGTGTTAGCAAAGACACTGGATCCTGGGATTGGGTAGTATGGGCAGACTGAATGAACCATTGGTCTTTTTCTGCTGTTATCATCTGCGTTTCTATATTATATGATGAAGAGATCACTAGGAAAGAGAGAGTAATGGGATTATGCAGCTGGGACCCTCTCATGGTGACATCATAGTGGGAGAAAGCCCCCTCTCATGATGATACCCTCTCATGGTGACAGCACAGTGGGGGAGAGCTCTTCCAGGAATACACCGCTGAGCCTTGTATTGTTGTGACACCCTAATTACATAGCCTCTGTACATATTCACGTTTTGAGAAAGAACTTAAACTGCACAGCTGAGTCACCTCCAGTGACAGCATCGTAATGAATTAAATAACCAGAAAGCGCTAGATATCAGGGAATGACTCACTCACAGAATGGCATGACACTATCCTTAGGGCCTCAGAATCGGGCCTCATATTTTATTCCATTTATTTTATTTATGTATTGATTTATAAAATCTCTTACCAGGGAAACCACACTGAAATGAAATGCCTAGCTTATAATGATGCCCTGGAAAGATCTTTTTTGTAAAACTGAAAAAGAAGACTATCTTTGAATCTCAGGCCAAGTGGTTTTTTTTTTTTTTCATTTTGTGGGTGACAAGGGTTCATTTATAATAAACCCCTTTCCAATGCAAGGAAGGGGCACTTAAGGTAGTCTAGCAGCATCCTAGAGTGCGTGGTGGCGAATTCTCATTTTCGAACAGCAGTGATTCTAAGTGGCAAATGCCAAGGTTGCTCCAATGAAGAGGAGTGAGGATAGGCAGGTATGTACCTGTGCAGATCTGGGCCCCTCCTTGAAGGACAGACATAGATCAGTTAGAATAGGTGCAAAACAGAATTAGTTAGTTAGTTAGTTAGTTGGTTTTGTTGACTGGGGAATGTGGGCTAGGAAATGTAGTCCCATTTCAGCTGCCTACTAGTGGCAGGTACTGTACATGAAGCACATGACATGACAGCAAGACATAAATTGCATTAATTATTACAGAGCACTGCATTGGATACATATGTAATATATGGATATTGAAAATAATAGGATCGAAAATCATCCCAAAAATATCCCATAATACACTACTAATGATCCTGTAAACCACTGTTGAAGTCCTGTAATACAATCGATCAGAGCCCATAATACTATCGTTCCGAGCTCGGAACAGTAGTATTATAAGAGCAACAGAACAGCAAGAGCTACCAAATTCCTTGTGCTGAGCGGGAGCTGGCTTTTACCGTAACTGTCACGTACAGTAAAAGCTGACTCGCCCCTCAGGAGAAATCCAAGAAATCCCTCAAAAATTACTCTTCCTCTGCTCTTGTACAGTTTGCTGACAGACTGACAGCTGCAAGATTTCTCCTCACTCAGACCCTCACTCACCCAGGTAGACTGGCCTGCCCAACCTATTCAATTTCCCTCGAGTCACCCTGGCGTAGTCAGCACAGAGATTGTGCCCACCCTACCTGCTGCCTGCTCAATGCCGTGCCTTTCTCATTGCTTTTTTTACCTTGGCTGCCACAGTCTTACCCTAGCTGCTACTCATGGACAGCAGGAGGATGAGAGAGATCCTACTCTTTTCACTCCATATCACACTGATCTGACTTAACCAGATCATCCCATCCAGTAACTGGACCAGATTGACTACATTGCATGATGCGTGCTAGTAAGTGCTTTTGATGGTGCTCTTAGCCCAAAGTTATATCGCCTTGCCACCCTTGTATCGTTGTTTCTTAGTGTGTATTATACAGCTGTCTACCACACAAGTCTCCATAGCCAGTGGTGCAGTCTCAGCCGACAGATGCATGTATGTATGATATGCATCCTGGATCCATATATTACAAAAAATAACAGACAAGGGGCTGTGATTACTCAGCTTTAATACTGTCTTGAGGTTCTGGTAACATGTTGGAACCTCTCAAGCTTCGCTCTCGAGGTTCCCATGTTCCCAGAACCTCTCATTGGTATGATAACCTTGTAATACACAGTCCCCTATCTACTATTCTATTTATACAACACAGTAACACAACACTGTGATGATGGAAGAGATTTTGGATCCATCTTATCCATCCTATCTGCCACATCACAGTAACTGTACCGAGTTTCACTATGCACATAAAGCCAAGCTTCTCAGCTAGAATGCCACTTGCGGTGTTTAGCCCTCAATGCCATACATCTAGATAGTACATAAGTCACATTTATACATACTGCACCAAATACAAAGACAGAATGAACCTTGTATTTGCAGAAACATTTTAAATGTGTTGTCCTTTGTAAGGGTATGTGAGCAAAATTGAAACAGGTTTTAAAACAAAGGAGAAATCATCAATAAGGCAAGGTTACAGTATAATTAGTGTGGGTCTTGTCATTTTTTAAAGTCCTACCTCCATCTAGATATAGATTGCAATTGTTTCAGTGTTATGGGGAGGTTGCTCCAGGTTCTTTGACCCAAGAGTGAGAGAAGGCTCTCAGTCTGCTCAGTTTTTGGCTAGTGGTACTAGATATGTTTCCACAGATGTAGAAAGAAGATATAGGATGTTTTGGTTATGAACAGGTTGCTCATAAGGTGACTAAAATGATAAATGGCATGCAGTATAGGTTAGTGGACAGAACACATAGCTGTGATCTTAGAGACCTGAAAAACCCAAGTTTAAATCCCACAGCCACCACTTGCATACTGTGCGAACCTGAGCCTACATTGGGCTCATAGCATAAACACTAGCATCCAAGTGCTATATTAAGGGGATAATGTACTGTCAGGGAATGCCGTCCTTCGGATATGACATTCAGTTGAGGTCCTGTTTGCCTTTTCTGCTGATTGCTCAGGTGAACGTTCAACAGCCTATTACACTTGAAAAGCATACAGGAATTTATTATTAAAACAAATTTAAAAGTAGCACTAGTAATACAGAATCAAAATGAAACAAAATATACAAATCAAAATTTAAATAGCACCAAATGCCTTCTCAGAGCTTTCAATATAACATCATTCGCAAAACACAAATTATGTGAAGAAAAAATTACCAAAAAGAAAGAAAAAGATGAACACTGTATGTTCAATTCTCCCCTGCTCCATACCTTATAGAAGGATTCTCTTAAAGCAATGCCTCCACAGTCTCTGTACTGTGACTGCTGGAAGTGCCGTTTCATCCGATAAGATAAATAAGCAGACCACAAGATCGAGATGTTAAGATCTTGATTCGAAACCACCTTCTTAGGAAGGGAGAAGGCACATCCTGTTTGCCACATATAGTATTTTAAAATGGTAACTATTACCACCAAAGTGGTCTTATCGTAGTTACCCCAAGCAGGGAGTATCCCAAGCAGCACTATCTGATATGTTAAAGCAGAAAATAAAGGTTCCTGCCACCTAATCTTAAAATAATTCCAGAAACCCAAAGCATACAGACATTTGAGAATCAGGTGTGTTTGGGTCTCTGGAATGATTGCTCAACCAAGTCTGGGTCAATATCTCTCTTCTCATTATTTTACATTTTAATGAGTCCCTGACTCCAAGGTGTCGATGGCAACTGAGACACAATAGGTCCCACAGTGGGGAAGGGATTTGTTTGTTACACTAATTGTTCAAGGAGTTTCACTTCTTGTCCAGCTGGACAATACTGTAAGTTCAAATCCATAGAGAAGGTGGATGATTGCACAGCCTCATTGTCTTAGCAGACCACATTCCCCATCCCATCACTCAAACAGACTGAGATGTACACAATGCCTTGGAGAAAAATGGCCACAGCCATGTGTTTATTGATAATCATAATCAGAACCAGTTATATCAGCAGCATAATGAGCTCTGCAAGGGAGACGTAGCAAGGCTTCGGATGGTGAAAACAACCCCCTTACCTTAAAGTGGACCCCTCCACTCTCCCAAAGGATACAGCCATAGGGGAACTCCACCCTCTGAGGCACAAAGGATGGCTTCTGGGCCATGTGACCTGCTCCACATCGGATAAAGCTACACACACAGGCCACGCCTGAAAAGGCTATCCCATGACTAACCCCTGCAAGGAGCCTCCAGTAATCTGAGCCTTTACCTCCTGCTAGCCTTGAGGGGAAACATCTGCAAAAGACATGAGTTTCCCCTTTACCCCCTTGTAAACTTTCTGCAAGATTACTGTGCCACCACCTATTACATGACTGTGATAACCTACCACTAAAACCTAAGCTAAAAACTTTTAATCCTGCCACAGAAGGTCACCCTGTCTTATAAATACTAGGTGCACTCACTGCCTGGACATATGGCAGCTGGCCGAGGAGATGTGAGGAGGGCTGCACCGGTTGCCGTAATCACACCTGTGGCACTGAGGTTACCAATAAGATGACTGGGGGTGGGTGCTCAGTGCTGTGGCGTGGGGGGGGCTGCTAGATGCCAGGGACATGCGACAGCAGATACTGTGGATCAGTGCCAGGGGGGAATTACTGGACACCATGGCGAGGTTTAATTATACTATGTGTTGACGACCGGGGGGGGGGGCATTAGCACCAGGAAGACTATAATGAAATACAGGCTGGCAATCTGAGGGGGGGCTCACTAGCACCAGGGATACTTTTATTAAATATTGGCTGGTGATCGGAGGGAGGGAGGATCACTAGCAGCAGGGATACTTTTGTAAGTCACCCCTCCCTGTCTAGGTGTATCCAGATGGTACAAAAGTGGGATGGGGGCACTTCACAACCTAAGCAACCACAGTCCAAAGGATTAGAACAGAAATAGCTTGCTACCTGGTTCAAACGATGGTTGCGACTGGGAGTCACTGAACTAGGGGAACAAAGTCTGCTGCTGGGTGTTCCAGAGGCTGCAGGGGGGAAAGTACTTAGCAGGCAAGCATGCACGGGCTATATTCATTGACCTAGCCAAGGCCTTCAACTCGGTTTTCCACCTTCTCCTACTTTCTAAATTACGCTCCATTGGCCTTTCCCCTGCCTCAGTGTCCTGGTTCAGCTCCTGTCTAACTGGCCACTCCCAGTCAGTTTCAATCAATAATGTCACATCTCCCTCTCTCCCCATTAGTGCTGGCATGCCCCCGGGCTCTATTTTTGGGCCTGTTCTTTTTTCCCTCTTTATTAACGACCTTCCCTCAGTTTGTACCTACTCAAATTTCCACATGTACGCGGACAACACCATCCTTTTCTTGTCCAGCCCGTCCACAAGCCATCCAACCCCCCCCCCCCCAAAAATGATCTCTCAGCAGTCACAGCCTGGTTTGACACCAGTTGCCTAGAATGGAATACTAAAAAAAACTGTTGCCATGACCTTTGGCTCTAAACAAAAACTCACCAAGCTTCCCTCACTACCAGTCTTCTTCTCTGCAACTGACACCTCCTCACATACAAGAACCATGGTGTCTGGCTTGACCCCTCCCTTGATTTCTCCTCCCACTTCAGTGTGCTCCACACCAAACTGCTCCCTAAACTTGGGCTACTCTTTCATCACAAGGTCAGTCTCTCCCTCCCTGCAAGACACGATCTCATAGTCAAATGGATCCTCCCTGCCTCTGACTACTCTGACATAGTTTTCAGTGCTGCCCCAACCACCTCCCTTACCACTTTGGATGTCCTGTTTCATGCATTTTGTAGTTTCGCCTCTAACTCCCCCCTTTAACTCAACACTGTGACTTGTACTCCTCCTTCTCTTTACAGTCACTTGCACAGAGGCGTTCCTCTCACTGTTCCATCTTCATAGCTAAGTACTAGTTTGAGTATCTTCCATCCTGCCTTGCCTCCCTCCCTCCTCACTCCTGCTTTTCCCTCACCCTGTAACTTGCCATCTAGCTGTGCTTGCACCTTTTCTCTCCCTCGTGTCCACACTTCAGCTGGCAAACTCTCCTTCTCCTACAGATTCCCTTCCCTTTGGAACAGCCTTCCCTACCAAACCCATCTCTCTCTCCCTCCTTCCCTACTCTTAAGTGCTTACTCAGACCAAACTGTTACTTCCTGCATCTGTTTTCCTTCCTGACCCCTACTTACTACAGTATGACAGCTCCCCTCCTACTGTAAACCACTGTAAATATCTTGTTTCTAGTTTGTATTTATTTTACATAGTTTTCTAGTTTGTATTTTATTGTACATAGTGCCAGTGATGTATATGCTCTGTTATTGTTACATTTCATTTGTATTTGTCTAACTCCTGTAACCCCATCCTGAGTCGCACCTGGAAACGAGCTTCGGTTCATGGTGCTTTTCCTGGTTATTAACTTTTAAATAAATAAATAAAAGTGCAAAACTATTTAATTAAATTTGAAACAGTAACAACCACTCCATGGAGCATAGCATACTGTGGGTTTCCATCACAGACATAGCTGGAAAATCTACTGCAACAGTCTCTTGAGCTAACAGACTATTTCATTTCATGCAGATCTCCCTTGAGCTGTGAGGGCTAAATTCCTGGCAGCATTTTGGGGGCCAAAAAAGGTCACCACACATTCCTCCAGCTTTTTTAGGTTGTCCTTCATTCTTTCCACCCCTACCCCCCTCTGGTGTGTCTACTATGTTTCTGAGTTTTGTGTCGTCCAAACACAGGCATACGTTCCCTTCCAGTCCTTCTGTAATGTCACTAATATTTTATTTTTATTTATTTATGACTTTGAAACTGGGTAGGTGCTCTGATCCGGGGGGCCATTTTCAGGCACAACCCAGGCCAAAAGGCACAAGGTACAAATACACGTACTAAACACAAGGTTACACTACAAAAGTGACATGGTTCAGGAACAGAGTACAGTTGAGTAATAGGTAATAGATACAACAATATGAATCAAGCAAAAGAACAGTTGGACAGGGAATCGGTCAGGAGTATGTCAATGTATAATAAAGCCATTGAAGAGGACCAGGCCTAGTACTGACCCCTGCAGCACCCCACCGGTCACTTTGCCTACTCCTGAGTGGATGCCATTTACTACCATCCTCTGATTCCTATTGCCCAGCCAACTCTCTACCCATTTTACTACTTTAGAACCCACTCCTAGGCTCCCCAGCTTGCTTACCAGTCTTCTACATGGAACAGTGTCAAAGGCCTTGCTGAAATTCAGGTAGGCCACATCCACCGCTCCTCCTTGATCTGCTTCCTTGGTTACCCAGTCAAAGAACTCAATCAAGTTTGTCATGCAAGCCCCCCTTGAAACCATGTTGCCATGGATCCTGCAGACCACTGGCAACAAGGTATTCCCCAATCCTTCCCATCAATAATTATTCCATTACCTTGCCCACCACCAACGTCAGACTGACCGGCCGGTAATTTCCTGCCTGCTCCCTAGTTCCACTTTTGTGGAGTGGGACTACATCTGCTCTCCTCCAGTCCCCCTGGTACTTCCCGTTTCCAATGACAGGCTGAACAGGGCTGTCAGAGGTGCAGCCAGCTCCTCTTTGAGTTTCCTCAGTATCTTGTGGTGCACCCCATCTGGTCCCATTGCCTTGTCTACTTTTACCTGTGCTAGTTCCTTAAGGACTCTTTCCTTTCTAAAAGGCCTAGTGTGCACCTCCCATCCCCTAGTGCCCTTGTCCTTTATCATTGGCCCATTACCTACCCCCTCCTTCGTAAATACGGAACAGATATATTTGTACAATATGTCTGCTTTTTGGTGATCTTCTTCCACACTAACCCCTCTTTCCCCTTTCAGTCTTACTATCCCTCTTTTGGTCTTTCTCTTTTTGCTTATGTATCTAAAAAATGTTTTACCCCTTTTTTTACTGATTTAGCAACATTCTCCTCTGTTTGCATTTTGTGCTTCTGACTGCCTTCCTGCCTCCCTTTGCTTCTCCTGGTAACTTTCCTTTGTTTTTTTTTTTGTTTTGTTTGTTTTTTTGTGTACCTTCTACGTGCCATTTTGTTTTTGCTCTTACTTTGTCCACTACCTCTTTAGAGAACTATAGCTCTTTTTTTTCTCTTGCCCTTGCTAACCTGTATGACACAGAGATTTGTAGCTTTTTCAATGCCCTTTTTTATTTTTGCCCACTGTTCCTCAACTCCCCCCAGTTCCCCTGTCCTGCTAGGGCTTCCCTCAGGCATTCTCCCATTTTCTTAAAAGTAGCCCTCCTGAAGTCCAGGACTCTCGTCATCATGTGGTTTGATTCTGACCCAGTTCTTATACTAAACCACACCGCACGGTGACCACTGTCAGCAACCCTGTCCCCATTTGTCAGTACCAGGTCCAGTAATGTCCCCTCACAAGTGGGTTCCATAACTAGTTACCTGAGGAATGCCCCTTGCTGGGAGTCTAGGATGTCCCTACTCCTGGTTGTTGCTGCAGCAGGGATGCTCCAGTCTACATCCAGTAGATTGAAGTCTCCTACTAGCAACACCGCTCCCTTATGAGCTATCCTTCAGATTGCTTCCATCATTTCCTTATCCACCTCTTCCCCCTGTACTGGAGGTCTGTAGATCACTCCTGTGCGAATAGCGGCCCCTTTCCTATTCTCCAGGGTGACCCACAGTACCTTCACTCCTCCTTGCTCCCCTTGCACTTCCGTTTATTGCAATCAATCCTGCCATTTGTGCCTCTAGTTCCACTGTTATCCTGGGGTGTATCTTGTCCACCCCTTGGGACTTTCTTGGCTTGATGTGTCAGGTATTGTAGTTAGCTTCCAGGTAGGTGTGTAATCGGCAAGCTGCATCGTCACTACTGATGCCATGTGCCCTCCCACTCAGCATACTCCACACTAGAAGAGCCTCGTTGAACACTGAAACAAAGTATCGTTTAACATCTTTGACCATCACCCCCCTGGCTCTCTCACAGGTTTCTCCCCTCATCCCTTTCTTTCAAGGACCAAATCCCCCTTTCACCTTCACCTTCCATTTTTATACTGAAATATATGTGTCTGCATATATCGCTGCATACATTTATAATGCTGTAGTCGATCAAGTAGGAGCAGTGGCTGTTGGTGAGGTCATAGCTACTCCAGTCCCAACCTCTTTCAGCAGGAGTCACTGTAGACAGTGGTGTACAGCACTGGCTGTTGGTGACATTACAGCTGCTCTAGTTCCAGCCTCTCTCAGCTGGAGTCACTGTAGATGATTGTTTTGGAACACCGGCTGTTGGGGAGATCACAGCTACTCTAGTCCCAGCCTCTCTGAGCAGGAGTCACTGTGAACAATGGTGTAGTAGCAGGAGCAATGACTGTGGGGAGATCACAGCTAGAGCTACTTCAGTCCCAGCCTCTCCCAGTCGATGTCACTGTAGACAATGATGTAGGAGCAGGTGCAATGGCTGTTAGGGAGATCACAGCTACTGCCATCCCAGCCTCTCTCAGCAGGAGTCACTGTGAACAATGGTGTAGGAGCACTGGCTGTTGCAGAGATCACAGTAACTCCAGTCCCAGCCTGGGACTGAGCAGGAGTCACTGTGAACAATGGTGTAGGAGCAGGAGCAATAACTGTAGGGAGATCACAGCTACAGTTACTTCAGTCCCAGCCTCTCTCAGTTGATGTCACTGTAGGTAGTGATGTAGGAACAGCTGCAATGGCTGTTAGGGAGATCACAGCCCATTTTTATACTGCCATCCCAGCCTCTCTCAGCAGGAGTCACGGTAGACAATGGTGCAGGAGCACTGGCTGTTGCGGAGATCACAGTAACTCCAGTCCCAGCCTCTCTGAGCAGGAGTCACCACTGTAGATAATGGTCTAAGGCACTGACTGTGGAGAGATTACAGTTACCCCAGTCCCTGCACTAGAAATAGGGGAGCTCACAGCAAATCCAGTCCCAGCCTCGCCCAGTAGAAGTCACAGTCTACACTGATGCTGGAGCATCTACTGTGAGGGAGATTACAGATATTCCAGTCCCAGCCTTTCGCAGCAGGAGTCACTGTAGACAATGTTGTAGGAACACTGGAGTTAGGGAAGTCAACAAGTATGCCAGTTCCAGCCTTTCCCAGCAGGAGTCACTGTAGACAATCATATAGGACAGAGTGGCTTAAATAAGGCCACCAGCACAATTATGGAAAACCACAGAACTGATCAAACTGACACTTTCCTGCTTTTAAAATAGCATGGGAGAGAAATGTAAACTGGAACGACATCAAGAACTTGATTTACAGTATATTTTCTGACAAGACATTTATTTAGTACTTAAGGGGTTGTAGACTGAAAAAAAGAGAGCGAGGCCACCATAATTTGGGGCATGAGACCCACTGGTGTAAGAGCACTGGCTGTAGGGGAGCTCACAAGTATTCCAGTCCCAGTCTTTCCCGACAGGAGTCACTGTGGACAAGTGTAGGAGCACTGTATATTGAGGAGAACACAGCTAACCCTGCCCAGCATCACCATTAAAGTTGAGTGGTGGTGCTTTTCCTTGGAGTACATGAAGTTATACTCAGGCCACTATACGGAATGCCAAGTGTTGATACAATTCAAGGGTTCTCCTTCCTGTCTTCCTTTTCCAGCAATAAGATACCAACCAACCCTATCATTGCAAATCTACAGAGATAACTCATCTGAAACAGAAAAGGCTTGGCTATGTCACACCTACAAATTAGTGGCTAGAAATGGGCGAAGATGACAAACTCCGCTCCACGAAATAATCTGCAAATTTCGTACAATTCGAGTATCAACCATGAAGTGTGAAGTTTCGTTGCAAAGTGTGAAATTCTACAGGTGAAATTCTGCACTTTGCAGCAAAAAACTTCATAGTTCGGGTGAAGTTGAAGTTTCTCAGGTCTGAGGAAGCCTCGCGAAGCTCTGCGAAATGCAAATTTTCTCCACTTCGCGCAAACTTCACCAGCGAGGTTTTACTTCACCACATCTCTATTAGTGACCTTGGGGATATGATTTGGAAGGGGCAATTTCCATGTGTGGCAGTGGCATTTTTGTAGCAATTCTGGGCATTAGTAAATGACTAACCCCCAAAATGAGGATTTTAGAAATGTTATATGGTACGTGACCTTATATGTTGCTTTGTAGTGCATCATACATTTTAGTTAGGATTTTTGCATACCAGGCCTAATTAGTTTGGGGAGTCACCTTTACAAGTGTCCAGGGGAGCTGTCCAATAACCCACTCCAAGCACCATGTGCATCCATACCATTGATCTAGACTCAGAAGCAGACGTGAGAACTGACAATGCGTGGCTGGGGCAAGTGCTGCCAAGAGGGGGAGGACATCAGAGCCTACCACGATGGGGAACTCCTTACAGTAGGCTGGAGACTTGCTCCCTAGTGAGGGCTGGTACATGCATCAAGAGCCACAACAGAATGTAAAGCCCATCCCCATAGGCTTTCATAAGGTCCAGGTGGAGAGAAAGATCAGAAAATAAAGAAAAAAGAAACACAACCCAATGAGGGCCCTCAGTATATTTGGGCCCGTGCTATAATGCCTGCCACCTTCCCAATCCAGTTCATCTTTGAAGGACAATCCTCTGCCAGAGTTTACCCCATGGAGGTTAAAAAAAGCCGTCATGGAATGTAACAGTCAGATTAGTGGTAGTGTGGGGCTTTGAGGTTGCTGGGGACCACGAAGGAAGGACATGTGGTATGGCTGGGAGAAACATGCTTAATAGAGGAGGCTCCTAGGGCAGCCAAACAGCAGTCACATAACAGAAATAACAGCTACAATCTAGAGTTAACTAGTCATCTCATACGTTGTCCCATACACCCACGTGCATTAGAGCCAATGGCTGTATGCAGGAGATAAACTGGATATGTGGGAGTAGCAGCTAGCCAGGCAAACAGAATCATGACATGCAAGAGAAACTTTGCAAGTAGGTCAAGAGATGTTATTATGCCCCTTATACAGATCCTTGGTTGGGAGCTATTTCTCCAATACAGTGTGCAGTTCTGGTCTCCATATTTGATGAAATGTACAGAATGAAGAAAATACAGAGGATAGCGACCAAGATGATTGAAGATGTGGACTACATGGGCTATGAGGACCAACTGGCAGAACTGGACTGTTCTCCATGAAAAAGAGGAAATTCAAGGGGGGAACATGATTACAGTATTCGGATATCTGAAAGGGATAACACCATCTGACCACGTGCAACTCTTTAAGAGGCACAAGGAAGAAATAACAAGGGGACACTATGTCTTTAAAAAAAGGAAGATTCCAGGGCAACATCAGGAAGCACTGCTTCACAGAATGAATGGTAAACGCTTGGAATAGCCTACTAGAGCATGTGATATGAGGTTCAGCTGTTACTTTAATGACCTTCAAGCTCAGACTTGACAACTGCTTTGCAGAAAAAGAGATGATGGCATTCCAGAAAACCGAAAAGAGAATGCTCAGGAGGCAGTTGATAATCACTGAGTCAGTGGGTAGAAGGAACTCAGTAGACCAATGGTCTTCATTCCTCCCTAAAACTGTACATACATATGTAGTTTAGAGTCAAGTGTGAGGGAAGTAGCATTGAAATGAAGAAAGGTAACTGACAGAGAATATAGGGAGCAGGTACATTATTACAAGTACAAGAATGCAGAGAAGAGCCTGACTTGATGTCATCAAGAGTTGGATAGGTTCATGGAATATCTCTAGCACCTTACTGGCGGGAATTCACCTGGAAAGTCAGCTTTAGATTTTTCAATACACCAGCTAAACTGGCAAAACTTGCAGTTGGCCCTTGGGCTATGTTGGACACCCAGATCTTTCAAGTATCTGGGTATCAAATTTTCACGTAACCCCCTAACATGGTTTAAGGAAAACTTGGATTCCTTGTTGCAGGGGATTACACATGACCTTGAGAGGTGGTCTAAACTTCCTTTCTCTCTGTGGGGCCGAATTAATATAATTAAAATGAACATATTTCCTACCTGTTGTCCCTTCTCAATGCCTTTATTCCTTTACACTGGTTCAAAAAGGTACATAGTATTTTCACTAGATTCATCTGGGCCGACAGTTATCCCCGTTTGGCTTATCATAAGCTGGCAGCCCCAAAGCTGGAGGGGGGCTCCGAATCCCCCATCTGGCTATATATCATTGGGCTAGTCACCGTGCGAAATGTTTGCGGTGGGTATCTCCTGGCCCAGAGGAAATGCGTCCTATTTGGCTCAAAATAGAATTGGATGCAATCAATGCCAAAAATCTGGACCCTCTCACATTATTTTTCCTTAGGTTATCCCAAGTAAGTACGGCGGTAGAGTGTTCCACAATAAGGACCTCCTTAAAGGTCTACTCACAGATATGTTCCTTTTTTCAGTACTACCCCCATCTGGACCTGGCCCAGTCTATCTGGAACTCTCCATCATTTACTATTAACAAGAGTCAATCTCCTGTCTTTGGTTGCCTCAATTGGGAAAGGGGAAGCTCTTGACCTTTACTGATGGTGGGGGGCATTGGTTATCAGTGGAGGAGATGGTTAGGAAATTTCTCATCCCGACCTCTTCTTATTTCAAAGTCCTGCAATTGAAACACTTACTTGTAATTACCCTGGGGAGTACTCCTCCTTCTCAGAATATCTCCTCTCTGATACCCGCGGTATCCCCACTTTCTGGATCTTCTGGTGTAATCTCTAAGCTATATCAGGTTTTGTTTCATAAAAAATACGGGGGTCCATTTGGGCCATCAAGATTTTGGAGTAACTTTCTCCTCCACCTTCAGCTGGATTGGCATTCTCTCTGGAAGTCATGTCATAAATTTATTTCTCAAGATAGACTGCGTCTCATGCAATATCTTGTATTGCACAACTTGTATTACTCCCCGCGGCTAAACTTCACAAGTGGGGCTACTTAGACTCAAACAAGTGCAATAAATGTTTGCAAGATGAGGGCACACTTTTTCACATGCCTTGGTCTTGTCCAAGAATCTCCACCTTATGGGTTTCAATTCAAACTTCCTTAGACCCCTTGTTGGGCCTCCAAGAATATTTTATCACTGAGGTATGTGTATTAGGGGACATGTCCTCTATTAGAGTCAAGGTGCGTAATTTCACATATCCATGGTCACCTTGTCGGCTAAGAAAATAATTCTCCATCATTGGAAAGACAGGTCCTCCCCTTCCTTCCAGGAATGGGTAAGAGAAGTATTATCCAACTTGCGCACGGAAAAAGCAATAGCCAGTCTACATAATAGACTGGCAGTTTATACTAGAATTTGGGATCCCCCGTCACTCATTAATTTCTCTGGTTCCAAACTAAACCTATACTAGGGTTGTTGCTTCTATATGGTTCTTTGATTAGAGGCTCGGCATCTCTGGGTACCGAGATGGGTTACTGCAGTAAGGGGAGGTGAGGGGGGGGCAGCATCTTTCACTATGTATCAATGAGACTTTATCAGTTTTCTCTGTATGCTGCCTTTTATGGTGGAAAAGGTATGAATAAACTTTAAATTATAAAAAAAATTAAAAAATTGCAATTGGACCAGTGGGAAGCTGCTGGAGATCTTGTTGGGAAAAGATGGCTGGACACATTTTCTGGCCATGCCCGGTGCTCTGACCATTTTGGGGAGAGGTGGCAGAAACATTGTGGGACATGGTGGGAGAAGAGACTGTCCTTACTCCTGAACTGGTCTTGCTTTTTATACCTCCTGTAGACTTCTGTATTCAAAGGGGGATCTCTCTTGATTATTTATATATTGATCGTTAAGAAGGCAATTACGAAATTATGGGGCTGGACCTCGCCTCTGACCAGAAAAGACTGGTTTTCGGCTATGAAAGAAGTTTATTATTTGGAAAGACTGTCAGACAGCCATTTAAATAGAAAAGATAAATCTGAACTCCAGTGGAGCAAATGGGTCCTTTATATGTCTGTACAAGATTCTCATTTTGTTCCATAATGAGTGACAAGAGATTTGACATTATGGTGAGAAAGGTGAGGGAGAGGGAGAGATTCAAGGGGAAGACTTATTATCTTAGTACTAGTATACAAGGATCTCTATCAGGGTGGATTTATCTATGGCGGTATATGATTTATGGTCTTCTGCTCATAACTGTAATGCACTTTATGTTGCTTGAGCTGTGCTTGAATGTATCATGTGATCTCTACAATGCACTGTATCCCATCTATCTCTTACATACTTTAAAACAAATAAAAATACAATTAAAAAAAGAGTTGATAGGTTACTGGCAAGTGTATGGTTTACAGTTTAGTCCCCTCTAAAAAAATATATAAAATACAAATATTGTAGTAAGCTGAGATGCAATATCTCGTTTTTGGTGGGGTCCTGCATTAACCCATTTTTACTATGTACTGTATTTTCCCATGATAGGTCAGCTGAAATGTAACATCTCATTTTAGTGGAGTCCTTTATTTTACCTATTTTTACAGTTTATTTACCCAGGATTGCCTAGCTGAAAGCAGTATCTTGCTTTCAGTGGGGTCCTGATTTCATCCATTTTTACAGCTGGAAGGATTGAAGCACTGAAAGGTTAAATGACTTCCTCAGAGAGAGTGTGTGTGTGTGTGTGTGTGTGTGTGTGTGTGTGTGTGTGTGTGGTGGGATCTGAACCTGACATCTGAGGGTTCCCAAGCATGTGCACTAGCCAGTAGATCACACTGCCTCAGTTTATTTATTTATTTATTTATTTATTTATTTAAGAGTTTAACCAGGCAGGTGTACTGAGCGGAGAACCACTTGTTGCCAGACACGACCTGGGGGAAATTGGGGTAAAGGGGAACATAGGATGATTAATAGTAGGAGTAGTCCAAACACTTCTGGTTCAGTTTAGAACCAGTTCTTATAAGAAACCCCGAAGGGTTCTAAAGGGTTCTGTTCTTTTAATCTCTTTTTTAGCCAATAATTGGCATGCATTTGGATATTAAATATATATGCCACTGCATCTTCTTGGATAGTTTGCACTTCAAATCATTGCACATGCATTTCAATTTTTATCCTCTTTCCAGCTGGGCAGCTATACCATTGCTCTAGCCTTATAGGCTGTCACTGAGCCAGATGGAGCTGATTTACCCCTTAGTTTCCACACTGCTGCAGTTTTCCTCCCCATGTAAATGTCACCACCAGGACAGTTGTCCCAGCAGAAGTGCACATATTTGCGCACCCTGTGCTCTGCCATGTTCTTCCCTCCTGCAGTCACTTGCACTACCACTTTACTCCTACAGGCAGTGGTAAGAGAGTGAGGAGGTGCAGCCCTCCCTCCAAGAGGATGACAGCACCGACTGTGCTCCCCGGCCAGTCCCTGAAGTGACAGGCTCACTCCAGAACCCAAGTTGTCAGCATTGTGAGCTGTAACCCTGCCCCTATGTTCTGGCTGCACTCTCATATTTAAGTGAAACCGTAGAATCAGCTAGGTTTTATGGGGTTAATTTATTTCACTAGTTCTGCCTATCCCTACATGTGTGGAAAAATAAAGACTACCTAGGTTGTTTAAGATGAGATACATGCATTTGTAGACATCAGGGGGCATATATTCAAAAATGGGCACACGCGGGGTGCAAAGGCCTGCACTGCACTTGTGCCTGTGCCCAACCCAGAGGCTGCAATATTTGGTCAGATAGCAGATCAGTGCTATCTGTCTGAAAATGGGCCTGTGTCAGTGCAATGCTAAGTCAAATCTGTGCTGCCCTGACATGGATCTGGGCGGTATCCAGCCCACGGGGAATTGTGCTTTGAGACTGGATGGCACTGGGAGCCAAGGGGCAATCTTTAGCCGCACCATGCAAATGAGCCCATTGGACAGCAAGGCACTAAGAGGCCATCTGCATGCCTATTATGGGCAAATTTGCATGCGGTGAGCATCAGCCCTTTTGCCTCCATCCTGTGGGTGCCTGACACATTATCTGTGGTAGCTAGCAGTACCCCCACCACCTGATCACCCTTGCTGCATAGTGAATACCATGCCCTGATGGCTAGCAGCACCCCCATCCCCCGATCACCCATTCTGTATATAGATTACTTCTCCCTGGTGACAAGCGGCACCCCCCACCCCAGAACACCCAACCTGATAAGCTTAGACAGTTCCCTAGTGTCTCGTGGTACCTACTGGTCACCTGTTCTGGTTATTATAAACATGTCCTTACTGTCCAGTGGCACTCTCACCTCCCGATCACCCATCCATTAGTATAAACTTTTCCATGGTGTCTAGTTGCACCTCACCCTCTGATCACCCATCCTGGTTACTTTAAATGTTTTCCTGGTACCTAGTGGACCCCCCATTGTCTAATCATCCATTCTGGTTAGTAGACACTTTCCCTGGTGTTTAGTGGTTCCCCCACCTTCCAATTACCTATCCCACATAGTAGAAACTTTCCCTGGTGTCTAGTGGCACCACTCACCCCCTGATCACCTATTCTGGCTATCATAAAGTACTCCTTGGTGTCCAGTGGCACCTCAACCCCCCCACTCACCCATCCGGGTTAGTAGAAACTTTCTGTGGTGTCTAGTGGTACCCCGTGATCACCTGTCATGGTTATCATAAACTGTTCCCTGGTGTCCAGTGACACCCCAACCCCCAAGCACCCATCCTGGGTCTTATAAACTTTTTTCTGGTGTCCAGTGGCATCCCCCACCCTCCAATCACCCAGCCCATGTACCCTATACTATCCCTGGTGTCCAGTGGTACCTCTGCTCCCACCCCTGGAATGCTGGTCGACACACAGACTGGTGAACAGTGGTGGTCCAGCGGCCCCCCACTTGTATCCTGAACACCACTCATCCAACCCCCCCTTACTAGCATGGCTGGGGAAGTGCACTGAATCCAGATACAGTGGCCAGCACAGCCCTCCTCTCTCCTCCTTGGCCAGCCACCTTTTGAGCTGCAGTGAGCATGCATACAGTATTCAGTATACTGTACATGCCCTCACTGCAGCTCATATTGCGGCTGGATGAGGACAAGAGAGCAGGGCTGTGTCCTGTCACCATACTGGATTCCGTGCACATCCCCAGCCACACTGGTAAGGGGGGTGGGTGGGGGCTGCTGGACTTGAGACTGTTTGCCAGTCTGTGTGTCATCCAACATTCGAGCAGTGGGGGTAGGGGTACCACTGGACATGAGGGATAGTATAGGGTACATGGTCTGGGTGATCAAATGGTGGGGGGTATCACTTGACACCAGGGAAAAGTTTACGATGAGTGGGGTGGGTGATCAGGGGGTGGGAGGTGCCACTAAACACCAGAAAAAGTTTCTACTAACCAGGACGAATGATTGGGGGGTGGAGGTGCCACTGGACACAGGGAACAGTTTATGATAATCAGGATGGGTGATTGATGGAGGTGGGGGTGCCACTAGATACCAGGGAAATTCTATACTAAACAGGACAGGTGATCAGAGGGCTGAGGGTGCCACTAAACACCAGGGAAAGTTTCCACTAATCAGGATAGGTGAGCGGAGGGTGGGGGATGCCACAAGACACCAACAAAATTTTCTACTAGCCGGGATGGATGATCCAGGGGTGGAGGTGCCACCAGACACTAGGGAAAGTTTATACTGACCAGGATGGCTGATCGTAGAGTGGGGGTGCCACTAGACACCAGGCAAGGTTTATGGTAATGAGGATGGGTGACCAGAGGGTGGAGATGCCACTGGACACCATGGAACTGTTTATGATAACTGGGACAGGTGATCAGAGGGTAGGTGGTGCCACTGGGCACCAGGGCCTACAACGTCACTGGCATGCCAGTGATCAGAGCTGGGTAACTGCAGTACGGCTATCCCACCATCAGTGGTGTGAGGGCACTGGCTTAGCATCCAGTTAAGACCAGGTTTTCGGAGGTGGTATACAGTGCCACTTTGAGTGCCGTTTACCACCGTCACAAACCTTTGAAATTTGCAGCTTCAGCCATTTGCAGGAGGGAACCCCCCCCCCCATTTGTATGGGTGTACTGTTACTGTATATTAGCGCCTGTGTGCTAACAGGTTCAGCCTATGTTACAGGGACCTCTGAATATATACCCCATCCAAAAAGAGGACACAAACCCAGATAGTGTGGGTGAAAACCTGTTAGCACCAGTGCTAACTTTTGAATATCTGGCCCCAAGTGTATTGTTAATGCAGTTCTAAAGCCCAGGTGGGTGGCAAAGCCCCTTATAGCAAATGGAAGGGAGTTGTTCCAGTATTTGTATCCAAGGTTGGAGACTGACAGCTCACCCATTTTTGTACTGAACTTATGTTTGATCAGCAAGGATTTGTCAGATGACCTGAAGGAGTAAGAGCAGCTGGAGGACAGGAGCTGTTCAGGCAAGGAGATGTCAGTGTGGGATCTTGGGGTCTTTCTATATAGAAATGGTCACATGCAGGGCATTATGGGTTCAGCTTGTAAATAAACATAGGCTGCAGATAAACTTTAAGGGGCAAAGCTTCTGTTTCCATGTCTAAGCATCCTCAGTAATGAAAAATGGAATAGCTTGCAGTTGGAGGGTTGGGAGCAGAAGTGTGCCATTTAGTTCTATGGATGCCAACTTTGAATTTTTTTTATGGTGGCTGGACCCTTTTCATTGAAGGACTACAAGAAGAAGTAAAGACCTGGAGAGTGGAGACCCAACCACAAATACCACAGTGAGGAAGGGGAATGCAAAGAGTTCTTGAGATGGGAACAGGAGGAAAGTGAGAACAAAAAAAACACAACACAGAAGTAATGTGAAGTGAAAAGGCTCACACTGATCAGACATCTCTGATTACGAGCTTGTGTTGCTCAGCTGGCAGGCAGCTCTGATGAGAACACAGCTGTACATTCTCCTACGCCCAGGTTCGCACCTCTGGTTTTATCCTCCACTGCCCCCTCACCCAGACGCTTTTAAAAAATACAATACCGGATAGTTTTTTGTAGCGTCTTTCAGACCAGCTGTATTGCTTCACAGTGAGAACAATTAAAAAAGAAAGTTCAATGGACTGCAGTTATATAAAAATATAAAATGTAAATAGCACTTATAATGCATAAGCAATAATCCACAACAGGGTGTGCAGCAAGACAACGCTTACTGAACACACCAGGTGGGTTGAGAAGCATGAGGCATGGCTGAGTGCTTCCAACCCACCTAAGAAGCGTAGTAAGATCCGTCTTATCACATACCCTGGAGTGGTTTACTATGCTTATAAATGGCTCATTTAGGCAGAAAAAATACCTAAAAATGACATTTTAAATCTGATTATGAACCAGTTGTGCAGTAAGACACATCTTATCACACAGTCACATGATGTGGTTCAACCAATCCCATTCTTTCTTTTCTCATTGTCATTTTATAATTGGTAAGTTTTATATCGCTGACACAATATTAGATACTAAGTAGGTGCCACATTATGGAATTTGAAGACATCGAGACAATCAGCTAAGCAGATGAAATGAAATTTGTGTCAGAGAGAGAAAATTAGGAATAAAAGACAAAGCAGAAAAGGCAAGTTTTTAAGTGACAATTAAAAAGTATGGGTGAGGTAATTAGGTGAAGAGAGACTGGTAAACTATAGCAGATGACGGGCAGCAGAGGAAAAGGCTCTGCCACTTCAGTTGGAAAGGTAAGTAGATGGCACTAACTAGCAGAAAGGGCGCTGGGGTCCCTTTTGATTGCAAAACCTCATGTCCAACTTGGCTGAGCACAGCCAATGCTGCAACACTGCAGATGGATTCCAGCACAGGCTGGAATGCCAATGAGAGTTTACTGAAGGAAGGTCACGGCCACATGAAATAAGGAATACAAAAAACATCAATCTTTCCGTGATGGTTCTGCATTTCCTTTCATCTGCGCTAGAAAAGGGGGAGGAAGGACATGGCATTCACAGTTTGCCTACTGCTGCAGACTGAGAAGCAAAAGCCAATACATTCTGATAGATTACTGAGCCTGCAATGACCTTTTTAAAAATAGAACTTAACTACTGGAAATGGTATAGAGAATAAATTATGGTGCTGGAGAAAGATGAGTGACTGACAGCACTGGAGACTGCAGCTATCAGATTATCCACACGACCAGATATAGTGTGGGAGCAGGTACAGTGCAGGCATCCCCCACTCACTGTGAGAGGAATCCCTGTTTATCCACTGGACCAAATACAACGTGGTCAGGAACAGTGCAGGCTTCTGGACTCACTGAGGTATTTCGTGCAGGTGAATGGTGAGGGACTGACACCATTAGAGACTGGCATCCTCTGTATATCCACTAGTGTTGCTCGCATAGTATCAGATGGACTCTGATATTGTCAGATACCACCAATGTTCTCAGAAACCAGAGGGCATTGGAAGCCATTGGTATCTGAATACAGGGCCCTATTACCTATGAACTAATTGCAAACCAACTATCCGATGTGATTATTTGGGATCTGAGGCAGACATCTGACCTCAGATCCCACTATTTGATTTTGGATCTCAAATCTGAGTGTGATCGGATAGAATGTCAGCTCCAGAGTCAGACAGATGGTCTATCCACTGGATCCCAGAAAGACAGTCAAAAGCACTATCCAAGCATCATCAGTATCCACAGGACAGGGATTGATAGTGCTGTATACTTACCCCCCCCCCATGCATCCACAGGTGAGGGACTGACAGCTCTGGAGACTAAAGACTCCTGTTTATCCACAGGTGAGGGACTGACAGCTATGGAGAATAGAGCCCCCTATTTATACACAGGTGAGGGACAGACAGCTCTGGAGACTAAAGCCTCCTGTTTATCCACAGGTGACGGACTGACAGCTCTGGAGACTAAAGCCTCCTGTTTATCCACAGGTGAGGGACTGACAGCTCTGGAGAATAGAGCCCCCTATTTATCAACAGGTGAGAGACTGACAGCTCTGGAAATTAAAGCCCACAATTTATCCACAGGTGAGGGACTGACAGCTCTGGAGACTAAAGCCTCCTGTTTATCCACAGGTGAGGGACTGACAGCTCTAGAGACTAAAGCCCTCTGTCCATAGAGATTAAAGCCCTTTGTCCACAGGTGAGGGACTGACAGTACTGGAACCTAAAGCCCCCTGTTTATCCACAGGTGAGGGACTGACAGCGCTGTTGACTAAACCACTCCTTTTTATCCACAGAGGAGGGATTGACAGTGTTGAAAAATAAAGTCCCTTGTTTATCCACAGGTGAGGACTGACATCATTGGAGATTAAAGCCTTGAAAACTAAAGCCCCTGTTGATCTACAGGTGATGGAGTGAAACCACTGGAGACTAAAGTCCTCCGTTTATCCACAGGTGATGGGCTGATGGCACTGAAGGCTAAAGCCCCGTTTGTCCTCAGGTGATGGACTGATGGCACTGGAGGCTAAAGCCCCATTTGTCCTCAGGTGATGGACTGATGGCACTGGAGGCTAAAGCCCCATTTGTCCTCAGGTGATGGACTGATGGCACTGGAGGCTAAAGCCCCATTTGTCCTCAGGTGATGGACTGATGGCACTGGAGGCTAAAGCCACATTTGTCCTCAGGTGATGGACTGATGGCACTAGAGATTAAAGCCCCCTGTTCATCCACAGATGAGGTACTGGCAGCGCTGGACAGTAAGGCCTCCTGTTTATCCACAGGTGATGGAAATATAGCACTGGAGACTAAAGTCCCCTGTTTACCCACAAATGATGGACTGATGACACTGGAGACTAAAGCCCCCTGTTTATCAACAGGTGAGGAACTGACAGTGCTAAAGACTGAAATCCTTTGTTTATCCACAGATGGTGGACTGATGGCACTGGAGAATAAAACTTCCTGTTTATCCCCAGGTGAGGGACTGACAGAGTGGGACACTAAAGCCCCCGCTTACCCAGAGGTGCTGGACTGACAGCACTGGACACTAAAGCTCACTGTTTATCCACAGGTGAGAGACTGACAGTACTGGAACATACAAACATACGATGATGCGAGCAGATACAGGCCTTACGGTCTACCAGGTCTACTTGAGTGTGCAGCTCTCAGTGTTGAGTACTGATGCTGCCCTCCATCCCTCTCTTTCCTTTCCTCCTTGCTTGTACTGTGTGAGTTATCACCATCCCTTCCCCCAGCTCTGATTTTGCCCTCGGCCCTGTCCCACTCCCTTTTAAATCCTCCTACTGATGTATGCAAAACCAATTCTTCAGGCAATGCATTCCAAGCCATCACCACCCTCTCTGCGAGAAAGTGGCTCCTCATCTCTCTTCTGAACCCCCCCCCCTCCAATTTCAGTCCCTTCTTTTCTATACCTAAACAGACCCTCATGGTTAACTCTGTTTATGCCCTTCAAGGTTTCAACCATATCATCCCTATCTCTTCTGTCCTCCAGGGAGTACATGTTGAGCTTCCATAACCTATCATCATAGGGCTTATCTTTCATCCCACTTATCATCCTGGTTGTCCTTCTCTGTACCCCCTCCAACAGTCTGATGTCCCTTTTTAAGAAGGGGTGCCAAAACTGCACACATTACTCCAGGTGAAGCCTCACCAGAGCCCTGTACAGCGGTAGAACCACCTCTTCACTCCCTGATATGATTCCCCTCGCTATAAGCTCCAGCATCTTGTTGGTCTTCGCTGCCACCTTCCTACACTGTGCAGAATGATTCATATGACCAGTGACCAGCACCCCCAGACCTTTTTTCCTCGATGGAGACCGACAACTGCACACCCCCAGCTGGTAGCTGTATCCAGGATTCTTATTACCGAAGTGCATAATTCTGCACTTCTTTGCATTGAATCCCAACTGCCAGGTGTATGACTAAAGCCCCCCCTGTTTAACCACAGGTAATGGACTGATAGTACTGGAGACTAAAGTCTCCTGTTTATCCACAGGTAAGAAACTGATGGCACCGGACACTAAAGTCCCCTGTTTATCACAGGTGAGGAACTGACAGTGCTGGAAACTAAAGCCTGCAGTTTATCTACAATCCAGGTTCCGGCTGGGAAGGTACAGTGAAGTCTTCCACATGTTATTTAGTGCTGTTGAAAGGTGAGGAAATAACAATACTGGAGACTAAAGCGTTCTCTGAAGGAACCAGCTGGAAATAGTATAGGCAGATACAGTAATGGGTTTTCCCCACATACTCCTGAATCCCAGGGTGTTAAATTATTCTGAGAAACATTTTCATATCACTAAGTCCCTCTCCCCAACAACTGTACTTAGCTACTCTAGTCCCAGTCTCTTCCAGCAGGAGTCATTGTAGGCAACAATTGAGGAGCACAGACTGTGGGGAGCTTACAGCTCATCCTGTTTTACCCAGAGCTACTGTAGCTACTGGTGTAAGACCGTACTAGGCATGGCTATGCTCATGAAAACTATGAATGAGTTCATGAGCCTCTAAACCCCCATCATCACCATCCAGCATTCCATAAAATCCTTGCAGTCTCACTTTCCGGTGCCCTTCCTGATTTATATTTTAATCAACCAGACCTGCCAAAAACTCTCCCTGAAATACCATATGGAGCAACACCAGCCACTGTAGGGAGGCATGTTTTTTTCACCGCTGCAAATTTACATGCTACACACATTTCTCTCTGTATTGAAAATATAATTTTTCTAGTCTACGTATACAGACTGTGCAATAATTATCCTACAGGCAGGGGGAATTGGCAGAGCTTGAAGGTATGCCACGAGGGAAGAAACATGCAATGGGGGAAACCTTGAAAATAAAGCAACATTTTTAGACATAATTCTGCTTATGTTTCCTAATCCCAATATTTTTATTTCTCTTCTCCTCACTTTTTATTACTCAGAACATTAACAAGAAAGTAGGATTGCTATCTCTTATTAATTTATTTGCAATTTTTAGCCAGGAAAGGCGCATTGAGCTGCCAACAGGTCTTTCCCAGGTAAATCCTAGGTGATAATGAAAGGGGATTAAATACAAAACCATTATTTATTTATTTGTAATTTTGGTGGGAGAGCCATACCGAATTGAACCTCATTTCCAGGTGTGATCCAAGGGAGCTGGGAGAGAGAACAGGAAAGTGCAGCAAATAATAACACATTGCAAGAGTAAGATGTAATGAAAATTTAAAAAAGTGCGCACAAAAGTAATGCAAAATAAATAATCAAAGTAATGTAGAAGGTGATGTCTTCAAGTGGTTGGAATACTGGCCTGGGAACCAGGAGACCGCAGATTTAAACCCCACTAGATCCAAATCCTCACTTTGTGACCTTGGATAAGTCATTTAACCTTCTAATGCCCCAGTCCACCAGCTGCGGAAAACGGGGTAGAAGCAGGATCCCATGGGAAATGAGATGCTGCAGTTCAGCTGGGGTGTCCACTGTATATAAATTGTAGAGTATAACCAGACTGTAAAATAAAATAATAATTATGTGAAGGAAGTGGCAGTGGGCAGCCAAATGTACAGTGCATAAACAGGAAAAGACTGGCCGCCCTATGGATCTCAGGCATTTGGGGGGATAGGAAAGAACCTATGGGATTCATTCAAGGAAGAGGGGGTAAGGAAAGAAGGTAGAGGGTAGGGATACTTGGAATCATCTGATTCCAATCCAATGTCAGGATTTAGCATTTTAGGAACTTCCGAATCCTAATCGGATTTCCATTTGAAATTCTAAAAGGATCTAAAATCAGATTTAGGATTCAGATCCGAAATCCTAAATCCTAAGCACCTATGTAAAACAGGTTTTAGGATTTAGTTTAGGACAGAGGATTTTCAGACTGCAAATTTCAAAAATCCTAATCCGAAACTCAGATCAGAAGCCGATGAATCCGATTCCATTCAGTGGATTCTGAGCACCCTTAGTTGAGACTGGAGGTTTTTCTTTGGCCTTATTATGTGCATGTCTGCTTCTGCTGTTTATCCACTCCTACAGCCCTCTTCATCATTTGAGGGCAAGGCACTCTGTCGTCATGCGAAGTGATTGTCTTGTCCCTCACACAGCACAATGAAATCCCTTGTAAACAAGAGGCAACAGCAGAGTCTGAAGGCCAAAGATGGTGAGGCATCAAGGCACACTAGTACAGTCTGAGGAAACACCTTCATGTAAATATGAAAGCAGCCATTCACATTACACCACAGATTCCGTCCCATAAACCTCTTATTCCATTTTAGCTAGGCTATAGCCCATATTCTCCTGTCTGGGAAAATGTCCATGCCCCCTCCTTTTGAATCTGCTTTAACTTGTTTTCTTAGATTTTAAATAAAGGAGCACTCCAGTAAATGTTTTCAAGATTTTGTTTTAATTAAGTACTTCCAATAGCTCCATTTGAAGTCCAAACCATCCACTGCTTAACCTGATACAAAATGGCCACCCAGGGTACAATGAGTAGAAGACAGGGATGTTGATGATATGAAAAACAGCACCTGAGCAACAGCTCATTTACAGTAGTTTCCTGCGGTCAATCAAATGACACATACAAGTTACACATAAAGCCACAAAATACAATAATATTTTACCTTAAAATAGAATGACATTAGACACATCAAAAAGGAGACATACAATACCAATCAGACCTTTCAGACAAGGACCTCCAGATGCATTTTACTTCCCCCAGGTTTTTAGCAGTATTCCCAACTGTTTTTTTTTTTAGTTTGAACACCCATTGTCTAACATCACTTTTCTTATGACTCGGGGGAATCGCCCTGCAACCAAAAAGATCTTAACAACACTAGAGTGCTGACCACGTGACACTTCCATCAAACCCGAAGTAAGAACTGTGGGCATCTTGGGTTATGGAAATTAATACGAATCTCACTGGGTACATTTGGCCCCTCCCCCACTGAAAATGTGTCTATGGAAATTCCCAGTAATTTCTGTAATCAAAGATGCCTACGGTTCTTGCACAGAGTTACTGGAGTTAGCAATCTAGTGTTCAACTATGAATTCAATGTTGGAAATTGAATAAATTCACTGGGGGAACCCCACCACCTGTTATGTAGGATCCAACATCCCTGACAGGGGTTTGGGGGTAGGTTTCCTCATTGTATGTTGTATTTTCATACTTTATTTAGTCCATTTTATGCAGCTAGGGCAGTACATTTTTGCTGCTGGAACTGAGTCAGACTTTTAATTTCACCCCTGTAACCAAGTTCCCCATGGTTCCCCCAGTTCCCCTATTGACATCTGTATGCGAATGTCACTTAACTACACTGCAACTATATTGCAATGTAGTTGCATGCAACAAACAATCAACTACAGTGTAATTACCCTGTTGCATGTAATTAATGATTAGTTACATTGAAACAGACACTTAAAGTGTAACTCATGCAACAATGTTCTTTGTCCCTATGGGGCACTGGGGGTCATCGGTGCTTGCTGCAGGCTCTAGGATGCTGGTTCAACAAGAAAAACATTGATCGGCATTACAGCACCAGGCTTCAAGTTGACAGCGATTTGCAGTCGGCATGGAGCCGCACACATTAGTGTGTGTTTTTTCTTTGAGGGCTTGGCCCCCGAACCCCCCACCCCACCCATACATTAGGATTCTAACTCCAGGTCAGAGTTAGTTCGGGAAGGGGGTGCAGGTCGGGGAAGGGGGTTGCTCGGTTCCAACGGCACTTCTACGGCGACATGGTGCTGTTGTCGATATCGACACGTCGCCATAGAAATGTTGCTGTTCAGGGGGCATACCCTTGCAGCAGACCATAAATCCCTAAAGCTGTAATATGGTGAGCATAAAACAAAAGGAGACACTACAGGAATGGAGTGGGGAACAAAAGGAACAGCAGGGATCAACATCAGGGGGCTGAAACGAGCGCATAATGAGAACGCTTTTTTAAATATTCTGAAAAATGTTATTTGGATGATGTTGTTAGAAGTCAGAGCAAATAAAAGCATTTTTCTTTTATTTTAGGTCATCCCTTAAGCGAGATATGTGGTTGCAAGCGCCTACTCTGTTGCCATGTCCACCATAATAAAACTCTGTATTTCTTCAATTTGTTGTTGTTTTTCATTTATATATTTCTTTGTATGCCACTGGAGCGATATCTAACATAAGGAAATAAAAAACGCTATTCAAGTCATGTTATTTCCTCCCAGGGTGAATATCACGTTATTCTCCCAGCAGCACTGTTGTATTCCATGCAGCTGTCAATCATTTATGCACTTACAACAATGCTGCTCTCTATGGAACTATTCATGAAATCTAAATTGTATTGTCTGCTTCACCTGTGGTGGTGCTTGAGCTGTTTTCTTTCTAAGACCTCCTTAGTGCACAGCACTGTCCAACTTGTACTATGTCTCGCAAATGATAAAAGAAGACAGATTTCAGCTGCCATGGCAAGTTATAGATTTCAGAGTCCTGTGATATAAATAGTATATCCCATAGGACACACAGAAATATTTAATTTCACTATTTTGGGCCACAAAGGCACACTGAACTGAAGGTAATTTCTAGGTGTAGATCGGGAGTATAGAGCCACACAGTATGCAAGGGGAGGATGTGGGAATCAAACTGAGGTCTGCTTGATGGATCAAGATAATTTACAGTTTTTTGCTTTAAACTCTAAGCTATGCTGCCAGACCCTCGCTCACCCTTTCATTGCTAGACAGCACTGTTGGTAGCATTCCAGTGTGAATAAAAACTTATTCTCGTTTTCCCAATGGAATATTTACTTATCTATTTTATTTATTTACTGAAAATGTTGGAGAGTTACGTTTGAACATAGGTGCACATTTATAAAGGTTCCATGTCAAATACACAGCCACAAAAAAAAAAATTACAAGTACAATAAGCAGTTTCAGTGGAAATTTATTTATTCATTTAAAAAGTTTCACCAGGAAAGGCACACTGAGCAAAACTGCTAATTTCTAGGCGAGTCCTGGAGGAAGGGGAATAGGGATACAACAGAAAACAGTGATAATACAATTATATAAAGGAAATTAGGAAAAAATACAAAAACATAATACAGTATATATACAAATTGGTCACATAACTGGAGAATTCAATAGAAGTGCAACATATGCGGTGTGAAAAGAGTAAGGGGAAAGGGGAGTTAAAAGCAGTTACAAGTAGTGGAGAGACAAATTGTGTAGGGGGGATGACGGGGCAGAAGGGAAGCTGGCATGGCAGATTACCAGAGAAAGGGAGTTCCACAATTTAGGGAGATGGTGAGAGAACACAGACTGGCCAGCAGTAGAGGATCTAGGAGGTAGAGCCATGGTGTGAGAATCACAGCTCCGGAAGGAATGGGGGAGGAGGTAGAGATGATAAGCAGGCAGCAAGATAGGAGGGAAGGGGAGGGAACCAAACCAAAATTTAGAAAGGAAGGAGATGTAGTGAGAGCAGCGTCTGTCCTCAAGGGAGGGGAAAGGTAGAGACTGGCAGAGATTACAGTGGTGAGTTCAAGGAGGCCTATCGAGGGCAAAGCAGCAGAAAGAGTGGTAAAGGGTGTCCAGTCCGGCAAGGGCAGTTTTGGGAGGAGCACTGAAGACTACATCACTGTAGTCAGAAACTGGAAGGATCGTTTTCTGGACTAGTGACCTACAGGCAGGCACAGGGATGCAATCTCGGTTTCTGTACAGAGCACCTAACTTGTGGTGCAGTTTTTTGATGATAGCATCCACATGTCCAGAAAAGTCAAGGTGCTGGTCTAGCCAAACACCAAGATACCAGGAGGAGGAGGTATCATCCAGCTTTGTCCCATCAATGGTGTGGAAAGAGGGAAGGGAAGGGAGCCGAGAGAGTCTCTGCCTTGTGCCGAAGGTCAGGGAAACAGTCTTCTTGGTGTTCAGGAAAAGTTGGTGTGAGCGCAACCAGAACTGAATGTTGTCAAAGTCATGCTGAAGTCTGATAGACACAAAAGAGGAGAAGGAGGATCTGGAGGTATATAGGACTGCATCATCTGCATACATGTGGATACAGGAGGAGGAGGAGGACCTGGAGGTACAGTATATAGGACTGTATCATCTGCATACATGTGGATACAGCAGGAGGAGGAGGATCTGGAGGTATATAGGACAGTATCACCTGCATACATGTGTATACAGGAGGAGGAGCAGGCTGCAATTGAGTCAGACTCAAAGACATTTGAGGCAGAACAATTATATACAGTTCTGAACAAATAACAACAACAAAAAACCCATACAGATCATTGTATAAAAAGTCACGGGTAATGTAGAGAGAGAAGCCAAATAAAACTGTTCAAAGGTTACAATTGTATTGGACTGCAAAGGCAGACCACAAAGATCTCTTAAACTGAATAAACTTGGGGCATTTCAACAGTGTATCAGGAATTTTGTTTAACCAGTTAGCAGCCCTGACAGAAAATGACTGCTTGCCCAGCTGAGTATGCCTGAAAGGAGGCTTAAGGGGATTCCTGGCTATGTTGCTGGTGTTGTATTGGTTGGAGACAGTGTGGAAGCAATTTGTTAAAGTAGGGGGTGTTACACACAAGAGCGCCTTTTTAGGTATCAAACAGGTCTGGAGCTTTATTCTGCTAAGTAAAGGTAATCAGTTAGTGAGTGTGTAAAGGGTACATCTATTGATACAGTTATCTGCATCAAGAACAAAGCGGCACACCTTATTACACATCAGCATTACTCTAGCTAGCACTGTGTCACAGACAACTGTGTAGACTGGGAGCTTATAATCAGTAAGTGATAGAATGGAGCTGGTCATGATAAGGCATCTAGTATCCCCAGTGAGATTGTTCCTGTTCCGGTATAGGGCACCCAGTCTTCTGTTAACTATTGCCACCAGATTGTCAACATGGGGTGCAAAAGATAAGGTGTCATCCAAAGTTACTCCAAAGTATCTGAAGGTCTCCACCCATTCAAGGTTATGTCCTTTCTTCTCCTGCGGGAGGCTAGAAGAGTGTGGTCTTTGGTTTTTGTAGTTGAGGACCAGTTTGTTGTTGGAGAACCACCTTTCAAGTGAGATAAAGTTAGTTTGGAGAGCAGAAGTAAGGTTGTCATGGTTTGGGTTTTGGAACAGATGACTGCATCGTCAGCATAGAGGAGTACGTTAACTGTCTGATAAGCATCAGGCAGTTGTTTTATGAAGAGGCCAAATAAAAGTGGGCCCAAGATAGAGCCCTGGGGAACAACAATAAATACTTACTTAATATCGGACAAAGATTTGTCGATCTTAACCCACAGGGAGCATTTGATGAGATAACTGTGGAACCAGTCAACTGTGTTCTGTGACAATCATATAGACAGAATCATAGAATATCATCCATGTTTGTTTGTTAACCAGGTAGTTGCACTGGTTAAATGGACATTTTTATTTCCAGGCACAAGCTGGGCCATAAAAATGGCAATATATAAGAGCAGAACAGGGCAGGCAGTACATTTACAATAAGGTCTCTTTTGAAGCTGTGATACACATAAATTATTAACATGTGATACTGTAGACTTAAATATTTGATGTGCTGCTATGCCATTCCAAATCAGAAATGTGTGCTAGCCATGGCAATAGCTGGGCTGGCTATTTCTGAGTGACTTTCATATGTTAGCCGCAACCAGACCCAGACGTACGATAAGAAATGGGAACAGTACTTGAGGTCTCACTTATGCTCTACTCCCACACCACCTCCTGGTAACCCTCCATTATGATTCAGATGACACTCTAACTCCACATGAACCCTCCAGTCCTCAGTTGGAGGACCCACAGTTCCTCATGGCTTGGGGCCCCAAGAAGAGGATAGGGACAACTGTATCTGGTATATTGTCTTCTTTAAAGTATAGTGAATGGTATGTGTTAGAATAAAGCTCACCCTCACCCTCCATTTCAGGAGGGGACTGTTTCTTTTAGGTGGACAATTCAATTCAATTTATTTTACCAGGAGATACACTATTGAGAAAAACTCATTTACAAAGTGGTCCTGGGGACAGACAGACATTTCAATAATACAGAGTACAAAATTCAAGGAAAATGATGAGTCCAAAAAGTGCAGTGTGCATTATCTAATACTTAAGGATGATAGTAGCATTGTGACTGAGTAACACTCAAGGGTTTATACATCAGTAGCAACATGAGGCATAGGATCAAGGCATAATCTGCTAATACATACACATGAGAGGCTAATACATCTACATATACTGATAAGGCTGGGGATAGCGTAGAAAGGTGGATAAGTGAGAGAGAAAGTGAGATGGGAGAGAGTAGTAGAAGGCAAGGACATAGAGCTATATAGAAGGCATAAGCTAGAAGAAGAAACAAGAAGAATTACAGAGTAGGAGAGACAAGGGGTGGGTACAATCAGAGGAGCTGATGGCAAATAAGAGGTTTAACAGAGTTTTGGTATGCACCTGCCCACATGCAAGGTGAAGAGTTGATTAGCAACATTACCTCCACAGAATAAAGGCTTATCAGTTCTTTGTTTCCCGCCCTTTTTTCCAGTTTCAGGGGATAATTACATCCTATATTATATCAGTCTGTAAAAGCCCCATCTGTTGACTATGTAACGTACCACAGATAGCCAGATTTTGTACTGTTGTAATTTTCCTATTACATGGTTGTCTAATGTAAGTTACTGTTTCTGTTTATGAAAACCTAATGAACTATTACATGACAAAAAAGAAATGTGTGCTAGCAGTCCAGTAGTGCAGTTGTAATGCTATGCCAGTGACCTGGGTTCAAAACTGGACTCAACTCGCTGGGAACCAGCCAAGGGAGAGAGAACTAAGCCTTCCAAGGTCAGCTCTCCTCTACTGGGGAGGGTAGACACTGCGTCCCACTGCTTGACTGCCACCTGCACAGCAACAGCACATAGAGGAAAGAAAAGCAGCCATCAAAGGACAAGCATGCATGCATTCCGTGCATGCACGTCACTGCACACCAGCACCTTTGATGAGAAAACCAGGCACTGAAGAAAAAGTCCTGGCCAGTCTCTGCACGGCAGGACACCCATCACTACTGAAGGCCTGGGTAAGCAGTGGATAGCCAGTAAGCCCAGGAGAAGTTCCGTGACAGGGCTACAGGGTGCCATCTGGTGAGGCAGGTGTGAGAAAAGGCTGAATTTAGAAACAGAAACATGTGTTAGCACCACACTAAAAAATATCACACTGCAGTATAAATACTGGGTGCACGATCGAGTAACCTCAGAAGAAGACAATTTAAAAATGTCCACGATAGTTAAAAATCTTCCGATGATGAATCTAATTAGATCAAGAATACCTTAAAAGAAAAGAAGGGGGAAGCAATGAGACATGGGAGGGATACTTGTTAGGGGGGTGGGAAGGATTGTTTTTACATTGGGGAAGAACCACAGCTAGCTGTTCATGATGCTGATCAGCTCTGATTGCTGGATGTCTTATGCAAATCAAAGAAAAAAGCCACTCTATGATTCGGTCAGCTCTTTTCTTTGAACTACACGAAGTTTCCACCCAGCAAGACTAGAAGAGTGTCATAATCAGCCTGCTGATTGGTCTGATGCTGTTGAGCCCCTTACAGACTGCCCTGCATTGGACCAACAGTGACATACCTCTCAAAACCCATTATCATACCAATATGTTCACTTTGCACAAGCGCAAGGGTGAACATAAAAATTAATTCACACAGAGGCTGGTTAACATACATAATAGCAATCCCAGTGAGGTTTCAGAAATTAGCATTATTTGGATTTCAAAACAGAGCAGAAGATGACACTGAGGGCCCGATTCACAAAGCCTCTGGCATGGTGCAAGGTGCACCTTGTGCCAACAGATAACACCAGAAGCGATTCTCAAAAGGCAGCCTGCGTCAACCACAGCCTGTCTGCCCCAAATGGGGCTTGCATCACCCCTGCACCCAGACATGGGCTGCAACATGGTGCATGTGGCTTGCATCAGAGGCAGGCTGCCAGTGCGCCACAAGTGGGATTCACAAAGAACACCCAGAAGGCAGATGTCTAAGTACCCTTAGACCAGACAGGGCTGGCATAAGGGTACTTTGAAAATCACCCTCTGGGTGTGCTGAGCAATGTGTACATGTGCCGGGGTGAGCCCCTGCCCCTATCCTCCCTGCTGTGCACCAGTGCCCCCTGCTCCCCCATATCGCCCATTACTAGTGGTCTAGTGGTCCTCCCTCCCCGTACCCCCAATATCACATGGTATTTTATGATACTGTCCCCAGCCTGGTAGTCTAGTGACCCCCACCCTACCCACCATAGCAGGTAGTACCCACCACCTCACTCCCCCCACCCCGTACCCTGAGCCGTTCCCTTCTCTCACCACCACAGCCGGCACAGACTTACCTGTGTGCACTGGAGCTTCTGCCAAACCTCTCCCATGAACCGAGTGTTTGTCACATGGGTGAGGTTGCCACAAGTATGGGCACTTAGGCACTGGAACCCATCCTGTACCAGAATCTGGTGCAGGGTTCCTGGCACAGGGGGCTTCGATGCAAGCTGCTGTTTGCCACAGCTTGCACCAGATGCAGCCCCATTCAGAATCAGGTCCGGAGTGTTAAACAACATGAGCTGAGGTAGAATTCTGACTGTTAAATTTCTATACTGCAGTTCCCGTGCTACCTATGCTACCAGTATCTAATTCACTGTTTTGTAAAACACTTTAGGAAACAGACTGTAGAAAATATGCTATTTAAATCCATATTCTATTCTACAATCCCTGCACTACCAGTATCTAGGTCACTGCTCTGTAAAGCATTTTGGGATGCAGTATGCATAAAAGGTGCTATATAAAACTAGACTCTCACCGGGAAATGGGCCGTGGCTTAGTGTGTCTTTCCCAGTTACCAATTTTTAAATAAATAAAATTCTACTCTAATCTGCTCTGCTCTGTTCTACAGTCCATGTGAGAGCAGTATCTAATTATTTGCTTTGTAAAGTGTTCTGGCACACAATGTGGATGAAAAGTCCTGTATAAATTCAAATTCTATTGCAGTCTGCGATCTCATTGCTTTGTAAAGTGCAGCGGGATACAGTGTCTATGAAAGGCACTGTAAGAATCTAAATTATGTTCTGTTCCTGCACTACCTTTACCTAACGTGTTGCTTTGCAAACGGTTTTGGGATACAGTATGTATGTATGAAAGGTGCTATATAAATCCAAATGTCATTCTTCAGTCCCTACACTACTTGTATCTAACTCCTTACTTTGTAAAGTGCCCTGGGATACAGTGTATATAAAAAGCACTACACAAATCCAATTTCTTTCTACAGTCCCTGCACTACCTGTATCCAACTCATTGCTTTGTAAATGTTTTGAGATACAGTAGAATGTCTATAAAAGGTGCAGTATCAAACCAAATTCCTTTCCTTTTTTTTTTTTTTACAAAAATGTCAACTACTGACTGAAGAAGTTGGAACCTGAGTCAGTTTCTGTTTCTGGGATGCCATATGTGTATCTGGATGCCTGTTACAACAAGCATTTGTCAATGCCAAATGTTGTCACACTGGCACTGGCAGTGGCAGAGCTAGAGACACATAAGAGGAATGGCAGTGAAGTATTGAAGTGACGCCAACCCCACCCCCACCCTGTAGAAAGTGACAGGCATTGGGGTGTGCTTTTGGGTCGTCAGCTATAATGCTCATGCCATTGTACCTCATCCTACCCTGTAGATACTGACAAGTGTTGTGGTGTGCTTTGGGGTCTTTGGACATTATACTTACCCATTCCATAAGGAAATACGCTGACGTGGGTGCTGTATAAGAGCATGTGAAAATTCCTCCCACGAAGGTCAAAAAAGAACTTTAATATTACAGGATATCTCCATGATCTGTGCCACACCACACGTTGGCAAGAATTCTATCTCACAGCCTCAATAGAGACAGCTCTTCAGATCCTAAATGATATAATCATAAGTGCCCTCAATTCACATGCACCCCTCACCAGTGTCAGAACCAAACTCAAATCCTGTCGCTGGTTCTCTGACGACCTTAAATCCGCACTGCTTGCCAGAGACAAACTCTGGAAAAGGGCAAGAAAGACAAAGGACCCAAATGACTGGCTCCAATTCAGAAAAGCCAGAAACTCCTGCACAAAACAAGTAAGAAAAGCCAAGGCAACCTTCTACACAGCTGAACTAGATGCCTCCTATAACAACCCTTCCAGGTTCTGGGGTACCATAAAGGGCATCCTAGGTCAAACCTCTACCCCTGTCTTACCATCCAAAATTCAATTAAATAATATTGAAATCACCGACAAACAAAATATCTTGAATGCCTTCAATGATCATTTCACTACAGCTGGCCTGGCTTTGACTCCTCTCCTGCAAACCTTTTAAGATCATCTCTAAACCTACAATCTACTGAGAGTCAAAGGTTGCTTCCACATTCTCATTCAAACCAATATTGTTCAAAGAAGTAGAAGACCTCCTACTCCAACTAGATACCACCAAAAGTGCAGGTGCAGACTCCCTGGATCCCTACTTTCTAAAAGTAGCACTGTATGCCTTAACCGCCCCCCTCACCCACCTCTTCAATCTATCACTTGCCACTGGTTCTATCCCCTCAATATGGAAAACAGCTCAAGTGTTTCCATTACTTAAGGCAGGTGATCCCATGGACCTCAATAATTATAGGCCCATCTCCATCTTACCAATACTATCCAAGATGCTTGAGAAGCTGGTAAACTCTCAGTTAACTGCCTACCTTGATACCAACAATCTCCTAAATCCAGCTCAATCTGGGTTTAGATCTATGCATAGCACCATCTCTGCACTAGCAAAAGTCACAAATGACTGGCAAACTGCCCTAGACAAAAGAATAATACCTGTGCTGTGTTTCTGGATCTAAGCAAAGCCTTTGACACTGTGGATCATGATCTTCTAATCACCTCCACTGAACTCCATGGTCTTGACTCACTCTCTCTAAAATGGTTCAGATGCTATCTCTCTGGAAGACTACAATTGGTAAAGAATGATGGTGATCTATCTACCTCTAAGCCACTCCTAAGAGGTGTACCGCAAGGCTCCATCCTGGGTCCCATCCTTTTGCCATTTACATCAACAATATTGACTCAATCTCTCTCTTTCTAATATCCACCTTTTGCTGATGACACTGTACTTTATGTGAGCGATCCTCACCATCAAAAGCCTGTGAGCTCCTACAGTCTCAATTCTCCCTCCTCCAGCATAACCTATTAAAAAGAAATTATTACTAAATGCTAAGAAAACCAAAGCTATGTTCTTTGCCACCAAGTACTGTTCTTCCACTATCCCATCATTCACCCTCCCACAACTCTCTACCATCCTTGGTGAAAATCTGGAATATGTTGACAAATTCAAATACCTAGGAGTATGGATAGACAATAAACTAGACTATACTACCCACGTTGAAGAGCTCCTGAAAAGCTAAGACAAAGACTTGGTCTATTCTATAGGATCAAACACTACCTGACAAAGATTCCAAACAAAGATTAATCCTTGCATCATTCATGTCCCTCATTGATTATGCTGACTTCCTCTATGGTCATTGCTCCCTCTCCCATCTAAACAAACTAGACACCCTGTATCATAGAGCTATTAGATTCATTACTGACCTTCCCTCTAGCACCCATCATTGCTCTCTCTACAATGCAGTCAGCTGGACATCCCTGCAACATAGAAGAAGAAAAAATGCTGCTACCTGGATCTACAAAGCTCTGACAAACAAACTCCCTTCCTACATCTCAGACTGCTTCAACCAGATCACATCCAGGCCCTACACCTTGAGGATCAACAAACTGATCCTGCTGAAGATTCCTATCACCTGCACCCAGTATGGAAGAGCTGCAATCAGTTATTCCCTGGCACTTATCTGGAATTCTATCCAAAGACATTGAAATGGAAACACTGATTCCCTTACATCCTTCAAAAGCTGTACACCAGCCTAATCCCAGATTCATGCAATTGCTTCCACAAGGCCTAGTCCTCCCACCCACCCCTCCCACACCTCTCTCCCCCACCCCCCTCTTTAAAGCTCCTCCCTATTCTTCTATCATTCCTCTGGTCCTTTCCATCAAACCTCAAACATATATGCCCACCCATGTACCATTATCCAAGCCTTATCCCTACTAGACTGTTTGTTTCTCTCCTTTATTAGGTTTTTGGTTTACTGTCCTTTGCCTTGTATATATGTAAATATTTGTACATCTATCTCACTCATAAATGATTGTATTTGTGCTTATTCAATATCATGTTTTTGTATACACTCTGTAACCTTTTTTTTGTTATGACCACTCAGGTCCATCTTGTAAATGAGCTATGCTCAATGATGTTCGCCTGAATAAATAAAGATTTTGATTGATTGATTGATTGATGTGGTGATGTTTGTGGCTGAACAGTGCAAGACACACCACGATGCCTGTCAGTGGCTGCAGGGTGGGCGTGGGGGGTGGAATGGCATGAGCATTACATCCGATGATCCCAAGTCACAGCCCTGATGCCTTTCAGTCCATACCAGGTGGGGTGCTACAGTTGGAGACCCTAACACCGTAGGCATGCAGTGGTAGTTTCACTCCACATTTTCAACATGGGTTGCTTGTCAGGCCACCTCATGAAAGTGGCACAATCACTTTGTTAGCTGAAACATGGTTTTGCAAAGTGGCTGTGCCATTTAGCGACAGAGGCACAAAAACACAGTTTTGGGCAGGACGTATAGCATAACAACTGTATTGTTCATGAGGAGGCGCAAAAAATAGCAACATTGAAAATCTGGAGTGGCAATATGAAATATTGGTGAAGCAATGAACATGCATACAAACTGCACAACAGACGTCTGCAACCCAATTATTTGTGGGCATTTTTTAGGCACATTTTCAACATAGGTATTTTGGGAACTCCTCTCATGAACAGTGGTGCTGTGATTTTGTTAATGTTTCCCAAAAGGTAATTTCCCACAGCGAGCACGCCATTGTGCGCCACAGTTGTGGAAATGTGTTTTGGGCAGGCTGTAAAAAATGGCAGCTGTACTGTTGATAAGGAGGGGTACACAAATACCAGTGGCGAAAATCTGGCATGGAAATATTGCAAATTTACGAAGTTACAAGGCTGCATGGGAACTGCACAATGCACGCTTGCAGCACAGTCATTTTATGGACTTTCGGCACCAAATCTTTAACATAGGCATTTTAGGAACTCTGCTCATGAGCTGTGCCATCATCATTTCCTCAAACTGTCCTGAAAACTGTTTTCGCACAGCAACCGTGCAATTCTGCACCAGACATGCGAAAACACATTTCAGCCAGGATATGTAAAATGACAGCTGTACTGTTCATAAGGAGGTGTGGAAAAATGCCAATTTTGAACATCTGGAGTGAAACTATTACAAATGTACGAAGTCACGAGCGTGCATGCAAACTGCGCAACGCACGCTCATAAAACATTAATTTTACAGACTTCTGGCCCTAAATTTTCAACATAGGCATTTAGGGCCTCTGCTAATGAACAGTGTCACTGTCATTTTCATAATGTGTTTTGAACACGGACTTTCCACAGCAACCGCGCATTCTGTGCCGGAACTGCGAAAACACATTTTGGTCAGGATGTGAAAAATGACAGCTGTAGTGCTTACAAGGAGGTGCAGAACAATGACAATGCTGAAAATCTGGAGTGAAAATATAATAAATTTGTGAACTTACGAGCATACATGCAAACTGTGCAACACACGCTCGTAACACAGTCATGTTATGGAGTATCATCACCAAATTTTCAGCATAGGCATTTTAGGACTTCTGCTCATGAACAGTGTAACTGGCATTTTCGTAATTTGTCCTGAACACTGATTTCCCACATCGACCGCGCTATTCTGCACCGGAAGTGCGAAAACACATTTCGGGCAGGATGTGAAAAATGAAAGCTGTATGGTTCTCAAGAAGGTGTGGAAAAATGCCAATGCTGAACATGTGGTGTGAAAATATTGCAAATTCATTAAGTTATGAGCATGCGTAGCAACTGCGCAACGCACACTCGTAAAACGGTCATTTATTTGATTTTTCCTGGGGTACAACATAGGCTTTTGAGAGCCCCTCATGAACACTGGCACTGTCATTTTGTTCATCACTTCCTAAAGGTGATTCCGCACAGTGACTGCAAAATCACCTTTCGGGATCAAATAACGCCATGACAGTGCAAGAATTCATGAGGAGGGGTCCCAAAACCCCATGTTGAAAATTTGGTCCAAAATTCAAAAATGCCTGAGATATGCAGCAAAGTTGAAAACCCCTTATTTATTCCATTATACAGCTTACCGGCATTTCCTCAGTTCGCGGTTGGCTTTGAAGAGTGCAGACGTGTTCCTGGTCCACCGAAGATCGTCGTGCCGGACTCCACAGGTAAGTATGGGGTGAGGGGGGGTGTGGGGAGGCAGGGTGTGCAGAGGGTGGGTGCAGGTTGTGGGAGGGAGACTACGAGGGACCGTTTTTGTGTTAGAGTTCAAAAAACAAAACAATGCGGGACAGGTTTTTTTTCCTCAGGGGAATTGGCATGCTGGGGTGGGCTCCCAGCATGCCACCTAACTGTTTGGGGGTGCTGCAGCCGATGGGGGACTGGGCACCCTCGTCGGCACACCACAAAGGGGGATTAATTTATGTCGATGGGGATTGGGCACCCCCATCGGCACACAATGAAAGTGGGGGGGCAAGAGCCGAGGGAGATTGGGCACCCCCTTGGCATATAACAAATAGGGGGGAGTGCTTTATGCCGACAGGGAGTGGGCTCCCCCATCGGCACATACATTGGGGCCATGGGAAGTCAGCAGGGGGATTGGGCACCCCCAAAGTCGGCAGTTGGGCGGCCGCCATGCAGAGAATGTGGCCAAGCATGTCAGGAGGTCCGCTGCGTCTGATGAGCTTTGCTCGGATTGCAGCGGACCATTCCTTAGATGCGCTCACCACATTATGTATGCATGGTGTGTCGCCGGCATGCAGGCTGATTGGGGAATGAGGGACGCACCTACTGATGCGTGCCCTGCATTCTCCCAACAGCAACCGTGCCTCCAAATCTGCACTACCGCAAGATGTTGGCTGTGCAAGCACGCCAACATAAAAATTACGATCTGCACTAGATGACCGAGACCAAGCCGCAAAAAAATCTTCTTTGAGCCTGGTGGCCATGTGGTCATGAGACAACATTTTTAGGGAGCAAAACTTTTGGAAAGGTGGTAATTCTGTGCACTTGTAAAGGGCAGTCACAGAAAACCTGGTGATGTGGCCACTTAACCTCATATTTTAGTGGCCACTGCCGATTTTTAAATGTCCATTAATAACCTGGCCACTGAAATAATTTATAGCTTGACTGACACATACTTAGCTATGATGAAAAAATGCTCTGCATATCGTTTCTAATGACTTATGGAAATAATAAAACTAATTCTGTTTGACAGAGTGGACTATAGCTTTCCTGTCATGCATGAGTCACCATTGGAGGGGGTGGAGGCCACCCTGGCACTCATGAGCCACTGGCAAAGGCCCACACACATCAGCTAGAGTCTGACTGATAAGGGTATGTAGGTTTCTGTGCACATGAGAATTTTTCTTGCAGTTTGGGGTGAGTTTGTAACTTGTGATATGGAACTCCATATCACTGATTGAGCAACTGTCGCCTTGAAGAGATAGTGGTTTGATGTCCTGTAATCTCCAACTGAATCCTTTTTTAATGCTGCACAATGCATACACTGTCATGTTCCAAGAGTCTGCAGATCAATTGATAAAAAGCCTTTCTCTGTAGCCATTCCAACCAGCTGTAACCTGATTCTAGACTTAAGAATTTAAGAACTAGGAGCATTTCAAGAGAAGCAAACAGCAAGAGTAGCACCAACCACAGCAGAACACTTAGAATTCCATTTTTAGTATTGTGAGTTTTAATCTTGTGCAGTTGCACATAAACAGTGCAAACATGTCCAGCACTTACATATACATGTCCCATTTAGAGACGCTGGTGGAAACACAGAAACTCCTTCATGAGAGCCATGATCAGTCATCTCCAAACATCCTACTCTTGTCACGAACTGTCTGACCTGACCTCTCTCCACCCCGTGCCTATATCATCTTCTTTCCTCTACACCCTACACTGCCACACTACTCTGTCCACTAATCCACAGGTTCAATGGACCATCTGGCTCCTTATGTTGGAATGATTAGGCAATGTATGGGAATGGTTGGCAGATCTGGTAGGATTTACATCATAGTGGGACTCAAAGGAACGGTAGAGGAAGTGGAGGTAGTTTGGAAGGCATGTAGTATGTAGAATGCTTGTGCAACATGCTGTAAAATATTGGTGCATACACTCTCTTTTCCTGGTACGGGGACTGCCACCCTTTCAGGGTGCAGTGAAGTCACAGGAACACTCTTGGGGAGGGTTTCACCCATAGAGATGCTTTAGGGATGACGTCCCTTTAGAAATAAGGCACCTTTGTGTGAGTCCTCCTCCCAGGTCTAAGGGATTTTGACTTATGCTACGTAGCTCTCAGGGAGGCATGCACACCATGAGCATTTATATTTCAGTATCAACAGGTCTGAGAATGGGGAGACTTACCAAGTGCTGTGCTTCAGCCTGGGTCCTCCACTACTCAAGATCTTAATTTCTAATGAGTCCCTGGGTGTGTCCTCACTGGGGGTGTTTGACATCCATCCAGTCTTCAGATGATCCTCATCTTCCAGTGCCTCTTCCCAATCAGCCTCCACTGCTTGGAGGTAAACTGGGTTAGCTTTCACACACGACTGAGGTGCAATAAATGTAACCCCTACTTGCAACTACTCTCATACATCACTTACATTAATGGCATTATGGTGCAACGGCATCTGTATCAAAACACATGCCCAAACACTTAACTTTGTGGTGCTATAGCACCTGTTTCATAATCAATACATACAGTTCCTCTGTGGTGCTCCAGCACCTGTCTCTCTATCAGTATGGGTCCATGGGCCTTGAAATGCAGTCCCATAGTACTTCAACACTCCCATTTGGGAATTACCTTTTCTAATTCTGATGCAGGAACCCCAAGGATTGGCACTCCAGTCCACCACCTGGTGTCCTGGATACAAAGGTGTGGATATACTGAACCTGTGGACCCAGCGATTCATTTCTACTCTGGTGCTGTATGTAGTTTTGCTTCTGTTTCTTTATCTTGCAGCTCACTCTGGAGAACATCTGCAAGGGTCCAAGCACTCAGCTCCCTGGTCCTTCAGTCCAGGGGCCCCTTTGAAAAACCACCTCTGTTAAGGCTCCTAGGAACCAAACATCAAGATGGCAGCTGCTTCCTCTTTTTGTAATCCTAAGCTCCTTCCAACAATTTACTGGAAACCTTAATCCCCTGTTCACTGTACATTATCTACAGTATTATACCATCTATTTATACTACAGAGGGTTAGTAATGACATTCGCCTCCAGTGGAGAGGAGGCATTATGTTAGGGGGAAGAAGCCAAAAGCATAAATAAATGATGCACCTAATACTTACTTCCTATAGGGACAGTAGCCTAGGGAAAGAGATGCCAATAGTGAAGAAGATACCTGTGTGGGTCCACCTAATGGTCCACCGGAAGGTTGTCACATTGCCACGCTGGTGACCAAGTTTGGGAGAAAACTCAGTTGTTGGTGATTGGATGGCCAGGCTGGAAGGTAGTGCTACCTATGGCAGGGTGTTACAGCTAGGGGAAGTGAGGTGGCATGCTCTGGGGCAACAGCTAGTCCTCCTGCTGGGCCAGGGACCTTGGTGTCCAGGCAGGAAAGTGTTGGATGCAACCAACTGAGGCATGACTTCTCCCCACATGTGCTAGTGTGCCTCCTGGGGTTGTTGGAGAGAGATAGATAGAAAAGATGAAGCTATCTACAGCAGGATGACAGCAGCCCCTCATGGGCCCCACACCAGTGATCAGACACACTCCCCCACTGGATCCAGATGTCTGGATGGGTACATATCTGAAGTTCCCATCATGGGAAACAAGCCACAAGGAACAGAGATAGGGTTATGTCCCTGGGGAAGTTGGATGAACAAACTGGGGAGGCTGATCTGATAGAGGCAACCTAAGCAAGGTGGCAAAACACAATAATAGTAAAACAAGGGGACACCTATGTGTTGAGAAATGGGGACAGCTCCAGCTCTGAGTGGAATAACTAATTATAATTATATCACAGAGGGGAGGAAAAAGCACTGTGCAGGAAACCTCTAAAGAAATAAAGCCTAGACGGCTATCCATTAAGGCCAAGGATGATTTACAATTTCTGGAAGAGGACCTCAGACATGCTGCTTCAATTAGAGGAGAGTGAAGTCTGTCCTTCCATCTGAAGACTTTCACCCTCCTGAAGTTGTTGCAGGGTTGGCTGTACAACTAAAGCAGCCCAAAGTGGAAGGACTCTAACCTTGTAGTGGATCTCGGATAGTACTCTGAGGGATCATAACACCCTGCCGACCACCATTCGACCAAGCCAGTATTTCAGATCCCCAGTTAGATTTGAGGGATTTGAGGCTGGATGGGTCAGATGTCTGGATACAGGCACTGGATTTTTGGCTCAGATTCTCAGTGATGATCCATTGGGATCTGACCATCAGGTCCCTCGGATCTGATTGGATCCTATGGTTCCGATCAGATTCATTCTTGGGATCTTAGGGGATTGACTCTATGGTCAGATGCCATTGATATCCAGTGGCATCCAACATCCAGCCAAAATGTTGCCATTCTCTGGTATCTGACCTCAGTGGATATTATCTGAGCACCACTAAATCTCTGGGTAGTGCTATGAGGCTGAGGCCAGTTTCAAAGGAACAACTGGATTACTGAAGGAACCCCAAGGAGAAGGGTTTACTGACAGATGCTTCAGGCTTGGCTGCCCAGATACTTTCCTCTAAGAACAAGGCTCACAGTACAGTTACAGCCAGACCCTTGAGGAACAAGGCCACTGGGGACAACACTGGAGCCAAGCCCTTGAGGGGCAAGGCCCAGCTAGATGAGCCCTAGAGAAGTGAGAAAGAAAACCCTTGAGGGATACGAGCAAACAAGTGGATGATGGAGCTCAGATTTATTTATTTATTTATGTCTAGGATTACAAAGTACCTTTGAGCCAAGGCTCTTTTACAAAGGTTCCACATCAGTAAGAACAGACAATACAGGATATGAAATTACAGAATAAAACAATAATGACACTGATGATTACAACAGATTGGTTATGGGTACAAGTACATGGTATACTAGGAGGTGTATTAAAACATGGGAGGTGGGAGAAGAGAGAAGGGTATGGGACAGAGTATAGCGGCCTAGATGGCCTTGTCAAGACAGAGCAGTGGTGAGTGCATAAGTTGGGCATGGGAAAACAGTAAAGAAGTGCTAGGAGTGGGGTAAACATGGGCAGTGGAGGGTAATGGCAGCAGCGAAAAGGAGAATTGCTCAGCTAGGGCAATCACAGGTGCTTGATGCGATGAGGGAGTGATGGAGCTTCTTCTTGAAGGCGCCCAGAGTTGGTGAGGCAGAGATGTCACTGGTAAGATTATTGAGCCAGCTCAGGGCCCTGTATGCGAATGACCTTTGAGCTTGTGTTGTACGACAATGAGGGATTCGCAGTAATTGAGGTTTTGAGCTTCTGGTGTTGCACTTGCTGACTCTGGTCTTGAGAAGGGAGCAAACCCTTGGGGGGGTGGGCATTTGCCATCATTATTTTCTTGGCTGCGATGCAGGTTTGATACTTTAGTCGGTCGTTGAGTTGCAGCCATCCAGTTTGAGAGTAGAGGTCACAGGTATGGGTGAGATGGTGGGCTCCGGTGATGAGACAATATGCTTTATTTAGGGAGGCAGCAACTCATTTGAGTGTGTAGGTAGTGGCAGAGCCATAGACAATGAGTCCATAGTCAATAACACTCACAATGGAGCTTTGAATGGCAACAGACAATGCTTCAGGGGTTCAATGTTTTTGGTGATGGAACAGTAGGCCCAGCCTGGTATTTGCTGTCTTAGCAACATTATTGATATGGGCAGCATAGGAGAGTTTGGAGTCAAGGGTGATGCCAAGATATTTGAAGGTATCGACTTGGTCAAGGGAGACTCCTTGTTTGGTATTCACGGTGAGGTGATACTGTTTATTTTTGTTTTGCAAGCTACTGAAAAACATGGCTTTAGTTTTTTTCTGGTTTAGTATCAGTTTGTGCTGCAAGAACCAGTTTTCTACGGATGCAAAACCCCGTTGGAGATTTCCTTGCAGTTTTTCTGGATCTTGATGGGAGGCAAGAATAACCGCATCATCCATGTACAGTATAATTTGTTCTGGACAAGAGTCCGGCAGTGTGTTCAGGAATAGGCTAAAGAGGAGGGGGCCCAGAATAGACCCTTGTGGAACACCAGAGAGGACAGGTCTGGCATCAGAGAGTGTGTCAGCTATTTTTACTCTTTGGGACCGGTTGTCTAGGTAGCTACTGAACCAGTCAACTGAATCGGGTGAGAGTCCAGCCTTCCTTAGTTGGACAAGCAGGAGATAGTGGTTAACGGTATCAAAGGCCTTAGATAGATTGATGAAAGCAGCCCCTGTTATTTTACCGTTGTCCAATGAGTGGTGAATGGCTCTGGTGAATTCGAGTAGTGCTGTGGAAGTGCTGTGACCCTTTCTAAAACCATGTTGCTCCTTGCACAGGATGTTTTGTATGTCTAGGAGTTCGGTAAAGCTGGTCAGCCACAATACGTTCCAGGGCCTTGGAGAGTGGCGGTAGGATGGAGATTGGATGGAAATTTTCAAGGGCAGTTTTGACACCACTTTTGTGTATAGGGGTCACAGTGGCCAATTTCCACTTGTCTGGGAACTGGCTGAGGTTAAGGGATAGGTTAAAAATCTTAGTCAGAGACTGAGGACTTCTTCCAGGGTGAGGGATAAAAGTTTGAGACTGAGTGAGTCACTGCTGGATCTGGACTTGGTAATAGCTTTAGTAACATAGCTGTGGACCTGGTACATCTTGACTGATTTAAAGCGAAAGAGAGGGTGGTCAGTGGGGGCAGAGGGAATTGGGGGCATTGGAGTGTCATCCTCTCTGAAGAAATCTGGGGGGAAGTACAGAACTAAGGTCAGTGAAAGCAGCATTAAACGTGTCAGCAATGATTTTCTGGTCTAGTGTGGTAACACCATCAATGCAGAGCATGGATGGGGGGATTTAGACTGCTTCCCGGTGACTTCTTTAATGTTGTTCCAGAAGTCTCTTCTATTTCCCCAGGAATTTGTGAGAGCGCTCTTGAAATAGGCAGATTTTGTTTGCTGGATGGCTTTGGTGCAGTCATTTCGAGCACGTTTATAGTTACAGATGTCTATTTGCCTCCCAGAGTTTCGAGCTAATTCCCAAAGATGATCCCTTGCATTTAGACACCTTAGGAGGTCACCTGAGAGCCAGGAGTTGCAGAGGGCTTTTACTTTACACCTTTTAAGAGGTGCGAATTTGTTGCAGGCTCCATTAAAGGTTTTGATAAAGTGGTCCAGGGCGGTGTTTACATCAGTTGCGGTGAAGATTGGTGACCAGTCCAGTTGAAGGAGGTGGGTTTTGAGATGTGTTAGATGGCCACGGGGCAGGACTCTGCTGGTTATGGTTTTCAGGGGTGGTTTTCTGAATTTATTGGACCAGGTGCAGCTGACAGGGGAGTGGTCACTGATTACATCAGGGAGGACAGTGGTGTTGGAGATCTGGGTAGGGTGGCTTGTAAGGATCCAGTCCAGAAGGGTGCTGGTGCCCGTTTTATAGTTCTTCCTGGTAGGGGAGTCAACCATCTGGGTGAGATTTGCCACTGCTATAGAATCCCTATGCGCCGCTGCCTCTGCAGCAGGCCAGTTTATATTAAAGTCCCCAAGAAGGATGGACTCAGTGTCCGGTGGGAGAAACCTGACAAAGTCCAGAGCTGCGTTTAGGCCACAACCTTGCTCTTTTGGGGGGAATGTAGATTGTGACAACTGTGAGGGCTTTGTTGTGGGCACCAAGGAGGATTTTGATAGGAAGAATCTGTGCCGCACTGGTTTGGGGAACAGTGCTAACGCGGTGACTCATGATTGTATCCTTTAGGTATATCGCGCAACCTCCACCTCTTTTAGTTATCCGGTCAAGCCAAAAAGCATTGTACCCTGGGAGGGTGATAGCATGATCTGGGACAGATGGAGAAAGCCAGGTTTCAACAATACTTAGGATGTCTGGACAGTGTTGAAGGCTAAACTGGGCACTTACCCAGAAGCTGAGGGTATAATGAGGAGGGCAAAGCCCAGATAGGTAGAATGAGGAAGAGGGTGATTGTCTGAGTTGGTAGTATGAAAAGTATGGTAAGGATGGTGAATGCCCTGGTAGGTAGTATAATAAGGAGGGCAGAGCCAGGTATGGATTGCATACAGTAAGGGTGAGCCCCAAGGAGAGGGCATGAAAAACCACCTGGGCAGGGCTGATGGACATAGAAGGGATGAAGCAGCAGGCTAAGGGTCCAATTCAAGCAGAAGGGCCCAAACAGAAAAGAGTGGAGCATGGTCACACAGTACTGCTGGAACAGGAATAGAAAACCACTTTACTAGCATAGCTGGTGGAAATCCGGCTTGGAGGATGACAAACTTAGATTGATGATCCACTATAGGGACGCTCAATCAGCCGTCTCCTGTAAGAAGGCAGAGTTCCTGTCCAGGGGATTGCCACTGCAAGGAATCGACTGGCTCAGTTCTTCTGAACTGTGGATAGGTTGTGCAATCCAACCTGCCTTCAGAATCAGAGAGCCTTTTCACAAGTTAAGTGTGAGGAGTTCGCTCAATGTTTTGCAGATAAGGTTGCCTACATCAGGTCAGAGATTCATTCAGTACACTCCAATAAGCAGAGTGGTGGATGGTGCAAGGTCACTAGCGCTCAGTTTGTCTGGTCTGACTTTGACTGACTGGTGATCACTGATATCATGAAGATTGTCCAGGGTATGCGACTGACTTACTGTAGTTTGGACCCTGGTCCAACCCACCTCCTGGTGGAGTGTGTGGAAGTCATCAGACCTGTCCTAGCAGAGATAGTCTGGAGTTCATTGGAGAAGAGGATGTTTCCTGACCCCTTGAAAAAGGCAGTTGTGATCCCCTTTTTGAAGTGACCTTCCCTTGACCCAGACTGTCTCATAAACTACAGACCTGTCTCTAACCTGCCCTTCGTGGGTAAGGTTATTGAGAAGGTAGTTGCATTGCAACTTGAAGACCATCTTACCACCCACAAGGTCTATCATCCTTTCCAGTCTGGGTTTAGGAAGAGGCACAGTACCGAGACAGCGTTTGTTCGGGTACTTAATGATCTCCTGATGGCGAGAGATCGGAAGAGCTGTCCAATCTTGGTTCTTCTTGATCTCTCCACAGCATTTGACACCATGGAGCATGGGATATTGCTGGAGCACTTGCGGTTGATCTACAGACTGTCTGGTACAGTTCTCAGATGGTTTCACTCTTTTCTCATGGGCAGGTTGCAGAGAGTGATGTTGGGGATTTTTTCTTCAGCCCCTTTCCCCCTGACTTTGTGATGTTCCACAGGGCTCCGTGCTGTCTCCCATGCTGTTCACAGTGTATATGTTGCCATTAGGGGACATTATAAGGTGGTTTGGGCTGAGTTTTCACTGCTATGCAGAAGACACTACTTCTACATGTCCTTTGTACCCGATCAGGAAGATACTCTCTCGGTCTTTAACAACTGCCTCACCGAGATTCAGGACTGGATGAGTGCCAGCTGTATAAGGTTGAACCCAGATAAGACTGAGGTGTTGGTTGTGGACCCGGGTCATTGGGTAGAGAGATCCTCTGCTGTTCAGCCCACCAAGCTTGTGCTGGAGGGCAATCAGCTGAGGTCCTCTGAACAGGTGCAGAATCTGGGTGTTATTCTTGATGGCGAGTTGACACTTAAATGACAGGTGTCAGCCATCGTCAAGTCCTCATTTTACCATCTGAGGAATAACACCTGGGGAAAACACCTGGTTCCACCTAACGACCTTCTAACTCTGGCGTATACCTTTGTGACCTCCTGCCTTAACTACTGCAATGCTCTCTACCTGGAGCTTCCAGGGCTGGGCATTTGCCACCTGCAACTGGTGCAAATTGTGACAGCAATGCTGTTGACAGGCTTATCTAGATCTAGCCATGTCATGCCTGTGCTCTGCAAGCTGCACTGGCTGCCAGTGCGGTGGAAGATCACCTTCAAGGTCAGATTGCTGACCTAAGAGGCCCTACACAGATAGGGACCATGCTATTTGCAAGACCTCCTATGTCCCTACCGCTCCCTCCATCCGCTCCGTTCCACTGACAAGGGATTGCTAGAAGTTCCAAGGGTCAGTTTGAAGACCTCAGGGGTGAGATCTCTTGCATTCATGGCTTCAACCCTGTGGAACACTGTGCCTCATCAGGTTAGAAAGTGCCTGTCCACTGAGACATTCAAGACTGCCCTAAAAATGTATTTATTTTGATTAGCATTTTTAGATGCTTATTAATTGGGAAATGCTGCATATTTTAACGTGACCCTGTTGTTTATTGTTCTTGGTATTTATTACTGTGCTTGTTTTAATATTTTATGTACAGGCACTTTGATAACTTTGAAAAGCACCTTTTTATAAATATATATGATGATGATGATGATGACCAGAGCATGTCAATGCAGTGTGACTGGTCAGGAAGGAGGAGGGGGATGTGAAGGCAGGGGGCAATACAGCACAGGAAAGCCCAGGCAGAGGGCAGCTGGAGCATAAGGGAGCAATAAAAGGCTCAGGAGGAAGGACAGGGAACAAGGAAGGCAAGCTCAGTAGGGTGGGCAGGAGGGTACAGGATGGGAGGAGCCCAGAGATATGTGGCTAGGCAGGAGACAGGAAGCAGCAGAAGGGGGAAGGAGGTAGGGAGAAGAAGAAAATGGAAGCAGCTGTAGAAAGGCAGGGCCAGGTGGGGGGGTAAAGAAGAGAAGTGGCAGGAGGGAAACAGGGAGCTGCCAGAAAGGGGCTGAGGCAGGGACTTGGGGAAGGGGGTTGCTGCAGAGCTTGCAACCTTGCAGTGCTGAGTTGTAAAGAGCTACAGGCAGGAGCAGCAGGAAAGGCTAGAGGAGGAGCTAGAAGGAATAGTAGAATCAAAGCAATAAGAGAAATTTAATGGCACGTGACACTGCAGCAGAGAGGCCAGTTGGTGGAGGTTGGGCGAGATCAGTGAACAAATGCAGCAAACTTGAGAAATCCACCAGGAGTGGCAACAGAAGTGGTGACAACAGGGCTTGGCAAAGACCCGGAGGTACAGCTAATCCGACTTATTTCAGAGAAAGTGAAGGACAGCGGGATTGACCAGCAGCAGGGCAGCATAAATGGGCAGAAGGACTGAAGGCAGCAACTGCAAGAACAGCAGCCACATTAAGCATAGTTGCTGCAATGAAATAAGTCTCTAACAAGCACTTGGGCATGTGCAGTTTAAGTACCACTTGATGGGGCGTGGTGTGTATTGCCCACTGCCCCATTGAACCATGGGCAATAACTCTTCAACAGGCTAAGATGAACAGTTAAAATGTTGTCTTATTGTACGTAATTGCACCTAAAATGTAGAAACTCAAAGTCCTGTGCATTAAAGTATGTATTTGTTGTGAATATAGCCTAGTGTCTGAAATGTTATCATTCTATCATTTGTATACAGCATGACCATGGTTAAACAACTCTGCAGTCATACTGTCCGACCCAGGACTCTCTTAAAAACTAGCTGTCACACCTAAATGAGTGTACAAATTCTTGGAGTGTGCACATCCTTTTTAAGTTGTCTTGTGCACGCAGCGCAAGCAACATTTTGTGGCAGCTTGCTGGAGTAGCAGGTTGTGGAGGTGCAGCAGTGTTGTGGCCAATGGTGCCACTACTTTTTTGGGCTGGTCTCTGTGGCACCATTGAATGAGCACGCTGTCTATGACAGCAGTTGAGAAGCGTACCACCAACTTGAAAGAATTTCGCCACTGCAATGATGGAGCACCCCATCATTGCAGAGCGTCCCTTGCCTGCTGAAACAATAAACACGTTGGCGGCTGCTGCCATTCACCTCTCACAGTCCCTAGAAAGCCAACGTTGGGGGTGTCCAATCCCCCTGTCAGCATGCCCCTTCCCCAGTTCATTTGCTAATGGGGAAGCCCAATCCCCATCGGCAAAATGTTCCCCCTTGTTTTATTTGTCTGCCGAGGGGGGTGCCCAATCCCCCTCGGCATCATGCCCCCCAAACCCGAAACACAGACATGCTTTCTTTGCCAATGGGGGGCCCAATCCTTGTTGGCTTCAGTGCCCTGTCTCCAAAAGCACAGACGGCACACCGAGCCCACCCCAGTGTGCCCAGCAAACATGTAAAAAACCTTCCCGACGTCCTTTTTTTTCTCCCCTCATAACACAGAAACGATCCCTCATGGTCACGACGCCCCCCTCCCCCAACCTGCACCCACCCTCTGCACACCCCACCTCCCTGCACCCCCTCACCCTATACTTGCCTACAGAGCCCGGTGCGACAATCTTCGGTGGAGCAGGAGACATCTGAACGAACTGAAGAAAATCACGGTAAGCTGTATAATGGCATCAATGGGGGGGGGTTAACTTAAGTGGACATTGGCCATTTTTGTGACTTTTGGCTCCAAATTTTCAACATGGGGTTCTTGGTACCCAACTTCATGAAATCAGTCACTGTCATTTTGTTATTCGGTCCCGAAAGGTGATTTCGCGGTCACTGCGCAGAATCACCTTTCAGGACTGATTAAAGAAACAAGTGTCACTATTCATGAGGTGGGCTCCCAAAAAGCCTATGTTGCAAATTTAATGAAAAAATTCCAAAAAATTACTGTGTTATGAGCATGCATTGCACAGTTTCCACACACATCCTGCCCGAAATGTGTTTTCGCACATCTGGCGCACAATGGCGCGGTCGCTGTGGGAAATCAATGTCGGGACAGATTAAGAAATCACAGTGGCACTGTTCATGAGCGCAGGTCCCAAAATGCCTGTGTTGAACATGTGGTGAAAAAATTCCACAAAACGACTGTGTTACAAGCATGCATTGTGCAGTTTCCACACACGTTCGCAAGTTCGAGAATTTTTTATATTTTTACTCCAGATTTTTAACATTGCCAGTTCTTCATATCTCCTTATGAACAGTACAACTGTCATTTCTCCCATTCTGCCTGAAATGTGTTTTCGCACATCTGGCGCAGTCGCTGTAGGAAATCAACGTTCGGGACAGATTAACAAAATCACAGTGCCACTGTTCATCAGCAGAGGTCCCAAATGCTTTCATCAGGTGAGGTCATAAAAAGCCCATGTTGAAAATTTGGAGTGCAAATACTAACAAACGCCCGGGGCATTAGGGTTTCTAACCGTAACATCCCACCCTGTAGAAACTGGCAGGCGTCAGGGGTATGACTTTGGATTGTCGGCTGTAATGCTCCCGCCATTCCACCCCCACCCTGCAGTCAGTGACAGGCATCAAGGTGTGCCTTGGACTCTTCGGCCCCAAAGTTCACCCCATTCTCCTATACTGCACCCATCTCAACATATTTCCTTATGGAATGGGGTGAGTGTAAGGCTTGACAACCCCAAGGTACAACACAACACTTGTTGGAGTCTGCAGGGTAGGGTGAGGTGAAATGACATGAGCGTTATGGCCGATGACCCAAAGGCACACCTCAATGCCTGTCAGTCTCTGCAGCGTGGGGTGGAGTTGGCGTCAGTTCCATATTTCACTGCCATTGCTATTAAGCATCTCTCTAACTCCTGCACTACTAATGTCAATGCCAGCAAGACAATATTCAGCATTCACAAATGCTTGTTTTTTTGTTTTGTTGCTGTTTTGTTTTGTTACACTGTTTCTCACTGCCACCTGCCTGACTACCTTCAAGCATACTGCTGTTGTATCTTGTCTTCATTGTTAAGGTATTTGCCATAGATCCATTCACGTTAGTCACCTGCCTCAAACTTCACCTTACTATGCTACATACCACCCCATCTGCATCACATTTATCTCTGTCTCTCTCTCTCTCCCATCCCTAACCCCTCTCCTCCATCCCCTGGGACCCTTTAATTTATAGTCTTATCCAGGTCCCTGTTCTCCCACCCGAGCTTCATTTCCCCCTCATTCTCCCCTACCATACCCTACCCCTCCTCTCCTTCCACCTACCCTACCTCTGCTATCCATCCTGGGTTTCTTCAGACCCCCTCCCTTAACCTTGAAGTTCTCTACGGGGCCCTCCTCTTTTTCTCCCCCCCCATCCACCCCTAACTCAAGGGGTGAAAGTCCAACTCTATTCTCCTTTTCTTCATTCTCCTCCTTCTTGCTGGCGATGTTAAACCTAACCCTGGCCCCCTTTCTTCCTCATCCTTCCCTACTCTCCCTAAAAGCCTCAGCATCTTCCACCTAAATGCTAGGAGCCCCCTCTCTAAGCTTGATTCTCTTAAAGTCTGGAACTCTCAGTATTCCCCTGGCCTCCTATGCATATCTGAATCTTGGCTCTCATCCAGGATACCAGATACCAACTTGGCTCTTCGCGACTACCACCTCTTCTGTCAGGACCATGGCAAATGTGGTGGTGGAGTGGCCTTGTATGTCTGCCAAACCTGTCCTGCTCTGTCACCTTCAGAGAGTCAGTTCCTTCCTCCCACAAGCTCCTTCTAGTTAAGCTGTCCCTTCCTTTCACCCTCCTTATTTACGTGGTGTTTTCTATGCCTCTCCTAAGTAGATCTCCCCCCCCCCCCCGTCTGGTTGACTTACTCTCACACCTCGTCTCCCATGCTGACTCTACTGAGCTTATCCTCTTGGGAGACTTCAACATAAATTGTCCCTGCCCTACCTCCAGGCCCACTCTCCACAAGACTGAGTCCCTGAACCTCACCCAACTAATAGCTGAACCCACTCGACTCAGTCCTCACTCCTCTAATCACTCCCTCCTGGACTAGGTGCTCACCTCACACCCCTACTGTATCACTGAAGACGACACTCTCCCTCATGCCTTCAGTGACCACAGCATGACCTACTGTATCAGGAAAGTGAAGTCCACTCAGTCTGCACCCAAATACATTTGGTCCAGGTCACTCAGGACTCTAGACTCAAATACCCTCCTATATGACCTTGCTTCCTCCAACTGGTCCCCCGTCTATTCTGTTACAGACATTGACACTGCCCTCTCCCGCTTCCCCACTTTTTAACCACACCTGGAACATCCATGCCCCCCTACGTAAATCTCCTATCACCCCTGGATTATCCTTGAAATTATCAATCTTTGTAAGTCCCGTGACCAAATGTAGGCTTGTTTCAAATTCTCACAATCCCTACCTGACCTGCAGTCCTACAGGTCACTCAGAATTCTTACACAAAGGTCATCCACTCTGCCAAAGCCCTTTATTTCAAATCTAATCTCCAGTCTAACCTTAATTCTCCCACTGATTTCTGGAAGGTTATTCACTCTGTCTTTGATCCTCCAGCCTAGTGCACTACCCCCCCCCCCCATCTTCCAAGTGGATGTTCATTGGTCGCTGACCTTCTCTCAGTTGCCACTCATTTTAACAAATTCTTCACCACCAGTGCTCTTCCTCATATCAGTCCTCTGGTCACTCCCTCACGCAGTCCCCTCCTGCCTATCCCCTCCCTCTCTCCTGAAGGCTTCCACTTCCCCCGTCTCCCCCCATGAAGTCTTTCTTGCCCTAACTTCACTGAACCTGTTGAAGTCCAGCCCCAATGGGCTGGACCCCAAACTTCTACATATCTCAGCTCTGGCTGTTGCCTCTCCACTTGCTCACCTTTTGAACCTCACCTTCACCAGTTGTGCTATCCCTCAGGCCTGGAAGATAGCAAAGGTCTTACCTCTGCACAAAGGCAGTGACCTCTCCTCCCAGGGCAACTGCCGGCCGATATCACTTCTTCCCTCTCTTGCTAGGCTTCAGGAGACCCTCATCTACTGCAGACTTGCTGAGTTCCTTTACTCCTCAGATTTCCTATCCCTCTTTCAGTCTGGCATTAGGAAGCACCACTCCACTATATCTTCCTTGCTAAGGGTAACTGACTGTATCATCACTGGGATGGATCAGGGACATATTACCTGAGCTATATTCATCGACCATGCCAAAGCCTTTGACTTGGTGTCCCACCCTCTCCTCCTCAACAAACTGAGCTCTGCAGGCCTTTCAGCATCCGCTGTTGGCTGGTTCTGCTCATACCTCACGGGCCATCAGCAGTCTGTACAAGTGGGTGGTGTCTTGTCCCCCACTCTAACCATCCCAGCAGGTGTCCCTCAAGGCTTCCCATTTTTCTAAATGACCTCCCCTCTACCTGTGTCTCTACTCAAATATATGCGGATGATACAGTCATTTACATCTCCGGCCCTTCTGCTTCAGCTGTGGAAGTTCCGCTCCAAAAAGACTTCCACAGTGTCCTCCATTGGTTCCAATCCAACCAACTGAGGGTCAACACAAATACGATTATCACTATGACCTTCAGTACCATTCAGAAACTGACTAGGCTCTCACATCCCCATGTGTATTTTATAATTGCACAACTGTACGTAGTTGTATATAAGGAGTGGTGTGTACTCTTGTAAGTGTTGTATTTTATTCTTTTAAGTAACTAGTATGTCACCTCTCACAGGACTGTCTTGTAAACAGGAATTTTTTTCCCTAACAACATGCTTTATTCTGTATAAAAATAAAAATGTAATCTATCATCTTTTTATCTTTGTCCACGTTTGATGGCCCCCTCTGGAGGCTGTCCCTGCCTTCAAGTACCCTGGAGTCTGGCTTGACACCAAGCTCAATTTCTCCATCCACATTGACTCCATTCCTGCCAAACGCCACCCAAAACTTGGTGCTTTGTACCATAACAAGGACAGTCTCTCCCTCCAGATCCTCTGGGAGCTGGTAACCAAAATGGTCCTCCTGGTCTTTGATTATGTTGATGCGGTCTATGATACTGCCCCTTTCCCCTCACTTGCCAAACTGGATACCCTCTAACACTTTCTGCCATTTCACCACCAGCTCTCCCCTCATCACTGCTCCCTTTACTCCTCCCTCTCCATTCTCCCACTCCCTTCATGCTGCCTGTCCCACTGTGCCACCTTCATTGCCAAATATTGGCTCTTATCCATTCCTTTCTACCTATCCTCCCTCATCTCCCCTGTTCCCTCCTCTTCCTACTCCCTCTGCTCCAGGGATTCCTGCCCCTTCTCCATTCCCCACCCTCACTCATCTGCTGGCCAAGCTGCTTTCTCCTTCCACCTCCCTCCTTCTGGAATCTGCTCCTCTCTCCTCTACATCTCTCTCTCTCACTCTCTGCCCTTAGATAACTAAGACAACTCCTTGCACCTTCCTCTTTCTGTAAATCCCCTTCCTAATCTCATGTCCTCTTCCTTGACCACCTCCTGTCAGCTCTCCTTCGTTTGAGGCTCTTTCGCATAGTTTCTGCTCCAACATGCACTGTGCACTTTGCTTCACTTATGTCTAGCCACCATATCATTGTTATATTTATGCTGCTATTTTATGTTTCCACTACCATTGTATTTTTATACCTACATCCATATTTTTCATATGTAGTTTTTTTTTTACTTTCTGTTTATTCTTCTCCCCTGCCTCTGTGCTCCTCCTGATTGGGAGCACCTAGCATCTACCTTGGTTCCTTTCTGCCTGGAGCCCTGTGGTAGTCCCCCCCATGTAGCCTTGATTTTCTCCCAGGCAGGGAAAAGGTGGGGTCTATACATCCCGAACTAATATCACTTCATTGGGGCTACCACATGGGACAGGCAGGGGACCATTGAGGTCTGTGCTGGCACCCCATCTTCCTAGAGTGCAGGGAGAGATTTTTCCTCTTTTTCCAGGTGTAACATGTGCCCTGACATCAAGGCGGAGATTCGTCGATGTCCAGCATGCCCAACCCCTGAGTGGCCAAGCACTTGCTCTACCCCAGGCCTCCGCCTGGGGTCAGTCGCTAGCACGGACTCACCCCTCCCTCCCTGGAGAGTTGAGTGTCCACGGATGCTCAGCCTTCTCCCCCGCCCTCCAACTCCCCAGGCTCGTTCCCAAACCCGGATCACCGGCATCATGAGCAGTAGCACTACCACTGCACCAGTGGGCCATTCATATGTAATTTGTATCCATGTTTTGCTATGTAAGTTGTTCCTCCTTATTTTGCTCCCCCGGGTCGCACCTGGAAATGAGCCTCGACTCACTGTGCCTTTCCCAGTTACCAATGTTTAAATAAATAACTAATCCTAAATAAAATTAATATCAGCAGCATTTTATTTCACTTACAAGATGGCAACAAATGCCCCCCCACCAAAAAAAAACACAAAAGGGAAGAGGTTTTATTCTATATTTTGAATCCCCATTGATATGCTTCACTGAGGGATCAGAATCATACAGTAGACATATATCAGTGTATGTATGGTGCTTGGGTGACATTATGATTGCTTTGAGTGCAGCTGTCTACTGATGCAGCTTCTGCCCTTTGTAAAAAGTGCCAGAGGGACATAGCCCTAAGCATAGGAAATGAGAAAGCCCAAAAGAAATGAAAATGATATGAACTCCACCTCCTCCTCCTACACATGGAGTGAGGACCACTGGCATGGATAGAGGAGTGGAAAAAAAACTGTGGAGGACACCTCTGGGTCTCCAAGGTTTTAAGTGTCACCTCTCTTGGCATTTAAAAGGAGAAGAGTAGATGTTCATGTGACAGATTTTATTGTGAGGATTTTATACGTACAGTTGACAGCAGTCTGAAGACCACTGTCCCAGGATCTTCATGATGTGATGAGGAATCTTCCTTCCTTCTTTTTTTTTTTCCTTGTTGTATATCCACCATCTGCCCTAGCCTGCTCCCTATCTGGATGGCCCCCCAGTGCAGTCCCCCACCATTCCTGGGACTTGCCCTGTTCCCTTACAACATAACCCTCATTGTGGGTCAGAAAGGTTTGCACATACATGCCCCTTCAAGGCAGGATCCCGACAGTGCCCAGTCAGTGGTACCAAGCATGCAGGTGGCCTTTCATCATTGTGCTCTGGCTAGAAAGTTTTTCCTCCGTTTCTTTGTCCCTTGGGATGATGACATGCAATGATTCCGAGCATCCATCAATCTCCCAACCCTTCAGGGCCTCCTGTCTGCCTTGACACCCAGCCTCCACTAGATGACAGACACATTGTGGGAGGTGCAAACCACCCACCCTGGGAAGGAAAGCAATCCCTCAGACACTCAATGCTTCCCCCTTCCCCCAGTGAGACTGCTGTCAGACTCAGATCACCAGACTAGCAGGCAGTAGCACAACCACTGTACTACTGGGCTGGCTAAGGAGTCTTCTTTCTTAATGTGGAAGTTGCTGCTTCAGTGCAGGTGGCATGTCCAGAGAAATGTAAAGGGTTTAGGCCAAGTCTTTGTAGAAGAATATGTAAATGGCACAAGAATCATGTGGTTGTCATGACAGAACAGATTAACTGTTTTCCTTGGTGAATAACAATATGGGTGACGTTGCAGGTTTTAAAGATGTCAGATATTGGTTGAAAATGACCACAGGACATACATAGTTTTGTATCTGATCAAGACTCCATCCCATATGCGATCAGTCTTGGAATATTTCACATGAAGAATATAACAGTTGTTAGAGACTTTTGGTAAATTGCATACACAGAGGTGTATTCAAGGGCCGAACCTGAGTGACTACTGTGAATTCTCTGAGGTGCAAAAACCCATAGAGGGCTAACACAATGGCAGCTTACCTTTTAAGGTCAATGACTAGTGTAAATATTCTGGTTCTTAAAGGAGAACTGCTTTGAACCTGTAAGCCATTTTTCCCAGTGGATGCATTTTTCACTTATTTGATCCATTTCTGTCATTGTTCCATCTTTACTGGCCTTTCTGTAAACTCAGTGGGTGTTTCTGATTTACACACTGGTGGTGAGTGCCATTTTAGAACTGTATGATGTAGTTTATGTCCACTTGGGCTACAGAGTTCCAGAGTAGAACATGAATGCATTGTGAAAACAATGAAAGTTCTTTAACAAGAACATAAAGTACATCATACAGTTCCAAAATGATACTGCACACCACAGTGAAAAGCAGAAACACCCAGCGAATTTACTAAAAGGCCCACACAGATGGAACAAAAACAGAATGTGAACCAATGTTAGAAACCCATCTTCTACAGAAAACACAGGCTTGCAGATTTAAGGCAGTTCCCCTTTAATAGGGTAATCAGTTGATTACAAATAAATGAGTAAATGGGTAGTCATTTGGCTGGAGTTTTCAATGTCTGTCTTTTCAGGTGGAATAAACATTATTTGACAGATATTGACAGAATGGATGGGAAATCATGATAGGTAAGGCAAAGGAAAAATTGATTTTACTAATGTTTTGCTTGATGGATGTATGAAAAGATTCTTAGTGACCTTGAAATAAGTTGCATATGCAAGAAATTGGTCTATTGAAAATTCCATAAGCTGCAGACAAAGCAGAGTACAAAACAAGGAAAAGGATTTCCGGATAGTAGAATAGAACATTTGATTTCTAGGACTATTGCATTTCAAATGGAGCTGTACTGTAGCTCTCAGTAATGAGTTCATCAAGAGATCCTGAAGTGGAGTGGTCTTCAAATATAGAAACTGTGCTTAAGGTGCAAGAAGTCAGAATTTCTGGACTTGAAATGGAAAGAGAGCATCACCTGTAGAGACAGATGTACCAGGAATGAACAGCTTTGATAAGAAATTGATCATGCATCAACACCCGGGTGAGCCTGTGAAAGAATGTCATGATAGAAGATTCTATGGTTCATACTGTGGTATGAGGGACATAGATGGCAAGAATTTCCTATCAAGAATGTCTCCCTTCTATCTCAGCAGTTAGGGCCTAGTGTTTACTGTCTATATGTTTGTCTGCTGTAGACCTAAAAGTATTAAAGGTAAGAGATGCTACTACTACTTCTGGAGGGAGGCTGCTCTGCTCCCTTAATGGTCTGACTGTGAAGAAGTGCCACCTTGCAGTTGTGGTAAATGGTTTCTGATAAATTTGAAATTTATGCCCTCTTGTATTGTATGCATTTGATTTAAAATTTAGGTTGAAATTGCTTTTGAGTGCCCTCTATTAATTATGTCACCCGTTGTTCGAAGACGGTAATGTGCTATAGCTTCCAGGATGGACCTCAAAGAGCTACCGCTGATACTATGAGTAGGATTTCGAAAAGATATGAGACCAACAACTCAAATCCTGGCACTGATGACAGCTCAGACAGCCATGGTTCTGTGAACTATTGTCTGTGAAGATAAGTGGCATATCAAAAGGATGAGGATGAATCTAGGAATATCTGAGGAGATCTAGGTGGGGCCCGATCATCGTAGAACATAGAAATGCCACACCAGTCTTCCAGGAAATAGAACCACATAGCACTGTCAAATCTAGCCACTGCAGTAATGGTAATATGGTGGTCTAGACTAGTGACAGAAGATGAGAGTTGCAACAAATAAAAAACAAGCATTTGTCAATGCCGAATGTTGCCTTGCTGGTATTGGCATTGGTAGTGCAGGAGTTAGAGATGTATAATAGGAATGGCAGTGAAGTAGTGAACTGATGCCAACCCCATCCCACTCTGCAGAGACTGACAAGCATGCTTTTGTGTCATCGCCCTTAATGCTCATGCCATTTCACCTCACCCTACTCTGCAGACTCCGACAAGTGTTGCGTTGTGCCTTGGCATCATCGCGCCTTATGCTCATCCCATTCCATAAGGAAATATGTTGAGATGGGTGCAGTATAGAAGAATGGGGTGAACTTTGGGGCTGAAGATTCCAAGGCACACCTTGATGCCTGTCACTGGTTGCAGGCCGGGGGTGGAATGGTGTGAGCATTACAGCAGACAATCCAAAGTCACACCCCCGACACCTGTCAGTCTCTACAGGGTGGCACATTACGGTTACACCAAATTTTCAACATAGGCATTTTGGAACCTCCGCTCAGGAACAGCGGCACTGTGATTTTATTAATCTGTCCTGAACATTGATTTTTCACAGCGACTGCGCCATTCTGCGCCAAATGTACGAAAACGCATTTTGGGCAGGATGTGAAAAATGACATCTGTACCATTCACAAGGAGGTGTGAAGAAATGGCAATGTTGAAAATCTGGAGTGAAAATAATAAAAATTCTCGAACTTACAAGCGTGTGTGGAAACTGCACAATGTATGCTCAGAATAATAATCATTTTGTGGATTAGTTTTACCAAATTTTCAACATAGGCATTTTGGGACCTCCACTCATGAACAGTGTCATTATGATTTTCTTAATCTGTCCTGAACATTGATTTCCAAGTGACTGTGCCATTGTGCGCCAGATGTGCGAAAACACATTTCAGGCAGAATGTGAAAAATGACTGCTGTACCGTTCATAAGGAGGTGTGAAAAACTGGCAATGTTGAAAATCTGGAGTGAAAATATTAAAAATTCTCGAACTTACGAGCATGCGAGAAAACTGCGCAATGCACGCTCGTAACACAGTCATTTTTTTGAATTTTTTCACCAAATTTGCAACATAGGCTTTTTGGCAGCCCACTTCATGAACAGTGACACTATCATTTCATTAATCAGTCCCGAAAGGTAATTCCACACGCTGACTGCAAAATCAAATTTCGGGACCGAATAACGAAATGACAGTGACTGAGTTCATAAGGTGGGGTCCCAAGAACCCCATCTTGAAAATTTGGAGCCAAAGGTTGTACAAATGGCTGAGATATCCACCTAAGTTGAAACCCCCTCCCCCCATTGATGCCATTATACAACTTACTGTGATTTTCTTTAGTTCGCTGTAGACTTTGAAGAGTGCAGAGATGTTCCCGCTCCACCGAAGATCTTTGCACTGGGCTCCAAAGGTAAGTATAGAGTGACTGGGGGTGCGGGGTGGTGGGGTGTGTAAAGGGTGAGTACAATTGGGAGGGGGGCCGTGACCATTCGAGGGACTGTTTTCTGTTTTACAAGCTAAAAAAAAAAAAAAAAAAAAAGGAACATCGCTGGAAGTTTTTTTTCTTTCAGTGTGTGACAGGGGCATTTTGGCACACTGGGGTGGGCTCCCAGTGTGCCACCTGTGTTTTCTGGGGAGAGGGGACTGAAGCTGATGGGGGCTGAGCCCCCCCATCAGCAAAGAAAGCGTGTCTGTGTTTGGGTGGGGGTATGATGTCTAAGAGGATTGGGCACCCTCTTGGCAGACAAAACAAGGGGGAACATTATGCCGATGGGGATTTTGCTCCTTCATCAGCAAACCAACTGGGAAGGGGGCATGCCAACAGGGGGATTGGGCACCCCCGACATCAGCTTTCACGGGACTGGGAGAGGTGGACAGCAGCAGCCACTGCCATGTTTATTGAAATGTTTCAGCAGGCAAGGCATGCCCTGCAATGACGGAGCGCCTTCATTGCAGCGGGCGACATTCTTTCTAGTTGGTAAATGCCTAACCTGCTGTCAGACAGCGTGCTCATTCATTGGTGCCACAGAGACAAGCCCAAAAAAGCAGTGGCATCACTGGCCACAACACGGCCGCACCTCCACAACCTGCTGCTCCAACACACGGTCACAAAATGCTGCTTGCGCTGCGTGCGCAAGACAACATAATGAATTATCAGCCTTGAGGAATTATCCTCATAGTAAATGTGATATAACAACAACAGAGTGATAGCAAATCACATTTTGTAGTTAATTTAGTTGAGAAAGACACACAATGTCTTGAAAGCATGAGTTTTTCCTGAGGAACTTGGGCTTGCATAGCTTTTGAATCCAGGGAATACCTGAGAATTCCAGTTCTTGTGATGGACATACAGTTTTGTAAGGTGCCAGAGGTAGTTGCATGGGGAGAACTCCCGACTCCCAGTGCTGTAAACAGTGGGGTCCAAAAAGGTTCAGTACTAGGACTGGTGCTATTTAATATCTTTATTGCTGACATATCAGGTGGGATTAGAAGTAAGATCAGCCTTTTTGCAGATGACACAAAAATCAGGGCACAGGTGGATACTGTGGAAGACGGCAGGTACTCCAAGAGGATTTGGCAAGACTTGAGCACCGGTCAGACAAGTGGCAGCTGGGGTTCAATGCTAAGAAGTGCAAAGTCATGCACTTGGTAGCCAGGAACCCTGGCAATTGCTACTGGCTTGGGGAGTGCTATTATCCACTTCATTGGAGGAGAAGGATCTGGGCGTACTAGTCACAGGGGGACATGTATCACTCAGTGCAGTGTAGGAAGGTGGCAGCCAAGGCCAATAAGATGCTGGGGTGCAATGTCAGGATAATCATTTCTAGGAGATAGGAAGTCATTCTGCCGCTATACAGGTTACTGGTGAGACCTCATTTGTAGCACTGTGTGCAGCTCTGGTGCCACTATTTATAGAAGAACATCAAACTACTGAAGGGGGTCCAGCGAAGGGTGACAACAATGATCCTTGGGCTGGGGGACAAAGTATATGAGGAAAGACTGGGGGAGTTCAACATGTATTCCCTGCAGGATAGAATGGAGAGAGGGGATATGACGGAGACCTTCAAATACTTAAAGGGCATGAACAGGATTAGTACTGAGGTCATGTTTCGATTAAAGGTGGGGGACACAGTCTGAAACTGGAGGGCGGAAGATTCAGGAGGGAAATGAGGAGGCACTACTTCATGGAAAGGATGGTCGTGAGGTGGAACGCACTGCCGGAGGAGATGATATCACTGAAATCTGTGGGCGTTTTTTAGAGAGGGTGAGACAGGGTCAAAGGTAAGGTCAAAGCTGGAGGAAGCTGGGGAGGAGTCGGCAGAAGGGACAATAAATCAGATGGACGGGCAAGGGTTGGGGGGGCAGCTGCAGTAGACTAGACTGGTAGCTGCGCTCTCGAGCAGATATGATAGACCATATGGACTGCATCTGCTGGCATTTTCATATGTTCATATTCCAAAATGGTTAAAGAGATTTGCCAAACATTTGATGCCACAGGCCAGAGGTGCAAAAGGTTTGTTAGCTAAAAGAAAATTGTCCAAAAGATGAAGAACGAAAGTGCAATGGAATATGTTCTGTAAGATACAGCAAAGAGCTTCACAGAGAGTGTCAAATATTTTTGGAGTGTTTCCACAGCTGAAACTGAGTCCCACTGCAAAATAATAGAGCTCTTCCCATTTGAAGCCATGTAGGTGATAGTGTTGAATGACTGGGATTTATTTTGAAGGTGTCAGAATGTCCACTTTTGAGAGCCATGCTCATTGAATGGCTAATTTATTAAAGCAAATGGCATCACTAGTTCAAGAGTAGATCAAGGAAAAGTCTTCAAAGGAAATTAGTAAATTTATTACTGGAATGTCAGTGGATTGAGGAGCTGAGAGATCCAAAATTAATCTAATTTTTCCTGAGTATTGGCTGGTGGTTATCCAATAGGGCATACATGCAAAATGTGAAATGGAGGCCTTACAAAAGACCTTGGGTTGGATTTTCAAAGGGCCCTTAGACATTCATAAGGAGTATCAAATATCCGCCTTGCATCAAATCCAGGTGCGCCAAACACTGTGCGCCATATTTTACAAGAAAAGTATTCTTTGTGGCAAAGTCCCCCAAAATGATTCAAGGGGACTGCTGTGTCAGAAATATGATGCATGCGGTGAGAATGACGCAAGCTGAGAATGAGGCCAACTGAGTCAAAAATATGCATGGGAGCGAAAACTGATGCAAGCTGAGTAAAAAATTATGGTGGTTGAAATGGCCTCAGGAAGCAATATTTGACATGTTACAGTACTTGAGAAAGCATTACAATGTCTACAATGCAGGACTTTTGCTACAGAATGCCATTCATAGTACTATAGTCAGGTCTGCTTGCCTGCTGTGGGCCTCTGTATATGCTCTAGTGTCAGTTAGAGCAGTTCTGGCTGGTCTAATAGTGGCATGCATTTAGGCACAAAGACAAGACCCAAGTTATTTGAAAATCTCAGATAAAGGGATGGTGCATCATTTCTGTGACACAGGCATCCCTTCCGACATAGGCAGGCATTTTCTTGACACAAGCATGACGTAACCTGTCTGGCATATGCAGATCTGTTTTTTGATGTAAGCACTATTAGAAAATCAGAATTGACAAGTTTTGTTGCATCCTGCTATTTGTGTAATTTTTTTTTGATGCAAGCACTGTGTGACATTCTCTGGCCTTTGAAAATCCAGCCCCTTATGATAAATCCCTTCGATCGCTTTCTGGCTAGTAATTGAGGGTTTGTATGTGGATCCTTGATGGTGGATTGAAGGTCTGGACATTTCAAAGATTAGGTAGGAATCACCAGGATTCTTGGCATACTGTAAGTAGGAGATGGCAGAAGGATTAGACTAATCCATGAGAAGATCAGAGAGACAAAACACTTCTACAGGCGGAGAAGAAGAATGTAATAACAGTCAATTAAGCAACACTGAGGACTTAAGGCATCAATAGCATATCGATTTGGAGTGTGCATCCCCTGAATAGCTGAATATGAGTAGGAACTGACATGCAGCTGCAAAGCAATAGGAGTAATTAAAGTTAGTGCATAGTTAATATACTGCTGCCTTGACATCCTGACATCTCTTGCAACCTATGAAGTCCATAGGTTTGAAAAAGTCCCCTGAATGGGAAGACTGATGACTCTGGCTTTTGGTGGTAGATGTGGTGTCTTGTGTAAATAAAAATGTGTGATTTGTCAGAGAAGAACACATTGAACAAGACAAAGCTTTGACCAGCAAAATGTCAGCAAAATAACTCATTATCCCATGATGCCCAATGCACACATACCACTGTAATGGATGGCAAGATTTGCAGTTAGGTTGTGGTAGGCATCTGGTTCCTCTCTCCTGGATGGAACCATTTTCAGAGGATGTCCCCTGAGCAGAATGAAACCTGATACAAACACTTGTACTATTTTTTTAACAGGTGAGCATGATTAGCCTTGAGAATGACTGATACATCACCACACAAAGTTATGCAGTTTTGTATAGTACAGTATCATGTAATGACACAAGCAAGACAATGAGGATGATATCTTTTCCCTTTATTATGCCCCTTCATGGGCATGCATAAATCAAATGGATAAAATATGCAGCCTGAGGCACTGGAGAGATGCTGGTAGTAACAAGAATGTACAGGGGCAGTGAACCACCTGGGAGGGGTTGCACAGGAGGATTTGAGCCAGTGGTGGCTCCTGATCCAGAAGGAACAGGCTGGTTCAAAGGTCCTAGAAGATTCACAGTAGTGATGGGCGGACTTCTGGACTCTAGTGAAATCATGCATGATTACAAGGATGAGTTAGAGGACTGCATTTGCAGCATCAACTAAGTTTTGATATTACCTGGAAGGTGTTATCTCTATCACTGTGCTAAAACAGTCACCCTTGTCTCGCCTTTCCTGCCTAGTAGAATCTCATTAAGATACTCAGATCTTGATCTCCTAACCATACCCAAGATAAAAACTAAACTAGGGGAGATTGCCTTCTCCTTCACTGTTCCCAGACATTGGAATTCCATTCCGGCTATGATTTGACAATCTCAGTCTAGCTAGATCTTCCAACATGGCTACCGTTCCTACCTGCTTATGTCGACAATGTGTTCATGCTCCTAGTTGGTATGTATTTGTTTTGGGCTTCCCTGCATTATGTTTGGTATCAATTTCTGGTCACCATGTGCCTTTTGTACTTGTTAATTTTTAGTAAATTAGTTAATGTGCCTCTTGCACGTGTTCATTTGTTGTGAATTATTTATGTACCTTGCTTTGTACATTAATTTATCCTCACCAATATTCCACTTTGCACTGTAATTTGTACCTTCGACTTTTGTAAATGACTATTGTTGTATATTACTGTCACTTATTGTACTTCTTCCCTTGCTGTGAACTTCCAGGTCGTGCCTGAAAATAGGCAATTGTTTGTCTCGTGCATCTAGCTGGTGAATCATAACTAAAAACATAAGATCCAAAGGAGGAGGACTTGCACTGGGACTGCCATTAGCTGATTCACCACCATAAGAAGACCGAACAGGAGGTTTTTAAAAACTCTGGATGAAAATGTGACTTTATTGGCTTTCAGTTTGGAAACCAATTTAGGAATAATCCAGTCTTTGATGGTAGATTCTGATGGCTCCAGCCCAATGGATCGGGCTTCACTTAGACATTACAGGAAATGGATATATTTCTGTGTCTTCTACTTCATTGTCTGGGGATTGATTTTCTGTAGATGAAGACAACACTGTTATTGGCAAATCCCTAGATGGTGAAAACTGGTATTACTTTAGACTTGATGGTAGCTTCTTAGATTCGAGTCGTTAGTATGAAGGATCATTGACAGCAGCTGTGCTGGTGACATAAAAATACAGATCACATTAGAGATTAATTATTTGTTTGAGGCAGCTGAGGTAGCACTGCTGTTGAGGCAGAAATATGGACTGCAGTAATCCAGTGGAGGAAGAGGCTGCTGAAAAGCAGTTTGGCTTGATAGGCAGAAATAAAAACGGCTGAAGGTAGCAATAAGTTGGCTGAGGCAGCTGAGGTGGCTCTGCTAGTGAAGCAGAAAAATGGACCACAGAAGGCAGCAAGTAGTTGGTTTAGGCAGCCCACGAGTCTGCTAGTGAAGCCAAAATATAGATTGCAGTATTCCAGTATAGGCAGAAGCTGCTGAAAAGTGGCTGTGCTGGGGAGGAAGAAATGCGGGCCACAGAGGTAGCAATTAGCTGGTTGAGGCAGAGAAGGTGGCTCTTCTCACCAAGGAAAAAGTACAGATTGGCATATTCCAGCAGAAACAGAGGCTGTGGAAAGACAGATTTGCTGGTGAGGCAGAAATATGGACCAAAGAAGGTAGCAATTAGTTGGTTGTGGCTGCTGAGGCAGAAAGACTTAAGGAATAAGTCAACCAAAATGCTAGTGATAGCAGACTAGCACAGTTCTGGTGATCTGATTATGAACCACCGTGGGAGGGGGGCAAGAGGTAAAGGTATGTTTATAGCAATGGTATGGAGCAGGAGTCTAGAGAAGAATGAACTGCCTAGAGTGGCATGCCCAGCATGTTTGGGGAAGAATGACAATGAACAAGAATGGCAGGGCCTGCCTCTGACTATAGCTTGGACTGAGCTAGCCTATGTGTAACAGGCTAGAGTTGTAAGCGATACTGCACTGCCAGCAGAGGTTAGGAACCTGTCAGGAGTCAATGCTACACAGTGAACAGCTGCCAATTGTGGAGTCCCATGTGGCAGAGAGAGAGAGAGAGAGAGAGAGAGAGTGAGGAGATTGCTGGTGATTCCTTGATATGTTGTGCAGTTCTGTGCAGTCTTATACTGAAGCATGGGTGACTAACAGCAGACAAGGGTGGGACACTCCAAGGAATGGATGGGAAGAGGCTGGCAGTGGAGGGTGAGAGCAGTCAGAGTGACAGAGCCACTTCAATTGTCAGGAGGGGAGCTGAATCCTCCAAAAGAAAACTACAGCTCCGGGACAAGGACGTCCAGACTATACAACATTGGAACTCTAAGAATGACAGGCAGAAATGACAAAAAAGCAGCAGAGAGCAAAATGAAACAGCCCTCAAGGGAGAAGGTAGGAGTAACAATGAACAAATGGGTAAACCATCAATCAACAAGTGACATGTGAGCACTAGAGCCCATGAGCTGGGAGAGGCTTGATTATGTAGGGAAAGTAGGCAGAGTTTAATTCTGCTCCCCCACCAAACTCCAGGTATAGCCTGTGCAGTTGTTGCCCAACACAAACTCCTGCCAAATGTGCTGGAGGGCCAATTCAGCTGACCAGCTTCCATTTCATGAAAGAACGGGCTGTATCCACATCAGCAAACATATCAGCATGTCCACCAAACAAGAACTGCTGCCTTGCTGAGTATAATATAGAACTAGTAACCCCTGCCATCAAGAAAGTGGATTTTTGATTAGAAAAAAAAAAAAACACATTTATGTCATCTTTGTATTGCCCTAGATAAATCTAGGAAACTAGGATTTCAGATCCCCTGAACAATACTGCTTTCTCTTTCACTACAATTGCAGAAGAGGAGGCAGTATAGCACAATGGTTTAAAGCTCTGCGCTGCAAATCTAGAGAACTGGGTTTGAATCCCACAGCCCCGACTTGCACACTGTGTGACCCTGAGCAAGTCACTTAACTTCCCTGTGCTCCCAGGTCTCACCTGTAAACAAACTTTCAGCTTGGTGTGCCACTCCTGGTTAAACAATTGAAATAAATATCATATTACATAAAGGATAATGCATAGACAAAAGTGCATGCACAATGCATTCATTCAGCACCTTCTTATAAGGCATTTTCACATGCCTCTAATAATATTCCAGCAATTACAGGCACCTGCATTCTGCACAGAAGGCAGCTGTACACTCACCTTCCCCCATTCTTCTCTGTCACACCTAGAGGCCATCCCTTGTGTCACTAGGGTCTCCAGCCTAATTTAACCCCTCCCCCAACAAATATTTGTGAAACAGGGATCCCATCCCCAGTGCTACAACTGTTAAAGTGTCCCCCTCTCCCAACCCATGATAAATATTTGAGTTAGTGGGAGCTTATCTACTATGTTGCTTATTTTAACTCAGCATTTCTCCTCCCCCTCCCAATTTGAGTTGTGGCACTGGAGTCCATTCACAGTATTGTGAAAGAAGCAATGCCACTGATTCTGAAACCAGGAGATCATCATTGGTGTTGGTAAACACTAGAAGAAAAAAAAATCCAGTTTCCAGTTCTGGAGCAAACCCTTCACTCTGCTCCTCAGCCAGCCACCGTCCGAAATCCATTATTGCAATCTGTGAAATACTGACTAAAGTGAAAATGTGTCTATTCACCAATTTGCTGTTCATGACAATAAAATTCATGGAGGCAGCTGACCAAAGTGGTTGGGCTCTGTTGGTTGCCATCTGTGGGGGGGGTGAGGTGTTAAGGGCACTAGGTACCAACTAGAGTCTGTGTGGGCAAAGGATGAGGGAAGGGATGCCACTGGGTGCCAGTGTCTGGCACAGGATGAAGATGAAGGAGGGGGTGTCACTGGATGCCAGGGACTATTTGGCACAAGATAAGGGTGAAGCAGTGGGTGCCACTGGGTGCCAGGGTCTGTTTGGCACAGGATGAGGGTGAAGCAGTGGGAGCCCCTGGATGCCAGGAACTGTTTGGCACAGGATGGGGGAGGAGTTGCTAATAAATTACAAAGATTGTGTGGGATGCGGATAGGAAGGGGGTGCCACTGGATGTTAAGGTCGAATTCACGTGGGTGAGAGTTAAGGGTGCAGGTGTCGCTAGAAGCCAGAAACTGTTTGGCACAGAATGAGTTAAAGAAGGAGGTGCTGCTGGACATCAGGGACAACACAGCATGGAGGCTTTGAGGAAGGCAGTGCCACCAGACAGCTGGGACTTTTGACATGGGGTTGGGTAGGGGAGTGGGGTACTAGTGAATACACAAGTATGTGAGAGCGTTTGCAGATGCACATGGCTGTGTTGCAGTTGAACACTGACTGTCTTTGTTAGTGTGTGTTGTTCTCATACTATTAAATAAAAAATATACTGATTCCCAAAGAATAAATGAATGTGCATTCATAAATAAATATCCTTTTCAAAAAAGGATGGAAATTAACTGCACAAAATCAGATCTAGGCATCAGTAATGGTAGAAGAACAATGCTACCAAAGAAGGAAAATTGAATATTAGGTTACATAATCCCTGAATGTTCGTGATTGCGTGCTGTGGTGTTCCTTGGGGTTTGAAGAATTGTTCAAAGCAGTTGCCACTATCCTAACTTTGGAAATCTCTCTCAGAGCACTGGAATGTGAACACATGTCTGTGCCTTGAAAGACAGGGCCAGAGTTAGGGTAATGCCAAAGCTACTTTAAGCACTTTTACAAAACTTGAAGGACACCGCACCACAAGATCAGATTTATGGGATTTTTTCCCTTATGTCGCATTTCCCAGCCTTTATAGATTTTTGCTTTAACCTTAACTGATGTCGCAGTTCGTGTTTTTTTTTTGTCATTAATAATATATAGGAAAACATTATTTCAGTGGCCTACGCAGCCAGTATGATGTTATGCTTGTGCAACTGTGTTACTTGGTTTTGGCCATTTGCACTCTCTATTCCAGAGGAATTACCACCCTGTAGGGGTACCAAAGGCAAGGAACCCTCAAAGACGATTCCACCCAGAGGTGCTGCAGGGCGATTCCCTTGGCTAAAGGTACCGTAGGTAGGATCAAAAGAAAGAAATATAGTAGTATGAAGCATGTTAGCAGTCAGTAGCTGTGAGGCATAGTAGTAGATAAGGCAACAGGCAGCTTGATAATGTAATGAGGTGCGCAGGTTAGCAATGGCACGAGTACGATGGGTTGCACTGAAGATTGAGGGGACCTCCTAAGGAGAAAGAGAGAGAGAGAGAGAGAACGGCAAGTAGGGACACCATCCACCTCCATCCAATAGCAGAACCTACCTAAAGGAACTAGGGAACACTAACTATGGCTAACTAACGGTTATAACCTGAGGCATGGAGGAGAGAAAAAAAAAAAACTTTGAGGAGGAAATCTCTGGGGATCCAAGGCCTAGGTCACCTTCCCTCCAGGCTTGGGATGTTTATTTTGTGACGGCTCTGCTGCTGCAATTTAGAAACCCAATAAAAGAGGGGGTGGAGCACATTCCAGCTTAGAGGAAAGCTCTCACTCAATCCCTCCAACAGAACACCATGGAAGGTTACGAGAATGCTCTGCAACATCGGGGGCAACCAAGGTGGGAGGAGAAGAGCAATGACTGCTGAGGCACTCACCTGACCTACATGCCCTAAAAACAAACCAGGTGTACCAGAGGCAGTCGTAGGGAGAATGCGGTGAAGGTGCCTTGCTAGTAGAATACTGTGACAGGGTAGAATAGGACCCTGCCCCAGTTGTTATGGAGAGTTTGAATGCAGGGATCTGTTCTATTCTATTCCTATCCTGTCTTTTTTGTGTCTGGTTACGCAACCAAATTTTCCTGTGAGACCTAGGATTTGATCACCCCGACAGTCTCACAATTCTTTGCCTCTCACTGTCTCTCAGTCTTCCCTCGCTGTCTTTTTCTCCCTTGCATATCTGCTGATATAAAAATATATGCAAATCATTGTATGGAAATGTAACTGATATTGGGATCCCTTTTGTTTAGAAATTATATAGTGTTAATTTTTGAAATGTATATAATTGTAGTTTGAGATGATTGCAAAAAGCTACTGGAAACTCAAGAGGCTGCCTGAGTGCAAGATTTATGCATTTTACAGAAGAGCTGTGAAAACAGGACATCAGCTCAGAGACACTGTGTTCCTGCCAGCACCTGCCTAAACATACAAGAACACTTTGGAAGAAACAGGATTCTTGTTAAGAATGGTGGTTGGTTGGACTTATAAGAGAGCTGAGCTGTAATTGCTTGATTGAGAGAAAAGGGATACAGAGATCGAAGGAAAGCTCTGATGGAGCTTTTCTATTTTATTTTGCCTTTGTAAATAGTTATACTGAACAAGTTTATTTTTTTATCTTACTGCTAGTACAAATAAATATTTTTGGTGAATTCTACAACTGCTCCTGGTTTTCCTATGCTTCCTGACCTGTACCTCAACAACAAATACTAGAGCCAAAGGAGATTGCTGTAACCACCCTTCACGGCTAGTCCGTAATTCTACCATTAAGTCTCAAACAGCTAAAGCCAGGCCTGGAGCGAGGACATTCCCAGCTGTGGGCCAGGTGAGAAGGACCCTGCCCCAGGTCAAGCATGCTCAAGATGTGGACTTTATAAATGCAGAGCGAGACCATCAACAGCAGGGAGGCCCTGCACCAGGAATGGTATGGATGGGTTGCCCCAGAAAACTGAAGAGGAGCTGAATGAGCATTGATAGCTGGGACCTCATGGAGGTCAGATGGTAGCAGTGAGCACTGATTGCGTAAGCAATGAAGTGGACCTGCACGTAGGTCAGTAAGCAGAGTAGCAATGGTCGGACCTGCACGCAGGTCTGTAAAGCAGAGAACAGCAATAGTTGGACCTGCATGAATAGTGGGGCAAGCCAGCTAGGCATTCAAGGAAGCCAATGAAGGTGACAAATACTTTGAGGATTTTAGGCAGTGGAGGCAGGATTAGAACATAAAGTAAGTATGCCACATGGGGCCATGACTCCCCCTACACACAGAAACATAGAAAGATAGACTTTGACAGCAGATAAGGACCGCTTGGCCCACTTAGTCTGCCCATTTCCTACCTATTGAATAAGATGTAGATTCCAGTTACCCAACGCCCTACTTCCTCCTACTCCTCACTATAATTGCCTTATTTCTGTCCCATGCATTCTTGAATTCCCCCACTGTTTCTGACCCCACAACCTCCTCAGGAAAGCAGTTCAACAACTCCAAGTCCCTGCCGTAGGAAAAACAAGAAAGGGCTGGAAGGTGCTGAGACCCACATGCAGATATTAAAACTAGTTTACAGCATCAGCGGTAGCTTAGCTGACCTCCAGAGCATAATAGCAATGTACAAACACAGAGAGCAGCATCTGTATTGAGTAACTATGAGTTGTAGGAGTAGCAATTCGATGAACATAGACTTGAGGGAGGTAATGCTCTGAAAGCAGCAATTGATAGGCAGTGCAGTAAAAACAACAGCAATGAGGTACATATGTGGTATGAGCTGAGGAAGCAGGAGTGAGCTGCATGGGCTAGGGTTCAGAGTGAGCCTCAACCAGGTGAAAACAATGAAGGTGCACAGCATGGAGAGCAGTTACGTGGTATGAGTTGACACACAGATAATGATTGCAGTTGCAGTGAGAGTAAATAGGAGCAAGTAGCATGAGCTCTGAATTAGCAATATTCAAGGAGTTTAGAAACAGACCCCCCCCCCAAAAAAAAAGAGAAAGCAAAACAAAGGACACACAAACACAGAAGAACAAGGGACAAGCAACACAAAGAAGCACACAGCCGGAGGCATAATACAAACCAAAGCAGAAGACAGACAACAGAGTCCAGCAGAAATGAGCAGAAGCCAAAACAGCAAGGCGGGGGATAGGCGCCAGCCAGCAACAAAGGACAGATCGACAGAGCCTCCGTACACAAAGAAAAAGTGCTTGAGAGGGAGGCTCAGAGGAACTGCATATACAGGACAGGAAGTGGGAGTGGCTGGCTGCTTGTCCACTGAACTACAGGCATAGCCTTCCAAAAATGTATCAACTGATTTAAAATGTTTATCAAACAGATGGCGGAAAGACCCCAGTCTCTCGTTTTTGTGGGATCCATTGGCACAGCAGGTCATGAAAAGTGCTTAGGTTATAGTTCAGTACAATAGGCTATATAGTGCTAATTTCAAAAGGAAATACAAATGCTGATTACTAACTGCACAAGAAAGTGTACAGCAACAGCATGCATGGCAGCATAGCCTAGAGGTTGGAGCAACAAGCTGTGAATGATCTTGGTGCATCTAGCAGAGTAGGGTTTGAGTCCTACAATATCCACTTGCATACTGTGTGACCCTAAGCAAGTCACTTAATCTTCCTGTGCTCCCGGGTGGCCCCTGGAAATGGACCTTGTGCTGAGTGGGCCTTACCTGGTTAACAAAGAATCAAAATAAAATAAAGACCTTGGAAGATAATTACTTTTTGGGAAGACAAGAGAATGAGAGTCACAGGGGATGAGTGTTGCCCCTAAATACACATGTAACCCCAGCCTGGTATGCCGTTTGTATCTGACAGCAATACGAGGTGGGCTGGGTTCAGGGAGGGATATGTCACTCGGCACAGAGGCTAGGTTTGGCTACTCTGCACAGGGGCACCCAAGTAACTCCGAACACAGGAAGCAATAACTGTAATGTCCAATAACAGAAGTGGGATTCTAAAGTGTGGCTTTTATTCACATTCAAACAGAATAAACAAAGCATAGATGGACCCCCACGGGGCTACACTCCTGGTAATGCAGATTAAAGGAGACCAGAACACATTCTCATCACTTTAGCCCTCAGGCTCTACAACACACTGGGCACACAGCCCGGACTTGTACACTGCTTTGGGTTACACAGCCCGAACTTGTACACTACTCTGGGTTTTCCCTGGCTTGGCTCCCTTGCCAGCCACTTGGACACCTTCCATACTTTATGGAAACATTTTCTGGTGGCTCCCTAAACTACCTAAGAGCACCTCGGCTCCATCAGGGAATCCTCCTCTTTAATCTCACGTCTGGTTACTTTCCTCAGGCACTGGCCAAGTACCTGAGGGAAAGCAAAAGGTGTCTCAGAGCAAATCCGTAGAGGTGAATTTGGTTACTACTGATGGGGGGTCTCCCACCTCTCGCTCCCACAATTCATACCAGGCCATTTCTCTGGACTGTAAACACCTCATCCTTTAACATTTTGCTATGTAGATGCTTGCTAAATGTATTTCACATTCAATCTACTTGTCTTGCTTCCCATTTGTGCTGGACTTGAACATACTTAAAATAAGTGGCGTTGTCCATTACTCTAGACCCCCCACAGGTTAAGCAGTCCAATCCCCACATTCTTTCTTTCCATTTGTGCTGGCCTTGACCATACTTATAAGTGGCTTTGTCCATTACTCTAGACCCCCCACTGAGTTAAGCAGTCCAATCCCCACATCTTCCAACTGTACGTGGCTGTCTTTTCCTGACCCCACAGTAACAGTCCCTTTAATTTCCTTCTGTTTCAGGTGAAAACACTTGGCCCTTTTTCAGAGCGAACTCACCCTTTGGTTGCAGGTGCTCCACAGGCATTTTCTCCTCGGAAATCTTCCTTTCAGAGCTTCTGGTGCCTCAGCACAACTCAAACAGGCAGCTTCTTTTCCTTAGCCGGACCCAGGGGGGTTGCCCCTGGAAAACAGGCTGACATCTTCCCCCCATCCCCGCAGGGATGGGGCTCTGAACCATTGAGAGTGGTCTCCACCACTTCAATAACCAGTTCCTGTGTTCCTCTTCAGGTGGAAGCACACACCTTAACAAAAAGTAGCTCTGTAACAGAGCTTAAAGCTCTGAAAACCTGCACACACTCTGCTGCACTACAGTCTCTCACTCAGACTGCACACAGACTAGCTTCAAATTCCCCAACGTTCTACTCTAACCTCCAACTGCAACATTCCAGTGTGGCTTATGCAGCTGCAACAGTTCTAAAATGATGTCATCCCTCAGTCTCAGCTGAGACTGAGAACAGAGTGAGACAGTGTGAAACCCATTTAACTGGAGTTTCACAAGCTGCCTTCCCTGCCTACCATTAGGTCTTACTGGGATTCTAGTAACCCTGCGTAACAGGGGGGTTACACACACAGGCACTGCAGGTAGTTGATGGAGAAGAGAGTCCATACAACTCAATAAATATTGGGCCTAGGTGGATGGGGGGTTCAGCTGGCAGGGGGTCTATATGAATCTTGGAGGAGCCCTTGGGAGAGAGTGATCACCATATGATGTGGTTCAGGTTAGACATGTTGGGGGGGGGGAGAAGGTAAACATAAAAGACCAAGGTCCAAGACTTCAAACAGGCAGACTTCAGGAAGATGGGAATCTGCTAAGGGGTCACCTGGCTAGCCTCAGTGAAAAGATGGTGTGGATCAGAAATGGTCTGTTATCAAGGAGGGGATAGCGGTAGCCACATATAAGTGGTGTGTCAGGCTAAAGTGAAAAAACTCGAGGGCCAAAGCACCTAGATGGTTTAGCCAAGAGGTAGTCCAGACCGTCAGCAATAAGAGAACCACTTACAGGAAGTTTCAGAGGACCCAGAAGGATGATGACAGGGAGGAATATCAAAGTAAAGTCAAAGAGGCAGGGATAGCAGTCCAGTTGGCCAAAGCCAGGAAGGAACTGCGGTTAGCAGAAGGGATTAAAATAAAGGAAAAAGTCTTCTTTCAGTATATTGGTAAAAAAGGGATAAGAAAGATGGTATTGTATGGCAAAAGAGAGTGGAGGGGTGTGTGGAAGATAGTGGGGACAAGGAAGAGGTATTGAATAAATACTTCTGTCTTTACAAAGGAGAGGGAAGGCCCAGTGCTGCAGGGGAAGGAGGAGGGCATAGATGAACTGATCACTGAGGACAGGGTGAAGAACAGTTTGTTGTGCCTCAGGGTAGATATATCTCACCAGGCCCAGATGGCATCTATCCCACAGTACTGAAATAACTAGCGGAGGAAGTAGCAGGCCCCCCTTGCAGACCTGTTCAATTGTTCACTGGAGTCAAGGGCTGTACCACTGGACTGGAGAAAGGCAAATGTGGTGCCGCTCCATAAAAGTAGACCCAGGCATGACCCGGGAAACTACAGACTCATCAGCCTGACCTCAATTGTATGTAAGCTCATGGAATCAATCCTTAAGGAAAGGCTATAACGTTACCTAGAGGAAAACATTCTCCAAGATGAGCAACAGCACGAGTTCATGGCTGGGAGATCCTGCCAAACAAACCTGATTAATTTCTTTGACTGGGTCACTAAAACAGTAGACAAGGGCCAAGCTGTTGAAATCCAATACTTGGACTTCAGCAAGGCCTTTGGCTCTGTACTCCATAGGAGACTGATAAAAAAATTGTAGGATCTGGGGGTAGGAGGGAGAGACTCACTGGATGGGTGGCAAACTGGCTGAAGGACAGGTCCCAGAAGGTGGTGGTGGGTGACACTCCCAGGTTCTAGGGAAGTCTCCAGCGGTGTCCCACAGAGCTCAGTGCCTGGGCTGCTGTTGTTTAATGTCTTCATAAATGACACTGGAGAAGGCATAAAAGGAAGGAATTGCCTGTTCACGAATAACACCAAGCTCTGTGAGATGGTGGATACAGCAGAAGGGATACAGGATCTAAAGGAAGATCTGGCCAAGCTTGAGAGGGGGTCTGGAATATGGTAGCTTGGGTTCAATTAGAAGAAATGCAAGGTCAAGAGCATTGGAGCCAATAACCCAAGGATGGAATACAGCCAGGGAGGGGTCCTGGTAATGAAAGCTGAGGGAGAGAAAGAGCTGGGGGTGATGATCACTAGTGACCTAACACACTACTCACACTACAGGAAGGTGGTGGCAAAAGCCAACAGAATGCTGGGCTGCACTGCCAAGGGAATCAGTAGCAGGCAGGAGGAAGTCATATTGCTGTTATACAGATTACTGGTGCAGCCACACCTGGGGTATAGTGTGCAGTACTGGCATACACACTTGAAACAGGACATTAACCTGCTAGAGGCAGTCCAGAGGAAGGTGATTAAAATGGTTATAGGTCAGGAGGGCAGGAAATATGAGGAGAGGCTGAAGGACATGAACATGTACTCCCTGAGGGAGAGGAGGGAGTGGAGGGGCATGACTGACATCTTTAAGTGCATGAAGGGCATTAACAAGGGGCCCTATGCATGAATGGGTGGGAATTACCCATGGAACACATGGAACCCACCCGCACTGCCCTGCACCCGCGTACAGGCATGCACAGGCCGGCATTCACAATCACTGGATGCTGGACCGTGCTCACCCCACCCTCCCCGGCATATAGCTGTGTGTTAGAGGGACATGGGTGGACATCCAATGGGATGCCCATCCAAGATCTGACAGTGGATCCCTGTCCATGCACAGGCAGGGGATCATGGGACAGTGCATACCCTACCAGGTATTAACAGCAGGCGTTTGCCCAAACAGCCACCCCCAGCCCTCCCAGAGAGCCCTGCATGCTGTGGTAGCTGGGTGCAGGGGAATCCCAGTGCTGCCATGCACCACCAGTGTCTTGTGGGGAGGGCATGTAATTATTTATGGCTGGGTGCCCCCTCATGTCCATTTTCACGGCCCGTCCCTGCGCACAGTGCCGCTGTGCATGGGTGCAGCACAGGGCATGCCCCCCTTACAACTCCAGCCCTCCCCTGGTGCAGTGCTGCACAGGCAGCTGGTAGATCCATTGTGCAAGGTGCTAGCATGCCTGTGGTGCTTGCTACTAGGTGTGCGCGGGACACCACTGCGTGGCATGTGGACATGGGGAATACCTACACGCTGATTTTAGATGGCATATAGGCATTCGTGCATAGGGCCCAAGGTGAGCATGAAAAGCCTCTTCAGCCTCAGTGGCAATAAAACTATGAGGGGACACTGCCTTAAACTGGAGGGGAGAAGGTTAAGGAGAAAGTTCAAGAGTCATTTCTTCACAGATAGGGTGGTTGCAAGGTGAAACGAGCTCCCTAAGGAGGTGGACTCCTTGGAGACAGTGGAGGGCATCAAAAGAAGGTGGGACAGGGCAAAGGGGAAGGGCCAAAATGGAAGGAGGTAGTAAGGGAGTGGTAGTAGTTGGGGAGGAGGTGGAGCCCTTAGGTAGCCTTAGTTGCCGCTTGGGACTCTGCAATAGAAGCAGACTTGATAGTTCAATAGGCCTTCCTCTGTTGCCACTTTTTGTATGTTTGGATAAGCTGCTCAAACAACAACCTTCAGAATGTGAAAGCTTAGGGGTTTGTTGAAGGGGAGGCTGTCAGGCTGTTCCATTCTGCCAGTCATGAGAAGAAGGCCCACCTGCTCAAGATTTCTTGATATTTTGGTACAATTCAGCTAGCTGCCTCAGACATAAAGGATCTAGGATATATAAAGTATGAAGGAGGCAGTGTGCTTTAGGTGATATATAACCCTGGCTTGGGGACTGGTAGATCATTGGGATCAAACCCTACTGGGGCCAAAGATTCACTGTGTGACCTGGTGCAGGAAGTCACTCAATCTCCCAGTGTCTCCAGTCCATCCAGCAGAGGAAATGGGTGGAATCAGGATCACTCAGACAATAGGATGTTGCATCTCACCTGGGTTATCCTGCTAAATGAAATATAAGAAAAGGTGAAGGAAAGGGAAACAAAAACAGCATTAAATGCAAAGTATTCAAAATGATTGTAGTGAAGGGATGTAGGAGGATGAAGTGGAGTCAAGAGTGACCTGGTACGAGAGTATATTATCCCTTGTGTGACACTGGAAGGTATTTATTATCAAACTGGAGATATAGGCAGGTTAGGGTAATCACTTAAGAGACACTGAGGTTATCAGTTCAATGGCTTTCTCAACCAGAATAATGTTTTGCTTGTGCAATTGTATAACAATGTTTTTGGCTATTCGCACTCTCTGTTCCGCTAGAAATTACCACCTTGTAGGGGTACTAAAGGCAAGGAACCCTGTGAGATGGTTCCACCCCTAGAGGTGTCGTGGGAAGGGTCGCTTGGCTAAAAGTACCTTAGGAAGGAACCCCCTGGGAGTAGAAAGGCGAGCTGCTGGAGGAGGAGGAGGGGAAGATGGTGGGGCAAAGAGAAAGTGCTTCAGATGGAGGCTGAGAGGAACTGCTTATATAGTTCAGGAAGTAGGCATGGCTGGTTGCTCACCCATTGAACTGCAGGCAGAGCCTTTCAAAAGGAGACACAGCAATTATCAGAAAATCAAGGGAGTTTGTTAAAGGGGAATAACCTTTGCCTTGATATTATAAGATGAAGACAGTATAGCACTGTGGTTAAGGGTACTGAGCTGAAAACCTGGGTTTGAATCTCACATCCCCCACTTGCATACTGTGTGACCTTGAGCAAGTCACTTAACTTCCTTGTGCACGCAGGTCGCACCTGGAAACAAGCTTCAGCTTAGTGTGCCTTTCCTGGTTAAGCAATTTCCCCATTCCCTTATAATTGTTCACTATCTAAAAAGTTATCATTGCAAAAGTACCTATATTTAGATTATGTAAGTAATAAGAATCATGTCAGAGTGTGGCTTTTACGGCCTGTGTAAACAGCAATTAATTAACAGGCAAACAGAGTTGTATGAGTGCAACATAACAATGAATTTAGGTTTTATAGTGTAAGAAGTGATAAAATAGTCTACTGTGGCCTCTAAAACAGCAGAGTGATGGTTTTTATGTTTGTTTGCAAACATGTGCAAGAAACATAGTGCCACCATACGAGTTTTCATAGGTGTGCCTCCCCCACTTCCAATGCCCTGCTGCCTTTTGTAGGTAAGGCCGCACCACACCAATGAATGTTGGTGTGGTCTATGACAGCCGTTCAGATGCAGTGGTGTACAGTTGAAAGCGAGAAACCACTGCAATCAGAGGTGGTAATGTGTAGGCAATTTGCATACTGCCGTCGGCAGTATGCAAAGATGCCTACATCGACTACTGCACTATAACAGCTGTCATAGACAGCTCGTCCCCCCACGTAACAAAGTAGCACGCTGGAAGCCCACCCCAGCATGCTCTGCACTCCCCCCCACACACACACACACACTGTATGGGCCGAGGGGTGCCCACCCCCGTCGGCTCCTCTGCACCATCCCAACAGATTTCCAGGTGCCACGCTGGGAGTCCACCCTAGCATGGCAACAGTCTTTAAGGCCGATGGGGGTGCCCAATCCCCGTTGGTTCCACTGCCCCCCCAACAGACTTTCAGTTGCCATGCTGGGAGCCCACCCCAGCATGACAACAGTCCATATGGTTGACGGGGGTACCCAATCCTCCATCAGTTCCACTGCCCCTTAACAACCTTCCAGCTGCCACACTGGGAGCCCACCTCAGCGTGGCAAAAGTCCCATGACGTCTTTAAAAAAAAATGACCTGTAAGAAAAAACTGTCCCTCACTGACTGTCTTGACCCCTCCCCCAACCCACGCCCACCCTCTGAGTGCCCCACCTCACCACACCCCCACCTCACCCCATACTTACCTCTGGAGGCTGGCGCGACGATCTTTGGTGAACTGGGAACACATCTGCACTCTTCAAAGCCGACTGCAAACTGAAGAAATGCCAGTAAGCTGAATAATGGCATAAATAGGGTTTATTCAACTTTGGTGCATATCTTGGGCATTTTGGGGAATTTTTTCACCAAATTTTCAACATGGGGTTTTTGAGACCCCACCTCAAGAACTCAGTCACTGTCATTTTGTTATTTGGTCCCGAAAGGTGATTTCGCGGTCACTGCGTGGAACTACCTTTCGGGACCGACATTGAAACGACAGTGCCACAGTTCATGAGGTAGGCCCCAAGAGCCCTATGTTGAAAATTTGCGAAAAATTCCAAAAATGACTGTTTTACTTATCAGCATTGTGCCGCTCCTACACACGCCAGAATTTTGAGAGAATTTGTAATATTACCCAGATTTTCAAAATTGCCATTTTATCACACCTCCTTATGAACAGTATAGCTGTCATTTTTCACGTCTTGCTCAAAATGTGTTTTCGCACATGTAGCACACATTGGTGAGGTCAGTTTGCAAAATCAATGTTCGGGATACATTAAGAAAATCACAGTGACACTGTTCATGAGCAGAGGTGTTAAAATGGCTGTGTTGAAAATTTGGTGACAAAAGTCCATAACATAACTGTGTTACGTGCGTGCATTGCGCAATTTTCCACACACCCTCGTAAGTTCACTAATTTGTCATATTTTCAGTCCAGATTTTCAACATTGACATTTTTCCACACCTCCTTATGAACAGTACAGCTGTCATTTTTCACACCCTGGCTGAAATGTGCTTTCACACGGTCGCTGGGGGAAATTAGTGTTCGGGATAGATTAAGAAAATTACAGTGACACTGTTCATGCGCAAAGATCCCAAAATGCCTATGTTGAAAATCTGCTGTACAAAATCCTCAAATTAATTTCATTACGGGTGTACATTGCGCAGTTTCTACGCACGCTCGTGACTTCACCATTTTTTTTTATATTTTCACTCCAGATTTTCAACAATGCCATTTTTTTACACCTCCTCATGAACAGTACATCTGTCACTTTTCACATCCTGTTCAAAATGTGTTTTTTGAACTTGTGGTACCAAATGGTGCAGTCGTTGTGCAAAATCACCTTTCACTTATCGAAGTGATAGTGTCACTGCTCATGTGGTGGGGTCACAAAAAGCCCATGTGGAAAACTTGGAGTAAAACTACCAGGAAACGCCCAGGGCGTTAGGGTTTTCTACCACAGCGCCCTACCCTGTAGGGATTGACAGGTGTCAAGGGTGTTACTTGGGATTGTCGACAGTAATGCTCATGCCATTGCACCCCCCACCACCACCCTCCAGCCAGTGACAAGTATCGAGGTGGGCCTTGGACTCTTTGCCCCCAGAGTTCACCCCATTCCCCTATACTGCACCCATTTCAGTGTATTTTCTTATGGAATGAGGTGAATGTAAAACCCAAACATCCCAAGGCACACCTCGACACTTGGCAGTGTCTGAAGGGTAGGCTGAGGTGAAATGTCGTGACCGTCATGGGTGACAACCCAAAGGCACACCTCAATGCCTGTCCATCTCTGCAGGATGAGGGTCGAGTTGATGTCAGTTCAATACTTCAATGCCATTCCTATACTGCATCTGTCTAACTCCTGCACTTCCACTGCTAATGCCAGTAAGCAAACATTTGGCATTGACAAATGCTTGTTACTTATGCCACTGCTGCTGAATAGGAGCTAAAACATATCTGTATTCTAGCTTTCTACAAAGGAGAGGGCTGCACTGAAGGGAGAGAGAGAAGGCAGGCAGGTTGGTTTTGAATGCTGGTGTGTAAGTGTAGTGATTTGTAATACAGGTAGCTTGTAATCATATAGAAACATAGAATTTGATGGCAGATAAGGACCGGTTGGCCCACCTAGTCTGCCCATTTCCCTACCTAATGGATAAGCTGCAGATCCTAGTTAACTGACAGCCTACTTCCTCTTACCCCCCACTAGAATTGCCTTATGTCTATCCCATGCATTCTTGAATTTACCCACTGTCCTTGACTCCACTACCTCCTCAGAAAGGCTGTTCCATGTATCCACAGCCCTCTCCTTGAAAAAATACTTCCTCACATTGCCTCTGAGCTGTCCCCCCCATCTTCAAATTGTGCCCCCTTGTTCTTGTACATCTCTTTTGAAAGATGCTACCCTCTTGGACTTTGTTGATTCCCTTGAGGTACTTGAATGTTTCTATCATGTCTCCCCCACCCCTCGAGGATATACATCTTAAGCTCCTTTAATCTCTCTTCGTATGTCTTCTGATGCAGACCCTGTATCATTTTAGTTGCCCTCCTCTGGAAAGCCTCCATTCTATCTATGTCCTTGCGGAGATGGGGTCTCCAGAACTGCAAGCAGTACTCCAGATGGGGTCTCACCAACTGTCTGTACAGAGGGACAACAACTTCTTGTTTTCTACTGGTGTTGCCTCTCCCTATGCATCCCAGTATCCTGCCAGCCCTCCTCACTGCCTTCTCACATTGCTTGCCCACCTTAAGGTCATCTGATATGACTACCCCAGGTCCCTTTCCATTTTTGTTGTTGTTAGTATCTCACCCCCATTGTGTACTCTTCCCCTGGGTGTTTGTTTCCCAGATGCATTACTTTGTACTTGTTTGCATTGAATCTAAGCTGCCATACATTTGACCATTCCTCCAACTTTGCTAAGTCCTTTTGCATCCTTTCCACCCCACCTTCTGTATCAACCCTGTTGCAGATCTTTGTGTCGTCTGCAAAGAGACATACTTTTCCTTCCAGTTCCTCTGCAATGTCACTTATAAAGACAATAAAGAGAACCGGTCCCAGTACTGAACCCTGCGGTATCCCGCTAGTAACCCTTTCTTCAGAGTGAACTCCGTTTACTATTACCCTCTGCGTCCTGTTGTCCAGCCAATTTTTTACCCAGGCTACCACTTTGGGACCCACTCCAAGGCTAGCTAACTTGTATATTAATCTTTTGTGTGGGGCTGTGTCAAATGTCTTGCTAAAGTCTAGGTAGGCCATGTCCACAGCCCCTCCCTGGTCCACTACTTTGGTCACCCAATCAAATAAATCTATTAGATTGTCTGACACGACCTTTCTGCTGTGAATCCATGCTGCCTTGGGTCCTGTGCCCTACTGGCCTCTAGGAATTCAACAATTGTTTCTTTCAGAAGTGATTCCATCATTTTCCCTACCACTGAGGTCAAACTAACAGGTCTGTAGTTTCATGCCTCTGTCTTGCTCCCACGTTTGTGAAGGGGAATCACATCCGCCCTCCTCCAGTCCTCAGGTATCACACCATCCTCCCATGATTTGTTAAAAAGGGTAGTCAGTGGTGTCACTAGTTCTACCCTTAGTTCTTTTAGAATTCTTGAGTGAATCCCATCAGGCCCCATTGCTTTGTCCAGCTTCAGTTTTAAGAGTTCTTTCAGAACCCTTTCTTTTGTGAATGGACTGGTATCGACTTCCCTATCCAGAGTGCTTCTATTCTTTGATTTAGGTACCTCCCCCTCCTCCTTTTGTAAATACTGAGCAGAAGTATTTGTTTAGTATCGCTGCTTTTCACTGTCCACCTCTGCCCACCCACCCTCCCTTTATTAAGCCTCACTATCCCTCCCTTGGTCTTTCTTCGCTCCCTAATGTACCTATAAAAGGTTTTATTCCCCTTCTTAACTGAGTTGGCCATCTTTTCCTCAGCTTGGGCCTTTGCTAGTCTGACTGCCTTCCCCGCTTCCTTCTGCTTTAACTGGTACAGTTCTCTGTCCTGCTCCTTCTGTGTTTCCTTATACTTCCTGAATGCTATGTTTTTCTCCTTAATCTTCCCCACCACTTCTTTTGAGAACCATAGTGTTTTTTTTTCCTTCGTTTTGCTTTCTTGATTTGCTTCACACAAAGGCTTGTTGCCTCTGTGATGGCTGTTTTAATTTTTCCCCATTGTTCCTCCACCCCCTCCTTCTTGCCTGTTTGCTAGTGCTTTTCTGAGGCACTCTACCATTTTCCCAAAGTCAGCCCTCCTAAAGTCTAATACTCTTGCTTTTGTATGGCTTGACTCTATGGCTGTGTTTATCGTGAACCACACTGTTTGGTGGTCACTTGTTCCCAGATGGCTACCCACTTCTAAATCTGAGATCCTTTTTCCATCCCCATTTGACAGTACCAGGTCTAAGATTGCTCCCTCCCAAGTGGGTTCCACCACTAGTTGTCTGAGGCATGCCCCTTGTAGGACATACAGAATAACCCTGCTCTTGGATGTGGCTGCAGCAAAGGTGCTCCAGTTAACATCTGACATATTCAGGTCCCCCATCAACAATATCTCTCCTTTCTCTGCCATTCTAAGGATGCCTTCTGTCATTTCCTTGTCCACTGCCTCCCCCTGAGATGGGGGTCTGTATACAACCCCCATGTGGATTGTGGTGCCATATCCTGTCTCCAGGGTGACCCACAGTGCCTCCTCTACTCCCTGTTTATCCTTTAGTTCCATTGCTTTGATCCCTTTCCTTACATAGAGAGTTACTCCTCCTCTTTTACCCTCCCTGTCCCTCCTGTAGCTTGTGTGCCCTGGTATGTTGACATCCCATTTGTGGTTCTCAGTGTACCATGTTTCTGTGACTGCCACGACATCCAGGTGTCCTTCTTCCATCAAGGCCACTAGTTCAGGGAGCTTGTTACACAGGCTACGGGCAATGGTACTCATCACCCTCCATTTTTTGATGGCCTTACCCCTTTTAGCTCCATCCCTCTCCTTACTACCTTTTCTGCATTTACCCCTGTCCTGCTCCCTTCTGACTTCTCTACCTTGGTGTTTACCTCTCCAACTACTGTGTTTTGTGGGTGGAGGCTGGGTTTTCCCTGCTACTTTTCAGTGCCTCCCTCCTTGGCTAGTTTAAATGCTTGCCAGTGAAGCATTTAAACCTATCACCTAGGATCCTGGTCCCCCCCCCCCCCCCGGACAAATACAAACAATCACACCAGTATAGGCCTGCATCCCTCCAGGTGGACCCCCAGTCCCCAATGAAGCCAAAACCCTGAGCTCTGCACCAGTTTTTCAACCATTCATTGAATCCCATGGTATGGAGTACCCTAGCATCACACTTGCCATAGACAGGCAGCACCTATAAGAAGGTTACCGTATGTGTTACTTGTCTAAGGCTCCTCCCCAACTCTTCAAACTCCTCCTGCACTGCTCTGACCCCATTCCCATCCAGGTGATTTATTCATTTATTTAAATTTTAGTGACCAGGTAGGCCCACTGAGACAGAAACAGTCCCTTTTTCAGGGGCAACTCAGAATTAATTACATGCATCTATAAACATAACAACATACAAACATGTCATTTCACAATTAACAGTCAATATAGACATACTGACCCAGTCAATGATACAATAACAGGTTAATTTACAATCAATATCAATAGGAGTAGAAGTACTGTTATACACAAGACAATCACAATCAGACTGATGTCCCAATAAGGTTAGATCGGCAGCAGGGAGTCTGGTAGACTCAGCGGTAGCAGCTGCAGAGGCTCCATCCAGCTCCCTCACCCATGCAGGTTTCCTGATTGGCTGTTGTGAATCTATAGTAGTTTAAACCACTGTCAGGTTATGTGTTTTGTCCAGGGAAGTTTCCAGATTCTTTCTTACCATTTTATAAGCCCAGTTATGTTGTATCCAGTCTAGGAGGTGACTTTAGCTTTAAATCTCCTATTGTAGTTAAACTGTATTAAAAGGAAAAAGGTCAAACAAAATCAAGTTACTTCCAGAGCCCTTAAATACCCCAGAAATACAATTTAACTGGACAGTATGGTTATGTTGCAATGACTGCACATTCATGTGCTTGGATTCTACCAATCACAGTGCAGGATGTCAGTTTCCTACTTTATGAATTGAAGGGACAGAGGGAGGGTTGGGGGTAGAAGAGGGATTGCGATAGGTGGGAGCTGGGGGTGTGGATACACCCTCCTCACTGGGAATGGGCAAATGAGGAGCAAAGAGGGCTCCAAAGGTAGGCTTCCATCACAAGAAGCCACCGTGTTTCCTCATGTATGCAGAATGCCAGAAAGGCATTTGCTGAAGATGCTCAGCTTATATTGCTCTGCTTATTTTTTGTCACTAAGATTTTTAACCCCTCCCATCACCATCTTACCCCTCCAAGTCTCAACCGGTGACCTTCAAGACCAGGCAATCACTGAGCAGGGCCCAAGAGTATCAGCAGCTGTCATTCAGAGAGGGGTGTTGATTTTTTTTATCCTTTTTCACCCCTCCTCCCAAGTGATGGCCCATAACAACCCTTGTCTTTCAGTGTGCCCTACCACTTGATGGAGGAGGCAGAGAACCTACTTGTCTAGTTCACCACAGTGCCATGAAGTACTGCCATTGCTGGCAGCCCCAACCATGGAGCCCGATGATTGCAGAGACCCCAGGGATCACGCCCAAGCTCACGTTACTCACGTGGTTGCATAATGCAGTACCACTGTACTCTCAGGGCCACCCCAAGGAAATGCTCCATTTAAAAAAAAATGAGAATACCATTAGGGCCGCTTCCAAGGAATAGAGAGGCAGAGAAGTGACATACGCAGTATGAGTCTTAATTATTCAGTGTCACGATCTGAATTAGCTGAGCACACAGACCTTCACCCTGCTTCATTAATTAGAGATGTGCTGTCAGTTTCTATGTTTTCGTTTCTAATAAAGATTTGATTTAATGCAGGAGACTGTACTTTACAGAGCAGGATTTTTTTTTCCAAGGAAGCAGAGGTCAGAAATGAACTTTCATTTTCTCTTTCCGCACTTCAAGCTGCAGTACCTGTTATTTATTTATTTTATTTATTATTAATTACATTTTGATTACTGGGTGAGCCCACTGAGCCCCGGAGGTCCCTTTTTCAGGGGAGACCCAGAATACAGTACAGGGACAGATTATTAGGTACAACACGTTACAGAGAGAGAGTACAATGCTAACCAGGTTACAGTGACAGCAGTAATACAGTAAAAACAGTAAGTCAGCAAGTCAGAAACATATTCAACAAACGAGCAGTGATTGTTTGAGACAAGACCCAGCCTTGTAGACTATTTGGGTGACAGGGGAGAGGGGTAGCATTATTTGTTAGAACAGGGGGAAGACTACCCTATGTCTCGGCAGTGACAAGTGCTGGTCTCAATCATGTGGGCCTTGAGCCTAGTGTGAAAATTTGATAGGAAGGGGGCTTCCTGTACTGACGGTGAAAGATTACTCCACAGGTAGGGGGCAGTAAAGGAGAAGGAGCTGCCACCGGCATTTGTCCTGACTCTGGGGGTTACAAGTAGAGACCGACCTAAGGTTCTGAGCATCAGAGAGTTGTGCTTAAGGGAGATAGTCCCTTTTAGGCTGGGGGGAGCCGCCAGACTCAGTAATTTGAACGCGAGGCAGAGCAGGGGGTACTGAAGTTGAGAAGCAAATGAAGGCCACTGCAGCTGGGCAAGCGTATTACAGGGGTGGCTTCTTGGGTGATTTTGGGTAGCAAACCATGCATACCCTGTAGTACTGGGGCAGCATAGGTAAGTGTTGGGAGCAAAACACTGGAGGCAACTGCCAGCCTTGCCCCGGGGATAAGCTGGTCTTTTAGTCAGTACAAGATGCCAAGTTTACAGCGGATGGTTCTGGTTACTTGGTCTACATGGGACTTGAAGGTGAGACCTTGGTCAAGTATTAGTCCAAGGCATTTTATGGTATCCATCACATTTATACTTTTTCCAGCTAGAGAGTTTAGCTGTAGGACTCTGGACCTATCATGCCCTAAGGATTTATGACCAAACAGCATAGCTTTTGTTTTGCCTGCATTGAGGACCATTCTGTTGGATGTAAGCCAGGCCTCCAGTGTCTTTAAGTCAGCTTGGAGGAGAGGGCCTAGTTCCGGCAGATTTTCCATAGAGCGGTAGATTACAGTGTCGTCTGCATATTGAACAACAGAGTTGTCCCCGCAGTGAAGGTTATGGTTGTTTGTGAAGAGAGAGAATAAGAGGGGACCAAGAATTGAGCCCTGAGATAATCCCTCTTTGATGGGTAGAGGATCTGACTGCTCACCCTTCTAGATGACCCTCTGAGAGCGACCTGATAGGTAGCTCTTGAACCACCGAAGGGCGTGGGGATCAAGACCTATTTTGTCAAGCTTAGTTAGTAGGAGGCTGTGGTCCACAAGGTTGAACGCCTTGGACAGGTCAATAAAGATTGCACCCGTCGGCTTACCTATGATGAACATTTCCCTCCATGAGCCAGCCCATCAGTACACATCATCCTTTCAGTCACAAGGGTCAGCTTTCCGTTGTCCCCTTTTCAAGAAGTAGGCAAAACAGGTTCTGAGTCTGGCACACATTGCCTGAGATGAGGGCTGCATACTTGAGTCTACCTACAGCAGACCCAGAGTCCTCTGTGCTTTGGACAAGGCACTTACATGTCTAGTCAGACTAGAGAGTGCCTGACCGTCGAGAGCTTTAAAATCACTTTAAACACTCATTTATTCTGCTTAGCATTTCCTGATTCAAGTGAAATCTAGCCTACCACCATCAGTTATATTTATGATTATGTTTTAGAAAATTTTAAATTTAAGTTTTACTTATTGTTAGCCGGCCCGGTGGCGCTGAGGGTTGAGGCGCTAGACACCACCACACCTCGTACCACGCCGGCGACCGGGCCGAGGCGGACTGGGTCGTCGGGGAGTCGGCCTGGGGAGGAGGATTGGCGTCCCAACGGATGCTCTCCTCCCTCCAGGGTGGGCTACCAAGCGCGCCAGCTCTGCCTCTTCCATGGCGGTGGAAGCACCGGCAAAGGGAAAGGGTGGAGGCAACTCCGCTTGTCGGGTCGGGGAGGGCGTCTCGGCGCGCGAGGGTCTGCGTGCGTCAAGCATGCTACCACTCGAGGCGTATGTCCCTAGCACAAGGCGTCCTGGGGGAGCCGGGGACGCCAGGGGAAAACGAAATACCCTCCCGCAGCCCTAGATGAAGTCCGCCCTAAGTCCGCCCGGACCACCGATAGGACAGACCCCAATGTGCAAAAAGAAGAGGAGGTTGGGCACTCTAGGGGCAGATCCCTGAAGGTAGGTACCGGGGGGACATGAGCGGACGGAAGGAGGGGGCACCGGAGGCAGTAAGGAGGGATAAAGATGAAAATAAAAAAATTAAAAAAGTTTTACTTATTGTTGCCCATAGGGATTTTACTGTTTTATGTACTACACTTTGATCATTTTGGAATTGCGCTTATAAATAAAATCTGATTGCCTGATTGATTGCCAGGAGATCCTTTCAGAAGCATGGATTTCCACAGACAATCCTTTTCACATGATAAGGAGGTGCTTTCGGGCTACTAATCAAAGTTAATCAATGGATTAACTTTGATTAGCAGCCCAAAGCACCTCCTTATCATGTGAAACTACCAGCGAGAAATCTGCTTACAATGGGGGTCCTCTGTAGTTGATCTGAACATCTGTGTCCTGTGTTAAACTCAAAACAGCCATTAGAAAGCTATGCCTGTCCGAAAATACTTTAACTTTTTCTAACCACCAGAGAGGAATGTTCAGAAATCTTTTCTGACTATGACACAGGCATGCCCAATGAGCAGTATGAAACATCCATGTTACAATCAGCAAAACAATTCATCATATATACTGTTTTAATAAAAATGTATTAGTAGTAGCTTTAATTATTTAGCGCCCCTTCCCTGGGTCTTAGAGCACTTTGTAACATACTGGCATTAGTAACATAACAATGAACGCATAAAACATTTAAAAAACTAATACAAAAAGTAAATACTAAATACATAAAAATAAGCATTTCTGACATCCTTAGCTTAAGCCTAATATATTTTTATTTTCTCTGATATTTTTATAACATGTTTTATTATTTTTTTTTTACTAATTTTGCAATTACTGACTCGAGTCAATAAAGATGGCTTGCACTGTCGAGAATTTAAAGAACTCTTCTGTTGAGGTTACTTTCTACCGGAACAAACTATATTCACACTGGGGATGTATTAGGATGGTGCCAGCACATGTTTCTGCTGGTAAACGGCATAACACCGCACCAAGAAGCTTGATTTATTCACAATAGGTGTGGCAAGCAAGCAGAACATTATGAAAACTTCAAACCACATACATAGTAAAGGAATGAAATAAAATGAAAAGAAATGGTGATGCTGATGCTTTTGTAAGAAATGCAGTACACTGTTACTAAATCTACAATGAATAATTTGCCGCTAGCAAACGCTGCTGCTCTATTATGACTGCCATCAGGTTTTCAGCAGTATTCTCAGCTGGTAGTGAACACCCATTACCCCATAAGGTGAGGGAGCAGTGTATTTTATTTATTATTTCAGATGTAAAAAAAAAACTGCTAAAACAGTCTCAAAATGAGGAAAACGGCATCCTGCAAAAGGGAGAAGGCCAGTCTAAAACAGAATAAAAATGCACAGCTTCAGAATGTTCACCTTGAAGAGCACCTCTTCTGGTGCCCACATTAGAAACACTAAACTAAAGGACCCTTGCCTGTCCCAAAGTGTAATGTTGCATTAAGAATTTTTAACTGTCTATGGTTTGTGAGGGAATGGATTGTATTTCGGCTCCATGCAGCTGGTGATTCATTCCACTTCCTGATTCAGAGGCACGCCCACCGCGCTAGCATATCTTGTGATGTAAGAATATGGAGACCACAGGGGCACACTCCATAGACTTGTATAGGGATGTGTTTTAAACAACTTTTTTTTACTATTTTAGAATGCTGATTCAAACAAATCAAGGCCACTGCTCAACTAACAAGGCCAATATGGCCCCTTCCCTCCTGAAATATAGGCACTAAAAAATCTACTTAAAGCAGCATTACACTTTGGGGCAGGTTAGGGTCCTTTACTGTTACTGAGGGGGAATTCTGAAAAAGAGCAGAAAGATGCTCTATAGCATGCATTGCTATTTTAAATTGATGTGGTACCCAACAAATGGCAGACCAAGACATGGGAGAGGGCTACGTGGATTAGTGTGCCCATGCAGTATCTCTTTGCTATATCACAAGGGTCTTACAGATAGGGGAAATAGGTTCAGTGCCCCTCAATTGGGCCAGTTAAAAAACGTTAAAGAATTTCCAACCTTTCTTTTAAAAATGTTGTTAAAAGTACCATTTAGCTAATATTTTTTTTTTATTTTTATCCACCAGGACATCCACATCTAGTTGTATCACTTAGTTTTCAAGAGGGTCCGGGTGTATACATTTATGGAGCTAATATGAAATATATATTATAGCCCCATACATGTGTACATGCCAGCAAAGATAATCAAACTACATTTAGGCAGCCCCCTCCCCATCCTATTACTAGCTCCAGAGAGCACCTGCAGCCCTGTTCCTTACTTGGTATCATCACTATGCTATTTTTAGGGAAAGGGAACATTGTTTAACCAGGAGTAGCACACTAAGCTGAAGCTCGTTTCCAGATGCGACCTGGGAGAACAAGAAAGTTAACTGACTTGCTTAGGATCACAGGGTATGCACCTAGGTGGCTGTGGGATTCAAACCCAGCTCTCGAGATCTGCAGCTCAGAGCCTTAACCCACTGCGTTATATTGCCTCCATAGGGACCGGGCTGCTGTGCTCAGCAGCCACTTAGTTTGTACCAGGAAGTTACGAGCCATAATTTACGAGGTAAATAATTATTTATATGCTTGATGAAAAAATTCAGTGTATGGCTAAAAGATCCTAGGGCAGGCAACTCTATGGTGTGGGTTACCTGCCTGGAGCCAACAAGAGTGTAAGCGGCTCTTTAAATCTTTATTGAAAGAACTACTCCGAAGGTCCTACAATTTAAAATGCATTGTATAAATTGCATACACTATGGCCTCATTCAGAATATGACATTTATTATCACTTGTTAAGGAGAAGGACTTTCATAAGGGGGTACTACCTACATTTTTTTACCCACTGCCTCTTCTGTTTTAGTTATATTTTTTTTTTTTAAATGGACATCTGCTAACGTGGCCCAGGAAGCGAAGGGGTGCATGGAGTCTTAGATTTGGATCTCAATGTGAGACTCCTAGTCCAAGACAGTTGCACACTGTTTCACCTCACCCAGTGACTGCGAGAGGATAGATGGGTGGGGAGAGAAGGGAAGGGAAAGGAAGACGAGGAGAAGGGAATTTGTATTATGCACTTTTTTAGATACTGTATCCCAAAGCACTTTACAATCCAGAATAGGGAGGAAAGAGAATATATGACTATACCAGGTACTCACAGAGTGGTTCTATGAGATAACAGCGAAAGCCTAAAGGCGATCACCATTATCATGCAGTCAGAGTGCCGAAAACATTTTCGGCACTCTGACACCCTGGCGCACAGGACAACGGTGCCAGGGACATAAATTTCAATGCTTTCTGTGGGGGGGGGCTGCAACCCCCATGACCCCCTACCAAAGGATTCTCAACTCTAGGGGTGTGAAAACTTGTAAAATTAAAGGTTTGGGCCGGGCGCAATAAAATCGCACCAGCGCCTGGACCTGGACCCAGTACCTCACCCACCCCAACCACAGGCCAACCCCTGACGCAGTTCGGCAACCCACTGCAGCGCCACCCCCTATAGCTCCTCCGCCCCCTCCCAGCCCCTGCTCGCCGTGCTCACTCCCCCCGCGCACGCGTACATATACCGACATCATTTCACCCACCCCCCCCAATCCGGTCGCCATACCCTCCCATTGCCATGAGGGATTTAGTGGGGAATGAGTCATTGTTACAGACAACACCCTCCCCCATGCACCCTCCTCAAGGGATACCTTCACGGAGAGTAAAACAGCAGAGACAAAGTCAGAGAAGATAAGCACAAGGTTAAGCAAGTGACTAGGCTTAAACACTGAGTAAGTGGGGGCTAGCTGTTGGCCCAGGAGCAGAGCAACCGGATTCATGAGTCAACTGAGGGTTCAAGCAGCCAGTTGTGATAGTGGCTAGGGAAATAGTACTGATTAGGGCAGCTGTAGGCGCATGCTTTTGAGAAGTGTGTCTGCAGAAGTGGTATAAGAAAATGCAGGGGGGATGAGAGACAGATGGGGAGAAGAAGATTATTCCACAGCGATGGAAGGTGGACAGACAGCAGAATGGCCTGCTGTAGAGTTACAGTGAGGGATGTGAAAGGAATGATCATCAGGTGAGCAGAGAAGAATACAGGGCAAAAGGAGTAAGGAGGGTGGAGAGGTGAGAGGAAATGGCAGGTCAGTATTTGGCCAGGAGGGAGGAATAGTGCAAGAGATGGAGGCCTCTAAAGAAGGATAATACTGGGTTGGTGCTCTCAGGTGCCATGTAGCTGCTGGAAAAAAGGGATGGCAGGATATCAAGGTCCAGAGAGGATCGCTGCTGCCCAAAGGCCCCACCAAGGAGGGAAGATGTTGGGGGCAGAAGTATTTTGTACACATTTCCATACAATAAAGAATGCAAGGGAAAAGTGATGTGGTAAATTTATATTTTTTCAATGTTTTTCCAGTGGCATCCATCATCTACTGCACAATTAAAGATGCATTATTCCATATCGGAGAAATGCTTCTGGCAATCAGTCAGAGTTCCTTTTGGCAGGTAGACCCCAGACTCTGAGCAGAAAGCTAATAAAACAGATTTTTCATGAAGGCTAACTAGATAATTCAATCTGCTGCTGATGGTAGCCCTGCTGCGTCAATTGTGTCACTGTTTATTACACATCAATTGCGTCCTTTCGAGCAGCTATATGTGACTCCACTGGTAACCTCATCAGTGATGACCTTCATCTCACTCACCATTTTTTTGCCTGGGTTTTATTGCAGCTCTGCATGGGTGTCGCATCCAGCAGAATGTTCTGCCTAAGAGATTTCTCATTATTGTTTCTAGCCAGAAAGCATCAGCTGTCACATCCCTTTTCTTTTATCACCTTTTGGTTTTGCTCTTTATGTTAGCAGCCTGACACCAACCTGCCCTAGGGCAATCACCCTGCTCCAACACAGCCATACCAGAGAGAGTTTGATGCCACTTACAACATTCCCCCTATGACTGGGCCTCCAGGCTGCAGCAATCCCCTCTGCAGTTTGTTATCCAGCAGTCCCCCATTTCTGCAAGCTAAACAGGGCCCCAGAGGACCCAGTATTATCTTGTGGCACTAGAATGTTTTTCATTGCTGCATGCTCACTGGTAACATGGTCTCCAGGGTGCTGCATGCAGAAGTATGCCTATGTGGAGTCAGTCAGCATTCACCCTTACACATACTAAAGTGACGATGCAATGCTACCAGTGGTCACCCAGGTAACGGTATTGCAACAGGGCCAAGATCAGTCTCTCCAAGGAGGGGGACAGCAGCCACTTAGACACTCAAACCTTCTCCTGTTCAGCACCCCATCTGTTCTGGTCCTGGAGCATCAACCTTTGTTGCCAGTGTTGTTAGTGGCAACAGTGATGCAGTGCTAATGGGCCCGCACCCACATTCCCTGTCTTGAGACCCAACTCAAACGCTTCTGAAACATAAGGGGTGCAAGCTGGGTTGGTGGCATGGACTGAAAATAGTGTTTGCATCAGGTATTCTAAATCACTTACATGATTTCCACCATTCAGTGTAGAGAACCCCTTACCTAGCATGCAGTCATCATCTTATAGAATGGAATTCTGCACTTCAGAGGCATGAAGTAGAAGTGTTACCATATTTTGATTATTATTTATTTCCCCCATCTATAGCCATGCCCACTTGGCTAACCAGGGAACTTGAGCCCCAGTACTGGCTTACCTGGAATTCCTTGGCATCACAGGATCTCCTGCTCACATGATGAAGCCTTTGGGTCACTATCCCCCTCTAGATTCCAACCTTGATGGAGCTGCAGGTAGCAGTACATGGTTGGTCCAAGAGTACCGGAGGCTTGTTATCTCGCAAAGCCCAGGTCTTTATTATTTTTTTCAACTTTTTGTTTCATTTTCCATTTATCAGTCATAGCATAATTTTCATAAATCAAGACTGTTTATTTCTAAGCATTCAAGGCACGCATATACGTTTATATGTACAGTTACTGTGTCTCTTCTGGTTGCAAGAGTGCATTCGCAAGTTCTTTGGGTGAGAGAACAGCGAAGTGAAGCTGAGCAGTTCTGGCACACTAAGGACTTGAGAAGAAACTCTTAGAACCACACGACACATGAGCTGCGTGTATAAAATGGGTACAAACATCAAAGAAACATACTGTAAATCTAGTTATTTTCATGCAAAGTAATTTCAGTACAAATACAAATGCAGCCATAATTGTGTCAATTAAATTTACCGCTGAGCCATCGCCACCACATTCACTATAATGGAGAACATGCTAATAATGCTAATTAGCGTACATTTATTTTAGCATAAATTAGTGCTTCCGCAAAAATAGTGAAAATTATTTAACAGTGAAAATTTCAAGTTTTACAGTAATTAAGTAAAACCAGTCAGGAGACCTTGCATTAATACAGTATCCTGGTCCTAAACCCAACTGGATTTGTTAATAACCACATCACACAATGAGCAAATCAGTCCCATTACAGCCAGAGATGACTTTCCATCACAAACATGGCTGCCACATTTATTAAAAACCTTCAATTAGGGCCTAAAAATAAAACTACCTTAAATTAAAACAAAAATATTAATTAAATGTTGTTTCTCTGATCATCGCGCTCTTCATATGTGCATAAACAAATCAGAAAAATGAAGTACTGTGCATAGTTTTCATTGCTAATGTTCCTTTGTAACAGAGCTGGGTCTTTCTGTGGTTATTACTCCCCAAGGTATGCCAACAACAACAAGAGCTTCTGTGCACATGCACACGGTGTGCACGCATTTGATATCCTCCCAAATGTAAACTCCTTCAGCTGCACTGTCACCTGCGGTCACGCAGCAGGCAACAATGCAGCAGAGTCTGCTGCCCTTCCTCCCTGGAGCAAGAGAGCTCAGCTCAATCCACCCCATTGCCAGCAGGAGGTCTGCCACTATGTCAATGGGCCATAGTTTGTTCTGTTTTTTTAATATTTAAAATGTAACTTAAATTTCCAGCTAACTTAAATGATTTATAAGTTAATAGGTGGTTTAACAGAGGGTCTCTTATGATGTGAGACTGGTGTCTCGCGCTGTTTGAGCAGACGGAATCGCTCAGCTTTGCTTCACAGTCCTAGTTCCCAAACTTCTACCATAGAGGCAGGGTTGCTTGAATCATAGCCAACAGAATCAGATCACGTCAGATACGGTCTGGTATGACTGTCTGACATGTAAAAGCCCAACCGCGAACTTCCCAACTCCACTTGCCCAACTTGCAAAATACCGACAGCATTAACTGCCCAAGTGATCAAAATACCGATGTGCGGTATGCTGTTTTATTGCCGCATATTGTTTCTCTTTATTTCACCAGTTTTCATAGATAACAGATGTTACTAGATACTGATGGCATCTGACTACTGAATCCTATTACCTAGGATCCAATAGGTTACCAACTATCTGACATGACTGTCTAGGATCTGAGGGATCCAAGGAAGACATCTAACCCTGGATCCCATTATCTGACCTCAGAGCTCACTATCCAACCATGGATCCAAAATCTGAATGGGATCAGGCAGGATCCTGGATCTGTAGTTGGATAGATGCAGTATCCATCAAATTCCATTAGGATAGTGAAATGCAGCATCAAACCATCATTGCACAAGAGATATCTCTCAGAGCACATAACTTATAGTAAACTGACATATAGAAACACAGAAAAATAAGAGTTTGTTGGCAGAAAAGGACTGCTTAGCCCACACAGTCTGTCCAGATGATCCTTGCCTAGCCTTGCCTAGTCCCATCTCTGCAGAGTCAAGCTGGTTTTCAGCTACCCTCCCTCCTCCCTTCCTATTTACTAATATTCCGCTATGTCTATCCCATGCATGCTTGAAGTCACGTCCACCACTTCCTCTGGAAATCTGTTCCAGGCATCTACCACTCTTTCAGTGAAGCAGTACTTCCTCACATCCCTTAAATCCCCAGCTTAATCACATGCCGTCTGGGCCTGGAGCTCTTTCTTATTGGAAAGAGACTCCCCTCCTACACCCTGTTCACCCCTGTGAGGTACTTATAGGTCTCTATCATGTCCCCTCTGGCTCTCATTTCTTCTAGGGTGTACATGCTGGGATTCCCTCAGCCTCTTCTCATAGTGATTTTGGTGTGATCTCTGCTCCATTTTAACTGCCTTCCTCTGGACTGCCTCCACCCTATGTGCTTCCTGAGGTATGGCCTCCAGAACTGGATACAGTACTCCAACTGAAGTCTCACCAGCAAGCGATACAGTGACAACACCACATCTCTCCTCCTGCTGAAGACTCTTCTCTTTATGAATCCCACTGGCTCTACTTGCTGCTTTGTGACACTGTCCTGCCACTTTCAGGTCATCAGATATAATAACCCCAAGGTCCCTTTCCTGCTAAGTGACTATCAGTACCTCCTCCATATCCTAGATTCAGCTCCTTCATTCCTATGTTCTAGGTGCATGATTTCAAAGTTTTTGGCAGTAAGTTCCAACTACCATGCTCTTGACCACTTCTTGAGTTTCCCAAGATCCCTATGCGTTCTTTTCAACCCCTCCTGAGTGTGCATCCTATTACAGATTTTGATGTCCTCTGCAAAAAGGCATACCTACTGTTCCAATTCTTCTGCAATGTCACTTAAGAAGACATTAAAGAGGACTGGTCCCAGCAAAGAGCCCTGTGGCACTTTACTGGCCACTTTCCCATCACAGTGAGTGCCATTACCAACTACCCTCTGTTTCATATCCATTAGCCAGTTTTTAACCCAAATGACCACTTTGGAGTCCACTCCCAGGCTGCTGAGGTTCTTTATCAGTCTCCTGTGTGGCACAATGTTTAAGGCCTTGCAAAAGTCCAGCTAGGCCATGTCCACTACCCTCCCTTGATCTATTTCCCTGGTCACCCAGTTGAAGAAATCAGATTCATCTGACATGACCTTCCTCCCATGAATTCATGCTGTCTGTGGTCTTGCAGCCCATTTGGTTCGATATACTCTATCACCCTTTCCTTTAACAGGGCTTTCATTAATTTACCCATCACCGAGGTGAGACTGATGGCCTATAGCTGCCAGCTTTCTCTCAGCTGCTGCTCGTTGTAGAGGGACATCTGCTCTCTTCCAGTTCTCTGGAACCACACCTTTTTCCAGAAAGCTGATGAATAAGGCCATCAGTGGGGCAGCTAACACCTCCTCGAGTTGCTTTAATACCCTTGATTCAGTATCCCGTCTGGCACATATCCTTGTCCACTTCCAGAACTTAAAATTCTTTCAGGACTCTTTCCTTTGAAAATGGACTTGTGTCTAACCCTCCCCTCCCTTGCTCCTGAGGAGGTAGGGTGAGGGGGTAGAATGAGTGCGGCAAAAGGGGCATGGAGAGACTAAAAAGGCTATAAGAAGACCTGGGTTTTTATGTTGTCGCCTCAGGAGTATGGGGGAAGGAGACTAGGAGGGGGGCCAAGTGGCTTAGCAGTAGGCTGGAGCTGTGTAGGTCATGAGCTAGGTGAGGCAGTCACAGGAGCTAGAGGCAGTGAGATGAGCCTGGAGCCTGGTTTTAAACAGACCTAGAGTAGCGGCTGAGGTAATGATGTCACTGAGGCCATTCAGCCGTAGAGGAGCCCTGCAGGTGAAGAAGCGTCAGCCCTGAGTAGTGCGACAGCAAGGGACTTGTAGATTCTGAGTTATTGAACTCCTGGTGTTCCGCTGATTAGTGGTCTGATTTAATAAGGCAGAAACACCAGGAGGAGGTAAGCCAAGGATGATTTTTCTCGCCATGGCACAGGTGAGATACTTTATCCAGTTGGAGAGTTGGAGCCAACCTGTTTGTGCACAGAGGGACAGGTGTGGGTGAGGTGGTGGGCACCAGTTGTGAGTTGGCAAGCTTTGTTTAGGGCAATTGTTATGTGATGGAGGGTGGCTGTCAAGGCAGAACCATAGATAATGAGGCCATAATCAATAACTGACACCACTGAGCTCTGGACGGCAATCTTCAGGGCCTCTGGGATGAGATGTTGCCTGTGCTTGTAGAGCAATCCAAGGCGTGTATTGGCAGCTTTGGCCACGCTGTTGATGTGAGCAGAGTAGGAGAGCTTGGGGTCAAGCAAAATACCTAGATATTTTCAGGAGGATACTTGTTCGAGGACGGATCCCCGTTTGGTGGAGATGGCGAGGGAGTGATGCCTGTGACAGTTATGAGAACTACAGAATAGCATGGACTTGGTTTTCCTGTGATTTAGGACCAGTTTATGATTGGAGAACCAAGTTTCAACGGCACTGAATCCAAGCTGTAGGCTGAGTTGGAGTGGTGCAGGGTCCTGATGCATGGAGAAGACAACAGCATCATCCACGTACAGGATGATTTGTTCCAAGCTGGATTGAGGTAGGGAGTTTAAGAACAGGCTGAAAAGGAGTGGGCCCAGTATGGATCCCTGGGGGACTCCTGAGTGTACAGGCAAGGTATGTGACAGAACATTGGCGATTTTTACTCTTTGGGAGTGGTTTTCAAGGTAAGTTCTGAACCAGAGGGCTGAGTCAGGTGCAAGGCCGGTAATGAGTAGCTGGTCAAACAGTAGCTGATGATGGACCGTGTTGAAAGCCTTTGATAGGTAAATGAAGACAGCCCCAGTGAGAAGACCTTTATCAAGGGAGTTGTGCACTTTGCCAGTAAATTCGAGTAGGACAGTGGTGGTACTATGCCCTTTTCTAAAACCATGTTGCTGGGGGCATGGAATGTTGTATTTGACCAAGTAGTCAGTGAGCTGGTCAGCAACAATATGCTCAAGGGCCTTGGAGAGAGGCGGCAATATGGAGATTGGGCAATAGTTTGCGTGGCTGGTCTTATCCCCATTTTTGTGGACGGGGTCACTGTGGCAGTTTTCCAGATTTCAGGGAATGTACTACTGTTGAGGGAGAGGTTAAGAATTTTAGTGAGGGGACAAAGGACCGCATCCAGTGAAAGTGATAGTAGCTTGAGGTCTAGGGTGCCACTGCTGATTCTAGATTTAGAGATGGCCAAGGCGATGTGGCGGCGGGCTTCACTCATCTTAATCTCCATGAAGTAGAAGCGTGGCTGATTGGAAGAAGCACAGGGAGTGCTTAAGGGGGTGTCATTAACCAGGAAGAAATCAAGCGGAAGCACAGAGCTGAGGTCGGTAAAAGCCGTGTTGAAGGTGTTAGCAATGACCACAGGATCAAGGGTAGTGGACCCACCTACAATTAACATTGCCAGAGGGGACTTTGATTGTTTCCCAGTGATGTCCTTGATATTGTCCCAGAAAGCACACCTTTTCCTCAGGTGTTGGTGAGGACATCCTTATAACATAAACTTTTTGTGAGACGGATGTATTTGGTGCAGGTATTACGGGCATGTTTGTATTTTTGGATATCAGATTGTTTGCCTGTGGCTTTAGCCACTGCCCATAGGTGGTTCCTAGATTTCAGCTGTGAGAGGAGCTCCGCAGTTATCCAAGGGTTACAAAGGGCTTTTGCTTTTCATTTTTTAGTGGGAGCAAAGAGGTCACAGGCCTTGTTGAAGGTGGTTATGAAGTGATCAAGGGCTATGTTAACATCCGACGCATTGTAGATTGGCAACCAGTCTTGAAGGGATAGGTGCTGTTTGAGATGGATAAGTTTCCCTTGTGGAAGGACTCTGCTGGTTATGATTAAAGGGGGTGATTTTTGAAATTTATTAGACCATTCACATAGAATTGAGGAGTGGTCACTGAGAGAGTCCAGGAGAACGGAGGGGCTGGAGATCCTGGAGCGGTGATTGGTGAGAACCCAGTCCAGCAGGGTGCTGGTGCCAGTTTTGTAATTAATCCTGGTAGGTGAAGTAACCAGTTGTGAGAGGTTGGCAGCTGTAATGGTATCCTTATAAGTGCAGACATCAGATGTGAGCCAGTTAATATTGAAGTCAACAAGAAGGATGTATTCAGAGCCAGGGGGTTGTGAGCTGACAAAGTTAAGGATTTCTTTGATGCCAAGATCTTGTTCCCAAGGTGGAATATAAACAGCGATGATGGTGAGGGCTTTTTGATTTGGACCAAGTAAGACTTTTATGGGTAGGAGCTGAGCAGAGGAGACAGACACAGGAGTTGACCTAGGGTGTCCCTGGAGAGTATCCTTAATGTAGATAGCGCAGCCACCTCCCTTTTTGGAGATACAGTCCAGCCTGAAAATGTTGTAGCCCTGCAGGGTGATAACCAGATCCGGGACATTAGGGGTCAGCCATGTTTCGACAATTGCAAGGATGTCTGGATTATGTTGGCTGGTGAAGGCTTGTAGTGCATCAAGCTTTGGCAGAAGGCTGCAGATGTTAAGGGTTGCAATGGTAAGAGTTCCTGCCTTTTCAACGGGCTGGGACAGCTAGGGCCAGGGTTCGTGTGGACGTTACCTGATATCAGTAGGAGAAGCTTCAATGAGCAGAGGCGCAGGTCCAGTAATGTAGGCTTGTGTTTCTTTTTATTCTACAGGCAGCAGGTGGATTCCAGATGGCAGCCCTGATGATATGCAATGTGGTACAGTATGGAGAGGTTGGCATAGAGACCAACCAAGGTACTGTTATGAAGCAACCAGGTATTGGTGAGTGGGGGCCCATGTGTGGGACTGTGCAGGTGGTGAAGTGTACCCAGGGTGCGGCTGGTAGAGGCAAGGTAGATTGTGGGTAAGGGACGGGGGTGGCATAGGCCTGGGAGAGAGAAAGGGGGGGCAAGGAGGGAAAGGACTAGGTAGAGGAGGGGACACATGTCCAGAGTGGAGCAAGTAAAGATGGGAGAGGTAGTGAAAGAGAGCTGTGAGTGGGTAGAAACAGCAGGATGGGATATGCAGCAGTTGGGGAGATGGAGCTGTAAGACAGGAGAGGTAGTGAAAGAGAGCTGAGAGTGGGTAGAAACAGCAAGGACTGGGTATGCAGCAGTTAGGGGAGAATGGAATAGAAACGACTTAGGCTGGGCTGTAAGCCAGCAGGAGAGACCAGCAGTTGAGCTCGGGAGGAGAGTGAGGGTAGTGAAGGAGAGAGAGAGAGAGGGTAGTGAGGAGATGCTTCAGCGAGCAGAGGAAAATAGAAAAAAGGAAAAAAGAAGCTAGGGTGGAGTTGACAGAGTGAGGGCCAAGGCAAGCCAATGGAAAGGGGGCGGAGCAAAGGTGTATTTAAAGGAGGCCTGGGAGGGGGTGGGGCGGCGGGAAGAAAATTCCAACTGGTGCAGAATTAGCTAGCTTAAAAGAATGCAGGATTTTCAGGCAAAAAAGGCGCTCCAATTGGCTGTGGCTAGAGGAGCAGTCCGACCAATCAGGACCTGCCTGTGCGCAGTGCTGCACCAATCAGTGCCTTCAGCTCAAAGTTGAGATGGCGGTGGTACCTGGGGTAGGGATCCGATCAGGAGGACCAGGAGGATGGCCAAGAGTCGCTTGTGGAGTCAGGCGGCAGCCATAGGAATGGCCGGTGATCCGCCGTGAGGATTCGCCGATGCCGCTTCAGGTGCGGGTCTCCTGCGGAGGAGGAAAAGAAGATACAATTTATTGATGGCTCACACAAAAGGGGCAGGTAGCTGGTGGCAGACCGGCAGCGGGGGGGGGGGAGAAGTTTCAACAAAAGGCTAAAGCGCTAGCGATTAACTTAGAGAGGCTAATGCAGTTATGTAAAATAGGGGTGGTGTTTGTGGCAGGGAAAGGGAGACAGAGAGATAGGGAGAGAGAGAGAAAAATGGTCAGGGGGAGGATGGAAGCCACGAGGCGAAGAGAAAAAAAAAAATGGGTAGCTGAGCCTAGGGTAGAGTTACAGACACAGAGGGCCAAGACAGAGTTTTTACCAGTGGGACAGTAGAGAGAGCGAGGGGAAAGGAGGTAGAAGGCAGGTGGAATACAAGAGCCGAGGATTGCACAGAGACTAGAGCAGGGGAGAGAGATAGGCAGAGATGGGAGAGACAAAAAGGCGGTAAGACGTGAAGGATGCAATCCATTCTGCTATTTCAAGTAACAGGCACCAATTAAACACAGCAACATTGATTAAGGTAGCGGGGGAAGGAAGAATCTGGACTTGCAGGTAGGTGGTGCCATGTTAATCTCAGAAATATCTAGTACACTTTTTGTGATAATGCCTTTTATAGACTAACTGAAGAATGTCCTGCTTCCTTTACACCCTTCCCTTTGTTAAGCAATATAGGATCTACAAACTCTTGTATATATTCTGAAATACTGGTTAGTTTTCTCTGTACCTGATGATGGGACCTAGGAGGTCTCAAAAGCTGGTGTAAAAAATCTTAAGTAGGTCTAATAAAAAATATTACCACAAAAAAGTGTACAGGAATTTGGAGATAGGTGAGATGCAGTGATAGAGGTGTCTGCTCTTAAAGAAGAACTGCACTTTTCCTGCAAGCCTATGTTTTCTGTTAAAGCTCTTTTTCCAATACTGGTTCACATTCTGCCACTGTTTCACCTCTATTGATCTTTGAATAAATCTGAATACATTTTGTGGGTGTTTCTGATTTGCATTCTGGAGCTACAGATACTTCTAGAACTGTATGTTGTAGTTTATGTCCTTGCTAAGCTCTTACACTATTGGCACAATGCATCTGTGTCCTACTATGTATATAGGGTAGATCTAGGGGTTCCTATCAGAACTGGGTTAGGGAAATGTGGTCTACCCGAAGGAGAAGGATGGCTGGACTCACTAGATGCTCACCTGGCTGCCTCCACAGAACTTAAAAAGGTGGAAGAGGGGTAGAGACAATCATAAAGAGACCTATGGAACTCCACAGTGCTGGTGCTGTTTGATGTTTCCAGAGAGAGTGGGGTTCAGCAAGACAGAAAAGGTGTTTTCCCCAGCCTAATGGATGATATCACCTCACCCTACCAACCCACTTCCAGCTGATATATGAAACTCTGTTTGCTCCCTTTACACAAGGAATTGATGACCTGATTGGAAGGCCCTGGCACTGAGACATGCCTCTTTTTTTGTCCCATTTTCACCCCCACTCCTTCAACTGATGCTCATGTTACAACTCCTTAAATCTGTTCTCTAGAGCCAATCTACAGATACTTGCACATCATGGTTTTTAAGGCCTCTCTTGGTCTTCATCATGGGGATTGGGCATAAGGGCTACGGCTAAGGGGCCCTTATGCCTTTTATAATCTCCCAATTCATTCAGTTATTCAGTTATGCATTCATTAGTCCTCTGTAGTGTTTACAAATATGCAATTTTGATTGGTTAAAACACAGACCAGGATTTATATAGTGACATATGGTTGGAAGGTACTTTAGGTTTATCAGCCACCCCTTCATATGCAGGGATTAAAACATGTATTAATTGATTGGGATTCCCCACCCACTCACTCTAGTACCCAGAGTATCCAGTTATGCTCTTGGCAAGCATATATTTGTCCAGACTTACCTTGAAGGCCTGTACTGCCTTCATATCTATTGTCTCTGCTGGCAGGCTGTTTTCACCACCCTCTGGGAGGAGAAGAATGGTCTCCTAATGTTACCCCTGAATTTTACTCCACTAAGCTACTCAATAGGGCATGGCCCTTCCCTTGATCCTGCTGGAGCACACCTGATAAAACCATCTGTTTGATTTTGTGAATATCACTAAGTATGTAGAAGACAGAGTTCATGTGCCCCCTCTGCCTCTTAATTGCTAGGGTGAACATGTTAAGAACCTCCAGCCTTTTCCTCATCGTTTTCATGGCCCAAAGGTTAGAGAGGTGGTTCAAGCTATGTCTGTTGAAACTGAATACTATAAAGTGCAAGGTGATGCACAAAGGGCATAAGAACCCCAGGAAGGAATACTGGATGAGAAGGGTTAAGCTGGCCACTACTTCAGAGGAAATGGACCTGGTGATCATCATAAATGACTCCCTAAAACAAACTAGTCAATGCAACTAGGGCTACAGCATGGCAACCAGAATGTTGGAGTGTATTGGGAAGGGTGTTCGACAGCAGGAAGAAGGTAATCTTACTTCTCTATAGATCACTGGTGAGACCCCATCCTGAATACTGTGCCCAGTTATTGAGTCCTCACCTGAAGAAAGACAGACACAGGCTGGAGACACTGCAGTGTAGAGTCAACAAAATGATTCAGGGCCAACACAGCAGCTCCAATGAGGCTAGGCTTAAGGCATGGAACATGTACTCGCTGGAAGCCAGAAAAGTGATAGTCAACAAGATAGAGACCTTTAAGTTCCTGAAAGGAATAAACAAGGTAAACAGGGAGGAACTATTATGCAGAAATGGTGGGTCAAACAATGGGACATGAATGTAAGCTGGTGGGAATGAAATTTAGGAGGGATATGAGAAAGTGTTACTTTACTGAGAGAGTGGTTGAGCCATGGAACAACCTATCAACAGAGGTGTTAGGTGCAAAAAACATTAATGGGTTCAAGCATGGCTGGGACAGAGTGAAGGGCTTAACAGTTACTCAGGGGAGTAGCAGTCAGGCAGGGAATGGAGGAGGGTGAACCCTTCGTCTGGACAGGTAGAATTGAAGGACCAATGGTAATTTTCTGCCAACACTGTCTATGTTTCTAGTTTTGGTTGCATAGTGATGGTATGTGTCTCATGTGAAGAGGTCAAATAATACTTGGTGATGATGTCAGCTAATGTGTGGGTTTATTAAGTGTCCCTCTTTACAGGGATTCACCAGTTTGCTTTGCTGCACAGTGCTATTCCATCGTTCTGCTATTTCCTGCAGTAAAGCAAAGGAGAGTGCTGGAACATGATGTATGTCACTGTCACATATGTTCTATGCTGATTGGCCTATGGGGGAAAAGGGGACATTGTTTAACCAGGAAAGGCACACTAAGCCGAAGCTTGTTTCCAGGTGCGATCTGGGAGCACAAGGAAGTTAAGTGACCTTCTCAGGGTCACACAGTGTGCAATAGGGGGCTGTGGGATTCAAACCCAGGTCTCCATGTTTGCAGCTCAAAGCCCTAAACCTCTACGCTACACTGCCTCCCTATGAGGCTGCCAATCACTGTTACTGCAGCTATAAAGGCCAGTTGCATGCTTCACATTTCTTAGCTAACAGCACAAGTTCTTTCTGTGCTGCACTGCCACTCTTATTTTTAATTGTTACCTGTCCCTTGTCATTCTCTTCCACATTACAATATTTTTTAAAGTTTATACTTGCTCTACCAGTTTCCTCCACAGTCATGTGTTAGAGATGTTGGTATATATTGACTAAAATAAATATTTAATTTTCCACCATGCTCTATTCCTCCCTTCCATCATGTTAGTTTCCTTCCTAGCCTCATCTCTCCAAATTTTTACCTTCCCTTCCGTCTAATCAGCTATTGCTTCCACTTGGGCTCTGGACACTCTCCCAAAGGGCTTTTTCATTACATTGCCTAATGTGGTGGTACTTAGCCCATAGGGCTCTTACATTAAACACCAAGAGGTCCCAAAAGGCGATTGCACAAACCAGACCACTGTGATGGGATTCAGCCATGAGAGGTTCTTTCATTCAATGGCCCACTATTGCAGGACTCTTTCTGAAGACCTCTCTCATTAAACACCCTGTCAAGATGAAACTGAGCCTCAAAGGGCTGCTTCATTATACATTGGGAACTCAAGTCAAAAAGGGCTTCCATTAAATAGCCCACCACAGCTGAACTCAACCCCAAAGACTGAGCAGGGAGAGAGAGAGAGAGAGAGAGAGAGAGAGAGAATGGCCCAAATGGTAGTACATCTTTAAAGAACAATGGCCCCTGTTCACAAAAACATGTGGAATAGGCGCATATCTGGCACGCAGCTCCGCACCTAAGGGATTTCCACGCAGGAGCCGCATTCATGAACACGGACTCATTCCTTGCCTACCCCTTGGCACACAGGTCCACGGGGGCAGGCAGGTGTGGAGCGGCGGATCCTGGTGGGAAGCCAATTGGCTGCCCAGGCAGGGACCTGCAATGGATCTCTTGCACACAACAGGCGCCATGTTGCCGACCGGCGTGCAGAGCGCTGACTGTGCTAGTGTGCATAGGGGGTACAGTGAGCACAGGCAGCTGCGCGGTGGCTATGCACCTTGGTTTCACAGTGCGTAGCCACAAAATTCTTTAGTGAATAGGGCCCAATAAGTTTAAGAATAGTGGGCACCTTCTCTTTAGTGTTAAGGACTGTTTTCATTCAGTCGACTTAAATTTATAATAGTCTGTATTTCTAGAATTAGCTTTTAAGGAAAAAGTACAGTTACGTAAGAACTTACCGTAACAGTAGATCTTCGAGAGGAGCTCTTTCAGCAGGCTATCACAATGAGGACTATGCTGCAGGCACTAGGACCACACGGAAAAACTTCTGCCAGCAATCCCAGCTGGAGACCGCCCCCAACACCGCCCCGCCCCAGCGTCGGTCAGGGTACAAGAGGGGGCGGACCCAGCTCCACCTCAGTTCTCCCGCCAGTACCCAGCAGATGGCCTGACAAGAGAAGGAGATGAAGCCCATCCTAGAGGAGAGAAGAGAAGGAACCTGCACACTCCGAGGGGGAAGGTGGGAGGGAAAACAGCGCCTGCTGCAAGAGCTCCTCTCGAAGATCTACTGTTACGGTAAGTTCTTATGTAACTGTACTATCTTACTTCGAGATAGAGCTCTTGCAGCAGGCTATCACAATGAGGACTGAGTCCCAAGCAGTTCCCTAGCTAAGAGGCAGTCGCCCCCAGGAGGAAGAATATACTGACTCCAGAGACCGTTAGGACAAGAGTCCTTGTAGAACCGCCAGGCCAAAGCCAGCACGGCGTCTGGAGACGATATCCAAGCTGTAATGCTTGACAAAGGTATGCACCGAATTCCAGGTCACAGCCGCACAGATGTCCTGAATGGTGACATTCCGCATCGCGGCCAAAGAAGCTGAAACACCCCTGGTGGAGTGACCCCTTACCGGACCCGGTAGAGGCCTGTGGTGATGTTCATAATAGAATGAAACGCAATGGACTATCCATTTGGAAATAGTCTGCTTGGACACCGGCTGACCCAAGCGGTGTGGCTCACAGGCCACAAAGAGTTGCTCGATTTACGGTGTTGAACTGCTCTACTGAGGTAATACCTCAGGGACCTGTGGACATCCAATGTGTGGAGGAGAACTTCCCCTCTATTGGATGGAGAAGGAAAATAAACAGGAAGGTCAACCAACTGGTTGAGGGTCAATTCCGAGACAACTTTCGGAAGAAACTTAGGATTAGTTCGGAGGGAAACTCTGTGCCTATGAAAAACCAAATAGGGCTCTTTACACATCAGAGCCTGCAGCTCGGAAACTCTTCGAGCGGAAGTAATAGCAACCAAAAAACAAACTTTCCAAGATAAATACCGCAGCTCGCACGTCACTGCAGGTTCAGAAGGGGGAAGGGTGAGCTTCTCCAGCACAAAAAGGAGGTCCTAGGGTGGGATAGGGTCCCTGATGGGAGGTCGCATGTGGAGGACCCCCGAAGAAAGGTGCGGGCCACATCCAGCTGGGCCAAGGCTCTGTCGCCCACCAGAGCATGGTAGGCAGAGATCACCCAAAGGTGCACCTTGATGGAAGGTGGCTCAGGCCGTTTTCATACAAGGAGAGGAGGTATTGCAACGCGGAGTCCATAGAGCACGTGACTGGGTCTAAATGCTGAGGCAAGGCCCAAAGGCAAAAACGCTTCCACTTCATGGCATAAGCCGAGTGAGTAGAGGGCTTGCGTGCAGACGCCAAGACCTCAGCCACTTCCGGGGAAACCCCATATCTAGTCAGTGCTATGTCTGAAGGAGCCAAGCATGAAGGTGCAGGGATCGAAGATCCGGTTGGACCAGAGAACCCTGGTCCTGGGACAGCAGTTGCGAGCATAATGCGAGCATAGGGGCAGCGGGAGTGGAGGTTCCTGGGACAACCGCTGCAGAAGTGGGAGCCAAATTTGTCGGGGTCAGTAGGGTGCCACAAGGATCATGCGTGCCCCCTCTGTCTGCAACTTGAGCAGGACCCTCTGGATGAGAGGGAAGGGTGGAAAGGCATAAAGAAACTTCCCGGCCCAACAAAGGGACAACGCGTCTGGCCAGAAAACGCCAGGCGCGGGCTCTCGTGAGCAAAAGCGTGGCAGCTTGCTGCTGCGTGGTGATGCAAAGAGATCCAGCTCGGGCACACCCCACCTGCCGAAAAGGCGATCTGCCAGGGACTGCAGTAATTCCTACTCATGTGCCCTGGCCCATGACCTGCTGAGATCGTCGGCCAGACTGTTGAGGACTCCTGGAACGTGAACTGCTGACAGAGAAATGCCCCGTTCCAGTGCCCAGTGCCAGACTCTCATTGCCTCCCGGCAAAGAGGATAGGAATGAGTGCCTCCTTGCTTGTTGATATAGAAGACGACGGCCATGTTGTCCGTCTGAATGAGAAGAGAGCCGGGAACCAGGTCCTCCTGAAATGCCTGAAGGGTGTAGAGGATCGCTCGCATTTCCAGGACATTGATATGAGGGACTCTTACTCGGTCGACCAAATCCCCTGCGTGCGGTGACCACCGAGATGAGCCCCCCAACCCAGGTTTGAGGCATCCGTTGTTAAGAGTTTGACCTGGAGGCTCCGGACGAAAACGGACCCCCTTGTCCAGATTGTTGGGGTCCATCCACCAAAGCAACGTTCTCCGGACTGGCTCCGAGATCAGGACTAATGTGTCCAGGTCATCGGAGTATTGATCCCACTGCACCCTGAGCATCCATTGTGGGATTCTCATGTGGAGGCGGGCCAAGGATATTACTGGGATGGCGCCGCCATGTGCCCCAGTAGACTGAGGGAAGTTCCGAGCTGGAACCTCGAGGTGCTATGGAACTGCTCTGCCAAACTTCGCAGGCAAAGACCCCTGTCCTGAGGGAGAAAAGCTCTGCCCTGGACGGAGTCCAGAGTCACTCCAATGAAGGCGAGGTTTTGGCTGGGCTCCAAGGATGACTTCTTTAAGTTCAGGGTGATCCCCAGGTCTCGGAAGAGAGTATAGGCATCTCCGAGAGAGCGCAGGAGGCCGTCCCTTGCCGGAGCTGTCAGCAGCCAGTCGTCGAGATAAGGGAAGACATAATGGCCTGAGCGCCGCAGCCACCACTGCTAGGCACTTGTTAAAAACTCACGGAGCGGAAGATAGGCCGAACGGGAGCACCCGGAATTGGTAATGCTCCCCCAGGAAGCAGAACCTCAGATATTTCCTGTGTCGAGAGAACAGAGCCAATCCCCTTGTTGCAGCAGAGGGAGGAGACTCTGGAGAGTCACCATCCTGAACTTTTTGTACTCTATGAAGAGATTTAAGGGACGGAGGTCCAGAATGGGGTGAAGGTCCCCCGTCTTTTTTGAGATTAGAAAGAAATGGGAATAAAACCCTTGACCCCACTGCACCATGGGAACCCACTCTATCGCTCTCTTTTGCAGGAGGGCCTGAATTTCTCCTTCCAAAAGTGGAACGTGTGAAGGAAGATAACGGGAGAGCTTTGGTGGAGTACTGGGAGGGAACTCCGTGAACTCCAGCGTGTGTCCTCTCCGAATGATGTCCAAGACCCATTGATCTGTGGTAATAGAGCTCCACCCTTTGAAGTGAAGGGAGAAGCGGCCCCCGACCGGCTCCCCCTGGACGTCCAACCACGGCGGGGGGGGCGGAAGGGCATCATTGGGCGGAACCGGAGGTGGGGAGAGAGGCCTGGGAGGACTTGGGCCCATGGCCAGAGGGTCCACCAGACTGCTGGTTTCCGGATCCCCGGCGGAAGCCGCCTCTCTCTCCCTGCTGGGAACCACGGGCTGAAGTCTGACTGCCTGAGGACTTTTGAAAAAGCCGACGGCGACGGGGGCATCGTTGGTTGCCACGGTACAACTGGCGGACCGACTAGATAGACTTGCCCGATTCCTGGAGGCGTGAGATCAGATTCTCCGTCTCCTGCCCAAATAAGATGGTACCTTGAAATGGCAGGTCTCGGATACCGGACTGCAGATCCTGGTGGAAGCCCAAAAGCCTCAAAAGCAGCAGCTCTGGCCACCGTATCTGCAGTATCATAGGAGGCCCTCAAGACGTGAGTGCCAATGTCCAAGCCCGACTGCAAGAGGGCCAGGAGCTCCGTCTTCTTCTCGGAGTCTGGCATGGCCTGTACCACCTCAAGACCCCGCTCCCACAACGCGTTCTGGAACTGCACCATGTGCGTGAGGAAGTTTAAGGATCTAATGGAGCAGGTGGAGGCAGAGTAAACCTTCTTGCCCACCTGATCCCGATAACGGGACTCTTAAGTCGGGAGGCTGAGAGCGAGGTGACGCGGCTGTCAAGACTTGTCGTGAGCAGCCGTGATCACAGAGGAGTCCGCCTGAGGGTGTTCAGCCAGAAAAGGTTCTGCCCTCAGCGCCTTGTAAAGCCTGTCTGACTTCTTGGGGACCGCCGGGATGGAGGCTGGGTGCAGCCAGGTGGATCTAGTCAGGTCCTGAAAGGTATCCACCAGAGGAGGAATGACCAAAGACTTTGGCTCCTTCTGCCTCAGGTACTTGGCCAATCTCCGGCGTTCCGGGTCCAGGTCTTCTGTATCCCACTGATTAGAATCCTGGATATGCCTCATGACGTCCAGAAATGTGGGATTGTCTGGAAGCGAGCGAGGCATGTTCTTCTCCTCAGGGGAGTGCTTAAGGCTGAGGGAAGAGGAAGAGGATGAAGATGCAGAGGAGGACCGACTATCAGATTTAGAATGGTCTGGTTCTGCCTCGTGGCCATGCCTCTGCTGACATCGGTACACAGGGGACCGACGGCGGTCCGAAGACCGACGGCAGTCCCTGGACTGACGATGGAGCGAAGACCGACGACGGTCAGGAGACCGACGTCGGGAACCGTCCCGCCGAGCGCGGGAAGGGCTCCGAGAATGAGACCGCAACCGACGTCAGTCACTGGGACCCAAGGAGCGACATCGGTGGTCCTGAGATCGAGTGCGGGAACAAGCCCTAGAAGGGGGCGAAAAACGGTACTCCGGGGACCTCAACGGGGAGGCCTCGCCCTCCGGCTGTGGTTTGCCCGCGGGATCAGGTACCGGTGTCTGGGCCGACAATGGGGTGGTACGCTTGTGGACCTGCCCTCACCTGTTTCAGCTTGTCCTTGGAGAATATTTCTGCTGCCTGCTGCGGGAAGGAAGATTCAGGCATGGCGGGACGCGAGGGCGAGCTATCCTGGAGGCCCAGGGGGGAGGAGGACTTGGGCAACGGGGACGTCGGCAGAACAACGACCGACCCCAGGTCCTTGGCCCCCTCGACCGGCATTGGTGCCGTGACCGGCGGTGACGACAGGGGTGCCAGAGAGTCCTTATGCTCGGAGGTCACCTTCAGCAGAGTGGCGCCAGTGCTGTGAGCAGTGGGGCGAGAAGCAGGCACCGCCACAGACTTTGAGATGACCTTAAGCGGAGCCACTTAGGCTTGGCAGCTCCCGAGGGCCGGCCTTAGCCTGGGAAGAGTGCTGCGACTCACCCAAGCCCGAAGGATGGGCCTTTTCCGGGGAAGGTCGCGACGCCGATCGGGACCGAGACCGGGACTGGTGCTGGGACCGACTGCGCTCTTTACTATGGCGCTTCTTCTCCTTCTTTTTCCCCTCGGAGAAGTGCAGGTCCATCTTTTTCTCCAATAGGTAGGCCTTCAGGTGTCGGATGCGGGTCCGGCTCATAAACGCTTGGCAGTCGGCACAGGAAGCGGTGTCGTGGTCCGGGCCCAAGCAGAAAAATGCACCGCCAGTGACCGTCTTTGGCGGTAATTTGCCGGCTGCACTCACAGTTATTCACGTGTTCGGGAGAGAGAGACGCCTGGGAAGACATGGAAGCCTCGAGGACTCGACTGCAATGCCAACGGCGGATCCAACTACAGGCAGCAGGCCAAGAAAAAGGCGATGAAAAGTCGGAAAAAACGAGCTGCAAACGGCAGACATACTTGCGTCGGTAACGGTAAGTCGACAAAGAAAACGGAAAAAAAAGTTTGAAACGAAGAGAGAATCTTGATTGAAGACAATTTTCACTAGTGGATCACAAGCAGTAGCTCTTCACGTGCATGGTACGCGGCGGGAAAGAACTGAGGTGGAGCTGGGTCCGCCCCCTCTTGTACCCTGACCGACGTCAGGGTGGGGCCGGCGTCGGGGGCGGTCCCCAGCTGGGATTGCTGGCAGAAGTTTTTCCGTATGGTCCTAGTGCCTGCGGCATAGTCCTCATGGCGATAGCCTGCTGCAAGAGCTCTATCTCGAGGTAAGATCTCTCATTAACTGAAATTTTCCATGCCCCAAAGCCTTACCCCCAGATTAGGCTTTTTGCAATGCAAAAACTTTATGTCTTTAACTAACTTTACTTTATTGTTGTAAACTCTGTGATCAGTTGACATGGGGAGTGCTGTACAGTACCATTTCTTATGACAGTCGCGACACAGCACCGCCGCTTGTATTAAAGCACACAAGGAGAAAAGGCCACCAAGACTGTCACATGAAATGGCACCGCGAGGCCATGTTATTGATCAAGGAGTTTATGCAATAAAATAAAGTAAGTTAAAACACGTAAAAAGAGTTTTTTCTTGTGAAAAGCCTAATTGGAGGGGTATGCCTTTGGGGGGAGGGGAATTTCAGTTAATGAGAGTTTTCCTTTAAACATCAAGTGTCATAAACACTTTGAAGTAGCTTTCATGTTGCTGGGTCCCCTTCCCCCAGTCTTTCTGGTTGATTGCTTTACTTGTGTTATGTAATGTTACGGTTGTTTTTCCCATCCCTTTCTGTTAAAACATCTTACTTTAAGATTGGTTCCATGATTATGATCAACCTTATATTGCTGGCTTATTAACTCAGAAATTGAAATTAAACCCCGGCCCCCAGAATAACTAGAAAAGCCCAAAAGAAAACACCGTTGCCATTAACCAATGTTTGTTGTATTAAACCCATTCCACCTGACAGCCTACTAAACCAAACAACTGAAGTAGAATAGCCCAGATTTTAGTGAAAAAGAAATAATGCTACCAACTGAGCACGGGACCCCAGAACCCTAGGATAACTAAAAACAAATACCATTGGCACTGACCAATGTTTGTTGTATTGGGGGCCCAGCACAGTATTCCACATGGTGCCCAGCCAGGGCCTTGTAAAATGGTGGGATTACTCTCCTGTGTTGTTCAGTTTATAATAAGAAAGCTCAATCATTTGAGAAAGAAACCTCTGCTATTAACTAGAATCATCACTGAGCGGCGCTATTGCTCTTTGCGAGGATTAGCCGCAAAGTGAGTCTCTGGAAGTAAACTTCTGCTTTTTACAGGATAGTCCAACTAAGATGCAGCATCTCATTTAAACTCATTGCCTCCTGGAGCATATATGCAATAGCTATCTATCATTCTGTTTGTCTGTCTATCGATATCATGGCCCTAATTCCCCAATGAAAATATCACTGATATTTTTCCTGAGTGCAGTTTGACCTTATGTCATCATGAGTGGCGAAGCTACGAGTGATGTTAAAAGGTCAAATTACACAAGGGAAAGTATCAGTGATATTTTCATTAGGACCATGACATATTTGATTTATGCCATACCTTTTATTATACAATGGCAAGAAAAAATCCTGCATCCTGATTGTTTAAACAGTGGCCACCTTCAACAGTGATGTTGTCCCTGCACAACATACCTGTATAAAGGTGAGTGATAGGCCCAATGGCCATCTGCACCTCCATGCTGCTATGGACCGAGTGTGTGGATAAATGCACCTACAGTGAGAATGACACTGATAGTCTTACTGTAGGTACCCATAGTGGCAAAAATATAACTGATATTTGCTGGATTTTTTTATCCTCACAGGTAAGGCATACGTATGGAGATATATGAAGGATATTTATTTATTTATTTGAAAATTGGTGATGGGGAAAGGCACACTGAGCCAAGGTTAGTTTCCAGGTGCGATCCAAGGGAAGGGAACAGGGAAGGAAATATATGTCACGGACACAGTGCACAGTTACAAGCAATAACATAGCATCACCACAGTTCACAGTTACTGTAAAGTGGAATAAATTAAATGATTAAAACAGGAGTAAGTACAATGGGAGCAATGCACCATTGTGGGATGGGCATGTGTGTCTCGCACATACCCAGCACACGTAGCTCCGCACCTGGGGACAGATGCAGCCCGGCACACGTAGCTCCGCACCTGGGGACAGATGCAGGGTGCATGATGTGCACAACCACACATCCACAGAGCTCCTGTCTGAAGCCCAGCCCCCCCCCCGGCATGAATCTGTGCAGGGAGCAGATTGAGGGACACAGGTAAAGATAGGCGAAGTTGGTTAAATTCACGCCGCAAAATAATCCGCAAAGTTAGCGCAATCCGTGAAGTGCTGATCAATCCGTGAAGTATGGAATTTCACTACAAACGGCAGGATTTTGCCCACGAAGTGCAGAATTTCACGCGCAAATGGTAGAATTTCACCTGCAAATGGTGGAATTTTACCCACAAATGGCAGAATTTTGCACATTCGCATTGAAAACTTCACAATTTGGGGCACAGTCAAATTTGCTGAGGGCAGGGAAAACTTTGCAAAACTCCGCAGATGCAAATTTTGGCCACTTCGCAGCAACTTCGCCGGTGAAGTAAAACTTCGTTGCAACCCTAGACACAGGCAGGCATCCAATCGGATGCCCATCCTGCGTCACAAAGTGGATCCCCTGCTTTGCTCAAGCAGGAGATTCTGGAAAGGCACAGGACCAGACAATTTTCAAAGTACAGGTGAGTGTCCAAATGGCTGCCTCCAGCCCTCCCTGTCAGCACAGTGGGTTGGAGCAGCATGGAGAAGAACTCCCTGTCCCAGTGCAGCTTGCCGATGTCATGCAGAGGCACTCAAAATTTATGGCACGGTCACATATGCCATATCCTATGCCCCCCCTATCCAGCATTCTGCATCTTAGTGAATGGCATGTAGTACAATCATGCCCACAGACATGAACCCAGACCACTCATGGCATGTAGCTGCTTGACTGGCCTGTGGATTGAGTGCACAAGGGGCATGCACCCCTTCTGTGAATGCCACCAAGGGTCAACTGGACCCTTGATTTGTGGCATTCCAAATTAGGGTTGCCTATACGCTGTAGATACCCGGAGCATAGGCAATCAAACCTTTTGTGCTTAGATCCCAATAACAGCAAGCAGCTAAACTCAGGCAATTCAGCCATACCTACACTGGTGTAAGAGGCAGATGTAAAGGGGGGGCAGTTATGTAGTGGGAAAACAGGAGCAGAGGGAGAGAAGGCATTTCAGCTGGTACCTCATGGAAACAAGGGAGGTACTGAAATGGAGGGAGGATGGGAGTAGGTTCCAGAGTGAAGGAAAATGACAGGAAAACGTTGAATGCCCAGTAGAGGAGCGGGGATGAGGAATGGCGAAAGTGTGAGAATCCCTGGGCAGAGAGAGCAGGAGGCAGAGGGAAGGGAGGACAGGAGTGAGGAGAGATAAGAGGGAAGGGACCCAAACCAGTATTTGGAGCGAGGCACAGTGGTTCTGATGACATGAAGGTAGAGGAAGAAAGGAGGAGTAGGGTGAGCAACAGCAGGTACAAGAGTTGGAGTTGTTTGCAAAATGACAGAAGGAGTTACAGAGGGTTTCCAGTCAGACCAGGGAGGTGAAGGGAGCACTACCATAGACCACATCCGCAGAGTGAAAGACCAGGAGCACCATTTTGGTGATAAGCTCACTGCATACTTGCGGAGACATACGGTCTCTATTGCGGTACCAAGTATAAAATTTAGGGTGGAACTTGGCATGGATTGTGTCAATGTGGGTAGAGAAGTCAAGTTTACCATCTAGCCACACACCAAGGTATTTAAATGAATAGAACACTTCAAGAGGGGATCTATTCAAGGTAGAGGAGATAGGCAGAGTTGGGAGTCTGGACAATTGGCTGGTGCCAAGGGTCATGGATACAGATTTATTTGTGTGTGTGTGTTGACCTGGAGTTGGTTAGACAGTGAAAGGCATTGTGGAAGTCTTGCTAGAGCAGAACTTCCATGGTTATAGTGGCGGGACTGGAGGAGTAAATGACTGAATCATCTGCATACATGTGGATATGCGAGTTGGCACAAGCTGTGTAGAGATCATTAAGGAAAATGGCAAACAGAAGGGCCCCCAGGATGGAGCCCTGTGGGACCCCATCCTGGATGGAAAGTGGGGGTGATAGGGCACTACTAACCTGTAGTGACTACAGGCGGCCAGAGAGGTAAGCATGGAACCAGTCTACAGCAGGAGCTGAGAGGCCAGCAGAACCCAGCTTATCCAGTAGAAAACATTGAGACACAGAGTCAAAGGCCTTGGCCACATTGATGACAATGGCAGCTGTGATGTGCCCCTGATCCAACCCTAAGACATAATCAGTTACACACAGCAGAAAGAAGATGGTGGAGTGATCCCTCTGGAAGCCAGAATGGAACAGGGAGAGGAAATTGGTGGATAGAAAACTGGAGAGTCTAGTGTAAACAAGCTTTTCTCGTAGTTTAGCAAGGGAGGGGAGGAGTGAGACTGGCCAGAAGTTACTTGCAAGGAAAGATGCCCCACTTTGGGGAGTAGAAGAACTTTGGCCAACTTCCAGGACTAAGGGACAGCACTGAAGGAGGAGAGGTTAAGTAGGTGAGCCAGTGGATGTGCTATGGCAGGTGCGAGAACTGAAATAGTTTAGGATCCAGTCCATCAGAACTGGATTTGTACAGGTTATGGGAGTAAGGGCAGTAAGGGGTTCCTAGATAGTAACAAGGGGAAAGAGCAAGCCAGTGGAAGGGAGATGAGGGAACATGAGGAGAAGCAGAGGAGGGTGGCGGGCGAGTGGAAGGGAGAGCACAAGTGGTAGAGTTCTCACTGAAATGAGCAGCAACAGATGAGGGATTGGACACCAGTGAACCATTTACAAGAAGGCTCGGAGTGGCGGACTGTGAGATTTAGGGACTTTGCCGTGTGGATGGTAGGCTTGGAGGCCAGGGAGAGCCAACTGGCATTGAAGTCCCCTAGCAACACAAGTTCACCAGTGAAGGATCGAAAAGTAGTGGTAGAGATGATATATGCAGTGGGAACAAGTCAAACAGTTTGACCTCGGGCAACCTCAGAAGTGGCGTAAGCCACGAGAGAGGTGTCCACGGTCAAACTACTTGAGTGCACATAAATTAACAAGTTCCCAGTGCATATTCCATTTAAGCAATAGGGATGTAGTTTTGTTTGTGTGGTTTTGATTTATTTTTATTTAGTTGAGTTTTTTCCTTTAAGCATAGAAAGGGAATTTTTTGTGCTTTGCTGGGTCTTATTGTGTGGTTCAGGGCTGGCTGCTAGAATTGGTAGTATGGTTGTTAGGGACACAACATTCCTACATCTATAGCATGTATTTCCCCTCCTTGTGCTGGTCTCAAGGCTCTAGACAGCTGGGGTCTCCTTCCTGTGTTAGTGAATAGGCAGGAAAAACAAACTTGTAGCAGTGTGACATCCTCTCCTCCTCCACAAGCATTCAGCCAGTCTACTTCCTGGTACCTGAGTAGCAGGCACATGGTAGCATTGCTCTGTCACTGTGGGACAGAGCCAAAGTTTTTCTGACCTCAAAATTTATTTTTTCCAGCATAGCAGACATGAGACATCCTTCTTTCAGGTGCAGGGGAGAACATCATCTGTCTGCCTTCCAACACCACTTTGTGGCTTTTCTTGCCTCTAGGGCTGCCGGGCTTAGCCGTGCTGCTGCACAGCCTGATCCCCGCCACTGCAAGCCACAGTCCCAACAGGACCAGCTACAACTGAACTGGGAGACATCCAGTTTGGGGGTTCGGACATCTGTGACACTGACTGGCTGGAAACAAACCACTCGGGGATCGGACTGCAGGTAGCCAGGTTTTTTAGTCGCTCTCAGAGCCTCAGACACCTGTGGTCAGCCTTAGCCACTTTTTTTTTTTTTGTCAAGTGTTTTTTGCTTCTGTCGTGGTCCCAGGAGAGTCTCTCAGGCATCCAACATGTATTGTGCCCTGCCTGAAGGACTCCTCGGCCATACCTTCCACATCTCCGCCCCCGCCTCACAGCTGGCACCCCCAGCTTAACCCCTCCGGGGTGGGGCCACCCTCCTACTTTGTGCGCACTTCAAACTTTGTAGACTCCAGTCGCAAATGTGGGCCCATGGGCGGAGGTTCTGTGGAGGTCGGTGAGGTCAAGCCCGGCAGTAGGCATGGGTGTTGGTGCCGTTGCCTACCCCTGGGACTGGATTTTTCCGTATTCTGTCCCCTCCCCATGCAAGGGCATGCCCCAACACTATCTGGCGCACAGCTACCCTGCCAGCGTCGGCCACGCTGATACGTGCCTGCCCAGCTTGCTACAGTACCCCTGGTCTCCACCAGGGGTCTTTGGTTCGCCAGGCCATCCCATCCCCTTCATCTGGGGAGGAGAGCACCACACGGGCACTCAGTCCTCAACCTTTCCCCTGCCGACCCTCGGCGCCCGAGTCCGTTCCCGAACCCGGCTCGCCAGCATGGCTCAAGGTGTGGCATCCAGCGCCTCAGCCCTCAGCGCCACCGGGCTGGCTCTAGAGTCTTAGCCACTTCTTTAGTGAAGATCTTTACCAAGTGTGCTTTCTCTGGACTGGTAAACCATCCCCTGAGCCACTGAGGACCACAGTGAGTACCAACCATGCGGCCAATCTAGGTGGAAGGGAACAGACACAACAGGGAGACTATGTTGCTGCCACCAACCCCAAAAGCATGGTAAAATTGTGCCAGCAGCCATTTTGAACAGCGCTTCTTATACTTTAGTGCACCGTCTCCTCCATGCATATCAGCCACTCAAAGCTCTTGCATGGCAGTCTTTCCGGTACACAGACAGTTCGGGGAGCTTGCCCTCTAAACTGGACATTCAGGCAGTTCCCCAGCTCCAAGTACTTTGGGACTTCACTCAACAGTGTCTGTTTTCGCCAGGGGAAAGCCTCACCAAGGAGGAAAGCCTTCCAGAGGGGGAGTAATGTGGCAACTACCCTTTTTGCTGTAACTTCTGTGATCCTATTAGCTAAGAGGCAGCAGCTGGGCAGCCTACATTTGCCTCAGACCCCTGCAGGTACCCCCCATCAGCACCAGGAATGTAATCTGAAAAAGCACCTGGCATGTCCTCATCCAGGGGCAGAAAATGCACCAAATGCAAATCCACCTTTCTGGCCACGTTTGCTGGGTCCTTATGTTTAAAGTGTGAGGCCGTGGCCAATTTGGATTCTGCTGCCACAGAAGAGGTGGCCGCCTCATCCTCTCACCCACAAGAGATCCAACAACAGCCCACTCTGCAACTGGCTCCAGACTTAAATCGAGAAGCTAAACAGAGCATTTGCCTTGGATCCAGCCTGTTTCGGTTTGCAGCTCCCTGCATCCCATCCCCACAAGAAAGCCACATGGAAACACACTCTGTCTCCTTGCCAGGTGAGGAGGAATATCCTGTATATTGCCACAACAAGAAAAAGGAAATGTGCCAACTCCCCTCATTCTAGGGACACACCAGATGACAATCTCAGTCATCACAACAGGAATATGCACCATGCTATGTCTCCTTCGTCATCAGAGTCCAGTTCTTCCTCGCCCGAGGAAGGAGAGCTTCAGAGCAGTTCCTCAGATTTGGAATCGGAATCTGCCAGACACTTTGATCTGGATGACATGGACTTCTTCCTCAAGAACGTCATGACAGAGATATGCCTAGGCACCTCACCTGCCACTGCTAAGCCAAACAAACCAGCCTTCAAGCTTTCCATCTCATCTAAACCATCAACAGCATTCCTTATCCCATCGGAGACTGAGAACCTTCTTAAAGAAGAGTGGCAGGGCCCAGTGAAAACTTACCCTGTACCATGACTGGTTAAAAACCTGCTGAACATTGACAAGAAGCAAGCAGAAACTTGGCTGAACTTGCCCAAAATCGACCCTCTGATATCATCCTTAATGAAGAAGATGATCATCTCTGCAGATGGTGGGGCCACTCTCTGGGACCCAGTTGTCCACAAGGTGGATTCATACTTAAACAATGCCTTCCAAGCTTCAGCAGCTTCTTTAAAGGCAGCAACAGCTAATCTGTTTTCGACTACTAGAGCCACTCTCTCCTAGGCCATGGAATTTGCTTTTCAGCTGGTGGAGGATTCAGGAAAGAATAAGGTAGTGATTCAGCAATTGCAGCTTGGGGGCCTCACCTCTGCTTATTCAGCGGATGTTTCAGAGAATGCAATCCATTGTGCTGCCAGGACTGTGTTCTACTCTGCTCCACTAGACGTAACCTCTGGTTGTGGGCCTGGCAGGCACATATGTCCTCAAAAGTTCATCTGGCAAATGCCCCATATGAAGGCAAGCTTCTGTTCAGTTCCCCTCTTAAAGAAGCAGTAAAGGAATCTGTAGAAATGGCTAAAACACACATGCCCCAATCAAAAACTAGGGACAAATTTTGGTTTGGCAGATCTCAGCTACCTTTTTGTGGTCAATCCTACAACAAAGGACAGAACAGGACTTTTCTGAGCAAATGACCCTGGTTTTCCTCTCGTAACAAATGCAACAATAGAAGCTGAGGAAGCAGCAACTGTGACACCGGAACTTCTCCAAAGAAATTTCCACAGAAACGGTCCAGATCCATCCCCGCATAGGGAGCAGACTTTCCAATTTCTGCAGGAAATGGGTCCATACTACAACAGACTACTGTATCCTGGACACTATCAAATTTGACACAAAGCCTCCATTACTTCCATGTGATTCCATCCCTTCTTTTGACGGACGCTACCAAAAGACAAGCGATGCTCCAGGTGATAACAAACTTACTACAGAAAAGGGGTCATAGAACCTATTCTCCTTCCAGAGCTCAGCAGGGGCATTCACTCCCTCTTACTTATCGTCCCAAAAGAAAGGGGGGGTGGTTCTGCCCAGTGTAAGACCTCAGGTTCCTGAATCACTTTGTCTGCCGTAGAACATTTGAGATGTATAGGACGCCTACTTGCATATTCCCATTCGGACTATCACAGACAGTTTCTCTGATTCAAGGTTCAGGATAGCCACTTTCAATTTAGAACTCTGCCATTTGGGCTTTCCTCTGCCCCAAGAGTCTTTTCAAAGGTCCTAGTGGCAGTGATTGTGCAACTGCGCAGCCAGGGGATCCAACTGTTCCCGTATTTGAACGACAGTCTGATCTGAGTTCCTTTATTTATTTAGGAGTTTAACCAGGAAGGCATGCTGAGCAGACTACTGCTCGATTCCAGATGCTTCCTCAGGGTAGGTGGTATGGAGAGCATACGGACATACACAGTAAGGTCAAGTACTGATATATATATATATATATATATATATATATATATATATATATATATATATATACAAAATATCATAAGCAAGGTGGAGTACAATTATCTACAGGTAGATACATAGTCATAGCTTCAGGGAGGTTATACATACAAGGTAAACATATTCACAGTAGAGTGCATTTACGATAAGTGGAATATAAAACCAAATGTCAGAAGACTAGCTTCCGGGAGGTACCAGCGACAGGTAAGTGGAAACAGTGATAATTGGGATGGGGGTACTAGGGGTATTTTCCTGATGCAGGAGTTTGAGGTCACCTGGTTAGTTAGCTCCCAAGGGTGCATGCGCAGGTGGAGTGGAAGTATGTTTTGAGAATGGAGCTGAGGTGTCGTTCAGGGGTGTCGTGCCAGATATTTGATGAGAGAGAGTTCCAGAGATTGGGCATGCGAAAACCGAGAGCTGACTGGCCTGCTGAGGTTGACAAGCATGGAATGGCCAGTAGACATGAGTCGTTGTTCCTCAGTGCATAGCTCTGGGGGTGGGGTGGGCTGATAGGGCCAAGGTGAGATACGTGGGGTGGGACTGAGGCTAGCACAACAGAATAGACACCAGTCCTGTAATGAGGGGAGGTCAAGGTTGTGGTACAGGACACAGTGACGAGTATTAGGAGGACAGTTAAGTGCAAAGCAACAGAAGGAATGGAACAGGGTGTCCAGTCTGGCCAGGGTGGACTTTGGAGTGACACTGTAGACTACGTCCCCATAGTCGAAGATGGGGAGAACCATTCTCTGCACTATGGCATGTCTAGCCGGCAATGGGATGCATCCACGATTTCGGTAAAGTGCACCTAGCTTGGGGTGAAGCTTTTTGTGGATGGCATCAATGTGTGCGGAGAAGTCAAGATGCTGGTCAAGCCAGACCCCAAGATACCTGAAGGAGGAGCAGGTTTCAAAAAAGTCCCATCCAGGGTGTGGAAGGAGGGGGTGGAGGGTTACCTTGAAAGTCTCTGCCTCATACCGAAGGTCATGGAGATAGTTTTCTCGTCGTTGAGAAAAAGCTGATTTGAGTGAAACCAATGCTGGACTTCACTGAAGTCCTGCTGGAGTCTGGTTGCTACATTAGCAGTCGAGGGGCTGGATGTATACAAAACTGTATCATCCGCATACATGTAAATGGATGTGTTGGGGCAGGCAGCAGGCAGGTCATTGAGGAAGATGGAGAATAGGAAAGGGCCAAGCGCTGGGCCTTGCAGAATCCTGGAGGTGACAGGAAGAGAAGCAGAGGTGGGATTGCCAATTCTGATGGATTGGGATCGGTCTAACAGGTAGGACTGAAACCACCTGGTGGCCATGCCTGTGAGCCTTGCATGAGAGAGCTTTCGATAGCAGTAGTGTGTGGAAGACAGTGTTGAATGCTTTAGTCAGGTCGACAAAAATGTCTGAGGTGATTAGGCCCTTATCCCTACCAGTGAGTATGGCATCTGCGAGTATTAGAAGGGAGGTGATGGTGGAGTGGGACTTCCTAAAGCCAGACTGGTAAGGTGTGAAAAAGGAAGACGAATCAAGATAGGAGAGCTGAGAGAACTAGTTTTTTCTGGATTTTGACCAAGATAGGTAGCAGGGAAATCGGGCGGTAATTACCAGGAGCAGAGGTGTCGCCGCCTTTGGGAAGCGGGATAATTGTAGTGTGTTTCCACTCAGTGGGGATAGCGGCAAGAGAAAGAATGAGAGGTTGTAGAGAGATGCTAGGGGGATGGTGATGGCCGGAGCTGACAAGTATAACAGTTTGGAATTAAGGCCAGTAGGGCATTTGCCCTTGTCGGGATTTAGGGCAAGTAGAGCTTTGTAGACCTCAGCAGGGGTAATCTGGCAGAAAGCAAAGGGGGTGCTTGCTGGGGGAGCATTACTGGAGGGATGGCTGTGGGATTTGGGTGGCCTGCTGGTTGAGGATGCCCAGGAGTGACAAGGTGCAGTCTGTAAAGAAGGAATTGAAATGAGAGGCTATGTCAAGGGGGTCAGTAATCGTGGCGCCACCAACATTGAGGGTATGGGTAGGGGGTTATGAGCGAGGGACAAAAAGAGATTTAACCACCTTCTAAAATTTGGAGGGCTGGCTTAGGTTTGTTTTGAAAGTGTAGCTGAAATATTTTGCCTTTGCCCTGCATATCTGTCTAGTGCAGGCATTTCGAAGGGCACGGTACTTTTGATGTTGCACCTGAGAGCCAGAGACCTTGCAAGCCTTCCAGGCTGCATCCCTGTCTTTGAGGAGTGTCATGATGTCCGTAGTGACCCATGGCAGGTGGGCAGCCCCTCATCGGAGCACTTTTAACAGAGGCATGTGAGTTCCAGACCTCAATGAATCTGGTCTTGAAATACTCCCAGGCTGAATCAATAGAGATGGCCTTTTGGATGTAAGACCAGTCCAACCTAGACAAGTCGAACAGGAGAGATGCAAGGTCCAAGGATTTGTAGGATCTTGTAAGGATTTTTCTGGGTGGGGTTGCTTTAGGATGATGGATTTTTCTTAGTAAATCGTATTATGATCACTTATAGAGTCTGGTAGCAGGCTGGAGGCAAGTATATGATGTGGGTGTAAGGTAAGGGACTAGTCTAGGAGAGAGTAATTGGAGGATTTGTGGTTGAGGCGTGTGGGCTCAGTGATTAATTGGGCTAGGTTTTTTTTTTTTTATTTATTACACTTTTTTGCCCCCAAGCCTCCGGCTGCCCAGTAACTCAGCCCAGTCACAGACCTCGGCCTCCATATTGAGCTGCGATCCTCCGATAACCCCTGGCTTGCCTCCCAGGGTGGGGTCGTGGCACCGACTTCCCAAAGGCACCTCGATAACAGGATTAGGTTGGAGGGCCAGCCTGGAGGTTAATCGAGGCCAAGGTGGGCTTCATGTAGGATGGCCGGAAGCCGAAGAATTTTTGTTTATTTTTTTCTGGGGTAGAGATGTGCAATGACATCCAGCGTCCACTCCACCCCCTGGCACTCTCAGACGCTGGTTGCTTGTGGTACCCCCGGCCTCCACCAGGGGTCCGCCGAGCACCAGACGTTCTCCCCACCTTCCCCCCAGAGAAGGAGAGCAGTCCTGGACACACTCCATTCTTCTGCCCCGGCCGGCCCTCCGATGACTCAGGTCCATTCCCAAACCCGGGTCGCTGGTGTCGTAAGCGGAAATCCAACCGCTGCGCCAATGGCCCAGTCTTATCGGGCTAGGTTTAATGCTGCCACCTGGTTCCGCAATCTGGAGCTGCTACTGGAGAACCAGTTTTGGTTGAAATCATCGAGGATGTGTACATTAAATCTAGCCCAATTAATCACCGAGCTCACATGCCGCAACTACAAATCCTCCAACCACTCTCTCCTAGACTGGTCCCTTACATCACAACCACACTGTATACTTGCCTCCGGCCTGCTACTCTATAAGTGGCCTTGCAAGCGGTGGTAGAGGTTGTTTGTTGCCTTTCTGCACATGTTTTTGACATCAACAGGCAAATGAGCTCCCTGTTTCCAGCACAGACACTGAATCATCTGAGGGCAAGCTTCAAAATGTGCAGCAGCAATGTTTGACTAACCTCTGCAAAATTCAGGGACTTACAATCCCTTCTTCAGAAGTTTCAGCACACCTCTCAACTTCCAGCCCAGATGTTCATGCATCTCATAGGGACAGTGGTTTCTCTGACAGATAGTTCCATGGGCCTTAATTCACATGCATCCAAGTCAGGCATCTCTCCTCAGTCAGTGGTCCCCACACAGACAGAGCTGGAACTGCAAAGTGACTATTCTGCTTCAGATGAAGGACAGTCTTCATTGGTGGGTGGTGAGGTCAAACATTATGAGGGGCTGCAAGTTGGGTCATCCAGATCCACCTTTTGGGCATAATTCAAGGAATTCCACCTACTAGGATCATGAGGTGGGGTCATAAAGAGTCTATGTTGAAAATTTGGTGAAACAATATGATAAAATGGCTAAGTTATGACTGAATATTGAAATTTTTCAAATTTTACTCATAACTTTGCTATTTTTCAGTATTTCTGACACCATATTTTCAACTCCCTAAATGAGGAATTGAGAGTCAGGAGATCCCTGTGATGCTGGGGGCCCAGTTGGTTGAGAGATTTATCAGTTATTAACAAACCTTATCATTAATCTATCACCTAAGTGTCAGGCAGCCCAGGACTCAGAGAGTGGGGATGTGACAGATCTAACACACAGGACGTGTTTTTATTTTTAGTTTTACTATCTATTTTACGTTGCAAAACATTTTAAGGTATGTGGGAAATGAGATTACAGTTTCTTTGAAATCTGCTGTCCCTGAGAGAACCAGTGAGTGTGGGTGGCAGAAGTCTTTTGATCTAAAGGCCTTTGTTCTGGGATAGCAGAGTCCCTTTCATTAAAAAAAAAGACATGTTTTGCATGTAAACAAGGCCAAGACAAGATATTTCCAATTGTGCAGATGGCACCAAAAACAATGCAAGCTGAAGCAAATACATAAATCTGGTTTAGGCTACATTTGTAGTGGAGGTTGGCACTGAGATCAAAGAGATGTCCAGGTGAGGGCCAACGATGCAAGTGAGTGAGCTGGCCTACCCTCAGTAGCGTAGCAAATTCCCAGAGGGCCAGGGTGCAAGGCAATGTTACAGGGCCCCTCCCAATTTTGAATAAAGATCAAAATTATGAATTGGGTCCCTCAAACCTCATGGGACCAGGTGCCATTGCACCCCCTGCACCCTTGTAGCTACGCCCCTGCCTACCCTGACATTCAGGCTATGTTTCTCTAAGGAAAAGATCAATTGTGTTGGGACATTGAACCTGTAAAATTACATGTTTAGGTCTGCTGTAACTCTCGAGATCCCAGTGGGGGTAAGGGTCTACTCTGCTTAGAAATGTAGTTAGCTTTCAGTGAGGTTTTTCTGTGGGATCTCTATCTTTTGAAATGTGTTATTTTTCTTAAATGTAGTGTCATATAGTCTCCATAGTCTTTAGTGTGTATAAACCTGTAACATATGTAAATATCGTGCAGTATTAAATGTTATTTTTATATACAGTACTTCATGCTTTCTGTGGCTGAGTCTTTAAGGTAGAGATAACCTGGGGTAAATTGGCAAGTCTGTGATCCATTTCAAGGAGACAGGCTACTAAGCTATCTAAGGCAACACATTCTCAGCTATTACTGCAGAGGTGGGTCATTTTCCTTTTGGTAAAGGGCACTGTACTGTGTCAGCAGTAGCTCTGGCGGGATTGGGACCTAAAGATAGCCAGTGTGAGAGTCAAGTTGGGTGGTGGCAGCATACCAAGGTAACCATTCAGGCATCTGAAGGATTGTGAAAACTGGTAGCACAGTGTGGACTGAGGTCTGGGAGAGAACCAGTTTGTGACAGGGGGTTATATGATCAGACCTAAAGGGACATTAGAAGCCTCACTGCAGAGTTCTGATCTAACTGCAAAGGTCGCAGCTGACCACAAGGTGAGCCCTTATAGAGTGCACTGCAGTGGTTGAGCTGAGAGGAGTTAAACGTCTGAGCCAAAGTGTGGAGATCTGTAGTTTCAAGCAGGGGGCACAGTCTGGCAGTATTCCTAAATGGTAGAAGCAGCACCTGACAAAAGAACACATCTTGGGAATGAAAAAAATCAATGGTCTGTCAAGGACCACTCCTAGATGATGAACCTCTCCCACCACCTCCAGTTGCATCATATCAAAGACAGAGAGTCTGAGGCTGCTCTAAAGAGATGATAACTGCCTCTCATTCACCACCAAGAACAGTTTTGATCTTACTGAGGTTAAGTACCTACCAGCTAGAGGCCATCCAAGTTCTGACTTCCTCTAAACACTGTTCTAGCATCCACACTGATGACACCCTGTCAGGAGCAAAAGAGATGCACAGCTGTGTATCATCTGCATAACAGTGAAATTCCATGCTGTATCATCTTATGATCAGATGCAACATGAAAAGCACCGGTGTCAGGACAGATCCCTGAGGGACTCCTTACGCAAAAGCCACAGGGCACAAACAGAATGAACCAAGTACTACTGATTACTCCCTTCCACTGAGGAATGACTGGAACCATTTTAGAAGCATTCTGGACAGTCTCCTCAGCCCCTGAAGTCTGTTCAGCAATCCCACATGACAAACAGTGTCAGAAGTGCATGACTGACTAAGGAGAAATATGTTCAAAACCTCCTCATAACAGCCTGGTCCAGTAGCACTGGCTGCTGAAGCACTGCTTCCTATGCTAAAAACCAAGGAAAGATTCTCCATCCTGACTCCCTTACCCTGGCCAGGTGGGTCTGGAACACAATATGGGGGCATCACACTCTGACTCTTGGGGGAGGGTGCGGAGTGTCCTACTCTCTGAACAGCACCTGCAGATGAGAAAGGGGGATTGCTTTGATGTTGTGGCTGGCCATGCAGTGACAGCAGCTCCCTCCTACAGGTTGATGCTGCAGGCATTCATCATCCACATGCTGGGGAGGTGGGAGGGCCTAAACAGAAAGTTCTCAGAGCAAGGCAGCATGGATAACAAGCATATCTGGGCCCAAATCTCCACTACTAGTCAGTCAAACCCTGCTGGGTGTCTCCCACCATGTTTGTCAGAATGAAGGGGGATGCTGCCTAGTTGTGGTGAGGCCTCAACACTGGGAGTAAGCTGTCAGATCAGGGGGTACCAAAGTATGTTCTGCAGATCTGGAAGGATATGGCTGACCTGCCCAGTGGGACGGTAACATGACAACGAAGGGGATAAAATGTAAATTGCACATATACGAAAAATAAAAACATCTTTCCATGATGCCTTACTAGGTGCAGATCATTGAAATCTCTGATCAGGATCATTTCAGTGGTTTGTTTTCCACAAAAAGCAAATCGAAATGGCTCCAAGAAGTTATTTCTGACTAAGTGATCCACTAGCCAAGCAGCTACCACTTTTTCAACAATCTTCGCTTGAAAGGGAATGTTGGTGACAGGTTTAAAATTTGTAAGACCATCAGAATCTAATGGTGCTTTCCTAAGAAAGGATCTCACCATGACCTTCCTCAAGGACATTGGGAGTATACTGTACCCTCATGCTAAGGCTGACAATGTCTGCCAATATGGGGAACAGTGCTGCAAACACAGCCTTAAGAGTTGGTGCAGGGTGCAATATAGATGTGGTGCAACACAGATCACCATCCACCCTGAGAACCTCCTCTTCATCCAACTGGTTACACTCCTTCCACTGGTTAGCCATGCCCTACATCTGTTCAGCTCTATCTCTGTTGCCCCTAGGTTGGGCAATGGAGGAAATGTGGTCCTGGATGCAAACAATCTTGACACCTGAAGGCCTCAATTACCTGACTGCACCTCTCCATGGAGACTGGCTCCATATACTGAAGACAATCAGGATGTAGAGCATTATACACAGTGTGAAACAGTACCACCAGTCAGATCTTCTTGGCTGTAATCTGTGTGGCAAATAACCTTTTCTTCTCCACCTTGATTGTTAGCTGCTGGGCCCACCTATGTTCCTTCAGGAAAAGTCTGTCACATTTGCCCATGGATTCCTCCATTTGAGCTCTAATTGGAGGCAGTATAGCATAGTGGTTAAGAGCATTGAGGTACAAACATGGAGACCTAGGTTTGAATCCCACAGCCACCATGTGCATACTGTGAGCAAATCACTTAATTTCCCTGTACTCTCAGGATGCACCTGGAAACAAGCTTCAGCTGAGTGTGCCTATCCTGGTCAAAAATTGTAAAATAAAAATAAAATCTGCATTCTATGACCAATGTGAAACTCACAGCAGAGTTAGAGCTATTGTAGAAATGGGAGGCATTACTGGGACTACAGTTACCACAAATAATATAAAGTTTATCTAAAACTAGAGCTACTACAGAAATGGGACTCGTTACTAGGACTACAGTTACTATAAACAATGCGATGCTTACAGAATCTATAACTAGGGCTAATACAGAAATGGGAAGCATTGCTAGAATTCTAGTTGCCAAAAACAATGGCATGCTTCTCTAAAACTAGGGCTATTACAGAAATGGGAAGCATTGCTATAATTCTAGTTGCCAAAAACAATGGCATGCTTCTCTAAAACTAGGGCTATTACAGAAATGGGAAGCATTGCTAGAATTCTAGTTGCCAAAAACAATGGCATGCTTCTCTAAAACTAGGGCTATTACAGAAATGGGAAGCATTGCTAGAATTCTAGTTGTCACAAACAATGGGAAGCTTGTCTAGAAGCAAGGCTAATGCAGAAATGAAATGCATTGCTAGAACTCCTGTCACCATTAACAATAAGATTTTTAACTAGAAATAATGCTAATGAAAAAATGGGATGCATTGCTAGGACAACAGCTAACAAACGTAAGTTTTATCTAGAATTAAAGCGCGTGCAAAAATTGGACACATTTCTAGAACTTACCACATACAACGTGATGATTATCTTGAACTAGGGCGAGTGCAGAAACAGGACACACTGCTAGAACAACAGCTACCATGAACAATGCAAATTTATCTGGAACTTGTGTTATTGTAGAAATGGGATGCATTGCTAGAACTTTAGACAACGTGATGCTTAGTCTAGAACTCAAGCTCATGCAGAAATGGGACATATGGCTAGAACTAGTTACCATGAACAATGTGATATGTGGTTAGGCTATTGCAGAAATGGGAAACATCACTAGAATTTTGGTTACCACAAACAGTGTAATGCTTATCTAAAACTAGACCAAACTGTAGAAATGGACACATTTCTAGAACTAGTAACCATGACCAATATGATGCTTATACAACTTGGACTACTGCAGAAAGGGAAACATTGCTGAAACAACACTTACCATGTACAAAACTATGCTTATTAGAACTAGGGCTACTGAAGAAATGCACTGCTAGAATTCCAGTTAACCCCTTGAGCGGTAGCCCATGAAGACGGCGATCACAAAAATGGCAAGGCCGAAAAGAGCGAAGGAAAACAGCGCAGCCACATAGGGCAACTGGCACAACACAGTGATCACTGAAATGGCCCACCTATGGCTTCCCCCCTCCTTGAGTTGCATCCCCCCAAGTTGGTTATTTTAGTGAGTGTGGGGGGGCAATGCCCCCATCGCTGTGATGTGCCAGTTGCTCAATGTGGCCACGCTGTTTTCCATTTACTCTTTTCAGCCTCGCTGTTTTATGACTGTCCTCATCACCTAGAACCACCATAAGCACCGTGATGTTTATCAAGGACTTGGGCTACTGCAAAAGGGGATGCATTGCTTGATCTCCATCTACCCTGAACAGTGTCCTGCTCATCTAGAAACTGGGTTAATAATGAAATGGGACACATTGCTAGAAATAGTTTCAATGCAATATTTATCTAAAACTCAGGCTACTGTGAAAGAGGATGCATTACTAGAGCTGGTTGTCAAGAAAATTGGGATTTTATCTAAAGCAGGTGCTAAAAGAAATGGGAAGCACTGCTGGAAAAACGGGTGCCATGAACAATGTGATGTTTATCTAGAACTAGGGCTATTTTGGAAATGGGACATATTGCTAGAACTAATTGTCTAGAATTCAGACTATTATGACTAGGTGTTTTATTTCTAGATATTTCTAAAATAAGCATTTCCAAAACTCTAAAACCATGAGAGCTTCAAATATTATTAGAACTCTAGTTTCCACCACAACATGATGGTCTATATTCATGAACTCTACTTCAGTGTTAGAACAACTTTACGTTGCCTTCACTAAGTCGATTTAGCAATCGCTCATGTTGTTCAATGGCACAATGCCGAATTGAGGTAGGAATAGTTAAGTAAAGTGGGGATAATGCTGGAGGTACTGCTGGTGAATATAGGCCAATGTACGTAAACTTCGTAGCATTTTTCTAACATTATTTTAATTAGTTTACTAGATGAATTTTACATGTTCCTATTCCAGAACTCTGAGATACATTATAAACTTTTGTAGGTCTGGATTTGTAGTTACAGTAACAATATGGACTGAGGGAGAGCTCCCAACCAATCACAGCAGTCCTTTACTCTGTGTGTGTGTGTGTATGTGTGTGTGTGTGTGTGTGTGTGTGTGTGTGTGTGCGTGCAACATTTTTATTCAGAGTTTCTCACAAGCTGTTGCCCGTGGAATAGGCATGTCAATCAGATTTTATTTTTTTTTTAAATATTGGTCTCTCTCAATTAACAAGAATTTGTCAATGCCGAATGTTGATTGCGTTGGTGTGTTGAGCTTGCTCACTGCCCCTCTGTCACTCGCTCAGTCTGTCTCCCCCCATGCTGCAGGCTGTTGTTTTGTACTGGGCTTCTGCCTGCGTTGGCACCTTGTTCTGCCCACGAAGAAATCAGCAGCTGTCCCGACAGAGCTCCGTTGAGGTGGCTCACTCCCCCTCTCTCACTCGCTCATTTTGGTTCTCCTGGCACTGCAGGCTGCCCTTTTGTACTGGGCTCCTGCCTCTGTTGGTGGCTTTTTCTGCCCACAAAGAAATCTGCAGCAGTCCCGACACAGGTCTGTTGAGCCTGCTGACTCCCCCCCCCTCTCACTCACTCATTCCGTTTCTGCCGGCACTGCAGGCTTCCCTTTTCTATTGGGCTCCTGCCTGTGTTGCCGCCTTCGTCTGCCCACAAAGAAATTTGCAGCAGTTACAATAGAGCTCTGTTGAGCTCGCTCACTCCCCCTCTCTCACTTGCTCATTCTGGTTTTCCTGCCACTGCAGGTTGCCCTTTTGTACTGGGACCCTGCATGCATTGCTGTCTTTTTCTGCCCACAAACAAATTTGCAGCAGTCTCAACAGAGCTCCTGCCTGCATTGGCAGCTTGGTCTGGCCAGAAATAAATCTGAAGCAGTCCCAATACAGCTCCATTGAGCTTGCTTACTCCCCCTCTCTCACTTATTCCGTTTCTGCCGGTGCTGCAAGCTGGCCTTTTGTACAGGGTTCCTGCCTGCGTTGCCGCGTTTTCTGCCCACAAAGAAATCCGCGTCAGTCACAATACAGCTCTGTTGAGCTCACTCACTACTGCGCTGTCACTCACTCATTCTGTTTCTCTTGGTGCTGCAGACTGAGCTTGTGTACGGGGCTCCTGGCTGCATTGGCACCTTTGTCTGTCCACAAAGAAATCCACAGCTGTCCCGACAGAGCTCCATGGAGGTTGCTCAATCTCCCTCTGTCACGTGCTCATTGTGTTTGTCCTGTCACTGCAAGCAGCCCTTTTGTACAGGGCTCCTGCCTGCATTGGCGCCTTTTTCTGCCCAAAAAGAAATCTGCAGCAGTCCTGATAGAGCTCCGTTGAGCTCACTCGGTCCCCCCTGTCTCACTCACTCATACTGTTTCTCCCACCGCTGCAAGCTGGCCTTTTCTACTGGGCCCCTGCCTGCCTTGTTGCCTTTTTCTGCCCACAAAGAAATCCGCAGCAGTCCTGACAGCACTCCGTTGAGTTTGCTCACTCCCCCTCCCTCACTCGCTCTCTTGTTCTGTTTCTCCCAGTGCTGCAGGCTGCCCTTTTGCACTGGGTTCTTGCACTGGGGCCTTATTCTGCCCACAAACAAATCCACAGCAGTCCTGACAGAGCTCAGTTGAGCTTGGTCACTCCCCCCTCTTACTCGTTCGATCTTAATCTGTCCCAAACACTGATTTCCCATAGCGGCTGTGCTATTCTCCAGCAGGAGTGCAAAAACACATTTTAGCCAAGATGTGAAAAATGACAGCTGTACTGTTCATAAGGAGGTGTGAAAAAGTGCCACTGTTGAAAATGTGGTGTGAAAATATTAAAAATGTGCGAAGGCACAAGAGTGCATGGAAACAGTTCAATGCACGCTTGTAACACAGTCGTGTTATGGAGTTTCATCACCAAATTTTCAACATAGAGCTTTCTAGGACCTCTGCTCATGAACTGTGCCACTGTCATTTTCTTAATCTGTCCCAAACACTGATTTCCCACAGCAACTGCGCTATTCTGTGCCGCAACTGTCAAACCACATTTCAGTCAGGATGTGAAAAATGACAGCTGTACTGTTCACAAGGAGGTGTAAAAATAAAAGGCTAGTGTTGAAAATCTGGCTTGAAAATATTGCAAATTCATGAAGTTACGAGTGTGCGTAGCAACTGCGCAGCGCACGCTCATAAAACAGTCATTTTGGGGATTATTTCCACCAAATTTGCAACATAGGCTTTTTGAGAGCCCACCTCATGAACACTGGCACTGTCGTTTCGTTAATCAGCCCTGAAAAGTGATTCCGCGCAGTGACCGCGAAATAACCTTTCAGGGCCAATTAACGCCATGACAGTTCAAGAATTCAGGAGGAGGGTCCCAAAAAACCCATGTTGAAAATTTGGTGAAAAAAAGTCTAAAAAATGACCGAGATATGTACTAAAGTTGAAAAAACCCTATTTATTATGTTGTACAGCTTACCAGCATTTCCTCAGTTCGCAGTCAACTTTGAAGAGTGCAGACGTGTTCCCGGTCCACCGAAGATCGTCGCGCCAAGCTCCGGAGGTAAGTATGAGGTGAGGGGGGTATAAAGAGGCAGGGTGCGCAGTGGGTGGGTGCAGGTTGCGGGTGGGGGCCAGAGACACTCACGAGGGACCTTTTTGCAGGTAAAGAAAAAAAGACTTCACAAGACCGTTTTTCCTTTACAGGGCATGTGACATGTGGGTGGGCTCCGCATGCTACCAATGACTTTTTTTGGGGGCAGCAGTAGCCGATGGGAGATTGGGCACCTCACAGCACCCAAAGGGGAATTCATTATGCCAATGGGGATTGGCAGCCCATCGGCAGAATAAAGCAGGGTGGGTGTTACAGAATGCCAGCGAGGTGGGCTCCCTATCGGCACCAGAACCAATGGGGCACCAAGGCCCGACCGAGGTTTGGGGCCCCCACGTCGGCTATAAACACGGGGGGGTTATATTGTTTTTGAACATGGCAGCAACCCGCCGCCGTGTTCACAAACAATATCAGGGTTTTTACATCCCACCCTGCAATGACGGGTTGCTCCCTCATTGCAGTGGATGGCTGACGCTGCAATGACGAGGCGGCCCCTGATTGCAGCGGCAAAATTGTCAGTAGTTGGTGCAAATGTTCCAAACTACTGTCACCAGCAGCCTGCAACAGCATTAGGAGAAGCGGGACAAGTCTTTGCAGGCTGAGGGGGCATTGGCCACAACAGTGCCACGCCTCCACAGCCTGCTACCGAGAAAGCTGCTGTAATATGTTGTTTGCGCTGCATGCAATCAACATAAAAATGTATTTGAATGTCCACTACTGGTACTCTTACACTGTAAGAATAGCCTCACTTACATTATTAGGGTGTAAAACTGTTCACTTGTAGTTCCCGGTTCTCACGCTATAGGAATATGCACAAAATCATTCTTACAATTAGAGTGCCTGCAATGAACTTATAAGTATGTCAATTTTATCCATTCCTAGAACATTCAACTTTGAGTAGTTGACAGCAACAATTAGGTGGCAATATATAGTCTAACGAAAGGGGTTTGTGTCCATCCCCATGCGTGTGTGTGTGTGTGCAGAGAGGGTACATATGGGGAAAGAAAATTACGAACAAGAAGGTTAAGTATTTTGCAGAGGGTAACAAAATAAATGGCAGTTGTAGGCTTCAAACTAGGGCCTCCATGCTCACAGCCCGGTGCTCTAACCACTAGACTATATTACCTCCCTCACTCAAGAAAATCTAATGAAGAAAAAAATGAGAGGTTGCTGGCATGTGTGACGGTAAGCAGTGGGGATGATGTTGTTCTTCAGTGAGCATTACAGCAGGATGCACTGCTAGAACCACAGTTGTTCAGACAGGATGCATTTCTAGAACTCGGTTTCAGTAGCAGCATGGCTTAGTTTTTTATTTTATTTATTTAAAAGTTGATAACCGGGAAAAGCATCAATGAGCCAAGGCTCCTTTCCAGCTGTGACCCAGGGAAAGGCAACATGGGAAAATATTACATTTACATATGACAAAAAGAAACACATCAGTAATGAGAAGTAAGGGTCACGGTTAGCAGACCCATAACAATAGGCAGCATCAAGGTACAGGAGTACAACATTAAAGCAAAAAAATAAAAAAACAGTTTATCCACAGCTAGCACCTCAGTCCAGCTGCAGGACAGGCCGTTGCACCAAATAATAAATAATGGTCCAGGGCAAAAAATAAATAAATACAGAGAGCAAGGCTCAAATTACAACAATGGGGTTCCTACTGGACAAGGAGATATGGCTGTCAGGGGTTTGCAACTGTAGGTGATTGCTTAACTTATGCTTAGGAGGCAGGGCTAGGGTACAAAGGGAGCACTGTGTGTGAGGCAGATAGCTGAGAAGTCCTTTGAATGGGAAGGGGGGATGAGGATAGTCCGAGGTCAGAGGGGAGTTTATTCCAGAGAGAAGGAAAATGAAAGGAGAAAGCAGATTGGCCAGATGCAATTAGCTTAGCAGTTAGAGCACTGATCTACAAAGGTTTCAGACAGATTATGCCTCAGAGCACTTCCCCAAGATCAACTTACCAGTCAAACAGATCTGGGATCAGTTTGTGCCAGAAATGTGTGCATCTACAAGCTTCCAAAACAGCACATAGTATAAAGCCTACTGGCATACCTCTCAAATGTACCACATTATGAGGAACGTTCCTCATTTTACTTCACAAAAGCTCCCAGTTCCACATTGTGATGACTTGTTTCACATTCGGTATTAACATTTTAAAGCAAAAATCTAAAGTAAATGATGCAAACACATATTATTTCATTAATAACAGACTTTATGAACATAAATGCAAACATTTTGACAGTGTTCTGAGCCTCCTAGGTAAAGATCTGATTAAGTGTTCCACATTTTGCTGATTTGTTCCACATTTTGAAAGGCAGTGTTCCACATCTGGGGGACAAAAGGTTGAGAGGTATGCCTACTGGTTAGGGCACAAGAATGCAGACAAAGTAGTCAGTTTGAATAACAATTCCCCACATTTTTTTCTTTAAATTTACTTATCACCAGAACAGTTATCCCTGGTAGCATGGTATTCAAATGGTAAATCTACATGAAAGAGAAGTAAGTTCAAGATAGACTAACTCTTGCAGTAAACTCACAATATACCAATTCTAGATCAGCACTGCTAGGAAACTGATCCGAGAACTCCTATCACAGGAGCAGTCAAACTGTTGCCTATAAGGCAGGAGATCTAAGGTGTTGTATTAAGCAACAAGGCATGACCTGGGGTTACGTTAATGGTCCGTTAATCACCCTCTAGGGTTGTAATGTGGCACAAGGCATAGCTGAATGCTACATATTCCTTGAGGTTGATTAATTGAGCTGAGACCATACCTGGTCAGAACAGCTCTACCAGAATAGCACAAGGAAAAAGAGCACTTCTCTGAACAGTGAGAGGGGGATTTACAGCACTTGCAGTAAGTGCTCTCCAGGTCACTGTCCGTGGTGCTGCCACAGGACAAGGGAAGAAGAATTCAATGGGCTGATTGGGCTGCTCCCATATCGTGGAGGACTGAGGCATGGATGAGCTTGGCTGGGTGGTAGTGGAGACCAAGGTTCTAATCATGGTCTCCCTGCTTTTGCTGATCGGGACTTCTATTTTATTTTTATTTTTTTACTACGGGCCGTGGAAATGAGTATTCCACAGCCAAACAATTCCTGTCTTTCCCCGTGATCTGCTCCCCCCCCCTCCGGCATTGGTATATTTTAGTAGAGGGGTGTGGGGGCACAGCCCCCCGCAAAAAGAAAAATGGGGGCATTTTTGCAGGCGCGATTGTTGCCTGCGCTGTTCTTGTTGGCACTATTATGACCTAGTGCCCCATAGACATAACCCCTGTGAATGCAATATTGCTGTTATATTTCTCTAAATAATGCTGTAACTTGCTCAATATGTGATTAAGCTCTACTTGTATGAGGCTGACAGAATGCTTATAGCCAATCAGAAAACCCTGTTTATCACACCCTGTTATACAATATTTGAGAAAACAGTAGGTGCAAAGCGGTGCCATCTAGTGTGGGCAGTTGCAAAGTGACAGAGTATCACAGAGCTACAGTAAGTGCAACAGGCGAGTGAACTGGGGCCTGGCCACTGAGATTATGTATAATTTATTTATTAGCTTTTGGTAACCAGGTAAGTGCACTAGGCAAAAATCCTGCCTATTTTCAGGCACAACCTGGGAGACTACAAAATAACAATACAGCAGTGACAAACAATCAGTTACATAAGGCTGAAGAACTGCACACCCAAGTACAATGGCAGAGGCAGCCTCAGAAGATTATACACCATATAGATAACAGCCCCAGTAGTGAAGTTAATTGCGGCATAAAAAAAGAGGCAGGCACACTCTAACCTTCTAGCTAACCTTCCTTTAGCAAAACTGTGAGAGCTGCTGCCTTTGATGTTCAAGGTTCCAGGTTTGATTCCCAACTCCCAAAAAGGGGCTGGAGAAACATCTTCCCAAGTACAGGGGATGGACATAACATCATCAAGTTCAAATACCACCACTGCTCTCTTACTATTACATCCCGAGCAAGCTTGTGAACCTCCCAGTACTTCACTCCATCCCACCTGTAAAACTGTGTAGACGTACTGTAGGACAATCACACCACCACCACTGAAAATGAGACTCTGCATCTCAGCTGGGCTATCCTGAGTAAATACATTGCAAAAATGTTAAAAGCAGGAACCTGCAGAAATAGAGTATTTTTTGTCTCAGCTGGGCTGTTCTGGGTAAAAATCATTTGTAAAAACTGACAAAAGCAGGTCCCCCTGAAAACAAGATATTGCATTATGACTGTGCTATCCTGGGAAAATACATTGTGAAAATGTGTAAAAGCAAGAGCCTATTGAAAACAAGATGTTGTACCTCAGTCAGACTATTCTGAGTAAATAAATCATCAAAATAGGTAAAAGCAGGACCCCATTAAAACCATCTGAGGTCTTCTATGCTGAGTAAATAATCAAAACAGGTAAAAGTAGGATTCCATTAAAACTATCTCAGTTTTTCTATCCTGGGTAAATAATTTGTAAACATGGGTAAAAGCATGAACCCCCACTGAAAATAAGATATTTTATCTCAGCTGGGTAAGGCAGGGGACAACATTATATAATAATCATCATTTTTGAAATAGTAAGGTTTTCAAAACCTCTGGCTGCCTTAGCAACCCCACAGGAGCTTTGATAAGCACAGTACTGTATTAGCTGAGCTGTCAAGGCGGCCAGCTGGTGTAGCACCTTGGGGTAAACCTTAACTTTGAATCCTTACCACTGAAGGAGTAAGACAAGGCAGGAATCCAAATTGCTATATAATTTCATCAGCACACTCTGTCCAGCAATTACAATTTATACCACAACAGCGGTGTATAAACTGACTCAATGAATGATGCTGTTCTGGGATAAAAAAATTGTGCGCACTTAGAACGCGTGTTATTTTATGTAGAACATGTTATTTCCACTTAGAATCTGCAAACAGAACACAGAGAACAATTGGCCAGATGGAGAGTTTACAATGGGAAAAAAAGGCAATTTTAAACTAAAGCAAAATAAAACTCCATATCCTTGGGGATTTAAATTTAAACTGGCTTTCCAGCACTACCTCAAAGCTCCGCAGCCAGGTAGCAGCACTAAAACTGTCGCAACTAATCTCTGAACCCACTCGTCTGCACACGAAATAAAAAAAAATGCTCTCTACTAGACTGGTCCCTTACCTCTCACCAGCATCATAAAATTGTCTCGGGCATCTTATCTGACTCATCAAGTGATCACCATATGATTTACTCAAGCTGCAAAATTTTCAGGCCCAAAGTCTCTCCCCCCCAAACCATTCTCACAAGGTCATTCAAATCTCTGGACCTTACCCTGCTACTAAATGAACTGACAGCCACTGACTGGTCCTTCATCTACCGAGCATCCTCTATCGACACAGCATCAGAATATTTCAAGCTCAAGTTCTTAGCAGTATGGGACGTCCATGCCCCACTTAGACAGACTTGTGTGAGGGAAGCCCACTTGCTTTGGATCATTGCTGACATTATGTCCCTCATCACAGCCAGAGACCAGGCATGGGAATCATTCAAAGACTCCGGCATCCCTGTTGACCATGCAAAATACCGCTCCTTATGCAACGCCTGCACTAGACAAATCAGGTAGGCTAAGGCAAATTACTTCAAAACTTCCTTCCAGGCAAACCTAAACTAACCATCTAAATTCTGAAAAGTAGTCAAATCCTCTTCTCCCCACCCTCCCAACCCCCACCCCTACGTTAAATGTAGGTGGTACCGCTATAACGGACCCTGTAGCAGTAGCCTCTGAATTTAACTCCTTTTACAAGTTGCACCTCAGCACTGCTGTCTGCTGTTCCCCATTCCAGTCCAAACCCTCCACCACAGGACCCACCCCCAGCTCAGTCCCTTCTCCTTCTGTCAGATCACACCTTCAGAAGTTTTCTTTTTTTTTTTTTTTTTAACCAGGAGAGAGACACTAAACTGAAAGCTTGTTTACAAGTGCGACCTGGGAGCACAAGGAAGTTACATGACTTGCTCAGGGTCACACAGTATGCAAGTGGGGGCTGTGGGATTCAAACCCAGGTCTCCAGGTTTGCAGCTCAGAACCTTAAACCACTGTGCTATACCGCCTCCTCAATTTTCAATGCCTTGATCTCCCTATGCCCAAACAAAGCCAAATGCCCCTCAGAGCTGGACTCTAAGATGCTCCATCTACAGTAGCTGCTCCCGCCATCGCCGCCCCCTGGCTGATCTCTTCAATCTCTCCTTCTCCTTGGCTTCAATCCCCTCAGAATGGAAACATGCCACTGTTATCCCGCTCCCAAAGGGAGCGGACACCTCTGTCTCTGGTAACTACCATCCTATTTCCCTCCTCCCCATTTGGGCAAAGCTTCAGGAGCACCTAGTCCTCTCTCAACTTTTTTCCTTTCTCAACTCCTCCTCCTCCTTCTCACCCTACCAGTCTGGCTTCAGGAAGTTCCACTCCACTCCACTGCCACCTCACTCCTACAGCTCACTGACTCCATCCTTGATAGCATGGACAAGGGCCATATCATTTCTGCTATTTTTGTCAACCTAGCCAAAGCATTCGACACGGTCTTCCATGCTCTCCTACTAGACAAGCTCTCCATTCCAGGGCTCTCTACCAAGGCCAACAGCTGGTTCCACTTCTACCTGGTAGGCTGTTGCCAATCTGTTAGAATCAGAGGCTCCACCTCTTCCCCCCTTCCAGTTACCACAGGAGTCCCCCAAAGCTTGGTCCTCGGGCCACTCCTATTCTCTATCTTCCTAAATGACCTGCCCACCGCTTGCCCACATACACATCCATACACATGTATACAGACGACACGGTTCTGTATGCTTCAGGCCCTTTGACCGCTGATGTAGCAACCAAGTTGCAGCACGACTTCAGTGACATACAGCTCTGGTTTCACGCAAATCAGCTATTCCTCAATGCCAAGAAGACTGTCTCCATGACCTTCGGCATGAGGCAGAGACTCTCTCAGCTCACCACCACCCGCACTCCCTTCCGCACCCTGGATGGGACCACTCTAGAGCTTGCCCTCATATACATACATACATATATATATATATATATATATATATATATATATATATATATATATATATATATAGATAGTCTGGCTGGACCAGCATCTCAACTTTTTCTGTACATGTGGATGCCATCCACAAAAAGCTCCACCAGAAACTGGGTGCCCTCTACCACAATTGCAGATGCATCTCACTGCCAGCCTGCTGCTCACTCATACAGAAAATTGTTCTCCCTATCTTCGACTACAGGGATGTACTCTACAGTGTTGCTCCTAAGTCCACCCTAGTCAGACTGGACCCCCTTTTCCACTCTATCTGCCATTTCACCCTTGATAGCCCACCCTCCTCTCACCACTGTGTGATCTATCAGGCTCTCAATCTTCCCTCGCTCCATGAGCGCAGACAGTCTTACTGCGCCCAAGCTCACGGCAAAGTACTGGTTCCAGTTCTTGCCTCTGTACCCTGATGCTGTCTTAGCTGCCCATTCCCCTCCTGTCTACTCCCTCAGGAATTCCGACACTCGCCTTTTGGCAGTACCATGGATGTACTCTTCAATTGGCCAAGTAGCTTTCAGACATCGCATGCCCAAATTATGGAACTCCCTCCCTGGAAGCATTCGGCAAATGCCCCCATCACAGCACCTCAGCTATCTCATCAATGAGCATTTCTCCATGACCTGCGCATGTGGCTAAGATGTGCCTGCAAATTAACTAACGGTCCAGCCCCTTATCCGCTAACTGGTATTTGACCCTGATCTTGATGCTTGTTTGTTTGCCTCAATACCATACCTCGCATGTTGTTATGTAATTACATGTTAGTTACACTTTTTAACATGTCCCTCTGTATGTTCATGTTATAACATTGTTCATTATATGTATTGGATGGATGTTTTTCTCTATGTTCCCCTCCTCCAGGACACACCTGGAATCGTGCAGTACTCTGCTCAGTGTGCCCTCCTGGTAAAACTTTTAAATAAATAAATAAAATGCTAATATATTCACTACAAATGATTTAGTATATAACAAATACATAATGAATTACAGTGGAATAACACATTTATCTCCACGAGTGGTAAAACTTTAATAACTAACTTGTGGCTTCATCATACTTGAATTATGGGTCTCATCACTCACTAATGGAGATAAATGTGTTATTCCACTGCAACGCGTCATCTATTCCCCATTTACTAAACAAAGCCATATTTTGAAGTGCACTCATTTTTCCCATGTTTTGTGGTATTTTCTGTGAAGTCTTTATAAATAGCTCACATCAGGACTGTTGGAGAGCATAGTGCACTGCTTATATTTCACATAGTGCTCTCAGTATGACATACTGTTATATTACAGACACAGCAATTATGGGGTTGTTTGGGGCAGTCCGATGTTTTTGACATAGACTGCGAAAAAGCACTTGTCATTTGGAAGTGCAAAACAAATGGCCCAAATGTGACAGCCGCCTCATGAACAGCACATGCTTCTGTGGTTAACTCAATGTTAATGTACCCTGCTGTCCTCTGTCATTCGTTCGCAGGGCACATTTACATAGTGCGAGCAGTGGAAGCACGCACAGCCTGCCTACTAGTGCTGACAGTTGTTTTGAGCATGGAGGTTACCAAGTACATAAAGCCTCAGCAGGTAATGAAAAAAAAAATTATTTACTTGCTGAAAACCCCAATCAGGAAGGGGGGAGAGCTGTCAGTTGGTTTTGCTCCACTTGTGTTGTTTAAGCAATAATACACTCCAGGGTGTGGTATATCATAGGAAACCAAAGTCATGATGTTCTGCAGCACTCAGAAAAAGCATAAGTCCTATGCACTTAACATCAGTACCCGCTCTGGAGCACTGCTCGAACATACCCAGCACTTTAAATATCTTGGGGTCTCCCTGAAAAACTGTCTAGCTAATGACCAACACATCAGCAATGTTTCCAGGACTGTCAACTACAAGATCGGTCTCCTCCACAGGTACAAGCACTGTCTCACTTCGGACGCCCTCAGACTCACCATCAACAGCTCCATCCTTTCTGTAATAGACTATGGCCTGGTAATCTATGGCGATGCTTGCCACACTGCTCTCCGCAGAATATCAGTTGCCCTGAACAAGGCGTGCAGACTGCTCACAGGGGCTGCACATCTCACCCATACCTGTGAACTCTATGCTCAAATGGGTTGGCTCCAACTCAGTGGGCGGATACACTACCAAACCTGTCTGCTCGCCAAAAAGGCTCTTCTCGGTATCCTTCACCCATGGCACAGCTAACCTACTCCAACCTTACAGCAGCAGGTCGCAATGTACAAGAAGCTCTAGCACCCACTTTTTTCCATGTTCCTCACCCTCGCACTACACAGGGCCAATGCTCCTTTGCCTACAGAGCACCCCTCTGGTTTAATGCCCTCAGCCAGGACATCTCAAACCAACCTACTCTAGGCCCTTTTAAAAGTCTGCTACGCCAACATCTTTCCGCTTCCAGCACCTATGACTGCAACCCTTAGTCGCCCTTGCCTTTCAGTCTATGCCTTGCCAATTAGCGTCTCCTTTCACAGACATGGCCCCTTGCTGCCTCCACCCACCACCCTCACTCCCTCCCCATACCTCTCTACCCTACCACTTAGTGGCTCACTGCACTGGCATGGCCATCTTATACCCACCCTTCACCCCCTCATACCCTCTCACTATGACAATGTCTATGACTGCTTCCCCTTTTTCTCATCTCAGTCCCACCCTTCTTTCCTACCCACTGCCTCCTTTAGCCCCTCTCTAACTACTTTCTGCCTATCCCTAACTATCTGTTTGCCAACTAAGCTCAAGTTTGCTTGTATTAATTGCTTATGGTGTCCTCTAACCCATGGTATTGCACCTATCAATGTTGTGTTGTTACACCTTAGTTTGTATAACTTTAGTGATTTCTGGTCATGTTTTATATACTCTGGTTTGTATTACCTTTGTAATTATTGTCTCTCCTCCCACCGATGTGGAACCTTTGTAACCAAGCTTTCAGCTCAAAGGTGTTTAATCCTAGATCTCAATAAATAAATAAATTGTCATGCCTTGGGTGTATTGTGAGGCACAAGGCAACACAGAGTGCCTTTAATCATGCAAGAAGTGACAATATCCCATGATATGCCGCACCCTGTCATGTATTATTGAGATTATAAAATGGTCCTAAAGTGTTAGGAAATGGCTGACCTTGGTAATTTGGACTGTGACCATTTTCTGAGATATCATCATGGGTCAAACAGTGCTTCAGCCAATCAGCTTCCAGGATTTCTCCTCTTCATTTGATAATTTTCTTTAACAGCTCTACATCATACAGTGGGAGTAGACCTTGGGGAAGGAACAAAATTCTATGAAGAATATATACCTGGGACTGACCTGGTAGCACACAGGTAGCACTACCGCTCACTGTACTGGTGGCTTGGGTTCAAAAGTGAACTCAAGATGTTGGGGTCTACCAGGGAAGGGAGGATGAAGTGTACCTCTGACTGCTCTCCCCTCTCAAGTGGGGAGGGACATGCCCCTGAGTGTGCCAGTGAGACTTAGAAGAGGCCAGGAGTTACGGTAGTTGGGAGCTGCCAGCAAGGGAGAGATGCCAGCAGATGTGACAGGGTCACTGCAAACTGGTTGTTCCAAGGGCAAAAATGGAGGGAAAACTCCACGGCTGCTGCAACATGAGGGACAGTCCTCTGCAGGCGGTATTTCACTGACCAGGCACCTCTGAACCTGGATTCTGCTCAAGAGGGGTCTAGCCAGCCCTTCCGCCACTGTCACAAGGGGCAAATCATAGGAGAAGTTGAAAGAAGGTAAGTCTTGGGGATGGTGGGTGATTGAGCTGGGATGACTATTCATAGGAAGGACTGGCCAAGGAGGAATGTGGATGATTAGAAAAAAAAAATGAATATCGGCCTACCCGTGGACTGCAGTAAAAAAGTCAACACACAGGATGAGCAATTGCAGCTGAAATTAAAGTTGTCAGTTACTTAGATGCATAATTAGCTTTGCTTTGGAGCACACAGAAGGGGTAAATGAATAAAAATAACATTAAAGCTGTAGGCCAAGCCATTTATTCTGGGCAGTCAGCAAGAGTTTGGCACTGCCAGTTCATACAAAAGCAACGTTCTCTTATTATTTTTTTTCTGACAATTTATTAGCTTTTGATGCTTTTGCAAACCTGCAAAAGCATAGAAAGATTTGGGCTTAATCAAGAAAAAATGTTATGCAATGTAATTAGGCCACTTTGGAAATACTGTATTATTCCCAATGTTCTATCCATTTTAATTTTTTACTTAAATGAACCAAAAATCAGAAAATGTTGAAAGAGTTTTTTTATAGAGACAACCTTATAACGTTACATTGTTTTATCAATATAAAGACAGTACACTGATATAACAATGTGTATGATGTAAACATATCGCAGCCATGCTGACATGACACCAAACTTTCAGTTTTAATAAATATAAAGTTACTAGCCTTAATAACAGTTCTTAAGTTAGTCCATTTCAAACATATGTTTTTTTGAAAAGGGCTAACTCTGAACGGTTTGGGCCAAGATCATAATATTTTTTTAATAAAAGTTTGGAGTAAAGTTGACACGGCCATGTCATGACGACACAGTTTGCATACATCAGTGCACATCACATCAGATGCCAAACTGTTAAATACAGGCAAACAACACTTGACATAACATTGGCCACTGAACTAGTTATATTTTGTCAAGAACCACAGTAGGGGTGATCGGGTATCTGTTTTTAGACTCTGATACCTCAGATTCCAGTCCTAAAGCAAGGAATCAGGAGTTTTGGTTTCAGATGCTGAAAATTCTAAATCCTAAATTGCGGTATTGCTGATAGAATGTTGATGTTAGACTTTAGGATTTAGATTCCAAGACCCAAGTATCATAATAAATTGTAAACTGTGGTATTGCTTTTTTAGAAACAAAAAAGTAATTGTGCATAGTGGTATTGCTTTTTTTATTTTTAAATTGAGGTTGCAATTAGAATCAATACATTTGAACATTTAGCCAGCCTTTTCAGTTTACTGGGTTATTACAGACATAGAGAAATTTAACGTCTAAATAAACATACTGGCCCAGATATTCAAACTGCGCCAGTCTGAGGCGCAAGCCCCTGCGCTGCTCAAAATAGTTGCGCAGGGGTGTGGCCGGGGTGATATTCAAAGGAGTTGCGCTGTTGAGCAACTCCTTTGAATATCGCCCCAGCTACTAGCACTTGCGCAAGATGGCGTAGTGGAACTCTGCGCTTACCGCAAGTTGCCAGAGTTGAGCATTCAACTTGCGGTGGCGGCACTGCATTGCGCCATGCGCAAATTCCGATATTCAAAGGTGACATGCAAATGGGCCATAATTTATGCAAGCGAGGGGGCCATTTGCATCTCTTCTGGCTTCATTTGCATGCCATTTGCATGTAGGTGCGCCCGATCCCGAGGACTTGCTCCTGGCCACCCTGCCAGGCAGCAGCCGCGGGGACCGACGCACACTGCAGCCCGATCGCGAGCATCACAGTTACACCGGAGGTAGTACAAGATCTGTTCTCCCATTGGGGCACACCTCAGGTGGACCTGTTTGCCTCAGGGAGAACGCAGCTGAGAGCTGTTCCATGCCCGCCCCCTCAGCAGGGTTCGCTGCAGGGATGCCTTCTCGAGGCCGTGGACCCCGGGCCTCTTCTCGCCTTTCCCCATTTCCCTTGATTCTACAAGGTGCTTCTCAAAAGCAAGGAGGACAAAGGCGGGTGATTCTGATAGCCCCAGACTGGCCTTGCCAGTTCTGGTACCAGATCTCCTCAGCCTCAGCTCCAGGCTCCGAAGGCAGCTTCAGCTCGCCCAGACCTGCTTTTCAGTCAATCAGGGAAGGTATTCCACCCGGACCTTCAATTCCTGCACCTGACGGCCTGGTTCCTGGCTGCTGAGTTCAGGCCTTGGGTCTTTCCGACGAGGTCCTCAATGTTGTTGAGGCGCCCCGTATAGAGTCGACCAGGAAATGCTATGCCTTCAATTGGAAGAGGTTTTTCCATTTGGTGTCAGGGCAAGGGCTTGGACCCTTCCTCCTGTTCCTTGGCAAGCATCTTGCACTGTTGTGGTCCCTTTTCTCAGCAAAGGCTTAGGTCGGCGACCTAAAGGTGCACCTGGCAGCCATCTCTGCTTACAGGCGCGGGCGGGGAAGCAGTTAGTGGCGGGAGAAAGGTGGCCTGGCGCTTTTCAAAGGCCTTGATCACATTTCCCCTCGGTCACAGGAACCTCCACCTCCGTGGGATCTACTGATGGTACTGGCAAAGCTCATGGGCAAACCATTCGAACCAATGCACAGGTGTGACTCTCTCACTTTGTGGAAGACCGCCTTCTTGGTGGCTATCACGTCAACCAGAAGGATGGAAGAGCTCCAGGCGCTTTCCATCGAGTCTCCTTACCTGGTCTTCCACAGGGACAAGGTTATCCTTTCGCCCCACCGAAATTCCTTCCGGGGTGGTGTCGGAGTTTCACCTTAACCAGGTGTTGTCTCTGCCGTGTTCTGTACCCCAATCACACCTCGAGGCCTAATATAGGCTCCATACTTTGGACCCTAGAAGGGCCGCTTACTACAAGGAGCACACGGCTGAAATTCGGGGAGAGGTTCGCCAGCTGTTTGTCACCTACGCTGAAGCCGCACCTGGCAGACCTGCAGCCAAGCGGACGATAAGCAGGTGGGTCACCTCCTGCATAGATCTCTGCTATAAGTTGGCGGGCATGGAGCCTCCCAGAGGGATAAGAGCTCATTCTACCTGCCATACTGCTGCATCGGTGGCTGCTTCCAGGGACGTCCCTATCCAGGAAATCTGCAGGGCTGCTACCTGGAAGTCAGCACACACCTTCATCACCCATTACCACATCGACCTTGAGTTATGCCGGGATGCTGGTTTTGGGGCCTCGGTTCTCCAGTCTCTATTCCCTGAGTAGGGGGTGTGCGCCTTGCCTCCCTCCTCCTGGAGAACTGCTAAGAGTTAGCCAATAAGTGTGGATGAACAACATATCTATGTCCCTAGAAATACAGGTTACTCGCCTGTAACAGGAGTTCTAGGAATGGTATATGTTGTTCATCCTACACATTCCACCTGACTCCGGCTTGACGCACAACCTGAGCTTCCAGTGGGCCAGATCTGGCGTCATGGGCGGAGCCGAGAGTTTTACCACCCGGGTGGGTGGGAGGAGCCAGCTTGAAGACCTTCCGGCAAGATTTAAAGCGGCAAGGATACCTGCGAATAAGTGTGGATGAACAACATATACCATTCCTAGAACTCCTGTTACAGGTGAGTAACCTGTATTTCTGATCAAAAGGTCTAACTCACTCAGCCCTGACCTCTTTATTGTTGCAGCAACTACTAGGCAGCGATCTCAGGTAGTGGCCTTTCTGCTTATACTCAACACAGGTTCCCACGTGGCACAGAAACTACCTCAAGTCATGGGTCACCTAAAGTTCATAGTCACCTCTGCCACGGTTCTGTCACTGATTTACTTAGCATCCTCAGGTGGGCTACAGTGCTAATATAGCCCACTCTGCTATCATCCAGTCTCCAGATGACTTCCATTTCTCTAACCTCCTTCTCCTCCATGACTCACCTCGGGATTCTATCCCATTCTTGATTAATAGGAGAATAATCTAACTATATATAATCCTAAAGGTGCTTGCTCGCACTAATCCACTTCCCATGTACCCAGCCAGGCTATGGTACCTCCTGCTCCTAGCTATCCTGCTATCTGGGGATATAGAGATGAACCCAGGCCTAGCAGGCCAGCTCTCCCACTCAGATGTGCTACAAAGGACCATCAAAAGTCTCCTTATAGCCCACCACAATATCAGAAGCCTCGAGCACAACTTTGCTGAACTTGAAGCTTGGATCTCCCTTTACAAGCCAGACATACTGTGCCTGTCCGAAACTTGGCTAAAATCCACTATATCCGACTCCTGTACTTCGTTACCATCCTATAGCCTCCTATGGAAGGACAGACCATCCCCCAAAACGGGGGGTGGTGTAGCCATCTATTTCAAAAATCACCTTTGTCTCACTGCCCTCAACACTGATCCTCTGACACTCTGAGTCATTATATGCACTCCTTACTCTTGGGGATAAAAAACTTCATTTCATATGTGCCTACAACTCCCCAAACAGTGGCCTCACTGGCCTGGATGAGCTGTTAAACCAGACCTCCCTACTCTGCGGCAATAATGAAGTGGTCATCTTAGGTGACATCAACTTATACTGGCTAGGAAAATGCCAGACCACCTTGCTCACCAAAATCCAGAGCCATAACCTCCATCAACTTATCACCGAACCCACAAGGTGTGCCTCTCGCTCTAACTCCTGCACCCTTATAGACTGGATATTAGCAAACTGCCCCGAGCACATCCAGTATGCCGGGGCACTAGCAGATGCCATTCAAACAACATGAAGTCTTGCTATATTATGACAATTGCAGTTTGTCCCACCATTAGAACTGCTCCGGAGGTGAAATAGTTAACTCCATTCCATGAATGGAACTTAGAGCACAAGCTCTAAAGAGAAGCTCTGTGTGTGTAGTTTCAAACCTGAACTGTCAGATTCTTTACTCCGCCTCACTGAACAGTCGCTCCGGAGATTTCTCCTACTGCTCGGTTCATTTCTCAGTTTAAACAGTGTTTTCTCGGTTCGATTCAACCGAGAATAGTTTTATTTTAACCGCAAAACCGATCGGTTCAAGCTCTGTCTGTGGTATCGTAAGTAATTCATATTTTAATTCTGTGTGGAACTTGTAAGTTTTATCGGTTTGGTTTTGAACCGATCAGCTTGGTTTAAAGCTTAAAGTTTTAAAACTTGAGATTTTAGAGTGCGGTTCCCGGTTCTTATCGGTTCTAAAAAACACGGATTTCATTACGGTTTTTTCCAATACCCGTGACACGGTTAGGAACTGATAAGGGTGTCTTGCCTGACACTGCCGTTTAAAGGGCAAGTTTTTCTGGTTAGGCTGGCATTATGTCTGAGAAACCCAAAAGAAAAACCGGGCCCACTGGGTTTCAACACTGTGATGTCTGTGGGGAAGTCTTTGCCAAGGCTGACCCACACACCACATGTGTTTATTGTCTGGGGTTTGACCATCTCCAGTCAGACTGCCAGATTTGTAAGAATTTTCCTGAAGCCACCCTGGAAAATAGATTGGGCAGGCTCAGGGAACGAGAGGCCAAAAAGTCCGCTGACCCGGATGGCCAGCCCGGTTCGGTGCCAACCGAACCGGAGGGAGTGCCCTCTGACCAGGGCGAGACTTCCTCGGGCAAACGAAAAGCTGGCTCGGATGAACCAGTTCCAGTAAAGAGAACAAGAAAGTCAGCAGGTTTGGAGTCCAAAATTCTTACTCCAACTGCTGCAGAGATAGCAAGAGCTATTCAGATTGTCCAGTCACTTTCTCCGGTTCCGTCCGAACCGCCACTATCTGGTAAAAGGTCGGTTCGGTCGGTTCCATCGGTTCAGGAATATGATGTTGAGGAGTTTTATGAACCAGAGGAGGGGGAGGATGATTATGAACAGTGTGAATGTGACTTGGAGGGTCTGGTGTGCCCATTGAACCGGACATCTCCCAGATAGACCTTTAGAATCTCCCCTATGCTTTCTGAGTCCCCTCTCATTTTATGTTTTACAAAAAGTTGCTGAAACCCTCCAGCTTCCTTTGGAGGAAGCTGTGGATGAGCAAAGGAGCCTGATTTTGTAGAAATGATGGATATACAGAGTCTAGAGATTGTCTATTCCTTGCATAAGTCATTTAGGAAACAAACAATAAAAATCTTAAAACTCCTAATTCTGTGCCTCCTGTAGATAAAAAGATGGACAGAAGGTACACACTGTCAGGTCCTGATACAGAATTCCTTTCTCAGCAATGCAGTCATGTTGGTAGTTCAGGCTGCAGCCTGTGATAAAGCTAATATTCCCTGGCTGCATCCTCCTGACAAGGATTCCAGGAAGATTGATGCCATGGCAAAAACAGTACATGGCAGCGTCCTTGGGACTCAGGCAAGCAAATTATATGGCTTATGTGGCAAGGTATCAGAAATCTAGATGGGATACTGTTATGGAATTAGCTAAACAAGCCCCTGGCCAGCTTGCTAAGTGAGCTGGAGCAGGTGGCTGCCGATGGCATTGAGGCTTCTAAGGTGCAGTTTCATGCTGCTGTGGATTTTAATGATGTTTCCTCTAGAGTCATGGCCACATCTGTAGCTTTTCGAGGTTGGCCTGGCTCCGGTGTATTAGCCTGTCACAGGATACCCAGACTAAGGCTATGGATTTCCTGTAGGGAAATTCTCTGTTTGGGAGCAGACAGAGAATTATATGAAAAAGATGGATGAATATAGGACTACCTATAAAAGTGCCCAAGCCAAGGGCGGCAAGCCACTCCCCAGAGGCACACCCCAGGGTAGTGTGAGCCTTCACAAACCTTTACCAAACCCAGGCCTCCTCTACTTATGCTCAGAGGGGTTCTTCAGAGGCAGAGGCAGGCAGGGCGGGCAGGCCTGCCCCACCCTCAGCCTAAAGCACCTGCCAAGCAGCAGGCACCCCTGATGGGGGCCCAGGGTCGATTCTCCTTTACCAGTAGGGGGCAGGTTGGCTTACTTCAGTCAGAACTGGGTGTCTTTAACTTCAGACAAGTGGGTTCTGGAAGTAGTAAGTCAGGGTCTGGTTCTCAGCTTCAAAAGTTCCCAAAGATGAGAATCGGGCCTTTTACCTAGTAAGTTTTAGAGACCTTTACCCTAGAAGCAGAGGTCTCAACCCTGTTAGCTCTCAGAGCGGTAGAAAGGGTCCTCCCTCACACCAGGGCAAGGGTCTGTACTCCAGATACTTCCTTACCCCAAAAAGACAGGAGAATTGCGTCCATTTTAGACCTCAGATATCTGAACAAGCATCTTTTGAAACCAAAGTTCAAATGGTAACTCTGGCAATGATTTTTACTCTCTAAGGCCAGGGACTGGCTAGCTTCCTGGCCCTCAAGGATGCCTATTTTCACGTCTAATCAGAAGCTCCCAAAAGTACCTCAGATCTCGAACTTCCCTCAGGTCATTACCAGTTCAAACAATGCCCTTCGGCCTTACCTCTGCCCAAGGGTATTCACAAAATGTCTGGCAGTAGCAGTGGCTCACTTGAGGAGGCAAAGGATCGCTGTTTTCCCTATCTGGATGACTGGCTCATTGTAGGCAGTCCCCAGAACAGGCAAAAATCTCACCTGCAAGTCACCAGCAGCTTTCACCTCCCTGGGCTTCCTGCTAAATCTACCAAAGTCGGTTCTGGAACCAGTTCAGGTACTCACCTTCATAGGTGCAGAATTGGACACAAATCTGGCCAGAGCTTTTCTTCCCTTAGAAAGGGTAAGGAACTTGGTGGCTCTGGCCTCCTCTCACTCTGCAGGTCTCGACCAGCAAGACACTTTTGCAGCTCCTGGGGCACAATGGCTGCGTCCACAGCTGTAGTGCAAGGAGCAAGATTTCAGATGAGAGACATTCAGTTTCACTTGAGAGCCTATTGGTCTCAGAGAAGAGACCCTTCCAAGTTGGTCCCAGTGACCTAACCTTGATCCAGGCCTCCAGTGGTGGCAGGGATCAGAGCAATTTAAGACTGGGGGTCCCCTTCATTCCCTTCTCACACTTTGACCTCACTCACGGATGCTTCCTCCTGGGTGGGAGCCCTCATGAGCGACCTCTCCACTCAGGAGTGTGGTCCCCCAGGAATCTCTGCTCCACATCAGTTTGCTGGAACTCAGAGCTGTCCTTTTAGCACTTCAAGCGTTTTCTGCTTCTGTCCAGAACAAAGTGGTACAAGTCAAAACAGACAATACCACAACAATGTGGTACATCAACAACAGGGGGGCACTCTGTCTTTGGCCTTGTGCACCGAGGCAATGAAGTTGTGGTCTCTGGCCTATTCCCTGAACACTTCACTCATAGCAGTTCACCTTCCAGGAAAGGACAATGTCCTAGCAGATGCTCTCAGCAGGATTTCTCAGGGCCATCACGAATGGTCTCTGGATCCTCAAGTACTGGGGATAGTCTTTGCCAGATGGGGCACCCCTCAGATAGATCTTTTTGCAGCCCCAGGCAATCACCAACTTCCACTGTTCTGCTGCAGGCCCCCAGTGTTGGGCTCAGTCCCCCTGGACGCCCTTCTTCTGGATTGGGAAGGGAAGTTTCTTTATGCTTTTCCCCCCTTCCCTCTCCTATTCAAGGTGTTAGTAAAAATCAGATCCCAGCCTTGCAGGGTGATTCTGATTGCCCCAGATTGGGCCAGGCAGCCCTGGTACCCACTCCTTCTGTCCCTGACAGTCCATCTCCCCCTGTGTCTCCCCAGGAATCACAACCTATTAACCTGTGCCCAGGGGAGAGTTTGGTATCCGAACCTCAGATCCCTCAACCTCAAGGCTTGGCTCTTGAGGAGTTAGAATTTGCTGACCCACACCTCTCAGGGTGTTCTTGAAATCTAAAGGCTTCTAGGAAGCCTTCCACTAGGGCTTCTTATAATTCTAAGTGGAAAAGGTTCTCCGTTTGGTGTTCTGGAAGCATATTTCCCCAGAATTTGCTGATTTGCCCATTGTGTTTGGATTACATGGTCCATCTTAATCTTTGGGCCTGAGACCAGCTACCCTGAGAGTTCATTTGGCAGCTGTCTCTGCTTTTTGTTTCAGCAGGAAAGCCATCCTCTTCTCGGCCACCCTGTGTTTTCCAAGTTTTTTAAGGGATTACCATACTAACCACCTTTTTCGGGATCCGCCCCTGCCTGGGACCTTAATGTTTGCATTGCCCAGTTAATGCAACCCCTTTGAACCTCTGTTTCTACAGAGCTTAAGTATCTAACTTGGAAAACTGTTTTCCTAGTGGCTATCACTTCTGCTAGACGCATAAGTGAGTTGCAAGCCTTATCAGTAGAAACTGACTTTATTTCTTTCCACAGGGATAAGGTAGTCCTCAGGACTAACAGGAAGTTTTGCCTAAGGTGGTTTCAGATTTCCATCTTAACCAATCTATCTCCTTCCAGTGTTTTCACTGAACATTCCTCTTCTGGTGAGAGGAGATTGCCCAGTTTGGATGTTGAGAGGGCCCTTAGTTACTATATAGAACGACTCAAGGGTCACAGGTTTGAATCCCACCAACTTTTTCTCCACTTATGGTGAGGTTGGGAAAGGAAACCTGCCACTAAGAGATCAGTTGCCAGGTGGATTGTCTCTGTATCCATTTTATCAGAAACTGGGCAGAGATCCCCCCTCTGGCTTGAGGGCTCATTCTACCAGAGGTACAGCCGCGTCTCTAGCTGCTGCCAGAGACATCCCTATATTGGAGATATGTCAGGCTGCTACTTGGAAAACGGTACACACTTTCACCAAGCATTACTCCCTGGATGTCCAGGCTAGGAGAGATGCTCGGTTTGGCACAGCTGTGCTTCAGAGCCTATTCCCTAAGTAGGTTCTGTCCCTCCTCCATGGAGTACTGCTGTGTAGTCTGCAATTGTCATAATATAGCAAGACTTCATGTTGTTTGAAGAAAAATTACTCACCTTAGTAATGTTGTTTCTTCTAATGGAGTCTTGTATTATAACCTCCCCAGCCTGCCCTCTCAGAACTTCTACTTGGGTATGGGGTGGGCAGCTAGTGTGGGCACTATTTTATGCCTTTTTATGTGTTTTCACCCTTCTTGGGGTTTGGGGTGTGGTGTTTTCATTTTTCCTTATATTTCTCTCTATATTGTTAAATTATATTGTTAATTCTGGTCCTGACTTGAGTCTTTTGTGTTGGGACCAGCAATGGGTGTTAGTATTTAGGTAGCCAGTTGGCTGGTGTAGGTTACAGCTTCCACACAGACCTTAGTGAGTTTTTTGCTCGTAAAGATCTGACAGTTCAGGTTTGAAACTACACAGACAGAGCTTCTCTTTAGAGCTCGTGCTCTAAGTTCCATTCATGGAATGGAGTTAACTATTTCACCTCTGGAGCAGTTTAATGGTGGGACAAACTGCAATTGTCATAATATAGCAAGACTCCATTAGAAGAAACAACATTACTAAGGTGAGTAATTTTTTCTTTCCCACCACTCCTCTATTTTTTGCATCTGGGGATTGACCTCCCCCCTCCCCTCCCTGTAAAGCTGTACCTCATCACCTTCAAACTATGCCAACCTGGATCAGCACAATTTTCTTCAAGATGTGGCCAACACTGACTGGTCTAATCTCTGCAGTGCTCAGGTTGTCCAGACCGCACTGGCCATTTTCATCACTAATTTCTCAGCACTACAAGATCATCACTCCTCACTTGTAACCCACCGTGTCAAGGGAAAACACACTAGATGGCTCAAAAAAGATCTACTAGCCAAAATAAAAGAGATAGATAGGAACTGGAGCTGTTTCAATTCCTCTGGACTTCCAGAGGACTATAACACCTATAGGATGTTAAGGAATGCCTGCAAAAAGTTGATAAGGTTTGCGAAAAGCTGTTACTGCAAAAACCTTCTAAGCAATGCCTCGAATGACCCCAAAAAGTTCTGGTCCCACATCAAAACCTTTCTGGGATCCACTCAGTCATCTAGCCCTAATGATATGATCCCTAACGGAACTCACTGCAACAATCCTCAGACCATTGCTAATTTTCTTAATAATCAGTTCTCAAACCTAACTAAATTCATATCCTCCTCCTTCCACACCTCACAAGTGTCTCCAGCTTCTTCTAGCAGGGCGCCTGTACTCCCGCCCTTTCACTTCAGAGCCATTAACCCGAAGGAGGTTACACAACTTCTTAGTTCAATCTCTGACAATACAGCCACAGGCTCAGATAGTTTTGAGCCCAGGCTACTAAAATAGCTGCACCTCTCATTGCAGTTCCTCTGGCCAAAATGTTTATCCTTTCCTTGTGTCAAAGTAGTGTTTTTGACATTTGGAAGATAGCAAGAGTCACCTCTATCTTTAAAAAGGGTGACCCCAGTGACCCCTCAAACTATAGGCCCATAGCCATCCTGTCTGTGCTAATCAAAATCTTAGAAAAACTAGTTGCCACCCAAACCAGAGAATTTCTTTTCAAACATGACCTACTAACAACCGCCCAGCACAGCTTTCGGAAAGGCCACAGCACCTCTACTGCCCTGCTTAAATTTACCACAGACACTCTCACTGCTGTGGACTCAGGTCTTCTAACAGGGGCTGTTTTTATCAACATGACGAAGGCTTTGACCTGGTGAACCACTCCCTTCTCCTCGCCACCCTACAATCTATGGGCTTTGCATCTAGCGTAGTCAGTTGGTTCAGCAGCTACCTATCAAACAGTGTCCAAGTTGTTAAGTTCAACTCATCCTATTCTGATAAGGCTACAGTGAATATTGGAGTACCCCAAGACTCTATCCTGGGACAACTTATTTTTTCAATATTCATTAATGACATTAATTCTAAACTCTCTGCCTCCTCCTCCTTACTCTATGCAGATGACATTGTCCTCTATATCAGTGCGTAAAATGTAACTGACATCAATCTACGGCTCTCTGATGACTTCTAATGCATACAAGCCTGGCTCTCAGATTATAAACTTGTTCTTAATGAGACCAAAACCCAATCCATGCTATTTGGTCCCCTCTCAAAACTCAAATCTTACCAAAACAACTTTAGGTTCTCCTGCTTAGATGGCTCACCCATTGGCGTAGTTACCTCTTTTAAGTACCTAGGAATCACTTTGGATCAATTCTTAAACTTTGAACATCATATGTCGAACATATGTAAGTCTGTGAACTTGAAGCTAGGTATAGCTTCCCGCGCTAGCTATGTTCTAACCCCCTCAGCAAGACTAGCTATGGCCCGAGGCATACTCCTGCTGACCCTAACCTATGGGGTATCTTCATATGCCGCCATACCTAAAACAAATCTATACAGGTGGGACATTGCCTATAATAATATATGTCGGTATGCTGCCTCGTTCCATAGGAAGAAACACCACTGCCTCCTCTACTCTGATCTTAATTGGCTCTCTCCAAATGCCACCAGGCTCTATTCCATTGGCTCCACTATAGACGGTATTATGAGGTCTCAAACCCCCAAATCACTGGCTGAACTGCTCACTCCACAGACCTCCAACTATGGACTGCGCTCAACTGATAAATCCTTCTTATGTGTGCCGAAATACTCAACCACCAAAGGTTCTAGTGCTTTTGCCCACCACGCTCCTTGGCTGTGGAACTCCTTCCCTCTAGATGTCCGCCTAGCACCCACTCATGACACCTTTAAAAAAGCACCCCGTCACCACCTCACCTCATCCGAACAATGCTCCTGCTTTAAGCCTCCTTAGCTCCCTGTCCTCCTCCTCTCTGGCAGCAGTTCTTAACTTGTTTCTGCTATAATACCATTTTAATGTCCCTTCCCTTATGCTCCTCCCCAGATGCACACCTACTTAACAGGCCTGAATCTCCAAACCTCGCCTATCTCAGCCTGCCTATCCTCTGCATCAATCCCCCTTTGCACTTATTCACTCTGATCCCATATCCTCTGGATCAGCACAAATTTGTCTACCTACCCTTGCGAGGTGCATCTCCTCTCGCCTGACCCCAGCCACACCCACTACTTGCCTTGGCTGATATTTCTGAAGCTTACCCTACTCCTAACATGTATAACCTCAGTTTTCCTATCCCCTGCATCTACCCCCTTTGCACTTATCAGCTTTGTTTCCCTTATCTTCCTTGTCTGTCGAATTGTCTTCCTCCAGGGTCATATCTGCTGCATGTCTATCGTTTTGAATGTTTTGCCCATTGTATATCTGATTTAGATCTATTCCTTGTATTTTGTAATCCACACTGTCTTGCTCCGCCGCAAATATGCCTCATCCCTATGTAATAACTGTAAAATATGCTCTGTACCCTGCTCTCAACACCATGTATCTTGTTTATGATGCATAACCTGCTGTGTAACACTATTGTTATACCTTGCTGTAACCACCGTTTGTTGTATATCTGTAATGTTTACCTGTAACCTCCAGTCGGTGCCTGAAATAGCCGTCTATGGCCATGCTGCTACCCGATAACAAAAACTAAATAAACAAAATAAAATGAATATAAATGAGTGGCACTTGTGATCGTGTTTTGAGGATCGACTGCAAACTGGCGAAATCTTTTTTTTTTTTTTTTTTAGATACTTGCAGCCAGCAGGCTAGTGCAGTGTAGCACTACTGCTTGTGATGGCAATGACCCATGTTCAGGAGTGAACTTTGAATGTTGGAAAGTTGACTGGGAGAGGACCATTGTACTTCTGATGGATTGCTCTCCTCCTCCAGAAGGGAGGGAGGGACACAGCACCAGGTGTAAGCCTGGCTACTAGCGGCAGCTGGGGACTAGTCAGCTAGGGACTGCAACATGGGGACTGGAAAGCAGCGGTGGCTGTCGACATCATGCATGCGGAAGCGTATGCAAGGCTGTCTTAGGTGGCATTAGCGTGTTAGCCCTCCTGGGAGAAAACCGGGGAATACCGACTGGGCAGGGTGAAGGACCTGACCCTCTGCAGACCCTGCACATGGTGACATGGCCCATCCTCCAACCAAAGATCCATTTCGCAGTCTTCGGGTCCACCTCTGCCACGGGGGGAGATGTGGGGATGAAGGGAGCTGATGTTAAGTCCATGGGATACCAGGATGACGGGGCTGGAAGGGTCAAGCCTGATAAGGTCCCAGCCAGAGGATGACAAACAGATTACGAAACAAGCATTTGTCAATGCCGAATGTTTGCTTGCTGGTTTTAACATTGGAAATGCAGGAGTTAGACAGATGCAGAGTAGGAACGGCAGTGAATTATTTAACTTCATGCCAATCCCACCTCCAACCTGCAGAGACAGGCAGGCATTGGGGTATGCATTTGGGTTGTCACCCATAACATTCATGCCATTTCACCTCACCCTATCCTGCAGAGACCGACAAGTGTTAAGGTGTGCCCTGGGGTGTTCGGCTTTACAGTCACCCCAATCCATAAGGACATACGCTGAAATGGGTGCAATATAGGAGAATGGGGTGAACTCTGGGGTTGAAGAGTACAAGGCACACCTCGATACCTGTCACTAGCTGCAGGGTGGGGGTGGAATGGCATGAGCATTACAGTCGACAATCCAAAGGCACACCCCTGATGCCTGTCAGTCTGTACAGGGTGGGACATTATAGTTAGAAACCCTAACATCCCAGGTGTTTGTTGGTATTTGCACTAAAAATTTTCAGCATGGCCTTTTTGTGACCCCCACCTCCTGAAAGCATTTGTGACCTTTTCTCATGAACAGTGGCACTGTAAGTTTGTCAGTGTGTCCCGAACTTTGAGTTCTCACAGCGACCATGCCATTGTGCGCCAGATGTATGAAAACACAGAACAGGCAGGGTGTGAAGTATGACAGCTGCACCATTCATAGGGAGGTGCAAAGAGATGGCAATGTTGAAAATTGGTAGTGAAAATATTAAAAATGCTAGAACTTCTGAGCGTACAAGGAAACTGCGTCATTGTCGCGTACTTTCATCTTTTGTGGAATTATTTCACCAAATTTTCAACACAGGCATTTTGTGACCTCTGCCCATGAACACTGTCAGTATGATTTTCTTAATCTGTCCCAAACATTGATTTCCCACAGCAACCGCATTATTCTGCGCCAGATGTGTAAGTGCATATTTCACGCAGAATGTAAAAAATTACAGCTGTACTGTTCATAAGGAGGTCTGAAAAAATGCCAGTGTTGGAAATCTGGAGTGAAAGTACTACAGATTTGCAAAGTTACGAGGGTGCATGGAAACTGCACAACGCACGCTTGTAACAGTTATTTTATGGACAATTGTCACCAAATTTTCAACATAGGCATTTTAGGACTTCTGCTCATGAACAGAGTCACTGTGATTTTACATATGAACATACATACGAACATGCAAATCTGCCAGCAGAATAGAGACCAATCGTTCTATCTAAATCTGCCTGAGTGTACAGCTAGCACCCTAGATTGCAGCTGCCCCGGCCTCCTCCTCCTCAATTCCTCCCCTGCTTGTCCTAGCCTCTACCCCCCTGACTCTTCCTCTTACGTTATCCCAGTACTTCTTAAAGCTGTTGACTGTCCTACATGTTACCACCGCTTCTGGCAGTGCATTCCAACTAGACACCACCCTCTCAGTGAAGTAGTGCCTCCTCATTTCCCTCTTGAAACGTCCCCCTTCCAACCTTAGTCCATGCCCCTCGTCTCTCTTCCACTCCTCAGTTTAAACACCCCCTCGGTGCTAGGTTTATTTACACCCCTCAGGTATTTAAATGCTTGAATCATATCCCCCCCATCCCTCCTCTCCTCCATTGTGTACATGTTCAGCTCGTTCAGCCTAACTCCATATTCCTTTCCTTCCATCCCCTTTAACATTTTGTTGCCCTCTTTTGTACCCCCTCCAGCAACTTTATATCTCTCCTAAGGTATGGCTTCCAGTATTGCACACAGTACTCCAGGTGCGGTCTGACCAATGATCACATTCCTATGTCTGGATGAGAACCCCTTTGTGATGCACCACAGCATTCTGTTTGCCTTCGCTGCTTCTCTTCTACACTGGGCTGAGTTGTTCATTCTCCCAGTTACCAACACCCTCTAGGTCCTTTTCCTCCTCTGTGATCCCCAACCTTATCCCCCAACCAGTAGTCCCTCTTCTGGTTCTTGGACCCAAAATGCATCACCTTACACTTGTTTGCATTGAATCCTAGCTGCCACTCCACCGACCATGTCTCTAGTTTGGTTAGGTCTCCCTACAGTTTTTCCCATCTGTCCTTTTTGTCCACCACTGCCCCAATTTGGCATCATCTGCAAACAGACTAACCCTGCTCCCCACTCCATGTGCTATATCAGAGATAAAAAGCCCAAATAGCCCCAGGCCCAACACTGACCCCTGCAGCATGCTGCTTGTCACTGCTGTAGGTGCCAAGAGCTCCCCCACCACCACCGCTCTCTGCACCCTCCCTGTAACCAGGTCTCTACCCATTTACTCAGCTTATTTCCTACCCCTACTGTCGTCACCATCCCCCCTGTCTCCCATGAGGCACTGTATCAAAGGCCTTACTGAAGTCCAAGTACAGGACATGTACCGCATGGCCCCTGTCCAACTCCCTTGTCACCCAGTCATAATACTCTATTAGTCTGGTTTGACAAGACCTCCCTGAGACGAAGCCTTGTTGCCACCCATCTTGGAGGCCATTACTCTCTAAGAATGCCACCAGCCTCTGCTTCAGCATCACCTCCATAACCTTACCCACAATGGACGTGAGACTGACAGTCCAATAATTTTCTGGCTGCTCCTTAGGCCCACTCTTGTGTATGGGTACCACATGGGCCACCCTCCAGTCCTGGGGCACACACCTCATTTCCAGGGAGGTGTTGAACAGATCTGCTACTGGCTCAGCCAACAGCTCCACCATCTCCCACAGCACCCTGGGGTGGATGCCATCTGAACCTGGTGCATTGTCCACCCTTACTGCCCTCAGCCCCTCTAGCACCCTAGTCACTGTGATCACTTTGTTTGTCACCTCCTCTCTCCCTCCTTTCCTCACCCCCCCAGCCCATGCTGGTAGTGAACCATCCCTCTCCTTAGTGGAAACAGAGCCGAAGTACTCATTTAGAATTTCCGCTTGCTCCTCCCCCTTTTCCACCCAATCCACTCCCTGCTTTATCCTCACAATATGTTCCTTGTACTTCCTCTTTTCCCTGACACACCTTAAAATGACCTTTTCCCCTCCCTTTATGTCCTGTGCTAACCTTAATTCCCTGGAGGCCTTGGCTTTTTTACCCTCCTGACCACCTCCCTTGACCAACTCCCGTAAGCCTCCTTATCCTCTCCCTTCCCTGTTCTCCTGTACTTCCAGTATGCAGCTCTCTATGCCCTCACCCCTTGCAGCACTTACTTGTTTAGCCAGCATGTTTTTTTGGCTCTGCTCTTCTTACTCCTGGCCCTGGTGCAGGCTACTGTGGCCTCTGTTAGCCCAGTCTTTATGACTCCCCAGTTTTGTTCTGCATCCATCCCCGGCCTTATATCCTGGAGTCTCCCTCACAGTATTTCTCCCATCCTCCCAAAATCCACCATACTGAAGTCCACCACCCTAGTGCCTGTGCCTCCTGTCTCCTTGCCCAGTGCAAGAATGAGCCACACTGTTTGGTGGTCGCTACCCGCAAGTGGGTCCTCCACTCTTAATTCCCTCACTGCCTCCCCATTTGCCAGTACTAGGTCCAGAGTGCTACCATGACTTGTAGGCCCACTTACCAATTGCATCAGAAGGCCGTCCTGGAATGCATCAATGAGCACCTGCTCCCTGGTACTGCTAGTGGCCGGGGTGCTCCAGTCAACCCCTGGTAAGCTAAAATCCCCCACAATCACCACACTCCCCCTTCTACAGACCCTCCTTATCTGCTCTGCCAACTTCCCATCCAGTTCTCTGGATTGGGCTGGTGGTCTGTACACCACTCCCAGCCTCAGCTTTCTGCCCTTGGAGTCCAGGAGTTGTACCCAAGGCGCCTCTGTCCTCTCCTCTTCTCCTCCCTCGTCCATTATGTATTTGATCCCCTCCCTCACATAGAGTGCAACCCCCCCAACCCCTGGTCCCTGCTGTATATCCTGTATCCCGGTATTGCCAAATCCCAGTCAGGGTACTCTGTGGCCAAAGTCTTTGTCACTGCAGCAGTGTCCACCTTCCCCTCTGAAAGGAGCACCTGAAGCTCTGCAGTTTTGTTCCCCAGGCTTTTTGCATTGAGAGAGACCACCTTCCACCCATACCCCTCCTTCTCCTCAGCCTGTGTTCCTCCTCCCGGTAGTCCGCACCCTTTCTCCTAGTTATTCTTATCAGGTGGTGGTGCCTTCTGTATTACACTCAGACCACTCTGCCCGCCCCCTCCCAAGGTTACTACGCCTCCGCCTTTACCTATATCTAGGGAGGTGAGCTCATTAGGCTCCCCTGTCCGGACCTTTCTACCAACCTCAGTCTTTTGGTCACCCCCCCCCCAACTAGTTTAAATCCACCTTAGTAGAGAGATATACCCCTCTAATCCCACCTTTTAATACTCCCATCCCCTCCCTGCTCAAGTGTAGCCTGTCCGCCGTGTACAAGTTACTATTCCTCCAGACCCTACTCCAGTTAGTCACTTATCCATAATTTTTGGTGTGGCACCAATCCCTCAGCCACTCGTTGAAGTCCTCGAACCTACCCTTCCTCCCCATGTTTGCACATGGTACCGGGAGTACCTCCGAGAATGCCACTGACTCCCCCACGCTCTCACACTGCCTGCCCAACTCCTAGAACCTCCCACTCACTACTTCCACAGTCTCCTCTGCCACGTTGTTTGTACCCACGTGCAACAGTAAATGAGGTTTCTTCCTCCCCCTTGCTGCACATTTGAGCAGTGCCTGCCCCTCCTGCAGTCAACCCCGAGATAGCTTCAACCCAAATACGGCTGTGCCTTCCCCCCCTTCTGCCTCATCTCACCCCTTTCAGTATAGAGTCCCCCAGGACAAGTACCCCCGTCCCTTACCCTTTCCTTTCTAATGCCCTTTCACCACCCCCAGTATTCATTCTTCCCTGCCTCTTACCCCCACCAGCTGCACCCTCTGTGACTTCTGTATCTGCATCCCCTACTTCTGCCTCACCCTTTCTCTGCCTTATTCCTCCCATCCCCCTTGAACCCCTTCCCAGCCTGACTACTTCCTACTGGGCTTCCCATGTTGACCTCCCCTCCTCCCCTGCTAATTTCCAACCCCTCTCCTATCACCGCTGTTGTCAATTTAGAGCCCCTTTCCCTTCGACCCCGATAGTGATGCCCCCTCATCCTTCCCGTCCCATAGCCTTCTTTCCTCCAGTCACCCCTCCTCCTTCCTTACTAGCCCCCTTCTACCATTTCGTCTCGCTATCTCTTCCCTCACCTGTTGCCATCCCTCTCATGCCTCGCTTGTCCTCCCCCTTTAATAGTTCCTGCTTCCCCTCCCATACCAGAGGCTCGAATCTGTTCTCAGTCGATGCCCCTCCCACATCTCCCCATTGGTTTCCCCTTCCTGCTTGTTCCTCCATGCTCCCCTGATCCCACCACTGGTCCCTCCGTGCCGCAGCCATCTGTCTCTCCCAGTACTCCTCGTGGTCTCTTCCACCCCATCAGGAGGCCCTCCTTCTCTTTTCTGCTAGTGTCTCTGATACTGGGGTCAGTTTCAGTCCCTTGTTGTTTTCCTCTGTCCACCTTGCCATCCCTATCCCCCCAGGATGCCTATCATACTCTTCTGCCCTGCCACTTAGATGCCTCCTAACCTCCACAGTTCCTCCCTCAAACTAGTCAGTTGTCTACAGAGCATACAATCCGCCCCAATCCTCCAAGCCCAGTCCAGGATCGTGGCGCACCCACACCCTGTACACCCCACCACCCTTCCAAAGATGCCTGCCCTATTTACTTGCGGCATCCTGACCCATTTTGGCCTACATCTTATGTTACGGGCTCTTACTTCCGTTTTCTGTACCCTACTACAACTGTTGGGGCCCTATTAATTCAAGTTCCTGTTTCCCTCCACACTAGTCCCCCTACTGCCCCCTTGCAGACCTGGTTAATTCAGTCTCAAATCTCATCCGTTAGATACAGTATTACTGTAGCAATCCTAAAGCCTCCTTGTCCATTTTTCACCCCTCAGCTACCATACTTTTTGTTCTCAGTCCTCATAGTTTCACTTAGCCCAGTTAAAAATCGTATTGCACTCCAAGTGTTACTCAACTCAGAGAAATAAACAGAACAAATAAATATGTATTATTACAGCAATCCTAACAGTATAGCTCAGTACATAGCTCAGTTAGAGAAATAAACAGAACAACTAAATCTGTATTATTACAGCAATCATAAAGGTATCCAGTCATTGCATTGTCTCCACTGCAGAGACTCTGCTGTAATATAGGACCACACAGGACCCTGGGCAGGTGGGTGGGCAACTCTAGAGTCCCGACAGAGCTCCGTTGAGCTCGCTCACTGCCCCTCTCTCACTCGCTCATTCTGTTTCTCCCAGCGTTGTAGGCTTCCCTTTTGTACGGGGCTCCTGCCTGTGTTGGTGCATCTTCCGGCCCACAGAGAAATCCGCAGCAGTCCTGAAAGAGTTCCGTTGAGCTCACTCACTCCCCTTCTCTCACTTGCTCGTTCTGTTTCTCCCAGCGCTGCAGACTGCCCTTTTGTACTGGGCTCCTACCTGCGTTGGCACCTTTTTCTGCCCCAAAGAAATCCGCAGCAGTCCCGACAAAGCACCATTGATCTCACTCACTCCCCCTCTCTCACTTGCTTCCCACTGCAACTATGTTATTCTGCGTCGGAAGTGTGAAAACACATTTCGGCCAGCATGTGAAAAATAAAATAGCTGTACTGTTCATAAGGAGGTGTGAAAAAATGCCAGTGTTGAAAATCTGTCATGAAAATATAGCAAATTTGCGAAGTTACATGGGTGCATGGAAATTGCACAATGCTGCTTGTAACACAGTCATTTTATGGACTTTCATCAACAAATTTTCAACATAGGCATTTTAGGGCCTCTGCTCATGAACAGTGACATTGTTATTTTCTTAATATGTCCCTAAAACTGATTTCCCACAACGACCGTGCTATTCTGCACCAGAAGTGTGAAAACACATTTTGGCCAGGATGTGGAAAGTAAAACTGATAGCTACACTGTTCATAAGGAGGTATGGAAAAATGCCAGTGTTAAAAATCTGGAGTGAAAATATTACAGATTCACGCAGTTACGAGCGTGCGTGGAAACTGTGCAACGCACGCTCATAAAACAGTCATTTTTTTGGATTTTTTTCACCAAATTTGCAACATAGGCTTTTTGAGAGGCCACCTCATGAACAGTGGCACTGCTGTTTCGTTAATCTGTCCCGAAAGGTGATTCTGCACAGTGACCGCAAAATCACCTTTCGGGACCGAATAATGCCATGACAGTGACTGAATTCATGAGGAGGGGTCCCAGTAACCCCAGGTTGAAAATTTGGTGCCAAAATTCCCAAAATATGTACCAAAGTTGAAAAAAAACCCTGTTTATGCCATTATACAGCTTACCGGCATTTTTTCAGTTTGTGGTTGGCTTTGAAGAGTGCAGACATGTTCCCGGTCCACCGAAGATTGTCATACTGGGCTCCAGTGATAAGTATAGGGTGAGGGGTGTGTGGGGAGGCAAGGTGCGCAGTGGGTGGGCGCGGGTCGAGGGAGGGTGCAGGAGAAACTACAAGGGATTGTTTTCTTGTTTTACAGGTTAAAAAAATAAAAAGCATCATAGGTCGGTTTTCTTCTTTCACAGGTGTTGTTTGGTACACTGGGGTGGGCTCCCAGTATACCACCTGCATTTGTGGGGAGGGTGACCGAAGCCAATGAGGATTGGGCCCCCTGTTGGCACAGAAACAGGTGGGGTGGCACATGATGCTGAGAGGGGATTGAGCACCCCCTCGGCACACAGCAGAAATCAAGGGTGTGGGAACATTATGCTGACAGGGAGTGGGCTCCCCCATCAGCAGATTGAACTGGGAATGGGAGGACTGAAGCCGATGGGGATTGGGGGCCCCCGTCGGCAAAGAAAGACTGTTGGGTTGCACATGGTGCCAAGGGGGATTGGGCACCCCCTCAGCACACAACAGAAACTTGGGGGTGGGGACATTATGTCAATGGGGACTGGTCTCCCTGTCAGCAAATGAAGTCGGTTGGGGGCATGCGACAGGGGAATTGGGCAGCCCCTTTGGCTCTGAGGTGGCCACATAGAGCTGCCATGTTCCTGGTACTGTTACACCAGACTAGGTACCGCCCTGCAATGACAGGTCGCTCCCTCACTGCAGTGGAATTGCTGACGCTGCAGTGACGAGGCAGCCCCTCATTGCAGTGGCCAAATCATTTCAGGTTGGTGCCACTTCTGCAGAACCAGTGTCATCTGGACACTGGGCCTGCATTGGGTGCATACCGCCAAGCCCACAAATGCAGTGCTGGCATTGGCCACCACACTGCCGCACCTCCACAACCCACTTCTCTCCTAAGCTGCCGCATACTATTTCTTGTGCATGTGCGCAAGCAAACATAAAAAATAAATGAAATATTCTTACAATACATATTTGTCCTTTGGTAAGGGCACACAGTGAGTGTATATACTCAAGTGACTCTCTTAAGTCGCAGTTTAGTTGTCAGAGAGTACAGAAAAATTAAACAAAACAGGTCATAGATTTAGGAGCATAAATATCTGCACCACTAGTTTTGTTCCAAGGTCCCCAGGATGGTTATGCCACCTTCCTTACATTTTTGTAGTGTGTGTGAGCCATAAATGAACAACTAAAGCTACTGTATATGCTTGGAGGAAGAAGGGCAGTGGTGGTCACCTTGAGTAATCCCAAGAAATTTTGTCTGTGTGTGACACATATGTGTACTGTGTTTAGCTGGGCACTGTAGGGAGAGAGATGAAAGACTGTTAAACCATCAAACCCTGAAATATATTGCAAACCTTACCTATAATGGATCAAAATCAAAACAGTGGTCAGGCAGAAAGGAATGTCCAGGCAAGCACCGCAGCTTCATTTGGCCAAAAGGGATGGTCATGCGTTCCTCCTCTTTCAAAGGGACACCCCCCAAAAAAGTGATTCTGGTAACACTACAGTTTTAGCCTTACAGCGAATGTCTGAAGCAGCTAAAACGCGTTTCTGCCCCAGCTAAAAAAAAAAAAAGATTCATTAGTGAAAACCAAAGAGTTGGTGGATATCACTCATAAAGGCATTCCCAGGTACGGGAAATTTAAGCAATAAGGCACAACAGGATGTGGGTTATTGGGGATTTGACCACGCCTTGTGTGGTGTGTCACGAGGCACAGCTGAGTGACTTAACCACACACGAAGTGGATAAATCACCCAATAACTCACACCCTGGAGTGCCTTATTGCGATTCTACAATGGACCCATGCGTAAAATAAATTTAAAATATGTTTAATTATGTTTTTTACAAATGCCATTCCTCATCCCTGGATTATGCAGGATTTACCCACGGTCATGTAACATGTTTTGACCAATGAGGTTACAGGATTTTCACACACCATTGTATAATGCATATTATAAAATGGGTAAAGGAAGTCCTGCATCCTGACTGAACAGGACCCGAGTCCTTATCGGACAACAACCCTGCGACTAGCACTTTCAATGCTAAACAGGACGCATCACAGCCTCCATATCCATACCTGCCAGAAGCCAGTCCCCTCTAAGAAGTGCACGTACCTTCCACATAGATTTCAAAGCTGTCCTTTGCCCCATCCTCTTTTGGACCGCTGCCGTTTCTGCGGTCGTCATTCCCTGCAGTCTCCAGTCCTCACTCTCCCCCTCCTTCAACATTACTCCCCAGTGCCAGGCTGCCATGATTTAAAAATCATAATTTAGAGTGAGTGGGGCAAAATACCAAACGGAAAGCATCGGCTCAGTAACCCGCTCGCTCATACTGCAGTACCGTAAGTAAAACTGCACAGTACAATGCACTCACTACGGCAGCTGCAGAGGGACACGCCACTTCCAGCACACTTCTCCAGTACTATTCAGCTCTGCATTAAAAAGAAAAACAATAATAAATGAAAATAGTAAAATATGTGTGTGTGTGTGTGTGTGCACGCTGCAGTGAGCTGTTGGGGGGAGAGGCCCAAAAGTCCCTCACTTGCTCATGCTCTCACCGGCTACAGTTACAGCCAGCAATGCTGTAAATGGCATCCTTTTCAAACTGCTCACAGTTCTACAGACAGCACATGTCTCTGGTGCTTAACAGCTTTGCAAGAAAACACTCAGAATAAAAAGTTAAATGTGTGTTTGTGTGTGGCGGCACACAGTCCCATTCCAAAAGCTGTATCTGTACTAACTGTTTACCAAACTAGTCCTGTAACTCCCGGGTCGCCCCTGAAAAGGGGACCTCCGGGACCCAGTTGGCCTACCCGGTCATCAAAATTTAATAAATAAATAAGGAGAAGCCCTCTAATGGCACTCACTACACTATTTTCTATGTGACCTCACTATATACAGGGACTACTTAACATCAAATTTCACTACAGTGGTTTACAATCCAGTCTTACCATTTTTTTTTAAACTTTATTCCTTTTTCTAGTTTTTTAGTACTGAAACCCATTTTAAAAGACCAATAAGACACTTAGAAGATGTGGGTTGTTGCCTGATAAGAGCACTTCCCGGGTGCTGAAGGCACTCTGCGCAAGCACCTCATGCCTCACTATGCACCTGTGGCGTGCTGTTATCAGGCAACAGCCCACACTCCATCATATCTTATGGCTTTCCTATACTAGTAGTCCCTCACAGGCAGCAACAGATTCCTAGCAGATTGATGAGGGGTCGGAAAATGGTGATGAAGCCAGGGATTAAGGACAAGTCATGCTAAGAGTGGAGGATAAGAGGATGGAAATTTCAAATGAAGAAATGGATGAAGATGCTCCTCTGGTGGAGAAGGACAGTTGGGTAGTCTAAGGGAATAAGGAAAACAGCCACTAGAAAAATCCAGAACAGAAACTCCCAAAAAGGAGCCAGCTACAATGCCTGCCTGACAGACAAAAAAAAATGTAAATATAATATTTTATTTCATCTTTTTTTCAGTGAGTGCTTTTAAGGAGTTAGCACAACATTTTGAATTTGCTAATGGTTGGTCATCAGGGGTAACAAGAAAGGGTACCAGGTGAATATATCGCGTACAAAACTATGCATGGAAAACTGCACTGTAGGAAGCGCATATGGTTCTACAGCAACAGGGGTTCTTTTAGCGTACTGCAAGAAATGCTACCCCTGTCACTGAACCCTGCTAATACAGCGCGCGAAGGACGCTGCTGGGGCAGTGTCTGGCCAGGCCGCTCCTGTGGTGGAGTGGCTAGAGCACCTGCCTCCAGCGGCATCAGGGACCTGGGGCTCTGGTTCAGTTCTCCCCAGGTCCCACTGTAGTGGTGGTTTTATGCAAAAAAAAACAACTTTTGCCTGCACTGACTTTTCACTTTGCCCCCAAGTCCATGACCCCCAGAGTTGATTATTATAAGTCTGGGGGTGTGGGGGCATAACCCCCTGCAAAAACAATGATAATCCTGCAGTGTGTACCATTTTAGTTTTGGTCAGCATGCTGTGCCGATGTGCATGCAGAATACTAGTGGTGCATGGTTTTGACTGCAGCTCTATGACCCCATGCCACAAGAAAGAATTGCTGAGAACCTCTGCAAGGAAAAGGCACCTAGACAGATGGCATCACATTAACGAGAAATTCATTTATTTTTATTTTTTTTAATTAAGCTATTTGGTCCCCATTGCCTCCTCCCGCCAACTGGTGACGGGGACACACAGGGATTTTACAGGTGTTTCTTCCCTAACCCCCCCTTCCCCAAAGCCCCAGCACACGGGTGTGTAAGCATGTGGAGGCACACTATGCACCCCATGGCACCAGCTCATCCTCTTCCACCTCTGGTAACTATTTGCAGCTCCCTCTCCACCTATGCTACCCACTGGGCCTCCACCCAGTGGGAGCAGAACTACGGGGGGGCCATCCCACCCTCACCACCCTCTGGAGAGGAGAACTGCCCATCAGAATGCTCAATCCTGCCCCCCCCCACGCCGGCACCCCGACAAACTGAGGTCATTCCTGAACCTGGATCACCAGCATAGCACGAGGTGTGGCGTCCAGCGCCTCAACCCTCAGTGCCACTGGGCTGCTCATGAGAGATTCATTTTTGAGAATACTAGAAAAACAGACAGTGACAGCTCACTACATTCAGGGGTGTAACTCTGACTGATGATAATGTCAGCAGTGGCAGCTCCAGCAGCAATGTAGAAACACCACCAGCAAGTCCCTCTAACATTCAGAGGACTCATAGGTTTACAAGTGGCCATGTGTTCAAAAGCCTCCACTCCCTTCAAGAAAACACCTACCATCTCACAAGCATATGAATGTAAAGCTATGTATCCTTTGTCCCCACCCCATCACCATTACAATAACAAAGACAATTCCAGAAATGATTCTGTTGACGTACTGCCATATAAGATGGTAGAATATGTACTTCAGGGTCCAGGTGGCTACATGAGTACCTTGAACCTCGCTATAACATACCATCAAGAAAATACGTCTCTCTTAACAGAAATTCCAGATATATGACTTCCGGTGCTGCGACAGATGGTGGCAGTTGTACTTCTGTGAGTTCCAGTTAGGACCACAGCTTTTAGTATTAAATTCGATCTACAGTAAGACTAATTTAATCTACAGTCCATCGGTAACACTAACAGTGAGGATGGTATTTGAACCCACCTGAAAGTTCTCCTGGTGAAAATAGCATAAAAAAACAAAAACAAAATGCTACTCGAGCAGTCCCAGGCGCCACCATTTGCCATGTGGTCCCAGGCTGCAAAACTGCACAAGATGGACTCTCCACCAATGACATCACCAGACCCAGTGGCTGAAAGCTCCCTCATTGAAACATTTTTGACCAAGTTTGCTTCCACAAAGATGATGTTAACAGAAGTGGTAGGGGATGTCAGATTGGTTAAACACACTATGGACATGCAAGCTGTCTGGATGGGAGATGTGGAAGCCCAGGGAAGTTTGCTAGATGATAAGGCAACAACAGAGTTAAGAGAGAGAGGTTATCAACCTTTGTAGGAAAGTTGCTTGTTTAGAAGACCACATTGACGATCAAGAGAATCTGAGCAGGTGGAACAACCTGCTTTTAGTGGAGGAAGCCGGAGAAGGCTGAGGGAGTGGATACAGTCAAAATTTATGAAAAAATGATTCGCACAACTGGCAGGGCTTCCCAGCAGTGGACAGTCTTACATTACTGAACACACCCACAGGGCTCTAAATCCTATGCCTCAGAAAGGTGCGAAACCAAGAGTGATCATCTGCCATCTAATCAGTTTCCAAGACAAGGTCACTATCCAACAAGCAGCCCTCTCACAACCATCCCTGCACTGGAACAACTCCTGCTACTACATACTGTATTTAATAAATAATGCTAAAGTGTTTGAGATTTAAAAAAAAAGGCATACAAAGAAGTAAAGCAGAAATTACATCCATGTGGGATTATGTTTAAAGTGTTGCTCCCAGCTCATCTTGTCATAAGCCTTCCCCACGGTTCTCACAGCTATGACTCAGCGATGGCAGTGACCCAGCAACTGCCCTACCTCCTGCCGAAGCTGTTTGCCAAGCCTAAACCTCAACCCTACAGTTTAAAATGGAACATTGAAGTAAGCCTCTTCGGTATTTTCTGCTGCTATACTAGACACAACACTGACTGATGCTTGGATTACTGTTTAAGGACATGTTTGCCTGTGTTATTATATGACTTACTTTGTTGGGGTTGGACTGAATCTGAATGTGCAGACCAGAGGGGAAGGAGTGACCTCCACCTTCACAGGTTGTTTTTCAGTGCTGCTGAATTCTAGAGCAACCTGAGAGAAAATTTGGGAGAGAAAACTGTGGGCTACTGAAAATGCACCACACCACAACAAGCTCCACCCTCTGGGACAATGTCAACTCCAACTGCCAACACCATCTTAGGAGGGAGATTGATTTGCCACATGAACTTTTCTGGCAGGGATGTCAAGGGACATGGAAGCAGGTAGCACATCAGGAAAAGGATGGCTACCACAGGCTGCACAGTAAGAGATAAGCAGACCACAACAACATAGAACATTGTACTGCCTCCTACTGGGACAAAGCAGCACAGCTGATCTGGCATAACCAAGCATACCTGATCACAACATACCAGGGAGACTTGACTTTGGGCCGCCCACTACTGCCATCCCACAAGAGACATATGCAGACTTGCAACCACCTCATAAAGCAGATGGTCAGCTATAGGATGGAAACAACTGAACTGTTATGATGGACTGCAAGTAAGAAATGAGAGGGGACATTGTGTGACTGGCCTGGTTACTTCCTCCTGTCAAACTAGACATACTGAACCAATGCAGTGACTCTCAAACTCAGTTTTCACCCTCAAGCAATAACGGAGTGACTATTGTCTGTTTAGGGGGGGGAGGATGGGATGGTGGGACAGATTGGGCTCAGTCACCATATTACACATTGCTTAGACATGACTTTGTGTATGTAAAAGATAAACCAAATAAAATACTGTATAGCATGGGGGTGGGGGCTCCATTACGCTGCTCAAATGTTGCAGAGAAATTGTCTAAAAACATGGATAGGATGACCACAAAGCCTACAACCTGAAGCATAAGAGGAACCAATTCAGCAAGCAAAAGATCCAGGATATAAATACATCTTAAAAGACATAACCCATCAGTAGCCTTCTTACAGGAGACCCATTTAGTCACACCCACTCAGGAGGAATTGAATGGGACAAGTTTATGGTTCAGGAGTAGACACCAAATAGGAGGACTACCATGAGTGAAACCATGAACAAGCGGAAATGGTCCTAATTAGAGCAAAAGTAGGGTATGTCTCACAAGGAGAGAAGGTGGGCTGACTGCTTGTACTCTGACTTAAAAAACAGGAGGCAGCTTGGACAGTGAGGAATGTACAAGATAACTGAACACAGAAAAATCTCACCAAATCTAGGGACATAGTAGTAGCCTTCCAGAGATATTATAAAGTTCTTTACACCTTTGGAAAGAAAGACACCACTCAGATAGATGAATACTTTGACCAGATCCCACTTTCTAAGCTTAGTATAGAAAGCCAGCAAGCACTAACGCAACCTTTAATACTAGAAGAAATGGGAGTTAAAATAGACACCTTGTTCTTGGACCAGGCACCAGAACCAGATGGCCTGTGAACCAGCTTTTACAAGGCCCTAATGGGAGTGCTACTGAAACCTCTAAAAAGTCTATTCATGAAGGCATATGAACAGATAAGACTTGAGAGCACCATGCAGCAGGCACTAATCTCTGTACTAGCAAAGGTTCATAGTCAGGTCTCCAACTGCAGACCTATATAACTACTAAATATTGGCCTGAAGTAACTCAACAAAGGATTAGCTATCTGTATACAGAGGATACAGACATCCCTGATAGACACAGAACAGGTGGGATTTGTGGGAGGGAGGGTCACCTCAGATCACCTCAGCAAGCTCTTTCACATCATTTCTGCATCCAGGGAGGCAGGCACCCCAGTGGTTCTGGTCTTTCTGGACACATACTTTATAGAGTCTCATGTCAGTATTTGTTTTGAGTCATGGAACATTATGCGATCCTTAGTGAATTAATTAAATGGGTCCACCTTCTTATTCTGATCTTATAACAAAAGTACATTGTAACAAGGTCCTGTCATCTGGTAGAAAATAGTACCCACCAAGAATGTCCTATCCCCATCCCTGTTCAGTCTTTATTTAGAACCTTCGGCAATGAAAATTAACCTGAATCCGGATATATAAAGGAGCAACCGCTAGAGAAAAGAGTTATAAACTCTCTCTCTCTCTGCAGATGATATTCTGCATGTAAGCAAACCCACAGTATCAATCCAGGAAATTCTCAAAGACATAGGGGAATGTGGAACTTCTTGTATAAACTGAACATCAGTAACATTACCATCTTACCCTTGAACCCCCACATCAGACAATGAGATCTTGAATGCCTTGGAAAGAGAAAGGGGAAATTATTTAACCAGGAAAGGCACACTAAGCCAGAGTTTGTTTCCAGGTGCGACCTGGGAGCACATGAAAGTTACTGATTTGCTCAGGGTGACACAGTATGCAAGTGGGGGCTGGTGGGATTCAAACCCAGGTCTCCAAGTTTGCAGCTCAGTGCCCATAACCACTACACTGTACTGCCTCCCAACGCCTTGATATTGAACGCCTTGGGCTCAGACCATCCAAGATAAACGTTTTATATTTGGGTATCAAGGTCTCAACATCCAAGTCTAATATGATAAAAGAGAACCTCACGGACCTGTTGACCGCAATCAAGCAAAATCTGGATAGATGGACTACTTTAGCAGCATCTTGGTGGGGCCGCATCAGTGTGGTCAAGAAGAACATTCTACCCATGGTTATGAACCCACTCCGCATGCTCACTATAAGTCTTCTGTGCCGGTTCCAGAAACTGCATACACTAATAATTGCCATTCTCTGGCAAGGCAAGAAGCTAAGAAGGGCATTCCTGAAACTGGCAGTATCTCATCATAGCTGAGGGTTAAACCTCCCTGACTTTCTTACGTATTCCCATGCCACACAAGGGGCAAAATATTTCAGATGGAAGGCATAAAAAAGGTCACCTGATGAACAGTATATTCCCCCCAAGTGGCAGGAAATAGACAAAAATATATGTGACGTGCAGGGTATTAGCCTGGAATCTCTGTTTTTCATTATTGCAGTCAAGCTACCCAAACCACTGATCCCCACACATATTGGTACCTTCATTATTATTTATTGTCAGTTGCGTAGAAAACTGACGTTTTCATCAGGGGAGATACAAGACCAGCCCGTATAGCACAATCCAAATTTTAAAATAGATGGAAAAACTGTGTTTAAAAAATGGTGGTATGACAAGGGAATTACTAGGGTTAAACACTGTTATATATACACTGTTCCTGTTATGCATATACACTGTTCCTGTTGTAAATACTGTAAAATTTTGCAAATATTGTTTTTACCTTTTTCTCTGTATCATCAAATTCCTGTACCACTGGACGTTTGTGAAAATGGGCATTTTTGCTCACATACTTTCCAGTGTAAAAAATAAAATTGAATTGAATTGAAATATTTTATGCGCGTGAGGAACTGGGCAACTTTTTGTCATCTACAATCCCAATTCAACATGAATAACTGAAGCATTTACTTTCTTAGAGCTGCAACACATGATATCCAAAGTAACTGGGAGACCCCCAGACACACAGGCACCTCCTTACTCACTACACACGTTTGGGGAACTGTCACAACAATGATAGGCTATATCCAAACTATACTAAACCATAAGGTATTCCATGCCACATAGATTTGGGTCACCATCAAGATTTCTTTATTTTTTATTTAGTTTTTGTTGACCGGGTAAGTGCACTAGACAAATCCTGCCTATTTTCAGGCATGACCCGGGGGAGGGGGATACAGATGAATGCCAACTGACCTAGAACCAGATTAAGCTGTTGGTGGTATTTTTAGTGAATGAGGGAAATTTGGCCAGGACACCGGGAAAATTCCCCTACTCTTTTCGATAAGTGCCATGGGATCTTTAACATCCACCTGAACTACCACCAATCCAGGCAGATTGCTGGCCAGTGACCTTAAGCTGGACCCCAACAGAATAACAATGGTAAAAAGTCAGGACAAACTCTTAGCAGTTCATTAAGCAAGACATTATAGACTCATGCAGTTTAAGATACTGCAGAATACATATCTTATGAAATGGGCTTCAGATTTCTGGCCCTCTGAATGGTTGCTGACTGTGCACTGAAAGTGTCTAGTGCATGGCTGAAATCAAGTACTGGCAACCTTGATGCAGGACCCCCCCCCCAAAAAAAAAACCACATATTCATGCCCATTTGGAATATTGTAAAAGCTATAGAATCTTAAGGACCACCATTTTGTTGCTCTAATACCCTATGTAAGTGACTATGTATAGCCGCTGCCAGGGAGGTTCATCTGGTCTGAAAGAACCCCACCTTTGAAACTCCCCCTTTATTTTTCATTATTTGTAAAAAAAAAAAAAAAAAAGTTTAATCATTTCTGTTTATTTTTTTACTGTTACAGAGTACTAATGCACAGATGATGAACCCTAGCACTTTCTCTCTGCATGCACCCCCTCCCTCCTTCTGCTGCCAATCAGCTCCCTCAGTACCAGTGAGATGACTGGAGCTGCTTTGTGAGTCTTTCTCTGCACCCTCCCCTATGACTGGCTGGCCAGTTGGAGCTCACATCAACATCGTGAATGTGACCTCAATACAGCACGGCCACTGCCTACAATTCACTCTGTCAGCTAGCACTGGAGGAAGATGGAGCATGGTGGCAGGCTCAGAGATGATGTCATCAGGAGAGCAAAAAAGTAGAGGACCTCTACTTATAATATTATCAGTCACAGGCAGCTAAATTTTGCTGGCCACTATTGCTGAAGATGTGTCCCTTAATAACTGTATATTAAGGGATAGGCTGTACAGTTGGGCAAGAGAGCTTTTCAGGTGGCTGGCTGAAAATGTAGAAATAAATTATTTAAATCCCCCGCTATACAAAAATCAAAGTTGTCATGTTTCATATGACTGTTTTAACTTTTCATAAGTAAAACAAAAGAGGTACCACAGTGGAAAGGCAATGCAAGTGTTTGGAAGGGTCTGGCTGGGATCTGCACTGCCACCTCATTAATTGTGCTGTTCAGAGAGGTCTTCACTGTGGTCCCATTTCCATGGACATTCAGTACCACTTTGGTCTGTGTCATCTGTGCCAGATGCCGTTAAATCAAATAAGTTGTGATGTGTTTTCTCCAGATGACCACGTGCCAGTAGAATGACATTTGTTGCTACAGTTCATTGTTTTGAACTTACCCACTGTACTTTTGGAAGCATGGTGGGATGGGGTTAGGTGGTGGTGAGGGGGTAGGCATTTAGGAGATGGTAACTTTGCACTGAAAATCCCGCCGCTGTCAAATTACCTTTCCTCTCACTCCCTTTGTCATACCTACCACATTGGAGAATGGAGTGGGGGCAACAATTGTAGTACTCAATATTGAACTAAGACTTACATTACAGATTTTTTTCCAAGCAGGGTGCCTAGAATAGAAACATAGAAATATAGACAATGACGGCAGAAATAGACCAGATCTCCAGTCTGCCCAGGTTCCCTATAATCCCTGGAAGCTACAATTTCTCCAGGGTACTAACCCTCCCTGTCCTCTTTCTTGTCACCTTCTTGGTCCTGTTGCCTCCAGTAACCACTATTCCATTCATTATGTCCCAGCCCTGCTTGAATCCTCTGACTGTTTTTACACCCACCATTTCAGCTGACAGACTGTTCCAAAGTTACACAACCTTTTCCATAAAGTAGTACTTCCTCACATCTCTCCTGAACATACCTCCTGTTGAATCCAGTAACCACCCCATTAGTGTCCATGTGACCATGAATTGGTACTCAGGCTAAATAGTACCCCGTAGTTCACTTTAATTCATTTCAGGAACTTGAAGATCTCCATCATATCTCCTCTCTCCCTTCTGGTCTCCAATGAGTACATATTTAGTGCCTTGAGGCGCTCCTCATAGGATTTGCCCTGCTGTCCCTGAATCATTTTAGTTACTCTGCGCTGCACTGTCTCCAACCAATTCTTATACTTTCTGAGGTGAGGACTCCAGAACTGGGCACAGTACTCTAGGTGAGACCTCACGAGGGATCTGTAGATGGGAAGTATTACCTCCTTTCTTCTGCTATCGGTACCCCAACCGATGCATCCTAGCATCCTGCTAGCCTTGCTATAGGCCATGGTGCACTGACTCAATTACTTAAATGGTATATTGAGTTGTGGGTGGTGGGGGTAACAACAAGGGGTAGAGAGAGTTCAGATATGAGTTATTTAGACTTAAAATAAGCCACAAAAGTGCACCACTGAGCATACCATAGCCCATGGTTTCTGGGGCCTATTAGACCCAGACCCCTGCCCTAGTAGCAAGCCAGCACTGCAGTAAGTTAGTAGTATACAGTACCCAGCCAAAACCAGCTGCAGACTCTGTATTGAGGTTAAGTGCATTAGAATTTGCTCTCTCTGTATATATCTACCTATATATCTACATATGTAATAGATAACCTACTCTAAGGTGTGTAGTCGTGCTCTGATATATGCATGCCTTGGTGTGCGTTGTTAAGCATGAGTCTGCAGGCCGAGTGCATCAACCACCCAAGGCGTGTGTATATCAGAGCGCGACCACACATCCTAGAGTGGGTTATCTATCTTATAAAATGGCAAAATTGTTTTGGAGGAGGGTAAAAATGAAGGTGTGCGGTCGCGCTCTGATAGATGCATGGTCATGCGATGTGTTTTATACAATCAGAATGCTGGATTTGTTATTTACTTTGCTTCCCATTTTATAAATACACACACAAACATGCACACACAATCTGAGCTACCCAGATAGTGATAATTGTCCTTAGAGCAGGAGGTGGAGGGGAGCTCACAGATGAGTTATTCTGGTTTAAAATAATTTACAAAGTTAGCCACAGAGTATCTAGTACCCCAAAGCTTCTGGGGCCAAGCAGCCCCAGACCCCTTTCCTGCACACCAGTAGATATAGCTGCAGGTATTAAAACTCATAACATAATATATCTGAGACAATGTCTTGGGTATATTACATTAACAGCATCTTGCTGCCCTCCGGTACTGAATACATATGTATTCACCCTGCAGCCAGCCAGATAATAATTTTGTTTAGAGCAAGGAGTGTAGGAGATCTCAGATATGACTCTTTAGCTTCAAAATAAGCCACAAGTACCACAGAACAATTCTAAGTTCCCTTGGCTTCCGGGTACTAAGCGGCCCTAAGACCCACAGCTTTTTTTAAAAAGTTGCAGACTGCATAAAAAGAACCCCCCTTGTGAAAATCCTGGCAACGACCCTGCTATAAAAACGATCACAAATGGTGCCTTACAGTTCCACTTCCCCTTTAAAAAACACATAATTCATCACATATGTCACAAACAAATACCTGCAGGAAAGGGGTCTGGGGCTGCTTGGCCCCAGAAGCTTTGGGGTACTAGATACTCTGTGGCTAACACAGACTGTTGTGCTGCCGAGGACACTTAGACCCCCACGAAGGAGGTGAGGGGCCAGTAAAGGCCCTCCTCGCATCGCTGGGAAAGACTGTTGTGCTGCCGAGGACACTGCAGGCGACCCCACCGAAGGGAGGTTGGGGCGGAGGGCGTAAAGGAGCCTCCCTCGCATCGCTGGGAAAGACTACAGCTGCCGAGACATCAGCAGACCCCCACCGAAGGGAGGTGAGGGCGAGTAAAGGAGCCCTCCCTCGCATCGCTGGAAAGACTGTTGTGTTGCCGAGACACTGCAGACGACCCCCACCAAGGGAGGTTAGGTCACGAGGGCAAGTAAAGGAGCCCTCCCTCGCATCGCTGGAAAGACTGTTGTGCTGCCGAGACACTGCAGACCCGCCCCCACCGAAGGGAGGTTAGGTTGCGAGGGCTAAGTAAAGGAGCCCTCTCCCTCGTATCGCTGGGAAAGACTATTGTGCTGCTGAGGACACTGAGACCCCCACCGAAGGGAGGTTAGGTCGCGAGGGCAGTAAAGGAGCTCTCCTCGCATCGCTGGGAAAGACTGTTGTGCTGCCGAGGACACTGAGCCCCCAACCGAAGGGAGGTTGGGTCGTGGTAAGTAAAGGGCCCTCCCTCGCATCGCTGGGAAAGACTGTTGTGCTGCCGAGGACATGGACCCCCCAGCAGAAGGAGGTTGGGTCGTGAGGCAGTAAAGGCCTCCCTCGCATCGCTCGGGAAAGACTGTTGTGCTGCCGAGGACACTGCAGACCCCCACCGAAGGGAGGGTTAGTCACGAGGCGGTAAGAGCCCTCCCTCGCTGGGAAAGACTGTTGTGCTGCCGGACACCGCAGACCCCCCACCACCGAAGGGAGGTTGAGTTGCTTGAGTGATAAAGGAGTCCTCCCTCTCATCACTGGGAAAGACTGTTGTGCTGCCGAGGACACACGCAGACCAACCCCCCACCGAGAGGGAGGTTAGGTCGCGAGGACGGCGGAAGGGCCTCCCGCACGCTGGGAAAGACTGCTGTGCTGCCGAGACACTGCAGACCCCCCACCGAAGGGAGGTTAGGTCGCGAGGGCGAGTAAAGGAGCCCTCCTCGCATTGCTGGGAAAGACTGTTGTGCTGCCAAGGACACCTGAGACCCCCAACCGAAGGGAGGTTAGAGTCACGAGGCGAGTAAAGGAGCCCTCCCTCGCCTCGCTGGGCAAGACTGTTGTGCTGCCGAGACACCGCAGACCCCCCACGAAGGGAGGTTAGGCCACGAGGCAGTGAAAGGAACCCTCCCTCGCATCGCTGGGAAAGACTGTTGTGCTGCCGAGGACCTGCAGGCCCCCGAAGGGAGGTTAGGATTAGAGCGGTGAAAGGCCCTCCCTCGTATCACTGGGAAAGACTGTTGTACTGCCGGACACAGCCCCCCCCCACCGAAGGGGAGTGTGGGGTCGCAAGGGCGGGCGGTAAAGGAGCCCTCCCCAAGATCGCTGCTGGGAAAGGTAGGAATTGAATTTACGCCACCGCCACAACCACTTAGGCAGTAATGAAGGACGCCGGTCCCGAGAGATAGCATGCTGACTTCATAGTGCTCCCATCCCTAGTAGGCCCCGCTGATGCTCGTGTCAGCTCCCCACCCCCTCCACCACCCTTGGTCGGCTCTGGGCTATATACTGCACACTGCGTGGGCGCCCGCCACCACCTTGGTCGGCTCTGGGCTATACTGCACACCGCATTGGTGACGTGAGACTATCAGCCCTCTTTACCATTAGCAGCTTCTCAGCTGCAGCCGCTAGAGGCCGCCAAGTGGGATTCCATAATTCCAATTCAGTCAGTGCAGCTCTCATACTTACTAGTCTGGCATTTGTTCCTGCCATACTGCACAGCACTCTGATGTTAGTAGAAAAGGGACTTACACAGATCTTCAGTGTTGATTTCTTGCTTTCCTGCAGGTAGTTGCTGCTCTCCCCCACTGTGAAAGTCTGAATAGCTGAAACCTAGGGAATCCTGCTCCCTTAGCACCACTGTCTGGTATTGGAACAGAGGTGCAATAGGATGCTCAGCACAGTAGCCCAACCGCACTCACAGCAGTGCTGGTACTCGAAGATGAATTTGCCACTGGCTAACATTGTAATAATCTCTGTGTTACTCCTATATGTAGCTGCTTTAGGATGGGTGGATGCCAAAATAAGTGGCTGTCCTGACCCCAACCTGCCTAGGGGAGTACAGGATCGACACCTTCCGCACCCCTCACATTGTCACTCTCCTCAATTTCACTTGCACTAGTTAACAAGCACGGACTTGCCCTAAAGGGAGCCTGTTATCTCATTTTCTGTGACACCTCAGGTGACCGACCAAACGATCCTCCCGATACAGAAGGGTCCTCCGCCTCATCCTACTTATACTAATATTGAGGGCTGAGGACATCCACACTAATCCTGGGCCCCTGCCCCTAACTCCGTACTAGGATCATCCGGGACCCCACATGGTGTCACACCAGGGACTAAGGGTGGCCCATGAACATCTGCAGTCTTCACCAAAGATGCCGGAGGTACAATCATGGGTAGACACATACAAACCAGATGTGCTAGCCATTTCAGAAACTTGGCTGAAGCCTTACATACTCCCTCATGAAGTGGAACTAGTCCATTACAACTCCTTCCGAAAGGATAGGGAAGGGAAAAAAGGAGGGGGAGTTCTTGTCTATGTGATCTCCTCCCTGACGGCTTCCTTGTCTCCTGTGGAAACGCCAAACACAGCAGGACTAGAATCTATATTCGTCCAACTTGTCCTGGGCAATGCTAAACACCTGACCATAGGATGTATCTACAACCCTCCGTTGGGGGGGTACTGCCGCACTCCAAGGCCTCATCAGCCCAATAGCTGGGGCACGACCCACAGAGCTGTTGGTCCTTGGGGACTTCAGCCTAAAGTGGGATCCCACCACTGAGCAAAAACATAAGGCAATACTCCTAGATGCTAACCTGACCCAGGTCATCACCGAGGTCACAAGGCATAACCATAAAACAGGGAATCACTCTATTCTGGACTGGATACTCACTTCAAAACCCACCAACCTACAAGTGGCTGGTGTGATGTCGGACGCCCTAAGCGACCACTCACCCACCTTCTGCATATGGAAAAACCGGCCTCCCAGGACCCCGCCCAAGCTCATAGTAGCCAGGGACTTCTCTGGATTCTCAGCGGAAGCACTCCAGAGGTCCCTAAGAAACATAGACTGGTCTCCAGTGAGACACCTAGGGAGCATAGACAATGCAGCGCACTTTTTCCAGAGCACGTTCTCTGCTGTGGCTAACATGCATACCCCAATTAGAACCAGATGAGCCAAGGGCCATTGCCACAAGTGGATTTCATGTGAACTGAAGGCACTGATGATAGCCCGAGACAAAGCCTGGAAAAGAGCAAGGAGCTCCACCTCCCCTGCTGATCACTCTGCCTATAGATCCCTGAGGAATCAGTGCCAAAGAAAATCCAAGAATGCCAAAAGGGACTACCTAAAATCCCTACAGAGGCAAACTCTAACTGACCCAAAGTCCTTCTGGACAAGTATCAACTCCCTGATAAAAGGCACTAAACCACCCCAGCAGGGTAACATAACACACAATGGAACTTCTCTCAACGATGGAGAGGAGGTCGCTACAGTCTTCAATCGCTTTTTTTACCAACCTGGGGGTGCTCAGACCCAACACCACTTGCAGCTCTCAGAGCCCAACGGTCAATGAAACGCAGGACCCTATGATCACCAACTTCCATTTACGGATAGTGCGTACCAAAGACGTGCTGACCCTCCTTCAATGCTTAAAACCCAATGGATCTCCGGGACCCGATGGGCTGGACCCAAGGCTGCTCAGGGCTGCCGCCCCAGCCATCGCACAGCCCGTGATGCAATTAATAAACAGATCCCTGCAGGAAGGTGCAGTCCCCTTAATATGGAAAAGGGCACATGTAGTGCCAATTCACAAAGGCGGAGCAAGGGAACCTATAGGAAACTACAGGCCCATCTCCATCCTCTGTCACTTGGCCAAAATCCAAGAGCGGCTAGTTTACAGCCAACTCAGAGATTACCTGGAAGCCAACAGATTATTGGCACCCACACAACACGGCTTTAGACCAAAGCATGGGACTGATACCGCCCTCATCAAATTCACCTCTGGTGTCCTAACAGCCTGGGACAAGGGTAACCCTACTGGGGCTGTATTCGTAGACCTCTCTAAGGCCTTCGACCTGGTGGATCACTCACTCTTGCTAACAAAGCTTAGTCAACTAGGGCTGGACCAACACTCCCTCAATTGGATCTGCAATTACCTCGTGGACCGCACTCAACAGGTCAAGTGGAAAGGGGCCACCTCGCAACCCCTACCCTTAACTGAGTCCCTCAGGGTTCAATCTTAGGTCCACTTATGTTCTCCTATTCACAAATGACCTCCATGAGCACTGCGGTGGAAGCTCCTTAGTACAATGCATGAGCGATGCGGTACTCTACAGAACTGGGGATCACCCATCCGATCTAGGACCTAGGCTCCAAAACGACTTCACCAAGGCTGAGACTTGGCTAATGGAGAATCGCCTTGTTCTTAACCCCACTAAGACCAAGGCCGTGCTGTTTGGGCCAGAATCCCTGGGCCTCTCCAGGGACCATCTCCTGACACTCACTACCTTGGCCGGCTCCAACATAGAGGTGGTACAATCAGTCAAATACCTTGGTCTCATATTAGACCAGGGCCTCACCCTCAAGCCCCAAGTGGATGCTGTAACAAAAAACATCCATCAAAAACTGGGCCTTTCTCTATCGCCTTAGCCACAATATGATACCAGAGACTAGACTGGTCATCTCACAAACTATCCTTCTCCCGACCTTAACCTACGCCACTCCCATCTTACTCGGCACCACTAAAACGGACCGGAGCAGACTCATGACCCTATATCACAAAATAGCTTGCTTTGCTTCAAAATCCTGCTCGAGGACCCACCATTATGATGCCCTCACTGCCTTCAACTGGCCATCCCTGGACAATAGGCTCCAGTACCCCCTACTAAACTGGACCTATAAGCTCCAGGAAGCCCATCCACCGGCAGGCCTGAATGGACTACTTGCCCTAAAGCCGCTCAGACGACCGCTCCGCTCCTCGAACGAAATACTCCTGGAGACTCCCCGGACCTGTACAGTTACAGGGAGAAAATCCTTTACTCACCTAGCCCCGGAGTCATGGAACAATCTCCCCAGGCGTCTTCAGGAGGCACCAACATTAGCCATCTTTCAAAGGGGGCTACGTGCTCACATTAACAAACCAAGTCCCTGCAACTGCCCCAACAGCTAAGACAATCACACCTAATATCAGTCCATACCGACTAGACACCGCTTCCCTATAAGGGCAACAACTAACGTTGGCTTGAGCTGGCTCACTACCCCTTACGGAACCTCCTGTAGACACAGAAGCACTTATTCTCTCTCCACCTGACGTCACTGCTGTATTCTATACTATAATGTATTTGTTGCCTCGCCCACAGAAACTGTATGGTGTATTCATAACCCGTATTATTTGTCCACAGAAACTGTATGGTGTATTCATAACCCGTATTATTTGTACTACTCACGCATCAGCGGACCTTACATGTACTGCTCTGAATTGCTATATCTTGTAACAAATACACTGCACTGTATTATGACTGTACCAACTAATACAATGTACCTCATGCCCTCTTGCACAAAATTGGGATATTGTATACTGTCTTAGCAACTTTGTATTACCCATATGACTCTGTGATACCTGTCTGTATGTTCAATCCTTATGTACCAATCCCTGGGTCGCCCCTGAAAAAGGGATCTTCGGAGCCCAGCGGGCCTACCCGGTTAACAAAATTTAATAAATAAATAAATAAACACATATTTCCCTGCTTTATTTCTCCTTTACAGTATCTCTCCCACTGGCACACTTGCCCACTCGCTCCCCCGCTCTCACACCATCCAACCCACCGGCCACTCCCTTGCTATGACCCACTCTGTGCTTTGGCAAAAATCACTAACCTGTACTTATTTGCTTACAGCTTCTGACTGGCTCGCTCTCTCTGAGTAATTCATTAACTACTGTGCCGAGACACCTTCTGTTGTTCCATATGTCCTCCCTGAGCACTCCATGCATCGGCAGCTTCTCCTCACCTGTACTCGCAATACAGAAGTACAACACGAGTTAAAAACAAACAGGCATATTAACTGCCATCTCCAAGCACTGGATTTTCAAAACGTGAAAATAAAAAAACAAAAAGTGTGTGTGTGTGGGGGGGCAGACATACTGCCATGGCAACCAGTTTAGGAAACCTGCAACTACAGATCCCACAGTAGGACAAAACTTCTTCGCTCACAAAGAAAAGTACAGTACACAGATGCAGGCGGAGGAACTATTTTATTTCAAATTAAGACAAATGTAACTTTTTTTAACCTACTGCATTGAATTTTCATTTTCTTATATATAAGAATTTTAATTTTCTTATACATAAACAACTAAGGTGCCCATTTCATAAGTGCAATAGACACTCCGGGGTGTATGCTGGAGCACTTCTAGCACACAGCCATTGAGCCCAAGGCACTCGGCCTGTGGTCTTGTGCCTACTACATCCCCTGGCTGTGCGCTACAAGTGTCTAGCGACACCCCATTGTGTCTTATTGCTTACATATACCCATGAAATTACATGAACAGAACCTTTTGGAGTTAATAATATGAACACGCTGTAACCGAACTTTAAAACACATCCTATGGGACTGCATTAAAGCACAACCCATATGGGAGAAAGTCCAAAATATCTTTGACCAAATGTTAGGCCTAGAAGGTACCATCACTGAAGAGAGATACCTGCTGCATCTGGGAATAAACTCCCTTATGGTGCAGAGAAAATATTCTTTCACCGTTATCAAAATGGCTGTGAAGTAACTTGGCCTACACCATTGCTTAGCTCAAGAAATTCCCATTTTAATAGGGTAACATCAGGAAGTAATATAGGCCTGAAGTTTGGAAAAAAATGCTTGCCTCAGTGAGGCACAGCTACTTTAGCTTCCGCACTGAGAAAAGCTATAAGATCTCCTGGGTACTGCAGAGACAGGAAATGAGACCATTGTAATTGGAATATCTGCATCATAGGGTACTGTCTGACTGTATGTACCCTTTTAACATTGACGAATGTGATCACCTGTATGGGGAGGGATCAGGGTGTTTGTCTTATGTGTTGTTTTGTAATTGTACTGTGTTGTAATTGTTGTAAGGAAAATATCAATAAAGTATACTTGCTTGAATTCCAGGAGCCGCACATTCAGAAGTTAGAGTGGATGCTAACGGTGTGTCCCCACACTAACCGGGTTTGCACCTGGATTTGGAGTGAGCCTATATTCAGATACCCTGTAGCTCAGGTAAAAACACGTTAGCACCCAGGCGCTAACATAATGATGCACCCCTTGCAAATAATGGGGTCCCCTCTTGCATATAGGCAAAGTGGCAATTTCAGTTATTTATGTCGGCAGTAAATGGCACCCAAAGTGGCACTATTTTACTGCCAACAAAAACCTGACTTAACTGGGTGCAAAGCCCACCCTCCACCCCACTGATCGCAGGATGGCTGCCTGCAGCTGCCAACCCCACTCTCTGATCACCTGTACCTTATGGTACACATTATCCCTGGTGTCTAGTGGCACCCCTACCCTCTGATTGCCCATCCTGCTAATACTATGTATTTCCTAGTGGTATACTCACCCTCTGATGCCCTGTCCCTGGTGTCCAGTGGTACCCTTGTCCCGCGAATGCTGGTCGACACATGCTCTGGCGAACAGTGGTGGTCCAGCAGTCTTCACCCACACCCTGAACACCATCCGTCCACCCCCCCTTACCAGCGTTGCTGGGGACATACAGTAAGTCCTGAGATGGTGACTGGCACATCCTTCCTCTCACCTCCTCTGTCAGCTGTCATATGAGCTGCAGGGAATGTGTGTACAGTACAGTATACCCATGCATGTTCCCTGCAGCTCATACAGTGGCCAGCCAAGGAAGTGAGAGGAAGGCTGTGCCAGTCACCTCATGGAGTTACCGCACATCCCCAGCCATGGTGTTAAGGGGGATTGGATGGTGGTGTTCAGGGTGTGGTGGAGGCTGCTGGATCACCATTGTTCTCTGTTCCATGTGTTAACCAGCATTTGGGAGGCAGTGGTACCACTGGACACCAGGGATAGTGTAAGGGACATGGGCCGGTGATCGGAGGTTGGGAGTGCTACTAGACACCAGGGAAACCACATACATCTCCAGGATGGGTGCTCATAGTGTGGTGGGTGCCACTAGACACCAGGGAATACTATGTATTACCGGAACAGGAGATCAGAAGGTGGGGGGTGCCGCTAAACACCAGAGAAATCTTAACATCATCAGAAAAGGTGTGCAGGGGGACCACTGGACACCAGGGAAAATGTTAACATCAACGGGACAGGTGTGCAGGGGTGGTGCCACTGAACATCAGGAAATATATTTACATAGACAGGATTGGTGTGGGGGAGTGCCACTAGATCCCAGGGAATACATTTATGTAGACAGGACAAGTGTGTGGGGGAGGCTAGCCATCAGGGCGAGGCATGGCAGGTGCCCACAGGATGGGCACAAACAGGCTCCTGCTTCCAATGCAAATAAGCCCACAATGAGCAGCTAATGGCCTCCAGAACCTTGCATGTCCAATGGGCTCATTTGCATTTTGTAGCTGAATATTGTGCCATGGATCCCAGTGCTATCCAGTCTGGGGGCGCAATTCCCTATTGGGCTAGATATAGCCCGGGTCCATGTTGGGGCAGCACAGATTGGCTTAGTGCTGCGCTAACATTATTTATTTATTGAATTTTAATAACCGGGTAAGCCCACTGAGCCAATACAGTCCCCTTTTCAGGGGTGACCCGGACTGAAACAATACAACATAAGTACAACATTTGGAAGAGAACAAATATAATGAACAGTTTCATACAATGATATACAATTACGGGTACAGTTACAAGGCGATCTTGGAGTCAGACCATGTTACAGCATGACAAACGAGCCATTAGGCTAAGTGCATAGTACAAATTCTAAGCAGTGCAGAGATTATCTGGAGAAGTAGATTAGCAGAAACAGGTACAGGGAGGGTGGACAAGAAGATAGCGTGAAAGTTTTTGTTTGAACTGAGTGAGGGAGGTAGAGGAGAGAATCTCATGCGGGAGTGAATTCCAGGCAGACGTTTGCTGTAAAGGCAAATGACCACCTGCCAACTGTCAGATGGGGGTTGGGAGTAACCAGGAGGGGAAAGGTCGTGGAGCGTAGGGTGCGCTGAGTACGTTTACGGTGGTTGAGATCGCTCAGGCAGGGTGGGGTATAACAATGAACCAAATTAAACATAAGGCACATTGTTATATACAGGAATTTGTTCTCAAGGTGTGCCCAGCCTAGGGAGGAGAGAACTCTGCAGTGATGAAGACAAGGGTCGGAACCAAGAGTGTAACGCCTGATCCTTAACTAGAGTTGATTGATACATGCAAGAATTGTTGCCCATGCTCAGAGGAGCAGCGGGGCGCCATAAGCTAGCAAGGGGAGGAGAGTAGATGTCGCTATTTTTAGACATGAGGCCCGAGTCAAGAGGGGGACGGAGGCGGTAAAGAAGACCAAGCTGCTGGTTGAAAGCTTTCATGGGCCAATATTCAGTCGGATAGCACTGGTCTGCTGTCCGACTGAACATAGCAACCTCTGAGTCAGCCACAGGTGCAAGTGCAGCATATCTTAGCACTGTGCCAACACAGGCCTATATTCAGTCGAATAGCACTGATCTGCTATCCCACTGAACATAGCAACCTCTGGGTCAGCCACAGGCGCAAGTGCAGCATGTCTTAGCACTGTACTAACACAGGCCTATATTCAGTCAGATAGCACTGGTCTGCTATCCGACTGAACATAGTAAACTCTGGGTCAGCTGCAGTGCGCAAGTGCAGTGCAAACCTTTGCGCCCTGCTTTTGCCCATTTTTGAATATCAAACCCCAGATTTTCACACTGCTGTGTGTTTGAAAATTTGTGATGACAATTTGGCTTATGCTGTTGAGAAAGTGGTGCATCTGACAGCAGATAACTGGGCAAGCTGTCAGCCTGAACCCGTCATGTCTGTCACAACACACTGGACGTGTTTTTTTTTAAATTCAATTTTACTGAGTATTTTCTTTTACAGACAGTATACAGACAAAGAAAACACAGCATAAACAGAAAGCAGCGCAAGTCCATAACTTATTATCGGTTGAGAAGTCCATGTGGGGAGCAGTAGGCAGCATCCTTCAGAAAGTTCTTCAAAGAAGGCAACAGTCAGTAGTTATGGTCCCCAAGCAGACCTTGTTTTCTTGCAGCGAGCATGATTGACCAGTCCCCAGACCTTCCAAGTGATGTAAAATACGTTGAAAAGAACAAGTGTCTGGTCACTCTGTACATGTGTACAGCTGATACCTGTAATAAAACCAAGTTTCACCGTTTGTCTAAGTTTAAATTCAGTTTACCTAGAGCTGAGACTACTGCAGATTGTCGCGAATCTGTAGTTATGAGCATTTTAAGGGACAAAGTGTGGGTTAACGTCCAGCTGGTAAATAACCCAGCAGCACCAGAATTTGTCAGATTTGTGTTCGTGCCTTCTAATATAATATGTTAACCTTTCCATATAATAAGTGGCATTAACTAGCTTGGTCCAATTATCCAATCTGGACAGGTTTTTGGAGAGTCACAGTCTCATCACTGTTTTTTCCTTAGCCATAGTTAGTAAGGTTAATACAAGTTTAAGTGCAGTACCTCTTACCCCAGTAGGTGAGTGAGATCCTCATCAGAACCAGAGAAGGAGTCACTAAGTCTGGTTCCATAAAGACTGACCGCATAACCCCAGCAATTAAAATCCCATAGTTTTGACAGTGCCAAAAACATGGTCTTTGCCTGGCCCTTGCTTCCTGCATGCTCTCCAACAACTACAATAAAATGATCCTATATCGCTCATCTGCCTGCGCGGGGTTATAAAATACTGCATTCTGTTTTTCCAAGTGTAGTCTCTCCAATAGGTGGATAATGTGATGCTATAATTCAATACAGTGTATTTTTGCCTGGTTTCTAAGGTGTGAGTAGTCATTTCAGTATTCCATTTGCTTAAAATAGAAGCTGATGTATCCCGGAGTAGCTCCTCCAGTCCCCCATATAGGACCCCAGTTAAGTGCTGCCACGCATTCCCTTTTTGATGTGCAATCCGTACATTAAAAAGTAAATGTGGTCCTTGTGGCAAGGTTTTTAAATCTTTTCGCATCCCTAAGAGAGAGGATCTCGATTGTAAATAATGTATTTTTGCTCTGGTTGGGAGCTGGTATTCCTGTTGCAGTGCACCGAAAGATTTAAAGCCCTGGTAATCATAGCAGAGGTAGACATAATATAGGCCCAACCTACCCCAGGTACGGAGTGGTATATTTGCATTAGGAGGGTAAGATGCATCATATGCCAAGGCTCCCAGTCAAGTAGTGAGGCCTGGGAATGTACTTTTCACATGTTATTCTCCAGTGTTGTATTGGGACAGCAGTAGACCTGGAGAAGTGTCTGTGAGGTGCTGTTGGCAGGTTACATAGAAACAGAATTTGACAGCAGATAAGGACCACTTGGCCCATTCAGTCTGCCCATTGCTCCCTACCTACACTATTACCACAGACTGTACCGATCTACAGCCTTTTCTCCTCCCCCTTGCTTTCCACTATGATTACTTTGTGCGTATCCTATGCATTCTTGAACCCAACTGCTGTCTTTACCCCCACTACCTCCACTGGAAGGCAGTTCCAGGAATTCACCACTCTTTCTGTGAAGAAGTACTTCCTCACATCTGTCCTAAATCTACCCCCCCAGCTTTATAGCGTGCCCCTTTGTTCTTGAGCACCTTTTTGTCTGAAAAATACTTCCTTCCTGTACCTTATTTACTCCCATGAGGTATTTAAAGGTCTCTCTCATATCTCCCCTCTCTCTCTCTTCTGTTCCATGGTGTACATATTGAGGTCCTTTACTCTTTTCTCATAAGGCTTTTGATAAAGACCCTGCACCATTTTAGTTGCCCTCCTCTGGATCGCCTCCACTCTGTCCACGTCCTTCTGGAGATGTGGTCTCTAAAACGGAACACAATATTCTAGGTGGGGTCTTACCAGGGATCTATACAGAGGCAACACCACCTCCCTCTTTCTGCTGGTGATGCTCCTCCCTGTGCACCCCAGCATCCCACTGGCCCTCCCTACTGCCTTGTCGCACTACCTGGTCAACTTTAGGTCATGCAATATAATTATCCCTAGGTCTCTTTCCTGCTTAGTCATCGTCAGTACCACTCCACTCATTTTGTACTCCACTCCTGGGTTTCTGTGCTCTAAGAGATATTTTGCATTTTTCACATTGAAACCCAGCTGCCATACTCTTGACCACTCCTCTAGTTTTCTCAGGTCTCTGCTCATCCTTTCCACCCCTGCTGGAGTGTCCACCCTATTGCAGATTTTGGTGTCATCTGCGAAGAGGCAGACCTTCCCTTCCAGCTCCTCTGCAGTGTCACTTATAAAGACATTAAAGAGGATCAGTCCCAGCAATGATCCCTGAGGCACCCTGCTGATCGCCATGTCTTCCTCGGAGTGAACTCCATTTACCACCACCCTCTGCTGCCTGTCCCCTAACCAATTTCTTATCCAGTTTGCCACCTTTGGACCCACTCCTAAGCTACCCAGCTTGCTTATTAGTTTCCTATGTGAAACGGTGTCAAACACTATACTGAAACCTAGGTAGGCTACATTCACTGCTCCACCCTGATCTAGTTGTTTGGTCACCCAGTCAAAGAAATCTATCAGATTCGTTTGACCTGACCTCCCCCTTGTGAAACCATGCTGCCTTGGGTCTTATAACCCACTGGATTCAAAGTATTCCACAATCCTTTCCTTTACCAGTGATTCCATTAACTTTCCCACCACCAATGTCAGGCTGATTGGACTGTGATTGCCAGCCTCCTCCCTGCTACCACTTTTGTGCAGTGGAACTACATCCGCCCTCCTCCAGGACCGCTCTTGTTTCCAGTGAGCTTTTAAAGGACAACTAAACAGGGTAAAATGGTAAAGTAGCAATGGAGAAATCCCAAATGACAGAACTGTAAGTTGTACTCTTAGATACAGTAGCATGTGGTCCGTTTTGTTGAAAACGGGGATTTAATATTGTTTCGTTATGTTTGAAATATATAGGGAAGCTGTGCTTTGTATTTAAAAGTCCCGCTCCAGTACATGCCTAAAATGACTGGATGTCATGCGTAATGACATCATCAGAGCAACAGTGCTCTGAAGTGATCATTCAGTATGAATGGGACCATATAAATATGTAACCCCGCCCCCTTCTTTAACTAGCAGGGCTGCTCCTCTCACCACAGACGTCTAGGGGCAAACGAGAGGGGTGGGGATTTACATAAGTGAATACAGATTTGGAAAACAGAGAAATGGCCACCGTTAGGCTAGGTGACCTGACTGTTACACTAGAACAGCCAAACCCAAGTGTGGCTACATGACACACACCTGGGGGGACCAGTTACCATGGCAAGCATCCCAGGTCCCTGGGAGAAAATGTTTGCTCACAATTATGCTAGGTTTGCACTTCTGAGCCAGGGTACCCAAGTAAATCCAAACACAAGGAAGCAATAACAATACTGTCCAAACCAGGTTGGGATTCTAGAGTGTGGCTTTTATTCATGTAACAAAGTAGGAATAATCACAAAGCGAAGATGGACCCCCATAGGGTTACACATACTGGTATTGCAGATTCTCCAGGGTACAGAAATTCCTGAATTCCCATTTAAGCATAGGTAGAAGAAACACAAAACAGCGAACACCCTGGTTCTGAAATGGAGACTGGCACACACAGCCAGACGTAGTACATTTCCCATCGACTAGGCACACATGGCCAGTACTAGGACACTTTCCCATATTTCATGAGGAATGAAGGTGGTACACACGACCACAAAGGAGCATATCCAGGCTCAGGAATTTTCAGAACCCACTATACTGGGGTAAACTGAGAGAAAACAACCCACATACAGGGGTAACTACTTCCATTAGACATTGGCCAGATGCACTAAATGAAAAAGTACTGCTGCCCAGACTGAACCCAGAGAGGTAAACAGGGTCACTCCAGATGGGGGGGTCTCCCACCTTTTGCTTCCAAGTTTATACTCTGCCATTCATCTGGTTAATAACACCACACAACTGTAGATGCTGTCTTGAAATGTATATCACATTTAACATACTACACACACACACACCTCAGAGGTGTCAGAAGTTAAAAGTTCTGTACTTGGACGGTCACATAGTGGACTCCAACGTAGGCAGACACATTTAAAACACAGAAAGTCTAGGTGACAGAGTCCCTTTGTCAGAGAAATTCACCCCTAGGTATTGCAGGTGCCCCTCCTGGGCTTACCCAGAAGAAAAGTTGTATCATAACAAATGAAGTTGTCCAAGGCAGCTTCACCAGACAGAATGGATTGAGGGGATTGCCCCTGAACCCTGAAGATCACCCCCATATCTCTGGGGATGGGGCAAAGGAAACCCTACTTAGCAAGGTCTCCACCACTTCAGACACTGTCTTCTACGTTCTTCTTCTTCTTCTAGGGTGAGAACAAACTACCCAAAACTAAAGCGGTAGCTCTCTGTCAGAGCTAAATGAGGAGCTGTACAGCAAGCTGCAGCCTCCTCCTGGGAGACTCACTCACAGACTACTGAACATCCTACTTTAGCTGACAACTGCTTGCCAGAGTGTGGTTTATGCCGCTGCAACAGTTCTAAGATTACATCATCACTCCAGCTCGGCTGAGGCTGAAAACAGAGTGTGACGGTGTGAAACCCATTTAAGTGGCATTTCACAAGCTGCCTTCCCTGCCTGCCACTGATTCTAACTGGGATTGTAGTAACCCCTGGGAACAAGGGGGGGTTACATATACTTATGCTGTCACCTTTACATTGTGTTTCTCGACAAAATCCTTTAATGTACACCTGTGAAAAAGGTGTCACACATGTACATTAAAGGATTTTGTTGAGAAACACAATGTAAAGGTGACAGCATAAGTATATTTATAAGGTCCCATTCATACTGAATAATCACTTTGGAGCACTGTTGCTCTGAAGACATCATTGCACAATGATTTCCCAGCCATTTTAGGCATGTACTGGAGTGGGACTTTTAAACACATAGCATGGCTTCCCTATATGTTTCAAACATAACAAAACAATATTAAATTCCCATTTTCAGCAAAATGGATCACATGCTGCTGTAGGTAAGAGTACAGCCTACAGTTCTGTCATTTTGGATTTCTTCATTGTTGCTTTACCATTTTACCCTGTTTAGTTGTCCTTTAAATAGAACTGTCAGAGGTGCAGCCAGTATTTCCCTGAGCTCCCTCAGTACCCTTGGATGCACCCCATATGGCTCCATTGCTTTGTTCACCTTCAGATTAGCAAGTCCATTCAGGACTCTTGCCTTCAAAATGGACTAGTGTCTACCTCCTTCTCTCCAAAGCCTTTGTTACTTTTTTGTGGCCCCCCCTTCTCCTTCCTCTGTGAACACTGAACAAAAGTATTTGTTCAGGATGTTTGCCTTTTCTTGGTCCTCCTGTGCACGGTCCTCCCCCCCTTCCTGTTTTAACCTTGTAATCCCACCCTTGCTCTTCCTCTCTTCGCTTACATATCTAAAAAATGTCTTGTCCCCTTTCATTACCTCCTGGGCTATTCTCTCTTCAGTTTGTGCCTTTACACTTCTTACTGCTTTCCCTGCTTCCCTCTGTTTCTGTCGATAAACCTCCCTATCCTCCTCCCTCTGCGTCTCCTTACACCTTCCGAATGCTACCCTTTTAGCTTTTACCTTTTCAGCCACCTCTTTCAAGAACCATAGCGGTCTCTTTTTCCCTCTTGCTTTTGTCACTTGTTTGACACAGAGGTTTGTTACCTTTACAATGCTCCCTTTTATCTTTGCCCACTGTCCCTCCACTGCACCCATGTCACCCACCCTTGCTAGGTCATCCCTGAGGCATTCACCCATCTTTTTAAAATCTGCCCACCTGAAGTCCAGGACCCTCGTCCTTGTGTGGTTTGATTCCACAGCTGTCCTTATCCTGAGCCACACTGTACAGTTATCACTGGTCCCCAAAATGGCCTCCCACCTGACGCCTGCAACACTGTCCCTTTCGTGAGTTCCAAGTCCAGTACTGCCTCATCACAAGTGGTCTCACTGATTAGTTGCCTGAGGAATGCCCCCTGTAGAGAGTCCAGGATGTTCCTGCTTCTAGCTGAAACCACTGTTGGGAGGCTCCAATCCACATCTGGCAAGTTGAAGTCCCTCACCAGCAGCACCTCCCCCTTTTCTGCCATCTTGCTAATGGCTTCCACCAGTACCCTATCTAATTCCTCCCTTTGTGCTGGAGGTCTGTAGATCACTCCAGTGCAAATAGTAGCTCCATTCCCAGTCTCCAGAGTGACCCACAGTACCTCTGCCTCCCCCTGGATTCCTTGTATCTCTGTGGCTTTTATGTTCTCTCTCACAGAAAGCACCACACCTTCTCCTTTCCTTCCCACCCAATCCTTCCTGAACAGAGTATAACCTGGTATGGCCATGTCCCAGTCATGGTTTTCAGTACACCATGACTCAGTAATGGCCATAATACCCAGGTCAGCCTCTGCCATGATGGCGTCTAGGTCCGGAATCTTATTTCCTAGACTTCTAGCATTCACACACATGGCCTTCCAAATTTTGTTTCCACTCTGCTTGTTGCACCCCCACTTTTTTCCTGTTTGCCCTCCCTCCTTCCCATCTCTCTTCTTAATGCTCCCGTTCCTTTCCCCTTTATCTCTACTACCCTGCTTCCTTTATTAATTTGAACCCATGGGGATTTCTCTCCCCTCGGGTTCTCCTTACTCTCTACTTCAGCCTGTGGGGGGGGGGGTAGTTTCTGACTCCTGATTCCTTTTGCCCCGCTAGTTTAAATGTTCATTGAAGTAACATTTAAATTGTCCACTGAGGACTGGTGTTCCCATCCCGGATGGATGCAGGCCATCACCCCTGTATAGGCCCTTATTCGCCCAGGTGGGTCCCCAGTCTCCAATGTAGCCGAACCCATCCTCTCTGCACCATTCCTTCAGCCATGTCAGGTTAGGTGAACAGTAATTTATCTAGATTTTATAAACCATTACTAGCAAACTCTGTTTCCTACCAATATGACATTGATGTGGGGAGAGCCAGTTGTACACAAGGTGCAGCTGGGCTGCCATGCAATAAAGCATCAAATTAGACAAATTAAGACCCCCCCCTTCTCCTCCAGCAGCAGCAGTGTGGAGTATTTTATTCATAATCTATGTTGCCCCCATAGAAAACGAGAAATTGCCCTATTCCAATGGTGACAATAATGCTTTTCGGGAACGAGGGGCAATGTTTGGAGAAAATACAAAATTCTAGGAAGAACATTTAATTGACTTCTTTCTACTCTACTTAAGAGAGATGGGGTCCCATGTTGCTAGGTCTTCCTCACTTTTCTGGGTAAGGGGTTCATAGTTTAGTAATTGCAAGTGGTTTAGATGTTTTGTTAATTGTATCCCCAAATATTTCATGGCTCTCTTGTTCCACTGAATTGGTAAGAGATGTTTAAGACCTGGGGAGCAGGTAAAATTATAAGTCAAAGTTTCTAGTTTTAGAGGTTTAATTTAAATCCTGATAGTTGCCAAATTCTTCTAAAAGGTGACACACCCTGGGAATGGAGCGTCTCTGGAGGGTTAATGTCAGAATAATGTCATTGCAAAAGGGCTATGTGGTAATCTCTATCTCTGAGGGTGCACAGACTGCCTGGACCAAAGGCTCTATATAAAGAGCAAACAGGAGGGGCGAGAGTGGGTACCCCTGCCTGCTGCCCTTTTAACATTTTGTGCACATGCACTTTGCCAGGAAGTTCTCTTCAGAAATGTTAAAGCATCATTACACCCCATTTCTGGGCCTGGTTGCCAGTTGCTGTGTTACCCATGATAATAAAATTGATGCACTGGAGCTCTTGGTGTTGTGTCTTCTGTCTACCTCTGGTGTGTTGTGCCAGTTTTCCTTTCTCTGTACTGTGGAAGATGCCCAAAACTCTGAGCCAGAGATGTAGAAACCACTGGGACATCGTTCCACTGTGGAGCGAGGGAAGGCCACTGCGGTACCGAGGGAAGGAACCACCATCCTGATCCCAACTCAACAGGTGGAAAACTGTAAATACAAACTACCTATTAGTTATATGGCCTTCAGCACAGGAAAGGAAAAGTCCTGTGGAGGAAACCTGAATAACAGGAACGCTTGAGAACTGTCTGTGGAGAAGACAAGGAATGCTGGGCAACTCAAATGGCTTAAGCTTTGTGTAATTGAGGAAGGAACAGGAGATTGGCATACTTTGGGGAAAGTATGAACTCACTGCATCCATCCAACTGGATGTTCATCCTCAAAGGTGTGTCACAGCTGATATCTATAACTAAAGAGACCCAGAGAGAGGCTGCACCCTTGAGGAAGGAGGCTCTGCTCCCATAATGAGGGAAGATTAGCCTCCGGCATGGAGCTAAACTCTGCTTTGAAGGAATGCCCAATCTACGCACCTGTAGGAAGCTTAAACCTAGGTGGGTGTCACAGAGCTGCAATCATCTGACTAAAGGAACCTCAGTGCTGGAGCTCCACCCAGTGGTTAGGGAGCAAGATCCCACTAAAAGAAAGGGTACGTGTACACAGCATGTGCAGTGGATGAACCTATGCAAAGCAAATGGGCTTCACAAATACCTCCCTGGGTTCAATAGGTCAAAGGTGTCACAAAGTTGCAGTCAAATGACAAAAGGAACCCTAGAGGTTTCACCACTACACTGGGCTCAGCCTAAGAAAGCTAAACTACGCTCGGACTTCAGAACAGCTTGCAGATCATTAAAACATAGATAATGATAGCAGAAAAAGACCACAGGTCCATCCAGTCTGCCTGAGTTCTCTATTTTGCCCTGGGACCTTCTGATCCTCCAGGGTGCTGGCCCTCCCATCCTCACCCCCATTCTCCACCCCATATCTGATGCCCCTAGCAACCACAGTATCTTTCATTCTGTCCCAGTTGTACTTAAAACCTCTAATGGTTTTTGTATGCACCACCACAGCTGGAAGCCTGTTCCATGTCTCCACCACCCTTTCTGTAAAATAGTATTTCCTCATGTGCCTCCTGAACCTTCCCGTCAGTTTCCATTCATAACCAAGTGACTGCGAGCCAGTATTTAAATCAGTTTCTTGCAGTTCATTCACCCTGTTAATTCCTTTTAGGAATTTGAAGGTCTCTATCATATCTCCCCCTTCCTTCTGGTTTCCAGTGAGTACATGTTCAGTGCCTTGAGGTGCTCTTCATAGGACCTGCCTTGTTGGCCCTGGATCATTTCTGTTACCCAGCGCTGCACCATCTCTAGCCTATCCCTATCTGTCCTGAGGCGACATCTATGAACTACAGCATAGAAAAGAAATCCATCACTTTCACTTATTCCTATGAAACTAGGCGTTCAAGTTACCCTGGAGAAAGCTAGGCTCTAATTGATCTTAGGATGAGTGGAGGTTATGCTAGGAGGAAAAGCACAGACAGAGACGGTATGGGTAGGTCGATACAGAGTCGTATGGGCAAAGTAGTAATCACTGAAGGGCTCAGTTAGTTGCAGCACAAAGGTAGGAGGGGCGATGCATACTGAATCCTGAGGTTATCATTGGGGTGAAGCCCGACTGTCGGGTGGGTGTTAGCCTGGTAGTAGTGGGGCAAGAGTCAGGTACTATGGAGTGAGAGCCTGGTAGTCATGGTGGCGTAAGCCCACTGGTTTTGAGGTGTGAGTCCGGCAGAGAAAAGGTAGACAAAGGCCAGAGCAATAGGAAGGCCCAAAGAGCCAGAGAAAGCATGGCCACAGCAACAGCCACACAAGGCAGGAGCCCAGCGGCAGGAGGGCCAACAAGGCAAAAACTTTAATATGGGATAGAATGCAGCACAAGAAGGGTAGCGTGTATAACCCCCCCCCCGTCGAGGGCATACTTTTACTATCACAGGTGGTCCGGGCAGAACAGGGAGAACACTCCTAAGTGCTAACATTCGAGAACTGTGCACATCAAACAGCAGGGAAACAGTTGGTCTCCTACCTGCTTGGCATCTTCACAGCTCTGTACTTTACATCTCTCTGTCTCTCAATTTGATCTCCTCCCCGGGCTGTCCACCGGACCGGGACCTCCCTCTGCACCTTCGGCTATCTCAGAAATCCTTGCGGCCCCAACCAGGCTGGATCAAATATTTTGCCATTGGAATGCAACTCATAGTAAAATTAATCAGACTGCAAATACAGCGGGAAGAAGGATTCGTTTTCTCCCCCACAGTCAAATAATGCACAAACACTATTTGCTCCCCAAACAGTTTTTTTTAATTTTCACCTGTACTGCAAATGATTCCAGTGATAGAGGGGCCATCATACTTCATTAAAAGTAAATAAGGTAGCTCCATGGGGCTACACTTTTTACAATACTGGCTGGACAAGATAGGCAGGAGAAACCAATGGATTCAGGCAGATGCAAGCAAGGATTCTCCTCTGCCTACTATCTCTCTCTCAGGTGCTCTACCTGAGACTTACTTTAACACAGATCCCTACAATCTCCTGGCTTCTACAGGATCTGGTAAGACAACCTTCACTTTTCTTTCCTCAGGTCACTTCCAGACTGGCTTTGGTTGTCCCCCCCTTACTCTGGAGCGGGAAAGTGAGTGGCCTTACCCACCTGGACTCCTGGGTGCTGTCCCAAACCACAGAGGCATCCAGGAATTTTCCTGATGACCCAGGCCCCGACCCACTTTCAGCTGTTGGCACTATTCCCAGTGCTAAGGCCACATCTGCAACTGTCACTCAGCTCTGCCTCAGTACCTGCCTTACCACACCATGGCCCCAACTCACTCTGGGGATTCTGCTGGTCTTACCTTCTTGGGGGTCCCTGCCAGGCCCACATCCCTGCTTCATCACCTGGGCTTGAATTAAGCTCCAGCACGGGGGCTACCCTTCAAGGTCTGCCCTTTTCCGCCTGTGACCTGCCCAGACCTCAGTATACCAGCACCCCAGGACCTGTCCCTCCATACAGGCCCCTTGTTTTGGGTGAAAGGCTCCCCAGCTCCCTCAACCCCCGAGGCCACCCTGCCACACCAGGTACCAGGGAAACCACTGTCACTGGCTCCCCTCCTGGGAGGGCCCTGCCACTGCCCTCCCAGCCCTGGTGACCTGGGATATCACACAAACGAGCTTGCTAAAGCCTCCTACTGCCCTAGCCCCCAACGACGCTGGACCTGGCTACCTGTGTCCCCACGGAGCTCCATACCCCCACTCCTTGTCGACCACAGTGCATGGAAACTGGCCTGACTGCACTCTTTTGGGTTTCCCTATTGGCCCTTCTGGACTGCTGAGCTCCCTCACTTGCCCACCTTATCTGCTCCAGAATCTACTCTTCCAGCCTCCCCCCACCAGCCCCAGGCCTAATGCCCGGGCTGGAAAGGCCCAAAAACTTCCTGTCAGTCCCCTTATATACCTTTCCACTACTCACTGCTGCCACCTTGAGGCGTCCAGAGCAATATCCCCCAGAGCACTGAACCCATTCCCTAAGTTGGGGAAGGAGAGGGGGAAATGGGATGCCTAAAAGTGGGAATATAAGCCCCTTATTTACAGGGGGCTTACAAGTGTTTGTCAGGAGCACAGCAGGTCTGTGGCAGGAAGAAGTCAGCCAGGGTAAACAGAAGGGGGCACTAGGATCTTGGGGTTGAAGGACGATTTCTGAAGCAGTAGCAATGTAAGGTCACTAGGACCCCAGGGCTGTAGTTAGCATGGAGTGATCTGAATGACACAGAGCCCAAGAAAGGCTGCAAGGTAAAGTTTCTGCTGTGGAATAAAGAATGGACCACTAGCTGCAGAACTGAGTTGAGCCAGCACAGTATCGTGGAGGGAACCACAGCAGGCTGACATGGCATGGAGCAGCAGCAGCCTAGGGGACCACTACCAGAGCCGCAATGTCAAAGCCACCACCCAAACCACACATAGGAGGCAGACAGCATAGCAGAAGCCATGTACAAATAAGGCAGGGAGATGAACAAAGACAAGAAAAGGCATACCTGGAGGCAGCTGTGCAGCAGCAGGTAAGAGGAGAGTTGGAACAGAACACAAACTTGCTCAGGTGCGTTCTTATAGCACTGGGTGGAGGGGGTTGGCGATGTCAACTGCTGCACCTCCAAACCCCAGGCAATCCTACCAGTTGGAAATCTGATCCTTTGAAATGTTGGAAAGGCAAATAAAATACTGTACATGCACTGCCCTTGAGCAAGTTGTAATGAAGTACATGAATTGCCCTCCAGCTCGCATCTATTCCAAATAATTGTTTGGTTCTGCTGGTAACATTATTATCAACACAGGATCCTGTTTGTAACCAGAACATGCAAAGCGTCTCACATTTCTGAAATTCAGCATTGTCCTCCTTGATTTGAAACATGATTCTTGAACAAACAGAAACATGCTTGGGGCCCTATCCACAAACAGTTTCTTCCATTGTGCTTGTAGTAAATCTTTTGTGAGTACGGCCCCTTACTTAGTAAATGAAGCATGATCAGTGGCAGGTAAGCTTAGGCCAGGATTACTAAGAATGAGTCACTCAGCAAAGAAAACAACAAAGATAACACCAGTGTGTCTTGAGTCCAGGGCATATTTTGCCAACATCGGCTGCATATCTTATCCCATATTTTGGTGGAATGGGTATAGAATGGATGGTAGTGCTTACCACTACTACTACTATTAGCTAGTCTACAAGTGATGTTTTGCACCTGTAGTATGATGTAATACCACTGTTTGATACAGAAGCTGGCTAGGTTGAATGCTGTTCTTTGGTTAACAGTATGCACATCCAGTTTATGCTGCACCAGCTTTTGTACAGAGAATTAGTGTTGTTCACTATTCATTTACCTGTAATGTGCTATAATACAACTGCCTGTCAACTACTGTGACTGGCTGGGCTGCAATCTTATTTTGATCAATTAACTGATACTTGGCAGCAGTTTGCTAATATATTTGTAAGAAAGGATGTAAGGTGTACTCTACATTGTTTGGCTGCATTTGATGTCACAGGGTGGTGGGCAGAAAATAACTTGTTTTAAATTAGATTTCTTGTTTTGTTGTTCTGTCTAGTAGATGTCAAAACAGTGCCACCTGTTGGAAATTGCACTACAGTGAACAGTAGTGCACTAGGAGGACATGCAATTCAGCTGTATCACATGGGTGGGGTGGGTGGGATCTCACTGCTCATTTGATCATTCATATTTTCTGTGGTCTGTTCCTTGCCAGATCCAACAAAAGCAGAACTCTCTCCAGCCTTAATACCAAAAAAAAAACAGCGGTTGCATCTTTCTGCCTCTCTCTTTAGATTAAAGGAAAACTGTCCACAACTGTGGGGGCAATCACCAGGGCTGCCAAAACGCCCAATTACAACAACATACATGGTTTAAAATAAATGCAGCTAACCTTTCTAGTTATTAGCTTAATAGTTCTCCTGGATGCGCCATGTCAAAACCGTCAGACCGAAGATTGAGCGTGCCCCTGCATCCTATCCTGTGCTGGAAGGCTTGCACAAATGATGAGCGAGGCGTATCTACACCAGAGAAAAATAACTATTGTGGCATGTAGAGGTATGTTAATTGAACCTCTGCAGCCAATTCCCGGTGAAAATGGAGCCGTGTAAGGTACTTAAAATCATTCTTAAAGTTGCAGCCACGAGTTCGGTCATGCGCAGTAGCGCCTAGCGCTACTGCACATGCCCGAACTTGGAGCACTAGGTGCTACTGTGTATAGTTCTTTTTCTCTGGTGTAGATGCACCTCGCTGCATTTATTTTAAACCATGTACGTTGTTGTAATCAGGCATTTTGGCAGCCCTGGTGATTGCCCCCACTGTTGTGGACAGTTTTCCTTTAAAAGCACTCTCTATCATAGGAGTCTTTTGTCCTGTGGATTCCAAAAAAAAACGCATCCATGGTTAGCTCAATACAGGGTAACTCCTGAGTTGAGTCCCAATCTAGCACAACAGTATTTTAAAATACTGTAGTGTGAGGTCTCGCTCTCATCCAGCACTCACAAGGGCCCAGGCAGGTGTGTCCAGGAAGGTCCCGGAGGAACTACGTTGCTGTGTTATGTTTGTGTGCGTGTGTGTGTGCATGCATTTGTGTATACATGCATGTGTGTGGTATGTGTGTCTGTTGCTCCAGCTCCTAGTGTACTTTTTATACAGATTATGATTTCAAGTATTCTCTTTGCCCAGCTGTGTTGAATACTATAGATTTGTTCTCTTATTATACACCAACTGCATTAAGTCACAAGATTATAAATAATCAGAACCTGTCAGAACCCCCTGTGTTCTGGTTCTTAATTAATAAGGGTCAGGGCCTTTATGGGTTCTGACACCCCTAATAAACACTCCAACCAATATTCATACCAGTTCCCAGCAATACTAAGCATCCCATCTCAGCTCCAAGCTAATACCGTTCACACAGTCATTCTGAATTACACAAGTACAATATAGCAGTCACTCTGAACCAGCGAATCACAAGGCTTTGCTTGTGGTTTAGTGGAAAAGCAGGAAACTGCACCACATCCCTTCACCAAGTACTATTTAGTGTGCAGCCGCAAGGGCCTCCTGGATGCTCACTAGTTGCTTCCACCATTCTCCTCCTCCATTCTCCTCCCCTCCTCCTCCATTCCCCCCTCCTCTCCTCCTCCATTCTCCCCATCTCTCCTCCTCCATTCTCCCCTCCTCTTCCAGCCGTTCACCTCTTTATTTCAGGCATTTTCCCTAATTTAACCTGAGTGACCTTCGGTCCTGTGGTCCCTCTAGGGGTTCCTATGCTTACTCAGTATCCTAAAAGGGTGATAGTCCCTGTAAGGGAACAGGGAGCATGAAATGCCACATGTACATTGCACAAGCGCTGCAACAAAGACTTGTACCAGTTTCCAGCAGTACTATTATTCAGTCTATCATGTCAGCTCCTAGATCATACCTTTCAGCCATTCTGAGTTACAGAAGCACAGCATAGCAAATTGAGTTTGTTTTGTGCATCTCTCTAAACTGTATTGTTAGATTTGGGTTTGGGTCTCAAGTGGTACAAAATCTCATAAATACTTTCATACCATGAATATATTTGATTACCCACCCCACCGTTTACAGGCACACCATCTTTCATTTTTATACACCATTTCAGTTTTTCTATAGTATGGTCCCCAGACTGCAATTTTCCCCCAGTCCACTGTTTTCCAATTTTTGACTAGTGCATCTACAAATGAAGTCCCTTCAGCCAACTTACAGGCCTCTTCTTGCTTGACTGTAGTTTCACTGCCCAGCACAATATTTAAAGGACCAGTCTCACCTGGGGTTTCACTGGTATTCAGGCAGTTGTCCATGCCTCCCTTACACAGACTTCCCTCACTATGACAGTCCATATCACACAGATAACACCTCAGGAATATGGGGAGCTCTGGACAGTCATTACACAATTCAAACCTTTCCGCTGACTCCTGCGTCTGGGTACAGGACTCTGTCTCCTCCGGTTCCTCCTCCTCCTCAAAGTGCGCAGCACCTGTACTTGAACTCTTCTCGACTTCCAATACTTTGTTCTCTGCCTTCAGGTAAAGCCGCTCTGCCTCTAGCCACCTTAGGATCAGCCATGTCATCAAGGCCTCTATCACCCGGAACACCACAGTCAGACCATCTGTCTGTTTCAGTGGACTTATCACTGGTACTGGCAGATTGCAGCAGGCTTGTCAAGATGGCCTGCAACTGCTCCACAGAGGCCCTTCAGGCTTTAACTTGACAGAACCACTGGCTGTAGTCCAGGAAATAATGGTTTTTACAGTTTTTCTGCCATGGTTCTTGGTAAGACTCTGCTGTCAGCAGATGGTGACCTTCATCTCATACCAGCACCTCTGCCTTGCTGCTGCTGTACTTCCTGTGACATCTGCCAGGATATCAGGGTGATATCCCCTGGTAACATCTCTCTCTTCTCCCAGCCTAGAAGCACCAGTATCCCACTGCTGACACCAGACTTGAAGGTTAGTGTGACAGACAGATGTACAAACTCAGGCAAAAGGTGTAGAACGCACTTTGAGTTATTTATTAATCCAAAATAACAGAAAAGAAAATAGTAAATGTACAGAAAGGGAATAGGTGATTAATCCTTCAATTCTGCAAAAAACAGTCACAGTTCCCTCAATGCATAACTTCCAGGCTTAGTTCCAGCCAAATAGATTCATAGCACATGAAAACTTGCTTGTACTATTAGATGCTTCCTCCATGACAGTCAGGCCTCCACTGACTGACTCATCTGTTTTGCATCTCAGGAGGTAGGCTTTATCCCTACCTACTGATGATGTCAGCACCATGTGAGCTGTCTGGCTCACAATTCTCCAAAGTAAACATAGGCAGGCTGACTCATCCTAAGTAAACACAGGCAGGCTGACTCGTGACATGAGATCATAATCTTTCTTTAGAATAAAGGGTATAGTATGTTTACACACCTAGATTTTTATAGCATCTCTCCTCATTTTTCTTCAGATCAGTGTTACCCTCTAAACTGGCACAAGCCCCTCTTATTCAAATGACATCACATTTTATGGTAACAGTATAAAAGAACTGGCTTTTCATCTGACCGAGTGGTCGGCTCTTCAGCTTGGGGACAGCTACAGTATCTCTGTAGCTAGCTGTCCCTTTTATCTTCATTACCAACCTAGACAGACTACACTGTCAGTCTGTATTTACATCATGCTGTATTTTATTCCATCAACAGCTAACTGCTGGACCACAAAAATGAGAGGGGAGGGGGAAAAAATAAATAGAAAATAGGAAGTAGATTTAAGGAAGGTCAAAAGGGTATGTACTGCAGGTGGCCATCCTGACAGTAGAAATAAAGATTTAGAGATAGAAAAAGAGGTGATGTTGCAACAGGCTTAGAGAGTAGGGGGTAAAATATCAAGCAAAAAAAAATTATGATGTTCCTGAATTCATCAGATAGGGCTTCCCCATCACAGGGGCTATGCAAAAGAGCATGTGAAAGAGAGGGGGCTATATAAAGAAGCATGTGAAAAGGAGGGGGCTATGTAAAGGAGCATGTGAAAAGGAGGGCTATGCAAGGAGCATGTGAAAGGAGGGCTATGTAAAGGAGCATGTGAAAAGGAGGGGAGCTATGTAAAGGAGCATGAAAAGGAGGGAGCTATGTAAAGGAGCATGTGTAAAGGAGCATGTGAAAGGAGGGGCTATGTAAAGGAGCATGTGAAAAGGAGGGGCTGTGAAAAAGAGCATGTGAAAAGGGCGGAGCTATGTAAAGGAGCATGTGAAAAGGAGGAGCTATACAAGGAGCATATGAAAAGGAGGGGCTATGTAGTAGGCATGTGAAAAGGGCGCTACGTAAAGGAGCATGTGAAAAGGAGGCGTTGTGTAAAGGAGCATGTGAAAAGGGGGCTATGTAAAGGAACATGTGAAAGGAGAGAGCTATGTAAAGGAACATGTGAATAGGAGGGGCTATGCAAAGGCGTGTGAAAGGAGGGGCTATGCAAAGGAGCATGTGAAAAGGAGGGAGCTATGCAAAGGAGTGTGAAAAGGAGGGGGCTATGCAAAGGAGCATGTGAAAAGGAGGGAGCTATGCAAAGGAGCATGTGAAAAGGAGGGGGCTATGTAAATGAGCATGTGAAAAGGAGGGGGCTATGCAAAGGAGCATGTGAAAAGGAGGGGGCTATGTAAATGAGCATGTGAAAAGGAGGGAGCTATGCAAAGGAGCATGTGAAAAGGAGGGAGCTATGCAAAGAAGCATGTGAAAAGGAAGGGACTACTCCCTCTGCTCTGCCTTACACAAGTATCTCTCATCAAACTGCTCCTGCCATGACCCTCCCTAACTTCCCATTCACCTATCATAGTCATCACTCCTTACCTGTAACTACCCCCTCTCTGCTGATCCTACCTCCTCGCTTTTGTAGCTACCTTTCTTTACCCCATCCCTTGCAGCCACCCCTAGCCCCTTGCAGGGTTCATCTACATCCTGAGGGCTCCTGTGGGCTCAGCCTCCTCCCTCCTCTCTCCTCCTCGCCTTTCATCTCTTGCAGTTAATCCCTTCCTTCTCCCCTTCTTTTGCAGCCTCCCTTGCTCACTTGCAGGGTTCATTAGCATACTGAAGAGGTCCTTGGGCTGCACTTCTTCCTTTCCCAATCCCTCCTCACTCCTTTTACCTCCCGCTCTTTTCTGTCCCTGGCACTTTGACTCCTACCTGCCACTGCTCCCACCCCCCTTGGCACTTACAGCACTCTCCTTCTTTCTCCTCCTGCCTTGTCCACACCCTTGCAGGGTTCTCAATCATCCTGGAGGTGCCCACTTGGAGCTCGGTATCCCTTTCCTCCTGCTCCTCCCTCCTCCCCTCATCATAAATGGGTCCTCTGGGCTCCCTGTGTCCGGTTTTCTCCCCTCCTGTCCTCGCCCACCCCCTTTTTTACCTATAAATTATGGCATTTTTGTGTTACCAATGTTGCCCATCTCACCTCTCCAACTGGCACTTTATGAATCTCCTGTACTTATGCACTTATAGATATACTTCTTTGCCTCCCCTAATACCAATCCCCTCTACCTGAATTCCTCAGTTCTAATTGTACCACAGCTACCCCCACTACCAGTCCTTATTTTTGTATTAGGTTCCTGTTTGTGTTGCTCTCATGTTTCTCCATCCTTGTCTGTTATTGCCAAAAGGTTTTTTTCAATGTATGTAACTTTTTTTGTTACTTTCACCTTAATTGCACTACTGTTGTTACTCCATGTATCCCTCCCCACTGGTCACACCTGGAGATGAGCAACATTTTGTTCAGTGTGCTTTCCTGGTGAAACATTTCAGTAAATAAACAAACAATAAAGCGCATGTGAAAGGAGGGGCTATGTAAAGGAGCATGTGAAAAGGAGGGAGGCCACGTAAAGGAGCTTGTAAATTGAATATATGTGGGAGACTTTGAAAGCAAGGGAGGAGGAGAAAGAGCAAGTGGAAGGGGGAAGTTTTTCTCGAGGGGGGAAGCATGAGGAAAAGGCAGCTGGCCCTGCAGTGGTTTTCGAGTCAGGGATTCAGAAGGAGCAGGAGTCAGCACATCAGAGGGAAGGAAAGGTGAGAGGAGGGAGGAGTGATGACAGGGAGAGGTCAAAACCACAATATGGAAATAAAGGAAGTGAAGTGGGAGAGATACCTGGTCTGTAGAGGTTTGAGGGAGAGGCTGGGGTAGAGGGAGCAGTGATTAGTATGGGGTGACAGTTTGGGGCCAAACGGCAGAAGTCTATCTTATCCGGCCCTTCTTCCATGTGGCGGTGGCTATACTCAGTTTAAGTATGGGCACATATCTAATCTTAACAGTCAGAATGTTACCCCGACTCTTGCTGTATAACCCTCAGTGCCATTCTCCCTGAAGAATCTATGTAGTCATGCTTTAAAAGCTAGAACCTTTGCTGCCTTTCACAACCTCACAGGTTAGGATGTTTCACATATTCACTACCTTTCATTCTGATGCTTTCCAATGCTTCCCCCTTTTCTGCCTCAGTAAAGATGAGTCAGTGTCAGAGGGGAGTTTGGTAGACCTGCCAAAAAACAGAACTTTTGACATCAGAGAAGCCTATGGGAAGTGTTCCGTCTCCCCTTCGATACTTCGGCATTTTGAATAACAGTAACCAACCAAACTATCCCTCTCTAGGTGGCCAGGAGTAGTCTCATGGCCACCCCTCCTCCAGTCACTTCCTGCCCTCTGACCCATACCCCTAGACGTTTTTATCATGCAACAAAATTCTGGCTACTACCACTGTGCCAGGAATCAACACCATCATTTGGAGACACCCTTAGCCAATCCACAGTCTCCAAACCTTTCTGTTTTAGTAAGGGGCCTCCCTCCTGACCCCTGATCCTGTTTATCCAATATAATATTTTTGAATTTTCAGGTAAACTTAATGTTTGATGCAGTGTAAATTTCATACTTAAGAATAAACCTTCATAAGTAACATAACTAATATAGAAATATGGTATTTTTCATGTGTTCAATAAAGATAAACATGTCAATACTTTTATATCACAATGTTTCTGTATGAAAATAAAGTTGGTTTATGCAAAAGATGCTAAATGTTGCATAAAGAATTTTAAAGTGCAAGTACAAATTAGAGAAGGATAGTTTGGCTGGTTATTGTAATTCAAAATGCCGAAGTATCGACAGGGAGACAGAACATTCCTATAAACTACTCTGATATCAGAAGTTCTGTCCCCTCCTGATTATAGGGGACTCTGTCATTAAAGGTATCAAGTGGGGGGATAGTGCAGTCTGGGTGGAATGCTTGCCGGGTATGGCGTTGGAGGCGTACACCATATCCCCTCATGGGGTAAACAGCAGGACAAAAATTAAACTTGCTTTTCACCAGGGATGAACCACTTTTTTTTCTTTTCAATTGTTTGACCAGGAGTGGCACACTGAGCTGAAAGCTTGTTTACAGGTGCAACCTGGGAGCACAGGGAAGTTAAGTGACTTGCTCAGGGTCACACAGTATTCAAGTGGGGGCTGTAGGATTCAAACCCAGGTCTCCAGATTTGCAGCTCATAGCCTTAAACCACTGCACTATACTGCCTCCTCAGGGAGACTTGGCAGGGAGCAGTCTGCTGGAAGTGCAGGCAGATTTGAAGCTCTTGCAGGGTTTGCTAGGCAGTCTGTGCTTCAATCCATAGCCTTTTTGGAGGTGTTACCAGCGCGAGAGCTAGCACAGATAGAAAGCTAAGGATCAAAGAGTTTAATGAGTGGTTAGCCAAATGGTGTAGACAGATGGGGTGTGCGCTAGTAGGGGTCTGGGGGGCCACGTGGGGGGACGAGAACCTCTTCGCCCCAGACAGACTGCACCTAAACAGGGAAGGTACAGCTGTACTGAAGTGTAGATTGGGGGAGTACATAGGAAATACATATAATTTAAACTGAATGTGGGGGGTCAGGATTAAAGCCACTCCGGACATCAGAAGAAATAGGAGGCCTTAGGCCCCTTCCCCAGGATAAGGGTGACATTTTGGGTTCTGACGTACCTCTGGGTAGATGGGCGGGAGAGGAGACTTTGTTTTCAATTAATTCAATTCATTTTAATTTATTTGGTGCCTTTCAAATGCCAAGGCACTGCACATAACAATTAAAATAGCTTCAGCGCGTCACAATTATTATAAATAATATAAAATACAGAACAAGCGATAAAATAATATTCCAATTTTTCGCCAAAGGCCTGAATCCATAAAAAAGTTTTTAGGGCCAGTTTAAATCCCTCCACAGTCATGCACTCACGAATTGACGGGGTAGAGAATTTGAAGGGTAGGGCAGTATGCATAAAATGCGTGCAGTCCAGAAGATTTAAACAACCCTTGGAATTCTAGCAACCCTCGTCAGTCGAATGGAGTGATCGCCCAGGGCAGTAAGGGACCAAGTGCTCTTTCAGGTAGTCCAGACCCAGTCCATTTAGTGCTTTATAAGTCAGAAGTTCGACTTTGAAGGTGATTCACCACTGTGCGGCTGCCAGTGCAGTTTGCGCAGCACCAGTGAAATATGGCAGGACCAGGGGTTCCAGTCAGTAGCCAGGCCACTGCGTTCTGCAGCAGCTGCAGTGCTGAATATCTACCCTGGAAGCCCTAGGTATAGGGCATTGCAGTAGTCAAGCAGGTGGACACAAAGGCATAGACCAGCATGGGAAGGTCACCGGATGAAACAAGATGCTTAACTCTGGAGATATTCCTCCGGTGGTAAAAAGAGGATTTGATGATGGCCAGCACCTGTAAATGTAGTGTTAATCCCTTGTCAAAAATTAACCCCAGGTTTTGCACCTGTTCAGAGGATGGGAGTGGTAAACCCTGAAGAAAAAGTTCAGAGGGTGACCCCACCCCAGCCTCCCTATCCGGGCGACCCAGGTCCACCACCAGCACCTCAGTCTTTTCCGAGTTCAACCTCAACCAGCTCGAACTCATCCACTCCTGGATTTCTATGAGGCAGTTATTAAATACTGAGAAGGCTCTGTCCTGGTCAGGTGTGAAAGAAAGGTAGAGCTGGGTATCAGCAGCATAACAGTGAAACCTCAGCCCATACCTTCTTACAATGTCTCCGAGGGGCAGCATGTACACTGCAAACAACATGAGGTACAACACTGATCCCTGAGGAACCTCACATGATTGCGGAACTGGGTCAGAGGAATAAATACCCGACACCACCCTCTGAGTTCTTCCGGTGAGGAAAGATAAAAACCATCTGAGGATCATACCCGACAGGCCACAGATGAACCTCAGTTGATCGAGGAGAACCCCATGGTCCACAGTGTCAAATGCTGATGAGAGCCGAAAAGAACCAAGATGGAGGCGGTTCCTCCAATCTCGAGCCATCAGGAGATCATTAAGCTTTCGAACCAGCACGTCTCAGTGCTATGCCTCTTTCGAAAACTGGACTGGAAAGGCTCATAGGTATCATGGATGGTCAAATGGTTCTCCAGTTGTACTGCCACTACCTTCTCGATCAATTTCCCTGTAAAGGGGAGATTCGAGATTGGTCTGTAGTTCGCATGGCAGTCTGGATCCAAAGAAGCTTTCTTCAGGAGGGGTGTAACCACCACCTCCTTCAGGGAGCTGGGAAACTCACCTGTTTCCAAGGAGCACCAGACTATCTGTGCTAGGATTGGGCCAAGGACCCTGGACACGCTGCATGATATCCACAAGCTCAGGCCAGCTGAAGGTACTCCAGGAAGCTGAAGGGCAGTTCCCAAAACCCGGTCCAGAGCAATGCCCATAGAGTGTACCAGTTGGAGTACTGCCTTGACATCAGCCACCTTAGCCACAAAGACTTGAGCAAGCTCGATGCACTCAATTTGCAAAAACGCTTTTTGGACCTGTAGACAGGCTGGGTTGCACAGTCCATCCACAGTTCTAAAAAGCTGAGCCGGTCGATTCTGAGTGGCCGCAATCTCCCCGGACAGGAACTCTGCCTTCTTATGCGTGATTGCGGATTGATAGGCTTGGTAATGAATGATACATCAATCTACGGTGATCGGCATCAAGGCGGGACCTCCGTCAGCAATGCTTTAACCTTCGTCCAAGTTGCCTCATCTCCCTCAAGGACCCATCAAACCAAGGGGACCGAGGGCAAAGGGAGAGAGGACGAATGTGGACCGGAGCAATGACATCCAGAGCCATAGATATGGCTGTATTATAGGCCACCACTAGGGCTTCTGGGTCATTGCTTGCCAATGGAAGAACCGAAAGGTCAAGCACCGCCGCCAGGCCTACATAGCTTTTATCTCATAAAGGGTGGTACCTGACTATCTCTACAGGGGTAGGCCTGCAAAGGGGGCACAAAAACTGAACCGCACGATGTAGTGGTCGGAACATCTGACTGATTCCACCCCCAGATCTGGGGCTTCGACCCCCAGGAGGAAGACCAAGTCAAGAGAATGACCAAGTTTATGGGTAGCAGTGAAAACAATCTGTGTGAGGCCCAGAGAGTTCCTCAACTGGAGGAAGTGTTGACCAAATTGCGAGAGTTTGTCCTCGACCCAGGCATTAAAGTCACCGAGGACCATTGGCCTGGGTGACACAAGCGCCATGTCGATCCACGAAGTCCACCATTTCCTGAAGGAACCGCTTCTCATCCCTGGGCGGATGGTAGATGAGGCGATCCTACATCCTACATCTGCTACACCCATTACATTTTCAAATGATCGGGTCTTCTCAATTGGTACACTCGTGAGGCCCAGTTCAGTCTTGAAACAGACTGTCAACCCCAACAATCCAGTCTCGGGCAGTGAATCACGAGTACCCGGCCGGAGTTGCAGCCTCTAGTATGGGGCCAGAGTTCTTGTCCAGCCAGGTCTCAGTGATACATGCCAGGTCTGCTGTTACAACAAAATCTGCAATGATTGCAGTCTTGTTTCTGATGGACCTGGCATTACATAACACTGCCGAATTGGATGAACTTCAGGGCCATCCGAGCCACCTGCCTACCAAAACTAGTGGTGGCCTTGGGCATGGAGACCAGATATGGAGGACACGGTCTGGATTCCATTTTGCCCTAGGCATCTCCTGGATCTCACTACCCGATGCGATGGTCCCCACTTGTGCACCTCCAGCTGTTACACCCCCAAACTCCCCCAACACATGTCCCAACATGCTACAGTGCTGGTAGATGGTAAACTGCAATGGGGGTAAAGGGCGGGCTTAAGGATGAATAGTGCACAAGCATGGGGGCCAGTCTCCTACTCAGATCAATAACCCAAATAAAACTACACAATCAACTGAATAAAAACAAAACAAAATTAGAATACTATAAAACCATAAATCCCCCTACAAAACAATTACGTGAAAGACATAATCAAAATAAATAACCATAAACAAACAGGATTATCTCAATAACAACACAAATTTATATATAAACTAAAACTGTCTCAGTCATCTAATTCAAGCCTGCAGTTTTAAGTTAATCACTGTAAAGGCTTATGAACTGTGGTGAGTGGCTGGGAATTCAGAGGATTGAATCCCCAGTGGTCCTTACAGCCCCAAAGGGGATCAGTTTTAGAAAAATGTCAGAACTCTCCCATCCTCCAATACTCTCACTACTTGGGGATAAAGTATGTCTGAACTCTTTAGTGCCAGGCACAGTCTTACTGTGCCATGGGCTAGAACAGAAAAGGCACTCTCACTGCCTTAACAGACTAAAATTGTAAACAACAAAAGTGAGTCTGATTGTGATCACAAGAGAAGATCCGAAGTGGTCCACTTCAGTAGTCACTGCTCTGGTACTGGGGAAAGCCCTGCTAAATCCTGATGGACAGCCAACCCGCAGGTCCACAGCTGTTGCTAAACAGTCCCCACCCAGACTCATTTTGCAGCAAGCTCCAGGAAGAAACCCTAAGGGACACTGGGCTAAACTGCTGGTTACCTGGCAGGATAGAACCAGGACCCCTGCACAGCCACACACCGCAGCCAGCCCACCCCAGGATCAAGGCCTTAAGTCCAGATATCAAATTCAAAGCTGCTCTCCAAGTGTCCGCTACTCCTGGGCATGAACCACCATTCCGATAATCTCCTCCGTGATCAAGCCACAAAGCCAATAAATCCAGAGTCCAGTCGAATAAAAATAATCCGCGGATCTTCGCCATAAAAGAAATTGAATCCTCTCTCTGCTTTCCCCTTCTCAATCAGCGTCTACTCCCGATATCCTCACGGTCACTCACAGAGACTGGCAACATAGCTCTATACAGTCAAAATAACCCAGACAGAGTCTGTCAAAATGAAAAGGGCAGTGGCTCTATACATTAGAGACAATATCAGGGCTATGGAGGGGCAAGAGGGAGTAGGGATGACTGAACTCCTATGGGTTATACTGAGCAAAGGAACAGGGGAATCCCTAAGGCCAGGGGTGGTATACAGACCACCTTCACGGGGGAGAAAGAGGACAGGCAAATGGTACAAGCAATCAAAAGGATGGCCCTCAAAGGAGAAACACTGCTGGTGGGGGCCCTAAACCTCCCAGATGTGGATAGGTCCATCCCAGAGGCCACCTCGCAAGGAGTAGATGGAGATGCTGCAGGAAGTATTCCTGCAGCAATTGGTAAAGGACCCTACAAGGGGAAGCAACCTGCTGATGTGGTCCTAACAAATGGGAGTGTGGAGGAGGTGGAGGTGGGAGGCACTGGGCAACAGCGACCACAAGACGGTTGGTTAGGGTTAGAGTGGGAGGAAGGTAAGACACACAATGACAACAGTTTTGGACTTCAAGAGAGTGGACTGTGACAGGATGAGTTGGCTAGTGAGGGAGAAAATGATAGGTACAGAGGTATAGACAACGTGGAGGAACTATGGGGCTTTGTAAGAGCAGGGGTGAGGAAAGCAATGGACTTGTGCATAAGGCAGGTAAGGAAGGGCACAAGAAGGAGACCACTCTGGTTCACAAGAGGTGGCGGTGTTGAGGGACAGGATATGAGAGAACACAGAATGAAGAGGACAGGGAAGCCTATAGGAGAGGAGCAGGCTAGTAGGAAGGAAATAAGGAGGGCCAAGGCAGAAGCCGGGAGAGAATAACAAACAACGCCAAAGAGGAGATGTTTTTAGATATGTGGAGGACAGGAGGAAGGCTAAGCAGGGGATTGCAAGGCTGAGGGAGAGGTGGAACTCAAATTGAAGAAAACTGTACTTTGCCCAGTTTTCACAGTGGAGAGGAGGGCAGGGGCCAGAGCTTAGGGGAAGTGGGATGGATTGACCCAAGTCCGTTCAGTGTCAAGAGGGTTAGGAGGAATTAGGCAGATTGCAGGTGGATAAGGCCATAGGGCCGGACAGTCTGCACCCAAGGGTGATCCGGCAGTTTTTGGAAGAGCTGGCAACCCCATTGACAAGGCTGTACAGCCTGTCTCTGGATTAGGGAAGGGTGCCGGAGGACTGGAGGAGGGTAAACGTAGTACCATTGCATAAGGGGGTTAGCAGGGAGTTGAAAGAGAACTACCACCCTGTCAGCCTCACCTCAGTGGTGGGGAAGGTCATGGAGGCACACATTAAGGAGAGGGTGATAGAATACCTAGAGGACAATGGGCTCCTAGATGACAGATGGCTTGGATTTACAACGGGGGGTCATGCCAGACAAACCTAGTTGAATTCTTTTACTGGGTGACACAGGTAATCGACATTGGGGTGATGTGAATGTGGCCTACCTGGATTTCAGCAAGGCCTTCGACACCATTCCCCACAGGAGGCTAGTTAACAGGCTGGAAAGTGTAGGAGTGGGTGATAAAATAACCAGGTTGGTAAAAGCTAGAGAGTGGTGGTTAATGGGGTTTACTCAGGGACAAGGCAGGTGACGAGCGGGGTACTCCAGGGGTCAGTCCTGGTTCCCCTCCTTTTCAACATCTACATTAGGGACATAGCGGAAGGACTGAGAGGTTGGGTGGGCCTTTTTGTAGACAATACAAAAATCTGCAATCGGGTGGACTCAACGGGGGGTGGAGGACATGAGACAGGACTTGAGGACTTTAGAAGGATGGGCAGAGGTTCAATGTCAAAAAGTGTGCAGTGCAGTGATGCACCTAGGGCACAACAACCCGAAAGTAGAATACACGCTGGGGAGAGGACATTAGGGTTACAGAGCAGGAGAAGGATTTAGGAGTAATAGTATCTAGTAACCTCAAGGTGGGCAACCAATGCAGCAATGCAGTGGGAAAAGCAAATGGGATGCTGGCGTATCTTGGCAGGAGCATCACTAGCAGACAAAGCGAGGTACTGATGCCCCTTTACAAAGCCATGGTGAGGCCACACTTGGAGTATGGAGTCCAGTTCTGGAGGCCACATCTGCGTAAGGACATAGACCGGCTGGAACGGGGTTCAAAGGAGGGTGACTAAGGTGGTGCAGGGTATGCAGGGTAAACTGTATGAGCAAAGATGCAGGGAACTGGGGCTGTACTCCTTGAAAACTAGAAGGAAAAGAGGAGACATGATTGAAATGTCCAAATATGTCAAGGGGATCAACAAGGTAAAGGCAGGGAGTCTATTCCATAGGAAGGATGGTGCAGTAACTAGGGAGCATAGTTTGAGACTACAGTGGGGGACATTCGTGGGCGACACGAGAGGACAGTTCTTCACAGAGAGGGTGGTGGAGGCATGGAACAGGCTTCCAGAGGCTGTGGTGGGGGCAGAATAGTGACAGAGTTTAAGATTGCATGGGACAGACATAATGGGCTGTGTGGGAATGAGAAAGGGGCAAGGAAAGGGGTGGAATAAATAAAGGGGTGGAAAGGGCAGACTAGATGGGCCTTAGGGTCTTTTTCTGCCAGTAAGATTCTATGATTCTACAGGATTTTTTAAATTAAAATTCTCAAAGGAGGTGGAAGCCTTTTAACAATATTTTTCACATTAAATGTTTTTGGTCTGTATGTTCAGCAAAATTCTTGAGCAATGTTTCAATGGACAATATTTTCATTAATTTTCCATGGTACCTTTTACAATTGAAAATGGGAAGTAGGGGTACATTCCAATTTTCCAAAACCAGACTTTTTGTGCAGATTTTTACTGTTGCTAGTACCCTCTGTGCATACATTTCCAGTGGACGTTTGGTAAAGTCATTAAGAATGAAAATGGCGACATCAAGTGGTATTTGCACTAGGAGTGTTGTCTGCACCTCTTGGCAGGTTGTATTCCACCAAGCATTTATCTGAGGGCAGTCCAGTAATGGATAGTACAAGCTACTAATCTGGCTGCATAGGTACCAACATTTGGGATAATTTTGTAACCCATTTTGTGTAACCTTAGTGGTGTAATGTAACTTCTTGTTTTTCGATAACTTTTTTGACTAACTTTTAGAAACTCTACATAGTACTGAGTGTACAGCGCAGTAAGGTGCAATTCACGATATATATGCAGGTACAATAGATTAGTATACCAAGGTAGGTACATTATTACATTGATCAAGCATAGAAACATAGACAATGATGGAAGAAGACCAAAGGTCCATCCAGTCTACTCTAGTTCCCTATTTAGACCTGGGGCCTACTGTTTCTTTAGAGTCCTAGCACCCCCACCCTCAATTCCTGATTTTGATGCCCTGAGCAATCACTATACCTTTAATTCTGTCAAACCATACTTAAAACCACTAATGGTTTTTCCCAACCACCACCACCTCAGCTGGCATCCTGCTCCATGGCTCCACCACCCTTTCTGTAAAAATAGTATTTCCTCACGTCCCTCCTGAACCTCCCTCCTGTTTGTTTTCTCTCATGACCATGTGACTCCAGCTGGTCTTTAAGTTAAATAGTTCTCTGCTGGTTCACCCTTTTAATTCCTTTTTAGAATTTGAAGGTCTCTATATATCTCCTTCTCCTTTCTGGTCACCATCGAGTACGTATTTAGTGCCTTGAGGCACTCCTCATAGGACATGCCCTGCTGGTCCCGAATAATTTTTTCTTACCCTACACTACTCTGTCTCGAGCCTATCCCTGTCCTTCCTGAGGTGAGGTCTCCAGAACTGAGCACAGTACTCCAGGTGTGGCCTCACCGAGGATCTATACAGGGTAAGTATTACCTCCTTTTTTTCTGCCATCAGTACCCCTCCCTATACATCCATGCATTCTGTTTGCCTTGCTACACTGACATGATTGCTTTAGGGAGTCATGGATGATAACTCAAAGGTCTCATTCCTCAGCCATGGTACTGAGTCTCATCCCTTCCATCCAGTACTCCATCATGGGGTCCTTGTTCCCTAGGTGTATCAAGTTGCATTATTTGGCATTGAATTTAAACTGCCAAACTCTTCATCACCCTCCGACTTTGCAAGTCTCTGCATTTCCTTTATTCCCTGTCACTTTCCACCTCCCACAGAGCTTAGTGTCATCTGTGACGACACAAGCCTGCCCTGAATCCCCTCTACACAGATGTTGCAGGTGAACAAGTTGAAGAGACAGGACCCAGGGCACATCCCTGTGGAACCCCATTTGTGACCTCCCTTTCTTCTGATTTAACACTGTTGACCTCTGCCCTCTGCTGCCTCCCCTTAGCCAATTACCTACCCAATTTACTATGACTCTAGCTGCACCTTGATCCTCCACCTTCTTCAGCAAGCATCTGTAGGCTGCCAAGTTGAAACCTTGCTGAAGTCAAAGTAGAGCAAATCCACAGCATGGTCCCTATACAGTTCTCTCATCACTCACTCAAAGAAAACTATCAGGTTAGTCTGACAATACCTCCCTGTCATGAATCCATGCTGCTTACTATCCTGAAGACCATTACTCTCCCAGGTAGTCCACAAGATCCCCTTTGACCAGTGACTCCATCAGCTTCCCTACAATAGAGGTAAGAATGACAAGTCTGTAGTTCCCTGTTTGTTCCTTGTCCCCCTTTTATGGAGCGGAACTATGTTCACCACCCCCCTCCAATCCTTCTGAACCACCCCTGTCCTCAGACAGCTATCGAACAGACCTACCAAGGAATCAGCCAGCTCCGCTACCAATTCCCTGAGTATCCTCAGATGCAACCCATCTAGTCATAGGAAAACTTAGCTGATTCCAGAACAGGAGTGACATCTCCAGCATACCAGGTTACATGGGCTGCACCATTCAAATCTCTGATTGTGACCACGTGGATTATTGCCACTGAGCTTTGCGAGTAGTTCACCAGCAATAATGAGCCATAGAGAGCCTAGTTCAGCTGGCTGCCCTCGTGCTGCTAGGTAACGTCTGCAACTAGCTGGGAAATAGTAGAAAGCCAGGAATGTAATAGCCAAGGTACAGATAGCTATTCTGGAGAAAATGGATGCTTTAGTGGATCCAGCAGTCATCTTTGCCAAGAAGGTGGAGGAAAGATGAATTATCAGGTATATTAGCAATCAGATGTGGAAGGTGGAAAAGGACACGTCCTCATACTTGTCATCTGCAGAGGGATAGCAAAGAGAAGATCTGTCTTAGTCACTGGATACAAAGGAGGTAAGTAGTGGAGTAGAGCTGGTCTGCGCCATTTGCTCACCTATGGGGGGAGTACAGGTGAGGCTGCTTGCTTCTGGAGCAGAAAGGGGCCCCAGATCTTGTTACATAGAAACATAGACTTTGACGGCAGATAAGGACCGCTAGGCCCATCTAGTCTGCCCATTTCCCTACCTACAGGATAGGCCGCAGATCCTAGTTAACCAACAGCCTATATCTTCCTGCCCACCACAAGAATTGCCTTATGTCTGTCCCATGCATTCTTGAATTCTCCCACAGTTTTAGACCCCATAACTTCCTCAGGAAGGCTGTTCCATGCATCCACTACCCTCTCTGTGAAATAATACTTCTCACATTGCCCTGAACTGCCCTCCTTCTATCTTTAAATTGTGTCCTCTTGTTCTTGCAAGTCTCTTTTTCTGAAAGATGCTACCTCTTGGACTTTGTTGATTCCTTGAGGTACTTGAAAGTTTCTATCATGTCCTTCCTCTCCTTCTTTCCTCAAGGGTATACATATTAAGCTCCTTTAGTCTCTCCTCATATGGCTTCTCTTGCAGACATATGGGAAGTGTGCCCACTGCAGAATGGGGGTACTTTCTCATATTTTGCTGTGAGAGTAATGAGATGTACCCATTCTGAAAAGTTTGGGGGTTCTGGGTCACTCCAGTATCGGAGGATTACTCTTTTGGCTGCTGCCAGAGCTCCCGTAGCCCACAGAGTTCGTGTGAGTGAACAAGCCGAGTCAGGTGGTAGGATTCCCAGTATGGCAAAATGGGTGTCTTTTGTCCTGGGTAGTGGGTCAGTCTCGCTCTCTCTCTCTCTCTCTCTCTCTACAGTATGCCAAGACTGTGTCCCAGTAGTGCTCCATAGAAGACAGTACCAGAGAATGTGGGAAAGGAATGCTTGGGGGGAGGTGCACCTCCAGCAGTCCCTGTGTGAGAGTAGGCCAGCCTTGTCAAAACCCAAGTGGGTTCTATATGCCCTGTGGAGTATCTTATACTGTAAACTTTTGAATTGGACCTCCCATGAAGACTTGTAGGTATGGGGCCAGAGAGCATCTCATTCCTCTTAAGGGATGGAGATGTAGAGTCTGTTCTCCCAGGCCTCCCTGGGACCTGCAGAAGGAGTAGGGCCTCTCAAGGTAGATTGCAGGGCCTTGATCTTAGGAGACTTTTTTTTTTTTTACTTTATTTCTTTTATCTCCTTCCCTACTCTCGGAGCCCTCCTTCCTTCCTCTCATCCCTCCATTCCACCTTCAGTGGAGATCTGCCCCTAAGTTCCTCCTTCTCCCTTCCTGCACAGTGGGGTCTGTCCCTCTTTTTGGTGGTCCGGATGGTACCGAGGCTATCATCTAGGGCTGCCGAGAGGGTTTTCCATTTTCTCCCCTGATTTTCCCTGCCCTCTGAGGACGTAGATGGCTGGGATGTACATCCCGAGTGGCGTCATGCTGGCGCAAACCCTCATGCGCCACCGACATCCCCTTCCGGCTCCGGTGAACGGGCACTCCATCCCTCATTGTCGGTGCTTCCACCCGGCCTGCGGTGATGCAGAACGCGTAGCGTTCTTGGTTTCCACCAGGGAGGAGAGCATCCGTTGGGGCCTTTCGATCCTCCCTCCCTGCCGACCTCCGGCCACCCGAGTCCGTTCCCGAACCCGGGTCGCCGGCGTAGCTCGAGGTGTGGCGTCCAGCACCTCAACCCTCAGCGCCACCGGGCCGGCAGGAGAGACTCTTTTAAGGAATGTAGTAGTAGTAGTAGTAATAAATTTTATTCATAAAAAGACATTTATGAACAAGGATAAATGTTACAGCTCAAGTGAGCACAGCTCATTTCCAAGGAGGTCCTTAAAAGGGATGGAAGAGTGTCTGCCCAATTCTCTAAATGAGTAGTAGGAGGGACAGAGTGGGTCCCGGAGATTTTAACACTCAGTAGATCCTGATCTGGCGATATCTCCAAAAATGGGTTCTGGGGGTATCATACTTGACAGAGCTCAGTGAAGGAGTATAATACCCCAGTGTGGGGGTGGTACAGGTTTCTCAGAGAGATGATACCCCTCTCTTTCCAACACTACAATACCAGAGGTTTGTCTTGAATGCAAAGGTCCAGGTTGTTCCAGAGAGGGCAAGTGCGAGTGGTATGAAGGGCCCATCCTAGCTTAGAGACCTAGCTGTTCCAAACCATTTTTGTGTGTACTTGCACTGAGTGACACATCTCAGGGCAGTTTCCACTCTGGAAATAGAAGAAAGGAGGAGGGAGGTTCCCTGTGCCTGCCCCATGATCATGTTGTTTTACACTGAGCAAACCAAAGTCCCCCGCCCCCGCCATTTCATCATGGTCTGCAGTTTTATCTTAGGTTTTTACACTTCCAGATATTGCTGATACTGTAGCTAAGATGGTGGATTTAATCTGGAGTCTCAGGAGACTATGCTAGGGATAGGCTGCAAAAAGAGATTGAGTGCAAAGGGAATTTAGGGGCAGGACCTGAGATTTGTCCCCATTTAGCTTGTATCTGGAGAACTGTGCATATTCCTGGATAATTTCTGTTACTGTGGACAGAGAGTTACGGATGGCAGTGAGGAATAGAGTGATGTCATCCACAGAAAGGGAAATCTTTTGTGGGACACCAGCAAATATAATACCAGAGAAGGTGGAGAAGACTGGAGTTTGAGTACCAAAGGTTCTACCACAAGGAAAGAAGAGGAAGGGGGAACCCGGTCTCATCCCCCTGTGCAAGGAGAAGGGATGGGAGACCACTGAGTTAGTGAGCATAGTGGCAGATGGATTCACATGCAGGAGTTTCAGAAGGTCTACGAATCGGGGAGGGAGGCCAAAATTTGAAATCATGTCAAAGAGATATGCCCACTCTGTCCTGTCAAAGGCCTCTTCAGCATCCAGTGACAGGGTGGCAGTGGGTTCTGGGAATTCTCTAACCTGCCAGAGAAGGTCAGTAATGCATCTGGTTCTGTCAGAGCCCAGATGGCCCGGGACAAAGCCAACCTGATCTAGATGTATTAGCGAGCCTATGATGGGTTCCAGGCAGCAGGCCAAAAACTTTGTATCTTGGCATCTACATATATTACTGAAATGGGGTGGAGTTGTGAACAAAGAATGCTATCTTTGCCCTTTTTTGGTGTCAAAGTGATGAGGGACTGCATGAAGGAGGGAAGCTCTTTTGTCCAGACTTCGTTGAAGTCCGGGGAGAGTATAGGTGCCAAGATTTCCACAAAGGCATGGTAAAAACTTATGGTAAAGTCATCTGGTCCTGGGGATTTTCCCTTGAACATGGATATGATAGCTTCACTGACTTCCTAAGATGTCATGGGGTGATCAGCTGCTGGGGTGCTTCTGCTGCTATCTGGAATAAGATGAGCTCTTTGGACAAGTGATCCTGTGTTTCTGGGGAGGGGTCCATTTCAGATGTATACAGGGCTTGATAAAAGCTCTGAAACTCATTGTTTATGAGGACAGGGGAGGACACAAAAGTGTCATCTGATTTCTGGATGACTGAGATGTAGTGCTCTGACTCCCTGGTCCAGATACAGTGTAATAGGAGTTGCCCCACTTGCTCTTATCACCTACCAGTAGGATTGGTTGAGCCTAAAGGTATTACAATTGCCCCCTTCCACCCCTCCTAACCTCTCCTCCCTCCACTATCCTCGGCGCATCCTGTGCCCTCAGTGCCCTTGCTTTGTAGTCTTCTCCTAGGCCACGTAATGCTTTGCTAGTCTAGACCTCATCCAATATAATATTGTACTCTACTGTCTGTCAGAGACCTGCCTTGCATAGAACTCACACATAGCAGTATGCTGAGTGCCTTTGGTACCACACCTGTAAATTATGCTGCCTTGTTCTGTTCTCAGTATCAAATCTTATGTTGCTATTTGTAAATTATGTACATGACTGTGCCAAGCCACCACATTCTCACTTGTAATGACTGTACATAGGCTGCTAATGTTGCTACACCTACACCAAATTGTTGTATTGTGACTTGTTGTTGTTTAAACTACCAGGTCCATCTTGTAAATGAGCCCTGCTCAATGGTGTTCCGCCTGGCTAAATAAAGATATTGATTGACTGATTGATAAAGAGTGTGTATTCAGTACAGTGCTTTTAGGAGTCCTCTAAGGCTGCTCTAGCTTCTGATATTTAGGGACGGAATGCTTCATGTCTTTCCCGATAAAGGAGCAAATCGTGTTCTAGCCATTTTAACATCCCTTCCCATAGTCTAGTGAGGTAGCTTCTCTCTTTGCAAAGTTTGGGTATAAAGTAAGTTTAACTCAAAGGGTGGTTTCATCACTACCCATTGGGTTTCAGTAATGGTGTCAGGGGTTTCCTTTAATGTATTAATTTAATTCTTGGGTCACCCATTCTTTGAAGTTGTTTTGTTGGAGGAGACTAGAATGAAATTGCCATTTGTTCCTAAGGCGGATTGTCTGCCCCAGGCTAGAGACAGAACCACTGGGGCATGATCCAAAATGTGGATATTGCCAAGGGAGGCATTCCAGGTACAAGGAATCAGATCTGAGGAGACAAAAATCACATCTAATCGACTACAAGTCTTATGGACTGGGGAAAAGTAAGTAACATCCCTGTCCACCAGATGTATACTCTGCACATGTCATGTACACTAATGGAATTAAATGAAGCGAGACATGAGTGGCAATCTGAGGCTTCTATTCTCCTGCCCAGACTGGTTCTGTCCAGATAAGGGCAAAGGACAAAATTTAGATCTCCCTGAGAATAATACTAGCTGGACCCCGGAAGCACCCTAAAACACTATCAAAGAAAGAGGGGTCTGGGGAGTTAGGATACACACACAACCCAGGGTTATAGGTTCTCCTGGATCTGGATTAGTCAGCTTTCCTTATCCACAATTTGATTATGGATTCCTAGCTGGTGTCCTTTTCTGCAGAGGATGGTCACTGTCTGTGACATGAAAAGAAGGAGCTATGGCAGGTTGATCCAACCCAGGAACAGCAAAGATGGGGATTTTCATTATGGCAAATGCCTATTAAATGATTAAATAATTGCTGGCTTTTCCTCTTCTGTTGAGTATTTTGATGTTTTATCCATCTCTGGATTGACATATACATTAATGTACCCTGGTATGATTAGAAGGGTTTGCCCTAGTAAAATAATACAGTGTGTAATGTTATTAAAAAAAATCTTGGATCTCTAAAAAAGGTGCAAAAACTAAGGCAGCTATATATTCTTGTCCTGTTATTTAGGCATTGACCATGATTATTCTGCCTTCTAAATCTTAGTAGCTATCAATAAATTTAAAATGTAAATGTTTTCTTATTAATATAGTACAACCACAACTTTTAGAGGAACCCAGTGACAAGTACTGTATATTTGTCCTAGCCAAGCGTTCTTAAGCTTGTTAATTTCATTTTCTTCCAAATGTAATTTCTGTAAAAAAAAAAATCAATGTGTTTTTTATTGGCATATGTTAAAATGTATTTCCTTTTTATCAGAGAGTGTATTCCGTTTATATTTCACATTGCATATATTGTTAAATTATCACTTTGCATATGAAGTGTTTAAAAAATCTCACTTGGTTGATTAACTTGCATTTTACACTATTGTTATACCAAAACCCATTATAACAGACAAACATTGCAATATTAACAAAAAAAAAAACTGCATCTTAACTTCTAACACTTTTGCTGTGAAATTAATACCATTACCCATATTTTAAGCATTTATTCCAAGGGGAGAATCTTTGTAAGGTTACCTCTTAGGTTGCCTGTGTTTGCCAACTCATTGCTCCCTCCAATAGGAGAATTAAATATCTCAGTCAAAATATATATAAATATGTAAGGGTCATTTTTATCTGTGCTACATCATACATTAACAACTCACTCTCTGAACTTGTTGGGCATGATTTTCAAGCGGCTGTAGATCACCGTAAGGGACTTGCAGCAAGGGTTGGATGCTAGTGGCAACTTGCGCCAGCACTGGTGCTGGAGCAGTCTGAAAAGTGACAGGGCCAAGGATGTAAGGCAGATTCTCCCCTAGTAATAAACTATCATGATTGCAAAAACTGATAGGGCCACTTATGAAAGTGGTAGGGCCATGGCTGCCATAGTGGGCCCCTGCTCCAGCACCTATGGTGGCCAGTACCGTGGCAATTCCAATTTTACAAAACACTCAGCGCAACCCTGCCAAGTTCTGTGTGTGTCGAACATAGGACTTAGACCTGCTCCCGCCGGACTACATGTGCAGCATGAGGGCAGCAATTTTATGGGACTTGCGCCAAACCTTGGGTGCAAGCTGCCATAAAGAGAGTAGATTGTCACAGCTGCAACCAATGTACTAAACTGGGCAACAGTTGTGGCAAACTGTTAGGTGCAGCTGCAGCAAACTTTGTGGTGGATGCAGGGATTGATGTAAGCCCTGCGTCTACCTTGTAAAATGGGGCCCATTCTGTCCAATAATATATAAGAATATGCTCTAGACCCCCATATACTTATAATAAACCATATAGGACTTATGAATTCTTAATACCCTCTATTAAAGCAGCAGTGCAACGAAATTGGGCAAAGAATTTGTCTCTACCGTTTTTTCACTATAAAAGATTCTAAGCATTTTCTGGTCTTATTTGGTGGCAAAATGTTCTAGTTCTACCAAAACTTGAGTATTTTATAAATGTTTTCATTTAATTTTTTTCTCAAAAAAAAGAGATGGCCAACACATTTGAACTAGAAATAGTACTGTAGATTGAGCAAGTGTAAAGACTGAGAAAATAAAAAATGTTATGGTGCACAGCATAGGCAGTACCTAGAAAAACACAGGTATGCTAATATTTTTATTAATTCTGGCTGAAATCTAGCTTTTTGAAAAACATTTTTCGTTGCACTGTTGCTTTAAATGACACTGTCTTTAGGCTCAGTTTAATATTAGCAATAAAGTTATTTCCCCTATATGTGTTAATCTATATTTGCCTATATCACCACCAATGGATGAGTAACATAACATTTTATGTAGTGCTAGTCATTAACTAGTCATTTAGACACTGGTGGGGTAGAAAAGAAAAACACATTATTTCCCCCAAAAAAATTTCACACTGTTTGGCTCAAATTTTATGATTGTTGTAGTGATAACATTGGCAGTTCATCATTTAAATAACATCTGTGGTACACAACTTCCAAGTGCTTTCTCTGCTTCTTCTGCTGTCAAAATATCAGCATCTCTGACTGTTAAGAATGATTCATAACCTGGAACTTAACAACATGGAACTTGTAAGGTTGTTTTTGTCCAAAGGAGTGTTTGTTAGTTCTGAAACTGTTTCCTTGCTTGAACTATTCTGAAAGGAGATCAAGAAATATAGAAATTCTGTTACCATCTGTTTCAGTGTGTCCTTTCCTATACACAGCCTTCATCAAAGTGTATTTTTCCTTTGATTTAAAAATGTTGCTACTACTGCTCTTGGTGGTTTCTCACCTGATGGTTAGGGTCTTAATGATCGATGAACTCGAAAGCTCATACACAGGCGACTTGTTGAACCTGAGTTTCTAGAAAAGTGGCAGAAACAGTATTGACAGATTTTTCCAGTGGTGTACTTCTGTCCCAACTCCTGGTATACCTACTTATTCAAGCATGTTTGCATCTTGAGCGTGCTTCAAATTCAGGTTCATTTTTGTCTCGTTTACCAATCAGACTATTATCTTTCAACACTGATATTCTCTCCTCCATCTGCTACGAGTTTAGTTTTATTTCTTGCATGCTAAAGTTACAATTCGCCAGGCCAGTTAGATTATGTATTTCTTCTTTGATTTCTCCTCTTCGGGACGACAGTTTTCTACTGTTGATAGTTTCTCTCGTATCATTTTGGCCCCTGGAGCGTGCTCGCCCTCTGTGCCCCCATGTTTGAGTATCCCTGACCCTTCGGCTCATCTGGCTCTGATATGTCAGAGTTTGTGTCATCAACAACTAGTCACTCTACAGCGGGTACACTAGTCTCAATTTCTGCTTCTAGCAGTCACGGTTCAGAACCTTCTTCTGAACATAAATCCTTCTTTCTAGTGAGATCTGGGTTTGTTCTTGAGCTGCAAGCGTACTTTTTGTGGGCAAAGAATGATCTGATTACCCAGATTTGGACTTGGATTTTGTTTTGTGGACGTTTAATCTGGGTAGTTTGTTTTGCCCAGCTAGGCTCTGAGACAGATACTATATGCACTTGTTTTTGTTGGTCCGGTGTACTCTAGCCTAATGACTCTTGCTTAGCACCTTTGACTTTTAACATTTTGTTTGGGCTAGGTACAGCAGACATTTTACTTGTGTTTTAACGGGCAGAAAAATATAAACAGAGTTCCCTTTTATCAGTGACTTTGGGCGGAGTTTCTGCTTTGATGTTACTGCCCCCACAGAGTATGGCTCTTTGTTAAATTGACGTGGTAGTTAAACTCACGGCCTCACATTGCACAGTGCTCCCAGATTGATTTTGTATGTTCCTGTAACTCCAGGGTGATTTTACTGTGTTTTTCTGTAGATTTACATTATTTCCTATGAAGCCAATTTGCTCCATTTTCCTATACAACCAATGCAAATCTATAGAATAATGTCCCCATAGATGGCTCCAAATCCCTGTAAAATACAGGAATCCCCGTAGATCTGGGACCCTGCCACTCAGAATCTGTCTGCGTGCTGTTGAAGAGGTAACATTTTACTCTGGCCTTCTGCTCCCAGTTCCTTATTTGCTGCCACTATTTCAGTTTTTTTCCACTGTTACTGCTGGAAAGACGAGTCAGGATTTCAGGCTGGGTTTGAGCATTTATTACCATTTCCTTTGCGGAGGCTTTGACTGGTTCATGGTCCCTGTGCTCAGAGGCTGCTTTCGGCATTTCCACTGTCTCAGCCAAACTCCTGCTCAGCTGTGGAGATGCCAAGTAAGACAGTTTAAGCTGATTGGTTTGACTGTCTGTTGCAGCCTGTGGGATACATTTTCCTTTTTCCCTGCCCGACTGTTTGGTTTCTTCTTGCGTCTGCAGTTTCTGGCATCGTATAGAACTTGCTGTATTATCGAGTATTTCTTCCACTGCTGAAGTTAGTTTATAGCTTGTGTTCTTTTTAATATTAAGAACTGCTGTAGCAAGCAGCGATAATAAAGAAATTAGGACCAGTGGCAAAACCACAGAAAAGTTCGGAATTGTATGAGTTGCTATTCTGGACTCTTCACTGTTAGTTTGCTCAGCAATTAATGTAAGAGGTATTTTTAAAGAAGTGTGCTTACTCTTTTGTAGAACTTTTTAGGAGGCATTAATTGGGGCATAAATCTTTCACTGCTTAAGCTTCAGTTCCATAGTTGAGCCAACCTGAAGTTACTGCTGTGGAGCTGGAGCTAGGCAGGCGTTAGAGTGTAGCAATGAAGCACAGTGTGTGAATGGAGGTTTTAACCATCCTCGTACCTTACCATGTGCGTGTGGAAAAGAACACCAACAATCTTTTGTAACTTTTTACATCTTAATTGAAAGTTGAGAAATATGAATAGCTTCCATCATAGAGGGCTGCATTTTTAAAGGGTCCTTAGACTGACACAAGGTGTGGTAAACACCCAGCCTGCATCAAATCCAGGTGCATCGAATATTGTGCACTGTATTTTGCAAGAAAAGCATTCACTGTGTCAACGTCCACAAAATGAGAGGTCCGCTGCATCAAAATTATGATGCATGGGCCAAGAATAATGCAAGCTAAGTCAAAAAGACAATGCGTGGAGTGAAAATGATGCAAGCCGAGTCAAAAAGGGTGGCAGAAATGCCTAACAGTGGCATTTAACCCCAAAATGCCCTAAACTAGTCCTGGAGGCACTTTAGCTCTATAACCACACCTCTACATAACTTGCCCTCTCAGTCCAGTCATAGCATTCACATTACAGTATGGACAAGTAATGTATGGGCATCTCTGAAACAATATTTTACATGATAAAGCATTACGTTGTATACAGTGCAGTACTTATGCAACAGAATGCCATTCATAGTAATGCTTGCCTGCTGTGGGCCTCTTTCTATGCCCTAGAGTCCGCTAGACCAGCTCTGGCTGGTCTAAGCACTACCACGGACCTTCATGCCTTGAAAATCCCAAATAAGGGGATGGTGCATAATTTTTTACGACGCCCCCGTTTCCAACATGGTGCAGCCGTCATTTTGATGCAAGCAGGGCATGAGCCAGTCTGGTGCATGCAGGCCTGTACTTGATGCAAGAGCCCTTAGAAATTCGGAATTGATGAAAGTTCGGACAGAATATGTCCCTTGGGTCATTTAATTTTGATGCAAGCACTGTGCGTCATTCCCTGGCCTTTGAAAATCCAGCCCAGAATCGTTACATTTCTTGACTCTTTTAACTGCACTCAATTGTAGTATAATGCTAAAGGGAGTTTTTACAGAGTTGTTTTTTTCGTGGGCTGGCTCCTGCAGCAACTCAGCACACACCTACCCTTGCAGCTGCCATCTTCAACTTGCTGGTCACCTGACTCCTGAGCCTTGATTTTCAGGGGGCCATAGTAAAAATTTCCCACAAACTCCGTTGCCCCCCCCCCCAGTGCATCTGCTCTTTTTTTATTCATTTGTATTTAATATTTAAGAAAAACATCAATAGAGCATTTCCTTGTAATACAGTATACTCTCCATGAGTTACATCATAATGTAATGGTGAGACATGCAGATGCATAGATTACTTCTTGTTACTAGGTTTTGGTGGGATACCCACTAAGTACTTAATGTTAAGGCTAAAATGCCACCAAATGCTTGGTTGGAATACTCAGAAATTACTATATAAAGCACTATGTAACTGAGTATTCCAGTTAGTCTAATAATACCCTCAAACTTTGGTTATCTCCTGGGCCTATAGAGAAACCCAAAGCCCTGCATGACAAGCAGCAAGGTTAAACTGCAGAACAATATGCATGACAGCAACTTGCAACAGTGATCAATCCCAAACATTACCAGAGGAACCCAGGGCAAGCATACCAGTCATAGATTTACATTTTAGTCTCAGTCTCAGTATTAATTTGCTTAGTGCCAGAAACCCGCATCCACTTGATTTGATTTCTCTATGTACCCATACATGTGTAGCCCCTAGGTAGTGCTATCCAAGGGCTACTACCCTGCCTGCATAGCTAGTTGCAGGTTAAGTGGCCTGGGTACTGAAACGGGTGCCTCCACCCGGAGGACAGGGTTGTTAGTAACAAGGCTAACCTGGGTACAGCCCTCCGGGACACTGTAACCCCCCTTTTTCCCCTCTAGTGGCCTAGACAATATGCAACAAACACTTTCACAGTAGCCCTTTTTCAGCATACAAATCCCCACACTGTTTGCGCTTACCATCAGGGCTGGTACCACCAGTTCGATCCTGGGGACCCCCCCTGTAAAACAAAGTTAAGCACAGCAAATAACAGTAGCACAGTGCTTTTGGTACAAACTGGAACCAGAGTCAGATTAAATGCAAAACAAGTTAGATCTGATTTATTCAGGGGAATTGAACAAGGGAGGAGCGTGATCAGGTTGATTGATTCTAAAACTGATCTAGTCAGGCAATTATGCATGCACTTCTAGTCCCTACACAGTCAAATGCTCTGGGTACCCAGTTAGAAGTAAGGTGGGCTAGCCTGGGACGTTGCCCAGGGTAGGCCGGCGTCAGCAGCTGGTTGGGGCCCTGTGATGAAAAGAAAGGCATGCACAACCACACACAATTTGTAGTCCGGGGCCAGGAGGCTCAGTTCGAGATGATTAGACAAAACAATTAAATCAGATGACACACTTTGATTGAGCTACCCCGGTGTTTACTCAGCCCAGTACGGGACACAGGATGGATGAAATGGAGACTGCAGGATGACTTGCTCGTTTGCCAGGAGAAGCAGGGCCCACACGATTCACCATGGCGTCGTTCCCGTTTGTGATGTTGAGCAGGGGGCTGATCCCCAGGCATGTGTCTCGTTGATGGTGTTCTCTGCGCCTGAAGTAGCTGGCTGGGCCAGTGTGCCAGGGCCCAGGCCAGGTAAGACAGTTCGGATATCAGTCCAGGAAGGCTGGATGCAGCTTCCAGCAAGCGTGGCACAATTAAACAGTGGGGAACCAAATCAAGACCCACTAATAGCAAACAGCACATTTATAGTAAAGCAATCACCATACCACAATGTGGATAGCAGTCCGGCAGCAATATCAGTGTCTCTGAGCAAAACCGAGAATTCTGTGATACCTGGATATCCTGACAGGCTGATCGCGTACAGCAAATCTTCTGTCTTCTTCAAGTTTAAATCTGGTCACTCTTCAGTGGCTTTGTCACACTCCAATTCAGATGCAGTCCAATAAATTCACCCTTCCTCTCGAGGGACAGAGGCAGACCGGTATAAACTCTGCCTTTCCACTAACCTCCCGTGCGAACTGTGCAGGAGCAGCTGCTCGAATCACTCAAGCTGTTTACTCTTCAAACTCTAACTCCAGACTGACTCTTCTGCTCGCTGTGCCTATTAATCGGGGCACAATAAAATGGCTCGGAGACGTGGTCTGAAATAATGCATCTCTTATCGCTCCATGCGGGAGAGCTGAAAGCAGGCAGGCCAGGCTTAGCCTTCCCGCCAAGTCCCCATGCTACCCCGCGGGGCAGTAGCTCCTCGAGCTGGAGCTGCTTACTCTTCCAGCTCCAACTCACTTCTGCCTCACTGCTGCAGGCAGCTTAGGAATTCCTTCAGTCCCAAGAGTTCGATTCGTTGATTCATCTGTCTGTCAAGCAAGGGCCCCCAGGTGCATTTAGGCGCATAAGTCTCAAAACTACAGTTCCTACAGAAATTGACTCTACAAGACCCCTGGGAACAGACTCCATTTTAGGGCCCCAAAGGTACTGATTGGCCCATTCTGGCAGTCAGGACCATGATGGTGGTGATAAACAGAACTGTCCATGCTACAAAGAAGGCAGGTTAGACAAACTACAATATCATTACTATTACAATAGATAATCAGCAAGTAAGCACAACTCTAGCAGAGCTCCCTCTGCACAACTAGCGATGGCAGAACGGAGCGATTATCTGGCAGCCCGGGCAGGACTCTAGCCTGAAACTATCCGCCCTGCCCAGATTAGTTTTACATCACAAATAGGCAGCTCTTAAAGAGACAGTGCACAGAGGCATCAAGGCACTTGCATACAAACACTTTTAAAATGCTAAGACACAGGATACCAGCCTGGCAGTGGGCATTAAGGCACACCCAAGGAAGACTTTCGGGAACCCCCATCTGTAGGGGGGGTTACACACGCATACTGTTGAACTAGTAAGTAGTGCCTCTAGTCTGACGTGAAATAGCGTGAAGCAGTCCCAAGTGATTGCACCATTGTGAAAGTTGGTGTTTTCCTAACTACTGACGTGCAAAATGCTATCTTAATTTACCTCTTATGGACATACTGGGTATTCACAGCATAATTCACAAATCAAGAACATTTGTTACTCACCCTGCTCATTATGACTTATAATATGGAGACCCCAACATGACAGACCTGGTTATAGGAAATAAGAGGAAATTAGGAAATAATACAGACATGAGATTAAACAGTTATCCTCTTCTAATCACTGTCCAACAATGTTTCCTCTTCTCCGAATTACACACTCCCTCCCTTAGCCTCCACAACCCATTCCCAGCTGGTGACACCCGATTCATTCATTCTCTTTAACATTTTAATAACATCCTTTGGCTCAAGAAAGAGTAAGGGTCCCATGCACGAAATGGCAGATTGCCTACATGTCATGTAATTGTGGACGTGTAAGCAGCCCTAAGTCGGAATGCCATGCAGGGGGTCCTGCGGATCCCTGGCAGCATTCACAACAGGTGCACAAGCCCCTTGTGCACTTGATCCCCTGGCTGCCCCCACAGCTACCGGGTGGTCCAGGGGAGTATCAGGTGTGCCCACACCCATGCCATTCACTAAGGTGCAGAGCACCAGGCATGGGGGTGGGTGCAAAATGCAGCAGAGAGGACCATGCCATAAAGACTATGCACCCCCCTTCATGACAGACAGCTGCTAGCTGTGGTGGGGCAGGAACATCCTCCACCGCAGTGCCCCAGTCCACCAGGCTGATAGGGAGGGTTGGGGGCAGCCAGTCAGGATGAGCACTCACCCGTAGTCTTCAGAATACAGGGTTCAGTGATAGCCTCTGCTTGGGTTCATAAGGCATGAGCCTGAACTGTACCCAATTTATCGTCCCATAGGTATACTGTGTTTTCACTATCTTACTGTCTTTTTCAACTGCCTCATTGCATTCTTCAGTCTTTTCTGTCATTGTATTGTGCCATTCATTAACAAGAATTATTGTGGCACCCAGTGTATTTAAGTTATTTAATAATTCTTTTATTTCGTTATCCAACTGTTTGTGCTGCTCCCTTATAATGTTGTTTACTTTATGTTAAACAAAAGAGAATGATTTCCCTACTTAAAGCATTCCACTATATCATCATATGCCAGTGAGGATCATGATTATACATCCAGTATTCATTTATGGCCTTCTCCATCATAGCTATATATTTGGGATTGTCTAGTAAGACGTTGTTAGAACTCCGTCGAGCCTTCCCAGGATCCCATGCTCATGCTGCAGGGGATCTGCTTTAAGACCCAGGGCAGGCATCCAATTGGATACCGCCTGTGTCCCTCGATCCGGTTCACGAGCTGCATGCAGGGGCCATGGACAGGTGACCAGCGTTAGTGAATGCCAGCTGGTGTGTGCCTGTCAGCAGTTGCTGTGCAGGCGGGTATGTGGCTGGACCCAGTTAATGCATAGAACCCAAGTTTTATTGAGGATGGATGGTAAGGTGAAAGCAGGCAGTGAGCAGCAAACAAAGGTTTTTTTTCTTTAGGTACAATTCTTTCTTGACTCCGGCAAATGCTTTGCTCCTCTGCCATGTCGTGTAGGATCAGTCCTGAAAAAATAATATTTCTGGGGACATGGATATGTTGTTCATCCACACTTTCTGGCAGGTATCCTTGCCGCTTTAATTCTTGCGGAAAGTCTTCAAGCTGGCTCCTCCCACCCACCTGGGTGGTAAAACTCGGCTCCGCCCGATGGCGCAGATCTTCCTTACAGCTTGGAAGCTCAGGTTCCCTCCATAGGGCTCGTCTTAGACTGGATCCTAACTCTTGGTTCGTCCGAAATTGGTTTTGAAGTTTTCTAAACTTTGGTCTTCATCTTCCCTCGCGGCTGCGATGGACAAATCTGTTCCAGGCTTCGGAGGTGCCCTTGCGGGGGCTGAAAATGTCCAGGATGGATCCACCGCCTCACGTGCGTCTACTGCCTAGGCCTAGATCATGACCCGCGAGCCTGTAGGTTGTGCCAGCTCTTTCTCGGCCAACGTTCTGGACGATCAGCTGCCCGATTGAAGCTCGGGCACAAAAGCATTTCCGACGGTAAAATCTAAAGAGGCTTGTTGGGCGGTGTCCATGGGTGGCTGGCTTCGGCTGAGCAGCTCGAGCAGTTGATGCCCACGAGGAGGCGGCCCAGGCCGCATCTTCCTCCTCCTCGACCGTGGCATTTATCCCGCTCTCTCTGAGTTCCTCATTATACGACTTCGTTCAAGGAGCTTTGTCAGTCCCCTTTCCACAAAGGAGAGGGCCTTGGGACATTCTTCTCGGCCCAAGAAAAGAGTCGAAAGGTAAGTCCCACCGTCTGCGTTAGGTGGGAGGCGGAGGGTCCCCTTCCCGGGCAGCCGACTGTCGACTTGGTCGAGGTTGCGGCTGAGGCTGCTGGCTTCACGGTGCCCCGTCAGGCCAGCCTGCCGAGACTCCGTCGGCAAGTCGAGATTTTTCTCGATCCGTTAGGCGGGCTGTTGACTGGAGAAGGCGACAACCCTCCTTCACGGTTCCCCGGTGGATACCGAGGATCTGCCTGTGCCTTCTGGGCTGCAGTCGGCTAAAGTGCCGAGCGAAGGAAGGCGGGTGTCCCCGCCTTCCAGACCCACCCTCGGTCCCCAAAGGTCTCGGTCTCGGACCTCTTCTGGTCCAGCTGCCATCACGACATCGGTCCGGTCTCACATCAAGTAAGCGGTGACGCCGTTCTTCCTCGCCCTCCTCGGTGAGAGGGAGGCTATGCTAAGCGCGCCCGCACTACAAGAGACCTTATGTGGCAGCAGTTGCTGTTGTCCTGGCCTAAGCCGACCCCGGCCAAGACCCCGGCCATCAAGTGGCTGTCGCCTGAACGTCCGAAGCAACCACTCGTTCCAGTCGAGTTGCCCGCTCCAGGGCCGGTTGCTCGGCCGAAACCAGCTGCTCCACTGATTGTGGTGGAACTTCCGCCTCCACAACCGAAATCGGGGGCACCAACCAAGAATTCTTGGTCGGGTCACGGCCTGCCCCACAGGTTGTCAGTCACCCTCACTCCCGACCGTCCCCAGCAGGTGGAGGGTGGCTCAGGGCAGAGGCAGCTCTTCGCAGACTCTTCAGAATCCGACGACGATTCCTCCCTGTTCTCCAGACAGTTCGATCTGGAGTCCTCCGGGGGCCAGTCTGTGGACGATAGCCCATCGTCCTTCTTGGGTCTGCTTCGACTCATCTCGGAGTCCACCAGGATGCAGCTCGAGCCCGTGTCCAAATAGGCCAAGTATCCCCTGACGGAGATTCTGGACCAAGGGGATTCTCCCACGGAGGCCTTTCCGGTGGCTGAGGCCATTGTCGGCCCAGCCTTGGAGCTTTGGCAGTGGCCTGCTTCCTGTCCTGCGCCCTTGGCCAGGATGGTCAGGAAGTATGCGGTCCTTACTGGCTCTTTGCCCGGTTTCTCAGAACATCCCTCTGCCGAGGGGTTAGTTACCGACAGTGTTTTCCGGTGTTCCGGTAACGCTCGGGATGTGGATAAGCCCCCCGACAAAGAGTCCAAAAGCTGGACTTTGCTGGGCACAAAAGTATGCAGCTGTGTCCTCTCTCGGCCTCAGACAGGCCAGCTCGACCCGTGATGGCACACTTCTCCCACGCCCTCTTGGGCTCCCTGGATGAGGTTGTTCCTCATCTCCACCTGACCTGCAGACCATGGTCCGCCGGGTGCAGGACCAGGTAGAGGCGGTGGCGAGAAGCAGCACAGACTGCTCTGGACATAGGTGATTCCTGTGCCAGGTCATTTATGACATGGTGGCCATGCGACGCGGGTGTGGCTGAGATATCCACCTTCACGCGGATACCCAGCACAAGTTGGGCGGACGTCCCTTTTGGGACTGACCTCTTCGGCCCTGGAGTGGAAGGACACCTCCAGCGGATCGTGAAGTCCAGTGCCACCCTGGACTCTGTCACCTCTGGCCAGAGGGACAAAGGCCGCCGTCAGCAGCAGAAGTCCTTTCGTCCTTCGCTCCCTGCTTCTCGACGGCCCACCAGCAACAGGGCCAGCAGGCTTGCGCTTGGCGTCCCAAACCCAAGCCGATGGCTTCCTCCAACAGGAAGCAAGGAGGTAAAGGCCCAGGAGGTCCCTCGGCTGGTTCTTCCTCCAAACCTGCCCAGTGACGGGTTGAGGGGTGCCGCCCCCAGCCTCGTCACTTCCCACTGGGTTCCCCCCGTGGGGGGACGGCTCCGCCACTTCCTTTCCGCCTGGTCCGCTATCACCACAGACCGCTGGGTGTTGGAGGTGGTAGGAAAAGGCCTGCCTCTGGAGTTTGAGCAGGGCCCACCTTTGACCGTCACCCCTAGGGGCCACAGGAGTCCATAAGCCTCGCTGTCGGCCCCGAGCAGATGTTGCCCTGCTCCTCGAAAAGAGGTAATCAGGAAGGTGGCGGATCCTCCTCCAGACCGGGGTTTGTGTCCAGGTACTTCCTGGTCCCAAAACGGACGGGGGGCTGGCGCCCCATTCTCAACCTGCACGACCTGAACAAGTTCCTAAGGTCTCAAACCTTCAGGATGGTCACTCTGGCTCAGATAATCCCATTCTTGGAACGAGGTGTGTGGTTCTGCTCCCTGGACCTCCAGGACGCGTTCTTTCACGTCCCAATCCGTCTGTCCCATCAGAGATTCTTCCGCTTCAGGCGGAGGGATCCCTCACAAGTTCAGGCCATGCGCCGGCCTCTCCGTAGCTCCCAGGGTCTTCACCAAATGCATGGCAGTGGTGACAGCATTCCTGCGGCACCGAGGGGTCCGGGTGTACCCTTACCTGGACGATTGGCTGATAGCAGCCCCCTCCAGACAGGAGGTGGAGCGGTCCAGAGATCTGGCCCTCCAGGTTTGCTCTCAGGTTGGCCTCCTCATCAACGAGGCCAAGTCGGAACTCGTGCCGAAGCAGGTGATACTGTTCATCGGGGCAGAGCTCGACTCTCTGCGAGCCAGAGCACGGCTCCCGGCGGACAGAGCTGAGGTTCTTTCCTCCTTTGCCCAATCATTTCTGGTTGGGCAATTGCGCCCTCCCGGGACTTCCTGCGCCTCCTGGGCCTCATGGCGGCCTGCACCAGCGTGGTCCGTTGGGCCCGTTGGTACATGCGTCCCCTTCAATGGGGACTGGCCAGCCAATGATCACAACGCTGCGGTCCGTTGGACCAGCCTGTGACAGTGACCCAGGAGATGTGGAACGCTCTCAAATGGTGGATCGTTCCAGCACATCTACAGGAGGGCATCCTGTTCGTCCGCCCCGAGCCGATGGTCTCTCTCTCGACCGACGCATCTCTGATGGGTTGGGGTGCCCATCTGGGGGAACACCGGCGCCGGCCTCTGGTCCCCTCGGAGTCCGATGCCACATCAATCTGCTGGAGCTCAGCGGTCCTTCTAGCTCTCAGCCAGCTCTGTTTCTCTGAGGGTCAAGTGGTTCCAGGTCCAGACGGACACACCCCGACCATGTACTATCTGAACACGCCAGGGCAGGATGCGCTTCATGCTGTTAAACAAGGAGCTCTCCGCATTTGGTCCCTCGTGCGCAGCCTGGAGGTGGATCTCCTAGCCATTCACGTGGCAGGAGCCTCCAACACCCTGGCTGATGCCCTAAGCCGGATAGGGGCTGCGTCTCACGAGTGGTCTCTCCTGCCGGAGGTAGTACAAGATCTGTTCTCCCACTGGGGCACGCCTCAGGTGGACCCGTTTGCCTCCAGGGAGAATGCGAAGCTGAGTCTGTTCCATGCCCCCCCCTCAGCAGAGCTCGCTGCAGGGGGATGCCTTCTCGAGGCCATGGACCCCAGCCTCCTCGCCTTTCCTCCATTTCCCTTGATCCACAAGGTGCTTCTCAAGGCGAGGAGACAAAGCGCAGGTGATTCTAGGTAGCCCCAGACTGGCCCGCAGTTCTGGTATCCAGATCTCCTCAGCCTCAGCTCCAGGCTCGAGGCGGCTTCCAGCCATGCCGGACCTGATCTCAGTCAATCAGGGAAGGTATTCCATCGGACCTTCAATCCCTGCACCTAACGGCCTGGTTCCTGGCTATAGTTCCAGGCTTTGGGTCTTTTCGACGGTCTCAACGTCATTGAGCGTCCCGTAGAGTCGACCAGGAAATGCTATGCCTTCAAATGGAAGAGATTCTCCATTTGGTGTCAGGGAAGGGCTGGACCCTTCCGACTGCCTTGGCAAGCATTCTGGACTACCTGTAGTCCCTTTCTCAGCAAGGGCTTCAGTCGACGACCCTTAAGGTGCACCTGGCAGCCATCTCTGCTTACAGGCGGGCGGCAGAAGCAGTCGATGAGCGCAGGAGAAGGTGGTCGGGTGCTTTTCAAGGCCTTGACCACATTTCCCCTCGGTCGAGAACCTCCACCTTTCGTGGGATCTACTGCTGGTATGGCAAGCTTATGGGCAAGCCATTCGAACCAATGCACAGGTGTGATATTTCACACCTGTCGTGGAAGACCGCCTTCTTGGTGGCTATCACATCAGCCAGAAGGATGGGAGAGCTCCAGGCGCTTTCCATGGAGTCTCCTACCTGGTCTTCTACAGGGACAAGGTTGTCCTCGCCCCCACCCAAAATTCTTCAGAAGGTGATGTCAAGTTTCACCTTAACCAGGTGTTGACTCTGCCGGTGTTCTGCCCAATCACACCTCGGAGGCCGAGTATAGATATACTGGACCCTAGACGAGCCGCTGAAAGGAGCGACGGCTGAAGTTCGAGAGGTTCGCCAGCTGTTTGTCACTCACGCTGAAGCCGCACCTGGCAGACCTGCAGCAAAGCGGACTATAAGCAGGTGGATCACCTCTGCATAGAGCTCTGCTACAGGTTGGCGGGCATGGAGCCTCCCAGAGGGATAAGAGCTCATTCTACCCGCCATACCGCTGCATTGGTAGCTGCTTCCAGGGACGTCCCTATCCAGGATATCTGCAGGGCTGCTACCTGGAAGTCGGCACATACCTTTATTACCCAGTACCACATCGACTCGAGTCACGCCGGATGCTGGTTTTGGGGCCTCGGTTCTCCAGTCTCTCTTTCCCAAGTAAGTATCGGGTGTGCACTTGCCTCCTCCTCCCGGAGAACTGCTAGAGTCTGCCAGAAAGTGTGGATGAACAACATATCCATGTCCCTAGAAATACAGGTTACTCACCTGTAACAGGAGTTCTAGGAATGGTATATGTTGTTCATCCACACGACCCACCCGACCTCCCCGGCTTCGACGCACAACCTGAGCTTCCAGCGGGTCAGATCTGGCATCATGGGGCTGAGCCGAGAGTTTTACCACCCGGGTGGGTGGGAGGAGCCAGCTTGAAGACCTTCCGGCAAGAATTAAAGCGGCAAGGATACCTGCCAGAAAGTGTGGATGAACAATATATACCATTCCTAGAACTCCTGTTACAGGTGAGTAACCTGTATTTTATGACAATTCAGTGTGAGCAGCACTTGTTTTGCTGCTAGAAAAATGTTGTCTCTCTCTGAGAAAAAGGAGAGCAATATGGTGCTAGGATGTTCTTTATTCTTTATTTCAAGATTTGGACATTACCTTTGAGCAAAAGCTCTTTGACAAAGGTTCCACGTCAGGTACAATAAAGTGTGAACAATTGAGAACAAGAAAACAAAGGAGGGTGGAGCCCCAGTGTAAGAAAATTACAAGGGTGACACATTGCTAACAGAGACATGAGCTATCTGTTAAGTGCAAAGAAACATGACAAGGCCAAACATTGTCGGGTACACAGGTATAATTTACAACAGACAAAGGTATAATCTTCAGTAGTCAGAGCTAGATCCATCTACATAGTGGAATTGATGTAGAGGTTGGGGATGGGGATCCGGGATCCGGGATGTGGGCAATGACCCTACTTTTGTTAAAAAGGGTGTGGGAGATGACTTGATCCACGTCCAGTTGTGAGTGACTGTGTCTTAAGACTTGCAGGGCTGGGAATGCAGTTAACTGCCTACAGCAACAGGCCATGCTTCCAGAGAGGTACTGTTTAAGCGCGACCTTAAAGGCAAGTAGGCTTGAGTTTGTCAGTAGGTGAGTTGGGATCTTGTTAAGCCACAGGGGAGCATGGTATGCAAATGACCGCTGTCCCAGTGTCATTTTTCTGAAGGGGACCACTAGGGAGCCCCGGGAGTGGCCTCTGATCTGTTCTGACAAGCTTATTCTTCTAAGTGTAACCACCAGGTGGCGCTTATCCAGCACTACTACCCCTGCCTGCTTGACTATTGACAGGTTGAGGGCCTAGGTTCTTGGCAGGTGCCTCCACCCAGAGGTCAAGGTTTGTAGTGGTTAGACTAGCTTGGTCACAGCCCTCTGGGACACTGAGACCTCCTTTTATTCCCTCTAGTGGCTCACACAATGCACAGAAGTTACAGTCCCAATACCCCACATGTACACACTGTTCAATCATAAAGTACCACTTACCCTCGAGACTGATTCTGCAGCACATCTCTGAGGGCCCCCTGTAAAGTAAGGTTAAACAACATACACAGTAAATCACAATACTGTTTCCATAAGTACCAACACCACAGACACTATATAGTATAACAACAACAAATCTGATTTATTTAGGGGACAGTAACACAGGAGGGGGAAATCAGGTTAATTAGTGGCATTAAATCACAGTACTGTGCACACATATAGGGTCTGAAAAGTCACACTCTGGGTACCCAGGTTGGGGGGGCTAGCCAGGTCCATTGCCAGGGTTGGCGGCAGGTGCAGATGGATAGGGCCCTGTAGAAAAAGATATGCACAACACCAATTGTAATCTGGAGCCGGAGGGCTCAGTCCATGAAGCAGTGAAACAACAAGAATTAGATGACACACTTGTGATTGGAAAACAAGCTGCAGGGGAATACCCTGATTTGTACTCACAACACCCAAGCTGGGGATCGGATGGAGAATGTCCACCCAGGCTTGGAGCATTCAGGTAAGCTCCTGGAAGACTTTTGGGAACCCACATTTGCACAAAACATGACGGGTAGTAAGGTAAACACTGAGGTACAGTGCTCAACAGAGGGCAGGACAGAGGTAAATGGAAAAATAGACAAGGGCAAAAAGAGCAGGCATGGGGGGAAAAAAGGGTAAAGCCAACATTACATGGAGGGCAATGAGTACCAATGCCCGTAGTCTGGGAAACAAGCTTCCTGAGCTGGTAGCCTTGATGGAAGATGAACACTTGGATATTGTGGCAGTCACAGAAACATGGTACACGGGGAACCATGACTGGGATGTCAACATACCAGGGTACACAGTCTACAGAAGGGACGGGGGAGAGGAGGTGGAGTAGCTCTGTACATAAGGGAAGGGATCAAAGCTACAGAACTAAAAAGTAAAGGGGGAGGACAAGAGGCACTCTGGGTCACCTTGGAGACAGGGAATGGCATCACAATCCTCACAGGGGTTGTATACAGACCCCCATCTCAAGGGGAAGAAATGGACAAGAAAATGATATAGGACATTCTCAAAATGGCTGAAAAAGGGGAGATACTGTTAATGGGGGACCTAAATATGCCAGATGTTAACTGGATGACATGTACTGCAACCACATCCAAGAGCAGGGTCATTCTCGATGCCCTGCAGGCAGGCCTTAGACATCTAGTGTTGGAACCCACTCGGGAGGAAGCAATACTAGACCTGGTACTCTCAAATGGAGAGAGGATCACAAATTTAGAAGTCGGTAGACATCTGGGAACAAGCAACCACTACAGTGTGCTTCACAATAAGCACAACCATGGAGATAAGCCATACAAAAACAAGCATACTGGACTTTAGAAGGGCTGACTTTGGCAAAATGGGTGAATACCTGAGGAATACATTGGCAAATGGGCAAAAAGGAAGGGTGGAAGAACAATGGAGAAAAATCAAAACTGCCATCATAGAGGCAACAAGCCTTTGTGTGAAACAGATAAAGAAAACAAAGCGGAGTAAAAAACACTATGGTTCTCAAAAGAGGTGGCAGGGAAGGTTAAGGAGAAAAAGGCAGCATTCAAAAAGTATAAGGCATCACAGAAGGAACACGACAGGGAACTGTATCAATTAAAGCAGAAAGAAGTGGGGAAGGCAGTCAGAATAGCAAAAGCCCAAACTGAGGAAAAAATAGCCAAGTCAGTTAAGAAGGGGGATAAAACCTTTTATAGGTACATTAGGGAGCATAGAAAGGTTAAGGGAGGAATAGTGAAGATTAATAAGGAGAGGGAGGTGGGCAGAGGAGACAGTGAAAAGGCAGAGATACTGAATGAATACTTTTGCTCAGTATTCACAAAAGAAGATGAGGAGGAGTTACCTAAACCAGACAATAGAGCGCTCTGGGTAGGGGTTGACACCAGTCCGTTTACAGAAGAAAGAGTCCTGAAAGAACTCCTAAAACTCAAGGTGGACAAAGCAATGGGGCCTGATGCGATTCACCCCAGAATCCTAAAAGAACTAAGGGAGGACCTAGTGACACCACTGACCACACTTTTTAACAAATCATGGGAGGATGGGGTGGCACCTGAGGACTGGAGGAGGGCAGATGTGATTCCCCTTCACAAAAGTGGGAGCAAGGCAGAAGCAGGAAACTACAGACCTGTAAGTTTGACCTCAGTGGTAGGGAAAATGATGGAATCATTTCTGAAAGAAAGACTTGTTGAGTACCTAGAGGCCAGCGGGCACAGGACAAAGCAGCATGGATTTACAGCAGGAAGGTCATGTCAGACGAATCTAATAGATTTCTTTGACTGGGTGACCAAAGTAATAGACCAAGGAGGGCTGTGGATATGGCCTACCTAGACTTTAGCAAGGCATTTGACACAGTCCCGCACAAAAGATTAATAATCAAGTTAGCCAGCTTGGGAGGGGGTCCCAGGGTGGTAGCCTGGGTTGCAAACTGGCTGCACAACAGGACACAGAAGGTAATAGTGAGTGGCACACATTCCGAAGAAAGGGTGGTCACTAGTGGAGTACCTCAATAGCAGGGGAGGTGCTAACAACAACAAAAATGGAATGGGACTTGGGGGTAGTCATAGCGGATGATCTAAAGGTGGGTAAGCAATGTGAGAAGTCAGTGAGGAGAGCCAGGGGGATACTGGGATGCATAGGAAGGGGCATCACAAGTAGAAAAAGGGAAGTGGTTATCCCTCTGTACAGACAGTTGGTGAGACCCCATCTGGAGTACTGTGTGCAGTTTTGGAGACCTCATCTATGCAAGGACATAGACAGGATGGAAGCAGTCCAGAGGAGGGCAACTAAAATGGTGCAGGGTCTGCATCAGAAATCATATGAAGAGAGACTGAGAGAGCTTAACATGTATACCCTTGATGAAAGGAGGGACAGGGGACATGATTGAAACGTTTAAGTACCTCAAGGAATCAACAAAGTCCAGGAGGTAGCATCTTTCAGAAAAGAACAAGGGACACAATTTAAAAGATGGGGGGCTCAGGAGTAATGTGAAAATCTTTTTCAGGAGAGAGTGCTGGATCGTGGAACTGCCTTCCTGGGGAGGTTGTTGGGGCTAAACAGTGAGGGAATTCAGACATGCATGGGACAGACACAAGGCAATTGTAGTGGGGGGTGGCAGGAAGTAGGCTGTTGGTTAACTATAATCTGCATCTTATCCAGTAGGTAGGGAAATGGGCAAACTGGGAGGGCCAAGTGGTCTTTATCTGCCGTCAAAGTCTATGTTTCTATAAGGGTGATGCAATATACCCGTTCCAATTGAGGGTGCTCCGAGAGTTTTAGTTCTGCTTTCAACCATTGTTCCTTAAATGCCATAATGTCCACTCCCTCCAAACCCTTGGGTGAACCCAGTAGGATGCAGAATGCTTTCTGCACATAGGAGATTTTCAGAGTTTTCAATCTCAGTCACCGTGTGCATTTCTTTACCAGAGTGTCTGCTACTGCAGGGGTTTGTCAGCATGGTTGTTGGCATCGGTGGCATTAGCTTTAATGGAGTTTATGTTCTGTTCAACCATCGTCAGCCTAGTGGTAACAGTATCAAGTTTTTTCAGTTATGGAGATTGAGGGCAATACTATGCCACTGTTTTTTCCCAGCACCTCCAATGCTGCACCAGTACGGGTCATCCGCAGCAGCTGCAGCCTGAAGCCTTTGAGTTCTTAGTGCTGGCGCCACAAGGTTGAAAACATTTTGTGCTCCCCGTTGCAGCATTGTATTCTTTTGAGGGTTCTATATGTCAGAAAAGTAAAATGTTTGGTATCCAACTAGTACAGACTATTGACTACCCTGATTACCTGCACTCTTAACAAGAGTGCAGTTAATCAGAATCTACCTAATTTTTATTTTCAGTTTCTGCCAGAGTCAGACTGGCCCAAGGATACCTGGAAATTTCTATGTGGATCCCCCTCTGTTGGATTTCTGCCCATTTCCTGAACTCGGAAAAATCTTTGCATTTATCATCTTTATTTCTAATAAAATGGGTATTTGGAGTGCTGTAGGTACATGTAAGATGCACATGCAAAGCTGGTGTTTCAGCTTTAAGTGGTATACCGATATGAATGTTTCACCGTGGGCGCTCCCCTATTGATTTTCCAGGTGGGCACCTGTATCCACATTCCAAGTGGGCCCTCTGTACCCTAATCCAGCCCTGGTTTCTGCAGTTTGTGACATGTAAAGTGGATATTTTAATATGACTGCAGGAGCTCCTCAGGAATGCTGCCACACAGGGTGATGGCTAGCCACACCCCCTATAGTGCACCTGCTCTGTTCCATAAAGTTACTCAGGGGCAAGCAGGTTTAATTAATGGATCTGTCTGATAAACATCACCAATGATGCAACTGTTCTTCCCATCCCTCCCGATCTCCGCCACTTGATCCATTGATAAGCTAAGAAGGAATGGAGCAAGTGTGTGGAGAAACTAAGCTAGCTGGAATCTTCTATTACTGCCCCCCCCCCCCAACCAAGGCTCAGCGGGGGCAGAATCAGGAGAGTGTACCTACTAAAACGTAAAAGTTTGGGGATTGAAAGGGATCAGGTTAGGGAGGGTGGTTCTCTAAACTGACATGACACTGCCAGTTCCTGTCCCAGTCCCAGGAGCTGGCCTTCTAACTGCAAGGAAGAATAAATCGGGGGTTATGGGGAGGGGGAGAAGAGCAGAAATTGACTGGGGTGGGGGCAGGGATGTATTCCTACCTGTATTTGAGTGTGCTAGACCTCCATACCCTGGCATGACGGACCCACGGTGACTTTGGTCAAAGAATCAAAGCCAAACTAAAGTCAGGGGGCCTGACTTGAAGCTGAACTAAATTTTCTGATGGCCAGCTTCTCCCACCCTTACTCCTCAGTGTAAGTGCATAACAGTCTATGTATTCTTTCCTTCCAGTATCCTATATATATTCCATGTATTTCCACCATTTCTTGTCACATCCCTGCTCTGCTAATCTGAAAATGGTATTGTATTTCTTAAAGTGCAGTGCTCCCAGATTGATTTGGTATTTTCCCTAACTCCAGGGTGATTTTTCTGTGTTTTCCTGTAGATTACATTGTTTCCTATGGAAGCCAAATTGCTCTGTTTTGCTGTATAACCAATGCAAGTCTGTGGGAAGAATGTCCCTATAGATGGCTCAAATCCCTGTAAAATACAGGAGTTCCTGTAGATCTAGGAGACCTGAAAGTGCTCTGAGTCTGTGGCAGAGCACTGAACAAAGAAAACGTGGCTCATAACGAGGCTGACACAGAGGTTTGACTGAGAAACCTTGCAGCGCTTGTTCGTCTCCTGCAGTGTAAAAATAGCACCACTAATGACTCTTACTAATTATGGTACTAGGTCACGTTACCTTACTCACAGGCCTTCTAGGTAGTGTTGTGTACCAGGGTTGGGGAAGGGCAGTGATGAAGAAGAGAAGAGACACAATCTACCACACCTGCACTACTATAGGCTTCCTGAGAATAACAGCAATTCTCTGAAGTGTGTCGGCCATAGCACTGTTACAGCAATTGAACGTTAGTGCTGGTGAAAGGTGAGGGATTGATAACACTAGAGACAGAAGCCCTCTGTTTATCCACAGGGTCAGGTACAGTTCTGGCATGCACAGTGCAGCTCAGCCTCACAGTATAATACATTTAATGTTTGTAAAATGTGAGCACTGAGCACTGTAGACTGACTGATGTCTTCTGTTTATCCACAGGGTCAGGAACAGTGTGGGGTGGGGTCAGGTACAATACTTGCATTGTTATGTATTCTGTGCGGGTGAAAGATGGATTTAGAGCACTAGAAACTGCAGCACTCTGTTAATCCACTGGGCCAGGCACAGTGCAGGCTTCCCCATACCAATGGATGTAGTGCTGGTGAATGGTAAGGAAATTACAGCACGGGAGACGGAAGCCCTGCGTTTATTCACAGGCCAGATAACAGTGTGGGGCAGATACAGTGCAGGATACCCCACCCATTGATATGAACATACGAAGAAGCCAGCAGAAGAAGTCCATCTGGTCTATCAAGTCTGCTCATATTGCAGGGTCCACAGCTTGAGCTAATGTCCCTGCCTCCCTCCCACCTCCCATCCTCCCTACCCATGATTCTTACCTTCCCTATGCCTATCCTAGCCCTTCTTAAAGCTGCCCACTGTCTTCAACGAGATTACCTCTTCTGGCAGCGCATTCCAAGTGTCCACCCTCTCTGTGAAGAAGTGCTTCCTGACCTCCCTCCTAAACCTCTCACCCTCCAGCTTAAGACTGTGCCCCTTGTGATATGGCTATGATATGGTGACATATTGAGTGCTGTGAATCGTAAAGAAATGACATACATTATTTTGTATGCATGCTTATTGTTAATGGTTTTCATGTTATTAAGGTTCGGGTTGGACCCGGAAAAGGGCTTGTCCCCAGTGTCCCTACCCGGTTAACAAAATAAAAGCAACAAGCATTAGAGTCTGAAGCCTCTCTTTATCCCCAGGCCATGTACAGGGTGGGACAGGTAAACTGCAGGCTTTACACACTGTGGTGTATTTAGTGCTGCTGAACGGTGAGGGGGTGCCAGCACTGAAAACTGAAGCCCTCTGTTTTTCCACAGGGTCAGCTATAGTGCCGGTAGGTACACTACAGTTCAAATCCAAAATCAGCCTTCACAGCGTGTGGCATTGGTGTCAGTGTGAAGGCTTTCCCTTGATCGATTATGGCAAGCATCAGGGTGATGGATGAGGAGAGCAAAATAGGGAGAAGTGCTCCCCAGTAATTTATAGTAGCCATTGTTTATCGGTAGTGCTCACCTGGCGGATGAATTTTGTTTTTACATGCCAAGTTCTTAAAAAAAAAACACAAACCGTACACCTGGAGATGAAGGCCTGTACTTGGAAATGTTTTGACAGTTACTGCGAATCATTATGGGTGATAGGCACTAGCATAAATCTTGGAAGCACCATGATGCGCAGCACATACAGCTTGCAATGAACACTTACAGATAACACCCCTCCTTCACTGCATTGCTGCCCCAAGCTGATCAGGGCAGTGAGGGAGCGTGTCAGGGGCGGGGCTTGCAGAACAAACCATAAATACATCCATTTGGGCTCTGCTGGTCCAGGGTCTGGAGGAATGCTTGGGTTACTCCACCCAGAGGGTCAGTGTAACAGTTGCACCCCCGCCACCACCACCATTAGTCCTGAAGCTTCAACTAAACACCACTGCTATAAACACGAGCCCTTTTCCTTACCATGGAGGGTGAGTGACACTGGACTGGCCTTTCTTTCTCTCTCTTTGTTTTTAACAGAAATAACACAAATCCCTGAAGGGGCAGGGCAGGCTTAACCCGGACTGCTAGATCCCACAAGCCTCCATTGTAACCTGGTGTCTCTACTAACTCTGCCCCAGGTGACCCATTTTCCTCAAGCTTCTACATGCATGGGTGAAGGGCTGCTAGTGAATTCCACCCCACATCCTTTGGGGCCACCTCTGTAGTGCTGGTATGCATTTTCTGGTGAGCACTTGCCCAGTTAGTGCACAGGCCCATAGTCTTATGATCTGAACTTTTGTGTATATGTTCTACAGAGCTTGACTAAACTTTATTTTGTTATGCTCAAGTTAATAGAAACATAGACATTGTCAGCAGAAAAAGACCACTGGGCCATCCAGTCTGCCCTATTTGTTACCTACTGTACCCTGAGACCTGTCACATCCTCTAACTCGCTCCATGTTCCCCACTGTACTGCTAACTCCCTCCATAATTATCCGACCCCTCACTCTGTCCCACCCATGCTTGATCCCATTCATCTTTTTGTTCCCACTACCTCAGCTGGCATGCTGTTCAACGGCTCAGCCACTCTCTCCGTGAAGTAACATTTCTCACATTCCTCCAATCCCCCTTCCCATTGCCAGCTTCCATTCCTATCCCTTGTTAGTGACCTGCTATTCCTGTCGAACAGTTCTCTACAGTTTACCTTGTTGACTTCTTTCAGGAACTTGAAGGTTTCTATCATGTCACCCTCTCTCTCTCTGGCCTTCAGCAAGTACATGTTCAGTGCCATTAGCCACTCCTCATAGGATCTGCCCTGCTGACCCTGAATCATCTTGGTTACCCTTGGCTGCACTGTCTCTAGTCTGCCTCTGCCCTTCCTCAGGGCGGGCCTCACCAGTGATTTACACAGAAGAAGTCGACCCTCTTTCCTCCTACTGCCAAAATCCTTCCCTGTACACCCCAACATTCTGCTTGCCTTGCTGTAGGCCTTATTACACTGGCCAGTTTGTTTAAGGGAGTCCCTTATGATGACTCCAAGGTCCCATTCTTCTGAACTAACCGTAGGCTGGTCATTCTGACTCCTCGAGCAACTGTAAGTCAGTCAGTCTTTAATCACGGAGAAATTAATAGAAACCCTGCTAAGGGAAAGATTGGTAGAGTATATTGAATCCAGTGGGCTGCAAGACCACAGGCAGCATGGATTCACGGGGGGAGAGGGAGGTCACTTCCTCCACCCTTGTGACCAGTGGGCAAAGTACATGTCCTGAGCCATATCACACATATCACACAGGTATGGTGTTTTATATGCATTGTAGAACTATGATTGGAGTACTAATTGAGGGTGTGGGAGACGGGGTGCATACCTCTGAAGTTTTACCTCCATTATATCATGTGCCTTACTTGGCACACAACATTGTACGCCCTCCGCAAGTAGCAGAACTGTTAAAAACTTGAAAATACTGTACACATTGCATAGTTATGGGTTGCTTTCTTCAAGACAACGGATTTTCAAAACTCGAGAACACTGCAAGCCCTGGCACACTGAACATTTGGCGCACGGGGCTTGTGGCATTCTCCCGGCCGGTGATTAGGATTTTCTATCTCGAGCGCCAGTTGGCACAAGTTAGACCAGCTTTTTGTGGTCTAGCTTGCGACAATTCCAAGAGCCTCTTTTACGGAGCTTGTGCCAGTTATTTGGTGCAAGCTGCTGTAGATCATGGAAATGGTCACAACTGCACCTGCGATTGTAAAATTGGGTACAATTGCTGGGAGCGAGTTTATGACCACCAGAACTCATAACATATTTGACTTCTCAGCTCTCCTGGGTCTGTGTGGATGGCTGCTTGTGTTTGTCTGTGTCTGTAGCTTAGTTTTTGTGGATTTACATGGTTTTCTGCTTGAAGTAACTACACCATTTTTGCTTACGTCCGTGAAAGTCTCTGGACTGGATTTCTGCAAAACATCATCACCAGGTATCTGCATTTTCTATTTTTTTTTATTATTTCTGCTATTTTGTTTACCCTACCGCTAGAGTTATCTGCCCTGGTCTTGGTGTCTCTGATGCTTCCACCACCTACTAAGCCCTTTCATGCTCCCTGGCTTACCCCGAGTGAGTCATGACACCGTGGGGAGACTGGCACCGTGATACCGTATCTATTTGGGAGGCGAGGGGCCAGGAGCTAATTGAAGCCCAGAAACAGGGCTTCATGTAGGCAGTAGGCGCAAGGATTTTTATCCCCTTTGAGTTAGGGGCGAGACGTGTATAGACGCCAGCGCCTGCCCCGCTTCTTTAGAGTTTCAATCTTGCATCGTCCTAGGGTGACAACTCCAGCCTCTGCCAGGTGTCGCTTCCTGTGCCAAGCAAACTACCCCCTCCCCCCCCGGAGAAGGAGAGCAGTCCAACAGACGCTCAATCCTTCTCCACCTGGCCGGCCCTCCGATGACTCGGATCCATTCCTGAACCCGGGTCGCCGGCATCGCAAGCGGAAATCCAACCACTGTGCCGGCGGACCAGCTCCAGGTATCTGCATTTTCATTTTAAAATCAACTTTTTGGAAGCTATCCCAAGCAAAACATAGTGAAGCAACTAAGTCAGACAAACTCAGTGACTCTGGGTGCTGCTTGAGTCCCCATTTTCGTCTGACCTACTCCATGATCCATGTGTGGGCTTTTCAGCAACCTCTTTGAATGACAAAGAAGCATACAGACAAAAGGATTTCACATCCTGCATATGTGAGGCACAGTTAATCACCTTCAGGAATTCTAACATATTCTGTGACTTGACCCTCAGCTGTTGATCATTTTTTTGGCTTTGACTTAACCACTGGGTATCACTCAATTGACAACGAATATATGGCTAGCAGCCTTACTACACTATTGGCGTGCAACAGGAAATTTCTTCACTCTGAACTGCAAATCTTGTTCCCTTCTTTTCACAACTCAACACTGTAGGTGGCAGAGCAATAACAAGCATACCTGCCACCACATTCGCCTGGATCTCACCTCATCCTATCCTCGAGTCAAGTAAAAAAAAAAAAAAGAATACTCCACTACAGAAGTCGCACCAAACCCTCAACCAAACTTCAAAGACTGTACCTTTATAGCCTTGCCCTCTTGCTACTGATGCTATCGGGAAACATTCACTCAAACACTGGACCTAAGGAGGTAACCCTAATAAATGGGCCCCAAACAGAGTTCCATTACGCTGGCCACTATCAACATCTGTAGTTTCCTCAACAAAATTGACACTCTCAAAGTCTGGGTGACCATGAACAACCCAGACATACTCTCAATCGTTAAAACCTGGCTATCACCCAAAGTGCCGGATGCAGTAGTTACATTGCATATCCTGGCAATGCATCGACTGGATAGATCCTCTATGCATGATGGGGGTGTGCAATATACTTTAAAAATAGTATTAGAGGGTGGCGCACCTCAGGTGGACCTTGGATGCCCTGCACAGGCACTAGCTGTACAACTGCTCCTGGGTGCACAATAAAACCCTCACTGTATTCTCTGTCTATATATCACTTAAGGATACAACCTCCGGCCTACACAGTATTCTGGACCATCTTTGGGAGGAAAAGCACCTTGCTGAGACAGTAATAATGGTGGACTTTAATATAAACTGGCTGTCATCAGCAAATGGAGCTATAAAGGACTCCTTAGCATCTCTACACCTCACTCAACTCGTCAGCTCACCCACCAGGATAAACTATAAAACAGGTACTAGCACCACCATTGACTGGATCATATCAAGTCACCCTGATCGCATCTCTAATATGAGAGGTCACCCTGACTCCATCAGTGACCACTCCCCTATCAAGTGTAGCTGGTAAAATAAATTCCATTTCCCCCCCACCCCTAACCATCTACAACTGAATGTTAACGCATGGGCATCTAGATCTACTAAAGTGCCAACTCCAATCCCATGACTGGTCCCTCCTGGACTCTGTCAGTGACGTCAGTGTTGCTCTTGATCACTTCATCAAGGTTTTCAATACGGCCTGCGACACCCATGCTCCATTTAGAAAGATGAAGGTCCATGGAACTATTAACTCCTGGATCTCACCAGAACTCATTACCAAAATGAAACAACGTGACCATCTCTGGCTCATTGCCAAGTCAACAGGGAGGCAGCATGACTCTCAGGCGTACAAAGCGGCCTGAAATGCCTGTACAAGGGCGATTCGTCATGCAAAACAAAACCACCATAAAGAGCTTCTGTCAAACTCCTGGGGTGACAGCAGGAAATTCTGGGCAAACATAAAAGACGTGATGGGGAAAAGTATAGAAGGTCTCTCAGACTACGTTAAATCTTGAAGGCAATCCCATTACCGACCCTCTCTCAATTGCAGATACTTTTAATACTGCCTTCACTAATCTATCAGAGGTCCTCCCTAAAGACTTCTTTGAAGATGCTCCCCCATTGACTGCCCCGTGCTCAGATGCAGAGAAGCCTGATCACACTCCATTCTACTTCAAACAGGTCTCTGCCGCCCAGGTCAGGAAACTGCTATCCAAAGTACTGGGGAAAACCAGACATAGTGGGGACTCGCTGGACCTCAAACTTATTACACTTACCCTAAAAGAGGTTCTCCTGCCTATAACTAAAATACTCAACTTATCCCTCACTCTGTCCCAGTTCCCAGAAGTCTGGAAATCTGCACTGATCACGCCAGTGCACAAATTAGGTGATCGCACGGAACCTAGCAACTACAGACCAATATTCATCCTCCCTCCACTGTCAAAGGTTCTGGAATGCATAGTAACCAACCAGCTTGTGGACTATCTTAATAAGTACTCCCTGTAATGCACACAGCAGCATGGCTTTAGGAAAAGCATAGCATGACTACAGCTCTGCTAGAATTCACTTGCTTCATCCATCAGTCCGTCGGTACAATAGTAGTCTAGGAGCGTGTTCATAGACCTTACTAAGGCCTTGACACCGTGGAATCGCAAACTCCTCCTTGACCAACTCACAAAACCGGTCTCACCTTGTGCACTAAAATGGTTCAGCAGCTACCTTGCCAACAGGTCACAGAGGGTGAAGATTTCAGATTCCATCTTGGAACTGCACTCTGTCAGATCAGGCATACCCCAAGGGTCCATCCTGGACCCTTCTGTTTAGTATCTTCCTGAACAACCTACCAAAGGCCTGTCATTTAAGGACCCTCATTTAAGGACCCTCTTTACGCAGATCCCACCGTGTTTGAAGACAACCTACAACATGGATTCCTTGAAGTTGAAAAATGGCTCTAATCCCACAAGCTAGTTCTAAACTACGAAAAAGCAAAACTTATGCTGTTCTCATCTTCCCACCATAAACACAAATAACATGCCTTCACAGTTAAAAATAACTAAGGAGCCCACATTGAACAAATCAATCAATCGTCTTTATTTATCCTGGCGAACACCATTGAGCAGGCTCATTTACAAGGTGGACCTGCATTACACAAGGTCAAGAATAACACTTATGTACAGATAATAAATAGAAATAATTATATAGAAATAGAAAAAAAATACACAGAGCAATAACAAGTATTTTAGGTATAGGGTTAACAAGGTTAGGGAGCATGGTATGAGAAGGGGAATTAAAACATTCTGAAACAGCCAGCATATTAAAACATTTTCAAACAGCACGACATATCATTGGTCAGGACATATACAAACTTAAGGGGCAGATATGGAGGGGAGGGGTACAGGACTGCAGCTGTTTTAGGAGGGGTGCTACGGTAGATGGGCTGGGGACATATATGTTAGGAGTCTGAGGGTAAGACAGGTAGTGGATTAGCAGAAAAAAGGGGGGTATGGGTGGAGACAATCAAGGGGCCGGGTTAGGTGGAGATGTAGCACTTCAAATCCCGCACCTCAAATACCTTGGAGTAACCCTGGACTGCCACCTTACCTACGAGCCACACATTGATATTGTTGCAAAGAACGTAAATGCTAAACTAGGATTGCTCTACAGACACAGACGAAGTCTGACCCCAGAAACACTGAAACTTGCAATCCACAGCTCGGTACTATCTGTTATTGACTACGGCTTGGTTATATATGGAGCTGCCACAGCTACATCTCTCAAAAGACTAAATACTGCCCTAAACAAAGCCGGTAGACTTATCACTGGTGCCGGCTACCTCACCCATACTTGAGATCTATTCACCCTAACCGGGTGGCTCAGACTACAAGACCGCATCAAGTACCACTCGTGTATACTTGCCAAGCAAGTGTTGCTTGGGGCCCTTCCAAAGGGCATCACCAGTCTTCTGTCTAAGCCTCAAAAGTTGCATCACACCCGGTCCTCTGTCTCTGAACTCTTTCATGTTTCTTGGATTCGGACCACCCATTGCCAGCGATCCTTCCCTTACAGAGCTCCTAACTGGATGAATGGCTTTAGCTGTGAACTGACTAGCATACCTCAACTTACCCAGTTCATGCATCTTCTGCATCTGCACATCTCGAGGGAAAGTGAGTGTACCTGCTTTAGTCATGCAACTTGCACCTCATCTGGCAACCTGCATTCCCCAGCCTCCTTGACAAGACCCCTGGCTGCATCCTTCCTCCCCTGCTCAATCGCCTCTCTCACCCTCCCCTCTACCTGTCACGTCCAGACACTCCTACTCTGTACCACTAACTCGCCCACTATGACCTCTGACTGACTCTTTTCCACACCTTTCATCCTCCCCCTCCCCTCTACCCTCCCTCCCCCCACACCTCACCATCCCCTCCCTCTTGTCACCTTCTCCTTCTGTGCTTGCCCCTGCTCACACCCGTTCTACCCCTTCCTGCCTCACTTAACATGCTTGACAATGCCACCTGGCTGCATCCCCCCCAACCCCATTCTCTGTCCTGCTGCTACTCTTCATCCCCTGACTCGCCCTTCCCGATTTCCAAATGGGATTACCTGCCCACGTTTTCACCTATAAAGTCCTAGAATGCCAAATACGTATCTAATTGCAATCAGCTATGTTTACTATGTTTTGTGCTGTTCTGCTGTTCGCTGTATTTGATATTATCTGTACATGTTATTGTGCTTTATACTCTGTCTGTTTTGTAACCCCCTTCCCATTATTGATGTGGAACCTTTGTAAATGAGCTCCACTGAGCTCAAAGGTGACTTCTAATCCTAGATTGAAATAAATAAATAAATAAAAAAGTAACATGGTGCAGGGCTTGGCCTTAAGCTTTTGCAAAAATGCAGCCAATAGTGTATCTTAGAAATAGTCAAAGCAAGTCATATGTTTGGACATGTACACTATTTCTACTAGGGTCTTCTTGTAGCTGAATAAACAAACCCCTAGCACAGCCATGTAGGACAGTGATAGACTCATACCTTGGCCCTGTGTCACCACCATGGTGGGAGAAATCAGTTTCTGAGTTGGTGGTCAGTTCAGCTAGTAGGCTTTAAAATGTGGACCTGCAACTACCTGCTTACGAACATACAAACATACGAAGGTGCCAGCAGAACAGATCTACCGGCATATCAAAGTCTGCTCGATTGTGCAGTTAGCTGCCTAGCAGGCAGCTGCCCATCCCCCCTTGACCTCCCATTATTGTCCTCTCCCCCTCACCCACCCTTACCTACCCCTGTACCCTGTCCCAAGTGTTCTTAAAGCCAGACACATTTTGCTTGCTATCACCCTTCTGGTAGTGTGTTCTACCTACCTAACTACTCTCTCTGAAGTAATGCCTTCTCATCTCCTACCTCTATTCTTAGCCCGTGCCCCTAGTTTCCCTCCGCTCCTTAGTTTCAACACCTTCCACCCCCGTTGATACCCTTCAGGTACTTGAAGGTCTCGATCATGTCCTCCCTCTCCCACCTCTCTTCCAGTGCGTACATATTCAGTTCCATCAGCCTCATCTTGTAGTCCATTCCCTCCATCCCCTGAATCATCCTCGTCTCCCTCCTCTGCACTCCCTCCAGCAGCTTGATGTCCCACCTCAGGTATGGCCTCCAGAACTGCACACAGTACTCCAAGCGCAGCCTGACCAGCACCCTGTAGAGGGGCAGGATCACCTCCCTGCGTCTGGATGTGACTGCTTGTACTGTTACATGGCAATGTTCATCAGGAACAGTGTACTTTGTATTTTAGTGCTAATTACTCTGTGTACATTGTCCTTGTTCATTGACATAGAACCTTTGTAAAAGAGTACCTGTGCACAAAGGTACATTTCTGAATGACTAAATAAATAAAAAATGTGTTAGCCACTTCAGTATTTTTGTGGCCATCATTTTCTAAGGCGCAAAAATCACTGCTTTTGCAGGTACCCAGTTGGCTAGAAAGTATGAAAATGTGGTAGCAAAACCAGCTGTTTTACTAGCCATTGACCACCTGACCAACTGATTTGCCCCAGCCTGGTCACAAGGGTAGGGGAAGGGAGAGGGGTGAGGATGAAGGTTGCTGTACTCAAATGTTAATAGTTTACCCTGTATGAAGTACCACCAATTGATGTATGGCACTGTACTGTAGACTGTCCCAAGGTAAGAAGGGTAGGGGATGCAGCAGGGTGGGTGGGAGTTGGCCATAAGAACTCTAACATTTCCAAACATTGTGGGCAAGGTGCTTACAATCCTAATAGTTTCTAACCTTTGTGCAGTTTGCGTTTTGTGCAGTAGCAACCCTAATGAACATTAATGTAGTTTGTTGCCATAACTTTCCTTACTTTATAAAACATTTGTATATAGTATACAGGCGTGGTAGTGCCTATAAATTAGGATTGAGTAGGCATGTAAATGTTAAACCCCAAACTGTGCAAATTAATAATTTTGCACACCTTTCAATTTATTTATTTAAAATTTGCAATGCATAGGGATGGTTCCAGAATCTCTGGAAAACGTTGTGCCAGGTGGTTCATAGGGGGTAAGTGTGACATATAGTATGGCTCTGTAATCAGTGCATCTGTGATGTATTTGTTATTGTACCATATGTATGTCCCTTTCTCCAGGTTTTAGAAGCTAATGTAACCAAATAGCATTGACACCACTGCAGACATTCTGCTTTATCTCTGTATTATGATTTGTCTCTGTATTTTGATGCAGTTGTCTGTATGTGCCATCTATATGGCCAGGGTTGTGCCTAAATAGTCCAGGGACCAGTGTACTTACCAGTTACCAAATACATAAATAAAAATAAAAGTTACGAGGGCAAAAAATCCCAAACTGCCATCTATTAAGACCTTTCTGTAGCTCACTTGTAACTAAACAAGCATTGCTGTTATGCCGGGTTTTGCTTGTGCACATTTTTGCTGTATATTTACCCAGGATTTATTTTATTTATCAGAGTTTAGGATTACAATTACCTTTGAGCCAAGGCTCTTTTACAAAGGTTCCATGTCAGGATGAGAACAAACAAGCAGGACATTAATTATTCAGGATAACAGGTTACAGTTGTTTATCATCACATGAGTACATACAGATTAGGTGGTACTAGGGGCTTGCAGAGGACAGGGTAACATTGATAACGAGAACTTGGTAAGACACGAGAAGAAGATGCTGCCAGAGCAATTGTCAAAACACACAGGAAATGCAAGTGGAAAGTGCAAATGGGGGGGGGGTGTGTGTGTGGAGGGGGAGAGTAGTGAGGTGGATGAGAAGGGACAAGTGCCAAAAAGGGAAGAGTAGGTTAGAGATGACAGTTGTATGTGCTAGAGGCAGAGAGGAATAGGCGGAGGTTAGATTTGAACAGGCCTAGCTTAAGTAGGGAGGAGATGTCCCTGGTGAGACCATTTAGCCAGCTGGGAGCTCTGTAGCCAAAGGATAGACCAGGTGAGATGCAGTATCTCATTTTCAGTGGAGAATTAACCAAAAATACTGTATAGATTGGGCAGCTGGATGTAGTTAACTTAAACCACTGCACAAGGAGGGGCGCTGTTGAGCTGCCATGCAAGATGGCACGCAAATTGTCTTATAACTCCGTCTCATGAGAGGACCCTGTCGCTAAAGTGTTAGGATCTGACAGCTTCTTTTTAGATTTCTGGCAGGGGGAGGTTTGTGAAGCTCCATTGAACCACCTCCATGCCCAATACTCAATCACGGGAAGCATATGGGGACTGCCAAATAGCGATGCAAGGACAGTAGCAGGCCGACCTTCAGCTGAGTGGGAGAACACTCTGTCAGACCTAGTAGAAGGCTCCCAGCGGTCAAAGTGAATCCCGCGGGTACCCTAGTGAACCAGATCCCCTTACAGCCCAGTATTATTACCTGTCTCTTGCATTCCTCCAGGTTGGCTGGTTGAGCACTTTTCTTCCAGTGTGCTGCATTGCTGGTTGCGCGTACCCGATGGTCCTCAATACTAACCACAGGTACCTGATTAACCGACTCCCACAGGCGCGACCTCACTTTGGGGCATTACACTGGAACAGTCAGCAGGCCACATAGCTACATGGTCATGGGGTCGGCCGCTCCACTTGCACCTGAAGGGTGGCAGGCACCAGTCTCAGACTCACTCAGTTATATCACAAAGATGCTTGAGACTTTATTGGTGCATGTGGACAGTATAAACAGTACTCTTACAGGGAATGTGGTGGATGCTCGAGTTCTGGAGGACCGCATGCACATCTCAGAGCAGCTCACTGATGAGCTTGAATGCCAGTACCAAAAGCTTTTGTCTCGTTTACCTGAACAAGATAGCAAAATTCAAAGATTTTGGGAGAGAGCAGAAGACCAGGAGAACAGAGGGTGCAGGAACAATATGCATATCTTGGGGTTCCTGAGGGGGCAGAAAGCAACAACATAGAGAAGTTTCTAATGGACTTTATTCCCAGGCTGCTGGGGGACAGATGGAGAGGGCCCATCGAGGTGGAAAGGGCTCCCAGAACTGGGGGCAAAGCCGCACCACTGGAGTCCCCACCCCGACCAATTGTCACATACCTGCTGCGCTACTCAGTCAAGGAACAAATATTGCGGATTGCTAGGAGTATGATGACTTTCACTGGAGAGGGGCATGCATCTCTTTCTACAGAGACTACTCCAAAGAAGTTGTTGCCAAGCGTAAAGCCTTCACCCCCATGAAACAAAAACGCAGAGATCTGGGTTTCCGTTATCGCTTTAAGGACCTGGCCAGCCTACATGTGGAGAAAGATGGTAAGGAATGTTTGGCAGACTCACCACAGGACATCGAGCTATGGGCCACGCAATTCTGGCCCACCATAAATCTCCGAACCACATCTCCCAGAAGCCTCTGGTCACCTGCAGGCCCTTCTACGTCTCATAGGAACAACAGGAGTAGGACTCGCTCTCCAGGGAAATGGAAAAGCAGAGATAGTGGTCAGCCAAATAAGTCCCCCACTACTCTGGAAGCGACAGGAGACCTCCAGAGGCAGCGACAGGGGGCCAGCCAATCTGCCCCCCCCAGATAACTCAAGGGAGGTGCAGTGATGACCTGAAATGATCCCCAATGGCTTAACGAGAAAAAGCCAGACACAGATCTAGAAGTCTCAGTTGGAATCACTCTGGAGCCACGACGCTTCCTTTTCACCTCTGGCTAGCCCCAAAGAGGACTCCCCAGTGAAGAGGATGATGGGGACACATTAGCCAAACTGATGGATTTTCTGATGGACACTTCTGCCCCATCCATCTGGGCAGATTCAGTGGACAATACCTACTGGAGATACTGCAACAGAAGAGGACCGCTGCACCTTGCCACATGTATCAAACCCAGACTTAGATTCTGCGGAAGTAGCAGTCTCTAGCACCCAGCCCTGGCAAAGAACAATCAGTTACCCACTACCAACACCCCAGAGGAGTGAATGTTTCACCAGGCCACCCATCTGCTCTTGAAGGTACCTGGACTATATGTGAATTGTATTTTGCTCACTTTTATATAGTTTATACTGTATTTCAAAAGTTCTGGATTATAATCATCACTCTTGGGAAAGGTTCAAGGTGGCCCCAATGCTTCAGGGACCCCCATGGGGTTGCTTGACTGCCCCCTTTAGTTTCAGACCAGCCCACTGAGCAGTAGATTAGGATGGGTGGGGTCAGGGAACTGAGTGGGTAGTAGGGATGGAAAACCACCTTAGTTTTGCTCTGCTATCCCTTCCCCCTCCCTCTTTAGGACAACCAGTCTATGAGCAGCTGTCCGGATTTAAGTGATGGGACCCCTGCTGATACCTCCTGCAGCTCGGGTCTCCATATCCTGACTCTCCCCCATCCTTTGACCACAGCACCTCTCCCCATCATGTGCCAGAGGGGCTATAGGGTGCTAGGACCCCTAAACGGATCACTCTCATTAGTGTCATCCGCCTACCTCCCCATCAACAGGTAAACTAACCTTGCCCTACGGCACTTTCAACGGTCTCTTATCAGAATGATTTGATTTATTAGTTAGCCCTACGGCATTACATTTCACATTTAGGTGAATGCACTCCCTCAAGCTTCATGGTTCAGAGGAGATTCCTCCCCCCCTCGATTTGCAACCTGGTGGTGGGATCCAGGGTAGGATGGTGCTTCTTATTGTAAGACACTCCTCTCCCCATTGGGCACTAGATTAGCGTGGCAGAGACTCACAATACCTGGGGTCTCATTTTGCGCATACCGTTAGTGCTTATCCTGTAATCACTACAGTTTTGTGCTGACAGGCACCGCCCTCAGCACGGTACGACCTGATTATCCAGTGTTATCTATATTTTTCCTAGTAGGACCTGATCAGCTGTGTCATCTTCCCCATCCCCTTAGCTGGGAAAGTGGTAGGATCATCTGATCTTAGTTTCTCCTGTCCACTTAATTATGAGAACCAGTTTATCACATTCAGTTTGTTTTTTTGTGCACTGTGTTATATCGCATTTAATTGGAGGCAGTATAGCACAGTGGTTTAAGGCTCTGAGCTGCAAATCTGGAGACCTGGGTTTGAATCCCACAGCCCCCACTTGCACACTGTGTGACCTTGAGCAAGTCACTTAACTTCCCTGTGCTCCCAGGTTGCACCTGTAAACAAACTTTCAGCTTAGTGTGTCTCACCTGGTTAAACAATTGGCAAAATGAAATAAATAACTCACAAATAACGTTACTGTGTTTGTTTGCTTGTTGTTTACTATCTCCTATTCAGCTACACCTGAACTGCACCAACCTTGCTATCTCAGCATAGTACTAGAAAAGCAGCTCGTCTCCCTGCCAGGTAGGACTCTGCCCTTGTGGCTAGCCTCTCTGCAGCATAACAGCTTAACCAGCCCGAGGTAAGTGGAAGCAAGTAGTAGTAGCTGGTCATCATGGCCAATCAATGCATCAAGGATGGACATGCATCTCATGGAATGTTAAGGGCCTTATCATGCGGGTTAAAAGGACCAAAGTGTTACAACACCTTAAGTCTCATCACGCGGATGTAGTCCTACTCAGAAGACACACTCACAGCCAGGACGGTGGCATGGCTCACAAAGCTTTGGGTAGGAAAGTGCTCCACAGCTCTGCCTCCCAAATCGAGGAGTAGCTATCTTACTGAGCAAGGCTTGCCCTTGGATGGAAGAGGGACTAAAACAGACTCACAAGGATGATGGGTGGTAGCTTGTTTTGTCTTTCCAGGAGAGAGCTAGTGTTGGGGAACATCTGTGCTCCCAACCAGGACTCGGACGACATTTTTCCGCAGGTCAGCCATGCCATAGTTGAGCTCAAGAAGGAGGATGATAGCATTCCAGTTATGATTGGTGGAGACTTCAATCTGGTGAAGGATATCTTCCTAGATAAAACCCAGCCCACCCCAAGGCCAAGGCAGCACTTGTGGTAATGCAGGAGGAATAGGGTTTATGCGACTCTTCTCGCCGGTACATGCCTCATACAGTCGCATCGACTTCTGGTTGGCTGACCAGGCCACAGCCCAGGGTATCTACAACACTGCCATAGAGGCCATCCTTATCTCAGACCATGCCCCCACTTCTATACACTACCTTCCCCCTGGGAGCACCCGCGCCTCTCCCCGGTGGAGGTGCAACCCTCTCCTACTGGAAGATCCAGTTTTTTGCTCCCAAATGGTAGAGGAAGCCAAGGAGTACTTCCAGACAAATTCTACAGGTGAAGTGGACCCAGCAATGATCTGGGAGCCTTTAAAGTCATGCTGCGTGGGCATATTGTAGCCTACACTGCAACGCAGAATGGGAAAAGGCGGAGGAACTTGAACTACCCACTAGCAGCTTAAAACCGTTGAGGACCAGTTCAAAAGGTCCCCACTCTCCCTTTACACTTATTACCTGCCATTACAGGGCTGAAATACAGGATCAACATGATTCTCCAGTGTAAGGCAGAGGGCAGCTCATGTGCTCCAAGCATAAGTTCTGGGGAGGAGACAAAGGAGGCAAACTTCTAGCTTATCAGCTCAGAAAGCAGCAGGCCTCTTCCCAAATCCATGCCCTATGAAATAGCTCAGGAAGGTGGTCACGGATCCCAGCCTCATTAACACTACAACGAGGGACTTCTATCTCCATCTATATGGCTCTTAACTCCCCAAATTGGGGCAGGAATGGGCACAAGATATGCGTTCTTTCCTGGACAGCACTCCCATCCCACTGCTCTCAAAGGCAGACACGAGATATGCTGGATGCTGACATCTCGATCTCTGAGCAAAAAGCGGCGCTCTCCCAGCTGGCGAAAGGTAAAGCACCCAGTCGGGATGGGATGACAGTGGAACTTTATCAGTTGCTGCAGGACGAGATTGCACTACCCCTCTTGGAAGCCCTTTGGCAGGCTCGCCAGAAAGGGACGCTGCCAACAACAATGAGGGATGCGCTTATTACACTGCTACTGAAAAAAATCTAATGACTATTTGGACTGCACCAACTTTCACCCCATCTCACTAATTCCTGTAGACACCAAGATTATGGTGAAAGTCCTGGCTAATAGGTTAGAAAAGGTACTTCCCTCCCTTAACCATCTGTCCCAGGCCAGATTTACCAGGGGTAAGTGTGGAGCTGATAACCTCCGCACAGTCCTCAACCTGAAGCTGATAACCTCCACACAGTCCTCAACCTGAAGTGGTACGCAGCCCAATCCAAGGCTCCCATGGCAGCCCTTATGGTTGATTTTTCCAAAACATTCAATTCCGTAGGATGCAGCTACCTCCACCACATTCTAGAGGCCTGTGGGTTCGGTGGGTCCTTTAGGGGGTGGATTGCTACGATTTTTGCCTCACCCACAGCTAGAATACTTAGCAACAAATTCCTCTCCTTGAGTTGGGTCGAGAACATGACAGGGCTGCCTGCTGTTGCCATTGCTCTTTTGTACTGGCTCTGGAGCCCCTAACAAGAAGACTTATGGCAAATCCAGGGATACAGGGGATCGAGGTACAAAAAATCTTACCTAGTCAGTGCTTATGCAGATGCCTTGCTTCTCACCATCACCAACCCAGGCAAGTCGTTACCCCCAATACTGGCCTCTCTGATTCAATTTGCAACATTCTCAGGCTTGCAAGTTAACAAGAAGAAAACCACCCTATCCCCCCTTAATCTGGCCTACACAAAAAAACTGCCTCACTGGTTCAGACCTGGTCTGGGTGTCTCAGGGGTTCACCTACCTTGGTATGATGATCCCAACATCCTGAAAAGACTTGGTGGAAGCAAATTTTAACCCCTTGCTAGGCTCCATCAATGCCGAATTTCAGTGGTGGAAATGACTAAATCTTTCCTTGAGATGCAAGGCGGAAGCTATTAGAATGTTTACCCTACCTAAGATCTCCTACCTCTTTCTTAATCTCCCAGTGCGAGTTCCTCCTAAGGTCTTCGCAGCACTAGACAAGTTTGTAGCAAACTTAGTCTGGGAAGGGAAGTCCCTCAGATTTGGAAAAACAAAGTTCAGGGCACACTGGACCAAGGGGGGTCTTGGGTTGCCCTGATTTTTAGGATATTCCCTGGCATACAGGATGGGCCAGGCTACCAAGTGGCTTCTACCATCCGACATGGGTACACTTCTCTGGGTACCGACAGAGACTGACCTTGCGGGTGGTTACTGGCTGGGAGCACTGCTACTGGCCTCAAAGCCCCCAAAAGACACAAGTGGACCTATTGTGACTGAGACCTGGAGAGCATGGCAGTCTGGGCTTTTAATTTCCCACACTCCAAAAGGGACCTGGTCCCCACCTTTCAGACTTATTAGCCTTTGGGACAACCCCACCCTACAAATTGGAAAGGCTCCAATTCTCTGGCCCTCCTGGAGTGGGAAAGGAATATCAGTTGTGGGCGACTTATGCGTACCCCCCTCCGAGGTACTCATGTCCTTTCAACAGATTCAAGAATGCTACTCCGTACGTAAGCAAGACTTCTGGAGGTTCTTGCAACTTCAAGACGCACTGAAGTCTCTTTGACAATCCATGGCAGAGACACCACAATGGGACTGGGTCAGCCTTCTTGTACCTGGGAAACAGAAGGATCTCGCTGGGGCCTTCTACAAGGCACTGCGGGATGCATGACCCCCCCCCCCAACCTGGAGCACTGCAGGTCTCGCTGGCAGCAAGAACTAAACACTGTGATATCCCCTAAGCTATGGGCACAATGCCTGAAACATGTGCATCTCAGTTACAGAGATTCAAGAAGCCAAATGATACAGTTGAAAATACCACATCGTTGGTACTGTACCCCAGCACAGTTGCACCGGATGGGTCTCATCCCCAATGCACAATGCTGATGATGCCAACAAGATCCTGCTCACCTCCTTCATGTCCTTTGGCAGTGTCTGAAAATAACTAAATTTTGGTGGGGGTACAGGAGGATTGCTCCAGAGTGCTAGGGCAGTGTGTCATGTTGACTCCTCCACTAGTTCTGTTAGGAGACACCTCCATGCTGGACCCCCTCCCATCCTTTTTGAAACAATGGGTTGCATCAGTTCTAATGGAGGCCAAGCGTGCCCTTCTCATGAAGTGGAAACAACCTAACCCCCCATCCTTGCTAACTTGGCATGTGACAATAGCAGAGCTATCCATTCTGGAACGGCTCCCTTCCCTTAGTTCACATAAGGGGGCCCAAGTATCACCAGAAACGGGATGCATACCTCCACTCGCACCTATGCTCTGTACCCCCTCTACCTCCTGGTAACCCACCCACCTGACTGTACTGGTACACAGACTCTCCACTGGCTCTCGTTCCCTTACCTCACTGAATGGCTGGTAGTTGACCCTAATATTAAACAAAATGACCATTTAGAGCTGCCTCTTTTAGTCTGATGATGATTTCGCCTGGCAGGACGAGATTAAGTCTCGTTCATTCCCCCCTCCTTGTTCCTTACCAGGTGTACCTGATTATATATTTGTTCTATTAGTTGCTTCTATTGTACTACAAGGAGGATAGTTTCCTCCTCCTGGAATCAGGAAGGTGATATAGTCTGTATTTTGCAATGTGTCTTGCACACAAAGTATTTGTTACTGTGCTGTTTCTGTTTCTGTATCTATAACTTTAACCTGCACAGTATGTTCTGACTGGTTCCTCAATTTTGAAAATCAGTACAATATTTCATGTTAAACCACTGCACAAACTTGTGCTGCTGTATAGAAACGATAGTCAGGAGCATGTAAGTCTGAACTAGATCTACAGTAAAATGAAGAGCAGATATAGTTAGAGAAGCAGAGAGAAAAATGTCAGGGTTTAGGAGACACAACACAAGACATGGGAACTGGGGAAGGATTTTGGGCTGTAACAATTGTGGGGCAGCAGTATTCATGGAGATACTATGGAAAATGGGGGAATGCCCAGTGTGTAGAAACATAGAAAAGCTAAACATGAAGAAGGATGGCTCATTGGGGTGCTAGAGGGAATGAAAGGGAGAAGCAGGGAGAAACAGTGGAGGCAAACTGGACAAGGATCGGATACACTGCGGCATAATAGAATCAAACAAAGGGCAAGACATGAAAGAGGTACACAGGGGAAATGGACGAATCAGCATTTTAGTTTATACCAAGCTGAAAGTTCCAGACAGGATGAGTGGCAGAGGGTAAAAAAAAGGGGACAGGAATGAGTTATTCAGAGCAAGAAGAGAGGAGGCCAGGATATCTCCCTCTCTGGGGTGCCTACATCCAATACATATGGAATACTGGCAGAGGGGAGACAAGATGATGAAGGTAGGACAGGGGCAAGGGCACAGCAGGATCCAGGAGGGAGGTGGGCCACAGGGGAGGAAAAGCAGAAAGTAACTTGAGTCGGGCAAGAATTAGACGCCATGAAGGAAGGGATAGGGAAAGTAGGAATGCAGGAGAGACAAGAGGAGGAAGGCAATATGGGAGAAGGAGCATCAAGGGGAATAGAGGAAAAAGTAGGATGATGGCTGACACTACAAGAGCAGAGAGAACCAGGAGGAAAAGGACCACACAGGAATATGGAAACAGGGGAATAGGGTTGCTGAAACAAGAGAGAAAGTATGGTACAGGATAAGAAAATCCAAGAAAAATGGTAATCGATACTCAGGAGAAAAAGGAAAAGGTATGGATACTCTGGAAAAAGAAAATTATAGTCCTTGAGGATTCAATAATAAAGGGTATACAATGGAAAGATGTGAGGACCGACACAATGGGACACAGTAGCATGCATGCCAGGAATGGGCAGAAGGCATCACCAAAGATCAGGGAGCTGATAGGTGAGGTGAGGAAAAACCCGACTTGGTGTTGCACATTGGAACCAACGATTTAGCCAGGGAAGAAGAGGCAGTGGTGCAACATAGATTCAGAGACATAGCAATGGCGTGCAAACAGTCTCTGAACTCAGTAGCCTTTTCAGAGATAATTCCTGTCCAAAGGGCCAGCACAGCTTGAAAAAGGAGGATAGAGGAATTTAACAAGTGGCTAGGTCAGTGGTGTAAGGAGGAGGGATATATAGGGAAATGGGGAGACACTTGGTCAGACAAGAGACTCTACAGCAGGGACAGACTACACCGTAGCTGAGAAGGAAAAAGGAAAATCAAGGTTAGGATGGGGGAGTATATGGCAAGGGAACTGGGTTTAAAGTGCTAGGGGGGAGGCAGAAATGGGAAGGCCAGAAAGCCTCCACCCTCACAATGGCAGAGATAACAACAAGGGTTGTGAGTTAGAAAACCATCTGGGAAACAGGGGACTAGAGTAGGGCCGGGAAGAAAGCCTGGAGAGATTAAGTAAGTAAAAGAACGAGGGCACGGCAGGGACAAAGTGGAGGGTGGTGTCGCTAAACGCACACAGTCTTGGGAACAAGATGGTAGAATTGCATGCCGTCTTAGTAGAGGATAAGGTGGATATCTCTGCCATTACAGAGACCTGGGCAATATAACACCATGACTGAGATCTATCAATCCCAGGTTAGAAGCTGTACAGAAGAGACAGGGAGACAGTCAAGGGACGGGGAGTGGCAGCATACATAAGTGAAGGTATAGTATGTGCAAGGGAGGAAGACATTGAAAAGGGGAACATTGAATCACTGTGGCTTCAACTCCAGACAAACAGAGAAAGGAAGATCAGGATGAGGGTTGTATACAGACCTCCCAGCCAGGGAGAGGAGATGGACAGGGAATTATGTTCGTAGTTGACAAATGCGGCAGAGAGGGGGGAGGTAGTAGTGATGGGTGACTTCAACCTGCCCAAAATGGTCTGGGTCACTCCTGCCACATCCTGCGCCAGAAATCAGGAAATATTGAATGTGATCCAGGATGGCTTCATGACACAGTATGTGACAGGTCCTACCAGGGAGGAAGCAATTCTGGACCTAGTGCTCTCTAATGGGGAGCACGTAAGGGACATAGACATTAGGGAACCCCTGAATGGAAGTGACCACAGCACAGTGAGGTTCAGCCTGGACATGGGTAAGGTAGACACCCCCACAAAAACTAAAGCGCTAGATTTCAGGAAAGCAAGCTTTAATAAAATGAGGGAAATGATTAGGGAGGACCTGGTGAACATAGAGGAAGGCATGGAGGTAGATAAAATATGGGACTCCATTAGAGGGGCCATTCAAAAGGCCATGAACAGTTGCATAAAAATGAGGGGAAAGAAGGCAGGAGCTAGAACACCAAGCTGTTTTAATAGGGGGTGGCCAAGGTAGTAGGGGATAAGAGGGCCGCATACAGGAACAGCAGAAGAACAGCAAGGGTAGAGGATGAGGAAGAATACAGAGGCTGGCCAAGCTAGTAAAAAGGAGGGTAGCAGGCCAAAGTGCAGAAGGAACTCCAAACAGCAGAAGGGATAAAGAAGTGGGATAAGGCCTTCTTTCGCTACATTAAGGAAAAGAGAGACAAGGATGGCACAGTCAGGCTCAAGAAAGGGGATAGATGGGAGGTGGAGGACAGGACAAAAGTGGAGATATTAAATGAATACTTCTGCTCTGTCTTTACCAAGGTAAAAGAGGGTCCAACACCACACGCAGGAAAAGGGAGGGAGAGAGCTGTGGAAGACCCAATAGGGACTGGACAAGTGAAGGAGGGACTTGTGGCATTGAAGGTGGATAAATCCCCAGAACCAGATGAGGTACGCCCCAGGATACTAAAGGAGTTGACAGAGGAGCTGGCAGGCCCACTGACAATTGTGTTCAATAGATCTCTTGATTCAGGTGTAGTACCAAGGGAATGGAGAACAGCATGTTGTGCCACTCCACAAGAGCAGCCCTAAGGAGGACCCTGGAAACTAAAGGCTAGTCTGCCTGACCTCGATAGTATGTAAGCTGATGGAGACCATACTGAAAGAGGGGCTGATCAAGTACTTAGAGGAAAATGGTCTGCAGGACAACAAACAAAGACAAACCTGACTGAGTTCTTCAGATGGGTCTCTGAGGCAGTGGACAAAGGTCAGGCAGTAGATATCATGTACCTGGACTTTAGCAAGGCTTTCGACTTGGTGCCACACAGCAGACATAACAAAACTGAAGCACCTAGGGTGGGTGAGAAACTGTTAGATAGGGTTGAAAACTGGCTGAGTGGCAGGACACAGAGTGGTAGTAGGAGGGAGTTCTCCAGTACCAAGGAGGGGTTCCATGTCAAAACTGTGACTGCGGAATGGCGTCCTGTGACAAGGGCTACTGAGCCAGCAACATGACCAGTTTGGGAAATGACTTGTTTTGAGGGGGGCACCCTTGTGGAGGGTTGCCTCCCCCCCTTTGTTTTAGATTACAACCTGGGGGGACACCACTTGGGATGGGGGAACAGTCAGTCGCACAATGGTGTCGGCACCATGATTCCTTGCAGTTGTCATGGGTCGCCATTTGGCAGTCACGGTATTGACAGGCTGCCCCAAGGAGGTCACCAGTGGGGTTCCACATGGGTTGGTGTTGGGTCCAGTATTGTTTAACGTCTTTATTAGTGACATGGGGGACATTCAAGGCAAGATATGCATGTTTGCAGATGACATCGGGCTCTATGGGAGGGTGGACACCCAGGAAGAGATACAGGAGTTGAGAGAGGATCTAGCCAGACTGGAAAGATGGTCAGGGATATGGTAGCTAGAATTCAACGCCAAAAAGTGCAAAGTGATGCACATCGGGGCCAGGAATCCAAGATCAGAGTACTACATAGGAAAGGTTAAGGTTACTGCATCTGATGAAGAAAAGGACTTGGTGGTGATAATTTCTAGTGATTTGGAAGCATTCAACTCAATGCAAAAGGCAGTGGCAAAGATAACTAGGATGCTGGAATGTATTGCAAGGGATTTAGTAGTAGGCAGAGCAAGGCTATTCTACCATTGTACAGGTCATTAGTAAGACCACATTTAGAATACGAGGTAAGATATTGGCATCCATACCTGAAGAAAGACATTTTAATATGGGAAAGGGTTCAGAGGAAAGCAACTAAAATGATCAAGGGGCAGCAGGATAGAACATATGAGGAGAGGCTTGGAGACCTAAGGATGTACTCCCTGGAGGAGAGGAGGCAGAGAGGATATGATAAGAGACCTTCAAATACTTGAAAGGAATTAGCAGAGTGGAATGGGAGGGTCTCTTCAATAAAAGGGACACCACCACCACCAGAGGACACAGCCTAAAACTAAAGGGGGATTCAGGAGGGACGAGAAGCACTTCTTACAGAAAGAGTGGTGACTGCATGGAACGAGCTACCAGAGGAGGTAGTGGAGGCAAGTCAGTGGGATCCTTCAAAGCAGTCTGGGACAAATACAAAGGAAAGTCATGGGACCAAGACAGGAAAAGCGGAAGGAGGTTTGGGGGGGAGGGGGCACTGGTGGAAACTTGGGCCAGGATCCTGCACTGTTTTTTGAGCAGACATGATAGTTCATGAGGTCTCCTTCTGATGGCTATTTTCTTATGCTGAAGTGGAATGCTGAGATGCATGTGTCACACTCAACCCTCCCCTACTGATTTTCCAGGCGGGCCCCTGTATTCACTTTCCAGCTGAGACCCCTGTAGCCCAGTCCAGTCCTGGCCAGCTGAAGGTCAATAGCTAATTTTCAGTGTGCTCTCAGATTCTGACCCCAAATTTTCAACAATCTTTTTATGACCTGACTGTATGATCAACACAGGTGGAATTTCTTTTAAATCCCGTGCAGAAGGTGATCTTACAGTGCAACTATAAAAACAAGTTTCAGAGGTGATTTGAACACGCATTTGTCAATGCCGAATGTTGTCTCGCTGGCATTGGCATTGGTAGTGCCGGAGTTAAGAGATGCATAATAGGAATGGCAGTGAAGTATTGAAGTGACACCAACCCCTACCACCCTGTGAGAGACTGACAGGCACTGGGGTGTGCCTTTAATTTTCAGCTATACTCGCTCTGATGCCATTGTACCTCCACACATTGCCCTGTAGACACTGACAAGTGTTGTGGTGTGCTTCTGGGGTTTCGGGCGTTATACTTACCCATTACATAAGGAAATATGTGGAGGTGGGTGCAGTATAGGAGAATGGGGTGAACTTTGTGGCTGAACACTGCAAGGCACACCACAATGCCTGTCACTGGCTGCAGGGTGGGGGTGGGGGTGGAATGGCGTGAGCATTATAGCCGTTGATCCCAAGTCACACCCCTGACGCCTGTCAGTCTCTGGGGGGGGGGTGCTACAGTTGGAAACCCTAACACCGTAGTCGTGTGTTGGTATTTTCACTCCAAATTTTCAACATGGGCTTTTTGTGACCCCACCTCAGGAAGAGCAGCACAATCAGTTTGCAAGCTGAAAGGTGGTTTTGCACAGCGGCTATGCCATTTGGCGACCCAGGGACGAAAAAACATTTTGGGCAGGAATGTGGAACATGACAACTGTATTGTTCATGAGTAGGCATACAAAAATGGCAACATTCGGGGAGATCACGTGATGCAGAGTGCTGAGTAGAAACTCCTTCAAGAAGCTCCTGCCTCCCGATCACTAAATCGTCTTTTGGATGTCTGAATTCCTTAATTTCTTTTTGTTTCGAGATTCAGTGCTGTCTAAACACTTTGGAAGTCCGGTTTGGTGTAACTTTGGCGGATGGAGCTTACATGAAAGCCCTGCAGAAGCACACACCCTACCCAGCTACTCCCAAAAGGCCTCTGAAAAATCCAGGGCTTTGGGTGGGCCTGAGAGGCCTGATCCTCTGAGTCAATTTGGAGAGCAGGAACCTTTAACGCTCACTAGGTTCCTTGAAGAGGTTAAGCTTCTCAGAGGAAATGAAAGAAATGGCAATGGATCTGAAATCTCTTTCTAGAAAACTAGATGAAGTCTCACTATCTGTCTCCGATCATACAGCTCGAATAGTTTCAATAGAGAAAAAGTTGGAAAATCTCGATCCTGATCTGGTCTCTATGCATCAGAAATTATCTCATTTCGAATCCAAGCTCGAAGATCTAGAGGGCCGCAGCCGTAGACACAATGTTGTGATACTCGGGTTACCGGAGGGAGAAGAAGGCCAACATGTTGTGGCATTTGTCCAGAAGTTGGTGGAGCGGGTGGCCGGCCCCTCTCCCTTTGGTCCTGGCTATATTATAGAGCGAGCTCACAGGTCCCTATGGCCTAAACCTTCTCTGGAGGACCCGTCCCATTATTTATCGGTTTTTGAACTACTTGGAGAGGCAGCATTTTCTGCAGAAAGTGAGAGCTTTGCAAGAGGTTCGCTGGGAGAACATGAAACTGAGAATATCACAAGATTTGCCTGGCTCGGTTCGCATGAAGCGAAGGGCGTTCCATCCCATTGTTTCCAAGATAATTGCGGCAGGCTTGAAGTTCAGGATAGGATACCCGGCCAGGTTGCAGGTTCTAATAAATGGATCCTGGTCTAACTATGACGATCCTGCAGTTGCCCTGATGAGCCTTAAGTCGTTACAGACCTATTTAGGATCCCTGAGATGTTGTGCTCGTAGAGCGGAGAGCTGTGTGAGCGGAGAACTGAAACTCTGTTTTTCCTTTTTGGGAAGCTGTTCAGTGCGAAGGCGAGGGGAAATTTCCCCTATTTTCTTTGGATTGGGGGGATCAGCGCAGGCCGCGCTTGCTACTAGTTTCCTTGGCTCCATTCACAGAGGGCCCATGCTGGTTAAGAGCAAAGGACACTTAGGGTCTCGGGCCTGATTACGAGGGGAACAATATATCTTAGTATTTTCTGTGTGGTAAACATAATAGAGAGGGGAGCTGGTTTTGTTGAGATTTAGATTTGGAGTTATTCCACCTTGATTGGAATTAGAGCGGTCTTGGGCTTTCTCTATAGTTCGTTCTCACTTTGTCATGACCTGGAACTGGTCACTAGAGGGTGTATCAAGCATTAGTAATTCACGAGGATGTAGCCCTTTCTTCGAGTGGGATTTCTCCGAATTTTCTCATTAGACCTGAGTGCAGAATTGTTAACTCTCACATGGAGAGCCAGTGCACTTGGAGGTGGGTTATCTCTGGGAAGACGCGTTTTTTCTGCCTTCCCTTCCTGCGGTGTGATTACTATCGTTTTCTCGATTCCTGCTCTCAATCTGTGGTCAGGTCACTCCCTCACTGGGTTCCTGATCTGTTTGGTCCCTCCATGGTTGCCTCATGAGGCAAGGATGATTTCTGCTTTCTCTCTTGGTTTTGTTTGGGTTTCCATGGTTACATGGGTTGTGCATGGATCTGCTATGGCCCTTTTCTAACAAGTTCCCAATAGGATAATACTTAGGTGGGATTGTGGTGAAAGCCCAGGACCGTTCTCTCTTTTTGGGAATAACCAGCACTGTGTTGTTTTCTACTGAAGATAATGGAATGTAAAAGTTTCTATTAATGGGAGACATTATCGGGATGAAGGAAAAGCACCAGTACTGTGCTGAACGTTGCTTGTGACAGTTTAGAGGGCTGGGGGCGGGTTCTGGGGTATTGTTGGAGGGTAGGGGGACGGAGGGACTTAATTGTGGGGGTTAGGAGGAGGGTGGGCTTTACTGCAGTAACCATGGGTGTACGTTTACAGGGGTTATGTATCCAGTGTGCTGAGCTGAATATATTAAGTCTAACTACCATTACTGGATGGCTAATGAGATAACTTTCGAGACTTGGAATGTTAAGGGGATCAGAAAGAAGCACAAACAATACCAGGCTCTCAAACATTTAAGCTTACTTAGCTCTCAGATAACTTTTTTACAGGAAACCCATTTATTAAAAGTGGAAGCTTTACAGTTATGGAGACAACAGGTGGGATTGATCTACAGTGCCCAGGGATCTACAAATAGTTGTAGGGTCATGCTCACGATTAACAGGGGTATTCCCTTTGTTTCTACACAGGTTATTAAAGATCCCGAAGGAAGGTTTATCCTTGTCAAAGGTACTCTCTGGTCTGTTCCAATATTATTGGGCAGTATTTATGGCCCTAACATAGATGACCCAGGATTTTTTATGAGACTTATATCTGCTATTCTCCCAATGCTTCCCATCAGGATTATTTTGGGGATTTAACCAAGTACTTGAGCCTAATTTAGACAGATCAGGTAGAAGTCTGGGAGGGTCACTCTGGGGCAGAAGGCTTTTAAATATCTATTGGACTAATGCGGGCTCTGTGATGTCTGGCGTGTTTTTCATCCTGATTCTAGGGAGTTTACCTTCAGGTCAATGACACACGGTTCATGTCCTGCATTGATTACATACTTACTTCTCAGTGCTCTCACCGGGTTAAGACTTCTCGATTCAACCTGGCCCAATCTCTGACCATTCATTAGTATTATGTACTGCTTAATTTACCTAACAGGAAACCAGATGGAAACTTAATGAACAACTTCTCAAGGATGTTAAATACTGCAAACTTATAAGGAGCAAATTGAATCATTTTTTTATCTAACCTGTTAGTGCAAAGCGGATATTTTGTGGGGGCCTTTAAGGCCTTCATGAGAGGGATCCTTATCAGTATGGCGGTTGGTAGGAAAAGGGCACAGGAGAAGGAATTAAAATCTTTACTATCCCAAATTAGATCACTTGAAAATAATTTTCGATCCTCTAGATGAGGATAGGAGGAAACTTCTAGTGCTGAAAGATAGATACTTGGAGTTACTCCGAGATAAATTAGAATTAGCTATTATTCAGTACAAGAGCTAGTTACACCACAGGAGAAAAGGCGGGCGCCTACTGGCACTGCGATGACAGCAACAAGAATCAATGTGATTTAGCCCTCCTATCAGGGCAATGGCTGATGGATCTTTAAGGGTATCTCCCACTGAAATAGTTCAAGAAATTGCCCATTACTATACAAACCTGTACAGTGACATGGAGCATCCCCCTTGCCCTGGGAGTACGGAGAGTTACTTGAAAGATTCTCATTTGCCCCCTCTCTCTGATCGACACAAAGACTTTCTGGTTGTTCCCATTTCTCAGGAGGAAATTGCCAATGTTATTAGTGAATTGCCAGCAGACAAGGTCCCAGGCCCCAATGGGTTTTCCTCCTTATTTTATAAAGTTTTTCGGGACCTTCTATTACCAGTACTTTGCTGTTTATTTCAGCGCATTTTTGCTGGGGCGGAGACAGATTCCCACCTTTTTGAGGCTTTGATTGTTCTGCTCCCCAAACCAGATAAAGATCTTGAGCTGGTTCAAAGTTATAGACCTATCTCACTTTTAAATCAAGACATCAAAATTCTCTCCAAAATATTAGCCAACAGATTAACGGTAGTTCTTCCTGAGTTAATAGGTATAAACCAGGTAGGTTTTATGAAAGGGCGTTCATCCTCTGACCACTTACTTAACTTATCACATGTCTTCTCGGCTACCAGGGACGCCGAGTTCCCTGCAGGATTGGTCTCCCTGGATGCCGAGAAGGCATTCGACCGAGTGAACTGGAACTTTTTGTTCCGAGTTCTGGAGGCTTTTCATTTTCCCTCTCTGTTTATTTCCTGGATTGCCACACTTTATAAAACTCCACTGCAAGAATTTCTGCGAATGGGGCATTCTGTAAGCCCTTTTCGCTTCATTCAGGTACTAGGCAAGGATGCCCCTTATCTCCTTTGTTATTTAATTTATATTTGGAACCTCTCATTCAAAATATTCTTAATAATGTTTCTATACAGGGTGTGAGAGTTGGGCGACATGAAATTAAAGTCACTGCATACGCGGATGACCTGCTGATACACTTATCTCACCCTGTATCTTCAGTTCCGGCTTTGCTAAGGGAAATAGCAAGATTTAGCAACCTGTCCAATTACAAACTGAATGCTAGTAAATCCCTATTTTTTCCACTAAACCGCAAAGCTTTCAAAAATGACATTAGCCCTTTTGGTTTGTGTTGGACTTCCAGGTCATTTAAGTACTTGGGTATTAAACTTTCTCGTAACCCTCTAACATGGTTTAAGGAAAATCTGGATTCTCTATCGCAGTTGATTGCTCATGACCTTGAGAGGTGGTCTAAACTTCCTATTTCACTATGGGGCCAGATCAACATAATTAAGATGAACATATTTCCTAGAATCTTCTATCCATTACCTCTCCTTAACACCTTTATTCCTTTACTCTGGTTTAAAAAGACACATGGTGTTCACTAGATTTATCTTGGCCGACAGATGTCCTCGGTTGGCTTATCATAAACTGGCAGCCCCGAAATTGGAGGGGGGTTTACGAATTCCCCATCTGGCCATATATCACTGGGCTAGTCACCTTGCAAATGTTTGAGATGGGTATCTCCCGGCCCAGAAAAAGAGCAACCAGTTTGGCTTAGAATAGAACTGGATGCAATTAAGTCCAAGAACTTGGACCCTCTTACACTATTTTTCCTTAAGTTCCCCCAGGTACGCATGACCGAAGAGTGTCCCATAATAATGACCTCTTTAAAGATTTATTCTCAAATGTGCTCATTTTTACAATATTCCCCTCATCAGGACCTGGTCCACTCTATTTGGAATTCCCCATCATTCACTATTAATAAGAACCAGATTTCCCGTCAATGGTTGTCCCAATTGGGAGATGGGAAGCTTTTTTCTTTTACGGATGGAGAGGGGCATTGGTTATCAGTGGAAGATATTATTAAGAAATTTCTCATTCCGGTTTCTTCCCATTTCAAAGTTATACAATTAAAGCATTTACTTGTAATTACCTTTGGTAATACTCCTCCCTCCCAGACCATCACTTCTCTGATACCTGAGGTTCCCCACCTCTGGATCTTCAGGTGTAATCTTATATCAGGTTTTATTTTACAAAAAATATGGGGGTCCATTTGGGCCTTCAAGATTCTGGAATAATTTTTTCCCTCAACATTATTTGGATTGGCACTCTCTGTGGAGATCATGTCATAAATTCATTTCTCAAGATAGACTGCATCTCATGCAATATCATATCTTACATAACTTATACTACACCCCGGTTAAATTACAGAAGTGGGACTACCTGAATTCCAATATATACAATAAATGTTTGCAGGAAGAGGGTACACTTCTCCACATGTTTTGGTCCTGCCCTAAAATCTCCCCTTGTGGATTCAATTAAAACTTTCCTGGACCCTGCTGGGCCTTCATGAATACTTCACTCCAGATCTGCCAGTTAGGGACTTATCATCTATTAGAGTTAAGGCATGAAGTTCCACATTTCTATGATTGCCTTATCGGCTAAGAAGCTTATTCTTCGACACTGGAAAGATAGGTCCTCCCCATCTGTCCAGGAATGGGTAAAGAAATTTTGTCCAGTCTGCGTACAGAAAAAGCGATTGCTAGTCTCCATAATAGAATGGCAGCATATACTAAAATCTGGGATCCCCTTCACTCTTTAATTTCTCTGGTTCAAGTCTAAGTGTATCTCTGACTATCGGTCATGTAAGACCTTAAGTAAGGAGCTTGGCATTGGCGCATTACTAGGTTGGTTACTGCAGTAAGGGAGGGCAGGGTGGGTTAGGCAGTTATTCCTTTACATTGTATTGGAGTGTCATTGTCACTGTCACTTAAACTGCCTTTATTGTGAAAAATGTATCAATAAGCTTTAAATTGAAAAAAAAAAAAAGGCAACGTTGAAAATCTGGAGTGAAAAAAATGAAAAATTGGTGGAATCATTAGCATGCATAGAAACTGCGCAACATACTGTACGTCTGTAACCCAGTCATTTGTGGGAGTTTTTTAACCACATTTTCAACAGAGGTATTTTGGGACCTCCCCTCATGAACAGTGGCACTGTGATTTTGTTAATGTGTGTCCCAAAAGGTGATTTCTCACAGCGACCATGCCATTGTGCGCTACAGCTGCGGAAACGCATTTTGGGCAGGCTGTGAAAAATGACAGCTGTACTGTTGATTAGGAGGTGTGAAAAAATGGCAGTGTTGAAAATCTGGCATGAAAATATTGCAAATTTGTGAAGTTACAAGGGTGCGTGAAACTATATAGCCTGCAGCTTGCCTACAGTCATTAATGGTCTTTGCCACCAAATATTCAACATAGGCATTTAAGACCTCTGCTCATGAACAGTGTACCAGTCATTTCCATAAACTGTCGGACTGCAGTTTCATACAGCGGCGTCAATTCTGCACTGGACATGTGAAAACACATTGCCAGGATATGTAAAATGACTGCTGTACTGTTCATAAGGAGGTGTGGAAAAATGCCAATTTTGAAAATCTGTAGTGAAAATATTACAAATTGATGAAGTTACGAGAGTGCGTGGAAACTGCGAAACACATGCTCGTAAAACACTCATTTTATAGACTTTTGTCACCAAATTTTCAACATAGGCATTTTAGGACCTCTGCTAATGAATAGTGTTGCTGTCATTTTCATAATGTGTCTCGAACACGGATTTCCCACAGCAACCACGCTATTCTGCGCCGGAACATGCTCTTGGCTGGTACTGTTCCTTATATACAGGTACAGAATCATATACACTAAATGAAAACGAAAATGTATAGAGTGAATGAATGGATAGGAGACCCTAATATAAGAATGGATTTGGCAGATGTGTATTGCCATTTGTTTTAAGTAGTCTTACAGCCGCTTTTCACTTGGTAACTTTTAACAACTACTTACCGGTGTATGTGCTTATTAATTATGTGATTAGCTAACAGGGAACGAGATATGTTATTATCTTTGTAGTTTTGATTTGGGGATATACAAGTATATGACTATACCCCTTTGCACTTCCTGTTATAATGCCAAGTGTGTGCTTTTTGTACCTCTTTTGATGAAACATTTTTTTTGTTTATTTTGATTATCAGTCACTATGCACTGTCACTTTAATTAGCACAGGATAAATTGTGCTCACTAGAGGTGCAAGGCAGTCCCTGACGAGGCGTGCTTACGCAAAACCAGTTGGGCCTTGTAGGAGTGGAATCAACACTATATGGCACTTTTCACTTTGTTTTCTTATTTTGCTGATATTTTGTGCAATAAAATGTTGTGGTATATGTTCAGAGCGTTGCATGGTGCCTTTATTTCCTGTGTACCTGAGATTTCTGCTTTGGATGGCACATCAGTGTGTGGAGCCTGCTTTCTGGTATTTGTCAAACATTTCCCAAGTTATGAGTATGCGTTGAAAAATTTCAATGTATGCTCATAACTTTGTTGTTCTTTAATATTTTTACCCCAAATCTTCAGCATAGCCTTCTTATGACACCACCTCATGAACAAGGGCAGAGAAAACTTTCAAATCCTGCGTGAAAGGTGATTTTGTGCAAGGACCTCAAAATCACCTTTCAGGACTTCGGTGATGCCAGGGACCGACATGGTGGATTGACTCACCTGCTCCACTACCCACCAAACATAATCCAAACTAGATCCAACCCCTTCAGATGATGGCATCCCCAGCCAAGCAGAGGAGAAACAAAGCGAGGAAGATATTCCTAACCCCCTCGCAAAAACTCAAGGCTCTGCTGCAAAAGGAAGAGGTTGAAAACCACAATGAAACAGAGACCTCAGGGGAAGCGTAGCAGTCCGGGCAGCATGAAGGCCTCCAAGATAATGACCTTATAGAAACTATCAAACAAACAGCTCGTACAGTTTCTAAAATAGACCGGACCCTCTCCGATCTCTGGTCCGACCTTGGCAGAATCGAGCATAAAACAGATCAAATGGAATTATGCCTAGCAGCGTTTTTTTTTCTGAGCAGTCCGATAGGCAAGGTAGACTCCTACTGTACCTGTTGGCCCGGGACCGGGAGCTAACGCACAAACTATACGACTTGGAGGGCAGAAGTCGAAGACAGAACATCAGGATTCATGGAGTGCCCGAAGATACAGAAGGAGATCCTATAAATACTATAGAATTTACCCAGAGGCTCCTCAGAAAGGCGATAGATCTCCCGGTGGACCTGGACTTAAGTCTTGACCACGCGCACTGCTCCCTGGCTCCCAAGCCAAGCCAAGTAATCCAGAAGCCAGGCCCAGATCGCTGATTGTCCGTTTCACTAAATATAACAGTAAGGAAGAGGTGCTGCGGAAAGCCTGGCAGCAGAGCCCACTGGAATTCGAGGGCCATAAAATCTCCATCGACAATAATTACACCTCCGAAGTTCAGGAAGCTCGGAAGGCGCTCTGGCCGATTGTGAAATCACTGAGATCTAAGAATATTAAGGCTCAAATCCTGCACCCAGCCAGACTAAAATTACAACAGAACAAGGCACTAAAATATTCAAGGACCTTCTGTCTGCCTCCCTTACCTGGAAGATTTGGGATCACTACCCCAATGAAGGAGAAGCTTGAGAGATCTTCTGGCTTCAGCCTCGCCTGTCATTGAAAGGAATAGCTAAGTCGGGTTCCACAGATGGCATACAGACTTCTACTCTGTGCCAACATTGGCGCAGTGCTGGACAATTAGGCGATCCCGCAGGATGAACAAGAATGCTCTTTATCTACAACAGGCCCTGTCGGTGAATGAGGCAGATGATTCTGGCCTACCGCAGTGCTCGACCACCTGAAGCTACCTTGAGGCGACATCCACACTTTGATCTTTTCTCCTGCATTGAACTGTCCCCCAAGTTACCCCACAGGCCTGTCGGGCCTAGCTGAACTTACCTCGCCCTCGAGGTGATTAAGTCCACGGACTGTCCTCCCATTCTCTCTCCCCTTCCCCTCGGTTCTGAGGGCCGCAGTGAGTAGTTTCATTCATCCACAGTGGCCGGGCCAATCAACCACCTGATGACTTTTACGTTCTCCTGGTGACATTGATGCTGTCCCGACTAACCTCTCCACTGACTTTTTGATATTTGATGTTGTTTGTTACGGGTGGGGGCCTTCATGAACATAATCTGGTCATATCACTCAGTTTAAAGGGACACAGTCCGCTACAGTGATCGCCCACTTGCTTGCTATGTAAATTGCAGATTGCCGGCTGTCGGGGCGGGGACCGGGGACCGGTGTGCCAGTTCTCTGTGATGGATAGGATGGAGGTTAACTCCTACCCACAACAACATCTTGGCTCCGGCGTTGTTCTCCTTCTGTATTTCCCCTTCCACATATCTTGTATATGAGCTTATTTCTAGTACTAGGGGTTCCTGTTGGGGTAGGGACAGGGGACTTGTAATTCAGCCCTGACTAGCTGAGAACAAAGCCGGAGGAGGCCCAATGTGGTGCCGGGCTGTCCTTACTTTCCCTCGCTAGACAGCCCGACTTACCGCCACCCGTGTGAACGGAGGAGCGGTGGGGACGGGGGGCGCGGGGAGGCGGCTAAAGGCAACATGTTGCACGACCAGGCTGGATGCACTTTCCCGCCGGGAGGGGGCCCGCCGGAGGGAGGGCACTGCTACTGCTTCAGCTCTCTCTTCTCTGTAAGGCTTACAACCCAGCAATCAATCTCTCCACAGGTGGCGCCTCGGGGAGATGCTTCCCCGGCCTCTCGACCCCGGATTTGCCTTCGTGGGAGGACTAGTTTTAGCCGGTCACTCGCTGCTTGGGGGTTTAAGCTTCGTGAGAGTTTAGAGGAGACGTTCATACCTATAAGGTGCAACTGGTTCAAGATGAAGCTCACTCTTCACTTCTGGGGGGGTACAGGTACATATACCTAATTGAAAGCGGGCATTGGAGGATGGAGACTGTTTCTGTGAGGGTCCTTGCCATCTCGAGGTGACATCGAGGTGCCCCCTTTGGGGAGGAAACAGGCTATGGGTAAAGGGGACGTGACGAATATCTAGCCCATAAAGGCTGGGGCTGCTAACTACAGAATGCCTTAACCATTGGAACCAAGGCGAACTTCAGTCAGCCCCTGAGGGGGTCTCTCTCTCCCCTCTTTGGGAATTATTATCCGTAGTTACAGGTATGTTTGAGTGGGTGGGTACCGGGCACCTGTCGGGAATGGTTTTCTCTTTCTTGTTCCCTATGCAGTCTACTCCTGACAGAAGGGGGCCGGGCCTTATTCCTGGGTATTCCAGGGCCTCCCAGGGATCACTCATTGCACTTCTGAGTGCCCTGACTTGGTCTGTTTTCTCAGACCCCCTTTGCTGCCAAATATTGGTCAGCATTCCTTGGAAGCCTTATCACTGATTACTGGGCAACCAGGTCGAAGGAGTCTGGCCGAGGCCGCCCATTATTAAGTCAGCTCATGGCTCAAAAATGGATGAGGCCAGAGCAATTGTTTTCAGTAGAATAGTTGCAAAAGTTTTTCTTCTAAGTTTCAAGGTTTATTATATTAATTGTATAGCTCTGCAGATTTGTCATAAACTTAAATTGGTAACGCTTAGAGAATCTAGGTCTCAGAAAAGGAATGTCAATCCTGGGTGGAAGGAACATGGCTAGTTGTACCACCAAGTTTATGTCTCTGAATGTGAACGGATCGTCCAGCCCAATGAAGAGAAAGAGGATCCAGTAATTTGTTGCGTCCCAGGGATGCGGAGGTGTGTTTCTGCAGGAGACGCACCTCTCTCCTCAGGAAGCCCAAAAGCTTAAATTTAAGGCCTTCCCAATGATATATCACTCCTCTCTCCCAGTGGGCAGAAAGAGAGGGGTAGCGATACTACTGTCGTCGAAGCTACAGTTTCAACAGCAGGAGGTGATAGAAGACCCTGAGGCTAGGTACATTATTGTAATTGGGACCATCCAAGACACAAAAGTAACTCTGGCAAATATTTACATCCCCCCTGGATCTCCTACCAAAGTGTTTTTCAAATATTTTACAGCTAGTGGCCGAAAAGGCTAGAGGTATGTTAATAATGGGAGGAGATTGGAACATAGTTTTAAATAGGGCCCTTGACTCAACCTCCCAGATCCCAAAAGTGGATGTAGCCAAAGCTCGCTCTGTTAAAATCCAGTTTGAACAGATAGGCTTGTGTGACATTTGGAGAGAAAAATACCCGAGAGCACAGGAGTATACCTGCTTTTCACCCAGGTTCAGGGTATTCTCTCGCCTAGACATGTTCTTTACATTTAAGGGTGACTTGAACAGATTTCCTTCTATATGGGTGGGCACAACTATCCTCTCAGATCACAGTCCCGTATACCTGGAGGTGGAGCTGGGACTACCTAAACGGACCACACACTGGAGACTGAACACCTCTCTCCTTCAGAACAAAGGAATCCTGAAGGAACTCTGGGATTACCTGAAAGTTACCCTTGAGGAAAATATCAGGCAAGAGGTTTCACCTCAGATATTATGGGACACTATTAAAGCCGTTCTTAGAGGCAAACTTATATCAATAGCTTCTCATAGAAAACGAGAATCAATGCAATGCGGCAGAAATTAATCTCCCAGATTAAGGAACTAGAGGATGCCCAAAAAACTAAGTGGGAGGAGTCCCGGGGCAGGGATCTCTTAAAGTGCAGGGAGCTCCTACATAATATCCAAAAACTAGAGGTAGAAAAAGCTTTGTTTTATTTAAAACAAAGATATTATGAGGGTGGGTCTAGAGGCACTAAACTCTTAACCTATAGATTACGCCACCATGCAGCCAAAGCTACAATAACTAAAATAGTTTAGCCCAACAGGCCAAATGGCTAGACAAGGACTCAGATAGCGGATTCATTCGTGAGTACTACTCCAAACTGTATGAGCCAGTAGAAAATACCTCTACAAGACAAGCGAAACTACTTGAGCTCTATACCACCTCTTCTCCATAGAAGCCACCCAAATGCTGATCAAACCTATTACCCAAGAAGAAATTATCTCTACAATTAAAAAACTTAAGCCGGCCAAATGTCCTGGCACTGACGAGTTTGGAGCTGAATTTTACAAAACTCTAGCCCCTGAAGTAGTTCCCCTTCTCCATAAAGCTTTCTCAAACATCTGGTCTGGGGGTGGTCCCCCTCCCTCCTGGCAATACGCCACCATAACAGTCTCGCATAAAGAGGGAAAAGATCCCTCGAGGTGTGAATCTTACCGCCCCATATCCTTACTAAATCAAGACTACAAGATTTTTACCTTCATAATAGCGTAAAGACTTAACCCGATACTACCAGAGTTAATTCAGTCAGACCAATTTGATTTGTGTTAATGACAGGCACCTGATGGAGTACGCCTGCCTTAGACATGATAGATAAGATCCAACGTACTCCATACCCGGCATGTTTATTAAGCCTAGATGCCGAAAAGGCCTTTGACAGGGTTTCATGGGAGTTCCTGTTTTCGGTACTTGAACATAGGGGGTTTCCCGAGCTTTTTATGGACACCATGAGATCCTTCTATACGGGCCCTCAGGCATATGTCGGGGTAAACAGGGGTCTGTCTAGCAGATTCCACCTTGGCAGGGGTGTCGTCTCTCCCCCCTGTTGTTCGCTCTCTATATCGAACCCTTAGCGGAGGCTATCAGAAGGGCACAGGGTGTGTCGGGATCGAGGTGGGGGGAATACAGAAGAAGAAGATCCTGCTATACGCAGATGACGTTCTTCTGTCTCTCTCTCTCTCTCTCTCAGCCACATAAATCTATAGAACAAGTGTGGCCTATACTGGAGACCTTTGGGAAGCACTCAGGTTACTCTCTAAATAAGACCAAAACAGAGGCCTTAAGCTTCTTTTTTAATCCACCTGAGGGCATTCGCCAACTCCTCCCATTAAATTGGACAGCTGGGGGTATGAGATATTTGGGGGTTCACATTACCAAACACCCATCTAAATTATTTAAAGCAAACTATTCACCCCTGACGACCTCTCTCAAGAAAGACTTTGAAAGGTGGTCCCTAATTAATATGCCTATGTATGCCAGAATTCAAGCTATAATTATGAATGTATTCCCAAAATTCTTGTATCTGTTTCAGTGTATACCCTTTTATATTCATAAATCTAACTTCCAGACATGGCATAAAATGATCTCTAGATTTATTTGGGCCAATAAGAGACCAAGAATAAGGTTAAAATCATTACAGGCCCATCGTGAGGCAGGAGGTAGGTCACTCCCAGATCTGGAGGATTACTTCCTAATGGTACAACTGAAACAGTCTCTTCAGTGGTCTGGTCCCAGCTCCACCTCTGGCTGGAGGGATATGGAGAAGGGGGGGGGGGCAGGCTGCCCCTCGAAGACCGAATATTAACTCCTTTCTAAACCCGACTTCAACCGTTGCCCAGGCTTAGCTCGGTAGATGAGACCCTCCACTTGGTTCATAGACTGTGGCAAAAATATAAATTGTTACCTTCACTATGGACCCTTAGGAGACCAGCATGGACTGATGACTTTCCCCCTAACCGACTTGACCGTACATATAAACTATGGAGTAAGATGGGCCTGACATTTCTTGGGCAGTTTACCCAGGGGGATCTAATCTTAGATTTTAATTCACTTAAGAATAGATTCGGGCTTAACGCAGACCATTTTAGGTTCCTCCAGCTCAGAACATATATCACTTCACTTCAGAGGAGAGTGGTGTGTTTGGATGGGGTGGTCTCCCTACTAGCAGCCATTCAACAGATAAAATCATCAGCCGTCCAAAAGGGTCAGATCTCTATTCTTTACAAGGCTCTAAGAACCATAAGATCTGATCCCCTAACCAAAATTAAAAACAAATGGCAGGAGGAGGCCGGTTTGGGCTTTGCCCCTATCAACTGGAATTCCGCCTTCCACACTGCAAAATTGGCAACTAGATCACCTCTCTGGCAAGAATTTGCCTAGAAGGTAAGGATCCGTTTTTCCTTACACCTGAGGTGGCAAATAAAAGGAACCCAAATCTCCCGGCTGGCTGCTGGAGAGGGTGTGGGGAAGATAAGGCAGACTACCTACACATTTTTTGGGCTTGTTCTAGACTTAACAGATTTTGGGCTGATATTACATCAGCAATAAAGAGCATTTTGGCCATCACTCAGCCGATGAATTGGGAAGAACTGATCTTAGGGATCCCTCCCCTTGAGGTTAGGGGACCCGATTCACTCTACCTTTGGGCAATTTTAACGACAGCGGCCCATAAGGCGATAACCAGGACCTGGCTTAGTTCCACTGTACCCCAAAAACAAGACTGGATCCTGATTATTAAAGGACTGGCTGAACTGGAGGAACTCATCTTTAAAATAAATCACAAGACCTCTCTTTATGTTCAGAGATGGTCGAGATGGGTAGTCTGGCTTCAGCCAGACGGGGCAACCATGTCAGGGAATTAAGACACAGAACTCCTCTTCCTCTTGGGCTAGGGCGATCCGTAGTTGTGAATTTAAATACTACTAAACCCTTAGATCTCTTTTCCCCTTGGTATAACAATGAAATGGAATGTACTATCGTACAAAGTATTAAGTCTGTACCTTGATTCTCAAAGTTGTAAACATTTACACTGCAGAGCTTGAATAAAGATTAAAGTTTTAAAAACAAGCATTTGTCAATGCCGAATGTTTGCTTGCTGGCATTGGCAGTGGTAGTGTAGAAGTTACAGAGCTGCGTAATAGGAATGGCAGTGAAGTATTGAACTGAAGCCAACCCCACCACCACCCTGCAGAGAGTGACAGGCATTGGGGTGTCGTTAGTCGCCAGGCATAACGTGCACGCTTATTTTCACCACACCCCACCCTGCAGACACACGGTGTTCTTGGGGTCTTTGGTTCCTTGTGCACTCCCATTTCATTCGGAAATATGGTGAGACGGGTGCGTATATAGGAGAATGGGGTGAAGTTTGGGGCCAAAGAGTCCAAGGCATACCTCGATGCCTCTCACTGACTGCAGGGTGTGGAATGGTATGAGCATCACAGGAAGAATCCCAAGTCACACCCCTGATGCCTGTCCATTCTCTACAGGGTTAGGCGTTATAGTTGGAAACCCTAATACCCCAGGCATTCGTTGGTATTTTCACTCCAAATCTTCAACATGTTTGTTTTGTGACCCCACCTCATGAACAGGGGGAATATAACTTTGTTAGCCGAAAGCTGCTTATGCACAGTGACTACGGCATTTAGCACCACAGGTGCAAAGACATTCCGAACAGGATGTAAAAAATGACAGCTGTACTGTTCATGGGGAGGTGTAAAAAATGGCAGTGTTGCAAATTTGTACTAAAAATATTTAAAAAAATGGTGAAGTCACGAGCGTACATAGAAACTGTGCAACGCACACCCGTAATATAATTAGGTTGGGAAATTTTTACAGCAGATTGTCAACTCAGGCATTTTGGTGCCTCCGATCATGAACAGTGTCACTGTGTTTTCTTTATCTGTGCTGAACAATGATTTCCCACAGCGAATTACTGATCTCTGTGCTGAAACTGTGAAAACACACTCAGCCATGTTGTGAAAATGACAGCTGTACTGTTCATAAGAAGTGTGGAAAATGTCACTGGTGAAAATCTGGACTGAAAATATTACAGAGTCATGAAGTAACGAGGGTGCGTGGAAACTGCGCAATGCTCATTCGTATCATAGTCATTTTATGGACTTTTGTCACCAAATTTTCAACATAGCCATTTTAAGACCTCTGCTCACGAACAGTGTAACTGTGATTTTCTTAATCTGTCCTAAACATTGCTTTCGCACACCAACAGCACCATTATGCGCTACATGTCTGAAAAGACATTTTAGGCGACATATGAAAAAAATTGCAGCTGTACTGTTCATAAGGAAGTGATACAAATGGCAATGTTGAAAATCTGGAGGAAAATATTGAAAATTTGCAACTTACACGCATAGGAACTGTACAACGACGTCAGAAACAGTCATTTTTGGAATTTTTTCACCAAATTTTCAACATAGCCATTTAAGACCTCTCTTATGAACAGTGTCAGTGTGATTTTCTTAATTTGTCCCATACATTGATTTCGTGACCAACTGTGCCATTGTGCGCTATATGGGTGGAAACACATTTTGGGTGAGATTTGAAAATGACAGCTGTACTACTCATAAGAAGGTGTGGTAAAAATGCAATGTTGAAAATCTAGAGTGAAAATATTGAAAATTCGCGAACTTCACGAATGGCATTAGGAACTGTACACTCGCTCATCAAAGCAGTCATTTTTGGGAATTTTACTAAATTTTCAACATAGGCATTTTTGACCTTCGCCATGAACAGTGTCACTGTGATTTTTAATTTATCCGCAAGATTGATTTCAAGACACTGACTGCGCCATTGTGCGCTATATGGGCGGAAACACGCTTTGGGTGAGATGTGAAAATGACAGCTGTACTACTCATAAGAAGGTGTGGTAAAATGGCAATGTTGAAAATCTGGAGGAAAATATTGAAAATCATGACTTACGAAAGGCAGGAACTGCGCTGCACGCATCGTAAACAGTCATTTTGAGGAATTTTTTCACCAAATTTTCAACATAGCCATTTTAAGACTTCTGCTCATGAACAGTGTCACTGTGATTTTCTTAATTTGTCCCGTACATTGAATTCGACACCGATTGCGCCATTATGCGCTACATGGCGAAACACATTTTAGTGAGATGTGAAAATGACAACTGTACTACTCATAAGAAGGTGTGGTAAAATGGCAATGTTGAAAATCTGGGTGAAAATATTGAAATTTGAACTTACGAGCCCGCGAGGAACTGCAGCAACGCATCGCTAGACAATAGTTTATTTTTTGATTTTACACCATTTCGCATGGGTTTTTAATTCTTCATGAATGATGTCAACAATACTCAGGTCGGCAAGGGATCACGAGGATCAAGTAAATCACCGCCCAACACAATGCCAAGGACAGTGACATCAATCATGAGAAGTGGTCCCAAAACCCCATGTTGAAAATTTGCAAAATTCCAAAATGCCTGAGATATGCAACAAAGTTGAAACGCCTCATCTAGCCCATTATACAGCTTACCGGCATTTCCTCAGTTCGCGGTCGGCTTTGAAGAGTGCAGACGTGTTCTCGGTCCACCGAAGATCATCGCTACCGGAGTCCGGAGGTAAGTATGGGTGAGGGGGTGGGGAGGCTGGGTGCGGGTTGTGGGAGGGTGGGAGACTCGGTGGGACGTTTTTCTTTACAGGTAAAAAGCGGACGGCGTGGGGCGTTTGCCATGCTGGGGTGGGCTCCCAGCGTGGCTCAAGGACGGTTGGGGTGCTCAGCCGATCGGGGATTGGGCACCCCTGCTGGCCTAAGGATTGCTTGCCATACTGGGGTGGGCCTCAGCGGCACTTACTACTGGGGGTTAGACAGTGCCGACTGGCTATCATTACTTGCACGCTGGGTGGGCACCCAGTGTGGCATTTCAGAAGGTTTGGGGGAGGTGGGGGGCAGGCACAGCCCGGCGGGGATTGGGCACCCGTCGGCTATACAGAGCGTGCGGAGGCGCGCACGACTGCGTGGCTTCTGTCTGTGGGGCTGCGTGAGCAGCCTTATCTTATCGCTGCTCACTCAAACATAGCTCCCCCTTTCAACTGTATGCCACTGCATTTGGAGCTTGTCATGAGACGGCTCCAGAATGCATTAGCTTACAGGGTCCTGCTCAACACACTGACTGAATTGGAGGAGGAGGTGACACCCCGAAATCTCCAATGATGGCACTATGTTTCTTGCACATGCGTGCAAGCAAACATAAAAAATCACCTTTCAGGACAGATTTATGTAATTTCACCACCCTTATTCATGAGGTGGGGGTCCCAAAAGACCATACTGAAAATTTGGAGAAAAAATATTAAAAAATGACCAAGTTATGAAAACAAGATCAAAAACACTCACAATACATTGAACCACATACCTGATTTCCTCAGTTCCTGGTCTGTTATTGAAGAGTGAAGATGTGTCTCTGGTCCAGAGAGGATTATGGTGTTGGACCCCCAGTAGGCAAGTAAGGGGTGGGGTGGTTGCTGAGTGGGATGGTCAGTGGGGGAAGGTAACAGTGGGCCAGTGGTGGCAGCCAACATTGATAAATGTTTTTTTTTTTTTTACAGGATCTATAAAAATAAAGACTATGAGGGATGGTTTTCTTTATTTCAGGTACTGACACTGGGGACTGGGTACTCCAATATCAGTGTTATGTTTGGTGGCACTGGGGGTGGGCTCCCAGGTGTCACACAGTGAAAACGGGCAGGGTGAGAGGTGTCACAAACGCACTCAGCAGGTCAGGCCCTCTGCTCCCACAGTGCCAACCTCTGTGCACAATAGTGTGAACAGGCAACAGACAGTGTAGCCCTCCTGTCTGCTTTTGGGTCAGAATCATCTTTAGTCTCAAGTTCTGGGGGGATTCAAACTGTGAACCTTATGCTAGCATACCCAAGGTACAGGCTCAGATATGTACCCTCTTCGGGGATTGCGGTACAATCTTTCGCCATGGGCACCAAGCCAGGCTTCCAAAGTGAACCCTTAAAACTCTATAAGAGGCCTTAGGTATAGTCTTACCTTTTCCCAGTTAAGTAACACCATCAAGCCCTTCAGAACAGCTGTCAAACTTAACCACGTATACATCACATGCAAAAAGAACTTGGAAGACACACCCAGGCAGTATCTTGAAAAAAATATTTTACTAAAAGATGATAAAAATATGAAAAATGTAAACACAGAACAATATATCAAACAGCTCACAGTCACATAAAAGAACAAGGGCAAAGTGTAAAACAAAAACTCCCACCACAATACAGTTATACCTTTGCTGTCTAAGGTATTACCTCTGGAGTGCTTATAGTTAGATCAGAGAGCTGTGTCTCTCTAGAGTCCCAAAATATGTCATATTCCCCAGTTACAAGGATACATTTCAACCCCATTTCCACACCCCCTTGGTGAGTCATCTAGCTCCTCCTTTTAGAATAGAAAAAATAGACATGTCCTATCAGGAAGTATATTAAATAAAGTGACAACAGCAAAAACTAATTTCCCAAATTATAAGTCTTTGATCCACCAGTTCCCTTGAGGTTTACAACCCTGCAATCCCTTACCTAGGTGTGAGATAGCCGTGTCCTGTCCTGTAATAAAATGTACATTTAGGTTCCCAACTTCAAAGCAGCAACAGGTCATAAAAAGGCCATAAAATGCAATTTCTCAAGGAAGTTAATTACATTACAGAGCTCTCCTGGTCAGTATAATATATCCTGTAGCTTCACTGAAACCTGGGGGGGAGCACCCATGGAAGCACATCTGTCGTATGTGAGACAATCACACACTATATTTTTATTTTACAAATATCATACAACAGTCATAACTAGCTGGCCAAGCATCACAATCCTCCCCACCTAGACTGAATTTGGGGCGTATCCCATGCATAGGATGAGCTCCTAAGTCAGTTCACTCCTCATACAGACGTGACAAGCCATCTGTGTTCTGATTGGTCGCTCCAGCCCTATGTAAGATCATCATGTCATACCCTTGCAAGGAAAGACTCCATCTTAATAGTCTACCATTAGTTTTTCCCATTTGTGTCAGCCAAACCAGGGGGTTGTGGTCAGTTTGTACCTCAAAATGCTGCCCATATAAGTATGGCTCTAACTTCCTTAGGACCCACACTATGGCAAGACACTCTTTTTCCACAGTGGAGTAAGCCTGCTCCCTGGTAAGTAACTTTTTACTCGGGTGCACTACAGGGTGATCTTTCCCTTGGTTGGATGTCTGACTCAGTACTGCCCCAATACCCATGTCTGAGGCATCAGTCTGGACTATAAAGGGTCTGCTATAGTCAGGACTTCTCAACACAGGAGCACTGCACAGTGCCTCCTTCAGTCTAGTAAAGGCTTTTTCTGGGCGGATTCCCAGGTAATTTTCTTGGGCATCTTTTTCTTTACCAGGTCAGATAGGGAAGCAGCCAGGGCACTGTAATTGGGTACAAATTTTCTGTAGTACCCTGCTGTCCCAAGAAAACTCCTGACCTGTGTCTGCATTTCTGGTCTGGGCCATGCCTTGATCAGCTCTATTTTTACTTGGTTAGGATGGAGCTGTCCCCGGCCTACAACATGCCCGAGGTATGCCACTTCAGCCATGGTCACCTGGCACTTCTCAGCTTTGACAGTGCGCCCGGCCCTCTGTATCCTGCCCAGCACTTACCGAAGGTGGGACAGGTGTTCCTCCCAGTTGGCACTAAAGATGGCAGTGTCATCCAGGTACGCCACATCGTACTCCTCAGCACCATTTAATACCCGGTTCACCAACCTTTGGAAAGTGGCCGGGGTGTTCTTCATTCCAAAAGGCATCACTTTAAATTCAGATAAGCCTATCGGAGTGATGAAGGCTGACCTTTCCCTAGCTCTGTCTGTCAACTCTACCTGCCAATACCCCTTTGTCAGGTCAATAGTCGTAAGGTATGTCGCCCCTCCCAACTTGTCCAGGAGTTTGTCCGTCTGGGGCATCAGGTGGGCATCTGACTTCGTGACTGCATTCAGTCCACAATAGTCCACACAGAAATGAGTAGAGCCATCTGGCTTGGGCACAAGGACTACGGGTGAGGCCTAGGGGTTGTGGGATCTCTGGATTACTCCTAAATCCAGCGTTTCCTCCACCTCCCTCCTAATGTCCTTTTGGACAGCCTCTGACACCGATATACTGTCCATCGTGATGGGTGTCTGTATCCCTGTCTCCACATCATATGTTGCTAATGGGGTTAGTCCAGGCTTGGGCTAAACAGTGGGGCAAAGTCTGATAAATCCTCCTTACTTTCTGGATCTTGTCCGGTGCCAGCTGGGGAGACAATTTAACTGCCTCCACAGAGGACTCCCGCTTGCTTTCTTCCAGCAAGTCCAGAAGAGGGTCTCCTTCGTCCGTCCCCTCCCCAGGACTACATACTGCAAACACCATGTCAGCCCTATTAGCATATGGCTTCATCATGTTGACGTGGTACATTCTTTCTGTATGCCTTCTGTCAAGTAATTCTATGATATAGTTCATGTCATTTACCTTTCTGACTACTTTGTATGGTCCTGCCCACTCAGCCTGCAGCTTGTCTTTCTGGATCGGAATAAGGACCATGACTTCCTGACCCACAGTGTATGAGTGAGCTGTGGCTCTGCGGTCATACCACACTTTTGGTTTCTGTTGGGCAGCTGCCAGGTTGCTCTGGGCTGTCCCCATAAGATCCTTCAGCCTTTCCCTAAACCTAAGGATGTAATCCACTATGGGAGTGCCCTGGGTGGCGTGCTTGCCTTCCCAGTCCTCCAGGATCAAGTCTAGGGACCCACGTATCCAGCGTCCATATAAGAGCTCGAAGGGGGAAAACCCTGTCGACTCTTGGGGCACCTCCCTGTATGCAAACAACAGGTGGGGAAGGTATTTCTTCCAGTCCCTCCCATGCTGTTCAGCAAACACTTGGAGCATTGACTTCAGGGTACCATTAAATCTTTCCACAAGCCCATTGGCTTGTGGGTGATAAGGTGTTGTGTGCCTCTGCACCACCCCGCACTTCTCCCACAAACATTTCATCATGTCCGACATGAAGGAACCCCTCGATCGGTGATAACCTCCCGTGAAACCCAACATGGGAGAAAATCCCAAGTGAGGCATCTGCCACTTTGTCTGTCCTCAGTGAGGATAGGGTGAATGCCTCAGGGTACCAGGTGGCATAATATACCACAGTCAGAATGAACCTCTTCCTGGGGAGCTGGGGTTATTTAAAGGCCCCACAATATCCATTCCCACCCTTTGAATGGCTCCTCCACTATGGGCAATGGAATTAGGGGCTTGTTTTTTTTTTTTTTACGCCTTCCTTATTGCTTGCACTGGTGACAAGACCTGCAATACTCCTTCACCTGCTGGGTGAAGTTGGGCCAATAGAAATTCTGGGCCAACACTGCATAGTGCAAGACCAGACAAGGGAATATACTGTGCACTCTTGAGCAACTGCTCACGTACCCCTGGGAAACACATGCACCTGCCTATCACCCTCCCTCTCTCTTTACAGCCTGAGTATGCATCAGTCCATTTTCCCAATAAACTTTATGTTTACCGTCACCTCTCTGTGCTCCATCAGAATCTGCCCAAGCTCTCAGCTTTTCTAGACTAGGATCACTTTTCTGAGCAGCTGCAAACTCTTACACATTCCAAGGCATGGGACAGGTCCCCTTCAGTCTCTAAACTAGGGTCCCTACCACTAGTATCAGGGCATTTAGGATCACTGTCATCCCTAACCCTCTGACAATGGGTCACCACTCCTTTGGAGTGACCATCTGTAGCTGTGTGGTTAACTGCTGCTGAGGGAATTTCTATCTCCTTTTCATTAGTCTCCATATCAGGGACACAGGCTGGGGAGCCAGCCTCCCAGTGGTTTCCACAATGGCTTCTGTGGTGTCCAGGGAACTACAATTTTCTCTTGCCGCTTGGCTATGGGTAACTGCACACACCATCCCCTGTTGGAGATTGTTGGCAAGGATGACATCAACTGCTAAAGTTTTGGCTACAGCCACCTGTTGTACAGTTTCCCCTGTTTCACCCCAGTCTAGGGGAACACTAGCGAGTGGCAATGATCTCTCCTCACCAGTGAAGTCTTGTACAGTTACAGATTCATTGGGTATAAGCTGACCAGGCTCTGCCGGATCCCCTTTTACCAATGTCAGGAATGCCCCTGTGTCCCTTAACCCTTGTGTCTGTACACCATTCACTGTGACTGGGTGCTTGTGTTCCCTCATGCTCACAGACATGCTTCCAGGGACACACAAACAATCCACTTCTTTCCTAGCCCCATTTTGCATATTTGCAAGTTAATTATATTACAGAGATCTCCTGGTCAGTGTAATATCTCCTGTAGCTTCACTGAAACCTGGGGGGCACCTATGGAAGTACAGCGTCTTATGTGAGACAGTCACATACTATATGTTTATTTTACAAATATCATACAACAATCATAACCAGCTGGCCAAGCATCACAAGAGGTACTAGCCAGCACTGGGTATTGGGCATCCCAGTGTCAAAAAATTAAGAAGGAAGGGGTGGGAGGGAATGAGAGATGGTTTTCTTTATTTCTGGTACTGACACTGGGGATTTGGTACCCCAGTGCCAGCGATATGTTTGGTTGCACTGGGAATTGGTTTCCCGGTGTCACCTAGTGAAAACTGATGCGGTAGGGTGTACTAGCCGGCACCGGGGATTGCACATCCCAGTGTCAGAAAATTAAGAAGGAAAGGGTGGGAGGGATTGTTTTTATGTTGTGGGAGGACTACAGCAGGCTGATCATGATGTTGATTAGCTCTGCTTATTAGCTGGCGTTATACAGATCAAAGGAAAGAGCCGCCCTATGCTTCAAGTGGCTCTTTTCTTTGTGTAACCCCTAGATGGCGCTATCCCAGGGGCTACTACCCCTGCCTGATTTGCCACTAACAGGTTGAGGGGCCTGGATCCAATGGCGGGTGCCTCCACCCAGAGGTCAGGGTTTGCAATAGTTAAACTAACTTGGTCACAGCCCTCTGGGACACTGCAACCCCCCTTTCTTCCCACTAGTGGCCCACACAATATATCAGAATTAAATTCACAGTATACACTTACCCCCAGGTCTGGTTCCAGCACTGGGACCTCCTGTGAAATGAGATACAGTGCAACAATCACAGTACAGTACTTTAACATAGACAAATACCTCAGGCAGTATAACTTTGCTGAAACAAGCAGCTCTGATTTATTTAGGGGATATAACAAGGACAGGGAAATCAGGTTAATTAGCTTATCACTCTAATAATCTACCTATGGCTCTGTGCACAGGCCTATCCCTATCAGTTACTGTCCCTGGGTACCCAAGCCCTAGTGGCTAGTCCAAACCGTGGCAGCTGGTAGGGGCCCTTTCACACAGAGAAAGGAGAATTAAACAGTCAGCAGTACAGTAATTCCATTTGGATTTAATGTGCAATTCAACAGGGAGCGACCTGAATTAGTACTCACGACCTCCAAATAAGATAGGGTCCTTCAATGTCAGCAGGGCTTACTTGAGGTACACAAACCTCTTCACACACATCCATATAAAAGAAAGCACTATACCAGGCAGGCTGCATCTGTATCCCGATCGCAATTACTGCACAATACCGGAGAACACACAGCAGATTCAGTTCCTGACAGACCGAGTGCAATTTTCAGCAATTCCTCCAGTCTTCTACAGGGTGAGCCTGGTTTCTACTCTTCAGAGATCCTTTGATTCTTTTCACAGGACGGATTCAGTCCTAACAAGCTGTTACATAAGCTGCAGACCGGAACTCTGGGCCTTACACACGTTTTTTGACTAAAACTGCACACTGAAAAAGCACAGGGCTCCTTCCTTCTTCACTGCCAAAGCTCAACTGAAACTCCAACCGACAAAACCGGCACTTCCTTTGAGTTCCTCCCAGTTCTTGACTGGATTGGCTGTCACTCACAATAGACTGCTGTTGGTCCAAAAGGCACTGAAGTCTAAACTACATCTCCCAGAGTCATTGCCCACAATCCTCTTGTGGCTGGCTCAGATTATGAGTCCAAGTTCTGATTCGTCCAAGGCACCATTTTAGAGCTAGCTTACCCCACACTGATTGGTCCAGTTCAGCAGTTCAAAACTAGAATGGGGAACTAGCAGACACAGTTCTGACTGCAAAGAAAGCAGGTTAGACAAACTGTAATTTCATTATTACTCTAAATAATTTCTGGCAAACAGTTACATCTTTCAGATAGGTTCCTTTGCACTCCTAGTGACCTGCAAAATGGAGTGAATTGGCAGCAGCTTGAGTGGTACTCAATCAAAGAAACACACAGTCCCCCATACAAACTAATTATGTCTGCAAGCAGACAGCTCTTAAAGAGACAGTACCAGAGGTTCTAAAAACACTCACTGATAAATGGCTTAAATGCCAAACACCATTCAGGCTTGGAGCATTCAAGCAAGCTCCTGGAAGTCTTTTGGGAACCCCCATTTGCAGGGGGGTTACATTTGAACCACGCAAAGTTTCTGTCCAGCAAAACCAGAAGAGTGTCATGATCAGTCTAGCTGATGATTGGTCTGACACTGTCGAGCCGCTCGCAGACTGCCCTGCATTAGACCAACAGTGACACGCCTCTCAAATCTACTATCATACTAATATGTTCGCTTTGCACAAGTACAAGGACAAACATAAAAACGTAAGATTTGAAATCTAAAACTTGCAGGTTTGATAGCGTATGACCCAAGATACCCACTTTTGTTGTTTTTGTCTCACAAACTTAAGTAGTTTTTAAAATATTTAACAAAAACTTTCCATTTCTGAGCATGCACAGTTTAAAAAACTCAGTATTCTAAGGATAACTAAATTTCTACAACCACATGAAGTCATGTAGTTGTATTACAGAAATATGTTCATTTGTCAGCTGCCCCATGAACAAGGGTAGTGAAATGATGTAAATGCGACCCGAAAGGTGATTTCATGGTCACTGTGTGAAATCACCTTTCAGGCTTCAGTCTGGATTGGAATAATTCCACCACCTTTGTTCATGAAGTGGGGTTCCAAAAAGGTCATGTTGAAAATGTGGGCAAAAAATATGAAACAATGACCAAGTTATTAGTGTTCATTGAAAATTTTCTACGTTTGCTCGGGATTTAAAAATTTTCATCTATTGGATTCATGAGGTGAAGTCATAAAAAGATTATGTTGAAAATTTAGGGTCAAAATATTAAAAAAACAGCAAGGTTATGAAGATATGTTGTAATTTTTCTATGCGCACTCATAACTTTAGCCATTTTCAATATTTAAACCCCAAATTTTCAACATAGCCATTTTTTCACTTCACCTCATGAACATAGCAGATGTTGTTTTTCAAATCCTGACCAACATGTGAGTTCACACTTGTAGCACAAAATTACATTTTGTCCAGTATTTTATTAAATTACACCTGTCATGATCAGAAAGATGAGATATAAAAAGACTCCGTTGACATTTTGGGGTAAAAATGTCACAAAAAAATTATGATGTAACATTTTTTGCAGGGATTTCCATTGATCCAGTGGGGACCACATTGCCTTCCAGTGCCAGTGACCTGAGTTGGTGCAAATTCAGTGAGCTGGTTTACTGGGCCAAGGCTGAGGAAGTTGTTGCAGTGTGCAGCACTGGCCTCAGCCTGGGGAGTCATGAAGGAGTGTTCTGGAGCACACATGACACCTTGTAGTAGGCTGGGGGCCTTCCCTCACAAAGTGTTGACTTGTGTTGAGGCCTGATGGGCCAGTGCACTGGTTCAGGACTATCTCCAGAGTTCTATTTATTTCATTTGCATAGGACCCAAGGGACCGTGCAAATGATGATACAATTCCATGATCAAAAAGAAGGGAAATTAATTGCAAAAACTATGTTAATGCAGACATTAGGGTTGAAGAACAGAGTGCATAAAGTAGGAAAATAAAAACATTAGGGTTTGGGGTCTCCAGAGTATTGGTGAATCAGTGGTGTGGTCTTCCTTGGGTTGTCGATCCTAATTCCCACTCTCACCCCCATCTATAGCAGTCTGTTCAAAGCACAGTGTACATCTCAAGACCAGTGTCTCATAAGGCACTAGGTTACAACATTGAAAAGAAATACAGCATGATCAAAAACAGCGTCTGAACAATGGCAAAATGAATGGTGACGCTACCATGGTGAAAAAGGAATGAAAAGTTACATTGTGTGTTTGTGGGGAAGCAACTCGGGATGGGGAGGAACTTTGGGGATGGGGTGAATCGCATTTCTGTTGGGAGGGTGCAGGGGAAAAGTGTAGGGTGGGGGCAGACAAATTAAAAATAAAAGTTGGCAGGGGGAAAACAAAGAGTTGCAGGACCAGGAATCAAACCCTGGTCATCTACACGTTCCACTGCCCTAGCTGCTCATTGCCCTAACCCCTGCACCACGGGAGCAGCTTGGCAAAGTGCCACGCACTTCACCTATTATTCTTTTCCTCCTGAGTGATGACAGCTACAGGGATAGTGTTAACTGACTTGTGTTACACTATCCCTGTAGCTGTACTGTCAAATGCTATTTTTTCCGGCACAGATTTTCCTGCACTATAATCCCAGCAACATACTGACCAAGTAGGGTTTCACAGTGGTACACTCTTCAATGATAGAGAAGTATGGCTCACCATATGTTTCCAACAGAAATTCGTCATTGCTTTCTTCATGTAGGGCCCTGTGTGAAGAAAAAGGATCATGTCTGACCTTGTTTGCTCAGAGGAGAGGGTAGGCATTAAGATCAACAACCCAAAGGAAGACCTCACCACTGATTCTCCAATATTCCGGAGACCCCAAACCCTAATGTCTTTCATTTCCGTACTTTGTTTACTTTACATTCTTCAACCCTTTTTTTTCCCCCAATTGTATAACCAGGAGTGGCACACTAAACTGAAAGCTTGTTTGCAGGTGCGATCTGGGAACACAGGGAAGTTAAATGACTTGCTCAGAGTCACATAGTACGCAAGTGGGAGCTGTGGGATTTGAACCCAGGTCTCCAGATTTGCAGCTCAGAGTCGTAAACCACTGCGCTGTACTGCTTCCCTAGCATGGTAGTGCCATTATAGTTCAGGCTGAAAAGGCTATTTAATGTTAAACCCCTAAGTTTGCAGTTCAGTTGCTTCACCAACATTCAACAGATTTGCACAAAGTTTTGTGTGCACTGTCTTGGGACCAAGGTCTCTTGACTTGCCAAGTTTTGTTCCAGTCAGATGTGCGAATTCTGAGATCCAGGTAGCAAAAAAAGTGAAATAAATTGGGGGTTGACATTTTTCTTTGACATCAGCTAGCACCCGGACAGTTTGGAAGTTTGCTCTGAAACTTTAGGGTAGAAAGGGATTGGGCCACAGTGGTGTCTTTTACTGGTTTGGTGAAAAAAATATTAATGTTTTCCAGAGTTATAAGGATTTGAAATGTCAGTACTGAGCATGCTCAGTATGATCTTTGGATAGCTGTTTCATACATAAAAAGATTCTGTTTTGTACGGGGTAATCTTTTTCCATGAGAAAAATTATTTTGCATATGGCTGCCATTTTCTTTTGGCATAGACACCAACATATGTATCTTGCTAATCGGGCTCCCTTAGGTGAATTCTGTAGTTAGTTTTGGAAAAATCACCCAGCAATGTGTTTTTAACGCATTTTAAAATATTTTTTTCATGACCCAAATTTCTTTTTTCATATTGCCATACAGAAAAAGAATAGGGCCATACAAAAAAGATTCCCTTCATGTGAAAAAAGAATTTGGACTTAGTTTTTTTTCAGATTCTTTTTTCATATGAAGAAATCTTTTTTCACATGAATGACAAAACCTCACAAAAAAAGATCCCTTCATATAGAAAAAGTATTTGGACTTAGGTTTTTTTTTTCCACATTTCAACTTTAACAAGCCATAACTCTGTCACTATATGCATTTATGGGACAATCTATCTATCAAAATAAAGGTCTTAATGAGTACTACAACACTAACATTTACCAAGACTCAGAACAGACAAAACCGTAAAGTTTTTTTATCTTTTGCTGTTGGCAGGGTGGTGTTAGGGTTGGAAACCCTAACACCACATTTTCTTTCTTTTGTCAGTTTAACCTCAACTGTGCATTAACAAAGTTTTTGCCGTGAATATACTGTATCTACACACACTATATATAGAGTAATAATTGATTGTTGAAAAGGATTTAAAATTTTGAGCTAATTTAAGTGCTGGTTGATAGTTGTCAGTCAGTATTTTTGCAGATAAACAGACCTCGAGTTTGGGAGGACAAATGTTACAAAGGTTACAAAGCATGATGGTGTCCCAGCTGATTAGGAACTTTCGGATCACAAACAGATGCCTGAAATTGCACTGAGAGCTATCACACCAAGGTCTAAAACCAGGTGTGTACACTGAAATCTCTTGAAAACTGGGGCCTTTGTTGTGAGCCTGTTTTCCTCATTGCATTGTGCAGTGCACTGAGTAGGAGCACCCTATATAACATGTACAGTATAGAATATATTACAGTCCAGTGCTGCAACTACAGACATTGTTAAATTGCGCCTTGCACACCTGGCTTGGCACTGGACAGTGCTGTTGCTCGGTGGTCCACCATTTTGTGGGCAGTTGGGTGACTGCTGCTGGAAGAGGAACTGGCTGCTGCAGGGCCCTGGACTCCCCAGGCAAGCCAGGCAACAGGCTCTCCATACTTTCTTTGGCCTGCTGGTGGTGCAGGGCCACCTGGGCGACCATGATCCACTGGTGCTCAGTGATCAAGATGCATTTCTCACAGGTGCAGTCCTTGAAGTGGCATTATCATTTGTGGCCCTTGAGCCAGGACAACATGCCATAGTTCCAGCAGCATGCACTTGTGAATCTGTTGGAGAAGGACCCAGGGCTGTAAGACTGGGTCCCCCACGTACAGGTAGGGAAAGCCTTAGGCATTCATTTTCTTCTCCTTCACAGGCTACACCGAGCCATCATACATGCAGCCCCTGCAGCAGGGTATGGGTACTTGCGAGACCGTGAACTAGGCTACTGTTCCTGCAGGATGTGAATCCTTGCATTACTGGTCTTCGTAGTGAGATGTAAAACCTGAGGGGTGTGGCAGGATCTTGCAAGGTGCGAGTGCTTGTAGCAGAGTATGTTTCCTTCTAGCGGCATGCAGGTCATAGTGTTCTTGTGTGGGTGAGGGTCATGGTAATAAAGAGCAATTATTCTGGCTTGGCAGGATATAGCAGCAGTGGTGAGAGGATACCCTGCTGAGTTGAACTGTGTCCAGGGTGCTATGACAGTAGACTGCACCATGTAACCGATACCTTAGTACATGAAGTGTCTCTTACCATCTCTCTCTCTGACAGCAGAGGAATTCACTCACAGCTAGCCAAACTCCAAGCTTCAGCAGCAGTCTCCTGAAAGTTGATTGGCCCTCCTCACTATATTCATTATTGTTCCTCTCTCATTGACAGCACCTGATCTGTCTGCCTTTCAGCTGTGCTGGCCGTGGGGGTTACCTTGGTATCCTTGTTGGCTCTTACAACTCATGCTCTCCCCTCTCACTGTGATGTCACTGCAGCTCCCAATCAGGTGTTACTACTACAGGAAGATGTAATTTCATTCATCTTACCCAAATGAAGAAGTGTGAGTGTTGCTCCTCCATAGGACTGCTTATTTCAGTTAAACTTAAACTTTGGGTACTTGGGGGTGGTTGCTAGTGAGTGTGTCAGGAAGGGGTACTTGTAAAATCAGGCTGAGTGGGTAGGGTACTGTGGAGGCTTGTGCAGGGGGTGATTAACAGGGGGAGAGACTGTCGCTCAAAGTGTCAAATGAGAAAAGCAAACTAGTACTCCACCGTGGGACCACTTTTTTTTTTTTTTTTAAGTTAAACTTTGAGTGCCGGGGGGGTAGGAGGGAGCTGGAGGCCAGTTGATGTGTCAGGAGCGGAGGGGGTACTTGTGAAATCAGGATGGGAAGCTATTACCCTGAAGGGACTGTGCCGATCTTCCCCTTCCCAGAGGATGGTCAGCTTCATTCACTAGACTGCACAATGCAGCTCAGCTCTTCTTTGAAATGCCCTTTCTTTTCATAGAAGTGCAAGCCTTTGCTCACGTGGCTCACATTCTACAAAGTTTAAAGAGCAGCTGACACCTTCAGGACAACTTTAGCAAAACATCATATTTAGACACAGTTCATTTTGTATGTCACATTAGATCTTACTTCGAGAGGGCTCTTGCAGTAGGTAATTACATATAGGCAGGGCCCTGAGTTTTCCGCGATTCCGCGGATGCGGCAAACCGCAGAAATATCCGCGGAATTTGCCATCACCCACGGAATTCGGCCGCCACCGGAACAAGCGTCCGCTTCATTTGCCGGCCGGGGTGCCCAACCTCGCCGGCTTCACTGTCCCCTCCAATCAGACATGCCACGCTGGGAGCCCACCCCAGCGTGGCAATCAATGATTTTCAGAAGGTGCCCAATCCCTATCGGCTGAATGCCCCCCAGAGTCCTTGTGCCACGCTGGGAGCCCACCCCAGCGTGGCTAAACGTCTCAATATTTTTTTTGCGAGACGGTGGTGCCCAATCCCGTCGGGCTGAACGCCCAGTCGTTGTGCCACGCTGGGAACCCACTCCAGCGTGGTGCTAGTGTCCCGCACATCTTTTTTTTTTTTCCCCCAAACAAAAACTGTCCCACGGCGTCTCCGAGCCCCCTTCCCACATCCCGCACCCACCCACTGCGCACCCAGCCTCCCACCCCCAACCCCATACTACCTCCGACCTCCGGTCGCGACGCGATCTTCGGGTGAACGGGAACACGCCTCCACTCTTCAAAGGCGACCGCGAACTGAGGAAATGCGGTAAGCTATATAATGGGCTAGATAGGAGGGTTCAACTTTGTGCATATCTCAGGCATTTTGGGAATTTTGCCAAATTTTCAACATAGGGTTTTGGGACCCCTTCTCATGAATGATGTCACTGTCATGGCGTTATTCGGGCTCGAAGGGTGATTTCGGCGCGGTGACTGCGAAAATCACTGCCGGGACCGAATACCGCCATGACAGTGACATCATTCATGAGAAGGGCCCAAAACCCCATGTTGAAAATTTGGTGCCAAAATTCCAAAAAATGACTGTTTAACGAAGCGTATGCTTATGAATTCACGTAGGCTCGTAAGTTAGCAAATTTCAATATTTTCACTCCAGAGTTTCAACATTGCCATTTCACCACACTGTCTTATGAGTAGTACAGCTGTCATTTTCACATCTCACCCAAAATGTGTTTCCACCTTGTAGCGCAGAATGGCGCAGTCGGTGTGCGAAATCAATGTACGGGACAAATTAAGAAAATCACAGTGACACTGTTCATGAGCAGAGGTCTTGAAATGGCTATGTTGAAAATTTGGTGACAAACACCCATAAAATGACTGTGTTACGAGCGTGCATTGTGTCAGATATGGCAAAAAAAAAACAAAAAAAGGAAAAAAATTAAGGGTAAAAATGTGCCGCAGAATTGCCGCAGAAATTGGTGTTGAGTGCCGCAGAAGTTCTGCGGCAAATGAGAACCCTGCCGCAGAACTTTGCTCCGATGTGCCGCAGAAAAATCGGGGCCCTGCATATAGGACTGAAGCCGGCAGGCGTCAGGACACCATGGAAAAATTTCTAGCTAGCAGTCTCTGGCGGGGGACCACCCCCACATCAGGTGTCTGGTGTCAGGTGACGTCAGTATAAAGGGGAGGTCCCCCACGCCCACCTTCCAGTTCTTTCCCACCGTTAGCTTGTGAAAGCGCCTCGTGGTTAAGTTCCTACTGCTTCATCAGTCTGTCGTTGGTTATTTTTACCAAATTTTTCCCGTCTCTCGTTATATTTGTTCCAGATTGCCATGTATGTCATCCCCTACTCCCTCCGATTCACAAAAAACAAGTGCAACTCGTGCGCGCCCAGCTCCCGCATAAGGACGGTCATTCCCAGTGCCTATTCTGTCTAGGCCCGGATCACCCTATGGAGAAATGCCAGCACTGCCAACAATTCAATGCCACCACCCGCAAACAGAGGCAGTAGTCCCTGGAGGCCCACATTTTAAAATAGATGTCGTCCTCCATGGAAAAGGAGCTGAAGAAGCTCAGGCAGGCCTCAGCTTCCCTGAGGTCACCATAAGAAGAAGAACGACCGGGAACACGCGTCTCCCGGAGACCGACCTTGACAGCCATCTTGCCCAGGTGTCCAAGCAGCGGCCCTCCCGTCGAGCTGGGTGCTTTCGGGCCTAGGGGCCTCTGGGACAAAGGAGGCTACTGCTTCCAGGAAGGCCGCCACCGTGCAGCCCTCTGGATCGGGCAGGTCAGTGGCCGGAATCCAGTGCCACCGAGCGTCCGCCCGGACAGGGCTGGTAAGGTGCCGCCCCTTCGGGGAGCGGCGGTCCCAAAGACACCTGCCAAGGCTGCTCCTTCCATGCTGCCTTCTTCAGATATCGGATCCGAAGTCTGATGCCGGATCCTCTGACGCCTGCCCGATCCTGCCAAAAGGCGAACATCGACCCTCTAATGCTTGCATCTATTATAGCCAACGCTGAACCTGTCGACTGGTCCACCATCCCTGGCTCACTGCTGACAACTGAGGCTCCAGCATCTCCCCTGTTGGACCCCGGAGATTTCAGTCCTCCTTCCCCGGGCAACACAGAGGATGCTGGTACGCTCCCGTCAGGTCTCCCTCCTGTAGGGCCGGATCCCCTGACACTGGACCCTCGGACGCCGGCTCCGACGCCTGGCGACATCCCATTACCGGACACCGTCCCAACGCCAGACCTGATGCCCGTGGGGTCACCTGTTCCTGGCTCACGCTGGGCCACTTCCAGGGCCTTCTGCTCCAGCAGAGCCCTGGTTCCGGGTATCCGACTCCATCCTATCCGACGCCATCCTACCCAGGACCACAGTATCCTCGCGCCGCAGCACCACGCTGGCCTACCCTACACTGCAGTACCCAATGCCGGGCTTCCTGCTGACGGGCTATGGATACTCACCCTATGGATACCTCAGTATCTGTATCCCCTCCTCCTCCTCCACTGCCCCTCCCAGCCACCGGTGGACTTGAAGGAGATTCTGGCTGCCTGGTGGGCTGAGGCCAAGGCTCAGCTCACCAGGGAGGTGGACAGCCATCTGCCAATGCCGGATCCGGTACCAGATCCCCGTCGCCGGAGACGAGAGACTCCCTCCTCCCTACCCGACACCAGAGGTGAGCCCTCAGGTGCCAGGATTGGGGAGGACATGCTTCCAGGGTTGCCCAAGGGTCTATTCCCCTCATGCCAGGAGAGGTCTTCATCCTCTTCGTCGGAGACCTCTGACTCAGATACCGAGGGGTGCTCCTACCCTGATGACGAGCCATGCACTCCAGACCGTCCCAGGCCCAGGACTCCAAAGTCTCCTCCGGAAGATCCTTCCTTTCTGGAGTTGCTGAGAAAAATCCAGGAAGTCCACCAGTGGCAATCTCTGGAGCCAGATCCATAGCAGAAGAAGCTCACTGCCCATTTGGATCTGCCTGAAACTGCTTCAACATTGATTCCACCCTGGATCGAGCCTCACGCCAACCTTGTCTCCACCATTTGGAAACTGTCCATGTTAGCCCCCCTTCTGAGGAAGGCGGATAGGCTATACCAGGTTCCTGAGGGTGTGGATTCCTTGAACACACACCTGAAGGCTGACTCAATCAGGATTAGCGCCACCACGGCCGGTCAGCAAACCCAAACATCTCAGCTCTGCCTCTGCCTGACAAGGAATCCCGCCTTCTGGACCAGTACGGAGGATGATGGCGTTGCACGCTTTTCCACTCTGGGGATCAGGGCCCTGAATTATGTTGCACATATGGGGACTACCAAAAGACTATCCTGAGTCAGGTGGAATTCAAATTGGGCTCCTCGTGAGTCTCAGACCAAGCAGAAAGTGGCTGATCTTGTCCGTTCTGCTCATTCAGCCAGTTGGCACATGCTTTGTGCCACGTCGGTAGCAGTGAACACAGCTGGTCGGAGCTCAGCTTCTGTGAGTCTTGGCATCATGCCTGGCTCCGGTGTCAGGATTGGTCCTGAGTTGCAATCCGCTATCCAAGATGCACCTTCAGGGTTCTGTGCTGTTTGGTGGAGATGCCAAGGACATCATCACCGACCTGCAAGAGAAGGGCACTGCACTTAAGTCTGTTGACTCTTTGTAAAAGCCCCTCAGGGACAGCGTCACCTTTTCGCAGACATTCTTGGCCTAAAGCGAAACCTCAGGGCAAGCAGGCCAACAAACGTCAGGCCCCTCCGGCTGCCAAGCCCCCGCCCGCCCAAAAAAGTGGCGGGAGCTTCAGCCGCGACATTGCCTCACACCTTCTGACTCCTTTCCTCTCCCACAGCCTCTGGACCTCCCAGAGGAACCAGTAGGAGGGAGGTTCTCCTTCCATCTACTGGGTTGGGAGAGGATTACATCAGATGCTTGGGTGTGCCAACTGATAGCAGCAGAACACTCGATCGAGTTTCTCCAGAAGCCACCCAGATAACCGCCCCCCAGGTCGTCTTACTCCCCAGAACATCTTCCTCTGGTCCTAGAAGAAATTTCCTCCCTTCTCTCGAAGGCGACGATAGAGCTTGTCCCGACCCACCTTTGGGGAACAGGTTACTATTCCCATTTCTTCCTAGTTCCAAAGGAAACGGGAGATGTGAGGCCTGTTTTAGACCTCAGCTCCCTGAACATGTTCGAGGAGTACAAGCGTTTCAGAATGCTCTCCCTGCAGAGCCTTCTGCCGCTCCTTCGGCAGGAACAGTGGCTATGTGCACTGGAAATGCAGGATGCCTACCTGCATATTCCCATCCACCCTTCCCACTGTAAATTCCTTCATTTTTCATTCCAGGGGGACCACTACCAATTCAGGGCCCTCCCATTTGGTCTTTCCTCGGCTCCCCAAGTGTTCACCAAATGTCTGTCTGTGGTGGCGGACCACCTGCATACCCAGGGGGTACAGGTATTCCCATACCTGGCGATTTGCTCTAGTGGCCTCTCCAGGGAGGAACTTGCACCCCTCTCCCTTATCCTGCAGGTTTTCACCAGCCTGGGTATCACCATCAACCAGGCCAAGTCCCATCTGGTCCCTTGCCAAAGGCTCCAGTTTATAGGGGCAATCCTGGACATGACCCTCGACATGGCCTTTCTGCCCCTGGACAGGGTGGATATCCTCCAGACTCATGCAAGCCTGCTGTACAGTTGCAGACGGGTCAGCGCCTGGTCAGTCCTTCGCCTACTCAGGCTCATGACGGCTGCAATTCCGACAGTCCCGCACGCTCGGCTCCATATGAGGATCTCTCAGTGGATGCTTCAGTCTCAGTGGGACCAGGACACTAGACAACCTAGACCAGGTAGTTCTGGTCTCCGATCCCATGGTCCGGGTCTTGCAATGGTGGTTGGTGCGAGAGAACCTTTGCCAGGGGTTCCTTGCCTCAAACCCCCTCCCAAACATTGACAACAGATGCCTCAGAAGAGGGCTGGGGGCCCATCTAGGGTCTCACAGAACTCTGGGCTCCTGGTCCAGACTCGAGCAGACTCTTCATATAAATGTGCTCGAGCTCAGAGCCGTTCTGTTTGCTCTCCAGGCTCTGAACTCTTACATCCTTCCTGGCCATCTGACCATCAAGATGGACAACATGTGTGTAGTCTGGTACATCAACAAACAGGGAGGAACACATTCCTACCCTCTGTTCAGGGAAGCAATGAGAGTTTGGAACTAGGCTGTTCAACACAGCCTTCACCTGATGGCAGTTCATGTTCCGGTAGTTGAGAACACGCTGGCAGACCACCTCAGCCAGTCCTCAGCAAAGGCCCATGAATGGGAACTGGATCAGGTGGCAGATGACATCTTCTGTGTGGGGAACCCCTCAGGTAGACCTGTTCATGTCCCTCAAAACATAAAGCTTCTGCCTTCTGCTCGCTCACTTCAGGGCAAGGCATTTTTGCGAGGCAGCTCTGTCTCTCGACTGGAAGGGCAGATTCGTCTATGTCTTCCCTCCGATTCCCTTGATTCTGAGGGCCTTACAAACTCAGCTTAGAAGGAGCTCAGATGATCCTCTTCGCTCCATTCTGGCCCATGCAAGTTTGGTTCTCTCTTCTGCAAGAATTTTCAGAGGAACCTCTGCTTGCTGTTCCTCTTTCACAGCATATGCTTACTCAGGATCAGGGGACCCTGATTCATCCAGGTCTCAAATCCCTTCAGTTGCATGCGTGGCTCCTACAGATGTAGCCCAGGCCCAATTCAGGGTTTCTCCACTCGTGGCCGATATTCTAGTGGAGGCCAGAAAGCCTTCCACTAGGTCCACCTACACCATGAAATGGAAGCGGTTCTCGATTTGGGCCTCTTCCAAAGATTTTGAGCCATTCTCTCCCCAGCAGAAGAATCCTGGACTACATGCATCATCTCTTTGACCTGGGTCTCAACCATTCCTTCTTGAAGGTTCATATGGCTGCTATCTCTGCCTATCATGTCCCTTTTGGAGACAGAACTTTCGCACAGTTGGAAGTCTCTTAAGACTTTCCTTTGAGGGGTTCTCCATTTACGACCCCCATTCGCGTTCCGGACCCTCCTTGGGATCTGAACTTTATTCTAGAGAAGCTTACCCTGCCTCTCTTTGAGCCGGCAGCCTCAGCAGACTTGAAGTTCCTCTCATGGAAGACTCTTTTCCTAGTGGCCATTACTTCAGCTCGAAGGATTTCCAAGCTTCAGGTCTTGATGTGTAAAATCCGTATTTTATTTTCCACAAGGAACGAGTGGCTCTGTGCACTAATCCTAAGTTTCTCCCTAAGGTAGTGGGAGAATCTATGCTGAATCAATCCATTGAACTACCTGCCGCCTTTACACAACACTCCAATCAAGGGGAGTGCCTCTTGCAAACTTTGGATGTTCACAGAATACTGAGATACTACACCACTAGGACTAAGGATCTCAGGAAGTCTGATCAGCTTTTTGTCTCTTTTGCTCACAAAAGGGAAGGCAATGCTGTTTCTAAGCAATGCCTATCAAAATGGTTGGCTCATTGTATCACTTTCTGTTACAACAAGTACAATAAGACCCTGCCGGGTCAGGTCAGAGGTCACTCCACCAGAGGAGTAGCCACCTCTGCAACTTGTTTCAATGTGTCAGCGACAGACATCTGCGCAGCCGCAACTTGGACTTCCATCCACACCTTTACGGAACACTACAGTTTGGACATTGCCTCTCGCCGTAGAGCAGGCTTCAGATTTGCTGTTTTACAAGGTCTTCTTTCCTAAGACCCTTACAGCTGGAGGTTTATTGGTTGGTAGTTTTCCTCCTCCTGAGTGCTTTTTCTTTTTCCAGACTGCTTGGGACTCAGTCCTATATGTAATTACCTACTGCAAGAGCCCTCGAAATAAGATAGTACAATTATGTAAGAACTTACCGTAAGAGTAGATCTTCGAGAGAGGCTCTTGCAGTAGGTAATGCCTTCCCACCCTTCATCCCCTTAGCTTTTTCAGCTCCTTTTCCAGGAAGGGAAATGTCTGCTTCTCTCTCGTCTTGCCTTTTTGGCCCTTGGCAGGAAAGAACTGGAAGGCAGATGTGGGGGACCGCCCCTTTATACTGATGTCACCTGACACTGGTCACTTGACGTGGGGGTGGTCCCCCGCCAGAGACTGCTAGCTAGAAATTTTTCTGTGGGGTCCTGACGCCTGCCAGCTTCAGTCCTGTATGTAATTGTCTACTGCAAGAGCCTCTCTCGAAGATCTACTGTTACGGTAAGTTCTTACGTAACTGTACTTTCTATATTGCTCTTCCATATTATTTACTACTGAGGTTATTTGCATTACAACAAAATCTTTGTTCCTGAAAAGTTCAGCTATTCCTGTTGCTTTCTTCCTACCTGAGGTCATAATGCACTGCTTGTGACATCACAGTTTCTCTCATACTAACATATTGTAATGTCACAACAGAGGATTATGACTTGAAGTAGGGAGCAAGCTACAGAGGCAGATGAACTGTATAGGAACTCTAAGGGATGACAATCATGTATTCATGCAGATTTTCTCGGTAATAAATAATGGGGAAGAGAAATATATAGAATATGTATGAAATGCAAGCTAAATTTTATCTAATTATTATCTTGTTTAAAGTTTTCTTTGAAGGGTCAGTACCTCTTTAACTATAATTAAAATAAGCAGTCCGATGAAGCAGCTTGTGCTCTTTTTCATTCAGGTAAGTTGAATGAAATTACATCCTCCTATAGTAGTAACACCTGATTGACCGACTGTTGGCCAGTCAGGTGTTACTATTATAGGAGGATGTAATTTCATTCAACCCACATAGAAACATAGAATGTGATGGCAGATAAGGGCCCCTAGGCTCACCCAGTCGGACCATTTTTTTTTAACATTTTTTTTTCTGCAGACCCTACTTAGTCTATGGCACAATCTCTTGGCCCCCCCACCACCACCACCACATACACACCTTTCCTCTATGATAACCTTGTGCCCGTGGCTGGCCTTTATTTATTCATTTATTTATTTAGTTGTCGTTGACCGGGTAAATGCACTAGACAAATTCTGCCTATTTTCAGGCACAACCCACGGGGAGGGGGATACAGATGAATGCCAACTGACCTTGAACCAGATTAAGCTGTTGGTGGTATATATAGTGAAGGGGTGGGGGAGATTTGCCAGGGCACTGGGAAATTCCTCCTCATGCAGTAGGGGAACCTTGGTCCCAATGTCCGAGATGGCCACTTTGCTAGAGCCAGAGGAGAAGATGGATGCTTGAGGCAGGGGAGCAGGCTTCCTTCCCTGACCTGACTACCTCTTGAGTCCCGTTGAACATACAATGTTAATGCAGAAATTCGGCAAAATTGGGGTAGAGCAGGAGATTTTTGTCTCCACAGAAGATTTAAGTACTCCAAAAGACCTTGGAAGGAACACGATGAAAACTGCATTGAATAGATAAAGGGCTCTGAAGAGGCAGAACCTGTACAGCAGCTTATTCCTAAATTGAAGGTTAGTATGCAAAAAGTAGACTGTGTTTTGCAGGAAAAGCCCTGCGCTGCGAAGCGGAGCTCTAGCGGAGTGTTATCAACCTCACAGGCAGTTCCTGACAAACAGCTGGGAGAGCAGTCAGGAACGCCAGCTGAAAGCCCAGTGACTCATTCTGAAGCTATGCGAGTGTCCAACTCAGGTGGGGGAGTTCGCTCTCAAAGAACGCGGCTGTCAGGGAATTCGGTGCTACAACCGAGTGCCAAGAGCTGCGCGGACTCCCCCAAAGAAACTTTGCTGTTGCTGCAGTCTGCCGCAGATTGGGTCCTAGACTGCAAAAAAGCAAACAAACGCCAGAGGTTGGAGACCCGGAACCAGTTAAAGGCCTCACTCAGGTAAATTTTACAGTTCCCACTGAAATCTCAATTACAAGTGCAAAAATGGAAACTGTATATTCTTTTTCTGACTGCAAGGCTGTTAAAAAGTACCCTGATTATCTTCACCCGAGTTGATCCCCCGGAGCATGCTTTAGCGGGAGTGGGATGCTTACCTACACCAGATGGGCAATGGGTCCCTGATCTTAAGGATCCCACAGTGGAAAGGTATGCTATTCTCAGCAAGCAACAAACTAATATGGTAAATAACGCACCCATTCTTGATAAAGTTAATGAAAATGTAAATACTGTTCCAGTTACTCCTAAACCTACAGAGATTGCTTGCAAGATTTATCTCGAAGCTTGTTCCTAGTATTCATCATCAGGGTGCACCCTTATCTGATGAACAATTGAGTATGGCCCAACTGAAACAGTCTTAAGAAATCCAGAACAAAGAGCCTGGCTTGCACCCTGTTTAAATTAGCAGACTTGTTTCAAAATACAGGGGAGCCGGCTCACAGAAAAAATGCAGTATGCCTCATCTACAAAGGAGGTTTGGAAGAGCCACCAGAAAAACTATATTGCCAAAATGCTTTTGAAAGGGTCTTTGAGGTTGTTTTCCTCAGAAATCTTTGCTTTGATTTATGTGGTAAATGCTGATTTTGATGTTGGCTTAAAAAGTGTTACTAACTTGGACAGATTCTGTACACAGTATCACAAGTTAAACAAGCATTTGTCAATGCCGAATGTTGGCTTGCTAGCACTGGCATTGGTAGTGCAGGAGTTAGAGAGATGCACAATAGGAATGGCAGTGAAGTAATGAACTGACACCAACCCCAACCATACCATGCAGAGAGTGACAGACACTGGGGTGTGCCTTTGGGTCGTTGGCCATGACACTCATGTCATTTCACCTCACCCTACCCCGCTGAGACTGACAAGTGCTGCAGTGTGCCTTGGGGTCTTCGGGCCTTACACTCACCCCAGTCCATAAGGCAATATATTGACAGGGGTGCAGTGTAGGAGAATGGGGTGAACGTTGGGGCCGAAGAGTCTAAGGCACATCTTGACACCCGTCACTGGCTGCAGAGTGGGTAGGAGGGGGTGGAATGGTGTGAGCATTTCAGCAGACAATGCTAACTCACACCCCTGATGCCTGTCAGGCTATACAGGATGGGACATCGCAGTTGAAAACCCTAATGCCAAGGACATTGGTTGGTATTTTCACTCCAAATTTTCCACATGGACCGTTTGTGACCCCACCTCATAAACAGTGGCATTATGAGTTTGTTTGCTGAAAGGTGATTTTGAACAGCAGCTGGATTTTGGTGGCACAGGTGTGAAAACACAGTTTAGGCAGGATGTGAAAAATGACAGCTGCACTGTTTATGAGGAGGTGTAAAAAAAAAATAGCATTGTTGAAAACCTGGAGTGAAAATCTGGAAAACTGGTGACATCCTGAGTGTGAGTAGAAACTGCGCAATGCACAGCCATAACGCAATTATTTGGGGGATTTGTTTAACCAAATTTTCAACATAGGCATTTTTGGAACTCCGGTCATGAACAGTGCCACTGTGATTTTGTTAATCTGGCCCAAACATTGATTTTCCACAGCAACCACGCCATTGTGTGACACATGCGAAAACACATTTTGAGCAGGATGTGAAAAATGACAGCTGTATTGTTCATAAGGAAGTGTACAAAAATGACAGTGGTGAAAATTTGGAGTGAAAATATGAAAAATTGGTGACGCAATGAGCATGCATAGAAACTGTGCAGTGCACGCCTGTAATGCAATTATTTGGGGTATTTGTTTTACCAAATTTTCAACATAGGCATTTTAGCACCTCCACTCATGAACAGTCTCACTGTGATTTTGTTAACGTGTCCAGAACACTGATTTCACACAGCGACCGCACCATTGTGCGGCACATACATGGACACACATTTCAGCCAGGATGTGTAAAATGACAGCTGTACTGTTCATAAGGGGGTGTGGGAAATGCCAGTGTTGAAAATCTGTAATGAAAATATTACAAATTCACAAAGTTACGAGTGTGTGTGGAAACTGCGCAACGCATGCTTGTAAAACAGTCATTTATTGGATATTTTTCACCAAATTTGCAACATAGACTTTTTGAGAGCCCACCTCATGAACAGAGGTACTGTCATTTTGTTAATCAGTCCCGGAAGGTGATTCCATGCAGTGACTGCAAAATCATCTTTTGGGGTCCGAATTACGCCATGACAGTGACTGAATTCATGAGGAGGGGTCCCAGTAACCCCATGTTGAAAATTTGGTGCCACAATTTCCACAAATGCCCGAGATACACACCAAAGTTGGAAAAGCCCTATTTATGCCATTATACAGCCTACCAGCATTTCCTCAGTTCTCAGTCGGCTTTGAAGAGTGCAGACATGTCCTCAGTCCACTGAAGATCGTCGTGCCAGGCTCTGGAGGTAGGTATGGGGTGATGGAGGGGGGTGTGGGGAGGCAGGGTGCACAGATGGTGGCGTGGGTTTGAGGAGGGGTCAGGAGGAGGCAGAGGGACGATTTTTTTTTTTTAACAGGTTTAATAAAAAAAGACAATGAAGTCTGTATTCTTTTTTGGGTGTTGTTTTGGTACACTGGGGTGGGCTGCATTTTTGGGAGGGGCCAAAGCCGATGGAGATTGGGGCCCCCGTCATCACAGAAATGGGTGGGGGAGCCGCGATAATGCCAAAGGAGATTGGGCATCCCTCGCACACAGCAGAAATCGGGAGACATTATGCTGACAGGGTGGGCTCCCCATCAGCAACTGGAACTGGAGAGAGACTGAAGCCAGTGGGGATTGGGCCCCCGTTGGCACAAAGCGTGGGGGGGGTGCCATGATGCTGCAGGGGATTGGGCACCCTCAGCACCAATTGAAATGGGAGGGTATTATGCAGGACGGGAGGGACTCCCCATTGGCAAATGAACTGGGGCGGGCATGCAGATGGGGATTTGCACCCCTGAAGTCGGCACTGTGTGCGGCGTCAGTCAGTGCCGCCATGTTTATTGAAATGCTTCTACCAGTAAAAAGCATTCGGGGCGTGTTATTGTGCTACACTGCATGAAGAGCTTGACCACTTTACATATTCCTGGTGTCAGTGTCTGCATGCTTGGCTATTGGAGAATGAGGGACGTACCTATTGATGTGTGCCCCACATTCACCCACAGTGACCACAGGTTGAGGGCTTAGGGTCCAAAGGTGGGTGCCTCCACCCAGAGGGCAGGGTTTGCAGTAGTTAAACTAGCTTGGTCACAACCCTCTGGGACACCATGACCCCCCTTTGGTTCCCTCTAGTAGCTCGCACAGTACACAGGAGTAACAACCCCTATACCCCACATATACACACTGTTCACTCATAAGGTACCACTTACTCTCGAGACTGATTCTGCCGCACGTCTCTGAGGACACCTTGTAAAACAAGGTTAGGCAATATACACAAACACAATGCAATGCTTTCTCTACATGTACTGATACTACAGACAGCATATAGTTCAATAACAACAAATCTGATTTATTAGAGGGGGGCAGTAACAAGGAGGGGGCCAATCAGGTTGATTTTGGTTTGGAACTATTCAAATCACAGTACTGTGCATGCATATAGGGTCCAAAATGTCCTCTGGGTACCCAAGATGGTGGGGCAGCCAGGGTCGGTGCAGCTGGTTGGGGCCCTTTGATGGAAAGACACATGCACATACAAATTGTAATCCGGAGCCCTGGGGCTCAGTTTGTGAAGAAATGAAACAGCAACAATTAGATGACACACTTGCAGTTTGATAAACAGATTGCAGGGTGCTACTCAGTATTGAAACTGGATGGATGCAGGTTGTCCTGGTTTGCCAGGAGAAACAGAATAGCTGACCCAGCCCTCGTGGCAGGACTCACTTGCATTCGGAAAACAGGCCAATTCAGTCCGAATCGAGCTGAGTTATGCTTCCAGCTTCAGCACACAATTCGCAGTACCGGGGACAATAAGATCACGATTCCCCACAAGCACCACGCACATTCATATGTAAAAGGAAAGTACTGTACCAGGCAGACTGCTCCTCGATCCCAATCGCAATTACTGCAAAATACCCGGGAGCACACACAGCAGCTTCAGTTCCTGACAGACCGAACGTGATTCAGCAATTTCTCCAGTCTTCTACAGGGTGAGCCTGGTTTCCACACTTCTAGTGCTTCTTTCTCCTTACAACTCAGATTCAGTCCACACTGGTACTCACAAACAGTTGTAGGCTGAACTTCAGGGCCCCACACGAGCTTCCCGCATGAAAACTCAACAGCGCAGGAGCCTGGAGCTCCTTCCCTTTTCACAGTCGCAACTCATCTGATCTTTCCAGTAGACAGAGCCGGGCATTTCCTTTGAGTTCCTCCCAGTTCAGTTGGCTGGTTTGGCTGTCACTCACAATCAGAATTCCCACTGTTGGTGCAAAAAAGGTGCCGAAGTCCAAACTACAATTCCCAGAGGCATCTGCTATACTCTCCCACTGTGGCTGACTCCAGAGGAGAGTCCAAGTTCTGATTCGCCCAGAGCAGGCTCCATTTTAAAGGATCCCCATACTGATTGGTCCCATTCAGTAGTTCAGAACCAACATGAGGGGGCTACTCTGCACAGTCCTGGCTACAAGCAAGCAGGTTAGAACAAACTGCATTTTCATTATAACTTTAACAGGTTACAAGCAAACAATTACATTTTCTGAAAGAACTCCCTCTGCGCATATAGCGACCGCAGAAATGGAGCGATTTGCTCAGTGGCCCAGGCGGGACTCGAGCAGGGAAACTCACAGACCCCCATTTCAAAGTAATTATCTGCAGTTTGGCAGCTCTTAAAGAGACAGTACATGGAGGCATTAGGCACTCTCACTCAATTATTTTTTTCAATCGGCTGAAATACAGGACACCAGCCTGGCGGAGAGCATTTAGGCACACCCAAAGAAGGCTTTTTAGTGGTCCCCATTCGTAAGGGGGTTACATACATATTATTGTTGTAAATAGAATTGTAATGTAGCCCTTTTTTCCAAATAAAAATTCCCCTACTCTTTTCAAGAAGTGATATGGGATCTTTAACATCCACCTGAACAGGCAGATGGGACCTCATTTTTAACATCTCATTTGAAAGACAGCACCTCAAGAGTGCAGCACCCACCCATGCTGTACTACAGTGTCAGTATTGGGATTTAACCTAGTGACTGGTGTGGAATAGAACCCACAGCCTTCTGATCTCCCAGCCTCAGAGGCAAGTGTACTACCTGCTGAGCCACTGACACTGCTGTAACCCCAGGAATATTCCTTAATACCGCTTATGCTGATACAGGACTAATTTATTTAAAGGGTCTTTTGAAAAGTTTTAAAAGTCTCACTTAACAAGGGCAAAGTCAAGAATATAGACAAATACAAACAAAGACATGCCAGTGATTAGGTACATTAAACGTGATAGGAAATAATAATAATGTTTTACTGCCCTAAATTGTTTGTAGAGTAATTGTTCTCACTTTATGACTCAGTATTTATTTTATGCAATCATTCATTAAAAATTCTGGAGAGTTGTGCCTCTGTATGTGAACAGTTTTACTGAACAGTGAGAGTCTGCCTTCAGGAAGAGCACGAGCTGCGTAGTAATACATCCTAAACTGTGGCAGATAAAAGAAGGTGGCAGTTAAAAGGGGAGACAGCATTTCTAGAAAATGGCACAGGAGCTCACACTGACATTAAGAGAGGGTGGCAGATAATGGGGGTGGGGCAGTTAAAAGACTTTGCTTACATCATTAACTCCTTCTGCTGTATGTAGGCCAAATCCTGATATGACTGCTGAATCTAATGTGTTTCCTGACAAAGCTGACTAGTATTCTGTAGGAGACTTACATGGTTTTCAGGTCAAAGACTCATAAATCTTATCTGCATCGAGCCCCTTCCTTTGAGAATTCAGTTTGAGTGCACCAATCTGTACCATTGGTTGGAGAAGTGGGCAAGCCTGAGGCTGTCAGATACATTTCTGAATGTGAATCACGTAATAAATGGTCTGAGAGAGACTCTGGCAGTATTTTACAATTAATTTGTCAGCTCATGTTTGTAAGGTTATTAGTCTGTCTCATACTTTGTGCATAAACTGCATACAAATAAAAATGACTTTTTTCACATTTTAGCATCACAAAACTTTTCTCAGAGGGAATGTGATGCTGTGGTGCTGTGTTTTGTTAAGGAATGCCACTTGGGTTCAGACTGATTTGTCAGAGGTTTGGTATCTTTTTATAAGGAGCTGACATGTATTCTGCCATATGTTTCTATTCAGAGAAGAAAGTGCACAAGGACATTGGAATATAACATGAAAGGGAAAGGGGAAATTGTTTAACCAGGAAAGGCACACTAAGCCGAAGCTTGTTTCCAGGTGTGACCTGGGAGCAAAAGGAAGTTAAGTGACTTGCTCAAGGTCAAACAATATGCAAGTGGGGGCTGTGGGATTCAAACCCAGGTTTCCAGATCAGAGCCCTGAACGTCTGCTATAATGCCTCCTTAGAGGCTGGAGTGAGGAGGCCTAGGGGAATGCTAGGAAGCATTTTTCACAGAGAGGGTGCTGGATCCATGGAACAACCAGCGGAGGGTGGTGAAGCAACAGCACAGGATTCAAAAGTTCATGGGATAAATATAAAGGCACCCTGCTATACAGCAGAGCAGGGAAAGGTGGTCCATATAAGAGTAGGGATTGCCAAACCAAGTAGGGAAATGGGCAGACTTGGTGGGCTGTATGGTCCTTATCTGTTGACAGTTTCTATGTGAAAAGCTCATTTTATTTCTCTGTACATTTAATTTTTTGTGGCAATTAGATTGTGAGCATGTGTTTTGGGTTGTGGGGAGGGAGGGTTCACGAGTGTGACTACATCAGAAGCAGTGCTGCTTACATAGAAACATAGAATTTGACGCAGATAAGGACGGCTTGGCCCACCTAGTCTACCCATTTCCTACCTAACGGATAAGCTGCAGATCCTAGTTAACCAACAGCCTACTTCCTCCTATCCCCACTAGAATTGCCTTATGTCTGTCTCATGCATTCTTGAATTTCCCCACTGTTTTGACTCGACCTCCTCAGGAAGGCTGTTCCATGTATCCACAACCCTCTCTATAAAAATACTTCCTCACATTACCTCTGAGCCGTCCCCCATCTATCTTCAAATTGTGCCCCCTTGTTTTTGCACATCTCTTTTTCTGAAAGATGCTACCGTCTTGGACTTTGTTGATTCCTTTGAGGTATTTGAAAGTTTCTATCACGTCCTCTTCTCCCTCCTTTCCTCGAGGTTATACATCTTTAGTTACTTTAGTCTTTCTTCATATGTCTTCTGATGCAGACCCTGCATCATTTTGGTTGCCCTCCTCTGGACAGCCTCCACCCTGTCTATGTCTTTGTGGAGATGGGGTCTCCAAAACTGTACACAGTACTCCAGATGTGGTCTTACCAACTGTCTGTAGAGAGGGCCAACAACTTCCTGTTTTCTACTGGTGATTCCTCTCCCTATGCATCCCAGTATCCCCCCAGCCCTCCTTACTGCCTTCTCACATTGCTGGCCCACCTTTAGGTCATCTGATATGACTACCCCCAGGTCCCTTTCCATTTTTGTTGTTGTCAGTATCTCACCCCCCATTGTGTACTCTTCCCCATGGTTTTTGTTTCCCAGGTGCATTACTTTGCACTTCTTTGCATTGAATCTAAGCTGTCATACATTTGACCATTCCTCCAACCTTGCCAAGTCCCTTTTCATCCTTTCCACCCCACCTTGCATATCAACCCTGTTGCAGATCTTTGTGTGATCTGCAAAGAGACATACTTTCCCTTCCAGTCCCTCTGCAATGTCACTTATAAAGACATTAAAAAGGACTGGCCCCAGTACTTAACCTTGCGGTACCCCACTAGTAACCCTCCTTTCTTCACTGTGGGCTCCATTTACTATTACCCGCTGTGTCTTGTTGTCCAACCAGTGTTTTACCCAGGCTACCACCCTAGGAGCCACTCCCAGGCTGGCTAATTTGTTTATTAATCTTCTGTACAGGACTGTGTCAAATGCCTTGCTAAAGTCTAGGTAGGCCATGTCCACAGCCCCTCCCTGGTCTACTGCTTTGGTCACCCAGTCAAAGAAATCAATTAGATTTGTCTGACATGACCTTCTCTCTGTGAATCCATGCTGCTTTGGGTCCTGTGCCCCACTGGCCTCTATGTACTCAACAGTTCTTTCCTTCAGAAGTGATTCCATTATTTTCCCTACCACTGAGGTAAAACTGACAGGTCTGTAGTTTCCTGCCTCTGTCTTGCTCCCACTTTTTGTGAAGGGGAATCACATCCGCCCTCCTCCAGTCCTCAGGTACCACCCCATCCTCCCATGATTTATTAAAAAGGATAGTCAGTGGTGTTACTAGTTCTTCTCTTAGTTCTTTTAAAATCCTGGGGTGAATCCCATCTGGCCCCATTGCTTTATCCACCTTCAGTTTTAAGAGTTCTTTCAAAACCCTTTCTTCTGTGAAAGGACTAACATCAACCCCTCTATCCAGAGTACTTCTATTGACCGGATTAGGTATCTCCCCCTGCTTTTCCATTGTGAATACTGAGCAGAAGTATTCGTTCAGTATCCCCTGCTTTTTCACTGTCGCTCTCTGCCCAACCACCTTCCTCTTTGTTCAGCCTCAGTATCCCTGCCTTAGTCTTTCTTTTCTCCCTAATGTACCTATAAAAGGTTTTATCCCCCTTCTTAACCGAGTCGGCTATCTTTTCCTCGGTTTGGGCCTTTGCTTTTCTGACTGCCTTTCCCGCTTCCTTCTGCTTTAACTGGTACAGTCCTCTGTCTTGCTCCTTCTGTGTTTCCTTATACTTCCTGAATGCTATCTTTTTTTTCCTCACCTTCCCCGCCACTTCTTTTGAGAACCATAGTGTTTTTTTCTTTCGTTTTGATTTGTTTATTTGCTTCACATAAAGACTTGTTGCCTCTGTGATGGTGGTTTTGATGTTTCCCCATTGTTGCTCTACCCCACCTTCTTGCCTGTTTGCTAGTGCTTTTCTGAGGCACTCTCCCATTTTGACAAAAGCAGCCCTCCCGAAGTCCAGTACCTTCACTTTTGTGTGGCTTTACTCTACAGCTAAGTTTATCGTGAACCACACTGTTTGGTGGTCGCTTGTTCCCAGATGGCTACCCACTTCAAGATCAGAGATCCTCTCTCCGTCCCCATTTGAGAGTACCAGGTCTAAGATTGTTCTCTCCCGAGTGGGTTCCAAACCTAGCTGTCTGAGGCATGCCCCCTGTAGGGCATCGAGAATGGCCCTGCTCTTGGATGTGGCTGCAGCAAAGGTACCCCAGTCAACATCTGGCATATTCAGGTCCCCCATCAGCAATATCTCCCCTTTCTCTGCCATCCCAAGGATGCCTTCTATCATTTCCTTGTCCATTTCCTCCCCCTGAGATGAGGGTCTGTATACAACCCCTGTGCGGATTGTGGAGCCATTTCCAGTCTCCAGGGTGACCCACAGTGCCTCCTCTCCTCCCTGTTTACCCTTTAGGATAATAGAGAGTGGGTAGGCAATGGCTGGGGCTGAGGGGGATAATAGTTTAGGGTCAAGGCCATCTGGGGGGGGGCCTTTTGAAGGATTGATCACTAGCAGGACATTTAGGGTGTCATTTAGGGAGATGGTAGTGAAGGAGAAAGGGGAATCAGAAGGGGATCATTCATAGGCAGTAGGAAGGAGAGGGCAGAGTAGTTTGGGAGGGATTGTAGTAGCTCATCAGCATGTGGTGTAATAGGAGTTGAATTCAGTAGCAACTGCAACTGGATGAAGCGAGGTGGTATTTATCTTAAGTATAGGGGTAGGTGGACAGGATGGGGTAAAGAGGGTGTGGACCACTCTCCAGTACTTGGAGGGGGAGATGATGTTTGTCGCGAAGGTGGATTTGAAGTACTCTGTTTTGGCTAGCCTAGTAGCCCGGGTGCAGGCATTACAGAGTTTTCGGTAAATAAGATCATTTGGAAGCTGGGAGAAATTATGCCGTTTCCAGGCCCAATCTCTGGCTCTGTGGCAGGCTAGTAATTCAGGGGAGGTGATAACCTCTAACCCTTGTTTGTTTTAGGGGTGTGAAGGCATTCGAATTTGCTAGAAAGATGTCTTTAAAATAGATTAGGGCTTTATCAACCAAGGAGGTGCTTGCTAGAGGGGACCAGTCTGAGAGGGCAAGACTATGCAGGAGAGGTTCCAGTTCTAGGGATTTATAGGTCCGTAGTTGTAGGGTTTTATGTGGGGCTTTAGGGCTTTGAACTTTTCTGACCAGGAAAACAGGGTTGTGGTCGCTGAGAGCATCAGGAAAGGATGCCGGAGGTGATGATTCTATGGGGATGGGAAGTTAGGGCCCAATCAAGCAGGGAGTGGTTTTGGGTTTTGTGATTAGGGTGGGTGGGTTCTGTAATTAGTTGTGTGAGGTTGAGGGCACTGATAGCATTACTTGTGGTAGATTTTGTTGGGGATACCCAATTTAAATTGAGATCACCAAGAATATAAAGCTCACCAGATTAAGAGAGGGAAGTAAGGGAAGTTAGGAGATTAAGGGAGACAGTGGGCTGGACATTTGGACAGCAACAGATACCGGCTACTAATATAGGGAGTGAGAAAGGGAGGGATACATTGATGGCTAAGATGTCATGGGTTGCTGGGTTGGAGGAGGAGAAGACTGGGAAGTATTGGAGGGAGGTGCAGATATACATGCCACTCCACCACCCCTGCCTGCTCTGTCTAGACTTAGGATGGAGTAACCGGGGATAGAGACCGAGTGGTCAGAAATCGGGCTCTTTAGCCATGTTTCTGTTATACTTAGAATGTTTGGTTTCAGGGCAGCAACCATGGCTTGAGGAGGTCTAATTTTTGAAGTAGGCTACGAATGTTTAAGTGTAATATCTTGAAACCCTTTATGAGGGCTGTTGGGGTAGGGGGTATGGGCAGCGGCAGTGGGGGAGATGGAAGGGGTTTTTATTCCCAAGTGGAGGGTACAGATATAACAGGCTAGATGCAGGACCCTATTGTAAATGAAATGTAGCTAAACTGGGCTATATGGGATAACAAAAATTGTAAAAAAAATAAATTAATAAGTATAAATGGGTTTAAAAAGCCTTGGAATAAAGACAGAGGATAATGCACACGTGTCAGTGAACAAGGAGATGGTAATTTCATCAGTGAATCTGGTGCCAGAATAAGCCATGAGCCACCCACCTTCACAAGATGAGATTACCATCAAGTTGTTCACTGGTGCTCTATTTTATTGGTTATATTACATGGTTTTAAATATTGCACTAAGAAATCAAGAGTCATTGATCTTCTTCTTCAAGGCAATCTCTTGCAGCAGGTCATAACTAGTGGGACTCAGCCACAGGTGTCATCTCCTTCGGATGATTTTCACAGCAGTCGACCCTGGGACCTCTCCCTAGCATCACCACTTGGTATATACCTGGCAGGTATAAAAGGGGAATGTCCCAGTCACTCCTCAGTTCTTTTCAACCATGACCTGCATGCAACAAGTCCTCCTTTGGAGTTCCTGCTGTACAGTCATCTTAAGAAAAGTTCTACGACCCACAACTTTAAATTGTTTTTTATTTTAAAAAATATTCACTACTGATGTCTTCAGAGCCTTTAATGTGTATCGGGGTGCATTATCTCTTTCCTGGACAGGAAGATTTCTGTATGCCTTCCCACCCTTTCCACTCATTCAGAGAGTACTACTCAAACTGGTCCAGGACAGGACGTCTATAATTCTTATAGTGCTGTTCTGGCCAAGACAGATTTGGTTCCCTCTGCTTCTACAGCTCTCAGACATGGAACCAATCTCTCTGCCTATTTGTTGAGCCTTACTGCCCCAGGCATCACGGCTCCCTGTTATCACCGACGCCTCGCTCCGTCCACCTACATGCCTGGCTCCTGAGAGCGTAGCTCTCTATGCTTCCAGGTGTCCCGAAGGTGGTGGAAGTCCTCCTGGCTGCTAGGAAGCCATCTGCTCGGTCTACCTTTTTTCTGAGGTGGAAACGCTTCTCTATTTGGTTGTCCGCTCTGATCTTGGATCATTATGAGTGTTTCCCTCAGTGCATCTTAGATTATTTGCTCTCCTTGTCGGAGAGTGGACTGAAATATTCCTCTGTGATGTTGCACCTTTCAGCCATAGCCACATTTCATTTGCCTGTAGACAACATTCCTTCGTCCCAGTTACTGTTAATTCAAACCTTTTTGAAAGGTATTCTGCACCTACATCCCCTATTAGGAATCCAGTCCCTGTCTGGGATCTGAATTTCGTGCTTGAAAAATTGACCGTGAGTCCTTTGAGCTCACTGAATCCAGTGACCTCCAGTATCTCTCCTGGAAAACTGTTTTTTGCTCATCACATCTGCCAGGCCGGGTCTCGGGTTGCATGTACTGATGTGCAAACCTCCATATAATCAGTTTCATAATGACCAGGTGTCTTTGCACACTAACCCGATGTTCTTGCCTAGGGTTGTTTCTGAATTTGCTTTAAATCAGATCATCCAGTTGCCAGCATACTTTGCTGTGCTTCAGAATCTGGGGAAGCCTTGCTTCATACTCTTGATGTGCATAGAACATTGAGTTTACCTTCTCCACACTTCACAGTTGCGTAAATCCGAGCAACTTTCTGTTTCTTTCACCCTGGAAACCAGGCGTCAGTGTTCTAAGCAGTGCTTGTCCACATGGTTGGCCAACTGCATTATGTGTATTCATGCTAAGTACAACGTAGCTGTTACAGGTGTTGTCAAACCACACTCTTACCAGAGGCATGGTTACCTCTACGGCTTGTTTCCGAGGCGTTTCGACCTTGGATATTTGTGAAGTCGCCATGTGGTCTACTGTACATACCTTCACTAAAGGAATAATGCATGACAGGGTGTATGTCGTGCTGGGATAACGCCATGCCTGGGGGAGTTGGGCACGAGGCCGCATGTCGAGTGCTTCCAGTGCTCCAGGCGTGACGTTATCCCAAACAACACACACCCTGGAGTGCATTATTCCTATTATACAATGGCTTGTTTTTATACAGAATAAAAAAAATAATTTTAAAGATGTTTTTGTGTGGAAAAATATTTTTTGTTTTTTAAGAGCAGATGAAACAATCCAGCTCAAGATCATCTCCAGGTTCACAGTGATGCTGAGACTAGACCTGTGGTGTCGTGCTGGGATAATGCCATGGGTCTAGCCCAAGACTGACCAGTCACAGTCCAAGATTCTTTCTTGCCATTGTATAATAAACATTACACTCTAGATGTCGCTTCTAAGAGGTGAACCGTTTTTTGATGGGCCATCCTCCACAGCCTCCTGCCCTGAACATTCATGATTCGCTGCCTCCTCCCGCTGGGTATAACAGCTGCTTGGGAATCTTCCCATTAGTTATGACCTGCTGCAAGAGATTGTCTTGAAGAAGATAGTATAGTTGCGTAGAAGTTACCGTAACAGTAGATCTTGAGAGCATCTCTTCAACAATCATCTAACCTCCCCCTTGCTGTTGTTCCAGAAGGGTTCCTTACTCCTGTCTCTAGTACTTCATGACTGCTGCCTTAATTTCCCTCCTCTGTTCCCATCGGAGACCTAAGATATGGTTACACATACGGTCGCTGGTATGGTTAAAGAACTGAGGAGTGACTGGGACATTCCCTTTTATACCTGTCAGGTGTACACTATACTATGTGGTGGTGCTAGGGGAGGTATCAGGGTCAACTGCTGTGAAAATCATCTGAAGGAGATGGCGCCTATGGCTGAAGCCCACTAGTTATGACCTGCTGCAGAGATACTCTCGAAGATCTACTGTTACGGTAAGTTCTTATGCAACTGTACTTTCTGTATAGATATGTCACAGCTGTGAATAACAGCACCTCAGACATGAACAACAATATAGCTGATTTTGAGCATAATCAAGGGTATGACGTCTCATCCACCTCTACTGTGGTTAACATTTCTCATGTCACTGAAATCAGTGGCTAATAGAGCAAATATATATGTATACATAGTGTATGATGAGGGCTTATTGTGTATGGAAAACAGCGGCTTTAAAAATGTTGTATGACAGTTCAAAGGTCACTGAAAGTTGTTGTAATATCGTTCTGATGTCATAACGATACTACAGCAACTTTTGCACCTTGACGTGCTACCTGACTGGCAGAAATAGCGCTTCACTCATCACAAAACATTACTGACTAAAATTGCGGTGCCACTTAGCGGTTGGGCGAGCAGTTATTCAGGCCAGTTTGGACACGAATTGCCATAGTCAACTCCATGTTTCCAAACTATCAGTTTGTCAGTTTATTTTAAATTACTGCTGCCTTGAATCTTCAGAGGGTTGGAAGCAGAGCGGGACTGCAGCAAGGACCAGGAGCAAGGGAGAGCATGAACACAAGGTAGGAAACCTTGTGAAATTAAACTTTTTAAATTTTGGGGAACCATGTACTATATAAAACAGTGTGTAGGGGACCATACACAACAAGGATGCGTTCCATCTTGGGGATGTAATGCCATCATATAGGCCTCTTGAGCTTTGCTCTCAAGGTCTGTATGATGTCATCACATGCCCTTAATGAGCTATAGCCTTGTTGTGTATGTCCTGCTATAATATTCTGTATATATAGGCTAGCAAACTGTGAATTACAAGGGTATAATTCAATTGGGGATTCAAGTTCACATTACAAACCATGATTGTGAAGCTCAAGTAGTTTCTTTCTCTCCAGAACCCTGAGATTTATCTATAGCCTTGTAGTTTTGAACTGATCATTTTAATTCTCTATGTGACCCCTGGATAGTGGAGTTCAGGTTCACACCTCTACAGGGTGACTGTACAGGGCCAATCTGGCTGAGGGGTTGGGTTCTTTCTCTTTCCTGCAGTAGTTGTCCTTGAAAAGATAAGAAATAGCACGGTGCCTGCACACAGAGAGAATAAGTGGGCTAGATGTTTTGTGCAGTTCCTACCCACCTTCCTGCACTGGACTGGACTAACCACTGGGGGAACCAATGAGACGGTAGTTACCTTCACCAATTAACAATGTAAGCAGGTTACACAAAATGAGTAGACATACAAAACTAAAGCTCAACAGATTAACAGTGTCTTTAATGTGCAGCACAGGGCTGAAGGCTTGAAAGAAAGAGGGGGTTAGCCAATTGCAAGTCACTTTAAACACTCCCAGCTGGTAGCAGTACTCTCTGAGAGTCACTGTACTGTTAGCCAGGACCATCCCCTCTGATGTCACACAATAAACTGCAGTTTCCCAACCAATCAAAGGGCATGCTATGATAACTTAGACTACACAGGATGTGGTATACTTTTAAGCTTAGCTGGTACCAATACTAAAACTATACTTGCAAGTACAAAATAGCAATAAATGTCAAACAACTGGTACAACAACCCACAAGAGACAGGGCTATCCTAGATCTACTACTGGCTAACAGGGAAAGGATCACAGATCCCCAGGTAGAAAGTCACCTGAGGGCCAGTGACCATCACATGATATGGCTCAATTTGGCCACTAGAACTAAATCATCCCATTCCAAGGCAAAATATGGAACTCCATTTCATCTATCCTGTGTCCTGTACTGCGTGAGCGTGAGTAAACACCAGGGTAGCTCCCTGCAACAACAGCTGAATCAAAGTGTGTCATCCGATTTAATTGTTTTGCCTAATCATCACGAACTGAGCCTCCTGGCTCCGGATTACAAATTGTGTGTTGTTGTGCATGACTTTTCTTTTCATCACAGGGCCCCAACCAGATGCGATGCTGGCTTACCCGGGCAACTTTCGAGGCTAGCCCACCTTACTTCCAATTGGGTACCTGGAGGGTGTGACTGTGGAGGGACTAAACGTGCATGCATAATTGCCTGACTAGATCAGTCAACCTGATTACACCCCTCCCTTGTTCAATTCCCTGAATAAATCAGATCCAACTCTTTTTGCATTTAATCTGACAGTGATTCCACTTTGTACCAAAGCACTGTACTGTTATTTGCTGTGCTAACCTTGTTTTACAGGGGGTCTCCAGGGTCAAACTGGTGGAACCAGCCCTGGTGGTAAGTGCAGGCGGTGTGGAGATTCATATGCTGAATAGGGCTACTGTGAAAGTTTGTTGCGTATTGTCTAGGCCACTAGAGGGGAAAGAGGGGTTACAGTGTCCCAGAGGGCTGTACCCAGGTTAGCCTTATTACTAACAACCCTGTCCTCCCGGGTGGAGACACCCGTTTTAGTACCAGGGCCCCTTAACCTGCAACTAGCCACGCGAGCAAGAGGTAGTAGCCCTTGGGATAGTGCCACCTAGGGGCTACACTAGGACTGCCTGATCTGAACATATGAGGCCAGTGTTGCAGGAACTGTACTGGCTACCAGTACATTGGTGCAGTAGTATGTACATGGGTCAGCTCATCTAGATTCCTACACAGTTCAGGCCTGGACTCATTGAGAGAATTCCTTGTCTCATATACACCTGGTCACCCTTCCACTCCACTGAGGCTGGGCTTCCGAGGGTTCACGTTCCTGCCTGACTCAGTCTGGAGATTGGGCATTTGCAGTGGTGGCCTGGATCTTATGGCACTCCCTGCCCCAAGCTCTGAGAGAAGCCCCCCTCTGTGGAGGCTTTTAAGAGGGGTTTAAAATTCTGTGTTCTATCCGGCCTATCCAAAAGAATATTTATTAATCTATGGTCAGAGAAATGGCCTGTATGCCTTTGCTTTATATTTGGCTGTTTTATCTTGTCGATTAAAGCTGAGTAAATTCTCCTAACTTTTATTTTTGGATTTTCCATAAAACTGTGTATTTGTATTTTCTGTGTTTAAATGTAAGGGACCCTAAGCCCAAACGATATGGCAGTATATGTTTATTATTACTACTAACTGACTTGGGGGCAGAAAACAGAGGGTTGTGATGGACAAGTGCTGTTCTGAGCAGAGAGCGGTACTCAGCAGCATTCTTCAGGGATCACTTGTTCATCAGTTTCATCAGCTCTCTGGAAGCTGGGGTCTACAGCATGCTGCTCAAGTTCTTTGATGACGAACAGGAAAACCGGGCTGTTTGACTCCCTTGAGGATATGCATGACATTTAGCAGGATATAAACTAGGCAGGAGACTGGTAGGACTGCTGGAGCCTCAGATACAAAGAATCCAAATGCAAGATACTACACTTGGAGAGGAGAAACACAGACCTACACACTCTGTGGGGGAGTCCCCTTGCTCGGGGGGAGGACCTGGGGATCATAATCGACAAGAGGCTGACACTTGACAAGAAGTGCACAGTGCTGTGAAGAAGGCTGGAAGAATGCTATGGTGTATTATAAGGGGGTTGACCAGGAGGTCAGGAGAAGTAATCCTGCCACTTTACAAGGCCATAGACAGGCCACGCCTGGAGTACTGTGGGCAGTTCTGGGCTCCCCAGTACAAAAAGGACATTAGTGTGTTCAAGAGGGTGTAGTGCAGGCAGGGCCACCAATGTGATCAGTGGCATTAAGGGTAAAGGCTATGAGGAGAGGTGACAGACCCTTAACATGTTCATCCTGGAGAAAAGCGAGACTGAAGGGAACAGATTGAAGTCTTCCACATACTCAAGGGTATTGTTGAGATCGAACAAGCAGAGATATGAGATCTGGTATTGCCCAACAAGATGTGGGAATATGCCCTGAAGTTAGAGGAGGTAAATTTGGGGCATTATTCAGAGACACTTCTTCTCCCTGAGGGTGAGAACTTACAACAGCCTACTGGTGGAGACAAACAATATTTATTTATTACGGAGCCAAGGCTCATTTCCAGTTGTGACCTGGGAATTTGAAAACAGTACAAGGCAGAGGCCTTCGGGGAAATCCTGGACACATTTCTGTTTGCCAAGGGAATTACAGGGTACTCTGAAAAGTAGGGTGGTTGGAAAATACCTACAAATTACTGTAGAACTTGAAATTTTCACTGTAAAATTATTTCCACTATTTTCACTGAAGTACCCATTTGTGTGAAAATAAATCTGCACTAACTAGCACTTTTACTATTTTTTCCATTATAGTGAATGTGTTGGTTGTGACTTAGCGCTAAAATAAATTTATGCAACTATGGTTGCATTTGTGTTTGTGCTAAATTTACTTTGCGTGAAAAAAACAAGTTCTACAGTAGTAAATGTTTACATAGCTTATGAAGTGGGACAGGAGGGATCTGATGGGCCTAGAGTCCCTTCTGAACGTAAATGACAAGGTTACACAATGTAGCATATATTTCATATGTTCTCTGTATTTAGTTTCCTTCTTTGTATTTGCATAAAAACAGGATCCCTGTCTCCTAGGCTTCCACTGCTCTGGCAGCCTGTCTACACCTCATGTTATCACCCCCTGTTAATGACATTCTAATAATTTCCACAGCAAAAGACAATGGTGTGCTGATGATAGGTCTCTGGTTCATCCTCACCTGGAGTACTGTGTGCATTTTTAGAGTCTGCATCTGAAGAAAGAGAAGGAGAGAGCAGAGGTAGTGCAGAGGAGGGTAACCAAGATGCTCTAGGGATGGCTGGAAAGGACATATGAGGAGGGTTGCAGATCTGTACACATCTGAAGTGAGAATGGAGAGGGGACATGATTCAAACTTAGATACCTCCATGGGGTAAATAAAAGTGGACAGTGGGAACTGTTCAGACTGAGTGGGAACACAAACATCAGGGGCAACTCCACTAAGATGGGGGAGGGCAGCGAGTTTGAGTGATACCAGGAAGCAGTTTTTCTGAGGAGGGTCATGGAGGGGTGGACTACGCTGCTGGAAGAGGTGGTCTGTGCAAAATCAGTGGAGGATTCAAACATGGGTGGGACAACATACAAGGGCTTGGAAAGACCACAGCAAAAAGGTAGTTGGGAAGGGGAGAGTGAAGAGCTGCTAGAACTTTTCTTCAACACTAATTAGGTAGGAATGAACAGACACAATAAGCCAGCTGGCCGTTTCCTACTGACAGATTCTGTTTTTATACTTCTGCGCACTGAGCCAGTGCAGAAGACGTCTAGGGGATCATTGATTCTGTTTTCATATTAATGTGTCTAGTTATAAAGAAAGCAGTGGAAATTCAATAGGAATAAAACCTAAGATGAAATGTGTCTAAAAATTACGTTTTTTCAAAATGTTCCGTTAGGTGGCTGGTATTCTTTAACAAGCTCAGGAAGACCTACTTGTAACTTTGGGTTACCACAAAGTCTTAATGTTTTATACCACCATAAAAAAAAATATATATATATATATATAAATATCTCTCTCTCTCTCTCTGTGTCTCTCCTTTTCCTGTTACAGGTCCTTCAAGCCTGACTTTGTCTTGATCCGACAGCATGCTTTCAGCATGGCAAAGAATGGAGACTATCGGAACATTGTGATCGGACTTCAGTATGCAGGAGTGCCCAGTGTCAACTCTCTCCACTCTGTCTATAACTTCTGTGACAAGCCCTGGGTGGTGAGTTCAGATAAGGACTTAGGGCGGGGGGGCACTGTCAGGGTGCAGCTAGGGGTAGCTAGGTGTTGAAGCTGAGACCCCTATGATTTGTTTTCAGCCCCTATGATATCACCTGTTACCCCCAGAAACCCCTAAAACAAAGTTTTCCTGTGGTTTTGTTATATAAAATGTGGTTAGTGAGGAACTTTGCAATCCCTATGATTCTACTAAAATCAGGCTTTCCAGTCCTTAGGATTCTGCTGGAATCAGACCTTGCAGCCCCCTATGATTCATTGTCTTTGCAAGCCCTATGATTCTGTAGAAATCAAACTTTGCAAACCCAGCGAATCTGCTGAAATCAGGTTATGAAACACCTATGATTCAGCCGAAATCAGACTTTCTAATCCCTGATTCTGCTGATGTCTGTCTTTGCACCTGCTACGATTCTATTGTAATCAGGCTGTGTAACCCCTATGATACTATTGATATGCATCTTTGCAACCCGTAAGATTCTGCTGAAATTGGGCTTTGCATCCCCAGTGATTCTATTAAAATCAAGTTTTGCAACCTCTATGATTCTGTTAAAATCAGGATGTGCAATCCTTTTGCTTCTGCTGAAATTAGGTTTTGCAATCCCAATGATTCTGCTAAAATCAGGCTTTGCAACCCTAATGATTCTGTTGAAATCAAGTGTTGCAACCCCTGTGATGCTGCAGAAATCAGGCTCTGCAACCTCTTGATTCTGATAAAGTCAAGCTTTGCAACCCTTTGATTCTGGTGAAATCAAACTTTACAATCTCTGTGATCCTGCTGAAATAAGGCTTTGCAACCCCTTCAATTCCACTGAAACTGTCTTCCCAGCTGCTACGATTCTGCTGGAATCAGGCTTCACAACCCTTATGATTCTGTTGAAATGGCACCACTGGGACAGACACTGTGAGTGCTAAACTAATGTCTGTGTGATGTTGAACAAATCATTTGGCCTCTCAGTACTTCAGCCCCTGCCAGATGTAAAGCTGAGTAGAAGCATGAACCCACCCCTCCCAGAGTACCTAAAATTGACATCATACACCTCAGCTGTCCCACATCGTGAGACACATCCCTCATTTTACTACTCAGAACCTCCTCTGTCCCATGTGGGGATGGTTCTGTCCCATGCGATTCAGTGGGTTTATACCAGTTAACTGTCCCACCGTATCAGGAACATTCCTCATTTTACCGCTCGGAATCCCTCTGTCCAACATAAAGAGAGTGCTATCCCACATTGTTCAGTGGAATTAATACCTCTGAACTGTCCCACATCAGGAAGGATGTCCCTCATCATTTTACCACTCAGAATCACCTCTGTACCGGATGTACAGTAGCTGGATCTATCCCACGTTGTACAGTGGGATATCATACTTCTCAACTGTCCCACATTATGAGGGATGTCCCTCATTTTGTCACTTCTGAATTTTCTCTGCCTCCTTTGAGAAGATGCTGTGCAGCAGGATTCATACCTCTCAACTGACCAAAATTAGGTTTGATGACACTCATTTTACCCCTCGGAACCCCCCCTGATCTACATAGAGAGTATACAATCCCACATTGTATGGTCAGATTCGTACATATTTGCTGCATCATGTTAGTATGGCCATCCCCAGCTTTGCTGCTCAGAACCCTCTCTGCCCCTTATGGAGAGGGTGCTGTCCCACATTGCACAGTGGGATTAATGCTTTCCAGTTGTCTCACGTTAGTATGGACATCCCACATTTTACCCAACATAAGACAGTACTGTCCCACATTGCACACTGAGATTCATACCACTATACTGTGTTCCATATAAAGATATGAAGAGTGATATCCCTCAGATTACCCCTCAGAAAACTCTCTGTCTCATATGGAGAGGGTGCTGTCCCACATTATACAGTGAGATTCATACCACTGTACTGTCCCACATAAAGAGTAACATCTCTCAGATTACCCCTCAAAACCCTCTGTGTCTCATATGGAAGGGTGCTGTCCCACATTGTACAGTGAGATTCATACCACTATACTGTCCTATATAAAGAGTGACACCCCCTAGTTTACCACTCAGAACCCCCCCCCCTTCTGTCCCATATGGAAAGGGTGCTGTCCTACATTGTACAGAGAGATTCATACTGTTATACTGTCCCACTTAAAGAGTGATACCCCTTAGTTTACTACTCGGAGCCCCTTCTGTCCCATATAGAGAGAATGATGTCCCACATTGTATGGTGAGATTCATACCACTTTACTGTCCCTCATTAGAGAGACATCCCTCAGGTTACCACTCAGAACCCCTTCTGTCCCATATGGAGAGGATGCTGTCCCACATTGAACAGTTAGTTTCATACCACTTTACTGTCCCACATTAGGAGACATCCCTCAGTTTACCACTGGAACCCCTTCTGTCACGCATGAAGAGGGTGCTGTTGCACATTGTACAGTGGGGTTCATACCACTCAGCTGTCCCACATTAGGAAGACATCCCTTAGTTAACCACTCAGAACCCTGTCTGTCCCATTTGCAGAAGATGCTGTGCCACATTGTACAGCGGGATTCGTGACATTCCTCCAACAGTCTCACATTAGTATGGATGTCTCTCATTTTACTGCTAATGACCCTCTCTGTCCCACATATAAAGGATTCTGTGACACATGGTGGAGCTGGATTCATACTTCTTAGGTGTTGAGCATTAGGAGGTATATCCATCATTTTACAGTTCAGAAGACCCCCTTCCCCCATCCCACACAGTGAGGGTACCGTCTCACATTGTACAGTGGGATTCATACTTCTCAACTGTCTCATATTTCAAGGGACAGCTGTCATTTTACCACTCAGAACCCCTTTCTGTCCCATATGGAGAGGGTGCTGTCACAAAACGAACAGTGGGAATCATACATTTCAGCTTCCCACGTTACAAGAGAGGTCCTCATTTAACCAATCAGAACCATCTCTGTCACACATACTGACTTTCCATACTGTGACTTGCCATACCACCCTATAGCATACAATATTCTACCCTAACATATTTTCCCAGACCATAACATTTATTACCATATTCATACAAGCTAAAAAATACCTTACTACACCATACTGACCCATACAAAGACTTTTCATACAGTGACTTGCCGTGACAAACCATTCTGTAAAATAGCATAGCACAGCATAGCATAGCTTAGAAAATGGCAAAGAAAATCCTGGACTCCTGATTGGCTGGCAACATTCCAGAGGTGTGCATCTATTTCCAATAGAGCCCTCTGAAAAACAAGTGCTAACCATATGCCACAAATAGTAACTGGTATCCTTGTGCCACTCTAAAATTGAAACTTAATTAGCCACCACCCCCCTTCTTGGTAAGCGCATGACAGACTGAGGAAGGCCCCCTCCCCCAAAGGGGAGAACTCCCTTCCCCACAACCCCGTATACCCAAATTATATATGCTGAAAAAAAAAATCTTCTTAGAATAAAGTAAATGTTTAAAGAACACACTACAGTGCTATTCAAAGACATTGTTACTCGCAGCTCTTGCTCTGTCAAAATCCAGCTGCACTAGTAGATGGAGCAAGCTGGCAATCACTCTGCACATCCAGGCATCAAAATTAAAGAAACTCCGCTCCTCAGTCTGCGCTCCTGTCATGGCCAGCAGCAGTAGCGATCGCTTTACTTTACCTGCTCTGCCAAGAAATCACCCCAGCAACATATGCATGACATTGCAAGAAAAAAAAATCAAATCCAGGTGGAGGAGTTATTCTGTTGCAAAACCAACATAAAACTAATTCTTTAAATGTTTTCATCAATATTTTTTTCTACAGTACCATATTCTAAGTGCAATAATACCCTCCAGGGTGGGTGCTATTGGGGAATACCAGACCTTCCAGGGGCTATAGGGTCCTCCACTTGTGGCATCGGACCTTATTACACCCCTGGTGGTCTGGTATTCCCTAATACCACCCACCCTTTTGAAATATTATTGCTTACATAGCATACTGTATCATTATCATACCATTTCTAACTTTGCAGTACTATACCATACCATATTTATTTAGCATTCTTTGGCCTGGGGGGCACACCGAGCTGTGGACAGCTCATTTCTGGGTGTGTCCTGTTAAAGGGGAAATTGGTACATAACAACAATGCATAGAAGGAAGAACAGTGCAACAAAAATGAACACAAATTAAACAATGCTCTAAGCAACCAGCACAACTAGCTCAACACAAAACTCACAGGGTGCAACACATCATATACCAGATACCTGGCAAGCCAGCAACTGAGGAGAAAAAAGAGGGGAAGGAGCAGATGCAAGTGGGTGGAGGTTAGTGGCAGGAACAGACATGTGTGGTACATTCATGGAGCAGAAGGGCGAGGCAAGGCTGGACCAGGGTCTGTGTTGCCTGTACAAGAAGGCAGCCTGCCAAGCAGAGGTCTGAGGGCAGAGTAGAGAAAGGAGTGGCAGTCGAAATTAAGCAGAGTATGGGAGGAGTGGAGAACAAAGAAAAGAGTTAAAGGAGAACTGCACTGAACCCAAAAGTCATTTTCCCAAAAGAAGCTTTTTTTTTTAGTACTGGTTCAAATCCTGTTATTGTTCCATCTATAAATGTAAATAATAGAGGCCTTTAAAGTGACGTCAGTTACATGTTTCCACTTTACAGTCTGCTGGTAAGTATTATTTTAGAACTATATGATGTAGTCTGTGTCCCTAACAATGGCATTTGTGGAGAACGTTGGACCGCTCTTGCGTTTTTCTGACAACACCACACACTACGGTGGGGATGCGACCGCGCAGTCATGAAATCTAACATCCTCCGCACAGTTGCAGTTAAAAATGAAATAAGAACACACGTACAGAAGAATTATAAACAAGAACAGGTTATTACACCACCCGCGCCCAAACAGACATATTTACACGTTCTGGAATATTACACAAGCACACACCTGCCGACTCCAGCAAACCTGACACCACTGCTATTCTAACTGTGCTCAATTAGCTGTGTTTTTGACCATTGTCCATGTGATGTGGTAAGTTTTGTGGTGTGAATGTGTTCACAGGTTACAAAGCAATGCCACCTTACTTTGATGTGCATTTACAGTAATGCTTTTCAGTTTTGATATTCTTTCTGTGGGGTGCTCTGCCCCCGGTGCACAGATGAAGTGTAGTTTTGCAGGGGTGTAGGGGTGGGCGCCCCCACAGAATAGATTATATCAGAAATATTACAAAACATAAAGCAACCTTGCAACTAGTTAGGCAGTTAAATTATTGCGGATCCTCAATTTCCTCATTCTTCTCTGCCTGGAATTTGAATTATTGTAATTGTTGTTATTGGGGGGGCGCCCCCCACACCCCCTGGCAATAATTTAATAAATAATAGCTTCAGTTAACATACCAAAATATCAATTAAATTATTGACGGGAGTTGTGGGGGGGCAGAGCCCCCCATATATCAACAATTCAGATCATCTGCGGGGATTACAAAACTGTGCATCTCTGTGTGGGACTTACAACAATTCTCATGTACGTATAGACACGCTCTTCATGTAAGTAACCTAATATGCCCCAGCGGTCGATTCAACATTCTCCTAGCGCCCTAACAGCCACAGCTTTCTATAGTAAAACATGGGTACATTATGCCAACAATGGAAGAGCAGAACAGGGACATAAACTACATCATACAATTCTAAAATGGTTCTTAGCAGCAGCATGTAACTAGGAAACATCCACTAGGATAACTAAAAAGTCTGTATAGCTAGAGCAATAACAGAATGTGAACCAGTATTAGAACAAGCATTTGTCAATGCCGAATGTTTGCTTGCTGGTATTAGCATTGGAAATGCAGGTGTTAGACAGATGCAGAGTAGGAATGGCAGTGAAGTACTGAACTTCACGCCAACCCTATCTCTAACCTGCAGAGATGGACAGGCATTGGGGTATGCGTTCAGGTTGTCGCCCATAACGTTCATGCCATTTCACCTCTCCCTATCCTGCAGACACCGACAAGTGTTGAGGTGTGCCTTGAGGTATTCGGCTTTACAGTCACCCCAGTCCATCAGGACATATGCTGAAATGGGTGCAATATAGGAGAATGGGGTGAACTCTGGGGCCAAAGAGTCCAAGGCACACCTGGATGCTGTTGCTAGCTGCAGGGTGGGGGTGTGGGGGTGGAGCAGCATGAGCATTACAGTCGGCAGTCTGACACACCCTGATGCCTGTCAGTCTGTACAAGGTGGGACATTATGGGTAGAAACCCTAACGCCCTGGGCGTTTGTTGGTATTGCAGTACAGATTTTCAACATGGCCTTTTGTGACCTCCACCTCATGAAAGCATTTGGGACCTCTTCTCATGAACAGTGGCACTGTGATTTTGTTAATGTGTCCTGAACTTCGAGTTCCCACAGCGACCGTGCCATTGTGCACCAGATGTACAAAAACACAGATCGGGCAGGATGTGAAGAATGACAACTGCACCATTCATAGGGAGGTGTGAAGAGATGGCAATGTTGAAAATCTGTAGTGAAAATAATAAAAATGCTCAAACTTCTGAGCATACGTGGAAACTGCGCAACACTTGCGCGTTACACAGTCATTTAGTGAAATTATTTCACCACATTTTCAACATAGGCATTTTGTGACCACTGCTCATGAACACTGTCACTATGATTTTCTTATTCTGTACCGAACATTGATTTCCTACAGCAACCACGCTTTGCTGCGCCAGATGTGTAAACGCATATTTCGGGCAGGATGTGAAAAATGACAGCTGTACTGTTCATAAGGAGGTTTGAAAAAATGCCAATGTTGAAAATCTGGAGTAATGCTACAGATTTGTGAAGTTGCGAGGGTGCGTGGAAACTGCATAGCGCAAGCTTGTAACACAGTTATTTTATGGACGTTGGTCACCAAATTTTCAACATAGGCATTTTAGGACCTCTGCTCATGAACAGAGTCACTGTGATTTTACATATGAATGTACATAAGAACATACGAATCAGCCAGCAGAACAGACCAATCGGTCTATCTAAGTCTGCTCGATTGTGCAGCTAGCACCCTAGATTGCAGCTGCCCAAGCCTCCTCCCCCTCAGTTCCTCCCCTGCTTGTCCTAGCCCCGGCCTCCCTGACTCCTCTTCTTGCTTTATCCCACTCCTTCTTAAAGCTATTGACTGTTCTACATGTTACCACCTCCTCTGGCAGCACATTCCAACTAGACACCACCCTCTCAGTGAAGTAGTGACTCCTCATTTCCCTCTTGAAACGTCCCTCTTCCAACTTTAGTCTGTGCCCCCTCGTCTCTCTTCCATTCATCAGTTTAAACACTCTCACGGTGCTAGGTTTATTTACCCCCTCAGGTATTTAAATGCTTCAATCATACCCCCATCCCTCCTCTCCTCCAGTGTGTACATGTTCAGCTCCTTCAGCCTAACTTCATATTCCTTTCCTTCCATCCCCTTTAACATTTTTGTTGCCCTCCTTTGCACCCCCTCGAATAACTTTATATCTCTCCTCAGTATGGCCTCCAGTATTGCACACAGTACTCCAGGTGCGGTCTGACCAATAATCTGTAGAGAGATAGGATCACATCCCTGTGTCTGGATGAGAAACCCCTTGAATTGCACCTCAGCATTTTGTTTGCCTTCGCTGCTTCTCTCCTGCATTGGGCTGAGTTGTTCATGCTCCCAGTTACCAGCACCCCTAGGTCCTTCTCCTCCTTCTCCTCCTCCTCCTCTGTGATCCCCGACCTCACCCCTCCAACCAATAGTCCCTCTTCTGGTTCTCAGCCCCGAAGTGCATCACCTTACACTTCTTTGCATTGAATCTTAGCTGCCACTCCACCAACCATGTCTCTAGTTTGGTTAGGTCCCCTTGCAGTTTTTCCCATCCGTCCTCTTTGTCCACCACTGCCCCCAATTTGGTAACATCTGTGAACAGACTAACCCTGCTCCCCACTCCATGTGCTATATCAGAGATAAAGAGCCCAAATAGCACCAGGCCCAGCACTGACCTCTCTGGTACCCTGCTTGTCACTGCTCTAGGTGCCAAGAGCTCCCCCTACCACCACCACCCTCTGCACCCTCCCCTGTAACCAGTTCTCTATCCATTTAGTCAGCTTTTTTCCCACCCCCACCGCCATCAGCTTCCCCCCTAGTCTCCCATGAGGCACTGTATCAAAGGCCTTACTGAAGTCCAAGTACATAACATGTACCGCATGGCCCCTGTCCAACTCCCTTGCCACCCAGTCATAATACTCTATTAGGCTGGTTTGACAAGACCTCCTGAGGCCAACCTGTGTTGCCGGCCATCTTGGAGGTCATTACCTCTAGGGAATGCCACCAGCCTCTGCTTCAGTACTGCCTCCATAAGCTTACCCACTATGGATGTGAGACTGACCGTCCGATAATTTCCTGGTTCCTCCCTAGGCCCACTCTTGTGTATGGGCACCATATGGGCCATCCTCCAGTCCTGGGGCACACACTCCGTTTCCAGGGAGGTGTTGAACAGATCTGCCAGTGGCTCAGCCAACAGCTCCACCATCTCCCTCAGCAGCCTGGGGTGGATGCCATCGGGACCTGGTGCCTTGTCCACCCTTACTGCCCTCAGCCCCTCTAGCACCCTACTCCCTGTGATCACTTTGTCCGTCACCTCCTCCACCCCTTCCCCACCCCCCAGCCCATGCTAGTAGTGGACTACCCTCTCCTTAGTGAAAATGGAGCAGAAGTACTCATTTAGAATTTCCGCTTGCTCCTCCCTCTTTTCCACCCAATCCGCTCCCCTCTTTATCCTCAAAATATGTTCTTTGCACTTCCTCTTTTTCCTGACGTACCTAAAAGAGTCCTTTTCCCTCTCCCTTTATGCCCTGTACTAACCTTAATTCCCTGGAGGCCTTAGCTTTTTTCACCCTCCTGGCCACCTTCCTTGACCAACTCCCGTAAGCCTCCTTATCCTCTCCCTTCCCTGTTCTTCTGTACTTCCGGTGTGCAGCCTTCTATGCCCTCACCCCTTGCAGCACTTCCTTGTTCAGCCAGCATGGTTTCTTGGCTCTGCTCTTCTTACTCCTGGCCCTGGTGCAGGCTACTGTGGCCTCTGTTAGCCCAGTCTTTATGACTCCCAGTTTTGTTCTGCATCCATCCAGGCCTTATATCCTGGAGTCTCCCTCGCAGTATTGCTCCCATCCTCCCAAAGTCCACACTACTAAAATCTACCACCTTAGTGCCCATGCCTCCTGTCTCCCTGCCCAGGCGTGAGCAGAGCCACACTGTTTGGTGGTTGCTGTACATAGTGGGTCCTCCACCTTACCTCCTTCACCACTTCCCCATTTGCCAGTACTAGGTCCAGAGTGCTAGCGAAGCCTTGTAGGCCCACTTAAGAATTGTGTCAGAAGGCCATCCTGGAATGCATCAAGGAGCACCTGCTCCCTGGTACTGCTAGTAGCTGGGGTGCTCAGTCAACCCCTGGTAGGTTAAAATTCCCCACTATCACCACACACCCTCCTTATCTGCTCTGCCAACTCCCCATCCAGTTCCCCAGATTGGGCTGGTGGTCTGTACACCACTCTCAGCCTCAGCTTTCTGCCCTTGGAGTCCAGGAGCTGCACCCAAAGTGCCTCTCTCCTTTTCTCCCTCGTCCCTTATCCATTTGATCCCTTCCCTCACATAGAGTGCAAACCCCCCCTTCCAACCCCCCGGTCCCTGCTGTATATCCTGTATCCTGGGATTGCCAAGTCCCAGTCAATAGTACTCTGTCGCCCAAGTCTCTGTCACTGCAGCAGTGTCCACCTTCCCCTCTGAAAGGAGCACCTGAAGCTCTGCAATTTTGTTCCTCAGGCTTCTTGCGTTGAGAGAGAGACCACCTTCCACCCGTACCCTTCCTTCTCCTCACTATTCTCCTTGGCATGTGTCCCTCTCTCTGATAGTCAACCCTTTCTCCTTTATTCTTACCAGGTAGTGGTGCCTTCTGTATTACACTCAGAGCACTCTGCCCTTCCCCTCCCAGGGTTACTATGCCTCCGCCTTTACCTATATCTAGGGGTGAGCTCATTAGGCTCCTCTGTCCAAACCTTTTACCAACCTCAGTCTTTTGGCACATCCCCCACTAGTTTAAATCCACCTTAGTAGAGATATTCCCCTCTAATCCCACCTTTAATACTCCCATCCCCTCCCTGCTCAAGCGTAGCCTGTCCCCGTGTACAAGTTACTATTCCCCCAGACTCTACCCTAGTTGGTGTGGCGCCACTCGTTGAACTCCTCGATCCTACCCTTCCTCCCCATGTATGCACATGGTACCAGGAGTACCTCCGAGAATGTCAGCAACTACCCCACCCTCGCACATTGCCTGCCCAACACCTAGAACCTCCCCCTCACTACTTCCGCAGTCTCCCCCGCCAAGTCGTTTGTAGCCACATGCAACACTAAATGAAGTTTCTTCCTCCCCCTCGCTGCACATTTGAGCAGTGCCTGCCCTGCACCTCCTGCAGTCAACCCGGGGATAGCTTCAACCCAAATATGGCTGTGCCTTCCCCCCCTTCCACCCCATCTCACCCCTTTCAGTATAGAATCCACCAGAACGAGTACCCTCCCGTCCCTTACCCCCTTTCCCTTCTAATGCCCCTTCCACCACCCCAGTATTCATTCTTCCCTGCCCCTTACCCCCGCCAGCTGCACCCTCTGTGACTTCTGTATCTACACCCCCTACTTCTGCCTCACCCCTTTTCTCTACCTTATTCCTCCCATCCCCCTTGAACCCCTTCCCAGCCTGACTACTGCCTACTGGTCTTCCCATGTCGACCTCCCTGCTGATTTCCAACCCCCTCCTATCCCGCTGTTGTCGATTTAGAGCCCCCCATTTCCCTTCAACCCGATAGTGGCGCCCTCCCATCCTCCCCCTTCCCGTAGCCTTCTCTCCTCCAGTCATCACCCCCTCCTTCCTTACTAGCCCCCTTTTACCCTTTAGTCCTCACTATCTCTTCTCCCTACCTGTTGCCATCCTCTCATGCCCGCTTGTCCTCCCCCCTTCAGTATGTTTCTGCTCCCCCTCCTATAGCAGAGGCTCGAATCTATTCCTAGTCAATACCCTCCCTACATCTCTCCCCTATTGGTTCCCCTCCTACTTGTTCCCTCCATGGCCCCCTGGTCCCTCCCTACCCATAACCATCTGCTCTCTCCCTGGTACTCCTCGTGGTCTCTTCCTCCCCATCAGCAGGCCCCCGTCGCCTCGGGCACCCCTCTCTTCTCCTGTCTTTTCTGCTAGTGCCTCTGATACTGGGGTCAGTTTCAGTCCCTAGTTGTTCTTCCCCGTCCCCCTTGCCATCCCCTGTTTTCCCCCAGACAGGATGCCTACAATACTCATCTGTCCTGCCACTTAGACTCCTCCCTAACCTCCACAGTTCCTCCCTCAAACCCAGCATTGTCTTCAGACCACACCCCCATCCTCCAAGCCCAGTCCAGTATCATGCGGACCCACACGCTGTACACCCACCACCCTTTTAAAGATGCCCACCCTATTGACATACGGCACATGCTCCATTTTGGTCTCCATCTTATGTTACGGGCTCTTACTCCTGGTTTCTGTACCCTACTGCAACTGTTGGGGCCCTATTTACCCAAATTCTTGTTCCCCACACTAGTCCCCCTACTGCCCCTTGCTGACCGGTTAATTCAGTCTCAGATCTCATCTGTTAGATACTCTATTACCTGTAGCATCCTAAAGCCTCCTTGTCCATTTTCACCCTCAGCTACCATACTTTTTGTTCTCAGCCCTCATAGTTTCACTTAACCCAGTTAGAAATTGTATTGCACTCCAAGTATTACTCAGCTCAGTTAGAGAAATAAACAGAACAAATAAATATGTATTATTACAGCAATCCTAACAGTATAGCTCAGTACTTAGCTCAGTCAGAGAAATAAACAGAACAACTAAATCTCTATTATTACAGCAATCCTAAAAGTATCCAATCATTGCTCTGTCTCCTCCCAGAAACCCTGCTGTAATATGGGACCACACAGGACCTGGGCGGTTGGGTGGACAACTCTAATGTCCTGACAGAGCTCGGTGAGCTCACTCACTCACTCCCCTCTCTCACTCGCTCATTCTGTTTCTCCCTGCGCCGCAGTCTGCCCTTTGTACTGGGCTCCTGCCTGCATTGGCACCTTTTTCTGCCCACAAAGAAATCTGCAGCAGTCCTGATAGAGCTCCATTGAGCTCCTCACTCCCCTCTCTCTCGCTCATTCTATATCTCCCACCACTGCAGGCTGCCCTTTTGTACTGGGCTCCTGCCTGAGTTGCGCCTTTTTCTGCCCACATAGAAATCTGCAGCAGTCCCAACAGAGCTCCATTGAGCTTGCTCTCTCTCCCTCTCACTGCTTGTTCTTAATCTGTCCCAAACATTGATTTCACCAGCGATCGTGCTATTCTGTGCCAGAAGTGTGAAAACACATTTCGCCAGGATGTGAAAATGACAGCTTACTATTCATAAGGAGATGTGAAAAATTGCCAGCGTTGAAAATCTGGCATAAAAATATTGCACATTTGAGAAGTTACAAGGTTGCATGGAAAATGCGCAATGCACGCTTGTAACACCATCATTTTATAGACTTTTGCCATCAAATTTTCAACATAGGCATTTTAGGAGCTCTGCTCTTGAACAGTGTCACTGTCAATTTTTTAATCTGTCCCGAAAACTGATTTCCCACAGCGACCGTGCTATTCTGCGCTGGAATCATGAAAACACAATTCGGCCAGGATATGTAAAATGACAGCTGTACTTTTCATAAGGAGGTGTGGAAAAATGCAAATGTTGAAAATCTGGAGTGAAAATATTAAAAATTCACAAAGTTACGAGCTTGCATGGAAACTGCACAACGCATGCTCATAAAACAGTAATTTTTTTGATTTTTTTCACCAAATGTGCAACATAGGTTTTTTGAGAGCCCACTTGATGAACAGTGGTACTGTTATTTCGTTAATCGGTCCTGAAAGGTGATTCCGCGCAGTGACTGCGAAATCACCTTTTGGGAGCGAATAACGCCATGACAGTGACTAAATTCATGAGGAGGGATCCCAATAACCCCATGTTGAAAATTTGGTGTCAGAATTCCCAAAAATGCCCGAGATATGCACCAAAGTTGAAAAAACCCTATTTATGCCACACTTACCGGCCTTTCTTTATTTTGCGGTCGGCTTTGAAGAGTGCAGACGTGTTCCTGGTCCACGGAAGATAATTGTGCTGGGCTCTGGAAGCAAGTATGGGGTATGGGGGGTTGAGGAGGTGGGGTACGTAGAGGGTGGACGCAGGTTGGGGAGGGGCACTGGACACGTCAAGGGACCGTTTTCCCATTTTACAAGTAAAAAAACAAAACAAAAGACAACACAGGTCGGTTTTCTTCTTTTGCAGGTGTGTTTGGTATACAGGGGTGGGCTCCCAGTGTGCCACCTGCATTTGTGGGGAGGGAGACCAAAGCCAACAAGGATTGGACCCCCCGTCAGCACAGAAATGGGTTGGGGGGGGCACATGATGCCGAGGGAGACTAGGCACCTCCTTGGCACACAACAGAAATTGGGGGATGGGGACATTATGCCGATGCGGAGTGGGCTCCCCGTCGGCAAATTGAACTGGGAAGGTGAGACTGAAGCCGACAGGGATTGGGCCTCTGTCGGCAAAGAAAGATTGTTTGGGGGGCACATGATGTCGAGGGGGATTGGGCACCTCCTTGGTATGCAACAGAAATTGGGGGGTGGGGACATTATGCTGATGGGAAGTGGGTTCCCCCATCAGCAAATGAAGTGGGTTGGAAGCATGCCAACAGGGGGATTGGGCACCCTCGTTGGCTTTTATGAGGCTCAGAGGCGGCCGGATAGAAGTGCTATGTTTCTGATAATGTTACATCAGGCAAGGTACCGCCCTGCAATGATGGGTCGCTCCCTCATTGCAGTGGAATTGCTGGAGCTGCAGTGATGAGGCGGCCCCTCATTGCAGCGGCCAAATCATTTTAAGTTGGTGGCACTTCTGCAGAACCAGTGTCATCAGGACACTGGGCCTGCATTGGGTGCACAACGCCAAGACCACAAATGCAGTGCTGGCATTGGCCACCACACTGCCGCACCTCCACGACCTGCTTCTCTCCTAAGCTGCCGAATATTGTTTCTTGCACATGCGTGCAAGTAAAAACCAAAACAGCCTCTACTGGGAAAGAAATGACTTATAGATTCAGTGCAGTTATCCTTTGAGAGCAGGGGTCAGATATTCAAAAGTTAGTGTGGCTGCTAGCAGGTTTTTGCCCACACTATCTGGTTTTATTTGTTTATAAAACTGTATTCATAAAATAGATTATGAACAGGGATAATAGCTCTATTGAGTAAAGCTCCCTTTGTCGCTATCTAATGGTTACACATTAAATACACAAATTTACATCGATATATACTTAAGATTGTACAAAAAGGGTAGGATATATAAATAATACTTTCACATTCAGTAAGTTACTTAGCAGATTAACTCATCATGTTGATCCATTTAGGCAGTATTTCATAGGTACTACAGCCCTGTCAGAGAACCATTTTTTTAAAGGGCCCTGGCAAGTACATGAAATTAATCCCTGAAATAAAATAGGCATAGAATTCCATAGGACAGGTCCCCTGTATAATACAGAGGACCTCCCAACTCCTAGGTTACATTTTGGGACTACGAATTCTATGCCCTGTGCAGATCTCAGACTCTCCCTTATTTCTCTGATTCTAAATGTGTCTAATGTATATCTAGGCAATTCTTCTTTTCTTACTTTAATCGTAAAGGCCAGGAGATGCCAGTCGCTCGATATCACAATGGTGTGTTCTCCTTGTGTTATCGAGGATGAAGCGATCCAGCCTATTAGACAGCATATCTGGTCTGGCCAGCTCCGTCCCTGATGCCCCAGCATACACCAAATCCCCATAGTCCAGAGCAGGTAAGATCATTACAAGTCTTACATGTACATCAGTGGACATAAAATGTTTTAGCCTATACAGTATTCCCAATTTTCTGCTTAAACATTTAACTAAACTATCAAGGTGTACATCACATTTTAATATATTGTCCAGCCATACTCCCAGGTACTTGTATTTTGTAACTTCTTGTATAAGTACTCCTTCCAAAGTGTAAATTTCCAAAGGGGGTTATTTCTTTTGCCATTTTCAAAAAGCACTGTGCTGAGGTTTTTTTTTTGCATTCAGAATTAACAAATGTTGCCCTAAAAAAGTCTGAAGTTGCAGAAATGCTTCCCGTAGTTTACTAGAGATAGTCTCAATTGAATTTACCTCCACGTAGATTACGTGTCATCTGCGTAAATATGATACTTTATCTCTGGATCCCCAAAATACAAGTTGTTCACATATACAGTATATTAAAGAGGAGAGGGACCAATATTGACCCCTGGGGACTCCTGATTTTATAGGAACTGTAATAGATTTGAAGGTTTTGCGCCCATTTTTGGAGTAGGGTCCATAGTCAGAGGCCCCTATAGTGCTGGCTAAACCTGTTAGCACCCAGGCGCTAAGATAGCACTGCACCCATTCCAATGAGGGGGTCTTCTCCTGCATATGGGTGCAGTGGCAGATTCAAAGGTTTGTGCTGGCCGTAAGTGACACCCAAAGCAGTGTTATTTACAGCCTCTGACAATCTTGACTTAACTGGGCCCTAAACCTGTGCCCCCACCCCACCGATAGCAGGACAGCTATACTGCAGCTGCCCTCCCCTGTTCGCCTCTCCCGTGACTGTCAGATGGCTCCCTGATATCTAGTGGAAGCCCCCTCACCCATCACCCATCCAGTATGTTACTTGTTTCTCTTATGCCCAGTGACACCACACCACCCCCAATCACCCATCCCATAGAGAAAAACCATATCTCTGGTGTCTATTGGCACCTCCACCCCCGATCTCCTGTCTTGTACAGTAGAACCGTATCCCTGGTGTCTAGTAGAATCCCCCACCCTCCACTCCCCATTCTGGTTCTGATGCACTGTTCCTGGTGTCTAGTGGCACCCCCTGCTCCCGATCTCCTGTCCCATACAGTAGACCCTGATCCGTGGTGTCTAGTGGCACCCCCACCCCCAATCCCCCATCCCAGGTAGTGCACTGTATCCCAGTGTCCAGTGGCACCCCTGCCTCCCCCCAATCTCCCGGCCCATGTAACCTATAATATTTCTGGCATCCAGTGGCACCCCTGCCCCCACCTCCCAAATGCTGGTCGATAAGTGGACCAGTGAACATTGACATTGACGGTCCAGCAACCACCCACCCTGCCCACACCAACAACACCAGCCATCCAACCCCCCCTTACCAACAAGCCTGGGACATCCTGATATGGTGACCAGCACAGCCCTCCTCTCACCTCCTTGGCAGGCTGCCATCGCTCATATGGCAGCTGGCTGAGGAGGTGAGAGAAGGATTGTGCTGGTCACTGTGCCAGGATTCTACACATGACCTGGCTTGTTGGAAAGAAGAGTTCAATGAGAGGTGTTCTTGGTGTGGGCAAGGGGGCCACTTGACCACCAATGTGCGCCTGTCTGTTTGACGACCAGCATTCAGGGGGTGGGGCAGATGTATCACTGGTTGCCAGAGATATTAGAGGTTACACAGACAGGGAATCAGGGAGTGCCACTGGACACCAGGGAAAGGTGAACTATACCGAATGGGGGATGGGGTGGGGTGCCACTGGACACCAGGGATGTGGTGCACTATACAGGACTGGGGATCGGGGGTGGGGTAACACTGGACACCACAGATAAGCTGTATTATACAGGACAGGGGATCAGGGAAAGGATTCACATATACAGGATGGGTGTTTGGGTGGTGGTGGGGGGTGCCACTAGACACCAGGGAAAGGATAACAGATACAGGACAGGTGTTTGGGGGGATGGGAGTGCCACTAGACACCAGGGATAAGGCTCTACTATGCAGGACATGCACTCAGGGGGTGTCACTGGATGCCAGGGTCATCTATACAGTGACGGGATGAGTGCTTGGGGGAGTGGAGGGTAGTACTAGACACCAAGAGAGGCAATAATAATAACCCGGATGGGTGACCAGGGGGTGGTGGATACCACTAGACACGAGGGATATGATTACCATATATGGGATGGGTGTTCAATGGTGGGGGGGATGCTGCTAGACACCAGAGAAGAAGTGGTAGGCTTCCATAGGATTGGGCGGAAGCAGGCCTCCAGTCACCATGCAAATTAGCCCACAATGGGCATGCAAATGGACCCTTAGCACCTTGCATGCCCAATGGACTCATTTGCATAGTGCAAATGAATATCACACCATGGCTCTGGGTGCTATCCATTCCAGGAACGCAATTCTCTGTGGGCTGAATACAGCCCAGGTCCATGTCAGGGCAGCACAGATTGACTTAGCGCTGTGCCTACATGGCCCGATATTCAGTCAGAAAGTGCCAGTCTGCTCTCTGATTGAATATAGCAGCCTCTGGGTCAGGCGCAGGTGCAGGCATAGCACAAATCTTTGTGCCCCGCTTGCACCTGTTTTTGAATATCTAGCCCCGGGGATGGAAACGAAACAGGAACTTAGGGATCAGGGAGACACAGCATGAAAGGCACCTACCCACATTAGAGAAAAAGGAGAGGACAGAGTAGAGGGAGTATGATGGGTTCAAGGAGGGCAGGGTCAAAGTGGACTGTGGGACACTAAAGACCATATCTTCATAATCCAGTTTTGTGATGATCATTTTCAGAATGGGTTTCCAGGGCACAGAAAGGAGAAGCAATGATTTGTTCTGATAAGGGCACAATTGAAAATGAGCCTCGGTTCAGTGCTTTGTAACATCATTCTTTGATTTTCCAAGAAGCACAAATGCTGCTGATGAGGAGGAAGATGATACTGATGATAGTGTAAGTAGGCACCTTCAGTGGATGGCATCAAGGTGGCAGGAAAATTCAAGGTGATGGCAAGTCATATTCTCAGATATTTAACAATGGATATAAACTACCAAGGGGAGTCATCTAGGGTTTGAAAGACCAGACGGGACCAGAGACTGGTCAGTTATTGCCTAATGCTAAACCTCATAGAGACAGTTTTTTTGTTGGCGTTTAAAGTGTGTTGGTTAGTGCATTCTGGACTGTACTAACAACTTAGAAGCTGAGCTGCTGCAGGCAGAGCTTAATGAGTTATCTGAATTTAAGAGGAGGCATATGTTTTGGGGAGGTCATTTTGAACAAGACAGGACCAGTATGGAGCGTTGTGGAACACCTGATTCAATAGGGGGAGTCGGTCTCCTACAGAGACTACACGTGACTTGTAAGAAGTAAACCAATTAATGGCAATGTCAAAGAGATTAACTTTAGCAATTTTGCCAAGCAGGAGCAAGTTGGAAACAAAGCTGAAGGCCTTTGCTAAACTGACAATAATGGTGGTGGTAGCTTATCCTGATCCCGTCCCTTCAGAAGGCTGTTAGTGAGCCTGGGGAGAGAGGTGGCTTTGGAGTGGGTCTTCCTAAACTCACACCAGAAGGGGCTGGGAAGGGTTATGAATCAATGAACAGGGAGTGTTGGGAGAGTAAAACCTTTTCCTGCAGTTTAGCCAGAAGGGGTGTAAGGGAGCTGTGGCAGTAGTTTCCAGGCACAGAGAGGTCTCCACCCATAGGAATGCAGAGAATTTAGTGCTTATCCATGTTCGAGGGATAGTGTAGATACAGAAATGTCAGAAATTGGGGCGGATGTAACAGGAGTAACTGGCTATAGAAGGTTAGTATCAGTCCCATTTGGGCTGCTGCTCATGTCTGGATTTGTTTATTTATGTATTTGTTAAAAGAGTTTTACCAGGAAAGGCCTGCTGAACCAAAACAGCTCATTTCCAGAGGTGTCCTGAATTAAGGACTACTAATGCCAAAATGGTAGCAGCAGAAGAGATGGGGTAAAGTAAATGGTGGAGGTAGGAGGGGAAGGGAAGGAAGGAGAGCAGGAATGGAAAAAGGAGGGAGGCGAGGGGAGCAGGGTGGTGGAGGGAAGAAATGACCAGGTACAGGTAGACAAGAATACATTAAAGACAAAGGCTACCTTTAAAGGGTCAAATATAGTATAACTACCTAGATGATGGTGGATTGGCATAGCTGACGGTGGGGGGATTGAATAGGGAGTGGATGGCCTCCAGACAGACCATTAAACTTAGACTGGAGGGTGGAAGTATTCAGACTTGACCAAGCTGGTTGCTTTGGTGCAGGTATTCCAAAGCTGTTGTTACCTAGATAACACTAGAGTGGAACCTGTAGACTTCTGCAAGTGCTAAGCTGAAACTCCAGCTTTTTTTTTTTTCCCCTCCCCCCTCTTCCATTTTGTTGTTTAACCAGGTATAGCACACTAAGCTGAAAGCTTTTTGACAGGAGCGACCTGGGAGCACATGGAGGTTAAGTGACTTGCTCAGGGTCACACAGTATGCAAGTGGAAGCTGTGGGATTCAAACCCAGGTCTGGTCTGCTGGATGTCACCAGATTTGCAGCTCAGAGCCTTAGACCACTACGCTATACTGTCTCTGCTTTAAAGCAGGTTCATCAGAAACAAAGGTGAAATAGGAACCCTTAAACCAAACCCTACGAATGTGGATACGGTTGTCCCCAATGGCAGTGAATTTGCACTGGATTATACTGAGGTCAACTTCAGTGTCAGAGGATAACAGGATGAAGGACAAGTCACTGTTAGAAAATCAGCAAAAAGGTCAGACTGATCAGTGGGCCTAAAAGATTATGTATCACCTCGACCCAGTGCTTGAGAGAAACATACATGGCTACACACACCTTCTTTTGCTACGACTGGAAGAGTTAATGATCTTGGGGGTATACACCACTCCAACACAGACTTTCAAATCAGGTATCTGAAACTGTTGCACACTAATGCCATCAAAGCAAACACAGCAAGAGTTTGGCAGGGCTGTTCCAGTGCTTTTTCCCACAAAAGCATCTAACCTCTGCTGTTGATCATAAAACCACAGGAATATTGGAAATGCTAGATGAAAAAAGGCCAAAGGTCCATTGTGACCACGTGTTGCCATCCAGACAGACTGAGCACCGAACATTAGGTAAAAAATGGAAACCTCAGGCCCCCCTGATGAATTAGATACTGTATTAAGTAATAATGTTCTCTATTACAAAACGAATCTGACTTGGGATTAAAAGATACAACACTCCCCTCTTGCACTTTTTCTTTTGGGAGCTTGGTCCATGAGTATAAATGCTCTTTATGTGGAGCTTTCTTGAGGTTTGGTGCATTGTCTCCAGCTGTTGTAGAATGCCAAGACCCAGAAGATATCGGGTACAAGCACTTATTATACCTGTGTTGCATGATCTGCACTGGTTTCTGGTTAGATGGTGTACCACCTTTAAGATTTGCTTGTTGGTCTTCGCAGCCCTGCACAATTTGGGATCTGGCTACATTAAAGGCCTCCTGCACCCCTATACTCCATGTTGACCTCTTTCCTCCGCTGATGAGAACCTCTTGGAGGTTCACCTGGCCCACCTGAAGTCTTCTGGTGATAGGGCTTTTGAGGTGGTGGCACCCCAGTTATGGAACTCCCTACCTCTTTATCTATGGAATATCTCCTTAGTGGAGGCCTTTGTACCCTGTAGCTCATTTTGCAGCCTGAACCATCCATTGCTTAACGTGATACAAATGGCCACCCAGGATACAATGAGTCAAATGGGCCTTAAAGAGCCACCAATCCCACAAGGAGGACTTTGAAAAACAAAATATTTGGACACAAAGCAGCTTATTTTTCTCATTAGCTCTGTATTTCTTTTCCCCATTATTTATTACTGAGGTCACATGCATGAAAACAGGATCTTTTTCCTTGAGAACTCATCAGCTCCTATTGCCTGCTCCCAACCTGATGTCATAATGCTTTGCTTATGACAGCACCGTTATTCTTATGGCAACAGATTGTGACATCACAGCAGAGGATTATTATTTCAAGTGGGGAATAAGTTGTAAGGACTGATGAACTCTAAGGCATAAAGATCCTGTCTTTGTGGAGACTTCCTTTGTAAATAAATTCCTTAGTAAATAAGAGGGAGGAGAACTCTGTTGAAGGTAAATTAAATGCCAGCTGAACTGTGTCTGAATATCGTGTTTTCCAAAGTTTTCCAATAGGCATCAGCAGCTCTTAGTTATTCTCTCTCTGATGTTAATGAAGTTGGTTAACTGTTTTGTTTTATTTCATGCACTGCATAATTTTTTTAACTGATGTCTATCCATTTCTATTTCTTTTGTGGTTTTATGTACAGCACCCAGAACCATGGGGTCCTTTGTAAATAAAATTTGCTTGCTTGCTTGCTATTATTGTCTAGTAGAAAAAAAGTTTCCTCACATTACCCGTAATTCTGTTCCCCTTAAGTGTTGTGTATGCCTTCTAGTTCTGCTGTCCCAGCAAGACAAAATCATTTCCACTCTTTCCCATCACCCCTCTATGGCTTTCCCCCTATCCATCCCCCCCCCCCGTTATATCTCCTGAGCTGCCTTGCTCACATTAAAATGCTTTGTCCCATACTTCTCACCTCTGACGAGGCCCCTGGGCTGATGCCATCCCTTACCTTGTTGATTATTAGATATTAGGCTGAGTCTGTTCTCATTTTCCTGTAAAGGGTCATTTCATAAGACCCCACCCCCTCTAATATGACCCTTTGAATTCCAGGTTTGCACCTTGGCATACATTGTACAATGCCACATGTATTGGAACTTCTCTAGTTATACACTCTTGTAATGTCTTGTATAATTCCTTGTTTTGTTTGTTCTCCGTCTCATACTTTCCCAATATGTATTGTTCGTCTGACGTGGAACCTATGAAATGAGCTTGTTCTCAAAGGTGTTAGCTGAAATTTCAATAAATAAATAAATAAAAATAACTTTCCCTGAGACACCCTATCCAATCCTTTTAAAATTATACAAACTGAAGTTGTATATCCTCTCATAGATACATAGATACATAGACAGTGTCTGCAGATAAGGGCCTGTGGCCCACCCAGTCTGCCCATTTGAGCTTGTAAGTTCAGTTTGTTTTCCTAGAAGTCTGTTTCCCCTTACCCCTGACCTCTAGAATTCCTTTATGTCTATCCCATGTATTCTTAAATCCCGTGATTGTTTCAGCCCCCACCACTTCCTCTGGCAAGGTGTTCCACTTGTCCACCACCCATTCTGTGAAGAAATTCTTTCTCATGTTTCCTCTGAATCGTCCTCCCTCCAACTTCATCCCATGCCCTCTAGTCCTGGAACATCTTTTTCGCTTAAAAATAGTGTTTTCCTGCACCCTGTTTCTCCCTGTAAGATACTTGTATGTCTCTATCATATCCCCTCTCTCCCTCCTCTCCTCCAGGGAGTACATGTTCAGTTCCTTCAACCTGTCTTCATAGGACTTGTGATGCAATCCATGCACCATCTTTGTTGCTCTCCTCTGAACCTTCTCTACCCTGTCTATGTCCTTACGTGGGTATGGTCTCCAGAACTGTACACTGTACTCCAGATGGGGCCTCACTAGTGTCTTGTATGGCGGAATTATGACCTCCCTTTTCCTGCTGGTGATGCCCCTGCCTATACATCCCAGCATCCTATTTGCGTTACCTGATGCCTTGTCACACTGTTTCCCTACTTGAGGTCATCAGAGATGACAACCCCAAGATCCCTTTCCTGCTTGGTGCATACTATATCCTCACCCCCCAACTGATATATTGTGCCAGGGTTTTTGTGCCCCATATGCATTATCTTGCACTTCTTTGCATTGAATTTCAACTGCCAAAGCCTTGACCATTCTTCAAGTTTCTGCAGGTCCCTTCTCATTCTGTCTACACCCTCTGGTGTGTCTACTCTGTTACAGAGCTTTGTGTCATCAGCGAACAGTGAAATTCTGCCTTCTAGATCCTGCGCAATGTCACTGATAAAGATGTTGAATAGGACGTGCCAGCACTGATCCCTGTGGTACCCACTGGTCACTCTTCCTCTGTGGAGTGACAGCCATTTACCACCACCCTCTGTGTCCTGCCACCCAGCCAGTTACCTACCCACCACACTACTGTCCTGCCCACACCCATATTCCCAGTCTGTGTAATAGTCTCTGTGTGGCACAGTGTCAAAGGCCTTGCTGAAGTCCAGATAGGCCATGTCCACTGCCCTCCCTGATCCACCTCCTAGTCACCCAATCAAAATTCAATGAGGTTGGTCTGACATGACCTCCCCTGGTGAAACCATGCTGCCTTGGGTCCTGTAGTCCATTGACAACCAGATGTTCCACCAATCTCTCCTTCAGTAGTGCTTCCATGATCTTTCCCACTACCAAGTGAGGCTGACTGGTCTGTAGTTCCTGCTTCCTCTTTGTTCCCACTTTTGTATAAGAGGACTACATCTGCTGTCCTCCAGTCTTTGGGTACCTCCCCTGTTTCCAGTGATTGGCTAAACAGGATAGCCAGAGGTTCAGCCACCACCTCTCTAGTTCTTTAAGGACTCTGGGTGCACCCCATCTGGCCCCATTGCTTTATCAACTCTTATTATTTCCAGTTCCTTTAGGACCCTTTCTCGTGTAAAGGGGCTTGTGTCCATTCTGCACCATTCTCACCCCTGTACCTCTTCAGACCCATTACCCTCTTCCTCAGTAAAGACTGAGCAGAAATACCTGTTCAATATGTCAGCTTTACTGTTGTCATCCTCCAGCGACTCCCATCCTCCCCTTCAGTCTCACTATCCCTCCCTTTGTCTTTCTTTTTCACTTATATACCTGTAAAGGTTTTGTCCCCTTTAACCACTGATTTTGCAATGTGTTCTTCTGTCTGAGCTTTGGCTTCCTCACTGACTTCCTGCCTCCCTTTGTTTCTCCTGGTACTTCTCCTATCCCTTCTGCCTGTGTCTTTTGTATTGCCTGAATGCAATCTTTTGGCTTTCACTTTCTTTGCTACCTCTTTGGAAAACCATAATGGTCTCTCTTCCTTTTCCTCTTGCTAACCTGCTTAATGCATAATTCTGTTGTTCTTATAATCCCCATTTTAAATACTGCCCACTGTTCCTCAACCCCTGATTCCTGTCCCATTCCCCTTAATGCCTCTTTCAAGTATCTCCCCATTTTCCCAAAGTCTGCCCCCCTAAAATCCAGGATACGTGTTTTTGTGTGGTTTGGTTCTGCTCTTTCTGTGATTTCAAACCACAATGACTGGTGGTCACTGTTACCCAGGTGCTCCCCCACTGTTACCCTCATCACACTCTCATCCTTCTTTTTTCTCAGGAAATCTAACTTAGCTGTCTAGACGTTCCTCATAGCTTAACCTCTCCATCTCCCTTGATCGTATTATGCTTTATGATGTACCCGATTGCTGCAGTGTCATTTTTGTACTGTTGCCGCCAGTACTAGACATAGTACTCTCAAGAGTGGCCTTACTAGAGTAAGTGTGACCCTTAATTCTCTACCTCTTTCAGTTTGGCCAGTTGACAAAGCTGTACAAGAAGCTGGGTCCAGAGGAGTTCCCCCTGATCGACCAGACATACTACCCAAACTACAAAGAAATGGTGAGTGGCCTGTTTGAGATATGCAATATGGAGTACAACACAGAGTGTTTCCATGACAACAGCATGCTGATCACAAAACATTCAACTTTAGCCTGGGACCAAACTAAAATGAGTTTGTGGGAGCAGGCTACTAATGCAGCCCCTGATTATTGATGAGAAGTTGAGTATCTCGATTGGATTAATGACCAGTGAGTAACATGGAAGACCATGATGGTGTGATAGTAAAGGGTACATGGCTAGAATTTATAATGTAGTACAAGTCTCTGAGGAAGTAGACGTTGAGTGCTGATGACGTTAGCACATAGTGTTTGAGCATATAACCAGTGCCAAAAAGAAGTCTAATTGGGTGTTGTGGGGTTATTCAATGGTATTGCTGTTTATTGTTATTAAGGTAATTACTGGGTGTCAGTGGGGTTACAGCATATTATACAATGGCAAGAAAGAATCCTGGCTTCTGATTGGTCAGTTGGCTGTCACAGCAGGGTTGTTATCCTGGCGTAACCCCATGCTGATTGTTTGTTGGATTTGGATGATTTGGAGGATAATTCCATCCTTCTCTTAAGAAACAGAAATATTTTTACACACTAACAAAAACATTCTTTAAAATTATTTTTTTTATTAAAACAAGAAGCCATTGTATAATAGGAATAAAGCCCTCCAGGGTGGTTGTTATGCTGGGATAACATCCCTTCCGGGTATTGGCCCCGGCGGTGGCCTAGGGCCCAACCACACCTGAGGTGGGATGCTATCCTACATAACACCCAATTCGTCAGGTATTATTCCTTTTAGTATCACTGTTTGTTACCGTTATTAAACAGAATGTGATTACTGAGTGCCAGTGGGATAACGGCATAGTATTGATGTTTATTACTGGTGTCAAACAGAGGCTGTTTACTGGGTGTCATTGGGGTTACTGCATGGTATTGCTGTTTATTACTGTTATTAAACTGATGATGATTCCTGCATGTCAGTGGGGTTACTGTGTGATATTAGTGTTTGTAACTGTTACTAAATGGATAATATTTACTGGTTGGCATCGTTTATCACCTGCTGGCAGTGGCTGGAAAACTCCATTATTCAGACGTGTGAATAATGAACTGTGAATAATGGAGTTTGCCTAAGCACTTTCCACAAACCTTGTGCCAAGCTACGAGATGCCAGCTGAGCAGCTCCACAGCTCCCTTCCCTTACGCTCTCACCTTGCACCGCTCAAACTGTGAAACTGCAAACAGCTTACTTCTCAGACGCCACATTAAAATGGCACAAAACTACTTTAAATACATCCCACAAACCTTGTGCAAGGCTACAAGATGCCAGCTGAGCAGATCCGTGGCTCCCTTCCCTCGCACTCTCGCCTCATGCCACATGAAACCCGCAAATGGCAAACAAGTTCCTCATCAGTCACCACAGAAAAACGGCAAAAATCAACTTTAAATAAATCCCAGGGGGAAAAAAATGGCAACCTCTTCCCGCTTTACACTGCGCACTGAATCCTACCACCAAAAATTCATAAAACGAGCAAGAGAATAAAAACACAACAAAGAAAACGAAAAGTGACATCCAGCTCTTCACAAAGTTCCTGTCAGAAACCGGTGAGTCAGCAGATTTCCTTAATATGCCAATGCTAGAACTGGACATTAAAAAACTGTTTCTTTTGGGAAATTACTTTAAACTCTTTCTTATGGGGAAAAAAAGTATATTTTTTGTGTTCAAATAAACTGGCAAAACAGTTAAACACTGCTATGTCACTTATTACTCTAACTACATTTTTCAAAGAACCAGTAAATATAAAAAAATAAAACATGGGAAAGTCTGGAAAATTCTGATCCAAGGCACACCCTTGGTACGTGGTGCCCAGATAAACCCCTCGGGCTTTGCCTCTGGGTTTATGGGCATCACACCTCAGTGTGCATAAAATCATTATTAACCACACTTTCCCATGCATTATTCTATATATAATTATTGGGTTTAGGTGGGGTTACTGCATGCTATTGATGGTTATTAATGTTATTAAAAGATGATGATTACTGGGTGATGGTGGGGTTACTAAATGGGCACTAGGTCAGAAGCGCATCAACAATAACAGCGCTGTCCTGAACAGCGCAGCATAAACAGCGCTGACTACGACTAAGGCAGTGTAAAATGCTGTAAAACGAAACAGCGTCAATGGTAGTGGTCGGAAACCACACCAATGACTGCTACCATTAGGAAACAACATGCTGTACACTTTATTTTTGTGAGGGGCTCTGCCCCACACACCCCACAACATGGGGGGCTTTGCCCCCTGCACCCCCATTACTAAAATAACCAACTCCGAGGAGGGCAGAAACTTGGGGATGGGAGGAGTTTCAGATATCACATCAAAACAGCGAACCAAACTGAGCAACTCATGAATGAGCTACTCAATTTAGTCAAAGGAGTGAGGGTTGGAAATAGCGATGATGGTGGGGGGGATATGGCGAAAGGGAATAGTGACAGAGGAGGGAGGGAATGAGGGAAGGAGGGACCAGGAAGGGAACGAGGGAAGGATTAGGAAAGATAAGTCAGGAAATGGAGCCTGGTGCTGCTAAGCTGCCCGCCTAGCGTGGTGGGTAAGGACACTGCCTAAGGTGCTGGTGGTCCCGGGTTCGAGACTGCTAGTAGGAACATTTTTGTTTGCTTTTACAGGGTGTTTTTTTTTTTTTATGGCGTTCCCATCATTGGCCCACCTCCTCTGTGTTCTTTTTTTCTCCAGTGTGTACCCTTCTCCGAGATGGTTATTGTAGTATGAGGGTGCAGGGGCTTCCTCCCCGCAAAGAAGTGTGAGGCATCCCCCACGTTCATACTGTACATTTGCACTCAGTTTGTGTTGTGCGCGTGTCCTATGTGATGATTTGGTTTTGGCAGAATCCACTCGCTGTTTTGCAAGCCAATATTCTGCTGTTATGACATGGAACCGATTTCTGACCAAAACGCATACAAAATACTAACATCAGCCAGGGAAAAATTGCTACTATATGTGCCAGGAGACCAGAAACAGAACCCTGTTCTCTTGGGTTGCATGTGCTGGCCGAGCTGCTTGTGCTTTAGACCTCTGCATCATGGGAGCAGCTTGGCTAACCTTCACATTTTTTCCCTACTTCTCCTGCCTTCCCTTCACAGCCACAGGTGTAGTAGTTAGTACCGTTCAGCATTCTACAGCCATCACTGTTGAGAAACGTGCTTTACACCATGCACTTCTAGCTGCACTGTTCTAGCTGTGTGCTTCTGACCTGGTAGGACTAAATGACATTGCTGTTTATTTCTGTTATTAAACAGATACTGGTCACTGAATATTGGCGAGGTATTGAATATCAGTGTTTATTTCTGTTAGTAAACGGACAATTAGTGGGTGTCGGTGGGGTAACAGCATGATACTGCTGTTTATTTCTGTTATTAAACAGATACTGATCACTAAATATTGGTGAGGTACTGAATATTTCTGTTTATTACTGTTAGCAAACAGACAATTAGTGGGTGTCGGTGGGGTTACTGCATGATATTGGTGTTTATTTCTGTTAGTAAACAGATCCATTGGTGCCATAGGTTATTTATAAGCCCAATAAGCAAAATTGCCCTTTATGGTTTGCCTTGATTCAAAGGTTGTATTCCATTAAGTTATTTGCTTGACAGTATTTATCTAGTGAAACTTGGAATTAATCCATGTTACCATACCTCACCACTTCAATTGGTAAGCTGTTCCATATGGTAAACACTCTCTGAATGATCCACATGCCACATCTTTTAGTTCTACATTTCTCCTTTTAACTGGAGGTCATGTGTTCTTGTAGCATAATGTAAAGCCTTAAGTTCTAATTTTAGTATATCCCATAAGTCCTTGTAAAATGCCCTGTAAGAATATTTGTTTAGCCCTGCAACCATCTTTGTTGCTCTTCTTTGCACTCCCTCCAAGCATTTAATGCCTCTTTTTGTGTATGGTAACCAAAACTAGCTACAGTACTCCAAATCTGGCCTCACCAGTGAGCCATGCAGGGGCATCAACACCCTCTTATCAGTGCTTGTGACATGTCTTTGGATACACCCTAACATCCTGTGACATTTTGTACTTGTCCCTGTACAGTATTTCTCAAAGGTCGGATCTTCTTGTACCAGAATTCCTAGGTCCCGTTCAGATTTTACCTCCTTTAGTTCTTGTTCTGAGATTAAATATTTTACTCCGATGTTATTTTTCCCCAAGTGCATAACGCCACACTTCCCCATGTTGAACTCGAATTTGTGTTAGGAGGCCCGTTTGTAACCTCACTTTTTTCAGTTTAGTTATTGGGAAGGAAGTTAGTAGGCGCAGGGGCGGGTGCAAAGCTGGTGAGATGGGTAGGAAACTGGCTGCAGGGAAGGCAACAGAGGGTGGTGGTGGGTGGGAGCTCTCACACCCAAGGGCAGTGACGGTGTTCCACAGGGCTCGGTGTTGGGACCAGTGTTGTTTGGGATATTCATTGCAGACATATCATGGGACATCAAGAGCAAGATCAGTCTGTTTGCTGATGATACCAAGGTAGAAGCGGTGGTGGATGACCTAGAGGGGTGGCAGGGGTTGCAGGATGATCTGGAAAAGCTTGAAACCTGGTCAGACACCTGGCAACTGGGCTTAATGCCAAAAAGTGCAAGGTGCTGCATTTTGGGATGAAGAACCCAGGAGGAGCTACCAGCTAGGGGAGTGCAGCTAGCCCAGACAGAGGAGGAGGAGAAGGATCTGGGTGTGCTCATTACAGGGTCAATGAACAACTCGGCACAATGTAGGAAGGCAGCTGCAAAGGCCAACAAAATACTGGGTTGTATTGCAAGGGGTATATCCTCGAGGAGGGAGGAGGTGATTCTGCCACTGTATAGGTCATTAGTTAGACCACACCTGGAGCACTGCGTGCAGTACTGGCGTCCGTATCTGAAGAGGGACATTAAGTTACTGGAGGGAGTACAGCGCAGAGCGACAAAGATGATCAAGGGGCTGGGGGACTTATCATACGAGAGGAGGTTGAAGGAGTTGAACATGTACTCACTGGAGGAGAGGAGAGACAGGGGTGACATGATTGAAACCTTTAAATACATGAAAGGAATAAACAAGGCGGGTACAGAGGGGCTGTTCAAAGTAAGGGAGGGGAGGGCCACCAGGGGCCATGATATGAGACTGGAGCGAGGAAGGTTCAGGAGGGAGATGAGGAGACACTTTTTTACAGAGAGGGTGGTGGCTGGGTGGAATGCGTTACCTGATGAAGTGGTATGCAGTAGAACAGTGGACTGCTTCAAACGAGGATGGGACAGGACAAGGGGGAGGGTTAATGAAGGGGAAGGGTGGAAGGGAGGGGCAGCTGCAGAATAAGGGGTGCTAGCTGCACATTCGAGCAGACTTGATAGACCTCTAGGCCTTTATCTGCTAGCAAATTTTGTATGTTCGTATGTTCGTATTGCCTCTTCAGAATCAACTACAAAGCCTAGCTTGGCATCACTGGCAAATTTTGAGAGCCACACACCCTCCCTACATTGCATGGATGATACATAAATGGTGAACAGAATTGATCCCAGGACCGATCCCTGAGGTACCCCACTGGACACTTGTGACCAGACTGAGTGACAGCATCTCAGTCAGACTTTTTATTTTCTCTCCCTCAGCCATGATTCTATCCAACTAACCAGTCTTTTATTTTTACCAGTTTTTATGTTGATTGTGCACAGCGCAAGAAACATATTGGCACAGCTTGCTGAGAAGCAGGCTGTGGAGGCACGGCACTGTTGTGGCCAATGCCCCCACAGCCTGCAAAGGCTTGTCCTGCTTCCCCCAATGCCGTTGCAGGCTGTTGGTGACACAAGTTTGGAACGTTCGCACCAACTTGTGACAAATCAGCCGCTGCAATCAGGGGCCACCTCGTCATTGCAACGTAAGTCAACCGCTACAATGAGGATGACCGTCATTGCAGGAAGCCGGATCTAGCAAAGCCTGATATTGTTTGTGAACATGGAGGCAGGTTGCGCCCTGTTCACAAACAATATACTTCCCACAATGTTTATCTGCCAACGGGGAGCCACTCCCTGTTGGCATAATGTCTCCCGTTTCATTCTCTGCGGTAGGTGCCCAATCCTGTCAGCAAAAGGAATTACCCCCTGTGTTGTTGCCAATGGGGTGCCCAATCTCCATCGGCAAAGAGGATCCCTCCTTTGTTATTTGCCGCAGGTGACCAATACCCGTTGGCAGAAAGAATCCTCCTTTTATTGTTTGCTGGCGGGGTGTCCAATCTCCGTAGGCTACAGCACCCCAAAAGCGAGACTTCAGTGGCATGCTGGAGCCAACCCAGCATGCCAAATGCCCTTTGAAGTAAAAACCATCCTATGTTGTCTTTTTTTTTTTTTTTACCTGTAAAGAAAAACGGTCCCCGCAGTCTCCCAGACCCCCTTCATAACCCACACCCACCCACTGTACCCTGCTTCCCACAACCCCCTCACCCCATACTTACATCCGGAGTCCGATGCGACGATCTTGATGGACCGGGCACACGTCTGCACTCTTCAAAGCCGACCTTGAACTGAGGAAATGCTGGTAAGCTGTATAATGGAATAAATAGGGTTTTTTCAACTTTGCTGCATATCTCAGGCATTTTTGGAATTTTTTCATCAAATTTTCAACATGGGTTTTGGGACCCTCTTCATGAATGCTTCAACTGTCATGGTGTTAATCGCTCGAAGGTGATTTCCACGGTCACTGCGGCGGAATCACCTTTGGGGGCGATATCAACGACAGTGCCAGTGTTCATGGTGGGCCTCAAAAGCCTATGTTGAAATTTAATTAGGCATCCCAAAAATGACTGTTTCTGGCGTGCTGCACAGTTGCTACGCACACTCGTAACTTCGTGAATTTGCAAGATTTTGACGCCAGATTTTCAACATTGGCATTTTACTAACATACTAACATACTAAAATGCCAGCAGAATAGGCCTAATGGTTTTTCGTGTCAGCTTGTTTGGTCAGCCCCCACCCTGGGTGCTGACCTTGCTGCCCCCCTCGCCTTCTCTGGCTTCTTCCTTCCCAGTTCCGGATATTCTTGCTGCATTGGATTTTGCTTCCAGAACCCTTCCCTTGTACCTGTCCCACTCCCTCTTGAACCCCTCCACTGTCTCTGCCTCCACCAGCCCCCTAGGCAGCGCATTCCATGGCTCCACCACCCTCTCAGTGAAGTAGCGCCTCCTCCTTTCTCCCCTGAATCTTCCCCCCTCCAGCTTCCACCCATGCCCTCTAGTGGCCCCCTCCTCCTTCCTTCGAAGCACCCTGACTGTTCCTCCCCTATTTACTCTCTTCATGTACCTGAAGACCTCTATCATGTCCCCAGTCCTTCTCTCTTCCAATGTGTACATATTTAGCTCTTAGCCTCTCCTCATAGGTCCTGTCCCCAAGCCCCAAATCATTTGGTTGCCCTCCTCTGGACCCTCTCCAGGAGGTTAATGTCCCTCTTTAAGTGTGGCCTCCCAAACTGCACGAGTACTCAAGGTGCGGCCTCACCAAGCAGTTATACAGAGGAGTATCACTTCCCTCCTTCTGGAGGTGATCCCTAGTGATGCATCCCAGCATCCTGTTGGCCTTGGCTGCTGCCCTCCTACAAGTCTCAGAGTTGTTCATCTTGACATCCACCACCACCCCAGGTCCCTCTCAGCCATCGAGACTTGTAGCATTTCCCCCAGGGTACACTTGGCCGGGTTTCTGGCCCCCAGGTGGAGTACCTTGCATTTCCTGCATTGAACCTCAGCTTCCACTTTCTAGACCATCTTTCCAGAGCCTCCAGGTCCCCTGTGGGCCACCCTCCCTCCTTCCTATCCACCACCGCCCCAGTTTGAGTCATCCATAAAGAGACTTATCTCACTCCTGATTCCTGTCCTTATGTCAGAGGCGTAGGCGATGAACAGAAGGGCCAGAGACTGATCCTGTGGGACCCCACTCATGACCCTCCTTGGGGATGAGACTATCCGCCAACTCGACCCTCTGGGTCTGGTCCTGAGCCAATTGCCTATCCATCTGATCATCTGGTTCCCCCCACATTTCTCCCAGCTTATCCAACAGGCCTCGTGAGGAACAGAGTCAAATGCCTTGCTGAAGTCTAGAAAGAGGGACGTCCACTGGTCTACCCAGGTCCAAGGCACTCGTCACCCAGTCATAGAACTCCACCAGGTTTGTCTGACACGATTTCCCGGATGAATCCATGCTGTCTATCGTCCAGGCACCCTGACTTATCCAGGTCCCCCCTAGCCTCTCCTTGACAATGCCCTCCATCACCTTGCCCACCACCAATGTCAGGCTGACAGGCCTGTAGTTCCCTGCCACCTCCCTTGATCCCCCTTGTGGATAGGCACTATATCGACCTTCCAGTCCTGGGGCACCACCCTGTCCTCAGAGAGATGGTGAAAAGCTCCGCCAGAGGTTTCGCCAGGACATCCATAAGTTCCTTCAGCACTCTGGGATGTAATTTATCCGGCCCAGTACTTTCTTTGTCTTAAGGGCTGAGGCTTCCCTCCTCTCTCTGCTGTGATTCCACTTCCTGTACCTCTTCTCCTGCTTAGCCTCCCCCTCCTGCCAGTGATGCCTCCCCTCTCCCCAGACCCGCTGATCGGTAAGGGTCCCCCCTCCTCAGTATCTCCTTGTGAACAGTACCTGTCATTGTTCATATCCTGGTGGAAATGTGTTTCGCACTTCCGGCGCAGAATAGCGCGGTCACTGTTGGAAATTAGTGTTCAGGACAGATTAAGAAAATGACAGTGACACTGTTCATGAGTAGAGGTCCTGAAATGGCTATGTTGAAAATGTGGTAACAATACTCCATAAAATGACTGTATTCTGACGTGCATTGTAGGTTTGCATGCTGCCTTTCATAACCAGCGAATGTATAATATTTTCACTCCAGAGTTTCAGCATTGTCATTTCCCATACCTACTTATGAACAGTGCAGCTGTCATTTTCCCATCCTGGCGAAATGTGTTTCAGTTCCGAGCAGAATAGAGGCGGATCGCTGTGAAATCACTGTCCGAGACAGAGTAATAAAATGACAGTGACACTGTTCATGAGCAGAGAGTCCTAAAATGCCTATGTTGAAAATTTGGTGATGATAGCCCATCAAATGACTGTGTTACAAGTGTCGTGCACACTTTCCACCTGCCTTAACTTTGCAGATTAAATAATATTGTCATGCCACATTTTCAACAATGGCAATTTTTCACACCTCTAATGAGCAATACAACTGTCATTTTTCACATCCTGAGTGAAATGTGGTTTCACAGTTGCGGCACAGAATATCACAGTCGCTGTGGGAAATCAGTGTTCGGGACAAATTAAGAAAATGACAGTGGCACTGTTCGTGAGCAGAGGTCCTAAAAATCACTACGTTGGAAATTTGGTGTCAAAAATCCATAACATGACTATGCTACAAGCGTGCGTTCAGCTGTTTCCACGCACCCTTGTAACTTAGCAAATTTGTAATATTTTCACGCCACATTTTCAACAGTGGCATTCTTCACACCTCCTTATGAACAGTACAGCTGTCATTTTCACATCCTGGCTAAAATATGTTTTGCACTCCTGACAGAGAATAACCTGCAGTGCTGTGGGACATCAGTGTTTGGGATAGATTAAGATGGAATGAGTGAGAGGGTGACCGAGCTCAACTGAGCTCTGTCAGGACTGCTCTGGATTTGTTTGTGGGCGAAAAAGGCCCCAGTGCAAGAGGCCAGTACAAAGGGGCAGCCTGCAGCACTGGGAGAAACAGAACGAGAGAGTGAGTGAGGGAGGGGGAGGTGGCGAACTCACCGGAGCGCTGTCAGGACTGCTGCAGATTTCTTTTTGGGCAGAAAAAGGCGTCGGTGCAGGCAGGGTCCCAGTAGAAAGGCCAGCCTGCAGCGGTGGGAGAAACAGTACAAGTGAGTGAGACAGGGGGACTGAGTGAACTCAGCAGAGCTCTATCAGGACTGCTGCAGTTTCTTTGTTGGCAGAAAAAGAAGGCGCCAATGCAGGCAGGGCCCGTACAAAGACACGCTTGCAGCACCACAACACACAGAATGGTAGCGTGATGAGGGAGACTGGCGACCTCAATGGAGCTTTGTCGGGGCTCAGCTGCAGATTTGTTGTGGACAAACAAAAGGTGCCAGCGCAGCCAGCAGCCCCGTACACAAGCACAGCCTGCAGCGCCAAGAGAAACAGATTGAGTGAGTGACAGAGGGTAGTGAGCGGAGCTCAGTGGAGCTCTGTTGTGATTGCTGTGGATTTCTTTGTGGGCAGAAAATGCGACAACACAGGCGGGAGCCCAGTACAAAAGGCCAGCTTGCAGCTCGGGCAGAAACGGAATGAGTGAGTTTGACAGGGGAAGTGAGCGAGCTCAATGGAGCTGTCGGGACTGCTTCAGATTTCTTTCTGGCCAGAACAAGCCACCAGTGAAGGCAGGAGCCCAGTACAAAAGGGCAGCCTGCAGCGGCAGGAGACACAGAATAAGCGAGTGAGGGAGGGGGACTGAGTGAGTTCAACGGACCTCTGTTGGGACTGCTGCAGATTTGTTTGTGGGCAGAAAAAGGCAGCAATGCATGCAGGGGCCCAGTACAAAATGGCAGCGTGCAGTGGCAGGAAAACCAGAATGTGAGAGTGGGAGTGAGCGAGCTCAACGAAGCTGTATTGTAACTGCTGCAAATGGCAGTAATGCAGGCAGGAGCCCAATAGAAAAGGGCAGCCTGTAACGCCACCAGAAACAGAATGAGCGAGTGAGAGAAGAGGACCGAGCAAGCTGAACGGATCATTGTCAGGACTGCTGCGGATTTCTTTGTGGACAGAAAAAGGCACCAACAGAGCCAGGAGCCCAGTACAAAAGGGCAGGCTGTAGTGCCAGGAGAAACAGAATGAGTGAGTGACACGGGGAGTGAGCGCCCTCAACAGAGTTCTGTCGGGACAGCTGTAGATTTCTTTGTGGGCAGAAAAAGGTGCCAACACAGGCAGGAGCCCAGTACAAAAGGGCAGCCTGCAGCGCTGGCAGAAACGGAATGAGTGAGTGAGAGAGGGGGACTCAGTAGGCTCAACAGACCTGTGTTGGGACTGCTGCAGATTTCTTTGTGGGCAGAAAAAGCCACCAACAGAGGCAGGAGCCCAGTACAAAAGGGCAGTCTGCAGCGCCAAGAGAAACAGAATGGGGGAGTGAGCCACCTCAATGCAGCTCTGTCAGGACAGCTGCGGATTTCTTAGTGGGCAGAACAAGGTGCCAATGCAGGCAGGAGCCCAGTACAAAACAGCAGCCTGCAGCACTGGGAGAAACAGACTAAGCGAGTGACAGAGGGGCAGTGAGCGAGCTCAACACACCAGCGCAATCAACATTCGGCATTGACAAATGCTTGTTTACAATGTGGTAATAAATTCTAAATGTGGTATGGTGTCAAAGGCCTTGCTGTAATCAAGAAATATTATATCCACAGATTTAGTCATATCCAGAGCCTTACTCAGTTTATTTAAAAAGCTAATTAAATTTGTTTGACATGATCTTCCCTTAGTAAATCTGTGGTGTGTCAAATCTCCAAGGTCTCTGTCTTGGATCTCATTCTCCAGTTCTTCCTTAATTATGCCTTCTAGGACTTTCCTTAACATGGATTTCCAACTGATGGGTCTGTATTTCTTGTAATCTGTTCTGTCTCCCTTTCTATGTTGGCATCGCAGCCAACATCTTCCGGTAATAGCAGATTTGGATGTGTGGTCACTGTGGGCGAATGGATGGCATGCATCAGTAGGTGCGTCCCTCATTCCCCAATAAGCCAGCAGCAGGCGCTGACATCATGCATAGCCAATGTGGCCACCAGATCTAAGAAAGGTCCGCTGCAATGAGAGTGAAGCTGTCATGCAGTGGGACCACAACACAACTCGATATGCAAGCAACATGGCGGCGGTGACTGCTACGCCGCGGTCAAAATGCTGACAGGTGGAAGCCCACTCCCTGGCAGCATAATATCCCTCCATTTCCGCTGTGTGCTGAATGGGTGCCCAATCCCCTACGCATCATGCACCCCTAAAAGTCTTTCTTTGCGATGGGGGCCCCAATACCTGTAAACTTCAGTCCCCCTTCCCAGTTCAATCTGCCGATAGAGGAGCCTCCCCTTTTGATGTGTGCCGAGGGGTGCCCAATCCCCAACCGACTCTCTCGCCCACTGGTGTTGCCAGCAAGGTGCCCAATCCCCATATCTACAGCTCCCCCAAAAAACAACTCAGGTGTACGCTGGGGCCACCCCCAGCATGCCAAATTACCCTGTTTAAAAAAAAAAAAAAAAGTCCTGGGATGTTGGTCCTTTTTTTTTTTTTTTTTACTAAGTAAAACAGCAGGTTCCTCGTGGTCTCCTGCCTTCCCCAACCCACGCCCACCCTCTGCACACCCTGCCTCCCACACCCCCCACTCCATATTTACCTCCGAGCCTGGCGCAACTATCTTCGGTGGACCAGAAACACGTCTGCACTCTTCAAAGCCAACCTGAAACTGAAGAAATGCTGGTAAGCTGTATAATGGCATAAATAGTGTTTTTCAACTTTGGTGCATATCTCAGGCATTTTTGGGACTGTTGACACCACATTTTCAACATGGGGTTATTGGGACCCCTCCTCATGAATTCAGGCACTGTCATGGCGTTATTCAGACCCGAAAGGTGACTTTGCGGTCACTGCGCAGAATCACGTTTCGGGACTGATTAATGAAATGACAGTGCCACTGTTCATGAGGGGGGCTCTCAAAAAACCTATATTACAAATTTGGTAGAAAAGTCCAAAAATGGCTGTTTTACAAGCCTGTGTTGCACAGTTTCCACGTACACTCGTAACTTCGTGAATTTGTAATATTTTCACTCCAGATTTTCAAAATTGGCATTTTCCACATTTCCTTATGAATAGTACAGCTGTCATTTTCACATCCTACCTAAATGTGTTTCGCACCTGGCGGCGAAATTTGGTTTATCAGGCAGAATACCCGGTGGTTGTCTTGAGGAAATCAGTTTCTGGGACAGTTTGAGGAAATGACGGTGACACAGTTCATGAGCAGAGGTCCTAAAATGCCTATGTTGAAAATTTGGTGACAATATTCCATAAAATGATTGTGTTATGAGTAATGGATTACACGCAATTCCATGCACCTTTGTAACCCTAAATTTGCAATATTTTCATCCCAGATTTTTCAACACTGGCATTTTCCACACCTCCTTATGAACAATACAGCTGTCATTTTTCACATCCTGCCCTAAATGTGATTTTGCACCTGTGGAGCACAATGGCGTGGTCACTGTGGGAAATCAATGTTTAGGACAAATTAACAAAATCACAGTGCCACTGTTCATGAGGGTAGGTCCCAAAGTGCCTATGTTAAAAATGTGGTTAAAAAAAATCCCAAAAGTAATTGGGTTATGGATGTGTGTTGCACAGTTTCTATGCATGCTCATGACTTCACCAATTTTTCATATTTTCACTCCAGATTTTTAACGTTGCCATTTTTTTACATCTCCTCATGAACCATACAGTTGTCATTTTCCACATACTGCCCAAAATGTGTTTTCGTGTCGCCAAAATGGCATAGCCGTTGTGCAAAACCACCTTTCAGCTAACAAACTGATAGTGCCACTCTTCATGAAGTGGGCTCACAAAAAGCCCATGTTGAAAATTTGTAGTGAAAATACCAATACACGCCTACGGTGTTACGGTTTGCAGCTGTAGCACCGCCCGGTAGAGACTGACAGGCGTCAGGGGTGTGACTTAAGATCATCGGCTGTAACTGTTCACGCCATTCCACCTCCCACCCCCACCCTGCAGCCAGTGATAGTATCGGTGTGCCTTGGAGTGTTCGCCACAAAGTTCACCCTATTCTCCTATACTGCATCCACCTCAGTGTATTTCCTTATGGAATGGGGTAAGTATAATGTCCAAAGACCCCAAAGCACACCACAAAACTTGTCAGTGTCTACAGGGCAAGGTGAGGTAAAATGGCATGAGCATTATAGCTGATGACCCAAAGGCACACCCCAGTGCCTGTCGGTCTCTACAGGGTGGCGATGGGGTTGGCATCACTTCAATACTTCACTGCCATTCCTATTGTGCATCTCTAACTCCAGCACTACCAATGCCAATGCCAACGAGACAACATTCAGCAGTGACAAATGTTTGTTAAACAAAGGGGTGAAAATGGCTTCTTAACAACAATTCACCACCTCCTCATTATTCAGAGAAAACTGAAATATAGCAGTTGCAGGACCTGCTAGTATCTCTGCTAAATCTTTAATGATTTTGTGGTGGTTTCCATCCAGGCCAGGGGCTTTATATTGATTCATTTTGGCCAGCCTATCTTTTATTTGACTCTCACTTAAAATTACATAAGGGCTGTCCACAACATTTTTTAACTAGTATTTTCTGTATATCCTTTTTCCTGAAAACACTGCAAAAAGCTATTCAGTATATTTTTTTCATCACTCACTGTATTCCCTTTGTTATCAGTTAGTGGACCCACCTGGGACTTCATGTTCCATTTGTTATTTATGTGATCGCAGAATGATTTAAAATTGTCTTTCACTCTAGTGCCTAATTCTAACTCTTGTTCTCTTTTGACACTTAATATATATATATTTTTGTTATTTTTATTTATATATTTTATCAATGTTCTGCATTACATATCACTGATGAAGTACATACAGATTTAAAATTATACACCACTGAGGACGCCACCCCTCTTAATACATACATAGGAGTTTGATTAGAAAGTCGGTACTACATCTTTAAGATACATCATCAGGGGGTACACAAAGATTTACCTTACTTATTAATTGTATTTCGACCTAAGATCAGCTGTGACAAAGAGCCCATGAGCTGCATGAATATATCTATCAAAGAACAGCTCCCTAGCCTATGGCTAGATTATTAAATAAACTCTGTTTCTTATATAAAGAAAATGAGTAATCATGCTTTATCATTATCTTGAGTACCTCAAGGCACTAAAACAAAAAAGGATTACGCTCTGTCTTTTCCAACTTAAGGCATTCAGATTAGCAAACTATCTCCCAGACATAACATCCACCTAACATTAACTTAGAAAGAGGTTTTCTAAGGACCAAATACAAAAAAATATAGCTGTGTCCATCTAGATTTTAATTGGCAAACCGATTTGTGAGCTATAGTCCACTATCAGGAAGTTCACAGCAAGTTGTAAATCTTATGAACTAAAAGTTCATTTGTTCTCTCAGATAATGTTCTTACTGTGAATAGGCAGTAATCAAGTTTCAACGGTAGCTTCTTCTTCCTCCTCTGAGGAGGATCGAGACGCAGGCTCTCGAAGGCGACTGGCTGGCACATGTCTCCGGGTCCACTTCAGGGCTTCTTGAGGGTCAGTGAAGATATAGATCTTCCCCTGGTGCGTAATTCGCAGGCGAGCCGGAAAAATCATGCTGTGCGAGATTCCTGCACCTCACAGTATAGATCGCACCCCATCAAAACGCTTTTTTTTTTGTCGGGTCGCATAACTAAGATCCGGGTAAATACTGACCTTCTCCCCCTCGCACAGTAAAGTCCTCTTCTGCCTGGCCAGTGAAAGAAGAAAATCTCTAGTTCCAATTCCGTCTAGGACTAGCACAATAGCCCTATGGACTTCCAGATTTACTTGATGACCCCCTTGTTGTGACTCTATAGGCCTTCTGAATGGAGATCTTATGCTCTGCTAGGTGTTGCTCAAATTGTGATTCTAGCCATTCCTGCATAAATAAAGACAAATGGTTTGTTTGCTCAGGGATTCCGATCACTCGCAAATTATTTGCTCTTGCCTGGTTCTCCAACATTTCTAGCCTTGCTCAAGGATGGGTGTTCTCTTTCACTAGCTTTGCAGACACTCCGAGGGCTGATTCCGACCCCTTCCCAGCTTTCTCCATCTCTATTTTAATAGTTGAAACATCCGCTTCTAGTACAATTACTCTGCTGGTCAGGGAATCAAATCGGGACGTCAGACCCTCTACTGAAGAGATTAAACTATTCATTTTTACTCCCAAACTTTGTAGAGTTTCCTCATGAGGTGTCTCAGTTTCTGAAGTAGCAGGGCCTTGAGCAGACCTCGTGGCGAGCAAGGGAGCGTTTTGTTTGCTCTTTGCTCCCTCCTGGCCGGACCTGTCCTTCCTTGGATTGCCCATAGCGATGCTGCCGATCTTCCGATTGTCAGTCCAGCCGTCTCCTAAACTTTAGCTGCCTTGTAAAGCATAAAATTTTGACTTTTAAATCGCAAATCGCAGAGCTGCTAATCCTTGCGACCATCTTGTTCGGGCTCCACAGCGCCCTCCCAATATATATTTTTTGCATAGCTTAACTTTCTTTTTGTACCCGTTCCAAGCTTTGATAGCATTTTTTCTGATGGCTAAGGCCACTGATTTACACTGACTAAAGTAATGAAACTCCGTTTTCAAGACTTGAAATTCCGGGAATGGCACAGATGACTTAGTCTAATTTTGGGATCTTATCAGGATTCTACTGTCATTCTTTTAGTATATGTATAAATATTCAGAATAAAAGAAGGCATAACATACAGAGCATTAAATGAATAATAGTACAGGCAATAATTATAATTTACTAATCTGGTCTAAAATGCCAAATTCTGTGAAATTCTTTGTTTTTACTAGTGTGCAGATGCTCCAACCAGTGGGCTTGCTGATGGCTTTTCTACAAACCTTTCTCCTTTTATTATGTTGTCTTGCGCAGCGCAAGCGACATTTTGTGGCAGCTTGCTGGAGTAGCAGGTTGTGGAGGTGCGGCCGTGTTGTGGCCAATGATGACACTGCTTTTTTGGGCTGGTCTCTGTGGCACTAATGAATGAGCATGCTGTCTATGACAGCAGTTGAGAAGCATGCCACCAACTTGAAAGTAATTCACTGCCGCAATGAGGGAGTGCCCCGTCAGTGCAGGCGTGCCTTGCCTGCTGAAACATTTCAATAAACATGGTGGTGGCTGCGCGTCCGCTGCTCCACAATCCTAGAAAGCCAACCAGGAGGGTGCCCAGTCCCCTGTTGGACATGTTTATAACCCCCAAGATTGTGTGGCACACTGGGAGTGTTCAGAAGCCAACTGTGTTGGCATGTTCCTCTCCCCCGCCCACCCCATTGTGAGCCACAGGGAGCCCACCCCAGTGTGGCCAACATCACCCAAAGTCATGGGGCACACTGGGAGCCCACCCCAGTGTCCCCAACATTTTTTTCATACACCTGTAAAGACAGAAAGCGGTCCCACTGTTCTTTTTTATTTTTAGTACTTGAAACAAAAACAGTCCTCACTGTCGGCAGGGCCCCTCCCCAACCTGCACCCACTTCTCCCCATACACCCCTCACCCCATACTCTGCCTCTCTGGAGTCCAGCGCCGGGATCTTTGGTGGAGTGGGAAGAGTCTGCACTCTTCAAAGCTGACCGCGAACTGAAGAAATGCCGGTAAGCTGTATAATGGCATCAATGGGGGAGGTTTCAACTTAAGTGGATATCTCTGCCATTTTTTTGACTTTTGACTCCAGATTTTTAACATGGGGTTTTTGGCACCCCGTCTCATGAAATCAGTTACTGTCATTTCATTGTTCAGCTCGGAAAGGTGATTTCGTGGTCACTGCGTGGAATCATCTTTCCGAACTGACTAACCAAATAACAGTGCCACTGTCACTGTTCATGAGATGGGCTCCCAGAAAGCCTATGTTGCAAATTTGGTGAAAAAATGACTGTGTTATCAGTGTGCATTGCGCAGTTTCCACGTACGCTCGTAACTTCAAGAATTTTTAATATTTTCATTCCAGATTTTCAAAATTGCCATTTTCTCACACCTCCTTATGAACAGTATAGCTGTCATTTTTCACATCCTGCCCAAAATGTGTTTTGCACATCTGGCGCACAATAGCGTAGTCGCTGCTGGGAAATCAATGTTCAGGACAGATCAAGAAAATCACAGTGTCACTGTTCGTGAGCAGAGGTTCCAAAATGCCTATGTTGAAAATATGGTGAAAAAATTCCAAAAAATGACTGTTATGAGCGTGCATTGTGCAGTTTCCACGCATGCTCATAACTTCGAGAATTTTTAATATTTTTACCCCAGATTTTCAACATTTTCATTTTTTCACACCTCCTTATGAACAGTACAGTTGTTAATTTTCACATCCTGCCCGAAATGTGTTTTCACACGTCTGGCACACAATGGCGTGGTTGCTGTGGAAAATCAACATTCGGGACAGATTAAGAAAATCACAGTGGCCGGCCTGTCGGTGCAGCGGTTGGATTTCCATCTGTGATGCTGGCGACCCGGGTTCGGGAACAGACTCGGGTCACTGGAGGGCTGGCCAAGGGGGGAAGGAAAGGAGTGTCCCAGGATGGCTCGCCTTCTCCGGGCGGATGCCAGGAGCACAGCACAGCTGCCTTAGCTGAAAAGAGCTGGGGGTGGTGGACGTCAGGCGTATGCCATGATGTCAGTGCAACACCACTCCTGGGAAGAAAACCCAGGAAACTGTCCTGGCTGACCAGATGACAGTCCCTCCGGTCTCCCGCTGCCACCGAGCCCTGATAGCTGGTCCTGCCTCAGTGGTATCCTGAGCCAACTTGGAATAGTGTGCTGGATCCCGCCACTGGTGCCTTCCCTCTTGGAGGAGGGGGGCCCATCTGGCAAAAGGGATACGCTGGATTACCCAGTAGGAGCCATAATGTGAGGTAAAGAGGCTAGTGAGAGGACGGGGAAGCAGATGGGGAAGACCTTGAGAGGGACCCGAAGGAGTGGCCGACCAGGGGCGAGAAGGATGGATAAACAAATCATACAAAAAAAAAAGAAAATTACAGTGACACTGTTCATGAGCAGCAGTCTCAAAATGCCTATGTTGAAAATTTGGTGAAAAAAATCAAAAAAATGACTGTGTAATGAGCATGCGTTGCGCAGTTTCCACACACGCTCATAACTTTGAGAATTTTTAATATTTTTCACTCCAGATTTTCAAAATTGCCATTTCTTTACACCTCCTTATGAATGGTACAGCTGTCATTTTTGACATCATGCCCGAAATGTGTTTTCGCACATCTGGCACAGAATGGCATGGTTGCTGTGGGAAATCAACGTTTGGGACACATTAACAAAATCATAGTGCCACTGTTCATGAGTGGAGGTCCCAAATGCTTTCATAGTAGGGTCCTAAAAGCCCATGTTGAAAATTTGGCGTGCAATACCAACAAACTCACGAGGCGTTAGAGTTTCTAACTGTAACATCCCACCCTGTAGAGACTGACAGGTGTCAGGGGTGTGACTTTGTATTGTCAGCTGTAATGCTCACACCATTCCACCCCCACCCTGCAGCCAGTGACAGGCATCAAGGTGTGCCTTGGACTCTTCGGCCAAAGTTCACCCCACTCTGCTATACTGCACCCACCTCAACGTAGTTCCTTATGGAATGGGGTAGCGTAGGCCGATGACCCAAGGCAGAACTTCCCCGGCCTTGTCAGTGTCTGCAGGTGAAGTGAGGTGAAATACATGAACAGTTATGGCCGACGACCTCAAAGGCACACCTCAATGCCTGTCAGTCGCTGCAGGGTGGGGTTGGGTTGGTGTCAGTTCCATACTTCACTGCCATTCCTATTATGCATCTCTCTAACTCCTGCACTACCAATGCCAATGCCAGCAAGACAACATTCATCATTGAAAAATGCTTGTTTAATCTCCTTTTAACTTTTTGGGTTAGCCAACTTGGTACCCTTCCATTTTTATTATATTTGATTCTTTCTTGTACATACTTAGTCTCTAACTCCAATATCTTTTGAGATAATAGAAATATAGAAACATAGAAATTGACGGCAGAAGGGGACCGCAAGATTGATCTAGTCTGCCCAATATGGATAACTACCGCCCCCCTTCTATCCTTTCTGTGAAATGATACCTTTGTACCTGTCCTAGGCATTTTTGAACCCGTTTACCATTTTGGCCTCCACCACTTTCCAGGGCAGGCAGTTCCATGGGTCAACTACCCTCTCAGTGAAGAAGAACTTCTTAATAGTGCTCCTGAATCGCCCACCCTTGATCCTCATATCGTGTTCTCTAGTTCTGATGCTTTTCTTCTCCTGATGGAGCTCCTCTACCTTATTTATACCCTTGATACACTTGAATGTCTCAATCATGCCCCCCGCTCCAGGGAGTACATGTTGAGCTCCCTCAACCTATCCTCATATGCCATTTGATGCAGACCCTGAATCATTTTTGTGACTCTCCTCTGCACTGTCTCAATCATATCGATGTCTTTCCTAAGGTGCGGCCTCCAGAACTGTACACAGTAGGGCAGCACCCTGTAAAGTGGCAGCACCACCTCCCTTCTGCAACTCGTGATCCCCCCAATGCAGCCCAGCATACCACTGGCCTTTAGAGCTGCATTTTCACACTGCTCCCCACCTTTAAGTCTCTGATATAATGACTCCTAGGTCTCGCTCCTGGTTGGTGCATGACAGCTGCTCCCCTCCCAGGTAGTATCCCACCTTGGGATTTCCTTTGCCTAAGTGCATGACCTTGCACTTTTTGGCATTGAACTTCAGCTGCCAGGCAATTGACCACTCCTCAAATTTCTTACGGTCTGATTCCATGTTCTTGATTCCTTCTGGGGTGTCCACTCTGTTGCAGATCTTGGTGTCATCTGTAAACAGACATACCTTCCCTTCTAATCCATTGCTGATGTTGGCTATGAACACATTGAAAAGTTGGGGCCCCAGCACCGACCCCTGAGGCACTCCACTAGTCACTTCCCTTTCTGTTGATACTACTCCATTTACCTGCACCCGTTGTGTTCTTCCCTTCAGCCGGTTGCTCACCTAACCCGCCACTTCCTTACGTACGCCGATGGTCCAGCTTCTTTACCAACCTTCTGTGTGGGACCGAGTCGAAGGCCTTACTAAAGTCAGATACACACCACATCCTGCTCCCCCTTGGTCCACTGCCTTTGTTACCCTGTCAAAAAAGTTGACCAGGTCTGTTTAGCACCACCTTCCAGCCATTAAACCGTGCTGTTTTGGGTCCTGTTGCCCACTGGATTCCAGATGTGCTACTATTCTTTGCTTGAACATTGTCGCCGTCAGTTTTCCTACCACCAATGTGAGGTTCACTGGATGGTAATTTCCAGCCTCTTCCCTGCTCCCTGATTTGTGAAGTGAGACCACTGTCACCCTCTTCCAGTCTTAAGGCACTGTCCCACTTTCCAGTGATTTGGTGAAGAGCTCCACCAGGGGAGCTGCTATCACACTCCCCAATTCCTTGAGAACTCTTGGGTGAATCTCATCTGGCCTCATGACCTTGTCCACCTTTAATTTATTTAGGGCTTCCAAGACTTGTCCTTCCATGAAGAGGCTTGAGTCTACCCCCGGTCCCTGGGTGCAACTGCTTTGCAGGTTTGGGCTATCCCCTGCATTCTCCCTAGTGAATATGGAACAGAAATATTTAAATCCCACATTTCATTGTGGTTCTTGCCCATAAACTTGGTTTTCCAATCCCATGTACTGATACCTTCTTTCATTCATACAAAATTTATCTTATTAAAACATTTAACTCTAGAGCTTCCACTGAGAGTAACTTTAGTATTCATGTTAATTTGAAATGTAACAGTTTTATGATGCTACCGCTTAGTGGTTCCCTGGTCTTGCTATTTATAATTTCTTCATCTATATTACTCAAACTAGGTCAGGTATGTGGTTCCCCTGATGCCATCTCTCACATACTGTTCTATATTAAGTTGTACAGTCTATAAAATCTATCTTCAGAGGGGTTTTGACGTGTTTTTTTTTTGGTCCATTCAATACGAAGTATGTTAAATCCACCCATAAATATTATGTTATCTTCAATTTTGAGGTTATTTAATATGTCCAACAATTGATCATTTAATTCCTTAGTAAGTGATGGAGGCTAATGGGTTCCTCCCAGAAATAAATGTCTTCCCTTTCAGTAGTGTAATCTCAATATTTGTTCAAGAATTTGATATTTCACCATTCTGACTTCTTCTACTTTAATACTGTCCTACTATATACGGTCACTCCTCCATGTGTACCTTTCCAGTCTTTGTTACACAAAGTGTAACATTGTACATATTTGTCCCAGGTGTCATCCTGTTGCCACCAAGTTTCAGTAACTCTACAAATATGGATACCTTCATTAATCAGTTTGTATTCAACTCCCCTTTTTCTTGCATGAGGCAAAAACTCTCCCTTCTTCCCTCCACCCCCACATTCCACACTATTGATGGGACCCCCTTGGAGGCTTGTACATCCTGCAGAAACCTTGGGGTTTGGTTAGACCAGCACCTTAGCTTCAGTGAGCACATGGACCCTCAAGAAACTGCACCCCATGCTGGGTGCTTTATACCCCAACAGAAGTTGCATCCCTCTGCCAACGCGCAAGGAAATTGTACAAAAAATGATCCTCCCTATACTGGACTACAGGGATGTAGTCTATAGTGCTGCTTCCAAGTCTGCCGTAGCCAGGCTAGATCCACTCTTCCACTCTTTCTGTCATTTTGCCCTGGCCTGCCCTCCCACAACCCATCACTGCGACCTCTATAGGGCCTTACACCTCCCATCACTCCAGGATCGGAGACTGACCCACTGCACCAGAACTACAGAGAAAAAAATTCTGGGCACAGGCCCTCCCCCCTTACCTCATGGCAACCCTAGCAGCTCTACCCCTGCCTGCATACTCGCTCAGGAATATAGACTCCCAGCTTCTCTATGTCCCACATATGTCCACTGCTACAGGCCAGGCTGCTTTCAGCTACCGCATGCCTAAATTATGGAACTCCTTGCCGACTGACATTAGGCATGCCGCCAACACTCAGCATCTTGACTCCCTCAAGACTCATTTCTCCTCCACCTGCACCTGTGTCTAGCACCGCGGAGGGCCCAGTATCTCACCCCTCTCCAATTTCTGTCCACCTTCAGTGTGATGCACTACGGCTCCTTAGTTGTGTCCTCAGACCCCTAGCCATGCTGTTATAAACTTGAGGGTCTTAAAGGGGCAGTTATTTGGAGAAGTGTTAAAGATAAACAGGATGGCTGGCGGTTTTGGGACAGCTACTCTCTGTTCTTGGTACTTTACAGACAACATGAAAGGCGCAAAGTTCATAATGAATCAAGGCACATTGTGAGTGAGAGAAAAAAATTGAAGTGGGAGGGTGACCTGGAAGGAAGAGGGAGGAGGGGGGAGGTAGAGACATGACAGCTATTCTCCAAAACTAGTCAAGAATATAGATCATTAGAACAGACCGGAGATTATGATCATGGATAAGATAAAGACCAAAATAGTTTCATTGAACATAAATGGGATAAAGAACCCTATAAAGAGAAAACGTCTCCAGAAATTCTTAAAGAGACAGGCATGTGAAATACAATTTATACAGGAGACACATGTCTTCCCCACTAAGGAAATTCTCAAACTTAAAAATCGAGACTTCCCGAATATCTATCACGCATCTCTGCCCACTGGAAGGAAGAGGGGTGTAGCCATTCTGCTCTCAGCCACGCTTCCATTCGTGGAAGAGGTAATAAGGGATGAGGGGGCTAGATACGTGTTGGTGGTAGGGCGCGTCCAAGACCTCCAGATATCCTTGCTAAATGTATACGCCCCTCTGGGTACGCATATAACCTTCTTTGCAGACTTATTTAAATTAGTGGCCGAAAAGGCAAAGGGGATGCTGATTGCAGGGGGGGACTGGAATGTAGTACTGGATAGAGCCCTGGATACTACCTCAAACATCCCGGCCCCGAATCAAAAAGTCTCTGGGTTTTTGAAGAGACTTATGAAAGACACGGGTGTAACGGATGTTTGGAGGGAAAAGTACCCTAGGGCAAGAGATTACACATACTACTCCCCTAGATACAACATCTTCTCGAGAATAGATATGTTTTTCACATATGGCAAAGACATGTCAGTCTTTGATTCAATTTGGGTAGGTACTGAAACCATATCAGACTATAAACCATTGTACGCCAGGCTGGACCTCCAACTCCCCAAAAAACCTACACACTGGAGGCTTAATATAAGCCTCCTTAGGGACGAGAAGATCAGGGAGGAAGTATGGGAAATAATAAAGAACACTATACAGTCAAACGAGGCTTCAGAAGTTACCCCTCAAATCCTTTGGGATACGGTTAAGACCCTGATAAGGGGGAGACTGATCTCAATAGCCACCAAAAAAAAAAGATAGGGAAAAACAAAGAGAACAAATCAAACAGAAACTGCAAGATCTAGAAAGACAACAGAAAATAAAGTTCAATGTAGAAAGAAGGGGGAATGGGACCTTGCACAAAGACTTCAAGATACAGCTCTTAAAACTGAAAAGGCGTTACTACGCATAAAACAGACCTACTAGAGGGATCAAGAGCACCGCCTTCTGGCTTACCGACTTAAACAGCAGTCGGCCAGGGCAAATGTCACAGGAATCAAACACCCAGTCACGGACGACATTCTACACGGGTGGGAGCAAATAGTTGATAGGTTTGTCGCATACTATAAAAACCTATACCATCCTCAGCAGAATACAAGGCCTGAGGAGGCAGCGCATTTTTTAGAGGCCCTGCAGTTGCCCGAACTTACTGAAGCCCACAGACAGACTTTGGAGCACCCAATCACACAAAGAGAAATCTCAGATACAATAGGGAGGCTAAAGGCGGGCAAATGTCCGGGCCCTGATGGATTTGGGGGAGAATTCTATAAAACATTTCAGGTAGACCTGAACCCCATTTTAAACACAGTTTACAACCAGGTGTGGCTGGAAGGAGCTGTAGTCCCCCATCATCGAATTATACCTCCATCACGGTGATCCCAAGGAGGGCAAGGATCCGAAGAGTGTGGTTCAGAGTAGAACGATCTCCCTACTTAATGTAGATTATCAAATTTTACAGCAATTATAGCAAGGCGCCTACAATCTTTCTGAAGGACTTTATACACCCAGATCAAGCGGGATTTGTGGAGGGTAGACAGGCCCCAGAAGGAGTGAGAAGAACCATTGATATAATTAATAAAAGAAAAATACCAGCCTGTCTTATGAGCCTGGATGCGGAGAAGGCGTTTGATAAGGTTGATTGGAACTTCCTTTTTCTAGTTCTTAAGAGAATGGGATTCCCATCGACGTTCCTGGAGGCGATTAAAGCCCTGTATGCCTCTCCACAGGCTTATGTAAAGGTTAACGTCGGGCGTCTCACAGAGATTCACCCTGGGGCGGGGCACGAGGCAGGGTTGCCCTCTGTCTCCACTCCTATTTGACTTATATATAGAGCCTCGCCCAAGCAGTAAGGGAATCGAGAGAGATTAAAAGGGTGAGACATGGGTGGGGAAGAACATAAAATATCCATACGCAGATGACGTTCTCCTATATATCTAACCAAATGGATCCATCCCAAAAATTTGGGAACTCATTGATAAATTTAGCTAATACTTGGGATACACTTAATAAAAATAAAACAGAAGTCTTAAAATGTCATTACTGCCCTCAGAGGATGTTATTCAGTCTTTGGATACACAATGGAACAGGAGGAAAATTAAATATCTGGGCATTCAAATCCCAAAAACTTAACGATGTTATCATGAAGCAACTTTGAACCCATAACAAACCAGATTAAACAGGTTATCAAAGGTGGAGACCCTCAACTTGCCCCTGTACTCAAGGATACAGTCAGTTTCCATGAATATACTCCCCAAATATCTTTATATGTTCCAATGTCTCCCCATTAAAATACATAAGAACCAATTTCAGGTTTGGCAAAGAATGCTCACAAGATATATCTGGAACAATAGAAGACCAAGACTTAAAGCCTTGGCCATGCAGGCTAATAAAAGCTGGGAGGTCGAAATGTTCCTAACCTGGAAGATTATTTCTGCCACACAGCTAAAATGGGCCCTATTATGGTCAGCTAGCTCATGTAGGCGAGATGGAAAACAATTGAGATAGCCTAACAGATGGACATCCATTAGGAGCCAGAGTTATGAGGTCAGGGACTCAAAACAGAGATCAGGACATTGCTTTAATGGCAGTCAGAAATACACTGGGTTCCCTTAGAAGACTATGGAACAAACATAAAGTGGAGAGGGAGACTTGGGTGCTGAGATGGTTTGCTTGGGACCCGGACTTTCCTCCATCTAGGCAAGATCTTACTTTTAAAAACTGGGGCAGACTGGGGTTATATTCCCTAAATCAGCTCCTCCAGGGAAATGTTGTCTCAGAATTTGCCCGAATTAGAGAGGAATTTTCCCTAAGACAAGCAGACTATTTTAGATACCTCCAAATAAGATCTTACATACACACTCTACAAAATACTTACATACACCGACCTCACCAACAAGGCTAAAGATACCATAGTTGATATAATAAACTCAACAAGGACCAAAGGTCTTATTTCAGCCCTATATGGAGCACTGAGAGATAGTAGAGGAGACCAAACTACACACATTAGGAACAGATGGGAAAGGGAGACAGGGAACACCTGGAAGGGAGGCCTGGACCTCCACACTGGCCATGGCCCTCCGCACCACGTCCTCTCCTTATTGGAGGGAGTACAAATGGAAGGTACGGGTGAGGTTCTTCTATACCTCAGAAACACAGAGTAATTGGGACAAGAAATGCTCAGGGTCATGTTGGCGGGAATGCAGAGCAAATAAAGCAGACTACTTACATGTGTTCTGGTCTTGTCAGGCACTCACACAATACTGGACTGACGTACGACACAAGGAAAAAGGTACTCTCCATACAATCTAACTTAAGTTCAGGAATCTGATACTAGGGTTGATACCAGAAGAGATTAGGGAGCAAATAGAATATACTTGTGGAATATTCTACTAGTGGCCTCCCACAAGGCTCTGACCAGGAAATGGCTCACCCCAAACCCACCGATAAATCACAAATGGGAGTCAACTGTAAATGAAATTAAGGATATGGAGGAAGTAACATATAGAATAAATCTGAGAACACAGATATGGGTGGAGAGATGGACTCCTTGGCTATTGTCATCAGATACTAAGGAGGAGGAATAGAAAGGATGAAGGGGGAGAAGGGGAAACAAGAAGTGGGGAACTGTTTAAATAAGTGGATTATAGATCTGTCAGGTCGCCACCTACATGATGATTTACATGAAGTTATACAAAATGATAATCAGAATGAAATACAATACTAGGGATAAAAATATAGTAGATAAAGTGAAGGGGGGAAGTAAGTAATTGTGAATCTGTATTACTCTTACAATGTGCATATGCTGGAAAATGAACTGTGATGGATGCTTACAAGTGCCAAGTATGCAATAAACTTGAATATAAAAAAAAAAAAATAAACTTGAGGGTCACACTAACTTGGACCCACTGCGTCCTCTGATGCCAGGCTATAAGTTTATATTGTAAATTATATTGTATATTCTAGGTATGGCTAAGTTGTTTGTATATACTACTGTATATTCTTTGTATACTCTATTGTATGGATTGCTACTTGTATATTCCACTGTACTTTCTACTGTGTATTTCTCCTCTCCCCACCCCAGGTCGCATCTGGAATCGAGCGGTACTCGTTCAGTATGCCTGCCTGGTAAAACTCTTAAATAAATAAATAAAACTAGACTTCTTGCATTGGTTAATAATAGTATTCAGTTGCTACCTCAAGATTTGTTATTCCTATTATTGCTTTTGGAGTTAGAGCTGCCTATTTTACTATTTAACTACACATCTGTTTGTGTCCCCCCAACCCCTTGTGTTCAGTTTGAAAAGCTGCAATACTGTAATTTATTCTATCTCCCAGCATTCTGGCACCATCATGATTTAGATGTAGATTGTACAATGGTGTGTGAAAATCCTGTAACTTCATTGGTCCAAACATGTCACATGACCGTGGGTAAATCCTGTATTACCCACGGCTGGGGAATTGCATTTATAAAAAACATAATTAAACACATTTTACATTTATTTTACACATTGGTCCATTGTATAATCACAATAAGTTACTCCAGGGTGTGAGTTATTGGGGATTTACCTACTTCTTGTGTAGTTAAGTCACTCAACTGTGCCTCGTGACACACCACACAAGGCGTGGGTAAACCCCCAATAACCCACACCCTGTTGTGCTTTATTGCTTAACTATCTAAGCTGCAAAGTTTAGTGTCCCCTTCAAACTTGTCCCGGTGTCTTTGAAACTTAAAACCCTCTCTCTCACATCACATCCATATCTGTCCATTTGTTAGACTAATTTCCTGCATTCTCCTTTCTGCTCACAGAACTAGGAGAATTTCAGATGATTATTGTGCCACATTCATTGTTTTTCAGAATCTTGCCCACTTCTTCAAAAATCTCTCTGTATATCAGTTGTTTTTCTCCTACTGGCATTGTTTTTCCCAGCATGCAGTACCACTATTGCTTTGTTTGAGTTTTCCCCTGTACTTTTTTTTCCATTTATCATCTGTAGTTATACAGTTATGATTACCTACCGTTCTATCCAGAATTGCTTCTGCCTATTTGCTTTCTTTCAAAAGCATACCTGTGCTGTGTATAAACTGTTTGAGCTTACTCATTTCTGCCTGTAAATCTAATTGATGTTTTAGATTTTTACTCTTCTCTTCTCTTTTCTCTTCTCTTCCCTTCCAGCCTAGACATGTAATTACACTTCTCACATGCATAGTTTGTTCTTTGCTCCTTTTTTGGTTAACATATTGCATAGCATGCACTGCACAGTTACTTCCCCCTTTATTTAGGTTACCTTGGTCGTAATTTCAGAGATTAAACTTGAACAAGGGTAGGCCCTTTGTGCCTTCTGTCCCAGCTGCTCATGCTCAGCTGCCACTTGCAGAGGCACCAAGATTTATGGGTCCAAACCTGGAAGCACCCCACTGGTAGCGCAGTGCGCAAATCCTATAAGAGCTATTAAACCACTTAAAAGGTACTAAAACACCATCTAGCCTCCTAAACCGATTAGGTCAAGCCCCTCTAAAATGTCTGCACTACTAGTGTGAAATTCTATCTATACTGCTGGTTTTTGTAGTCCCGTATAGTGTTAGTGGGAACTACAACTCCCAGCAGCTGTAACCACTGTTAAGCAGGGATAGAAATTCCAAACCTGGTCTTTTACTTAGATAGATAGACAGATAGATATAATGTGTATTTTTGACATTTTATACTTCACAACGCACAGCTTCACAAACACAGAGCAGGGGATTTTGAGAAAAGGGTAATCAGTCGGCACACACAGAGAGCAATTTCAACAACTTTGCTCTCTGGTAGCCGTAACAGCCACCACAGCTGTTGCCCTCCACCATTGCTACTCCTGATGATGATTACTGGGTGTTTGTGGGGTAGCTGCATGATAGCAGTGTCTATTGCTGTTATTAAGCAGAAGGTGATTATTGAGTGTCTGTGGGGGTTACTGCATGGTTTTGGTGTTTAGTACTGTTAGTAAACAAATTATGATCACTCGATACTGGTGTGGTTACTGTATACTATCAGTGTTTATTACTGTTATTAAACAGATGGATCTTACTTCGAGACACAGCTCTTGCAGCAGGTTACACCATTAGGACCGAAGCCGCCAGGCGCCAGGACCCCACGGAAAAATTCTATGCTTCTTCTGAGGACCTCTTGTCGGATCGCCTCCGGCGTCGGCGTGGTACAAAGGGGGCGGTCCCGCCAGATTCCCCAGTTCTTTTCCCGCCGTCGACTTAGCTACCTGACCCCTTCGGTTACCAGTCTAGCGCGCGACGCGTGAATAGTTCTTTTTTCGAAAATCTTCAGAATCCTCTTCAAGCAAGATCTTGATGTCATCACCAACTTCGGGCCATCCTTCGAAGTGCGCTTGTGGAAAGCAGATCCCGTTCAAGGACCCCCACACGGCCTGCGTCCGGTGCCTAGGCCCAGACCACGATACCCGGGCCTGTCCTTCTTGCCAAGGGTTCAATAGCCGTACCCGGATCCGGCGTCAGAGGGCTTTGCAGGCGTTTCTTCTGGAGGAACAACTGAAGACCATGTCCTCCAAGGAAAGCTCAGGGTCCACAAGCACGCGGAGAAGAGAGAAAGGCCCTTCCAGGTCCCTTCTGGGGTTGAGTCCTGTAGCTCGGTTGAAATCTCCCCGGCTGCAATCAAGAAACCTTCATCTCAGGAGAAATCCGCCAGGCCTCCCTCCTTCCAGGGCCTTGGCGAGTCCGGGAACGACACCATCACCACCGCAAGTCGGTTCCCGCTCCTCGGTACCCGGCGTCAGGTCTTCGTCGGTGCCTCCACCCAAGAGCGTTGGAGCTCACGCCTTAAAAAGGCCTGTAGCCCAGGCGCCCGTGCATTAGCCGTCAACCGTGCGCCTTCTTCCCTGGAGCCGCCGTCGGCCCGGCGACGACGCCGGCCGTACATCAGCGGGCGCCCGGTAGAGGACGGCGCCCGCCCTCCTGAAAAAGAAGGCCCTGTTGCCTCCGACCGACATCGGTCAGGAGCCTCTATCGGAGGAGGACCTAGAAACAGGCCGAGGACCAGACCGGGCGACGGTCCGTAGGTACTCCCAGGGATCCTACCGCCATTACCGAGCCCTGTGGGCCGGCGCGGGACCGGCGACTGCCCACGGCACCGGCCGTCGTCAGGCCTCTCTAGTGGAGGTGAAAGATCTGTTCACCTACTGGTGGGATACCATTAAAAAGACATGTCGTCCCCCTCCTCTCCTCCTCCTCCTACTCCGGTTCCTGCCCCCTCGCCCTGGGGTCGGCAGGCCGTGTTCCTCCTCCCAGGGAGCCTAGAACCCCTCCCAGAGACCTGATAGCGGAGACCTCCGTCGAATTCCTCTTCTGGATCACCCAGCCCCAAGAATCCAGGAGGCCTGACGATTCGCCTTCCAGCGGAGGGACACGGGATCAGACTACTCACCTCTAGATCCCCATCTCCCTCTCCATCCCTTCTCCGGACCCACGTGAGATGCCTAGATCTCCTCCGGATGATCCTCGTTCCTTGATATTATGAGACATATACAAGAGAACATGGGATGGGATGCTGAACTTAGACCCGAAAGAGTGCGACTGGTTGCGATGCACAACTCGCGCAACCCGACTGAATATCGAGGTGCGCAGGTTATGCATGGATCCTCCCCCTCCTGTTGAGCATGCATTCATTTGCATTGCTCTCTTGCGCAACCTGGTGCCAGTGGCGTAACTGCCTCCTGCTGAATATCGCAGAATGGCGCATTTTGGACTTGCGCATGGCGCAACCCTGTTGCGCATGGCGCAACCCTTTTGAATATCTGGGCCACTATATTTATCTTAAGCCTTATAGAGAATATCAATCAAATAAGAGTACCATAGCAGTGATTCTAGCAGAATGGTATGAAGAAATACCAAACACAGATGAAGAAATAATTCATAATCTGATATTACATACTATATTCCTGAATTAGGACCACATTTTCTTGTAAAAGATAACATTCTTATGAGTCACATAATGTACTTTTTTAAATTGTATGAATTGATATTATATTCATCCAAGTTTTGTAAGCTTGGAGTGAAGTGTCTTTCCACTGTAGTAAAATGCCCTTTTAAGTGTTGATGAGGCCCAAATAGATTAATTTACTCGTATGCACTGGAATGTGCTTGCCCCACACGCCTTTCCCCAGCAAAACCACAACAATTTCCTTTCTTAAGATAACTGATGTAGGTCTTATATGAATACTTACTATATTATTTCACAAACTAGCAAATGTTTAGCCTCGTGCCACATTACACCCCTAGGGGGTGATTAACAGATGATTAATGTAACTCCTGAGATTACCTTATTGCTTTTATAGCAGTGCAAAAATAAAAACAAATATGTGGTTTCTTTTTTTGTAGTTTCTTTTCTAACACTTAAAGGGAAACTCCTATAGATTCCCTAAAGCTGCAGAAACACCTGATTAGGGCTTTTAACATAAAAGTAATTTTTTTATTTACCTGCTGCCTCGGAATTTTAATTAAAAAGATCCGCTCCATCTATAATGGCCGCAGAGCCCTGGGTGGCTTCTGCTGCAAAAGTTATGATAATGAGGGCAACCAACATCTGCCATTTGTTGGTAGGTCTCATTAGGATAACCTACACGGCAGAAGCCACCCAGACTGCATGAGATTTCCATCCGGGGCACTGCGGCCATTATGGACGAAGCGGATCTTTTTAATTAAAATTCCAAGGCAGCAGATAAACAAAAAGTTGACTTTTATGTTAAAAGCCCTAATCGGGCGTTTCTGCAGTCACTGCTACACTTAGGGACTCTATAGGAGTTTCCCTTTAACTCATTTAAAAGGAAAACAGTCCATTTGCTGTGTGGCGTTCAGTGTTGGAACTGGAGTTTTTGTTCTACTCATTGTTTGCTATTTGTTCTGTGGATGGCCCATTCAGCAAGTTAGATGGTGTGGCAAGTGGAGGCTGACACATATTCAAAGATGGGGTTTTAATAATGGAACTAAATTCAGGATGAAAACATACAAAAAAGTTCCTGAAAAGAAAATATTGTCAACATTTGTGAAGTGCATGCTGACAGTTTAACAGCACTCAGTGATTGTGTAGTCGTGAGCTATATTTCTGAAAATGACAATGCGAGTTACATTGTTCCCATGGCAGTCTGTACTGCTGCTCTGTTATTTAGTCAAACGTACTGGCTGACGCTGAAGCTGCCATGTCTCACACAGTTCATCTTTACAAAGGACTTAAAGCTGTCATGTCCTTCATGCAATTGAAAACTTGTCTTTTATTAATAATAACAACAAAAAAAAAGAAGAAACGATTGTGTCACCTTTCAAAAATACCGTGATTGGCACTATCGAGATTGGTAAGCGGCCACAACAGTGGTGGTTGCTTAGAACTATCACGGAATGCTGGTGCCAAGTCAAACTTAAGATTTCCAGCATTCCATGATTAACTTCATGTGGGAGAATCACGTAGCACGTCACGTCAATGAGAGCTAAGCCAACACGATCAGAAACAGCACAGGCAAAGCTGCGACAGCCAAAACCGTGCATCCAGAATACAGGAAAAAACAGCAAGTTATTAATTTCACTGGAGTGGTGGTCCATGGTGGCATGGTGTGGGAATCATGCTGCCTGTGATAAGGTTGTACAGTACATGGCTAATAATGAAAGATTAACATAACCTTTCTTAGCCTGTATTAGCCAATCACATTTCAGCAATTCAAACTGCATAGCTATAAACTGCTTAGCCACTATATGTCCTAGAGTACCAAGCAAGCAATAATACCCAACAGGATGGGCAGTATTGGGCAATACCAGACTACCCAGGGGCGTAATGTGGCCCAACACCGCAGCCCCTGGAAGGTTGGGTATTGCCTATACCGCCCACCCTGGAGGGTATTATTTCGCTTAGAAAATGGACTTCCTGTAGCATTTTCAGATGAGATTCAAGAAATTTAAAAAAACATTTAAAAAAATACAGTTAAGAATGAGGTTTAAGTGCTTATCTTGTAAAGTAGTCCCTCAGTTTTCGGCTCTTCCAGCTGGATTACCTACCCCCACCACTGAGAACCAATCTTTTTTAGTTCTGCCCCCCCGCACCATCATCTCCAAAAGAATACTTGGAAGTTGCTGAGAAGTTTCCCCGTTCCTTCCTGTCTTCCTCTGGGTTGTACCCTCCAAAAAGAAACAGTTTTCTGCTGTTGATCTATTTACTATTACCCTCCCCGCCCGCCTACAGAGAGCCATTTTTTTCTAGTTCACCCCCCACCATCGTCACCAGACAATACCTGAAAGTTGTTGTAAAGTTTCCCATTCCCTACCACCTCCCTTCCTGTTGTATCCCCCAAAAGAGGAACAGTTTTGTACTGTTTGTGTAATATGACAGGAATTGCAGCTGTTAGGTATGCGGATCTTGCCGGGAGTTGAGTGGGATGTCACATTGGGACTGGAGTTGCAGTAGCACGAAATGAAAGAAGTTTCTTTACATTATCTGAGAAGTTTTCCTTACCTGGGACAGATGATGATACTGTGCATTTCAGGAGGATCAGGGAAATGAGCAGAATGAAGCTGGGCTGCTGGCTAGGGTCACCGGTGAGACAGCAGGCAGGTGATCAAAAAGGACAATCTGTGTGACAAAACTGCGTTCTGCGCACATTGCGATTTGAGAAACACGCTGCTGACCGCGGCTATGAGAAGCCGGTCAGAGTGAAGCATGGCTTACTTTTCATTTTAAAATGTGAGGCTACATTAGGTTAAATTGTTGTTAATTCTTTAATGTAGCGACTAGTGAACCCAGTGCGAATGTTGGTGCATGACTTAGTCTGGCAGTGACAGTGAATTATGAGGGAGATGTGGGCAGTATCTCTCGCTAAGTGAGTGAAAACAATGGCGGCAATTTCAAATTCATTTGGGTGCTTTTGGCCAATGACAGAAGAGGACAGGCATCTTGATACTTCCCTGGGTTGGCATGGCTCAGACTTTTAACTTACAGAGCTCTCACTGTAAGTTAATGTACCCCTGCCAACCAACAACATGTTAAACTTCTTGGACATATATTTGAGATTTCTGTATTCATTTCAGTTAACTTATTGTGTAGTGGACAGACCCTATGTAATATATTTATTCTGTTGAAATTTAGCAGAGATTGTGCTGGTCAGGGGTATGCTATCCTGACCTGTGAGTTTTACCCCCAGTTTAGAATCCTACTTACCTCTGCACTGGGAAAGATCTTTACTGCAGCAATCCAACAGAATATTATATATTTTGGAAATAAATGTATTGTGATCTGAGTTGGTAAATATATCTTCTACAGGAGATAGCGTAGGCAAATAAACAAATCTAAATAAAAGAAAAAGCCACCATGGTTCTCAAAAGAGGTGGCGGGGAAGGCTAGGGAGAAAAAGATAGCATTTGGGAAGTATAAGGAAACACAGATGGAGCAGGACAGAGAACTGTACCAGTTAAGGTAGAAGGAAGCAGGGAGGGAAGTCAGAATAGCAAAGGCCCAAACTGAGGAAAAGATAGCCAACTCAGTTAAGAAGGGGGATAAAACCTTTTATAGGTACATCAGCGAGCGTAGAAAGACAAAGGGAGGGATTGTGAGGCTGAATAGAATGGAATGGACAGTGGGTGGGCAGAGAGGGACAGTGAAAAATCAGTGATACTGAACGAATACTTCTGCTCAGTATTCACAAAAAAGGAGGAGGGGGAGGTGCCTAATCCAATTAACAGAAGCACTCTGGATAGGGGGTCGATCCCAGTCCTTTCACAGAAGAAAGGGTTCTGAAAGAACTCCAAAAACTAAAGGTGGACAAAGCAATGGGGCCTGACGGAATTCACCCCAGAAGTCTAAAAGAATTAAGGGGAGAACTAGTGACACCACTGACTACCCTTTTTAACAAATCATGGAAGGATGGTGTGGTACCAGAGGACTGGAGGAAGGCGGATGTGTTTCCCCTTCACAAAAGTGGGAGCAAGATAGAGGCAGGATACTACAGACCTGTCAGTTTGACCTCTGTGGTAGGGAAAGTGATGGAATCACTTCTGAAGGAAAGAATTGTTGAGTACCTAGGGGCCAGTGGTGCACAGGACCCAAAGCAGCATGGGTTCACAGCGGAAAGGTTATGTCAGACGAATCTAATTGATTTCTTTGACTGGGTGACCAAAGTAGTAAACTAGGGAGGGGCTGTAGACATGGCCTACCTAGACTTTAGCAAGGCATTTGACACACTCCCACTCAAAGGATTAGTAGTCAAATTAACCAGCCTGGGAGTGGGTCCCAGGGTGGAAGCCTGGGTAAAACATTGGCTGGACAACAGGACAGAGAAGGAAGTGTGGTTACTAGTGGGGTACCGCAGGGTTCAGTATAGGGTCCAGTCCTTTTTAATGTCTTTATAAGTGACATTGCAGAGGGACTGGAAGGAAAAGTATGCCTCTTTGCAGATGACACAAAGATCTGCAACAGGGTTGATACACAAGAAAGAGTGGAAAGGATGAGAAGGGACTGGGCAAGGTTGGAGGAATGGTCAGAAGTATGGCAGCTTGGATTTAATGCAAAGAAGTGCAAAATAATGCACCTGGGAAACAAAAACCTAGGGGAAGATTACACAATGGGGGGGAGGTAGTAACAACAGCAAAAATGGAAAGGGGCCTTGGGGTAGTCATATCAGACGACCTTAAGGTTAGCAAGCAATTTGAGAAGGCGGTAGGGAGGGCTGGAGGAATACTGGGATGTATAGGGAGAGGCATCACCAGCAGAAAACAGGAAGTTGTTATCCTTCTGTGCAGACAGTTGGTGAGACCCCATCTGGAGTATTGCGTCCCGTTCTGGAGACCCCACCTCCACAAGGACATAGACAGGATGAAGGCAGTCCAGAGGATGGCAATTAAAATGGTGCAGGGTCTGCAAGAGAAGCCATACGAGGAGAGACTAAAGGAGCTTAATATGTATACCCTTGAGGAAAGGAGGGAGAGGGGGGACATAATAGAAACTTTTTTTTTCATTTTTCTCCCCTCCTACGTCCCTGCCAGAGCCGCCCCTTCAGGAGTCGTCCATGAAACCCATCCCTATCACTGAATTATCTGCTGCTCGGGGTCCCTCATCCTGCCATGGATTGCCCCCCGGGCAGGGTTTGGGGTGGGGCGAACTCCTGTACCTTAATGTCTTCTCCGGTCCCCTTAGACAGCGGCACTGGGTTCGGCGCTCTGTCTACCTGGCTCTGAAGGGTGATTTTCCCCTATTCTGTGAGGATTTTGCTAGCCCTGTCATCAGGGTGCAAGTGTCGTTGTCCGCAAGGCCCCTCCTTGGTGATGCAGCCCCTAGAGGTGATTGGTCCACAGGCCTCTGCCCGTGACCAGTCAGACCCCTGAGGTGCCAACAAGCTGTCGTGCCCTTAGCCTCCACCAGAAGTCACCATTCGCTGGGATGGATCCTCCCCAGGAGAGCGAGCTGTCGTGGGATGCTCAGCCTTTCTTCCCCCGTGGCAACCCGAGTCTGCTCCTGAACCGGGTCGCTGGCACGGTGTGAGGTGTGGCGTCCAGTGCCTCAACCCTCAGCGCCACCGGGCCAGCGACAGAAACTTTTAAGTACCACAGTGGAATCAACAAAGTCCAAGAGGGTAGCATCTTATAGAAAAAGAGATGTGCAAGAACAAAGAGACACAATTTGGAGATACAGGGGGGACAGCTCGGGCCAATGTGAGGAAGTATTTTTTCACAGAGAGGGTGGTGGATGCATGAAACAGCCTTACTGAGGAGGTTGTGGGGTCTAAAACTGTGGGAGAATTCAAGACTGCACAGAACAGACATAAGGCAATTCTTGTGGGGGGTAGGAAGAAATAGGCTGTTGGTTAACTAGGATCTGCAGCGTATCCTGTAGGTAGGGAAATTGGCAGACTAGGTGGGCCAAGCGGTCCTTATCTGCCATCAAAGTCTATGTTTCTATGTTAAGTGCAGTGGTCTTGAAGTTATAACCTCAGATTTTAAAGTATCTGAAAAATGAATTACTGGGAATATTGAATTTTTCTTTTAGTGAATGAAATGTCATCAGGATGTTGTGCTCGAACAGGTCTTTAATTTCAGCAGTGCCTTTTAAATTGTGGTATAGATGATAGGGTGCTTATATTAGGATTTAACATGTTAGAATTTGGACCCTGAATACAATGGATTACAGTAATCGGACTACATTTTGAATTAGGAATATCTCAAAATCCGAAATATGAAAAATGGATTACATTTCAAGATACCCAGTCACCCCTAGACCACACCCTTTTTTCTAGTTTACTTGGGATAGCTCAGCTGAAATGCAATATCTATTTTTCAATGTGCGTGTGTGTGTGTGGGGGGGGATCATGCCATTTAAACACACTTTACAGTTGGTAGAGCAAGCAATTTGCTCAATTCTACCATGAGTCAGTGGTTGCAGGTGTGATTCAAACTTAGGATACCTTGTTTCACAGTTCCCACTCTACACACTGCACTACACTGCCTTCTATTGTAAATGTAGCAAGCACTCTGTGAGCAGGGCTATCGAGTGCTGATGTGTGATATTGCAATAACAGATCCATATAGTGCTGGGAAGGTACAACAGCAGCACCTTCTAGTTGTGATGTGAGGTGCTGCATTATCAAATGGGTTGGAAATTTCATGCTTCATGACTGGCCACATAAATTCGGAGATCCATATGTTAATCCCAATCAATGCACAGTCTGGAACAAGTTCAGGCAGTGGAATTTGGGCAAATCACTTACAGAATTCATGACCCACTTCACTCATGCAAACATAAAGGTCATTAGGTCAGTTGAGTCTGCTTGTATTGCAAGATCCTCAGCCTCTGCTATTGACCCTGCCCCCTCCCCAATCAGCCCTTCCCCCCTGTTCACCCCATCTTGACCCTTATTTTCCCCTTAACTCTATCTCAGCTTCCCTTGAACCTGCCTACCATTTTCAGCAAAACCACCTTCTCAGGAAGCCCATTTCAACCCACCACTACCCTCTCCATGAAGAAGTGCCTCCTAGCCTCTCTTGTAACCCCCCCACCCAGCTTGCAACTGTGTCTACTCATGTTTTGAGTCTCACTGAGCTTGAAGAGCCCCTCCATGTTCACCCCATTTATTCCTTTCAAATACCTGAAGGTCTCAATCATGTCCCCTCTCCCTCTCCTCTAGGGAGCACACAGTCAGGGCCTCCAATCTCTCCTTGTATGTCTTACCCAGCTGGCCCAGGACCATCCTAGTTGCCCTCCTCTGCACCATCTCCAGCAGATGTATGTAATTTTTTAAGGTGTGGGCACCAGTACTGTATGCTGTACTCCAGATGTGGCCTCACCAATGACCTGTACAAGGGCAATATTCCCTCCGTCTGCCTGCTGCTGATCCCTCTGGCAATGCAGCCCAATATTTTGTTTACCTTTGCTGCTGCTTTCATGCATTCCTTTGAGTGCTTCAGGTCACTACTGATCATCACACCTTGGTCTTTCTCCTCAAATGCAGATACCTGGACCTCACCAGGTCCAGGTCCAGGCTGTACTCAGTCCTCAAGTTCTTGGCTCCAATGGGCATAACCTTGCATTTCTTTTCACTGAAGCCAAGTCGACAAATCTCAGATCACCTTTCTAGCTTCTCCAGATCTTCCTTTAGGTCTTGTATCCCCTCTGCCGTGTTCATCCTCCCACAGACCTTGGTATCATCAATGCATAGGCAATTATGTCTTTAATGCTGACACTGAATAACACCGGTCCGAGCACTGAGCCTTGTGCGACACCACTGGTGACCTCCCTGGTGTTGGAGAGCTCCCCTCCCACTGCCACACTCTGGGTTCTGCCCCTCAGCCAGTTTTTCACCCCTCCAGTCAACTTCTCACCAACCCCTAGATCTACCAACTTCCTGATCAACCTCTTGTAGGGTACAGAATCAAAGGCCTTACTGAAGTCCAGGTAAAGGATGTCCACCGCTTGGCTCCTGTCCACTGGTTTAGTGGCCCAGTCAAAGAAGTCAATCAGATTTGTTTGACACAATCTGCCTCCCTTAAACCTGTGTTGTCACTCATCCTGGAAGTCACTCTCTTCCAGATACCCTACTAACCTTTCCTTAAGTATAGTCTGCATGAGTTTGCACATGACTGAAGTCAGACTGACTGGTCTGTAGTTCCCCCAAGTCCTACTTGGGACTGCTCTTACGGAGGAACACTACATGTGCTGTTCTCCAGTCCTGCGGTACCTCACCCAGCTCCAGTAAACTACTGAACAGCTCAGCCAAGGGACCTGCAAGTTCCTCTGCCAGCTCGCTCAGCACTCTTGGGTGTAATCCGTCTGGGCCTGGGGACCTATCTAACCTTAATGCTAGCAACCCTTTCTTCACCATATCCACCTCTGTCAAAACAGCCATGCACCCTCCACCCAATCTCCTCTCCTTCACTCTAGTGGCACTGGTCCATCTTTCTCCCTGGTGAAGACCGAACAGAAGTACTCGTTCAATACTTTTGCTTTGCTCCCACCCACCTGTCCCCTTTCTTCAGCTTAGCAATCCCATCTTTCTTGTCCTTTTTCTTGCTAATACAGTGAAAAAAGGACTTGTCCTCCTTTTTAATTCCCTCAGTTAGCTGCAGCACCTTCTGAGGTTTAGCTCACCAGACTACCCTACCTATTACACTAGCCATCTTCAGGTAGTCCTTCCTCTCTTCCTCCCTTTGGATCCTCCTGACCTTCTTGTAGGCTGACCTCTTATCCCTTACTGCCTGGGTAACCTCTGTACTTAACCAGCTAGGTGCTTTGGCCTTCAGGTTTTTCTCTCTGAGCCTAATGCACTACCTTGTAGCTACCATTATTCTCTCCTTGAAGACAGACTACCTTTGGTCCGCCCCCTTATCCCCTTAGATGCTTGCTGTGACTCCTTAGCAGCTTTCCCATCTTTCTGAAGTCTGCCTTTCTAAAATCCAGGATTTTAATCTTAGTGGGGTCTCTTCCCTGCCCATGTCCAACCAGAACCCCTCTGTGTGATGGTTACTCCCAGCCAGGGAATTCTTGACCTTTATATCATGGACATGGTCCTCGTTCGTCAGCACCAGATCAAGGATTGCCCTGTCCCTGGTGGGTTCTGTGATGCCCTTTGTCAGAAATCCACTTTGCAGAACATTTAGAATCTTCCGATTACTTGTGTAGGTTGGGGCCGGTACCCTCCAATCCACTTTGGGCAGGTTAAAGTCTCCCACTATTACTACCTTTCCCTTCCCTGCAGCAGTCTTTATTTGTGAGTTCAGTTCCCTTTCTCATTGCTCCTCCTGGCTGGGTGGTCAGTAAACTGCCACTAACCTCACCTTTCTTCTTTTGTTCAACAGTAAGTGAATCCACATTGCTTCTGCTCTCCCATCTTCAGCAGCAACCCCTTACCAACACCCAACAATGTATTTACTGCCTTCTCTTTACACGTACAGTACCTACCCTCCACCGACCAGCATGGCCTGTGGGCTGTGGTTCTTCCTCAGATGCTCTGCAGACATCCCCAGACACCACATACCAATGCCCCCAGATGCCACACTCCTACTTCTTGGCACTCATGCTTTGGGGTCACTCATGCTTCGTGGTTGCTAGAGAGTGTGGATCTTTATAGGCACTACAGCCACCTCACTGGCTCACTATAGTCACCTGACCCACTTCCCACCAATGGTGCTGGCCTTCAGCTGCTGACTCCTGCCCTATGGTCTCCTCCTCACAACCTCCCTTCCCACTGCGCCAAATATCAGCAGTACATTTCACCCTAGTAGAAGCAATTAGGTTTTAAGACAAAAGATCACTTATCTCCACTTATCCCTGGCTGCCATTACAAGTATGTTTGTCACTTTTACTCACTGAAAAACTTCAACAAGCCCATAAAAGTAAAACTCCCTTAAATTTAAAACAACATTCTTTCCTCTGAGGATGCCCTCTTTATACCCATAAACAAATTAAAAATGAAATATTAATCACAGTTTTAATTCCTCGTGTTTCTTTGGTGACAAACTGGCAGTTTGTGAAAACGGGCATTTTTGCTCGCATACTTTTCCAGTATAAAATAAACTTGATTGATTGATTGACCATGAAAAAAATCCACCTCCAATCTTATTCTACTTGCAAGAGGAATCTCTGCTGCTTACCCTGCCACAAAAAATTGAGACCATGGCTCCGTGTAAGGTCTTTTGTTTTGTGTGTGTGTGTGTGGGGGGGGTGAACATTCTGTCAGAGGAAATCTGTAGATGTTTGAATTCCTGTATTCCATAAGAAATATTCCCTCTACAAAAGGTGTGGACTGACATATAATTGACAGGTAGAGAGGGACTTTTAAAATTACTTTAACTAAAGAAAATGTCCAGTTTTTAATCAAATAAATGGCCATTTTCTTACTTATCAGTTTATTCATTGTATAAGCACAATAAGACACTCCAGGCTTTTGGTTTTCTTGGGATATGCACTTCCAGGTGTTGAAGGCACTCAGCACATGCACTTGGTCATGAATTAACCACAGATAACCAATGCCCTGCTGTATTTTATTGCTTACATAACAGAGCCCTAAAGTGCTGAATGCTAAGGAATTGTAACAGCACTGCCCTCTAGTTGTGATGTGAGAAACTGCAATGACACAGCCCTACAGTGTTGCGGAGTTGGAAAAACAGTGCCTTCTAACTGTAATATGAGATGTTGCAATAACAGAGAAGCCCTGCAGTGTTGAGGAAGTGTAACAGTGATGCCCCCTACTTGTGATGTGAGAGGTTGCAAGAACAGAATTCTGTGGTGTGTAGAAGCTGCAACAGCAGTGCCCTCTAACTGTAATGTGATGCACTACAATAACACATTCATAAAGTACTGGGAAGTTGCAACAGCAGTGCCCTCTAACTGTGATGTGATGCACTACAATAACACATTCATACAGTGCTGGGAAGTTGCAACAGCAGTACCCTCTAAATGTGATGTGATGCACTACAATAACACATTTATACAGTGCTGGGAAGTTGCAACAGCAGTACCCTCTAACTGTGATGTGATGCACTACAATAACACATTCATACAGTGCTGGGAAGTTGCAACAGCAGTACCCTCTAACTGTGATGTGATGCACAACAATAACACATTCATACAGTGCTGGGAAGTTGCAACAGCAGTACCCTCTAACTGTGATGTAAGATGTTGCAATAACAAAGTCCTACAGACATTTTTAATAGCAGTGTCCACTAGATGTGATGTAAGATGCTGCAACAGAAGAACCCTGCTGTGTTGAAGAACAGCGGTGCCCTCTAACTGTGATGCGAGATGCTTCAATAAGAGTCCTGCAGTGTTAAGGAACTGTAACAGCAACACCATCTAATTGTGTTGTGAGATGCTGCAATAATAGAGTCCTGTAGTGCTGAGAAACTGTAACAGTGGTGCCCTGTAGTTGTGATATGATATTTTACAATAACAAAATCCTGCAGCGTTAAGGAACTGTAGCATCAGTGCCCCCTAGCTGTGATGTGAGATCTTACAATAACAAAATCCTGCAGTGTTAAGGAACTGTAGCATCAGTGCCCCCTAGCTGTGAAGTGAGATCTTACAATAACAAAATCCAGCAGTGTTAAGGAACTGTAGCATCAGTGCCCCCTAGCTGTGATGTGAGATCTTACAATAACAAAACCCTGCAGTGTTAAGGAACTGTAGCATCAGTGCCCCCTAGCTGTGATGTGAGATCTTACAATAACAAAATCCTGCAGTGTTAAGGGACTGTAGCATCAGTACCCCCAGTTGTAATGTGAGATCTTACAATAACAAAATCCAGCAATGTTAAGGAACTGTAGCATCAGTGCCCCCTAGCTGTGATGTGAAATTTTACAATAACAAAATCTGGTTATGTTAAGGAACTGTAGCATCAGTGCCCCCTAGCTGTGATGTGAGATCTTACAATAACAAAATCCAGCAGTGTTGAGGAACTGTAGCATCAGTGCCCCCTTGCTGTGATGTGAGATCTTACAATAACAAAATCCAGCAATGTTAAGGAACTGTAGCATCAGTGCCCCCTAGCTGGGATGTGAGATCTTACCATAACAAAATCTGGCAGTGTTAAGGAACTGTAGCATCAGTGCCCCCTAGCTGTGATGTGAAATTTTACAATAACAAAATCTGGCTATGTTAAGGAACTGTAGCATCAGTGCCCCCTAGATGTGATGTGAGATTTTACAATAACAAAATCTGGCAGTGTTAAGGAACTGTAGCATCAGTGCCCCCTAGATGCGATGTGAGATCTTACAATAACAAAATCCTGCAGCGTTAAGGGACTGTAGCATCAGTGCCTCCCAGTTGTAATGTGAGATTTTACAATAACAAAATCCGGCAATGTTAAGGAACTGTAACATCAGTGCCCCCTAGCTGTGATGTGAGATCTTACAATAACAAAATCCGGCAATGTTAAGGAACTGTAGCATCAGTGCCCCCTAGTTGTGATGTGCAATGTTACAGTATCAAAATCCTGCAGTGTTAAGGAACTGTAGCATCAGTGCCCCCTAGTTGTGATGTGAGATCTTACAATAACAAAATCCGGCAGTGTTAAGGAGCTGTAGCGTCAGTGCCCCCTAGCTGTGATGTGAGATCTCACAATAACAAAATCCGGCGATGTTAAGGAACTGTAGCATCAGTGCCCCCTAGCTGTGATTTGAGATCTTACAATAACAAAATCCAGCAGTATTAAGGAACTGTAGCATCAGTGCCCCCTAGTCGTGATGCGCGATGTTACAATATCAAAATCCGTCAGTGTTAAGGAACTGTAGCATCAGTGCCCCCTAGTCGTGATGCGCGATTTTACAATATCAAAATCCGGCAGTGTTAAGGAACTGTAGCATCAGTGCCCCCTAGTCGTGATGTGTGATTTTACAATACCAAAATCCGGCAGTGTTAAGGAACTGTAGCATCAGTGCCCCCTAGTCGTGATGTACAATTTTACAATATCAAAATCCTGCAGCGTTAAGGAACTGTAGCATCAGTGCCCCCTAGTTGTGATGCGCAATGTTACAATATCAAAATGCTGCAGTGTTAAGGAACTGTAGCATCAGTGCCCCCTAGCTGTGATGTGAGATCTTACAATAACAAAATCCGGCAGTGTTAAGGAACTGTAGCATCAGTGCCCCCTAGTTGTGATGCGCGATGTTACAATATCAAAATCCTGCAGTGTTAAGGAACTGCAGCATCAGTGCGCCCCCTAGTCGTGATGTGCGATTTTACAATATCAAAATCCTGCAGTGTTAAGGAACTGAAGCATCAGTGCCCCCTAGTTGTGATGTGAGATCTTACAGTAACAAAATCCTGCAGTGTTAAGGAACTGTAGCATCAGTGCCCCCTAGTTGTGATGTGTGATTTTACAATATCAAAATCCTGCAGTGTTAAGGAACTGTAGCATCAGTGCCCCCTAGTAGTAATGTGCAATTTTACAATGACAAAATCCTGCAGTGTTAAGGGACTGTAGCATCAGTGCCCCCTAGTTGGGATGTGAAATTTTGTAATAACAGATTCTTGCAGTGTTGAGGAGTTGCAGTAGCACTGCCCCATAGTTGTAATGTGAGATTTAGCAATAACAGATTCTATGGTGTTGAAGAGTTGCAACAGCAGTGCCCTCTAATTATGACATGAGATGCTGCTAGAACATTGAGTCCTAGTATAGTGCTGGAAAGTTGCAGCAGCAGTGCCCTCTAATTGTGGTGTGAGATGTTACAATAACAGAGTCCTACCGTGTTGAGGAGTTTTAACAGAAGTGCCCTGTAACTGATTTGAGACGGCTGCAATAACAGATTCCTACAGTGTTCTGAAGTTGCAACAGTAATGCCCTCTGTGACATGAGATGTTGCAATAACAGTGTCCTGTGGTGTTGGGAAATTACAACAGCAGTGCCCTCGAACTGTGATTTGAGATACTGCAGAAACAGAGTCCTACACTGCTGGGAAATTGCAACACCAGTGCCCTTTCATTGTGAGAGGCAGATAGTAATAAAAAGTTAACTTTTTTGTTTGTATTGTTATTGTTATCCCCCCATTTGATCCCCTGTATACCCCCAAGGGTCCCCACCCAAATGATGAGGGCTACCATGAATGGTAGGGCTGGGTGGGTCATGATGGCAAGGCGTCTGTCTCCTGAGGGGTGAGTGCATTGCCTCCTGCATGCTGATCGCTGTGTGGTACTGGTTTCCACTATGTAAACAACCACTGGCCTGCTGTCCTAACTAGAAGAGGGATACAGCTGTGACAACTCCATCTCTGGGGTGATGAGAATCGGAAGAAAGATTCATTTTAAATTATAAAATGGGTAAGAGAAACCAAGACCTGTGATTGGTCAGATGTGATCACATACCGGCTCATTATTCTAGTACATCACCACAGGTCAGAAATACTTAACTTTCTAAAACTCATTACTCAGTTTTTAAAATAAAAATCAAAGGAACTGTTTTATAATCCCAAGATGTTACTCCAGTGTGTGCTATCTGGTGGATAGTGGCACTTCTCTGGTGCATAACGCAACTGGCATTGCCTCATACCTCACTTCCTGAGATGTACTCACAATAACACACACCCTGTCATGCCTTTTTTCTGAATTATGATCCAGGCCACAGTTTTATTTACAGTATGTTTTGGTTATTACCAGCATGCATTTATTGGTAATGGAATAAGTTTACTTAATGAAGCATATTGTTCAGGCAGGCTCCTTGGTGCCAGGCAGAAAGGGGCTTCTTGGCATGCTGGTAATCCAGGGTCTTGCCCCAAGTGCAGCACAACAGTAGTATGCAGTAGGCTAACAGAAAGGGTGAAGGAGTGTTTGTGAGGTCACTCCCCTCCTGGGTGGGTGGGTAGTGATGCATCACTTATGTAGCAACACTTGGGAGAGGACTGGGGATGGTGCCATTGGCATGTATGAGTGTGTACCAGCAGGCACACCACCCCCACTGTACCCCTCTCACCGAGTGCTGGGCATCAGGAGCGTGCATGTTCTTTAAGGAAGTGAACAGCAGGAAAAAAAAAAAAAATTGCCAAGCCTGGCATGCTGAATGATGGCTTACATGCCCCCACATCACCCAACCCTCTGACGAGCCAAATAAGCACATCCCCAGCCATCACAACAGTTACAAGAGCTTCCTCAATCTGATGACAACAGGGGGCAACTCCTCCAGAGGGGACAGACTAGCGCTATGTCTGTGGAGGATCTGGCGAGCCTGGAAGCGAATAGCAGAGACTTTGGGGTGAGTCTGGTAGTCAACAGGTGCCAAGTAAAACATAAGGAGTGGGGCTCCTGGGGGTTGAGAGGAGCAAATAAAAAAAAAAAAAGACCAACAGTAAACGTTTCGGTATTTTTAATTACCCACCCATCTGTGCAGTAGTAGGGCTACCATTCTCGATGCCGACAACCCAGGTCCAGGAACATGCTCGGGTGACTGATGGCTGGCCAGAGAAGGGAGGATCACGCCTCCCAGGAGCAGCTCACCTCCCTCAGAGTGGAGAGATGCAGCATCTCCCTGCATGACAGACACCTGGCAGAGGCTGAGCAGTAGGGCAAGTGAGTGCACACTGCAGGCAAGGGTCTGCCATCAGATGCCATGTACACCGGCACATCACCACATGCACCCATGTGGGTCATTGTACAACAGCGCCCTACAACATTGTGCGGGGTAAGACCCTAAGTATATGTCAAATGTTTGTTTAGAAGGTTAAGGTTAGGAGTGGATTAGAGAAAGGAAAACCAACACTTCCCTTTTGGTTTCCCTTTTAAGCCGGGGTGAGTCAGTAGGTGACCTATCAAAGGTAAGGGTCAGGTTAGAGGCTGTAGGGATGTGCAGTTAGTGATGCAACCTACCTGGACATCACCTCAGGCTATTGTACATCATCTGCAACAATGCTGGTTGTGATGTCATGTGGATTTGTGATGTTACAGTAATTGTAATGCCAGGCTGCCTTTATATCTTGATGTCCTGAATTGAACTGGGCAGTCAGTGTGGAGAGATGGATTTTCAACAGAGCCAGGACAGGCTGCCTTATGTCCTGGTGTACAGACTGATTTGAAGAGAAAGACTAGAGGAGACAAGTTGATTTCATGTCTTGAACTGTCATTTAATTTGCTGAAGAAGAAAAAGAGATGGCAAAATGTTTTCCGATTAATTTTTTTTTTTTTTTTGTGATTTAGAATAATAAATCACCCCTTGTGGTTTTCTGCGATTTCTCCTGGACTGCTAATGTTTCCTGACCTAGGCTGCCATTACATTTAGTGTCAGAGTTATCTGGATTAGTTACATCTGGTGTCATTCTGTATCAGAAGACACACCACATCCAGAAGCCTCTCCACATAACTGGGGAGAAACCCAGAGGAAAAACAGTCTCGGTCTGATGCGGCAGGGCCACGCTTGCCCAGCAGAGCAGGCCACCCACCGCTATATGTGGTCCTGGATAAGTGGTGAGTGCATGAAAAGGTCAGGGATGGGACTAGGGAGTGCTGCAGGACTAAGTGTCAGAGATGCAGAAATATAATATAATATAAAAAAACAAACTACTATTTATGTTCCTCATAGAGAATAGCACTACTGGATACAACATTAAATTCATTCAGAAGAGGGTCCTCGGGGTTACCAATAGAGATACAGAATGTTGGGTCCTGCAGCTGCCTGGATGGCAGGCGAAAAATACGATGTACTCTTCACCTGACATTTCCAACGGTCCGAGTCATTATAATAAATTAACTTGACTTATTACAAAATATTGCTCAGACTTACACTATGCCAGTGTGTTTTTGTCAAGGCTTCCCCTTCCCTGTTCTCGCAGGCCTGTGTCATTCTGATATCAATTTAAATAAGTTGGTGTTTAACAATGATGTCTACAATCAGATCTCTATTAGATGTTATTTTGTAAAACGTAGTGAGATAGAAACTTACAGAATTACATAATTAATTGCCTTTGATACCACAAGTGGTCAAGCTGCCCAGTTTTTGATTCGACTGAAAACTATGCTGTGACTTCATGACATTTAGCCTGCTTTCCAATGGAATGTTCTAGCTCAGTGACCGAGAGTGCAGCGACAAAGGTATTAGGTGCAGTGGTACATTTCAACATTATTTTTTATTATACGGAACACATTTTGTTATATAAATCACACCCTGAAAGTAACAGCAAAAGCAAAGTGCATTTTATGCTGTAGATGATCTTTCCTAGCCTTTACAAGAAGGGAATATGAAGAGAGGAAAGAGAACAAGACAAAGGATGATTGGGAGAACAGGGGGTGCAGGAGCGGAAGAGAAAAAGGCAAGTTATCCCGCACCCATGCTGTTTTCTGCTCTGAAGCACCACATCAATTAATTTTCTCAGAAGGAAGTGTGTCTTTTCCGCCTCCTCAGCAATGCTAAGTTCTTGGGTGGGGGTGGGGATGATCAATGGCATGTGACATCAAGCAGCAGTCGGCAGCTGATCTTGATAGGTTGACAGGCAAGGTCAGCATGGCACCCTTTCACGCATGTCCAGAATCTCATTGAACACATCATAAAACACTTCAGGGTCTGCAGAAAGGGACAGAAGGTGGTACATATTTAATTGTGATGCGATTCTCTTACCCTTCTGCTCACTCCCTTCCTTACCCTTTGGCCTCCCTTCTTTCCCCATTCTTACTCTCCATTCCACCTGCAGCTTCTCTTCCCCTCATGTTTGGAACAACCTCCTCCCTCCTCATCTTCTTCAGAATGTCACAGTTTCTCTTTTTAAATCTCGTCTCAAAGCATTCCTTTTCCCTTGTATAACCTTCTTCCTAGTAAATCTCTGTATATTGCGGCTGATCATGATAATAGAATTTAGATAAATTACATTTATCCCCGTTACAGTAAATGCAAATGACCCCCCCCCCCAATTGCTGTGGATTACCTTGCTCATTAAAAAAAATATTTATCTGGTTGATCCTGCCATTTGAACATTCCCTCAATTACCAGTTCGCTTCTCCCATTTAACTGATCTGCTTGTGTCTCTGCATTGCTGCATATATGCAGATCACACTTTACACCTCCAGCCCCTCAGCCTCAGATGTGGAAAGTCCACCCCAACATGACTTACAAAGTACTACACTGGTTCCATGCCAGCAAACTCAGAGTCAACACCAAGAAAACTATGTATATGACTTTCAACACCAGCCAGAAACTGGCCAGGCTTTGGCTCTACCATTTTCTCCACACTTGATGGTACCCCTCTGGAGGTTGTCCTTGCTGCCTTTAAGTACCTTGGTGTGTGACTTGATATCAAGCTTGACTTCTCTGCCCTCATTGACACCATCCATGCCAAACTCCACCCTAAACTCACTGCCCTGTACCACAGAGAGGAATGCCTCTCCCTCCATGTCTGCAGGGACCAAGAAGACCAAGAATCAAAATGGTTCTCCTGGTTTTCAACTCTGCAGATGTGGTCTATGGCACTGTCCATTCTCTTCCTTTGCCAGACTGGATATCCTTTGCAATGCCTTCCATTGTTTCACTACCAACTCTCCCCTCCATACTTATCAGCTCTCTGTATTCATCTCTCTCTAACCTCCTACTACCGTCATGCGCCAGTCCACTGTGCCTCCTTCATTACTAAATTCTGGGTTGGGTCCCTTCTTTCCTTTCCTCATTCATCTCCCCCAGCCCCTCCTGTTCTTACTCTCTCCACTCTAGGGATTTCCACACCTTCTCCATTCCACACCCTCACTCCTGTGCTGGACAAGCTGTTTTCCAGTATACCAGGGTGAAAAAATCTGGGCATCATCCTCGATGATGGATTGACACTGGAGGCTCAGGTGTCTTCCGTCATCCGAAGTAGTTTTTACCACTTGAGGAATGTCACCCGGATCAAAGCCTTGATTCCACCTGATGAGCTGTCCTCACTGGTACCTGCTTTTTTTTTTTCCATTTAGATTTTTTCCCTCCGAGCCCTGGCAGGGGCTTTGGCCCTCCAGAGGAGGACTCTCTCTGGTCCCGCCGCTCCCGCACTTGCCAACCCCAATGATTCCCCCATGGCTTGCGCCCATGGTGGGGCCAGGGAGGTGGTGCCCCCTCCTTGGAGACCCAATCCAGAGGTCGGGGTCGGCCCTTAGGTGCGGTGGACCGTCATGGAGCCCTGCTGGGCTGTATGTATATGTGCCTCAGGACCTCCTAGTGAATTAGCTTGCTCAACGGAGTCTTTCCTGCAATAAACTTGAACTTTTCTCTCGTCCCCCTCCCTACTGACCCGTATCACCCTCCAGCCACCACCAGAGGGCGATCAGCGGGCATGGGACGACATGGCACCCTCCTCGACAGTGAAGAGTAGTGCTCCGGACGCTCAATCCTCTCTCCCCCTGCCAATCCCTGGTGGTCCCAACTCATTCTCGAACCCGTGTCGCTGGCGTGGCACGAGGTGTAGCGACCAGCACCACAACCTCCAGTGCCACTAGGCCGGCTTACTGGTGCATGTTTTTATGATGTCTCGACTATTGCAATGTTCTGTACCTCGGGGTCAGTGGAGGATGTTCTCTGGTGCCTGCAGCTGGTGTAGAATACAGCGGCCAGGTTGATGATGGGCCTTCTAAGGTCTTGTCATGTGACCCCAGTTCTGCGTGATCTGCACTGCCTGCCGGTTAGGTGGAGAATCACTTTCAAGGTGGGCTTGTTCACCTATAAGACCCTATATGGATCAGGCCTTGGCTATCTGAGTGACCTCCTGACTCCTGTATGCCCTGTGCACTCGCTCTGCTCCTCTACCGGGGTGCGTCCTAACAGTTCCCAGGGCTCGCCTGAAGACCTCTGGAGATCGTTCTTTCAAGGTGGTGGGCACAGTTTTGTGGAAATCACTTCCAAGATCTTTGAGGGAGGCCTCATCGGTGGAGGGTTTTAAGCAGGGCCTGAAGGCGCATCTTTTTAGGGAGGCATTTGCAGATTGTTTATGAGCCTTAGAATAACCGACTGAACTGTATTTTTAATTAGGATTTCTCAGCGTAATTGTTGTTTGTTGCTGTCATTGATTCATGCTTTGTACTGATTGTTCGTTGCTTACTCTAACTCCTGACTTCCTGTACAGCGCCCAGAGCCTCTGGGATGGGGTGTTTAACAAATAACATTTTACTTACTTACTTTCTCCTACCACCTCCCCTCCCTCAGAAATCTGCTCCCTTCCCCCCTCACCTACTGTCTTAAGACGCCAGCTAAGGCATTTTCCTGCACCCTCCTGTCCCTGTCAAGCCCCCTCTTTACTTTTCATCCTCTCTCTTTCTGCTCGGATCCCCTTCTAATCAAGGCTATTTGTGACTCTGCCTGTGGTCTGACTCTGAACCCCGCTAGCACTGACACCTACCCCAACAGGCACTGTGCACTTTTTTATATTCTTTCACGATTGTCCACATATCATTGCATTAATCATTGCTGTTAATATACTTGGCAACCACTTTGCTATTACATCTGCATTGTTGCCATCTGGATGCAGCCACCATTCTCTCTGTGAAGTAGTGCCTCCTCATCTCCCTCCTGAACCTCCCCACTCCAACTTCAGACTGTGCCCCCTCGCAACCCTTCCCCCCTTTAAGCAGAACAATCCTTCCATTCTGACTTTGTTTATGCCTTTTAAAGTATTTAAAGGTCTATATGTCCCCCCTCTCCCTTCTGTCCTCCAGTGAGTACATGATGAGCTCCCTCATTTGTAACTTTATCCCTTCTGTAGTCCCCTTCCCAGGTCACACCTGGAAATCAGCCTTGGCTCCGTGTGCCTTTCTCAAGTACCAATTTTTAAATAAATAAAACTTTCACTTTCCGCTTGCCCTGTAGCGTTACCAGGTGGGGTTCCTTGTGGTAACATTAAGCTGCTGTTGAAAGGTAAAACAAGCATGTTTTTGTATTAACTGCAGTAACCCCTGTGTGTTTGAGTTAATATATCCTCAAAAACTCCACTGACTCTACAGTAAAGAGAGCAACTAAGTCAGTGGCCTTACAGGTGTAACCCCCCTGCAAATGGGGGTTCCCAAAAGACTTCCAGGAGCTTGCTTGAATGCTCCAAGCCTGAATGGTGTTTGGCGTTTAAGCCATTTATCAGTGAGTGTTTTTAGAACCTCTGGTACTGTCTCTTTAAGAGCTGTCTGCTTGCAGACATAATTAGTTTGTATGGGGGACTGTGTGCTTCTCTGTTTGAGTACCACTCAAGCTGCTGCCAATTCACTCCATTTTGCAGTCACTAGGAGTGCAAAGGAACCTATCTGAAAGATGTAACTGTTTGCCAGAAATCATTTACAGTAATAATGAAATTACAGTTTGTCTAACCTGCTTTCTTTGCAGTCAGAACTGTGTCTGCCTAGTTCCCCATTCTGGTTTTGAACTGCTGAACTGGACCAATCAGTGTGGGGTAAGCTAGCTCTAAATGGTGCCTTGGACGAATCAGAACTTGGACTCATAATCTGAGCCAGCCACAAGAGGATTGTATGGGCAGTGACTCTGGGAGATGTAGTTTAGACTTGGCGCCTTTTGGACCAACAGCAGCAGTCTATTGTGAGTGACAGCCAATCCAGTCAAGAACTGGGAGGAACTCAAAGGAAGTGCCCAGTTTTGTCTGTTGGGAGTTTCAGTTGAGCTTTGGCAGTGAAGAAGGAAGGAGCCCTGTGCTTTTTCAGTGTGCAGTTTTAGTCAAAAAACGTGTGTAAGGCCCAGAGTTCCGGTCTGCAGCTTGTGTAACTGCTTGTTAGGACTGAATCCGTCCTGTGAAAAGAATCAAAGGATCTCTGAAGAGTAGAAACCAGGCTCACCCTGTAGAAGACTGGAGAAATTGTTGAATTACACTCGGTCTGTCAGGAACTGAATCTGCTGTGTGTTCTCCCGGGTATTGTGCAGTAATTGCGATCGGGATAGAGAAGCAGCCTGCCTGGTATAGTACTTTCTTTTTTTACCATATAAATGTGAAGAGTCTCTTGGAGCTCAAGAGTAGCCCTGCTGATATTGAAGGACCCTATCTTATTTGGAGGTCGTGAGTACTAATTCAGGTCGCTCCCTGTTAATTCCACATTAAATCCAAATGGAATTACTGTACTGCTGACTGTTTAATTTTCCTTTCTCTGTGTGAAAGGGCCCTACCAGCTGCCACTGGTTTGGACTAGCCACTAGGGCTTGGGTACCCAGGGACAGTAACTGATAGGGATAGGCCTGTGCACAGAGCCATGGTAGATGATTAGAGTGATAAGCTAATTAACCTGATTTCCCCTGTCCTTGTTATATCCCCTAAATAAATCAGAGCTGCTTGTTCCAGCAAAGTTATATTGCCTGAGGTATTTGTCTATGTTAAAATACTGTACTGTGATTGTTGCACTGTATCTCATTTCACAGGAGGTCCCAGTGCCGAACCAGTCCTGGGGTAAGTGTATACTGTGAAGGTAATTCTGATATATTGTGTGGGCCACTAGTGGGAAGAAGGGGGTTGCAGTGTCCCAGAGGGCTGTGACCAAGTTAGTTTAACTATTGCAAACCCTGACCTCTGGGTGGAGGCACTCGCCATTGGATCCAGGCCCTCGGCCTGTTAGTGGCAAATCAGGCAGGGGTAGTAGCCCCTGGGATAGCGCCATCTAGGGGTTACATCTTGGAGGCTCACCGCTGGGATTGTGTGTCCTCTAGTGGCCATATTTACAACCACTGTTAAGAAAAAATGGGTACCCGACAGAAGTGGCTGTGCACCGGCTGGTGGAGTGGTGTACTGGGAGATCGACCCCAAAATGCTATGCTTATCCTGGACATCCCCTGGTATCAATACGGACACTGTGCAGGGAGTACTTTCCAAGGTGGAAGGTTTACAAACCCTGTGGTGGTGGGTCGGCATGCTAATCTGCTCACCCACACTTTCCTGGCCCTAGTAGGTTTAAGGATCCCATAGATAGCTCCAAAGTGCCACAGACCATTAACCCAGAGGGAGCCCTCACTGCTTGAGAGTGATAACTAAGGACAGTAAAGACCGGGGAGAATCAGCCCCGCCACTATCTGAAACTTTTGAGGAGAAATTTGCTAAATGGTTGCTGGGAGAAGGAAAACTGTGGAGGACTTGAAGAAACTATTCTTGCCACCTGGGGTGTTCTCCCCAACACCCTCTCCTGCTCCAGTGCCCGTAATGGTGGCTGAACCAATGCAGACTCCTATTTCTGCACCTGCCATTAGTCACGACTCTTACCAGGTTGAGGATCTCTCTGGCACCCTCCCCACCTCCAAGGGAGGATGACTGGGAGACCTGGATAGACTATGTTGCCCCCAGTGCTAGAATGGCAATGCTCGGAAGGCGAAAAGCGAAGAGGGTTAGTGAGAGCCTCCGAGGTCCTGCCCTGGCTACCATCCGTGCTAAACGGGCCAGTAACCCTGAAGCGACTGCACAGGCTCATCTTGAGGCCTTGGAGAATGTGTATGGGAGCCCAGATTCTGATGAGGACCTATGGTGGAGAGTAAGAAATGCACAACAGTACCAAGGGAGTTGTTGTCTGTGTATGTCTCTCGGCTGGAAAAATTGTTGCAAGAATGCCTCAGAAAGGGTAGTTTGCCAGCGATTGAACTGGACCGAACCAGACTGGACAGAATCCTTAAGTCTGCCCCTTCTCAGAACTGCTGTTGCTTCAGTTACGCCTGGCAACTCGACTGGAATCCCCACCTCCTATGATGAGTTAATGAGAGAAATTCGAGGAGTTGAGAAAAGGCGACCTCGGGAGGGACCTGCACCAACAGCTGTGGCTACGACCCGAGTGACTGAGGGTGACCCATCAAGTGAAGTTCAGGGGCAGAGGTTGACAGTCAATGAGTGCTCTGACAAGGAAAAAGATATGTCACAATAGGGCGAACTGTTGAGAGAGATCCGGGAATTCAAAAACAGTCCCTTTATGAAGGCCATGCCTGCAAGTACGGGCCCTGACCTATATCCGACTGCATCTGCTATGGGGGGGGGTACCCACCACGATCTCCTGCTGATAACAGCTCCGAACTCGATTCCTTGACCATGGAAGTGGAGAAACTGACGAGATGTCTCCAAATGCTTATCACGCCGCAGACAGAGATGGCACCAAGGTTTCCAGTTAGTAATACCCCCCCTGGCTCCCAGTGTGGCGCCTCGCCAGCTCAAACTCCAGAAAGTATGTTTTGCTATAATTGTGGGAAAGATGGGCACATGAAAAGGGAATGCGGTCCCAAAAGACACTGACAAAGTTGCATATAGGCTACAAGGAGAGCTTGGAGAACAAATCAGTGGTTAAGAGGTGCACGAAATGATCCCAGTGAGGGCACCAAAATGCTAACTCACGCCCTTTTGTGGCAAGGTCAGTTGCCCAGGCCCCCACTATCGCCTCTCCAGACTGGTCCAGAATAGTAGGTCCTCCATGGAGACCACTGTAAAGGTGAATGGAGTGTCTACAAGAGCTGTATTAGACAGTGGCTCCCAAGTGACAATTATGTTCCAGGATTGGTATCAGAAGCATTTGTCAGACGTACTCTTACAACCATTAGAAGGACTGCATGTATGGGGTTAAGTGAGAAGGCTCACCCTCTTCTTCGGTATATCCGAATTTGGCTGTCTTTCCCACCTCCGTGGCTGGAGTGGCTGAACAAGTAGAGACCCTAGCCTTAGTGTGTCCCACTGGACTGTATGATGGTGTCCTTTGTTGATTGGAACAAATGCTCATATGTTCGAAGGCTGGCACAGTTGTGTTATGAGAAACAGGGTCAAAGACTAGTAGAGCTTTAAGAGTTCCGGCTTTAATTAAGAAAGCCTATGAGGCACAGAGATGCTGAAAAACAGAACCAGAGGAACCGGTCGGAATTGTATGGAAGAAGGATCCTGAGTCTCTGATCCTGGCGCCAAATGCCCAGTGTACCTTACAGGAGAGGTCCGTATCAGAAAGGATGTTAAGAATAAAATATTAATGTTGGATGCACCAGGCGATGGAAAATTGCCAGAGGGACTGCTGGTCAAGCTTAGTATTTTGCCCGCTAGAGCCCATGCTTATGCCAGAAGGGTAATGGTCCAAGTTCATAATGTGTCTGAAAGAGACATTCGAGTAAACAGAGGTTGCATCCTGGCTAATGTGCATTGTGCAGACACTGCAGTGCTACCCAGCAGCAAGAGTTCAAGGAAGAATGACAGAGTAACGCCTGACTTGTTTGATTTTGGCGACTCCCGCTGCCAGCTGAATGGAAAGTGAGGATCAGTGAGAAGCTTGCCCAGAGAGAGACCAGGTGTTTTCTTTTAAAGGAATGGGATGTAGGATGCGTGCAAGGAGCTGAGCACAATATCCGCTGCATGACGAAAGACCATTTCGTGAGAGGTCTCGACGCCTGGCACCTGCTGACATAGATGATGTGAGACGGCATCTGCAAGAGATGTTAGCTGCTGGTGTAATACAAGAATCCAGAAGCCCTTATGCTTCCATTGTGGTAGTGAGGAAAAGAATGGAACAGTAAGGATGTGTGTGGATTATCGCACCTTAAACCGGGCGGACTATCCCTGATCAGTACACAATGCCCCGCATTCAGGATGCTTTGACTGCCTAAACGGGAAGGTGGTTCTCTGTGCTGGATCTCCGCAGTGGGTACTACCAGATCCCGATGGCCCCAGAGGACCGTGAGAAGACGGCCTTTATCTGTCCGCTTTGTTCTATGAATTCATGAGGATGCCTCAGGATTTCAGGTGCCCCAGCCACTTTTCAACGATTGATGGAGCGTGCAGTGGGGATATGAACTTACTAGAGTGCCTGGTATACCTAGATGATGTTATTGTGTTTGGCAGCTCACTGGAGGAACATGAGAGCAGATTATTTAAGGTATTGGACCGACTGGAGGACTTTGCCTTAAACTGTCCATTGATAAGTGTCAATTCTTCCAAACATCAGTAAAGTATGTGGGACACATAGTATCCACCGAGGAATAGAGACCCACCCAAGTAAAGTTGAGGCCTTGACCACTGGCCACAGCCCAAAAATCTAAAAGAACTGCAAAGATTCCTGGGATTCTGTGGTTATTATCGGCGCTCATCAAGGACTATTCAAGAGTGATCCGCCTTTACTTAACCTTACTCAAGGGTATCCCCAACCCACAAAAATACCAAAGTCAGGTCCCTCAAGACTGAAAGAGTGTATTTCATCCAGTGAAGTATTTGGGGCCCGCTGGACTCTGATTGTGAGACTGCTTTTCATGAGATCATATCAACTTACCCATGCTCCAGTGCTGGCCTATGCCGATCCAAGAAAACCTTACGCCCTGCACACTGATGCTAGCTTGCAAGGGTTGGGGCTGTGTTGTACCAAGAGCACGAGAATGGCCTGAGACCAGTGGCCTTTGCCAGTAGAAGCCTGACCCCATCCGAAAAGAACTATCCTGTACATAAGTTAGAGTTCCTAGCTTTGAAGTGGCTATTGTTGACCAATTCCATGAGTACTTGTATGGGGCTAAAATACTAGTAAAACTGACAATAATCCTTTGACCTATGTGCAGACCTCAGCTAAGTTGGATGCCACTGGCCATAGGTGGCTTTCTGCATTATCTACATATGACTATGCTCTCGAATACCGAGCAGGTCTGAACCACATAGATGCTGATGCTCTCCCGGAGGCCTGTTCCCAGAATGATTGGGTCCGATTGGCAGAACCTGACATTCGGCACTCTGCCGGAAGTTTGACAGGGAGGAACAAATGTCCACGGACGAGTGGACTGCATGGTGGATTGCTTGGAGCTCTGAGAATTGCATACCTGTTGCTTATTGCCACTTTTCTGCAATAGACATTGGTGCACTGCCTCAGCTGGACAATGACAGTATTCGGGCGGCTCAATCCCACGATCCCATGATCAAAGCAGCTTTAGAAGCCTCATGCAGGAAAAGATGTGTCCAAATTACTCCACTGATTTGAGAACTGCACTGTTATACAAAGAAGGTCCTAAGTTGAAACTGATCAATAAACTGTTATACAGAGAAACAGTAGACAGAGGGGACAAGTAGACAAACAACAACTAGTGCCCACTGCCTTCGAGACTCAGTACTGAGGTCCTTGCACAACCACATGGGGCACCTTGGTATAGACAGAACACTTGACTTGGTGAGATCCAGATTCTATTGGCCTAAGATGGGGCTGATGTGTGAGCAACACATTCAACTTGTAGTCGCTTGCTTACAGAGGGAAAGTTTATTCCAGAGGGCTGCCCTTGTTAACATCACCACCAGTGCACCCATGGAGCTGGTCTGTATTGATTTTCTGAGTTTGGAGTCAGATCAAAGAAATATCAGTAATGTGCTGGTGGTCACTGACCATTTCACGAGATATGCCCAAGCTTTCCCCACCAAAGACCAGAAAGCATCCACTGTGGCCAAAGTACTTGTAGAAAACTTTTTTGTTCACTATGGGGCTCCACAAAGAATCCATTCTGATCAAGGGAGAGACTTTGAGAGTTGTCTGATCAAAGAGATGCTTTCTCTGTGGGGAGTGCGAAAGTCCAGAACCACTCCTTACCACCCCCAGGGGGACCCACAGCCTGAACGTTTCAACCGCACTTTGCTAGATATGCTAGGCACCCTGCACCCAAAGGACAAGCCTAGATGGAGCCAACAAATTAGCACCCTGGTACATGCTTATAACTGCACCAAAAGTGGTGCCACTGGATTCTCCCCCTACCGCCTGATGTTTGGAAGAGAAGCTCGACTACCAGTAGATGTGTGTTTTGGGGTCTCCTGATGGGGTTCAAGCTGACCACTATTTACAGTATGTGCAAAAGTTAAAGGCCCAGCTAACTCATGCGTACTAACTGGCTCAAACCATGGCTGCCAAAAGAAATCTGGCCAACAAAGAAAGGTATGATAAAAGGTGAAAGCACAGGAACTCCAGGAGGAGATCGGGTATTGCTAAGAAATCTGGGACTGCATGGCAAGCACAAGATTGCTGACAGATGGCACCATCTCCTCACATTGTAGTGGGCAAACTAGATGATCTGCCAGTGTACAAAGTAAGGCCTGAGAATAATTCAAAAGATGTAAAACAATGCATAGAAATCATTTACTGCCCATTGGACAAATCTTAATTGAGTCTGAGCTCCTAGAAGATGCCCCTCTGGACCAGTGACTAGAGCTGCTGCTAAGAAAAGATCAAGAAAGTCTGCATCTACAGAAGCAAAGTTAAAGTGTTCCCTCCACAAGTCCCAGTTGAGCATGACTGTCCAGTCCATATCGGAAGAAAGTGAGAGTGACTTTGAATACTATCCTTCTTCGAACTGAGTCAATTGTTTGGGGCAATCCCTAGTCAATACTGGAGATGAAGCTGGGCCTTCTGGACTGTCCAAGCCCCCAGCTTCTGTCCCTGGAGCCAATGCTCCCAGAAAGTGAAGTGCAAGCATCAGATCAGATGAAATGGAATCATTGTGCATGGTTGAACTGTTTGAGCTTTCGGGAGGAAAATGATAGATTGGGGCAGACTGGTGATACACCAGAACAAGAAGAGTATTTTGAGTGCCCTGACAGTCCACTGCCAGTGTCCGAAAGCTCTCCATGCGAGCCAAATGTTGTGGACTCAGAAACTGCAACTCCTGGATCTGAAAGTGCCCCAAGTTCTAGCCTCTCTACCCCCATGGAGACTCCCCTGACAAGTGAGGACAATGCTGAAAATGAGGCTCAGAGTGCAGAGACTGTAACAGTTCCCCCTAGAAAGACTGGTCGAGCTGTAAAGCCTGTGGTGCACCTCAGTTATGATTCCCTTGGGAGGCCTGTGGATTTGCCTCTCAATGTTGTCCATAAAGGAGTGTATGTGTCCCGAGCTCATTGCCCAAACTGAGCGTCAGTGCTAACTCCAAGTTACTTGTGTTGCCCTCTATATGGTGCCCTTGCCCCGTCCAGCCCCAAGGTAACTGATAGGGAAGGGCCCCTCTCTTCAGGTTTCATGTACAAGAGGTAATAACTTGAGTTATGGTACAATGTGTGTGTAATACTGTGTAAAGAGTGACATACTGCAATGTTTCAGAAATGTGTTCTTGGTAAAATGATATATTGACTGATGATTACATGTGTGAGCCTAATGCAAATGTATATGGTTGCAGTTGAAACTTATGGGGGTACTTGCTTGACGCGGACGTCAAGCTTTCCCAGGCCAGGAAGGGTGTAACCCCCCTGCAAATGGGGGTTCCCAAAAGACTTCCAGGAGCTTGCTTGAATGCTCCAAGCCTGAATGGTGTTTGGCGTGCTAAGTTACATATCAGTGAGTGTTTTTAGAACCTCTGGTACTGTCTCTTTAAGAGCTGTCTGCTTGCAGACATAATTAGTTGTATGGGGGACTGTGTGCTTCTCTGTTTGAGTACCACTCAAGTGCTGCCAATTCACTCCATTTTGCAGTCACTAGGAGTGCAAAGGAACCTATCTGAAAGATGTAACTGTTTGCCAGAAATCATTTACAGTAATAATGAAATTACAGTTTGTCTAACCTGCTTTCTTTGCAGTCAGAACTGTGTCTGCCTAGTTCCCATTCTGGTTTTGAACTGCTGAACTGGACCAATCAGTGTGGGGTAAGCTAGCTCTAAAATGGTGCCTTGGACGAATCAGAACTTGACTCATAATCTGAGCCAGCCACAAGAGGATTGTATGGGCAGTGACTCTGGGAGATGTAGTTTAGACTTCGCGCCTTTTTGGACCAACAGCAGCAGTCTATTGTGAGTGACAGCCAATCCAGTCAAGAACTGGGAGGAACTCAAAGGAAGTGCCCGGTTTTGTCTGTTGGGAGTTTCAGTTGAGCTTTGGCAGTGAAGAAGGAAGGAGCCCTGTGCTTTTTCAGTGTGCAGTTTTAGTCAAAAAACGTGTGTAAGGCCCAGAGTTCCGGTCTGCAGCTTGTGTAACTGCTTGTTAGGACTGAATCCGTCCTGTGAAAAGAATCAAAGGATCTCTGAAGAGTAGAAACCAGGCTCACCCTGTAGAAGACTGGAGAAATTGTTGAATTACACTCGGTCTGTCAGGAACTGAATCTGCTGTGTTCTCCCGGTATTGTACAGTAATTCGATCGGATAGAGAAGCAGCCTGCCTGGTATAGTACTTTTTTTTTACCTTATAAATGTGTGAAGAGTCTCTTGGAGCTCAAGAGTAGCCCTGCTGATATTGAAGGACCCTATCTTATTTGGAGGTCGTGAGTACTAATTCAGGGTCGCTCCTGTTGAATTGCCACATTAAATCCAAATGGAATTACTGTACTGCTGACTGTTTAATTTTCCTTTTCTCTGTGTGAAAGGGCCCCTACCAGCTGCCACGGTTTGACTAGCCACTAGGGCTTGGGTACCCAGGGACAGTAACTGATAGGGATAGGCCTGTGCACAGAGCCATAGGTAGATGATTAGAGGATAAGCTAATTAACCTGATTTCCCCTGTCCTTGTTATATCCCCCTAAATAAATCAGAGCTGCTTGTTCCAGCAAAGTTATACTGCCTGAGGTATTTGTCTATGTTAAAGTACTGTACTGTGATTGTTGCACTGTATCTCATTTCACAGGAGGTCCCAGTGCCGGAACCAGTCCTGGGGGTAAGTGTATACTGTGAAGGTAATTCTGATATATTGTGTGGGCCACTAGTGGGAAGAAAGGGGGGTTGCAGTGTCCCAGAGGGCTGTGACCAAGTTAGTTTAACTATTGCAAACCCTGACCTCTGGGTGGAGGCACCCGCCATTGGATCCAGGCCCCTCGGCCTGTTAGTGGCAAATCAGGCAGGGGTAGTAGCCCCTGGGATAGCGCCATCTAGGGGTTACACAAGAACAGATGCAAGCAGGAGCGAGGTTGCTGTAGGAATGCTCATGCTTGTGTCTATGCTTGCAGGTACAGCTCCTAGCCAGTGCCTCATAGTGATATATTCTTTGGAGGGAGAGAGGTATGACTCGCCACATCTCACCAGAATCAGTCATACTCTAGCTTTCTTCACGTCTGACCTTGTTTGTTCCGGGGAAGATGTGGGCATTAGGGTTGACAGACTCAAGGAACACCCCACCACTGATTTGCCAAGACTCCAGAGACCCCAAACCCTAATGTTTTTTTATTTCCCTACTCTGTGTCCTTTGCATTCTTCAACCCTAATGTCTGCATTAATGTAGATTTTTGCAATGGATTTCTCTTCTTTTTGTGATTGCGGACTTGTATCCTCATTCATGTAGGTCCCAAATGGACCTGCATGAAATGGAATAAAAGAACAGTGGAGATATTTCAAGGCCCATATTTTCATGTCAGGCCACTTCTCTGAATGCAGTACGTGGTCCTGTCAGGCCTTGCCACGCACATCAACCCCTTGTCAGGGAAGGCTCCCCAGTCCACCACAAGGTGTCTTCTGTGCAGCAGAACACTGCGCAATCCCCTCCTTGGATTGGAGGGTTGGCACATGACAGCAGCGGCCCCCATCCTCATGCTGCTAAGCTGGCTGCTTGAACTTGTCCACAAACTTGAATTGCTGGCACAGAAACACAACATGCTTCCCAATGGGCCAACGGCTGTCCCTGCACCCAACATTTCTTCATAATGTTGTCTTTTTTTTTTTTAACATTCTGACCCCAAATTTTCAACATAGTCTTTTAATGACTGCCCCCCCTCCTCACACACACGCGCCAGGTGTCATTTATAAAATTATAGCTGAAACATTATTCTGCACCACAAATGTGAAAACACATTTTGGGTAGGATTTCAAAACTGACAGTTGTCATGTTCATGAGGTGGGGTGAAAAAATGGCTATGTTGAACATTTGGGGTTAAAAATATTTAAAATTACCAAAGTTATATGAACATACAAAATCACCAGCAGAAAAGGCCCATAGGTCTATCAAGTCTTCCCGAGTGTGCAGCTCGCAGTGAATACTACTGCAGCTGCACCCCAACCCCTACCCAATCCCCTCTCCCGGGCCTATCCCTCATTATGTTCTTGCTTATACTGCTCCTGCCCCAACTCTATCCCATCCCTGCTTAAAGCTTTCTACTGTCCTCAGTTCGATTAACTCCTTCGGCAGTGCGTCCCATCCAGCCACCATTCTCTCTGTGAAGTAGTGCCTCCTCATCTCCCTCCTGAACCTCCCCACTCCAACTTCAGACTGTGCCCCCTCGCAACCTTTCCCCCTTTAAGCAGAACAATCCTTCCATTCTGACTTTGTTTATGCCTTTTAAAGTATTTAAAGGTCTATATGTCCCCCCTCTCCCTTCTGTCCTCCAGTGAGTACATGATGAGCTCCCTCAATGTTTCCTCATATGGCATCTCCCCTAGCCCCATGATCATTTTTGTCACCCTATGCTGCACCCCCTCCAGCAATCTCACATCCTTCTTGAGGTAAGGGCATGTGCAGCCTCACCAGTGACCTATACAAGGGCAGGATTTGCCCTTACTGCTGCCCTCCTACACTGCACCAATACTGTCATGTTCCCTGTGACTAGTACCCTCGGGTCCCTCTCCTCCTCTGAAACTGCTACTCCCCCCAGCCAGTAGCTGGTCCTGGTGTTTCAAGCTCCGAGCCACATGATCTTACACTTCTTAGCATTAAACCCCAATTGCCACTCCTTTGACCAGTGCTTGAGTTTAGCTAGATCCTCCCCAAGTGCCTCCTCCCTTCCTCACTGTCCACTTTTGCACAAATCTTTGTGTCATCGATGAACAGGCTGATCTTTCTCTTGACCCCCTCTGCAATGTCCCCTATGAAGACATTGAATAGAACAGGGAGTAACACTGAACCCTGCGGTACCCCACTAGTAACGGGTCTTGGCTTGGATGTCTCCCCCTTACAACTACCCTCTGCTGTATGCCCTGAAGCCAGCTCCTAACCCACCCCACAAGTTTCTTCCTTGCCCCTAAGTCCCTCAACTTGCCCAGTAACCTCCTGTGCAGCACTGAGTCGAAAGCTTTGCTGAAGTCCAGATACAGAACATCCACAGTATGGCCCTCATCAACCACCCTAGTGTCCCAATCAAAGAAGTCAATTAGGTTAGTCTGGCAAGATCTTCCCGAGACAACCCCATGCTGTCTCTCGTCCTGTAGTCCATTACTATCCAGAAAGGTTATCAACCTCTCCTTCAGAATGGTCTCCATCAACTTCCCCAGTATAGAAGTCAAGCTTACCGGTCTGTAATTGCCCAGTTTGACCTTGGGCACACTCTTGCGGAGGGGCACCACATCAGCCATCCTCCAGTACCTGAGCACATTCCCTGTCTCCAAGGAGGTGTTAAACAGGTCTGCCAGAGGGCCTACCAAGACCTCTGCCAGTTCCTTCAGGACTCTTGGATGCACACCGTCCAGTCCTGGTGCCTTGTCCACCCACAAGGCTTTAAGGCCTTTTAGAACCCTATTCTCCTGGATGACCCCATCTGTTATCTCTGCCCCACCCCCAACCCTTCCCTCCTTTCTCTTGTGGTATTGGGCCATCCTTTTCTTTTGTGAACACCGAACAGAAGTACTCATTGAGTGCCTCTGCCTGCTCTTCCCCTTTTTCTGCCCATCCTCCCTCCCTCTTGATTCTAACACGCTTATCCCTACAACTCTTCTCCCTTATGTATCTGAAGAACTCCTTCTCCCCCTCCCAGATCCCCTGAGCCAATTTCAGCTCCCTTGCTGCTTTGGCTGCCCTGACTGCCCTACTCACTTCCCTAAATGCCTTTGAGTACACCTCCTGGTCTTCTTCTTGCCCAGATTTTTTGAATCTGTTGAAGGCCAATCTCTTATCCTTCATCTTTCCCTCCAATTCCCTGCTGATCCAGCTAAGCTTTTTTAACCTGGACTGCTTACTCTGAGACTTGGCACATGAGTCTGTGGCCTCATTCAGACCCTTCTTTACGAGTTGACCACCACTTCTGTTTAGCATCCATCCCTGGGCTAATTCCAGCAAGATGCCCCTCTAGGATGCTGCCCACCCTGGTAAAATCTGCCTTCCTGAAGTCTACCACTCTCATCCTGGTCTTAGCTGACTCCCTTCCTGTGTTGAGGAAGAACCACACTGAGCAGTGGTCATTTCCTGCTAGTGAGTCCTGCATGACCACATCCTGGACTTAGTCACAATTTGTTAATACAATATCCAGTATGTTCCCCTTCCTGGTAGGCTCCATCACTTCCTGCTCTAGGAAGCTGTCTTGGATAGCCTCAAGCAGTACCTGTTCCCTGGTGTTTGTGGTAGTCACAGTCCGCCAGTCAATCCCAGGTAGGTTGAAGTCACCCACTATAACCATCCTCCCTTTGCCACTGACCTTCCTGATTTGCTTCCCCCAGCTCCCTGTCAACCTCCTCATTTTGTGAGGGTGGTCTGTACATCACCCCAACCTAATCTTCATACTTTCGGAGCCTTGGAGCAGTACCCATATGGCTTCTGGCCCCCTCCTTCCTGGTATACAGTATCCCATTTTTAACGTAAACAACCACCCCACCTCCTCTTCCTCCCTCCCGGTCTTTGCGGTATACCTTGTATCCAGGGATCATGAGATCCCAATCATGGTATTGAGTGGCCCAGGTTTCCGAGATGGCGGCAATATCTACCACCCCATCTGCCATCATTGCCTGGAATTCTGCTACCTTGTTTGCCAAGCTCCTTGCATTCAGGGATACAATAGTCCATCTTGTGCCTTGCCCCTCCTCTCCCTGTCTCACCCCCCTACTTTTATTCCCTGGTAGATTCCCCTCCCTCCCTCCCTCTCTGTGTGGGGGGAGGAGGGTCAGGCCTTCCAGTTCCCCTGCTAGGTGACTCCTTTTTGCAGTCCCCCTCTGCCCCCCCCAGTTTAAAGTTATTTTAGTTTTAATGTCATTCTCCAGCTCCTGTTTCAAAGTCCTTGTACTCTTGCTGCTGAGATGCATCCTATCTCGTGCATAGAGACCCTTTATATTCCATGTCTCGCCCCACTCCCCTTCTACCCTGTACCACATTTTTACACACCACTCCCAGCCACCTGTTGAACTCCTCTATTCTTAGCTTCCTATGAGCAAGCATTGAAAATTGTCAACGTATCTTCATAACTTTCCTGTTTTTTAATGTTTTGACCCCAAATTTTCAACATAGTCTTCTTATTACCCCAACATATGAACCCAATAGGTGGAAATTTTCAAATCCCATATGAACAATTATTTTACCTACCTTGTTCATGAAGTGGAGTCCCAAAAAAGGCCATTTGAAAAATCTGTAGTGAAAATATAAAAAAATGATCAAGTTATGAGTAATGGTTTATCACACTTACCTTAGTTCCTCATTTCACAGTCACAGTTCCAGGAGGAGGATGTCTTGTGGCTTGGAGACTGGCTCTACAATGAGGGACCAATTTTAGATGAGTGAGGTGTGTAGGGGGTGAGGGGTGCTGAAATGGGGGGGAAGGGGACAGTGGTGGAAGAAGGGAACAGCACAACAGACATCGATGGACAGGTTTTTTTTATTACAGGTTTAAGAAAAAATAGAAACGACAAGGGACTGTTTCTATTTTGCAGGTACTAGCACTGCGGATTGGGCACACCAGTGTTGACCTGAAGTTGTGCAGTATAAGGGGTGGGCACCCTGGTGTTGCACACTTTGGGTTGGTAGAGGCACCCAGTACCAAGGAGTGAGCACCCCGGTATCAGGATCTTGGTGTGGTGGGTGGGCAAGTGGAATTCAATAATAATGGACGGGGGAATTTTACTAGCACTGAGGATGGGCACCCAGGTGTCTGAGTATTTTATCACTTAGCCGGCACCAGGGATTGGCCGCTCCAATGTAAAGAAATTTGGCTGCAGATGTGGCTAATGGCTGCCAAATACCATTTTGCCACATAGAGAAGCACAGTCCCATTCAGCAGGGGTGGGGCTACGCACTGACGAGTATCCCCTCCACCACTGTGGAAATTACAGTGTCTGGCCAACCTCACCCCTCAACAGACACGCATGCATTTTTGCCAAACTACTGTATTTAGAAATGAGTCCGTTAGAAATCAGTTATCCATAGAATGTTCATTTTTTAAACAAAGCATGTACTCATTTTTTTCCTTAATTTTTCAAAAATAGGGTACGTTTGGGACTTAAAAAGCATAACAGCACACACCTTGCAGTAAACTCTAACAAACCTGCAAGTTTCAGGTTTGAAATCCTCCTAGTTTTTATGTTTCCTTGCGTGCATGCATGAAATGAACATATTGTCACAGTAGCATTTTTCAAAGGCATGGTATTATTGCATCCAATGCAGCTCAGCTTGCAGGGGGCTCGACAGTGACAGGCTGTCAATCAGCGAGGCTGATCATGATGGTGTTCTGCTGCTTGCAGGCGGAAACTTTGTGTAGTTGAAAGGAACCTCTCAGAGTGTCTGGAACCTTTCCTCTGCATGACACCACACAGAAAGTAGCTGTGCAGCCTCATGCTCAGCCTACTCCTCTTCCTCCCCGAATGTACAGCACTGAATCCAAACCCCATCAGTGAGCATGGAGCCCACAACACAAACTCTTCCTCTCCCTCTCATTCATGTAACCCCCTCCCACCAATGTAGTGTGCCCTCCCCAAACTCCTTAAAATGTGTGGACACTGGGGTGCCCACCCCGATGTCACCAAACATCTGTGACACCTGGATGCTCAATCACCAGCATCACCCTTGCCATAAGAAAACAAAACTTGGCTAGAGCCCCAAACGGCTACCTATGCATTAGCATGATGTGTACATTTTTTTTATTTGTTGCATTATATGTGTTAAGTTACAGTGAATTGTTATAATTCTTACTCATATTATCTCTCATTTTTAATGCTTGACCCCACATTTGCATCACAATAATTCTCAAAATAAAATAAAGATTTACACATCAAGCTAATGCAGAAGAAGGGACTTCAGGTGACGTCACACCCTTAATGGCCGCATAGTTTGATCGGCTCTCCACTTCCCCGAACGACTCCTCCCATAACTCCAGAATCTGCTGAAAATGTTTTAACTTAAACGGAGGAGGATATCAGAAATGCTGAGGAAAGGTGACCACTCCAGATTTAACCCGGACAAGGACAGAGATGTGGACGGATTGTCTGAGGGGGGCTCCAGGTCCTCGGTCTCCTCGCATGGAAGCAGATCCCGGGTTAAGCAACCACCGCTGAGCACGATTCAATGACAGATGTCCCTAGTGATGAATGAACTCAGGGACTTCAGGAAAGAGATACGGTCCACCGTAACAGCAAACTGGAAAAACAACAGGAAGGCCTAAAATTGCAGGCCTCGGCAGTGGACCGACGCATGGAGGATACGGAGCATGCCATTTTATAGCTCCACCAAAACTTTCAGAGCCTCCAGGTGAGGGCAGAGGACGCCAAGAGTTGAAATAGATGCAACAATATACGCGTCTCTGGGGTCCCTGAGGACACGGAAGGAACTGATATGCTCAGCTTTGTGAAGCAACTTCTTTCAGACAGTATATATCTTCCAGGGCCTCCCTCCATGGAAATTGAGAGGGCAAACCGCACGTTAGGCCCAAAGCCGGTGCCTGGGGCCTGACCCCGGACAATCCTAGTCCACTTTCTAAAATTTCAAGAGAAGGAGGCAATATTACACTTGGCGTGGAAGCAAGAGACTGTGATGTTCGGTTCAAACAGGCTGTACCTCGAAAATTATTACGGCCCTGAGGTTATGCAACGCAGGAAACAGTATATTCCAGTACTGAGAGCCCTGAAGATAGCAAGCCTTTGCTTTAGAATCCCCCTACCCGGCAAGATTAATGATCCATTTTGAGGAGGGAGCCCAGACTTTTATCAGTGGAGAAGGCAGTCCAGCAACTTAAAAAGCGAAAGATAGAGGTAAACCAGGGGCTTAATACAAAGAAGGCCACGATCTCAGCAAAATTGGCATAACAAGTGTGGAACAAGGGACAACGGGAGGCGCACAGACAACAAGGACAGGCGGCCATCCTACAAACTGCAAGCACCCTGCGCAGTGGGGATCAATCGGACATTACTGGCAATTGCACCTCGGAGGCAGCTGATACCAGAAACCCCCAATGAAGTCTGTACCAGGCAAAAGCGGCAAACCTTCCATGGGGACTCGTCCATACCCTCGCTAACTGAACTTTCCCCAAACCGAACAACAAAAGAAGAAGAATAAGGACTGGGAATCCGAATTAGGCTCCGAGTGCTGTTTGCATGCAGTTATCCAGCAATGAAGAACTGACACAACGCCACCAGGCTGAACTCAGATAAATCCCAGTCTTTACTAATAATTTTCCCGTTTCCTCTTTTATCTAACCTTTATCAGACTAGGCCCTGGGAGTGCTCCCATAGGTAGATATAATCCCCCTAATGAGTTTGTCTAACTAATGCTTCTCCTGACATCTCCTTGTAGCAAACCCCCTCCTATGATAGGAATGCTGTCCTTTTCTATGATCCCCAAGCCATGGAGGTACCAAATGTGGGAGCTCCTTCTCCATGGCAGGGATTCCTAGTGTATAATCATTTAACTGGGACGCTTTAACCTTACTAACCAACTTTAAATTTTGTATTAGGGGGAGTATTCCCAGACATGGGGAAGTTCGGGGTTGGGAACCACTGATTATCTGGGGATGACTAAACCCCTTTCCCCAGTCCATACTCCTCTTAGGGAACGGCTCGGGAAGGAAGGCCCTCACAACATGGTGAGCTCACCTAATCTCCTCACTATATTACAGCGAGTAACAGAGAGTGCAGATGTGAGAGAGGGAAACGTCCCAAACCCTACCCTTTTTCCCTTTTTGTCCCCACTGATATTAAGTGGGGTCAGACATCCTCGGCTTACCTCCGGGTTACATAAAGGAGGCTTAGATCCTCTCTAGGTCATGTACAATGACCGATTCGATGGAAGTACATTCAGTTGAGTGTTGGACTAGACTAGTCCTAGTAGTCCAGTTGGCCCAAGGACTGGCCTGTTGCCAGCTACAGTTAGGGGTTGCCCCCTTTTATAGTTTAATGTTCGTTTACTTAGAGTGTTTCACACAAGTAGTTGGGAAGGTTGATTATCCCAGCCCAAGGTAATTATCCCTGGGCCCTGAGTTGTTTAGTTGGCTGGTGAGTTCCTATGCACCAGTCTTGCTTTTTAGGATGGAAGCAAACAGTCACATGTTAATAACAATTATGACAGTGGTTATGTATTGCCAGTTACGAAACAAACAGAATGAGACACTATCTGTATTATTGTTGGAATGGCTAGTAAACACCTGAAAATATATTCCTTGAATGTTAACGGTCTGGGGAGTCCAATAAAGAAGTCTAGGATTATTTCTCTAATGAAGAAATCTAAGGTAGACATAGTTTATATGCAAGAGACGCATATGACACCAGCTGAACACCTAAAGCTTAAGGGAAGGGGATACACACAGGTATTATCTTCAGCCATCAGTGGTGGCAGGAGAAGAGGGGCGGCCATCCTAATAACAGCCCACACTTCCTTTAGGAAACAGGAGGAGTGGGCAGACCCTGAAGGCTGACTGATCGTAGTGCAGGGGACTTTACAGGACAAGGAAGTAACGTTAGCCAACATATACCTTCCACCAGCAGCAAATTCATCAACAGTACGACTCCTGCTTAATGAAGTAGGAGAAATGACAAGGGGCATCCTTCTGCTTTCAGGGGATTTCAACATTACTCTAAACCCATCCCTGGACACTACCAGAGCGATGAGGGGAAGACAGCCTACCACGCACAAATTCTTTAAATGATTTATTAGGGAGGTGGGCTGGGTGGATGTCTGGCATCCCTTACACCCAAGGTACAGAAGCTACTCGTATTACTCGGCGGCTCGTGGAACATACACACGGATAGATCACCGTTACACTCAAAAAGAGAATGTGGGTCTCTTAAATAGTGCCATAATGAGTACAGTAGCTCACTCGGACCATGCCCCGGTAGTCACCACATGGGACATGGGCACAGTAAGGCATAATACCAGATGGAGATTTAACCCAGCTCACATGAAGCATGAACAGTCTAGGGAATTCCTCCAAGAAAAAATAGAGGAGATCATATGGGAGAATCACTGCCCTGAGATACCTGCAACCATCAGATGGGACACCCTGAAGGCAGTCCTGAGGGGACACCTCATAAAATACACTTCCTCCTTAGCCAAAAAATGGAAAGAGGAACAGGAACAACTTGAACAGACCCTACACTTCCTGCAACTAGCACACCAGCAGGGGGATCAGTCGGTGATGGAACAGATTAATCAGACTAAAAAGAAACTAGACTCGCTATACCTTCAACAGACTGAAACAGCACTAGCATTCTTAAAACAAAAATATGGTGAGATTGGTCCCCGAGCCTCTAGGCTATTAGCATACCAGTTACGCCAACAGTGTAACATCTCCACAGTAATGGCTATATGGGACCCCATCACAGGCATCCACCACACTAAATTAGAGCATATAACCCAAGTCTTCCTCCAGTGCTATAAGACACTCTATACTCCAGAAAACACAGCTAATCCAGCTGCCACTAAAAAATTCTTTGCGGCCCTAAATCTTCCCAGCCTCACGTTAGACCAACAAAACAACCTGCTTGCCCCTATAACTGCAGAACTGTTGCATGCTTTTGCTAGATCCAAGACACAAAAAGCTCCTGGCCCTGATGGGTATGGAGCAGAGTTTTACAAAGGCACGGCACAAGTAATTGCTGCGTTACTGCTCGAGACCTTCAACAAGGTTCTGCAGAGGGAGACTCCTCCACCTAGCTGGACCTATGCAGCAATCTCACTTATCCTAAAGCCTGACAAGGACCCTCTGCAGTGCGGCTCATACAGACCGATCTCGGTGATTAATATGGAATACAAATATCTTATGTCCATCTTGGCCCAAGGAATGGACTTGGTCCTGCCTTCACTCATTAATATGGATCAGATGGGCTTTATCAGTTCCAGATCCATTTCAGATAACACACGCAGGGCCATACATTTAGTCCATGAAATGCAGACCCGCAGGGTCCCCTCCGTCCTTCTCAGCCTAGATGCTGAGAAGGCTTTTGACCATGTATCCTGGACCTTTCTGTTCTCCACCATGGCCACAATGGGTTTCCCTGCCCCCTTTATAGGGATTATCCAGAAAATATATGCAGCCCCCCAGGCCTGCGTAAAAGTCTCGGGACATCACTCAGACTACATCCCCCTAGCCAGGGGAACGAGGCAGGGCTGTCCCTTGTCTCCAGGCCTTTTTGCCCTCTGCATTGAGCCCCTAGCACAGGCAATTATACTAGCCCCTGGAATCTCAGGGGTGAGAATGGATGAGACTGACCATCGCATAGCTCTCTATGTGGATGATGTCTTATTATTCCTCACAGATCCCACGCAATCAGTCTCATCAGTCTTCTGCATCCTGGAAGAATTCGGGCACCATTCAGGATATCGACTCAATACTGATAAAACGGATGCCCTGACCTTGCACTTTAATCCACCTGAGACACTGAAAAAACAATATCCATTTAGATGGGGACTCGACAAGTTAAAGAATGTGGGCATCTACCTGTCACATAAAACAGAAGATGCCTTGCAAAATAACTACGTACCATTCCTAACACAGTTAAAGCAGGATTTAGAAAGGTGGAATATACTTCCTCTGAACTTGTATCAGAGAATTGAAGTGGTGAGGATGATAACCCTTCCCAGGGCACTCCACCTTTTTCAGAACATCCCACTCTTCCTACTGAATAAGGTCATGTCTGACTTCATTTGGGCAAGAAAAAGACCTAGAATTAAGCTCAGTGTACTGTTTCTGCCTAAGATGAGAGGAGGTCTGGCACTCCCCAACCTCAAACTATATTACTGGGCCTCCCACCTTTCTTTTCTACTCCGAAGGCTCTTGGGGTCCCCCCCCCGGCACTTTGGAGAGAAATAAAGGAAGATGTGTTGCCCCAATTTGACCTGAAGAGGATTATCTTCCACTCTGGTCCCTCCACGCAGAGGAAACTTATACTGAACCCTTGGATAGCACATCAAATACAGGCCTGGCACTGCATACGTAGAGCACTAAAGCTTACCCCCTTTCTAGCTCTGCTATGCCCCCTGGAGCTACTGGAGAACTTCACCCCAGCCCTGAATGATCATACATTCCAACAATGGAAACATGTGCTGCTCACGAGGCTCACTCAGTTCCTGGTGGGTCCTCATTTGAAGACATTCGAGGAGATCCAGCAGGAATACCAACTCCGACAATCAGATTTCTTCCGGTATCTACAGTTACGACACTACTATGACACCCTCCCTTGAGCAGTGAGGAACCCGGAGGAACACCCCCAGTTATTAGGTGTGGTTCGACAGGCATTGAGGGAGGAGGGGCTAGCCCACGCCATTTCTGTCTTGTATAAATCCTTGTTGGGGTCAGTTGGAGGGGACTCAGAATCAACAAGGGAAAGATGGAGCGAGGAACTGAATGTGCAAATCCCACTCCAGCTGTGGAGCATAATATGCCAAAATGGAGATTATTCTCTTGGCAATTGCTCCTAAGATTTTTCTGCACACCAGTTGTAACAGCACACTACCTTGTCTCTAAATCAGCAGCATGCTGGCGCCAATGTGGCAAACCCAATGCACACCACACCCATATATTTTGGGCCTGCCCAAAACAGCACAAGTTCCTGTAGGATCTGCAGTGTGAGCTGGAGGGACTTTTTGGGCTGGGCATACACTTGTCGGGGGAGTTCTTTATACTACATGTACTCCCGAGGGAGCTGAGAGATCCCCATAACAGATATCTAGTGGGAATCTGCCTCCTAGCGGCGAAAAAGGCCATCACACAGAGATGGCTTTCTGTAGAGATCCCATCAGTGGGTAACTGGAGAGACATTGTTAACCACATATATAAAACAGAGGGAATCACACATCGCCTAAATGACAAGGCATACCTCTGCACCAATAGGTGGAGACAGTGGATATTGTATATTATGAATAAAGATCCCCGTTTCCTACCTTAATACACAAGTAGAATCTGGGTGCAGGTACCTTTACAACTAGACATATCCATAACTTTCACCTAAGGTGGGTTAAGCTCTGGGAAGTCACTGCAGGACTACTAAAGAGCCCTAACTATAGGATGAAGGAAACATTTCAACCACCACGTATGAGAGGTAGTGAACTGGGAGGCTGTGGTAGGAGCCGGGCAGACAGAAGTGAATCAGGACATAACAAATGATGATAGAGGGGGAATATGGACTTTTTAAAGATTATGTTGAGGCTCAGTTAAAGTAACCAGCTGTCTTAGTATACCTGAAGTATAGCATATACTACTGTCAAGGAAAGTAACCTGGTATCTCTGATAAAGCTATGAAAAATGGCAGTGTGACTGTAAAAATGTGAAAACTGTCAATAAAGATGATATTTTCAAAAAAAGCTAATGCAGAAGTATGTTGACTCTTGACACATACAGATATGCAACCACAGTGTTTTAACTTATTCATCCACATACACACGGATATGCACAGTGACTCAGTATCAGACACACACACACACACACACAGAGTCGTGCGTGCAGATAAAACAAAACCACCACTCACTGTAGGGCATGGACACACACCGCCACCACCATCACCATCATTCTCCTCCATCTTCAGTTCATGGAATGTTGGGGACACGGTGTTGATCCACATCTCCGCCCCCCCCTACTATACACATAATAGCAGCAACAATTTTTTTCCTTCTGTATCAGGGATTGTGGATCATACTGTGTTACTGTATTTGTCCCCTTTTTCCACTGCACAGAAACACACACACAATATAGTAGCTGCATTCTCTCCCCTCCATCTGATGGATCACTGAGGTGTAGTGCAGGGGTCTCACCTGACCCCCACATAATGGCAGTAGCTTCTGCAACATGTGTAACAATCACAGAAGAGAAAGTACAAAGAAATACAGTGATCCTATCACGAAAATGTTGCTCAAAAATACCATAATGCTTTGAGTTTTTTTCATATTTACTAATTTTATCCTGGAAAGCAACCATTCGAACATAAGCTCATTACTGATAGTGTTCCAAAAATGACAGCTGTCAGCAGTTGTGTACTGGAGCTTTTCTACAAAAAACTGTGGTCAAAGCAAAGCTTCCATTAACCCCACAGAGTTTTCAGATCCTGAATGTCACTCAAGACTCAGGATCTGAACAATGGGGCTCCAAAAATACACCAATATTTTTTCAAACCAACTTTTAAACATATATTCAATAAAAATAAATTGACTATATATATCTCCCATTGCTAATTTCCATAAAAAAGTTGTTTTACTAAATGGGAACCCTGCAATTATTTTGGAGCGACTTGATAATCTGTAGAGTGTCCAAGACACCCTGCAACTACCATAACTTTTTTGTATTTTTATTTTGGGAAATGCATCTTATTTACACAGGACTTTCCAGTTGAGACGCAGCATGTGACAAAGTCTCAACAACTGACTCCATGGACAGAAATTAACCAGAAATGGCAAAGACCTGGATGGCTGCTGCCACTCCTGTTTTACCTCCAGCTGTGTACAACACAGAACAGGACACAAAGTAATTTTGATCACCATGGATGTCTCAGGTAAAAAAAAAAAAAAATAGTAATAATAACAATAATAATATGGGATTTGTACATGTTAATAGTATTTGCATTAGCGAATTTACTGTTTGTGAAAGAAGAGGGGCCAAAGAAACTGGAAGCCTTCTGTATATCGCATGATCAAGTAAAGGACTTTCCAGCCCCCTCTTGCCAATACAGTTTACCAGAGAGAACTGCCCTTTTTGGGGAGAGTGAGAATTTAGTAGCCTTGCTTATTCAATTCAGGTAATTTTATTTGCGCAAAAACTGTCAACTGTACTGACTTGTGCCAAATTCTGTGTACCCTATAGTATTATTACTCTCCTGGAGGAACAGGTTGTCATAGAGTCACAGTCCCTTTCTAGAACACTGATGTCTTTGGAGATGTCGCCAAAGAATGTTTCCCCTGCCCCTTGCTCTCTTGGGGATGAGAGTAGATGCCCCCGAGGCATGTTTGTCTCCACACCTCTCTCGATATGGAGATGCCACCACCGATCGTGGCTTTAGAGATGCCGCTGAGGCATGGTTATGTTTAAGATGCCCCCCTTGGGAGATGGGAGGAGATGCCACTAACTGTGGCACTGGATGGAGATCGCTCCAAGGCATAGTTTAATTTACATTGTCCTCCTCGTGGGGGGGATAGGAGATGCCAGTGACCGTGGCTTTGGAGATGCAGAGTCCCACCTTTGTTCATGGTGTCTCTCCCCCCACCTCTCTCGGTGGACAGGAGATGTCACTGACCCCAGCTTTATAGATGCCACTGAGGTGCAGTTTTGTTTAAGGTGTCACCCTTTCCAGAGAGGAATAGAAAGAGATGCTGCCAACCACTGCCTTGGGGATGCCACTGAGGCACGGCTTTATTCATGGTGCCCTTCTGTCTTGAGGAAGGGGATGGGAGGGAGGATGAAAGGAGATGCTGCTGACCCTGACTCATTTCTATATGTTTTTGGGGGGTGGAGCCTGATGTCCCAACCCCAATTTTCATTCAGTTCATTTGCAGTTTGGTAGGGGTAGGAATTTAGTTTGTGGGATGGACTGGAGTGATTTTTTTTATTACCTCATGCTTTTGGCAGCAGCAAAAAAAGTAGGTGACAACAGAGCCAACAGAGAGAGCCCACTGAGGATGGTGTGGTGACTGCAGCTTTGTTGTTTGGGGTACCAGTGATCACTGACAGTTGCTGCTTTGTTGTAGTGATGAGAGAATGTGGCGGACCACAGCTTTTTTTTCTCATAGTAGGCAAAGGAGATAGCCCTCCAGCGCTGGTCTGGTGTGTAAGCAGTGACTGGAGATATACAATTGTGTGAGTGAGTGAGTGTGTGGAACCTATGAATTTCTGCTTGTGAAATATGGCAGTCAGCACAAGGCATCATGGAACCTTAGATTTTCAAAACTATACCTTTCTCTCTCTGAGTGGAAGGAAACAGCTAACTTCAAAAGAAACTGACGCATGCCTAACAAAACCCGTTATAAAATATTGCATTTTATCACATCAGGAGGAAAGCCAACTCTGACAGATACCTGTGACAATTCACACCGCTAAGAGAAGTGTCTTTCAGGATGTTCGTCTGCAGATCAAAGGGGTAATTCTGACCTGTCATAAAGCATGCTGCTCACTAATTAGAAAGTATATATATATATAATTTTATTGGAATGTTTAGCAGAGTGCAGTGGCATATGACTAATTCAGTATGCAGGAATGAGAGAGACCTCACAACCAGCATCATCACAGTGCTGTGACCTCACACGCTGGGTGGGACCATTTCCCCCCTCTGATATTGTCAAGTTCCTGAGGGAAAATTGCATACTTTTGTTTGGACTTTTAAGAGACACTTGTGTTCTGGACTATTAAGAAGCACTTCTACCAAAATTAGGTAATTTTAGCACCTATTTACTAACTGAAACTGGGGTTGGATCAGTTACTCAGTAAAAAAGCGTTTTGTTTTGTAATTTCCATTTCTTTCTTTTGACTGTACCATTATTGTCATATGTTCTGTGTTTTGTATTTCATGTGCCATTTTTAATTTTAGTAAACTCTGTTTTTCTTGAATTCCTGCCTGAGCCATTTTCTCATTTTGAGTGTGAATGCTGGGACAGTGTTGATAATTCTGACAGAACTGTTAACGTGCTTATAGTGTGTCACCATATTCAGCCAGGTAAAAAACTACCTAGGTCTCAATTGAGTCGGAAGCAGGAACTGTGAACCAGGTTGTGTGCCCACTGGGTTAAGTATTGCACTGCTTTCCTCGAAGAGAGTGTGATATTTGTACCTGCTACCTGGGTGTGCTAGCGAAAGAGGGTTCATATTTGACACTAGGACTTGAGACTGGTAGTTGATCAGACCCAAAACAGACAGGAGGGTGTCCCTGTTTGTCTCCCGTTCACATACTGCACTTCGAGGTTGGGCATTGTGGGAGCAGAGGGCCTGACCCTCAGAGTGTGTTTGTGACAGCTGTAATAAGGAACAAAAGTAGTCCTCACACAGTAACTGCGGTAGTACAACATGATTAAAATGCCTCTTCTGTATTCGGTAGATAGCGTTATAGTAATTCCAAGTAGTCTATCCTGACTGTCAGACAGCCTTAAAAACTATCCCACATGTTCTTTTTTTTCTCTGAAATGCAGAAAACCATTTATAGATGTCTTTTGAAGCTGACCCCAGCCGCCAAACCTGCCACCCACACCCCCCCGACCACGTACTCAGCAGCCACCACCCCATACTTCCCCAAGCTTTCATTCTCCTCAAAAGGATCCATCGCCATTTTGCAACTGCTGGAAAACATACAGTAACTTTCTCCTTCAACACTGGATGAGAACTGAAAAACAAGGCAAGTGCGGTCAAAGTCAACTGCGTTTTGACCTTCTACTCATAACTTTGTCATTTACTTTTTTTTTCCACGAAATTATCAACATAAGCCTTTTTTGGACCGCACCTCGTGAACAAGATAAGATAAATTTTTCAAATTTGTCCTGAAAGGTGATTTCACAGCTGCTTCAGGCAGGTTTTGAAAATTTTTACCTACCAAGTTCATGAGGTGCAGTTATAAGAAGACTATGTTGAAATTTCATGAACAAATATAGTAAAATGACTAAGTAATGAGTGGACATTGAAATATTTTAACGTTCACTCAGAACTTTGCTATTTTTCAATATTTTACAACCATATTTTCAACATGGTCTTTCTGGGACCCAACCTCATGAACAAGGTAGGTGAAATTTTTAAATATGGCCCAAAAGAGGACTTTGCAGGCCCTCTACAAAATCACCTTTCAGGCAGGATTTGAAAAATGTCACCTACCAGGTTCATGAAGTGGGGTCATAAAAAGACTAGGTTGAATATTTGGCATCAAAATCTAAAAAAAAAGAAAACAACAAAACTATGGCGGTAGGTTGAAATTTTCAATGTTCACTCACACCTTAAGTAATTTTCAATATTCTGACCAAGCATTTTCAACATAGCCATTTTTCACACCACCTCATGAACATGACAGGTGTCATTTTTCAAATCCTGCTAACACGTTTTTTTCAATTGAGAAAAATTACATTTCAGTCAGTATTTTATAGAAGACACTTGCCATGTTCGCAAGGGTAGGGTTATAAAAAAGACTAGGTTAAAAATCTGGGGTCTAAATGCCAAAGAAAAAGTTATGAAAAAACGTGTGCAGGGCCAGCCACTGGGTCTGCAAGTAGCCTGTTGTGTTCCTGTGCTGGTGAATCAAGCTCAGGGATGAGCTTGGGGAGCCAACTGGGCAGCACAAAGATGGGGCTAACACTGTCGCGCTCCACTATTCCGAGTCAGGGAAGGTGCTGCACAGTGTTCTATTGCACAGGTGACATCCTGTGATGGGCTGGCAACCTTCCCTCACAAGGAGTCACCATGCATGTTATAGCTACTTTTGTACTGAATTACTCATGTCACTAAACATGACCACCACTAGCAAATTTCTAAAAATATCTTCCCTTGAGCTTGCCTCTTCAATATACATGCTAGATTCATACTCTGTATGGAGTAGAATGTTATCGCAAAATTGCAATGGTGAACACCCAAGCACTATACCAATATATTTCATTTAGGCTGGCAGTATAGCCTAGAGGTTAGAATAATGAGCTGCGAATGAGCTTGGTACATCCAGCAAACTGGGGTTTGACTCTTACAACCTCCACTTGCATACTGTGCGACTCTGAGCAAGTCACTTAATGCTCCCGGATCAATCCTGAAAACAAGCACTTGTGCCTAGTGGGCCTCACCTGGTTACCAAAGACTAAAATAAAAAAAAAATGTTCATTAGCACCCAGGGCACGAGACAGGGATGTTTCTGTTTCCCTGAGCCTTGTCTCCATCTCTTTGCAAGCAGCAATTTCCATCATGGGGCCCTGCTCAGCAGTGGTTCTCTGAGCTAACAGCTGCCAGACCATCTCATTGCTGCAGGTCTCATGCAGGCTCTCTTCATGCTCCTATATTGCACTAACCTTAGGGCTGCCCCTTAAACAGGGCTCCAGAAGTATCTGCCACCACCACATCACTGCAGCCCCACTAAACACACTGCCTGAAAATATAGGGAATACTGGCTGGGCTGCTGTGCTTGCAACCAGCTTGTGCTGCCAGCAAGGGGTTCTGATTCCATTTGACCTCAAGAACGAAACTGAGAGGTCCCAATAAATCAGAACCCCGAAGTGGCAGCACAAGCTGGTTGCTGCACAGTATCCCAGCCAGTATTTTATATAGTGTATCATGGAGACCCCTTGTTCAAAAACTATGGCATTAAAACAAACACTCAATTGCGGTTTTACCTTTTGTCTGCTTATTTTGCTGCTCGTCAAGCGTTCCTCAGCCACCTTGGAAAAAAATGTCACCCCATCCAGGGGACTAATTATAGGGAGGGACGGGGGCACACGTCCCCTCAACAATTTGGGTGATCACACTTGTCACGCCCAACATTCAGCCCCTTACCTTACCTTTGTTGTCGAAGCGTCTTGGTACAGCTGTCTGAACCTGATTATGTCTGCTTTGGTTGGGGCTGCTGTACTGGCTGGGTGGGTGTGGGGGAGGGGACTGGGCAGTTATATGGTTAACCTAACGTAACACCAGTGTTTTCTTCTGTGTTATGTTACCAGAGTTAAAGTAATTAAAATTAAATCAAACCCTGCAGGTGAGTGGACTGTGGATGCAGTGGTATTGACACTGTTGGAGGGCTTGAAAGGTGGGAGTATTTTTTTGTTTTGCAAACAAAAAAAAAAAACTGCCCAGTGTAGGTGAAACATAGAATTTGACATTCAGATAAGGACTGCTTGGACCACCTAGTCTGCCCATTTCCCTGCAGATTCTAGTTAACCAACAGCCTACTTCCTCCAGCCCACCACTATAATTGCCTTATGTCTGTCCCATGCATTCTTGAATTCCCCCACTGTTTTTGACCCCACGACACCCTCAGGAAGGCAGTTCCATGTATCAATCACCTTCTCCATAAAAAAATAATTCCTCACAATGCCCCCGACCCATCCCCCCACCTTCAAATTGTGCCACCTTGTTCTTGCACATCTCTTTTTCTGAAAGATGCTCCCCTTTGGACTTAGTTTATTCCCTTGAGGTACTTGTAAGTTTCCATATGTAGCTGTTTCTACTTCCAGAATATGTTTAAAGCCGCAGTAACTGCCGCTTTAAACACAATAAAGAAGAACAAGCAGCCAGTGACAGCACTAGCGGTTTTAAATCATGGGTTGAATTGGCGACCAAACCATCCTTACCTAATGGGCTGGTGTGGTGGGAGACCATACTGCAACCAGCACAGCCCACCTCCTCAGTTGGCCACCAAATGGGAACACGTGTCCAATGTATATTACATAGCACGCATGCATCTCCTGTATTTTACAGGGAGTGCAGATGGCTCATGTACTGTACAGAGAGAGTGCAGCCTGCCCACTGTACAGGGACCATGCACCCTGTACAGTACACAGTCCACCCTCCCTGTACAATACAGGAGATGGACATGCAGCCTGTACTGTACATTGGAAGCATGCTTCAGGTCTTCCCATTTGGCGGCTGGCCAAGGAGGTGAGCTGTGCCAGTCAGCATATGGTCTCCCGCAGTGTCTTCAGTGTTTTCCCTGTATTAGCTTTCAAACGTATGCTGATAGAAATAATGGTATTTTTCCAGAGGATTTACTTTTTGGTGGGTAGCACAGCACTTACAATCCAAGGCCAGTTGAGAGCAACGTTGCCCCCCCCCAACCTTGACACTAAAATTACTCCTCTGCCCCCATCCTATCACAACATCGACTGTTTGAATATGGAGATGTGCCCGCCACAGTTTTTCCATTACGGAAGTGACGTCTCCTCATACCTCTCAACTGTACCACATTACGAGGAACGTTCCTCATTTTACTTCACAAAAGCTCCATGTTCCACATTGTGAGGACTTCTTCCACATTCAGTATTAACATTTTAAAGCAAAAATCTATAGTAAATGATGCAAAAAATACATTGTTCGATTAATAACAGACTTTCTGAACATAAATGCAAACATTTCAACAGTGTTCTGAGCCTCCTAGGTAAAGATTTGATTAAGTGTTCCACAGTTTGAGAGGCAATGTTCCATATTTGGGGGACAAAAGGTTGAGAGGTATGTGTCTCCTGGACTCTGAAAAACAGCCAAGATGTTGTTGTACCTACCACACAGTGTCATGTAACCCCATTCCATGAACTTTGAACTGTGATACAACAACCTTTTGACTGCGATGGATTTCAGTGTGGAAAACGGGGTCTCCATATACTACAAAATAAATAATCTGTGGATTTGTTGACCAAACATGAAACCACCTTCCCTCGAGACCACTCTTATATTCCCGTCTCTCTCTTCCCGCCAGCTCACCCTTTTTATCTCTCCCATCAGGCGCCAAAACCATCCGCCAACCCATAGCTTTATGGGGCATGTAGTCCCAACATAACTATTTACACTGGACGCCTGTCGGCACCAGCCTGCGCCGATTTACCCCCTGAAGAAATGGGCCAAACGCTCCTTTAAATGTTCCCCAAGCGGCCGCGCATGCACTGTAGCGTGGACCGCGATAACTGTTTACACTTGTTTTTCTTTTTCCCATGTGGCTCCAAAACCTGGTCACCCTGAGACAAGGATTCATCATTCGCTCGTCCCGCCTGCCCAAATGGGGCCCGAGCATCAACGTTCAACGGCCAGAGCCGTAGGGCAGAGGGCCGCAAGGCAAGTCCCACCCGGAATCACACTGATGCAAGATGGGCACATGGGGAGCTGCAGCTCCTAAACAAGGTAAGATCATTTGGAGGGCTTACATATAGAATTCCAGTCCCATTAGTATTTAACTCCTTGCTTCATTAAGTGTTTTGCAATACAGAGTGCCCGGACAGCGTGTATGAAAAATACTGTATAAATCCAAATTCTATTCTATTATACCGTCCTTTACTACCGGTCACTAACTCATTCTGTGACGCTTTTGGGATACAGTGTGCATGAAAGTCCCTATTTAAAATCGAATGCTATTCTATTTTAGTGTCTGTGTACAACCATTATCTAACTTACTGTTTTCTGAAATACTCTGGGATACAGAACATATGAGTAGAGCTTTATAAATCCAAATTATATTAAACTTTATCCTTGTCATCTACTGTACCTTTTTTGGGGGCTAAAGCTGGTAACTAACTTTTACTTTTCTGTTTATCCTCATCACCAGGTATGCCCAGCTTCTCTTGGACTTGACCATCGCTCCACTTGCCCCCGGTGGGGTAGCAGGGATCCTCAAGTCCAGCCACATATGTATTCGCATTCTGGATGCAGGCCATGTCACCGATGCGGGGCCTGCAGGAGGCTAGAAATCATTCTGTTTCTGGCTGAGGTTTTCCTCCTCCTTTTTGCCTGCCCTCAGCACGCTGGCAGGAGAGGTGCACATTCACACACATGTAAGCAAGTATGCGTAGCGTGGCATCAGTGTCCTTCCTCCCCGAAGCATCTCCTCTGTGGTCACTCAGGTGGAAATATCACAACTTAGTCAGCTATGCTTCTTCCCCAGAGAAACATCTTCTGGGGTGTTTGATCCTCTTCCTCCAGCTGGCCTGTGACGACTGGAACGTATTCCTAAACTCGGGTTGGCAGCATCGCGAGTGGTTACGCTAACGCTCCACCACGTTATCTCTAAGAAATACTGTCTGCTGTTCAACTCTCTGATATCAGTATGAGGAAGTCGCACAACACCTGAGCTGGATTGGCTGTAGTGAGGAGCAGGATGACTCTGTTAGTCTGGTAGCCTGGCCCTGCTGCCATCAGTTGGACTTTCAGACATTTCTGGATGTCTTGTGTCGTATTACTCTTTTACAATATGTAACACACATTTAGAAACCTGCTGACACATTTCTAAAAGTGTTGACAAGGTAGGAACACACTTCAGGATGTGTTGAATATAAAACATTTTTTTTGGGGGGGGCTTCTCACCTGGCTGCCCCTGTTCTCTCCTCCAGGCCCTGCTGATTCTTGCTTCTCACTGGGGACTCCTCCCCAGGGGTAGGACTGGTTCACACTGCCCCAGGCCTGTATTTGGTAGCCAGGATAGGCACGGTAAGCCTAGGCTCATTTTCAGCCGTGACCAGTAGTGGGGTGGCAGAACAAGAGGGGAGTGAAACATAAAATACATAAGGAGTTCAATAAGACATAGTGAGCAGAGTACATTTGATATGCTTATAATATTTTGGACCATTTTACGAATGTTATTTGTTTAATAAGTCTCTCCAGGTGTGCATCAGTGCTGTAATAACCTAACTTCCTAGATAGATGAAGGCCCTCAGGTGTGCCTCAGTCCTCATAAACCACCCAGGTTGTTTGGTTATCACAATATTGTCATACACCCAACCTTGGATTATTCCTTACATAATTAGATAGCTAAAACCCATCCATGGCCTCTGTCATGGGGAAGGTGAAATTACTGTTTTTTTTTTTTACCATTTGCATGTATACCGCACCTTTCATGTAGGCATCTCAAAGAGCATTACAGACGACACACAACTCCATACATACAGTTATTGCACTGTAGTCACCTGTGCGGTGCACCATGCTAGCCGTTCTGCACCAGTGCACTACTCCTTTCTCCTACTCTTCATGCTCAGATACAAATTGATATTAAATCAGACTAATCTGTTGGTAGGTTAGTGAATGGGGAACATTTGGCCAGAACATCGGGGAAATTCCCTACTCTTAATGAGATGTGCAGTGGTATCTTTAATGTCTACTTGAACAACCACTAGAGCAGGAAGACAGTTATTTTATTACTGCATACAGTCTAAAAGCTCAGTGAAGGAACATGAAACCTATAACCTATGATTTAGTAATCCCCCCCCATAGCAATGAGGACTGTTTTATAAAATGGTTGGAAGTGTTAGCATGTCTACATGTGCCTGTGTGCAGATATAAGTCCTGCTTATCAGGATGACAATGAAACAGATGGTGGGGAAGGGCATATGTCTGCAGCCTCAGAATTACACTGACGACTAGAATAGAACAGAATAGAAAATTAAAGAGAAGGAAAACAATTTGGTTTATATATAGCACATATTAGCCTGCACTGCACCCCAAAGCAACTTACAAAGTAATGAGTTAGGTATTGTACTGGCAGTGCAGGTACTATAGAATAGAATTTGGATTTATATAGCACCTTTCATACACGTTGTACCCCGAAGCACCTTTTTTGTTACTGGCAGTGTAGGAGGAGAAATAAATTTGGTTTTATATAGTGTTTTTCATAAGCATAGTATTCCAAAGTACTTTACAAAGAACTGATATAGATACTGTTATTGCAGGGTGTAGAACAGAAAAAACATTTATATGTGTGTGTGTGTGTGTGTATGTATGTATGTATATATATATATATATTTGCCTTTAACAAACACTCCATCAAAAGTGCTTTAATAACAATTGAGTTAGATACTGGTAGTGCAAGGAGTGTAGACTAGAGTACAATTTGGTTTTATATTGTGCTTTTCATACACACAGAATCTCAAGTATTTTACAAAGTATTAAGTTAACATGGACAGTGTAGGGACAGTAGAACAGAAAAGTTTTGTATAGTCCTTTTCATACACACTGTATCTCAAAGCGCTTTACAAAGAGATGTGGTATATACTGATAGGGCAGGGAATGTAGTATAGAATAGAATTTGGTTTTATAAATAGCCTTTTGTATACAAAGTGTGTTACAAAGAATTAGGTGGTTCTGTGGTAACTGGGTAAGCCACAGTAGGCACAGATGCCTATTTTTAGGAGCAACCCAGGAGCACTGGTGAGGTTACGTGACTTGATCAGAATCACACAGTATGCAAGTAGAGGTTGTGGGAATCAAACCTAAGTCTGCTGGATGTACCAAGCTCATTCACAGCTCAGTACTGTAACCTCCAGGCTATACTCCAAGTCCCATATTGGTAGTGTAGGGACTGTAGAATAGAATAGAACAGAATTTATGTGTAGATAGGTGGATATTGTGTGTGTTTGTGTGTATAATATGGTATTAAAAAACTGACCAAACTGAGCAACTGCATTGGTTAAAACACAGCACCTGACCATTAAATATTTACCTAGAAACTGTGCAGTTCATAAATAACCAGTCCTAATCTACCTAGCAACAACCTAATTAAAGGAAAATAAAACCTTTTTCCATTAAAAAAATTTTTCCCCACTTTTTTTAAATACAAAAGGCACAGGTTTCTTCAAAATGATTCCAGGGCTCATTCTAAAGCTCACAGCCTTTGTTACCAAACTCCCTGTGCTACCTAGCAGCAACCTAAGTAAAGGAAAATAAAAACATTTTTCCATTAAAAAAACCTTTTCCATTTTACAAGCGCAATAACCCATTGCAGGGTATAGGTTTCTCAAGAATTTGTTCACTTTCTGGGTGTGCTAAACGTCACCTGGCCATTGACCTCATGTCATGCATTTCACCTGGGGTGTGCATTATTTCTCTAGAAACATATATGAACATACAAAAGTGCCAGCAGATACAGGCCATACGGTCTGTCGAGTCTGCTTAAGTGCGCAGCTCCCAGTCTAATCTACTGCAGCTGCCCCCACCCCTTACCTGTCAGTCTGATTTATCGACCCCCTCAGCTTCCCCCCCCAGTTTTGACCTTATCTTTGACCCTATCCCACCCCCTCTTAAAACTGCCCACAGATTTCAATGATATCACCTCTTCTGGCTGTGCGTTTTACCTCACTACCACCCTTTCTGTGAAGTAGTGCCTCCTCATTTCCTGCCTGAATCTTTCACCCTCCAGTTTCAGACTGTGTCCCCCTGTGTCCTTCTCCCCCTTTAATCTAAACATCCCCTCAGTACTAACCCTAGTCATGCCTTTAAGTATTTGAAGATCTCACTCATATCCCTTTCTCCCTTCTATTCTCCAGGGAATACATGTTGAGCTCCCCCAGTCTTTTCTCGTATGGTTTGTCCCCCAGCCCAAGGATCATCTTTGTTGCCCTCCACTGGACCCCTTCCAATAATTTGACATCCTTGTTTAAATAGGGGCACCAGAACTGCATGCAGCACTCCAAGTGAGGTCTCATCAGTGACCTGTACAGTGGCAGTATTCCCTGTTGTGGGTTATTGCTTACCTATTTCTCTGCAGGATAAATAATTTATCTGTCCTGGTTCTACATTCTAAATGAGAATAAACTGTTTCTCTCAGTGTAAATTTATCCACACACTACAAGTCACTACTCTTCCTTCCCTGAAGTAGCTGTCCGATCACAAGTTAGATTCCAGCATTTTGTTGACCAATCAGAAAACTCTACATTCCTCCCTGTAGCAGCGTGGGAAATAATAGATGTCCAGACAGTATTCAAGATGCATGAAAAATGCATGAGAATGCATTTGTCATTTTATTTGAAAGAAAAAAAAAAGTTCACAGAAAGGAAAACACTGGTGTTAGCTTCACAGCCATCAAACATAGGAAATACACCTTGATACAAGATCCTGAACAATGTATTTTCCTTTCTTTCAATAAAGTGTGGAAAGCCTGCACGCAACTTTCTCAACCTGTGGTCAGTCGAATACTGACCCATCTCTCTGAATTTATCTCCTGGTGGAGAGTTTTTATAATACCAGTATCTATGACCTCACAATCATGTGATTCTATAATTAGTAAAGAAGCTGGCTTATGCTTTTACTAAGAACTCCCACACTGGTGTGTGGGTACCTATCAGGACACATGCATTTTGGTATTTTCATATTTCTTAGCATATATCACATACCAGGCTCTAAAATCCTTTCTAGACCTTAATTTACTGGAGGGGGCGTGGTTGGAAGTTAAGCACCTCCCTCTTATGTGACTCGTACTCTCTAGTCCATATAAAGTCAGCCATTTCATGGGCTGCTGTGCTCATAATAGGAACTTCCAGGGTAACACATCATTCAGGTAACATCACATTATGATTATTATACAGAAGGAAAAACAACATAGTTAAATATTTTAAGTGAATCTCTAACCTTAGCAGAGAACAACAGATGAGGGGCACGCTCCCTATCTGCGTTCCTTCAAGGTTAAGATTCCACTTCCATAGAAAGAATTGCTTTTGTTCTGAAAATAACTTTATTTCTCATATCTGCCTCTGTTAAAATGCATACAATTCTTTTCTCAGGTTGCACTAACCATTTTGTCACATTTGGAAAGCTTTTTCCTCTAGCAGTTCTTTTTGGACAGCTGCAATTTCAGCCAGTAGCTGATTCCTGTCATTTTGGCCTGATGCCAATCTACAGCCTCTCATTAAAACTCTGGGGCTGATAAAACGGTTTTACCATGCCACCGTTACAACAAACACGGAGACATCCCTAATGGCGACAGCCGCAGTGCCGAATGTCAGCAGTGCAGTGTTGGAGATGCCTCCGTGTTTCTATTAGGGGGCTGCACCCCCAGAACACCCCATGTAGGGGGCTCCACCCTCCACACCCCCCAGTCTCTAGGATTCCATCTCCAAGTCGAAGTTGGAGTTGGGGGGAGGGATACACCCTGCAAGGCAGTCTCAGGCACTGCAGACCATCACAGCGACATGTGGGTTTTGCCAGATTCTTGTTGCTGTGATGGTATTTGAGGTGGGGGAGTCGCTGCGGTGACGGTATACCGATAAAACAACAAAAATAATTTGTTCACTTCTGAGGGCACTACAGGGCTTTATTTTCACCTGCCTGTAGTGTCCTGCATTTAGTTTAAGCAAGCAGTCTCCCCTGTATCGTATCTGTGAAGCGGATACAAGAGCAGCACATCGGTGCATCGGAGGAGTTGCTCCTTGGCAACTGTACACAGCTGCTCTCTTCTCTTGCAGCTGAACAGCCACTCCCCTTTCATTTCTTTACTGCAGCAAGTGGTATCAGGATTTAAGCTCAGAAGCTCAGTTTCAGGGAGTTTTCCTGCACAACCATGCGCAGAGTCCATCGCGAGGGTGTAAGCGTGTGAATGTGTGATCGTACGCACACTTCGCTGCCGCTACCACTCGTTCACTTACATTCAGAGCGCAAAGTGCTGCTTTAAGTAATATAAATAATTTCTGCTATATTTAAACATACAACGGCATCAAAGGACATGGCATTCTTCAGAACAGGGGTTGTCTGCATAACTTTCTACGAGGGCATACTATTTTCATTATTATTAACCGCGGGTTGTTTGAGACAGCTATATTAGGGCAATTACGGTATATCAGGCACTATATCTTTCTACAAGCAACTGCTCAGTAATTAAAGTGATTATAAGAATCTTTTAGATGCAGAGAAATTAAATTAGGGCATAAAGACCAGTAAAGTAAAGAGATTTAAGATCGTCAGGTTGGCCACCCTGACAAGAAATGTAGGATAGGTCTAGAAAATAGTAGAAGACAGGATAGAGTGAAAGTAGAAAATGGGGTTGGGGGGTGTTGCATCTCTGTAAAGATTTTAATACTTTATTCTTCATGACAGGAGCTCCCTGTTACACACCTCCCACCACAAGAAGGCAACACAATACATTTGTCGGCTGAGACCCTTCACCCTTGGAAGGGTTGGAACGTCAAAGGACCTCCTTGTGAATGAGCTTACTCAACAGAGTTTTCCTACAATAAACTTGAACTTCTGCCCACCCACTGCAGAAGTTCCCCTCAGGGACCCTTAATAAATAATTCTGTACTAATGCAGTACTTACAGTACCATCAGAATTACTGTACAGAGCTATTCCCTGAGGTTTTAAGTGCTTTACCTAAACACTTCACACACAATTAACATCACTTAGAACAAAACAGTTCATTTTGTCTTTGTTGGCATGCTTTCAGCACCATATCTGGAGAGAGAATCTGCATTTTGGTGTTTTGCACCAGACCTGTGTTTCACAGTAAAGCAATAAGGTTGTAATGACAGGTACCAACGCATAATCTGTATGTTCTTATCCTTCATCTGATGTAACCAACAAAGCGGATAATGGTCTGTCATTACTACAAAATTGTTTCCCCATAGATAATATTTCAGGGACTCTATGGCTCATTTTAGAGCCAAACATTCCTTTTCAATGGTAGAATATTTACGCTAATGCAGCTTCCTACTTATATATAACACTGGATGTTCTCCCTTGTCATCATGTTGTGTGAGTGACGCTCCCAGGCCTGTGTCAGGCCTGTGTCAGAGGCATCAGTTTGAATTTCAAATGGCTTCTGAAAATCTGGGCTGGTCAATACTGGAGCGGAACAAAGTACTGCCTTAATGTTCCTGAAGGCTTCCTCGCAGGATGGTGTCCATTTAACCTTATTCAGGGATTTATTCTTAGTTAGCCCAGTTAATGGTGTAGCTAATGTGGCAAAGTCGGGTATGAATCTCCTATAATAGTTTGCTAGACCCAGAAATGATTGGACGTGCTTCTTTGTAACAGGAATGGTGCTCTTGGCTACTGCCTCCACTTTGTCAATTTCAGGTTTTAAGGATCCTTCTCCTATAACAAAACCGAAGTACTTGGCCTCTGTTTTAGCTATTGCGCATTTAGCAGGGTTTATAGTCAAACCTGTGTCCTTGATTGTTTGAATGATTGCACTTAAATGTATCAGATGTGTGGGCCAATCAGGGCTAAAGATAACCACGTCATCCAAATAGGCAGAACTATATTGGGCGTGAGATCTTAAAATGTGGTCCATATAGCGTTGGAAAGTGGCAGGGGCACCATGGAGTCCAAATGTCATTTTAGTAAATGGGTACAAACCTACTGGGGTAGGGAAGGTTGTTATTTCTTGTGCTTTAGGGGCCAAGGGAATCTGCCAGTATCACTTGGTCAAATCCAATGTGCTGATATAGCGGGCATTTCCAGTCTCCTCCAGAAGGTCATCTATTCTAGGCATGGTATACCCATTAAACTCTGATACAGCACTGACCTTTCGAAAGTCTAAGCATACCCATGTCCCACCCTCTTTCTTATTTACAACTACCATTGGGGAGGACCAGGCACTTCCTCATGGAACTATGACTCCCATCTGTTACATTTTCTTAACTTCATTAATTACCTCCTGCCTGAATTTTTTTTTTTTTTTTTGGTAGCCTATGGGCTTTCTGATGGATCGGTTTTGGCTTGTTCACTTTAATGTCGTGCAATACTCTCTTAGCTCGTCCTGAAGTGGTTGTAAATGTAGCTTTAAAATACAGTAACAACTGATCTATCTCACTTTTTTGTTCAGGTTTCAACTCTGGATTAACTAAAACACCAACATCACTTATGGGATGGTCAAATCTGTCATACAATAAGCAGTATTCAATTCAGTTTATTCTAACTCTTGGTGTGTGTAAAGGGACTGAACTATCTGTTTCTCTACCCATTTGCGTAGAAGGTTTGCATGATATATCCTCTTGGTTGGTCGATGACCAGGCATTTCTAATTTAAAATTGACAGTTCCTGTCTGACAAATTACATCATAGGGACCCTGCCAAGGCAATGCAACAACAATTTGTTTTCAGTTGAAGGTAGTAATAACAGCACCTTTTCACCAGGCATAAAACATTTACTTTTTAAGCCAACATCATAGGCTTGTTTCTGTCCCATTAGTTTTTGGGTCACATTCAAGTGAGCCAGGGCAACATATTTAACGATCTCTCTCTCTTAAGGCTGTCAAATAATCCAGAATATTATTGAACCCAACCTTTATATCTTCCTCCCAGTGCTCTTTTACTACATCCAGTGGACCCCTGAGATTTCTTCCATATAATGATGAAAAAGGTGACAACCCTGTTGTTGGTTGGGGTACCTCCCAATAAGCAAAAAGGAGGTGTGGGAGATATTTGTCCCAATCCCTTTCTTCTTCTTGGATGTACTTTTGTAGCATTTTTTTTCAAAGTCATGTTAAATCTTTCCACAAGATCATCTGTTTGGGGGTGGTAAGGAGAAGTATGAACAGCAGAAACCCCTAGGAGACGATATAGCTCTCTCAACATAACAGAGGTGAAATTACTGCCTCTGTCTATGACGATTTCCTGTGGTATTCCCATTCTGCTGAATATCTTAGCCAGTTCTGCTATACGCTGGGGCAGTAACAGTACACATGGGAATGGCTTCAGGGTACCGTGTGGCATAATCACACACAAGTATAAATCTGTTACCCTTTGAACTCTTAATAAGAGGGCCAACAACATCTATGGCAATTCATTCAAATGGTGTTGTGACATATGGTATGAGTTGAAGGGGCACCAGATCTCCTTTTCCACCCTGGGCAACCATTTGGCATTCCGGGCAATTCTTTTCTCAGGTTGCACTAACCATTTTGTCACATTTGGAAAGCTTTTTCCTCTAGCAGTCCTTTTCTGACTGCTGCAGTTTCAGCTAAAGGCTGATTCCTGTCATTTTGGCATGATGCCAGTCTACAGCCTCTCATTAAAACTCTGGGGCTGATAAAACAACAAAAATCCATTTGTTCACTTCTGAGGGCACTACAGGGCTTTATTTTCACCTGTCTGTAGTGTCCTGCATTTAGTTTAAGCAAGCAGCCTCCCCTGTATCGTATCTGAGAAGCGGACACAATAGCAGCACATCGGGGCATCGGAGGAGTTGCTCCATGGCAACTGTACACAGCTGCTCTCTTCTCTTGGAGCTGAACAGGCGCTCCCTTTCATTTCTTTACTGCAGCAAGCGATATCAGGATTTGAGCTCAGAAGCTCAGTTTCAAGGAGTTTTCCTGCACAAACGTGCACAGAGTCCATCGTGAGGGTGCGAGTGTGTGAATGTGTGATCGTGCACACACTTCACTGCCTCTACCACTCGCTCACTTACATTCAGAGCACAAAGTGCTGCTTTAAGCAATATAAATAATTCCTGCTACATTTAAACATACAATGGTATCAAAGGACATGCCATTCTTCAGAACAGGGGTTGTCTGCATAACTCTCTACGAGGGCATACTATTTTCTTTATTATTAACCTGACTAACTGGGAAAGGATCACAGATCTCCAGGTAGAAGGTCACCTGGGGGCCAGTGACCATCACATGGTATGGTTCAATTTGGCCACTAGAACTAAATCATCCCATTCCAAGGCAAAAATATGGGACTTCAGAGGAGCTGACTTTGATAAGATGGCCAACAGAGTTAAGCAAGCCCTGGCAAAAAGAAATACAGGTGAGGGGGTACAGGCAAAGTGGGCAAGCATTAAAGATGCAATACTTGAAGCAACATCCCATTGTGTTAGAGAGAAAAGGAAGTGCAAAAGAAGAAAGAAACCATTTTGGTTCTCAAAACTGTAACAGAAAAGGTCAGAGCCAAAAGGCCGCATTCAGGAAATATAAGGGAATGCAGCAGGATGAAGATGGGGAGGCATACCAAACTTCCCTAAGGGAAGGCAGTAAGGCAGGCAAAGGCCCAAACTGAGGAAACACTAGCACAAACAGTAAAAGAAGGTGACAAGACTTTCTATAGATACATTAGTGAAAGGAGAATGTCCAGAGGGGGTATTGCTGAGATCAAAGGAGATAAGGGGACATGTGAGGAGGAGGACCATGTAAAAGCATCTCTCTTAAATATATACTTCTACTCAGTATTTACTGAAAAGAAGGTAGGGCAGGTCTCACAGCTTAGCATCATGGACACGGGTGGAGGGAGGTGTGCACTAGTCCCTTCACAAAAGAAAGGGTTGTACAAGAGCTCGATAAGCTCTAGGTGGACAAAGCAATGGGACCTGATGGCATACATCCCAGGGTACTAAAGGAGCTAAGGGTGTAACTAGCAGAGCCATTATCAGAACTGTTTAGTGAGTCTCTGAGCACAGGAGAGGTCCCAGAAGACTGGAGAAGGGCTCATGTGATCCCGCTCCACAAGAGTGGTAGCAGGGAGGAGGCAGGGAAGTACAGGCCAGTCAGTCTTACCTCAGTAGTGGGCAACATTATGGAGGCACTCCTTAAAGCAGCAGTGCAACGAAAAACGTTTTTCTAAAAAGCTAATTTTCTGCTACTGTTATGAAAAATATTGGCAGCACTGTTGATTTGAGTTTTGGGGATGCTTCCTATGCTGTGGATGGTACATTTGCATTTTTGTCTGGATTCATACCCTCCTCAGGTTCTCAATATTATGTTAATGCAAAAATGAGGTGGCCATCTTTTTTTCTTGAGAAATAATTATTTTAAACGTTCATAAAATTCTTAATTGATAACAGAAACTGAAAATTTCACCACCCATATAAACTGGAAGACATGTAGCATCGATTAGGAAGGAAAAAGGTAGGGTCAAATTTTAACTCATTTTCATTGCACTGCTGCTTTAAGGAAAGGATAGTGAAACACCTGGAATCCATAGGTGCACAGGATCCAAGACAGCATGGGTTTACAAAAGGAAGGTTCTGTCAAACCAATGTCATAGATTTCTTTGACTGGGTAACCAGAGTGGTGGACCAAGGGGGAGCAGTTGATGTTGCCTACCTTGACTTCAGCAAAGCTTTTGATACTGTTCCACATAGAAAATTGATTAATAAGCTGGGTAGGCTCAGGGTGGTTCAAAAGTTGGTTAACTGGGTGGCAAACGGGTTGACGGGCAGAAAACAGTGGTGGTAAACAGTATATGGTCAGAAGAGATGCAAGTCACAAGTGGGGTACCTCAGGGATTGGTCCTGGGGCCAGTCCTTTCCAATATCTTCATCAGTGACATTGCAGATAGACCGGAGGGTAAGGTTTGTCTGTTTGCAGATGACACCAAGATCTGCAACAGAGTAGATGATCCAGATGGGGTGGGCAGAATGAGAAGAGATCTGGATAAACTGGCAAAATAGTCAGAAGAGTGGCAACTGGAGTTTAACGCAAAGAAGTGCAAGATCATGCACATAGGGAAGAGAAACTCAGAAGCCACCTATAGGTTGGGAGGGGAGTTGCTGGCAGTCACAAAGGAAGAGCACAGGAGAGGTCCCAGAAGACTGGAGAAGGGCTCATGTGATCCCGCTCCACAAGAGTGGTAGCAGGGAGGAGGCAGGGAACTACAGGCCATGCATGCGCAGTAGCCATTTGTATCCCGACTCAGTCCCAACAGTTGGCACATGCGCAGTAGGGTCCTGAACTAGCCCGCTGCATACTAATGTAATTCCTTTGTCTCCCTTCCCTTTATAGACCCTGAAGCAGCCTTCTCCCCTCACAACACTGCCCAGCAGCGGAGCCTGAACTTGGGGGATTGCTAGAGCCTTTAAGAGGTAAAGCCTCCTGCACTACAGCCTGCCTGTTGTATAGCTCTTCCCACCTGCCCGCCCCAACCACCCACCCACGGGTGGCGCTTCATTTATTGCTGCTGGCAGGTCACGTGTCACATCACTACCCATCATTAATTACTAAGTGTCCATTTTCCCATTTGCAGCTTATACACTCCAACCACTAGGGGTTGCTGCACTTTCTACTCTGGCACCTCTAACCACTCTCCACTCCTTCCTAGCAACTATTGCAATCCCTGTCCACTAGAGGTCTCTGCAGTTCCCTCCTAATCCTTTCTGCTGTCTTCTTTCCTCACTCCTTCCCTTCAGCCCACCACTAGGCCCCTTGCAAGTCTCAAACCTTGTACCCCTTACTCCAACGTCTGCAGCCCAACTACCAAGCCAACGAACCAGGCCAATATCTACCTCTAATTTCAAGGTTTTAACCCTTCCTTCTTAGAAACAAAAATATCTATCCTCTGTCCTGCTGCTGTTCTCAAACCCAGTACCCTTGCTATCAGAGTCGGCAGCTCTACCTCTTAACCATTGTATCTGGCTATCTTAGCCTTACTTTCTAAGACTTTCATAGTCTCTGACCCCACCCTAGTCTGCCAAAATATTTCACCATTTCTCTCTTGCTGCCACTGCAGGCATTAAACCTTGCACCCTTGTTATTTCACTCAGCAGCTCCACCACTCAGCTATCACATCAGACTATTGTTTGTGATAGGTTTTAAGACTCTAAAAGCCTCTAACCCTCATAGTCTGCTAAAATATTTTCTGAGTACTACTGCAGGCTTTGAACCCTGCACCCTGCTGCTGCAGCTACTGTCCTGGGACCTTTTCTGTCACCCTAGGCAAGCCTTGAACGTGGTGCCCTGTGCACTTGAGGCAGGGGCTGTACCACTGTACCAAGGTGGCAACTACACTTATGGGTAGACCTTTCACCCTCTTCTACCCATCTCATTACTGCTATCTGCAAACCCATCCTAGGATGACTGCCCACCTTCTCTTGTCATGCCTCTTCCTCCTCCTTCTTCTCACATGGCCTCTATCTAACCCAGGTGTCCCCATGGCTCCACAGGTCCCCTACTCTGGGGCCCAGAGTACGCCTCCTCCTTCTCTACTATCTCCTTGCTCCCCAACCTATCACATCCTCCCCAGTCCCCACCTACCTTCTCCCCTTTAGCCCACGGGCAACTTATTGTACTAGCCTGCCCATCCTGTACCTCTTTGCCCACCCCTTGTGTCTCTAAGCTCTCCCACTCCTACTATCTCGCTCGACGCAAAAATGCCTTCCACACCCCCCTGATCAGGGCTGTACTTCTCCTACTCTTGTCAGGGAACATTCATCCCAACCCTGGCCCAACCCACAATAACTCCTTGACTAGATGCCCTGGGCTTCTTATTGTTTCTATGAATATCTGCAGTCTCCTGAAGAAATTTGACTTGCTCCAATGTTGGGTCACTGTCCACAAACCTGACATCATCTCCCTAGTCGAAACCTGGCTATCTGACTCTACCCCTGACTCCCTTGTCTCACTCCCTGGCTACTCCCTCTTTCGAGAAGACCATGTAGGGAGATGTGGTGGAGGCTGTGCTATTTATATCAAAGACTCCCTTCCTGGTGTAGCCCTCCCAGCCCCTGTCCTTAACCTTAGGGCCCAGGCCCTTACCCCAAAGCTTACCCCCGACCCCTCTAAAGGTCCCCTCTTTCAAACCTCCACCTGTATTCCCCCAAAAAATCAAACTCAGGCCCTGGTCCCTCTAATAGAGTATCTCACCTCTACCACATTCCCTGAGCATATTCTTCTGGGTGATCTAAACATCAACTGGCTTAGCCGCATCCTCCTCCACTTGCGACTCCTTTACCGCTATTGACCTAACGCAACTTGTTACCCAACCAACAAGAGTGAACCCCGGAGGTCGAGCACTCTTCTGGATGTAGTCCTCACCAACCGACCCTAACCAAGTTTGCTAATCTGCAGGTCCTTCCGGATGGAATCAGTGACCACTCCCTATTCTTTTCCATTGGATTACGTCCCTAACCAAACCCACTTCACAGGCCACCCTACGGCGGCTGTTGTGACCAGGTGGGCTGAGAGGCCTGAAGCAACTTCTAGCCCAAGTTGACTGGTCTCCCATTGAGATGCCCCTAACCTTGATTCGGCCCTGGCCTTCTTCACCTTAATGTTTAACAATGCTTGTGATATCTTCGCACCACTAACCAAACTCCGTTCCAAGGTACGCCATACTCCTTGAGTCACTCCTTCCCTACTTCAACTCCTTAGGCACAGGGATAACCTGTGGCACCTAGCCACGGAAACTGGCCACCCTGCCGACAGACAGGCATATGCTGCAGCCGAAATAAATGCACCTGGGCCATACAAGAAAGCAAAGGCCGATCATTATCGGGCCTCACTCACCTCATCCTGGGGAATGCTAGAACCTTCTGGGATAACATCAAACAACTAAATGGTGGTACACGCTCTCCTCCGCCTTCCCAAATCAATATTGAGGGTATTATCTCTACTGATCCTAACCTCATTGCTAACCATCTCAATAAATCCTTTACTGACCTTAGTTCTGTACTCCCTAGCAACTTTTTTGACCTCCTCCTCACTTTCCTGACCCTGTTCTCTCACACGCATCTTTCCACTTCCACCGGGTTACTGTTAATGAAGTCAGACCTTATCTGACCAAGGCCCTAAGAAGCAACACCACTGGCAGTGACTCCTTGGACCCCAGACTCCTCAGCCTGGCATTGGACCAGGTCATCGTCCCAATCACTTGCCTCTTCAACAAATCACTCTGTCTAGGGCAATTTTCATCAGCCTGGAAAATTGCCACTGTCACTCCCATACATAAGGGTGGAGATAGGGCCCTTTCCGGTAATTATCATCCCATCTCAATCCTCTCACCACTCTCAAAAGCCTTAGAGAAAGTAGTATCCTCCCAAATATCTGAGTTTCTTACCAAATACAGTATCCTCTGCCCTTAACAACACTGCTTCCGTGCTGGGCACAGCACCAATACTGCCCTCATCGAGTTTTCTAACTCCTCCATTCCTCCCTGGACTCGGGCTCTCTTGCTGGTGCAGTGTTCATCGATCTGTCAAAAGCCTTTGACACCGATCCCATCTCTCCTGCTGGATGCACTCAGCCACGCTGGCTTTGCTGCAGGACCTGTCTCATGGTGCTCCAGCTATCTGTCTGCCGGTACCAGCGTGCAAAATCAATGGCACCTCCTGACCTCTGCCCTATCCGATCTGGGGGTTCCCCAGGGCTCTCTATCCTTGGGCCCCTGCTCTTTCCCTTTATCTCAACACCCTGCCAGGTGCCTGTACTGGTAAACTCCTCCTTTATGCAGATGACGCTGTTATCTTCGCTTCTGACCGTAACCCCACCACCCTCCAAGATTCCCTGCAATTATCCTATAAAGACGTGGAAGCCTGGTTTAAAGAACATAGACTGGTTATCAATCTTAAAAAGACCAAATCTATGATCATCTTCCACCCCCAAAACAAAGCTAGTAATTTCCAACTTCAAGTCTTTGCCAGCTCTATGTTCCCACTCGAACAAGTTTACACATACAAATACCTTGGGATAACCTTTGACCCTGCCCTCACTTTCCATTCCCATATCTCCGCCTTAGCCTCCACCACCAATATTAGGTTGGGAATCCTTTACTGCCACAAACACTGTCTCCCCCGATGCCCTCCGACTTGCAGTTATGTCCTCCATTCTGTCACTTGTGACTATGACGCAGTCTCTGAGGGCTGCTGACCAGACCTCGCTAAAACAGAATCCGCCTCACCTTAAATAAGGCCTGTAGACTAATCTTAGGTGCTCCTAGACTTACATACCTGCCATCTTTACTCCCAGACTAATCTGCTCGATCTTGACGAACGTCTTAGGTATCAAACCTGCATCCTTACAAAAAAAACTCTCCTTGGGCTCTCTCCTCCTGGTTTGACTGCCGTTATCCACCGTGTTAACTTCAACACTCCCTAACTTCAACACGGTCCTCCTGTAAAACCAAGTTGAAGGTACTTAGGGGCAAGAACCTCTCATGGACAACGGGCTTTCCACTACCGTGCCCCTTCTTGGTACAGTTCCCTCCCTGCCAGTATCTCAGACACCCCCACAATCTCTTGCTTTAAAACTACCCTCTGGAACCACCTTTTCACCACTCGTAGCTGTTGCTGTTTCTAAGCTATCTTGCTCACTCTCTGACAAAGCCCCCTGTTGGCTGCTCAAATCCTCTACCTTCTCTACCCTTGGTTCCTGTTACCTCCCTGTTGACTCCACTAAAAACACACTGTATTGATATCCTATGTTTTTCTGATGTTCTAGTTATTTCCCTGAACAATGTTAACTTCACCAACCCTGTATGTGGTAAACTGTTGATCTGATTTGTCCTCCTTTATCCTCAAAAAAAAAAAAAAAAAAAAAATGTATACTGTTTCTCTGCACTAAGTTGTTATCACTGTATTGTTTTCTCTGTGATGAGGTACCTTTGTAAACGAGCCTCTGGCTCAAAGGCTGTAAACTGATGCTTAATAAGTAAATAAAAATAAAATAAATAGAAAGAGACTTGGGCATCATCATCACTGATGACCTGAAATCATCCAAGCAGACCACTGAAGCAGTAGGTAAGGCTAGAGGAATGTTGGGGTGTATTAGTAGGGGTATCACAAGTCTGAAGAGGGAGGTAATAATCCCACTTTACAAGACACTGGTTAGGCCCCATCTGGAGTACTGCATGCAATACTGGAGGCCACACCTTCACAAGGACATTAACCAAATTGAGGCAGTCCAGAGAAAGGCAACCAAAATGGTGCTGGGACTGCATCAGAAAACATTTGAGGACAGATTAACAGAGCTCAATATGTATACCCTAGAGCAAAGGAGGGAGAGAAGTGATATGATCGAAACATTCAAACACCTTAAGGGCATTAACAAGGTGGAAGAGTGTAACATGTTTCAGTATAAAAAAATAGCAGGACAAGAGGACACAGCATGAGATTAGAGGGAGGCCGATTAAGGGGTAATGTGAGGAAGTTCTTTTTCACAGAAAGGGTGGTGGGTGCATGGAACGGCCTACCTCAGGAAGTGGTGGATTTGAATACAGTGCAGGGCTTCAAACAGGCATGGTATAGACATAAGGAATACCCTTGACCTTGTGCTGGCAAATGGGGACTTTGTGAGAGAACTTACAGTGGAGGAACCGCTGTCAGGAGTGACCACCACTCAGTATGGCTCACATTGGATATGGGCAAGGAAGGAGTGGAATCTGGCACAAGGTGCTGGACTTCAGGAGGGCCGACTTTGGGAGGATGGGGAAGTGGTAAAGGGTACCTGGCCAGAATTCAATCTAGAATGGACACTAACCAGAGGTGGGAGCTCATAAAGCTGGGGATCGTGGAGCAACCAAAACCTGTTGCAAAGCCCAGAGCAAGAAGGCTGGGCTAAGAAACCGAGCTGGTTGAGCAAGGAGGTCATGGAAAGGTAAGGAGGAAAATAGCTGCCTTTAGGAAGTACAAGAAAACAGGAGGGGAGGACAGGAGGAGTACTGACAGAATCAAGGAGGTGACAAGGGCAGTAAGGGAGCCAAAGCATCTATGGAACTCAGGCTGGCACAAGGCATTAAGAAGGGAGAAGGACTTTTAAGTACATCAGGGAGAAAAGGAGCTATAAGGACCACATGGTAAGGATAAGGAAGGAGGGGGGTTGGTTGGAAGCAGGGTGCGATAAGGCGGAAGCACTAAATGAGTACTTCTGCTCAGTATTTACTAAAGAGGAGAGGGGGGTGACATGCAAGGTGGGAGAAATGGCAGAAGCAGGGGGAAGTGGTGACAGATGGGAAATCATGGAGGGCAGAGTTCGAGAGGGTTTGAAGGCACTGAGGGTGGACAAGGCACCAGGCCCAGATGGCATCCACCCAGGGTACTGAAGGAGCTGGCAGAGGTCCTTGCAGGACCTTGGCAGACCTATTTAATGCCTCACTACATTCGGGTGTGTACCTCAGGACTGGAGGATGGCTCATGTGGTGCCCCTCCACAAGAGAGTAGCCCCAAGGATGAACGGGAAACTACAGACCAGTGAGCCTCATCCATCGTGGGTAAGCTAATGGAGACTATCCTGAAGGAGGGCTGGTGGCCCTCCTAGAGGCCAAAGGACTACAGGACAGCAGACAGCATGGCTTCATACTTGGCAGATCCTGCCAAACTAACCTGGTCGAGTTCTATGACTGGGTAACTAGGCAACTGGACAGGGGCCATGCAGTAGATGTCCTGTATCTGGACTTTAGTAAGGCATTCGACTCGGTGCCGCATGGAAGGCTGGGAAGGAAGTTAGTAGGCACAGTGGCAGGTACAAAGCTGGTGAGCTGGGTAGGGAACTGGCTTCAGGGAAGGCAACAGAGGGTGGTGGTGGGTGGGGAGCTCTCACACCCAAGGGCAGTGACGAGCGGTGTTCCACAGGGCTCGGTGTTGGGACCAGTGTTGTTTGGGATATTCATTGCAGACATATCATGGGACATCAAGAGCAAGATCAGTCTGTTTGCTGATGATACCAAGGTAGGTGCGGTGGTGGATGACCTAGGGGGATGGCAGGGGTTGCAGGATGATCTGGCAAAGCTTGAAACCTGGTCAGACACCTGGCAACTAGGGTTTAATGCCAAAAAGTGCAAGGTGCTGCATTTTGGGATGAAGAACCCAAGGAGGAGTTACTAGCTGGGGGGAGTGCAGCTAGCCCAGACAGAGGAGAAGGATCTGGGTTTACTCATTACAGGGTCAATGAACAACTCGGCACAATGTAGGAAGGCAGCTGCAAAGGCCAACAAAATGCTGGGTTGTATTGCAAGAGGTATATCCTCGAGGAGGGAGGAGGTGATTCTGCCACTGTATAGGTCATTAGTTAGACCACACCTGGAGTACTGCGTGCAGTACTGGCACCCGTATCTGAAGAGGGACATTAAGTTACTGGAGGGGGCGCAGGACAGGGCGACAAAGATGATCAAGGGGCTGGGGGACTTATCATACGAGAGGAGGTTGAAGGAGTTGAACATGTACTCACTGGAGGAGAGGAGGACAAGGGTGACATGATTGAAACCTTTAAATACATGAAAGGAATAAACAAGACTGGTACAGAGGGCTGTTCAAAGTAAGGAGGGAGGGCCACCAGGGGCCATGATATGAGACTGGAGGAGGAAGGTTCAGGAGAGAGATGAGGAGACACTTTTTACAGAGAGGGTGGTGGCTGGGTGGAATCGTTACCTGCAGAAGTGGTATCCAGTAGAACAGTGGACTGCTTCAGAAGGGATGGGACAGGACAAGGGGGAGGGTTAATGAAGGGAAGGGGTGGAAGGGAGGGGCAGCTGCAGAATAAGGGGTGCTAGCTGCACATTCGAGCAGACTTGATAGACCTCTAGGCCTTTATCTGCTGGCAAATTTCGTATGTTCGTAAGAGAGCAATACAGATGAGTATGAATAGATAGGCCACTGACAGAGCAAAGGCCGATGGCATATTCATAAGGCAGAAAAAGAAATAGGCAGACTGGATGGGCCTAGCGGTCCTTATCTGTCATCAACTTCTATGTTTCTATGTGGTTGTTGGAGACAGCTGTATTAGGGCAATTACAGTATATCAGGCACTATATCTTTCTACAAGCAACTGCTCAGTAATTAAAGTGATTATAATAATCTTTTAGATGCAGAGAAATTAAATTAGGGCATAAAGAACAGTAAAGTAAATAGATTTAAGATTGCCAGGTTGGCTACCCTGAAAAGAAGTGTAGGATAGATATAGAAAATAGTAGAAGACAGGATAGAGTGAAAGTGGAAAATGGGGTAGGGTTGCATCTCCTTAAAGATTTTAATACTTTATTCTTTATAACAGGAGCTCCCCTTACACTCCCATTCAATAACTGGTACTGCAGCACAGCAGTGATAGATTAACAAAACAGTTCTACAGAGTTTGTTTACAATCATTAATTGTACATATACATAAATTAATCAAATGATACCTAAAAAAAAGTATATTACATACACTGAATATGTAACAAGGCCAGTATTCGGATAGTTTTTTCATCCATACTTGTGGTGAGCTCAGGGACACGTCATTCTTGTCTATGCTTAGCTCTGCCACTCATGAGGTCATCCAAGGTCACTGTAACTCGTATCGCTAAATTATACAGCATTCTAACTGCAACAACCAATCAGTTTTCAGAATTAGAGTACGTCTTATCCCTGGTACAGATGGCGTCTCGTGCTGACCACTACTTACCGACACAGGGAGCCCTAAACCTTTCACTCATGGTTGTGTCTGCCAGAAACTGGAAAAGCTATACTTAGCACTGGGAAGTCTCGGCCCACCCATCTATGACCCAGCTTTTTCTTTACTGAGGGGAAACCTGGACAGCAGTTCAAAAATGTAAGCTTTTCTTATTGCTCTGCATGAAACTGCCATCATTAAGCACCTTCTGAGCGGTGCCACCATATCCTTCAGTCTGTGGAATGGGCCATACCATTAAGAAGTGTAAGGGGAGCTGGCCCAGTGGCACTGAGGGTTGAGGCACTGGACGCCTTACTTTGCGCCTTGCTGGTGACTCAGGTTCGGGAACGACCTCAGGTTGTCAAGGAACCGGTATGGGGGGGAGGAAGGGAGCAGGATTGAGCCGCCTAACAGCGTCTCCTCAGCGGAGGGTGGTAGCCCTCATAGTTCCCGTTGCCAGATGGAGGTCGGTGATGGCACAGGTGGGAGGGTATGTGGCGGAAGGAGGTGTCTCAGTGGCGCGGCACGTGCCTCCACACGTGCGTGCCCGTGCCAAGACAAGGGAGTGGGAATGGGGAGAAAAGCTGGAAAAAAAACTACAAACTACGTACAGAAAAAGGAAGTGTGAGGGGGCAGGAAATATTTAAAAAGAAACTTTATTTTTTTAGCTTTTTATTTATGGATATTATAGACATACAATAGAAACTGTAGACACACATATAAAAAAGGCATGAGATATGCAAACCTACAGTGCACGTGATAATACATCCATTTTAAAATACAATCAATAACAAGGATTGATACATCCATACAGCCTAGGAAAGCTTCTAAACAATTATATAGGAATAAAGTCATAGTGGATTAATATGTAGATTCATTATACTCTCACCAACATCATTGGCTAAATACAAACACCACCACCGTATTATCTACTCCCTAGTAGAATTACAAGTATTAGGAAAGCTGAAACGTCTAGGAGACAATGTGGTATATATCATGAAGATGTCCTGGTCTCAATTAAGCTGCATTTTTAGACCTACACATCAAGGTACAGTATTACACCCACCCTGCAGATTATCAGAACATAAAAAAGAACCTTCTTTTAAGTTCACAAACTGAGTGGTGCGTGAGTGCACTAACACTGTCTTCCCACTTCTCCTAAACTTAATTATTACCTATATGCAAGATCAGTGTAGTAGAGCAGCACTTGGTTAACAAAAGAAAAAACATCTATAAGGGTTATGTAACTTTACCCTTAACACTGTAAATGTCAGAACCATATTTTACTTTTAGGCACTGGTCATACTAATGACCTCAACCAAGGAGAGCCTTTCTACAGTGCTAAAAGGACGCATATTAAAGTGTTACTTGTGAGTTCCAAAAGAAAGACACCATCAGAATTTTCAGCCATCTTCATCTTCTTCTGAAGTTTCTGCAACTGGGCTTGCCTTTTCAGTCAATTTCCCTGTAAATTCAGCTGCTTGCTTTGGGTCTACAAAGATGTGCACCTTGGATTCGTGGCGAACCTGCAGCCTTGCTGGGTATGTCAACTGTGCTTGAAATCCATTGCGTAAAAGGTCCTTTTTTATAATCTGGAGCTGTCTGTTTTGTGGCTTTGGGTCTACGCAGACAAATCCAGAAATATGGCCAGGCAACTACCCTCCCATACAATATCGCCCCAGCCCTGGCCGCCTGTAATAGGTGTGGCCATTGTGGCATGGTGAATGCTTTGAGGATGGTCACCTCAGATTCAGATGGTAGGAGTTTTAAATGCAGGAAGACCATTTTTGTTAGGTTATTTATTAGTTCGGCTCATCCTGCAAGTCGTGGTGGAAAGCCCACCACCCTCACATTGGCCTGTCTTTGAGAGTTCTCCAAGTACTCAAGTTTACTTTTAATAAAATACAGGCCCCGAATAAAGGAAGCATTGCATTCTGCTTGTCTGGTATTAGCTGCCGATAGATCGTTGATTGCTGCAGAGTGTTCTTTGAGAGTGTCGTCGCTTTCATTGAGTTTGGCCTCCACAGCTACCAGGCGTTTATTTGTCTCCTCCCCATTTGCCTGAATTTTTGACAGGAGAGCCATAACTTGTGCCACAGGTTGCTCCATCGTAGCAAGGCCACCAGATGAACTAGGCCCAGAGCCAGTCGTAGCTCCAGCTGGAGAAAGGAATGATTCCATGCCTCGGGACCCATGCTTTCCTTTTGGGTCTCATTCTATTCTACTGGGATTCCGACAGGTATTTTCACAAAATAAGAGCCGTTTGACCAAAAGCAAATACTTTAAATAGTAAAATCATAGTTCTATCTCGGGAGCTGTGTTAAGAGATGTCCAACCATGTTGCTGCTCCACAGCGCCCTTCCCCCTCCCCGAGAGACTTTCTTTTCTTTGACAGCAGTTAGATTGCTTCATGATATATTAATATGTGTACTTGTATGTGTTTCCTACAGCATAAGAATGTTATGTCCTGCTGTTTGAGATGACAGAACCGCTGATCTTCACTTCATGGGCCTCTTGCCCAAACAGCACGAGATAAGATTCTTATGCTGTAAGAAACACACACACGAGTACACATATTAATGTATAACCTTTATCTGGCACTGCCTTGTTGTTATACTACTGCTGTACAGGTCACTAGTAAGACTGCACCTACAGTACATTGTGCAGTTCTGGTGCCCTTAATGTGCTGGAGACAGTCCAGAGGAGGGTGACCAAGATGATCCAGGGCCAGAAGGGTAACGTCTATGAAGAAAGGCTCAAGGGGCTCAACACGTACTCCCTTGAGGACAGAAGGGGGGTGGGATATGACTGAGACCTTCAAATACCTTAAAGGTGATTATTAGGGTGAAAACAGAGACCCTCTTCACTTTTGTGGGAACAAGTCTAGTATGAGGTATAGGCTACAGCTGGTAGGGGGAAGATTCAAGAGATGAGGCTTTTTCACCGAGAGAGTGGTGGCCAAGTGGAACGAGTTGCCTGCGGAGGTGGTCTCCCTGAAAATGATGGACAGCTTCAGGAGAGGATGGAACAGAATGAAGGGGAAAGTTGCTGGTGGAGAGAGGGAAATGAAGGAGGTCAGGAGGGATTTGGGGAAGGGGGTAGGTCCCACTGTAGACACGGGGAAGGCTGCACACTCGAGCAGACAAGATAGACCATAAGGCCTTTATCTTCTGCGTGTTCATATATGTATATATAATGCATATCCCCTATTATAGCTCCCTTTATATACACTGTATTCCAAAGTACATTTTTGCAATTTATTTATCCAGAATAGCCCTGTTAAGATGAAGTATCTCATTTTCACTGGGGGCCTGCTTTTACCTATTTTTACAGCTGGCTAGACTAAAGCACCAAGAGGTAAAATGGATTGCTCAGGGTCACATTGTGTGTAAGGGGCAATGGTGGGAATTTAACCTGTATTTCCTATTTTCCATGTTTGTTCTCTAGGCACTAGCCCATGTTGTTTCTCTTGATATGCCATGAACAGTTGGCACTAGCAATTGGGTGCACACAGGGACATAAGGTGAGCCACAGGGAGGTTAAGTAATGCTCAGGAAAACTTCAGTACAGAAAATGAATAAAAGAGAGATGAGCACAGTGAAGCAATGTCCCCCAAACACCATGCAGGGGCATCGTTATGGTTACTTATAACCAAGATGAAAATGTCACTGCAGAACTACTGTCATGGTCATAACATTCTTGTGACACTTTAATACTCTGTTTAACAGGGCTGAATAAGGCACTGCCCCATTTGTTATGCAGAAAGAGTTAAAAGCAAGCATCTGTACTATCCTCTCTTTTCTGTCTGTCTGATTACGTAATCACATTTACTTGGGATGTAACCCTCCCTTTAGCATGTGTCTAGGGTTCCCAGTCTTCAGAAGGTCGAAGAGGGGCACAAGCCAGGGAATCGCCCACAGGAATACTGATGGAAGTAAAATAGTTTCTGTTATATTATCCGCAGAATTCATACCAGACAGGCATTGCCTCCACAAAGCTGACACCCGGAGAACAAGAGCAGGGCTTGCAGCAGGAGGAGCAGCATTCTGAAAATAATTCTGGGGGGAAGAATAGTTAGGCAGGCAGAAACATATTGAACATAGGTACCAAGTAAAGAATAAAAAATATTTAATTAATAAAATTGATAAGAAAAATAAAATTACACAGCTCCGTGGGGCTGGAGGCACTACGGAGCACAGGCACAAGGTTACACAGGTAGAATCTAAGCAGTACAGAGCTGCGGTAATCACCTAAGGCCTAAGCTGGCCAGGAATGGGCTCCATGCAGATTTGCAGAGTCGAGGAAGCTCAGAAAAGGGGGGGGCTGCACGTTGGGCAGCTGACAAAAATCCAGGTCACAAACACCAGGGCTCACTAAACAACTATGCGCCTGGAAACCTTTCCGGCCATACCCTACTCCCAGGCCACTCATGTTCACAAATCACAGGGAGCTCTAAACAAAGTGACTAGCTCCCTCCTTAAGGTTTCTCACAACATCCTGCAGTTATGGGCCAAAGCGGGACCCACCCTGGATGCGGGCATAATGGGTCCAGGAAAATCTCTCCCAGCAGGCCACCAACCAAAAGAACAGCAGCGTGTCACACGGTACTGTCTCACGGTGCTGCCACCACCAGGACGACCACGCAGTGGCTTTGCCACCACCGTGACACCCCCACTGCCAATACCCAACCAAATGGAATAGGCCCCAGCCCACCTCAGTGCCATGGAGCATGGGGTGGGCCACCAGTACAACTCCTCCAGGCCGTGGCTCCATACTAACAGGGGTCCCATCCCATAGTCACTTTCCCTGCCAACCACTTCCAAAAAGCTGAGCTCAGGATGCAGAACTCAATTGCCAATGAAAGACATTATATATAAAGAGAGCAATCTTTTGTTGGAGCTTGAGAGCTTAAGAATTAGAGATACCTTCAGATAAAGGACTTTGTTTTGTTTGAACTGCCAGTATAAGAGCCATTCTGTAAATTTTTGTAACATTTTTATTGATAATAAAATGCTACTTACGAATGTTATGACTTCTCCTGGTTTGCCTGTGCTTCCTGACCTGCACCCTGATGACGCCCTGCTTGCTAAGTTAATGTTATCATCACAATAAGTCACCTCAAGAAGAAGTTATGGTAAGGTGTGCAAAAGGTTCCAAGGCTGGGGCTGATCTTCCTAACCCTACAAGGAGAGGCAGGAATTATACACAGAGTCAAATGCTACAATTGTTTTGAGAGATAGCAATAGTCACCAAGACAGGGGTCATACTCGATTAAAAGAAGCAAACAGTGCACTACTATACTCAATTGTATTTAAAATGCTGCAGCTGTTGCCACTCTGTGAGATGAATCTCTTCCTGGTCAACCAGTATCTAAAACTTAGACCATATGAAATGTAATCTGTTACTCTACTTTACACATAAGATCAGAATGGTTGATTCAGTCCACTTTTCAGCCTCAGGTGCAAAGTGACTCAGTGACTCAGCAGGGTCGGAACACTACTGGGGCACATTCATCAGTTAGGTGAAACCTTTAATAGGAAACTAGAATGGAAAAGGAAACTAGTCACAACTGGAGAATTATGCCATCGTCCTCAGTAAGCTAACCTCATATAAACCACGGGAACAATAAAGGCACGGGTTACAACTGAGGAGTTGATTCATCAGCGAAATGAAACTCACATGGGCCACTGGAGCAAACAAAAGGCACTGGCTGGGGAACTGATTCATGAGTGAACGGCCTATACCAGTTGCAACTACCATTGTTCATGCTATCTTTATTGTCATCCAGTACCTGATATTGTATCGTGAATTTCACTTGTGTGTAACTTATCCCAAATTGCTCCTGAAAACAGGACACAAGTCTAAGCAAGCCAACCCAGTTACCAAAATCCAATAAGTAAATAAAAATGTAGGCCACCGGGACAATAAAAGGCACGTGTTGCAGCTGGGCAACTGATTCATCAGTGAACTGGCCTCATATATACCACCTAGACATTAAAGGCACTTATTGAAGAGCTGATCCTGAAGAGTTGCTCCGGAAGGCACTGAAGAGCTGGTCCTGAAAAGGAAAACCTCACCCCACTGTGCAGTGTAGGCTCTTACTAATGCACTGGGGCAGCTCCTATACTTCCTACTTTACCTAAAGGGTTGGGGATGAATGTTGCAGGGTGAACCTTGGAACCTGACCTAACTCATGCCCAAATCTAGCTTGGTCAACCACCCAACTGTAATCCACAGTCTACATGTCAGTGCTGGTTAAATAGGCAAGTGGTGGGTGCTACAAGCATGGGAAAGAGACAGTCTGAAATTTAGGGCTTAGCAGATAAGCAGTTCTTTGGGGCACCAAGCGAACAGACAGGGCTTGATTCTGAAAGTGCCCTTAGATCACTGAAAGTTGCGGCAGTCTAGGGCTGCAGCACACTCTGGGTGCATCAGGGACCCTGCACCCGATTCTGTAAAATCGGGGGTCCCTGTGCCAAAAACCCGGGAGTTGTTGCACCTACAGACTAGTGCCAAACAGTAGGCAGAACTGCGGGAATTGTTGCAGAGATCCATCTCTCCCCTTCCCACCCAGTACAACAAGAAACAATTGCCAGGAGGGATACGGGGGGCAGAAGGGTCATGGGGGATGCCATAGAGGGTATTGAGGAGGGAGTGAGTAGGCATGATGGGAGGGTGATTGGGCACCCGGCACCGCATGCTGGGGGGGTGATTGGGCACCCAGCACAGGTGCCATTATTATAACTATTATGGTAATAGTATATGAATGGTTATAATAATGGACCCCTGCCAGGTGCCCGATCACTTGTAAACATGCCCACTCACTTCCCTAAATACCCTAGCTTCCTGTCCTTCCACCCTGGACCACACATATAGAGCCCCCAGTTCCCTACCTTGTGGGGCAATGGCACAGGGGGCTTAGACTAGCTTCTGGCTGGTCTAACTCGAGCCCCTTGGTGTGCTCATAGTGGGGCTTTCTGAATCCCAAAAAAGGGGATGTTGCAACCCCACTGTGGAGCATGCCCCCTTGTGACCTGGCGCACCCAGATTTAGGTCAGAAGGGTGGTGCAGCACCTGTTTGGCACAGCAGCTTCCCATTCCGATGCAGATTGCGTTTTGGAATTGGGAATGCCACAGTTTGACGCAAGGTGCCAACTGCATCATTGATGTTTGATGCAGGCACCTTGCATCAGTCTATGGGCTTTTGGAATCGGGCTCACAGTCTCTAATGAGAGTATCAGTACATAGGCAGTCTTAATGAGGGCACTGAATGATAGGCAGTCTTAACGTACGTATCAGATTAATAGGCAGTTATTTGATGGAGGCACTAGACAAATAGGCAGTCATAGTCAGGAGGCCGGGAGAGACAGCCAGCAAGGTACGGGAAAGCCGCAAAATTTTTGCCCGCCCCCCTCCCCCTTCTTGGGTGTTTCTTTTATACACACCTTCCCGCTTAAATCTCATTTCTCTGCCCTTAGTTCACCTCCTAGCCAGTAACCTAGCACCACTCCCCCTATTGCCTTTGGTATTCCTAACCCTAGCTACCAACCATCATGCTGTTGCTCCTGCTATTGCTCCTCTGCCTTTTGACTATGTCACACCGTGATGATAATGCCGCATCAGCCCTTGACCTAGAGATTATGGCTGCCAGTCAGTCTGACCTCCCTCATGCAACCCCTGTGGATGTCCCTCATTTCCTCAAGTATACCTTACCGCTGCTTTACCAAAATCCTTGGGGTATCCCAGAAAAAGGCTCACAACCAGTTTTGCACCTCTTTTACCCCATGCTCCATTCATGGCCCTTCAATGCCCCCCTACTTCTGTCCATCAAGCTGGTACTTTATGATATTATAACAAGCCATAAGGCAGGCCCGTTATTCTCTAATCACTGGACCCGGAGTAAGAAGAGAAAGCCCTCTGTCTGTTCCTTCCTCCTATCACTTGAAGCACTTATCAAACTATTGTTCTTTCTGCTTATCTGTGCTGGCACTGTTGAACTCAATCCTGGACCCCTAGAAGGCTTCTCCTCACCAACAGATCTAGTCTCTATGAAAGGCCTAAGCTTTCTCCACATCAATGTATGCAGCCTTTTAAAAAAGTTCTCACTAATACAAGCCTGGGTTGCCCATACCCTGCCAGACTTTCTTGTGTTCTCTGAAACGTGGCTTAAACCAGCAACAAATGACAGTGAAATAAGTATACCTAATTACCAGCTTTTCAGAGCAGACCGTCCATCCAGAGGTGGTGGTGTGGCCATTTATGCTAACTCAAATTTCTCTGCTTCCTGTCTCAATATTTCATCTCAGCCTTAAGAATTCGAATGCATATCCCTTAAAATATCCCCTCCCAACATGTCAGCCTTTCAACTGGTTGGCTGCTACAGACCCCCCTCTGCCGGTCTTAAACTCCTTACCCACCTGGGGACTATAGCTAAACTGGGTCCTGAGGATACCATTATTCTAGGTGACTTGAATTTTAACTGGCTATCCAATGTTTCTGCACCCCTAGTATCTTTCTGTGACTCCATGGCTTTACTCAACTAATAAATGAACCAACAAGGATTAACCTAAAAAACAAAAGTAACAGCACCTTACTTGATGTTATGTTAGTTAATAAGCCCCATCTATATTCACACGCTGGAGTACTATTCAGTGATATAAGTGATCACTGCCTCATAGCTGGTATAAGATCTTCAATCAAGCCTGCTAACCCTGCAAAATTCCTCCCAAGAAGGTCTAAAAAGAACTTTAACATTGCAGAGTATCTCCAAAATCTGTGTCACTCCAAACACTGGCAAGATTTCTACCTCTCAGCTTCTGTGGAGTCAGCACTGCAGGTGCTAAATGACATAATCTTAGGGGCTCTCAATACACATGCACCAGTCACCAGTGTCAGAATTAAACGCAAATCTTGTCCCTGGTTCTCTGCTGAACTTAAATCTGCACTGCTTGCTAGAGACAAGCTGTGGAAAAAGGCAAGGAAAACCAAAGATCCAAACAACTGGGCACAATTCAGACAAGCCAGGAACAGCTGCACTAAAAAAGTGAGAGATGCTAAGGCTGCCTTCTGTACAGCAGAGCTGGATGCCACCTACCACGACCCAGCCAAATTCTGGGGCACTATCAAGGGAATCCTAGGGCAAGACTCTAGCACCTCTTTACTATCTCAAGTGAACCTCAACAATGTGATCATTACTGACAAGTGTGAAATTTTAGATGCTTTCAATAATCATTTTACTACAGCAGGCCCTAGCTTTTGACTCATCTCCAGCAAACTTGCTGCGCTCTCAACTTGCTCTCCATTCCACTGAAGCTCAGAAGGCTACCTCTACATTTTCTTTCAAGCCAATTTTATTAAAACAAGTAGAAGACCTACTGCTCCGCCTGGATACAACTACAAGTGCTGGTGCAGACTCTCTGGACCCTTTCTTTTTAAAAATTGCACTGCATGCCATTGCAGCCCCCCTAACTCACCTCTTCAACATGTCCTTATCTTCTGGCTCTATTCCTTCTTTGTGGAAGACAGCACAAGTGTTTCCCCCTCCTTAAAGCAGGGGACCCCATGGATCTCAACAACTACAGGCCTATTTCCATCCTTCCAGTGCTGTCCAAGATGCTAGAGAAACTGGTAAGCCTCCAACTAAATGACTACCTCAATGCTAACAACCTCCTTAACCCTGCTCAATCTGGGTTCAGAGCCATGCACAGCACCATTTCTGCCTTAGCAAAAGTTACAAATGACTGGCAGACTGAACTAGATAAAAAAAATAACATCTGTGCTGTATTTCTGGATTTAAGTAAAGCATTCGATACTGTGGATCATGATCTTCTAATCTCCTCACTGCACTCCTTAGGCCTAGACCCTACCTCTCTTAAATGGTTCAAATGCTACCTCTCTGGTAGGGTGCAGCAGGTAAAAAGTGAAGGCAACCTTTCTTCCTCAAAACCACTCTTAAGAGGAGTTCTTCAAGGCTCCATCTTGGGCCCTATCCTCCTTGCCATCTACATCAATAACATTGACTCAGGCCTCACCAATTCTAATGTTCACCTTTTTGCAGATGACACTGTCCTTTATGTAAGCAATCCATCACCAAAAAAGGCATATGATCTACTACAAGCTGACTTCTCCTTACTGCAACACAAATTACTTGAAAAGAAGCTTCTATTAAATGCCAAGAAGACTAAAGCTATGTTCATCTCCACCAATACCTACTCACCAAACATTCTTCCCCAACTTTCTACCGTCCTTGGTGAGAGCCTTGATTATGTAGATACATTTAAATATCTGGGGTTTGGATTGACAACAGGCTTGATTTCACCCAGCACATTGAAGAGCTCCTGAAAAACTAAGGCAAAGGCTTGGCCTATTCTTCAGGATCAAACATTTTCTAAACAGAGAATCTAAGCAGAGATTAATCCAGGCTTCATTTATATCCCTCCTTGATTACTGAGACTTCCTATATGGCCACTGCTCCCTGTCCTACCTAAATAAACTGGATACCCTGTACCATAGAGCTCTAAGGTTCATCACTGACCTTCCTTTCAGTACCACCACTGTTCTCTCTATGCTGCAGTTGGCTGGACATCCCTACACCACAGAAGGAACAAAAATGCTGCTCTTTGGATATACAAAGCTCTGACAAATAAACTACCATCCTACATTTCTGATTGCTTCTCTCTTGTTACTCCAAGGCCATATGCCTAAAGCAATAACCTCATCTTGCTGAATCTACCTAAGGCATGTACCCGTCATGGAAGGGCTGCAATCAACTACTTTCTAGCACACATTTGGAACTCTCTACAAAAGACCCTGAAGTTGAACACTTTCATTCCTGTAGTCTCCTTCAAAAGCTGTACTAAACCTTTTCCCAGAGATATATAATGCTTCCACAATTCCTAGCCTCTTCAGTCCCCTTTTCACCCCTGCCCCCATTGATTCCCCTCCTTATCTGTCCATGCATTCACCCATTAACTTCTATATTATCTACCTCCTAAACCCCTACTCATTACTTTTTCCCACATTTGATCTGGTGCCCAATACCACTGTTTACTTGCCTTGTATATATGTGTATATTATTGCATTTGCTCATTCTTTGTTGTTTATTCTTAAAAAAGTCTTTGTTACTGTACTTATTCTATACTTGTATATTTGTGAGTTTAAACCATTTTGTTGTTTATGACCAATCAGGTCCATCTTGTAAATGAGCTATGCTCAATGATGTTTGCCTGAATAAATAAATTTTGATTGATTGATTGATTGATTGATAACGTGGATGACAAACAGTAAGTTCTGTAAAGGGGAACCACTGCATGTTGGCAGTTAAATGTGTAGTCTATACAGGCCACCATAAGCAATAGGCAATTCAGTTATAGTACAGTTTGAATAGGCAGTCTGTCACTAGTGCAAGTGGGCAGTTGGGCCGTTTTTTTGAGGGTCAGTGGGCAGTTAGGCAGTTTTGTTAGAGGGACATCTGCTCAATAGGTAGGCCTCCAGTAGGCAAGTGGGCTGTGTGAAATTCATTTATGGTATGGGATACTTCGGCAGGCTTTTGATAACACGGTTCATGTAGGTAGTCCTTAAATGGTACTATCTCTTTAAATACTGGCTGCTGGCAGAATAGTGTACTGTTCCCAATCAATATGTATATACTCATTTAAGGAGTCACTGACACCTCTGCTAAAACTTTGGGAAACAGAATATTTGGACCCAATTCAGCTTCTATTTCAGTTACCTTCAATGGATTTCTCCTCCTCCTCATTTTATTTCTGAGGAAGTTCCCACAAAAACAGGATCTTTATGCCTTGGCGTTCATCAGTGCATACAGCTTGTTCCCTGCTTGAAATCATAATCTCGTGTTATGATGTCACAGCTTGTGTCCATAAGAATAACTGTGATGTTAAAAGCAAAGTATGACATCGGGTTGGAATAGGCAATGGGAGCTGATAAAGTCTCAGTAAGCAGAGATCCTGTTTTCATGCTTATAACCCCAGTCATAAATAATGGGGAAAAGAAATACCAAGCTAATGAGAAATACTAGCAGCTTTGTGTTCAAAAAATTTTGGTTTTAAATGTTTTTCTTGAGGTGTTGACAGCTCTTTAAATACTACTGCCCTCTTGCTATGCTCTGGATTTGAGTGATTAATTTCTCCTCTCTAAGGGCATCCTGGAGCCCTTGGCCTGCCATCCCCCACAGTACTTACTCCTGGAGAGAGCACAGTAAACTTTGCCCTGTGGGCAGTCTTTCAGCTGGTGCTAACTCACCCCTCGCAGCCTCCTCCTCCTCAGCGAGCTTTCTGAACACCAGCTTATGGCCAATCTTGAGGTCCAGGGTCTGCCTACCTGTAAGGCTATGCTGCTCATTGCGTGCACCGACTAGCACTGTTTAGTCAACAAATAAAAAAGTTACACTGTACATTTCGGCGTTTGGCATTGCCCTTTGTGCCGCTTCTGAATTCACAACACCTACCCAGATCTGTGAGGGAGAGGAGGAAGAGAGTCTCTGCTCCTTCTGCTGCTGGCGCATAGAGAAAAATCAACTTTTTTTTTTTTTTTTCAATTGTTTAACCAGGAGTGGCACACTGAGCTGGAAGCTCATTTACAGGTGTGGCCTGGGAGCACAAGGAAGTTAAGTGACTTGCTCAGAGTCACACAGTATGGAAATGGGGGCTGTGGCATTCAAACCCAGGTCTCCAGATTTGCAGCTCAGAGCCTTAAACCACTGTGCTGTACTGCCTCCCTGCAGTAGTAAACCTAGGGGGTTTTAGTGAGTGCAGGTGCACCCCCCATTGTAACTTGCTTGCTTGCTACTGCTACATTTCACTTTGCTGGAGAAGTCTAATATATTGATGATAAGAAAATCTACATTCAAAACAATAGATTACATTATTATTTTTAGTCAAAAATGTAATGGAAAAGATAATATAAAGGATTAAAAAATGTAAAAAAATTGCATATCAGGTCCGCACACCACCACAGCACCCCCACATTGTAAAATCCTGGATCTGATACTGCCTCACTGATATTATCAAAACAGTCACAGTTGCTGTGTTACTTAGGGAGGAGAACTGAGGACTGCCAGAGAGAGGCCGTGCCGCTGAACTGCTACTGCTACTGCTGAGGAAAATCTGGTGATGGACAGAGCACATAAATTACATAAGTGTGCCCACCCTGTTCCAAACACTGCTTTGGTAAACCTATATTTGATTAATGGGCCCTATGGGGTCCCAGAGCACCTGCTGTACCATGCCTGTATCCCTTGGATTGCACTACTGTATCTAGGCCTTCCCCCTGCCCCTGGGGTCCCCATACCATTTCAAAAGGGCCCACAGATTGTTGAGCACTCTACTGCCAGCACCACTTCCTGCAGCACCTGGTGTTTATTGCAGGTCTCCTGTCCCACTATTGAGCAGGTCCAGTCCTGCTTAGCTTCTGAGATCTGATGGGATCAGAATCCAAGGTGCGTCTGCAGGTATGCAACACGATCATGAAGTGGTGGTGGAAGGGGAGCTATAGGACTAAGATAAATAACATTGTATTGTAATTGTATGCTATAACTGCCAGCTCTCCAATATTACACTGAGGTCTCCGGTATCACAACCCCTCTCTTAGTATGCCCTCCAGCCCCCCAATATTGCACTAGCTATCCAGCTGCTAAACCCCTCCCCAGTACACTATCCTCTACTCCAGTGTTTTACTGAGGTCTTGTCTCATTACTGTGCTCCATAGCTAAATATCTTATGAGCAGGAATATCCCTGTGTAAGATACAGTACTAAAGGGTTAAGGCAGGGGACAAAGCAAGGAGATTGAGGCTTCCTTTATTTTTGCATCAGCTACAAAAACTACATGTTACAGCACAGACTCTGGAAAGTTAGGAAAAGTTCTTGTGGAGGCCGGCGTGCCCCATCCAGCCTCAGTTCCAACAGCGGCCACTTTTATGCTGTGATTTAGCAGGGCTGCTACCCCTCCCGTCTGCACACCACATCTCTGAGGAATCCCTGACTAACGCTTGAATGCCCTGACGTCAAGTCTGGATGAAAAGAATTGTTTTATTTGGATGGTATTACATCACTAGAGGGCGAGGGGAATGCAGCTTTTTATTTGTTTTTGGAGCATGTACTATAGATGGAAATCTGGGTAAGTAAAGGAATTTGAATTATATGTGGCATAATGTATCAGGGGGGTATCTGCATAATAAGGTGTTTACACATTCGAGGTTTGTGATCTTATAAACTACTAAGAGTGAAGCTTGAGTGGTTTTCAAGGCTATCATAAATCATGGGATTGAAAAAAGGGGGGTGCACTGCCCCCCACCATAATTAATTTTATATACTGTAACAACTGATTTTTTTCCAGTGTTTTAAAAACGTGCTATAATTAAAGGTACTGACACTGAGAATGGCAGCAGACCCTTGTTTAACATTAAAAAAATCCCATTCTACATGGATATCACATGACAATCATTATGACATTATTTTTGATAACATATCTTTTTTATTTAATTACATTTATTGCATTTTTAGTTAATATTATACAGCAAAAGCATATGGCAAAAAGCATTTTAAACAAAACATTCAAAGCATTCAAAAATTAATAACATTTTATCACCATTGTTTCTAACATAGGGCAAGTCTTGACCAAAGACGAGAGGATTTATATAAACCTACAAAAAAGAAGTTTATATGATATTTATAACAGCTAACTTTATGTGTTGTCAGGATTTTAAGGCTTAATTTTTTTTTTTATACTTCCTTTATTATGGTAGGCCCCGAGAGGCCTATTACATCATGTCCAAACATATTGATCATACATCATCTACATAGGTACATACGATAAATCTTGATGACAACACAGTGTGTACCTACAAAAAAGCTTTCTACCAAGTAAAGCATATGATGATCAAATTAAACAGACATGACAAATCCTATAGATCTATCAGCTAAGTTTATAATTATTTCTATCTACGCAAACTCGATGGGGAAACTTTGAAATATGCACTGCAGTGGCTAAGAGAATGCACCTGAGGTAGTGAAGGGAAGGGGGGGGGAGGGATGAGAAAGAAAGTGTCTAAGCATCTCCATTTAAATTAGGCTCATACAAGAGCCACCTGGCCCACCTATTCTGGTATAAATGGATTTGCTGGCGAAGGCCAAAAGTATTCTCTCCATTAAATGAATACTCTCTATAATAGCCCTCCAGTCCTCCAACAGGCGGGGCGTCCTTTGCGCCCATTTCCTAGTAATGGCCTTAAGAGCAGCTATTATCAGAACTGACCATAAATAAGTGGCTTCTTTTCCCCTCACCTCCCTTGGTTGTAGACTCAAAACAAGATGCTCCGGACCTAGAGGAGGTTGAAATTGAAAAATCTCCCTCAGATGATGTTCTATCTCCATCCAATACCCCCTAAGCACCTGGCATGTCCAGAAGATATGGGCCTGAGAGGCTGTATCATGGCCACACCCCCTCCAACTAGCTGAACCAGCTGCTGGAGCATAGTGCACCACCTGTGCTGGAACATGGAAATAGCGAAACCTCACCTTCCTGCCATATTCCCGCCAAAGCGGGGCCCCCGTCATCTACCATGTAATGCATCATATACCAGCCCATTGTTTCTGTGAGAGGGTAATCCCCAGGTCTGAGTCCCACTGGAGTTTGAGTTGTTCTGTGGGTAGGGGCATATCCAATACAAATCTTTGATATAATAGGGATATAGCCCCTCTACCTCCCCCGATGACCAAATGCCTCGAAAAGGGGTGTCCACAGTGTCCTCCTGTATTCAGACATAAGTTCTCTGAAGGGTATGGACATAAGCTCTGATTTGGTAAAATGTCAAATTATCCCGTTGGTGCAGGCCAAATGTCTGCCTGGCTGCCTCAAAGGAAATAAGATTATCTGTTAGTAAGACCTGATAAGGAGAATGGAATCCTTTCTTGGCCCATTTCTTAAACCAGGGGTCCAAAGTGGCCGCTGGGAAAAGAAGGTCATAAGCCCACCATCGAAACCTCCACAATTGGTATCTAATGGGACCCTGGATTATACCTCACCTTCATCCCTCCAGGATGGCCCTCATCCCCGTATAGCACACCTCTGGCAATCCAGCGCCACTGTGGGACAGGATGGCCTGGAGGGGTGGTTCGGTCCTAACTGCCAAGTCCATTCTCTTCTATGGGAATCGAAGCTGGGACTGCCCCAGAAGAGTGCCACCCGCATTTGGGCTGCCACCCAATAGCTGTGTAAATTAGGAAAGGCTAAGCCTCCTTGGGCCTTAGGGGCATAAAGAAGAGCTCTACATATCCTAGGTCAGTCTTTAGCCCACAGGAATTTAAAAAACATGTTCTGCCATATATTTAAATCTTTCTGTGAGACCGGACAGGGTACACATTGGAATAAATAAGGTAGCCTATGTGAGGCATTCATCTTCGGCGCTTGTGTCTTAGAATATATAGACAATTGCAGAAGGGTCCATCTCTGGACATCCTTCCTTAACTGTGTAATTAAAGGGGGGGTAGTTAAGATCTCACAACTGCTGATTGCTGATACCAATCCTAATCCTAAATAGCTCATCTGATCAGGTCCCATCTCATAGGGTATCTAATTCTCAGATCCGGGGGTTGTTACAACTAAGTACCTCTGTTTTACAGAGTCTGGCTCTGTCAGATACATGAGTACATCATCGGCATATAAGGCCAACTTCTGCTCAAACCCATCTATTCGTATTCCTCTTATATTCCCATTCTCTCTCTGATAGATTGAGCAAGATGCTCTATATATAAAGCAAAAAGCAGCAGTGATAGTGGGCACCCCGTCTCGTGCCTCTACCTAGCTTCAGAGATCGGGAAATATGACCATTTACTCTAACATAGGCGGACGGGGAGTCATACAATTTACTTAAAAGTTGTGTAAATTCTCTCGGGAACGCAAACCGGGAAAGGACCGCTCCCCAAAAATTCCAATCAACTCTGTCAAACGCTTTTTCAGCATCGAGACTCATTAATAAAGCCAGGGTATGAGAGTTATTGATATGGTCAATGAGGTGGTGGTCCTTCTCAAATTGTCTTGCACCTGTCTACCTGGGACAAACCCGTTCTGGTCTAATTGTATAAGTTGGGGAAGGTAATGTTGAATTCTTTTTGCCATAATGGAGGGAAGGATCTTATAGTCTTAAGGCTTAATTCCACATTTAATCAACACCGCTTACCTGCTATTTACATTCAGTTAGAGTTAATATTAGTTCACAAACATTTCACCATTCTAAATCATACCTATAATTAAGAAACATAGATACCCCATCCAGCCTTCCCAGATCCTTTTCGCCTAATGAAGTAAATCAATTTATCTATTGTTTATGTATTAAGAAAATGGAAAAACAAAAATAAATCAACAAATGTTAAACCAGTAATTCAAATTGAATCATTCTATATCTTACAATATTTATACACATCGGTAACTGTAATCAGGTCATTCTGTATCTAGCAATACTTAAAAATGCAGTCATGTTCCAGACATAATCATTTATCCTCAGATGGAGTCAATGATTCCATTTCATTTTTTAAGTCATGCTCATGCTGGGCTCTGATAAACTCTGTAACCCGGTCAACACTGTCAAATTATGTTGTATTCCCTTCAATTTGATATGTAATCTAGCAGGGGCAAGGAACTGAAACTCTGCCCCTAACTCCAGCAACTCCTGCCTGTAACCAAGGAAACAACACCCCTTTGGGTTGGGTGGGGAATGAATAGTCCAGAAATATTTAAATTTATAAGATTTGTAGGTGAGAGGTGCTTTAATCCTTGAAGGGCGAATTATCAGTTCATGGTCTAATTCAAAAGCAAATGTAGTAATTTTTTTGAGAATTGGGATCTGTAGCAGATTGGGCTGCAGATGAGTTCACGTGTCGATAAGCTCTTATAATAAAGGGTAAATTGTCCTCTGGTAAATTGAAAACAGTGGTAAAAATATCTTTTATCATATCCCTGATTATTTGAAAGTCTTTGTCGAGCATAATAGATAAGCTCACAACCCAAAGATTTTTGTATTTCTGTTGATTCTCCAATAGTTCTATTTTCTGAACCATAGCAAAATTGTCTCAAATTAGGTTAGCGGTCATTGCTTCCATATTTACAATCTTGTTGGTAGTCTTGTCAATCACTATTTTATTTGTTTCAACTTCTGTTGATACAGCATAAATGTTCTCTCTCTTTTGTTTCTCATCGCGTTGCAAAAAATCAACTTTCTCAGACAAGGCATTGAACTTTCTATTGAAAGACTATGTTCACTGTACAAGCTTCTTGAGTGTTTCACTGAGAGTATCTATCATATGTTTGGGACCGGTGCTTGTACCTGTTACACCTGCAGCCATTTTCGAGTCTGTGTGTTCAGTACGTGAGGCAGCCAAGTCCAAAGTCAAATACGAGTTTGTGTTGTGTATCATGGAAGTCTGAATATCACATATGGAGAAGTGAGCAGTATTTTCAGAAAGCCCCCTTGTTGAGAAGCAATCGTTTCTCCAAGAATTAAAGACGGTATCACTCATGCTTTTTTTTAGAAGGTGACTCTGCAACTGACCCTCTGCTGTTTTCAACCTCCAAGGCTGAAATATCAATATCCAAATCAAGATTCTCCTCTAATGAGAATGTGACCTCAGTTTTTTTTTTCGCAGCAGCTTGGACCTGCAGAAATTCGGTGAGCTGATCAGGGCTGAAAAATGGGAACTTTTGTGTGTCATGTATTATCCATGCTTTGCATGAATAGAGACGTGAAAAAACACCCTGCAGTCTCGTTGACTTCTGAGTGATACTGGAGAGTTCTCCTCCACTGAGCCCCGAGTTTGTTGACTCACATCTGGATAGATGTAAACCTTGGCATTGTTGTAGGAGAGTCCGCCTTTTAACCTTGCCTGTTTTACTACACACTCGCGATTACTTTCGAAAGCGGATTATGTTAAAACCTTTGGCAGTTTTATAGCAGCTTGAGAAATAGCTGAAGTAGCAGTTGAGAGAGCATTAGGGGGATAACTCGGAGACACAAGACCACCATTTGTGATGTCATATCGATGCATGACATCAACCTAGAGCCTGAGAAGTGCTTAAAATCACTTTTGAAGTAGTAGTGCATGATAGCAGTGAAAATTTCAACCTATATTCTTTTATTCTATTTTAGATTGACTGTTATCTCTTGACTTGTATGATACCCTTCTTCTCCATCTGAACCCGCTTTAGTATTTTATTTTCTCGTTTGATCTCATAAAAGGTGCGCTCCTTTTAATATGGCTCAGATGTGGTTTTCATCAGGATTCTCAGCTGATTTTGTATGCCTGTTGTTCCACAAGATCAGGGAACCATGTCTGTTGCATGCTAGTTCATTATAGTCGCATAAAAAGTGATATTAAACAGTGGGTGTTCAAAAACAGCAAAGAATACCAATGAAAACCTGGTCTGAGCCATATTAAAAGGAGTGCTACTTTTCTTATTCTGCCTGCAAAAGAGAGTGGTAAAGCAGAGTCAAAATGTGGAAAAAAGGGTATCATACATACCTTTCATGCACACTGTATCTCAGTGTTTTACATAGCAAAGAATTACATGCTGGTAATGCAGGGATGATAAAATAGTATTTAATGTTGCTTTATAAGCAGTACCACCTTTTATGCACACTGTATTCCAAAAATTTACAAAGCAATGAGTTAGATACTGGTTACGCAGGGGCTGGAGAATAGAATAGAATAAAATTTAGATTTATATAGTGCCTTTCGAACACACTGTATCCAAAAGTGCTTTTCCAAGCAGTCAGCTAGATATTGATAGTGCAGGGACTGTAGAACAGAACATAATTTGAATATATATAGAGCCCCTGTCATGCAAAATGTATCCCAAAGTGCTTTTCAAGCCATGAACCATTGCACAGACAGGTTTTGTTTGTTCAGTATGGTTACTTAACCAATGACAGAGTGCCCCCTGCTGAGCTATGAACATCACTTGATGTTTGCTGGAGGCCTCCTGTTTGACTCCAGACCAGGCATGATGCTGCTTAGCTTCTGAAACCTAACAGGAGCAGGCTCCAAGGTAGCAAGGCTGGAGGCAAATTGCAGGAAGTTAATGAAACACTTTTGGAAATTTGGAACAAGAAGGCAAGGGAGAGTTAAGTGCTCTACTCAATATCAGACAGCAAGTAAGTGGCACAGAGGTAGTGAGATTCAAACCCAGGTCTCCAGATACACAGCTGTGCGATCTAAAAGCCAGGGTTTAAACCATCGAGGCCACACATTTACAGTCTGCATTTTTTTGCAAGTACAGTGGGAAAACTGTGAACACTGATTGGTCCAAAGTCATAGAAACATAGAATTTAACGGCAGATAAGGACCGCTTGGCCCACCCAGTCTGCCCATTTCCCTACCTAATGGATAAGCTGCAGATCCTAGTTAACCAGCAGCCTACTTCTTCCTACCCTCACCCCCTAGAATTGCCTTATGACTGTCCCATGCATGCTTGAATTCCACCACTGTTTTTGACTCCACAACCTCCTTCGGAGGCCATTGCATGCATCCACAACCCTCTCTGTGAAAAAATACTTCCTTAAATTACCTCTGAGCTGCCCTTCTATCTTCAAATTGTGCCCCTTGTTCTTGCACACCTCTTTTTTTGAAAGATGCTACCCTCTTGGACTTTGTTGATTCCCTTGAGGTACTTGAAAGTTTCTATCATGTCCCCCCTCTCCCTCATTTCCTCGAGGCTATACATATTAAGCTCCTTAAGTCTCTCTTCATATGTCTTCCGGTGCAGACCCTGCACCATTTTAGTTGCTGTCCTCTGGACAGCTTCCATTCTATCTATGTCTTTGTGGAGATTGGGTCTCCAGGACTGCACGCAGTACTTCAGATGGGGTCTGACCAGCTGTCTGTACAGAGGGATAATAACTTCCTGTTTTCTACTGGTGATGCCTCTCCCTATGCATCCCAGTATCCCCCCAGCCCTCCTTTCTGCCCTCTCACATTGCTTGCCCACCTTTAGGTCATCTCATATGACTACCCCCAGGTCCCTTTCCATTTTTGTTGTTAGTATCTCACCCCCCATTGTGTACTCTTCCTCTGGGTTTTTGTTTCCCAGGTGCATTACCTTGCACTTCTTAGCATTGAATCTAAGCTGCCATACATTTGACCGTTCCTCTAACCTTGCCAAGTCCCTTCTCATCCTTTCCACCCCACCTTGTGCATCAACTATGTTGCAGATCTTTGTGTCATCTGCAAAGAGACATACTTTTCCTTCCAGTCCCTCTGCAATGTCACTTATAAAGACATTGAAGAGGACCGGTCCTAATACTGAACCCTGCGGTACCCCACTAGTAACCCCCCTTTCTTCAGAGTGGACTCCATTTACTAATACTCTCTGTGTCCTATTCTCCAGCCAATTCTTTACCCAGGCTGTCATCTTGGGACCCACTCCCAGGCTGGCTAACTTGTATATTAATCTTTTGTTGTGGGACTGTGTCAAATGCCTTGCTAAAGTCTAGGTAGGCCATGTCCACAGCCCTCCTGATCTACTACTTTGGTCACCCAGTCAAAGAAATCTATCAGATTTGTCTGGCATGACCTTCCGCTGTGAATCCATGCTGCCTAGGGTCCTGTGCCCCTCTGGCCTCTAGATACTCGACAGTTCTTTCCTTCAGAAGTGATTCCATCATTTTCCCTATCACTGAGGTTAAACTAACAGGTCTGTAGTTTCCTGCTTCTGCCTTGCTCCCAGTTTTGTGAAGGGGAATCACATCTGCCGTCCTCCAGTCCTCGGGTACCACCCCATCCTCCCATGATTTGTTAAAGAGGGTAGTCAGTGGTGTCACTAGTTGCACCCTTAGTTCTTTTAGAATTCTGGGATGAATCCCATCAGTCCCCATTGCTTTGTCCACCTTCAGTTTTAAGAGTTCTTTCAGAACCCTTTCTTCTGTAAATGGGCTGGTATCAACTTCTGTATCCAGAGTGTTTCTACTGTTTGTTTTAGGTACCTCCCCCTCTTCCTTTGTAAATACTCCCTAAGTGGGTCTCCTTTTTCCAACCTTCTGAGGGTCTAGCATGGAGGCACAGGCTCATCGGAGAGGTGTCAACACCGGGCCATTGGGGTGTCAGCAGGCTCACCACCATGCTGCCACCACTCCTCCTAAGTGCTGCCTAACCCCCTCTCTCTGCTTGGGGACTGCCTGAAGTGCTGGGCCATCAGGGGCAGGACATTTTGTGGCCACCCATGGTGGCCAACACCATGCTCCAGCCCCATTGGAGTGGGAGCGTGAATGGCATGACCTTTATACTCACATATTATAACACTGACTGGCACACATTGACTTGATCCACCCTGATTATCAAACAGCTCAGTAGTTTTCTGCCAGTCCGTAGGCATGGCAACCCACTTAAGTGAGCATTGACTCACTGTAAAAGTTCCTATATTGGGCCAGTTGTGTTCTGTTCCCTCAAGCCACAGACTCTATGGGTCAAGTGCTAGGTGTCGTGCTTTGGAATGGAACCTGGGATTCCTGAACGTTAGTGCAATGTGCAACTCCTCATGCCAAAGGGCTACAAAAATCTCTTGTAAACGGGGGAGGGAGATGGGTTAGGTACTGGATGGTTCACTCAACTGACAATGGGTTAAAGTCAGTGCCATCTCGGGATCACTGGCTGAAATCAAGCTTAAGTTAATGGAGGCTAAAAAGCACTACCATCAGATGACGCGATGTATGGAAAAACATGAATAGCGTTCTCAATCAGACCACTCAACTCGTAGACAACTAGGTGTCAGCTGAAAGCAAGCTGAGTGCAAGTAGAAATATTGCCATGAATATTCGTTAATGCTCAACAGGCTGGAATGCTCAGCTGTTCTAATTTCTATCAGACTGAACTCCCAATGTGCATTCATCTGAAAATCTCTGTGTCAAAAAAGCTTCAAACTATGAGTTAATATCTATATTAGCGTGGAAATTTCTAAGTTCTGTCATGTATTAGCGTCTCTGTTTAGGAAGCATCATTGACGTAACCACAAGTAGTTATCAGTTACACAATACTTTTATTTACCTTGTGTTTAGTTCCGCTGAGTCTTAAGTTTCTTCAGTAATTTTATCCATGCCAATCAACAGTGCTTCGGGAGAAAAGCCTGGAAAAGCTCTGCGCACTGTACATAAGGCAGGACAAAGGGACAGGGTAAGAAACGTACAACTTCAGTCAGGAAAAAAAGCAGCAGTGACATTTTGACAATAATGTCATAAAAGTGCATATAAATGACTATTTCTACAAAATGTACATCAGGTCTTGTTGGTCAAAATCACCAGTCTGGATTTATATTTAACCCCTCAGTGGAAAAGCACTTTTAGATTATGGTGATGAGTCAATACATAATGCCTTAATTGTGATGTATACAGTCACTTTCCTAGTCTAAACTTATACTGCAACTTCAAAATCAATATAAAACCCTAAACATTACCATTATTCCAATTGCTGAGAACAAGACAGCAGATCAGTCTGAGCTGTTAGAATATGTAAATTACTTTTCTGAGCCCAGTGACATTCAACTTCTACTCGGCTTAGAAAACAACCTCCAAATGTGGAATGCTCGTTCTTAACCTGTGTTCAGCTTGGGGAAAAAACATATTCAGATTAGCTGAGTGCTTCGCTTTCGTTTTTTTTTTTTCATTTGTCTTTATCTCCTTACTTTCCCTGCCATCCCCCTTTCTGGTGGTCCTTCCCAGCCTAGTCACCCACCTTCTCCAGAGCATGCCCCTTCTGCCCCCATAACTTACCCCTTACCTCTCGTGACAGTTACGGTAGGGGACTTGCCCTTGCTCCCCCAGAAGCAGGATCTGGTGATGTCCAGTCGGTGGTGTCAGGTCAGTGGGAGGATTGTATTTATCTTGCATGGCAGCATATGTTTTTCCTCCATTTTTCTACCACCATCAGCATATAATATCACACTGCATTTTGCCAACATCCCCCCCCCCCCCAGCTCTTCAGGGCCTCCTGACTACCATGACACTGTGCCTTAGCTGGGTGTCAGGAGTGCTGCTGGAGGGGCAACCCACCCTCCTCTAAAGAGGAGAGCAGTCCTCTGGGTGTGTAATCCTCTCTCACCACAGTCGACCCCCAGCGACTCAAGGTCAGTCCCAAACCTGGGTCCCAGGCGTAGCAGGTGGTAGAGCTACCACCTTGCCAGCGGGCTGAAGAGTGCTTTGCTTTCTAAATGCATAACTACCCATGCTAAACTAAAGCTACTCTTTTAGGTGAGTGCTAAATATCCGCTAATTCACTGTTAATTCATTATGAACTGTACTATAGTGTATGCTGGAACGCTGCTGTATATGGAGATTCATACACCTGAAAAAGGTGTTCTGCTGTAGTAGTGACATAGCTACTAAAGCAGAATGACTTTTCATTTTGCGTTAGTAGCCACATTACAATGCAAGTTTTCCCATCAGCACTGTTCATAGGATGGCAGCAGTTGAAGAGTTGCACGCATGGGCAGATGGCAATGAAGTACGGGCGGCAGAGTGGAGAGTCTATTTGTTGAAAACACAAAAAGTAAGCAATTCTGAACTTTTTAACACCATACACTAAATAGAATAGTGTATGAGAGTCCAAATACACAACAGCGCTGTTCTTAAACCTTGTGATAACCATGATGACAAAGGGACCTCTCGAGTTTCGCTCTCGAAGTCCTTGTTGTTATGATAACCACTCGGTATAAGAATAGCGTTGTTGTGTATGAGCTCTGACACGCTATCTTATATTTTTTGTATGGTGGCCAATATGGAATGAGTTATGGAAGTCTCAGTCCTTTTCCCAATGTAAAGGTTCCCACTTCACAAAACCACCACTGCAACTTGCAAGCACCCTTTCTGGCAGTCTCCCATGAAAAACCAAGGACTGAATGGGCATGCAATCTGAATTACCCCTCTCTCACCTACAGTATATGGTGGTCCCTCCATGACAGAACTGAGACAGTGTAGGAATCGAAGCTTACACTGCAGACTGTTCTCTGTCCTGTCATGCAGATAAACAGAGGTCTTTTTTTTTTTTTAGATCCAGTTTGATCCTTTTATATTTAGATTCATTAAAAGCATAATTGCTGATGAACTCTTCTTTATTCTGTTATGCTGTTCCGGTTATTATAATTCAGTTGAGAATAGTTCACTTTATCTTTTGCTTAAGCAAAACTAATTGATGAGGTTAGAAGACAACAAAACAAATTAACATTTGCATCCAGTGGAAATGTATCAGTAAGTAGTGCATGTGTTATGTCATGAAGTTGTGGATGCTTAGCTTTTTAACTCTTGCAATAAAGGTGAATTAAAATAAAAAGCACAGTTTCAACAAAAAACCTGGAGAGACAAGATGTTTGAAGTGTAATATAATTCATAAAAGCCTGACGGTAGCAGTACACTTTGAGATTATAAAACATAGCAATCATTAAAGCAAAGTCAAACAGGACAGGGAAATGTCATCATTATTTCATTATTCCTTTAAATTGTAGATTTTCAAACATTAGTGTTCAGATACCTTATAAACAAAGACTGCATACATTTTTGTCCTTACAAGTGCTTTCTTCCTCCTAACTTTGGTCTTTCGTGCTGTCTATACGGTAGCTTAACCTAAAAAACTATCAACATTGTAATCAGAAATGAAAATACAGCTCGTGCTTAGCCAAAGTAAATCCTATAGTTCTGTTGTATTTGCACGTAACTAAAGAAATCCCTGCAGAACCAGCACGCGAAACATTAGTCCCCCCCCATCCCATCTCTTTAGATTTGTGCAGGAAGTCTGCTAAGTCCACTGAATGTGAGGAGACGGCTATTTTGTCAGTCCTTGCCTGCAGGGCTCAAGAGTGGTAAACTGTCAAACCACAACCATAGCATCTCAAGATTATTTAATAAGCACTTGTGAATTTCACAAGGTCTGGGATAGTTCCCCACACCTTCTCTGTCTGAAGTTGGATTGGAGACATTTCAGATCAAGGCTTGTTGCACAAATGACAGCACCATCTCCAGCTGACAAATAATAAAGGAATAATGCACTACAGGGTGTGTGTCGTGCTGCGATAACGTCATGCCTGGGGTGATTAGGCACAAGGCCGCATGCTGAGTGTGACTAATCACCCCAGAGTGACTATCCCAACATGACACACCCTGGAATACGTATTCCTATACTCAATGCTCCTGTATATATAAAAAAAAAAAAAAGATAAACTACATTTTAAGGCATATTTTTGCCTCTTTTTTCAGTGGGGAAGTACACTAAAAAAAAAAAAAGTAGTGCTGATTGACTGCCAGTAGGTGGAGCTGATGTTGGTGTGGCTCTGCAATCTGCACACTAAGACGTCTCTGTGCTGTCCCTGCCTGTGAGACATTGTCATTGTCGTACACCCCCCCCCGCTGTCTGTTTTAATCGTGGTTTTCTACGAGGAGACTGAAATAACAGAAATGTTGGTTGTGGGATCGTAAAGTTTACTGGTGAATTTATCTGCCCACCGGCCACGTATGAGCAAGCTAATCTGTGATTACACGTGGATGCTTTCAGAGGTTTTATTAACATTTTGATAGGTCCCCCAGTGCCATCTCTTGTATTGTTTGTACCGGGAGACCACAGCAAAATGAAAGTAGAAACTGCTCTTTTTATGATGCTGAGAAACAGCCATTTGCACTGAAGCACGTGGTGGCTAAATGTGCTGGCGGGAAGTAATGAATGGTAGTGAAGCCATCATATTCTCGTTTCTTTTTACATTTGGCAGTGAAGTGTCTGGAGAGAGAAGGTAGTAGTGTGAACAGTGAGTTGTAAAGTGATCTGGCAGGTTTGGATTTTAGTGTGACAATTCTTTTTTTTTTTTTAAATTGATATCAACTTCAAGAGGGGCAGGGAGCGGGGACTGTCAGCACTCGGCAGAGCTGCAATGTGGGGAGTGCTGAAGGTGGTCGTAGGCAGTGGATGGATTTTTTTTTTTTGTTTGTTTCAGTGCAGTCATTAGTTTTCTGGGACTAAAGCCATGATGTTATGCCATGATAATATCACAGCTCCAGTACCAGCTTGACCAATCAGAGGTCAGGATTCCTTTTTGCCATTGTGTAATGATAATTAAGCAATGGAAAGGCAGCGTAATATTAGAGGTTTAAGCACTGATCTGGGAAACAGGAGGCCCCCAGGTTTGAATCCCACCATAGCATATGACATGTGGGGCATGTCCCTTGACCTCCCTCTGCTTCTGACAATCCTCCCCCCCCATTGTAAAACTGGCTAGAAGCAAAATTCCCCGCACACACACACACACACACACACACACACACACTAAATGAGATATTGCATTTTAGCTAGGAAGAAAATTATAAAAATAAATACATTTCCATTGATACACTTTCATGGACAAAGCTCCACCCATACCAAATTCCAGTATAGATAAAAATTATATTTTCTCTATTTGGGCAAAATAATGTATTTTAAGCATACCATAACTATCCCCTTTTGCTATAGTTCAAATATAAAAATAAAATAAATATATATATAATATATATATATATATATATATATATTATATACACATGTGTATGTAAGCAGTATGAACCATTTATAACGCATGTATGCAGATCCTATTCATACTGTTAAATGCATTCTCAATAAATTGCCTATGTATGGGTATTATAAGTGTCATATAATTCCCCACTATTTCATGTATTTTAAATACAAAAATAGGAACATTTTAGTATATATTAAATATTTTTGTGTCATATATAAATAGTTATTTTTTGTATCGGTAGTAAGACATTATTGTCTCAGAGCTGTGTGTTGAAAATGAAATCTCCAGTAAATGTTACCTACCATAGTGTGGACCCCGAAATGGTGTGGTCCTTGAAGCCATACAGAGCCAAACACATACAAACACTAACATGCACACAGACCCTGAGTAAACCAAGCCTGGCTGCCTCAGAGTCGGAATACACATGTGCTGCATGTGGCAGAGTGATGCATGTCACCAGTGAAATAGGGCTAGCTTATCAGGAGCGACCAACACCAACTTACTGGTAAATCTGCAATGCCAGAAACCCAGGATTACACCCCTGAATTATGGGGGGGAAGAAAGAGTAAGCATCCCAGGATGCTCTGCTTCTCCAGAGGAGGGTTACCCACCAGTCTTCACCACAGCACTGCCACCTGGATGATCACAGCTGACAGTGCAGGCTGGAGTGGCTGGGGATGAAGGAATGTTCTGTAGCAAGTGTACTGGAGCCCTCACCACTGATCTCCGGGGAAGAAGAAAGATGGGATAAAATTCCCTGGCTGGTATGGATGATGCCCAGTACACAACGGCCCTGTACAGACTTTCTGTGCCCCTCGACTCATATGGATCTCCAGAGGGAGACGGGACCTGCCCCACTTCAGCCAAATCTTGAAGGGGCAAGCCAGAAAGTTGGAAGAAGTGTTACAGTTTGGGGTGACAGGGCCAAGTCAATCAATGAATCAATCAGTCAGTCAAAATCTTTATTTTTTCAGATGGAACATCATTGAGACAAGCTCATTTATAAGATGGACCTGGGGCAAAACAATTGTCAACAGGGTTAAGACATCACAGGTTGAGTGAACGTACATAACAATTGCATAGTAATAATAACAACATAACATATAACCATCGCATGTGACAAGATACTTGCACCAGAACATAGCAATAGGTTCAACAGGAGGTAGTGCCATTTAAATGCAATTGCATGGATACAGATATATGGATGTAAGGTAATGAGCTAAAGTTTATACAGTAAACTTCATTGGAGGAGTCATAGTGAGCATGAGTGGCAGTTCCTCTAGCGTCAAAGTGTGAAGAAGATTGAGATGTAAGTCCTTTGATATGTACTGTAGGCATGACCTGGTAAGTGGGGTGGGAAGGGGAGGGGGTATAGGGAGAGGGGAGGCAAGGTCAGCTGAGATAGGAGAGGGTTGGACATGAAGGCCTAGGGAGGAAGGACTGTTTGAAGGGAGAACACGACAGATGCCACAAGCAGTGGTTGGGGTTTAAGTTCAATATTTGAAGCAAAGACAGATTGTGATGTTAAGACCTTGACTCGAAACAATGACAGACCTCGGAGAAGGTCCTTAGGAACAAGGATTTGAAGAGGGAGAGCGTGACAGGGGTAGCGAGCTTTAAGGTTTTCTGGATCTTATTCCAGAGCGTAGGAAGAGTAAAACTTATTGAGACTCTACCAAAGCATGTTTTAACTTTAGGGATAGCCAGAGATAAGATGGTAAGACTTCTGAGAGAATAGGCACTAGGGGTGGAGGGAATTAGGCAGCTTGTGAGGTACTGAGGTAAATTATGAGTGACTGCCTTATATGTCCATAGAATAACATTCTTTTGCCTCCTGAAGCTAAGGGAGGTCCAGCCTATGGAAGAATAGAGGATGCAGTGGTGCGTGTCATAAGGGGCATCCAAAATGAACCAAGGGGCTCTGTGGTATAGGGTATCAAGCTTGGAGGGAGCTGTGCTAGTACTATGGCCATATAGGAAGTCCACATAGTCTAGGAGAGGCAAGAAGATAGCTTGGACTAGGAGTTTTCTAGCCTCCTGGGTTAGTGAGTGCTTGAACCTGCAGAAAATACCAAGCCTTTGACCCAGTTTCTTAGTGAGTTCATCAGTGTGATCAATGAAGGACAACTTGTAGTCAATCCAGACCCCCAGGTATTTGAATTTTTCCATAAACTCAAGGGCGTCTCCCAAAAGGGTGCCAAGTGGGCAGTATGGCCAGAATGGAAAAAAGTACAGGTAAGAAAAAGAATTTGTGGACAGGTAAAAGCCCTTAATTTGTTCAAACAAACCTGTGCCATGTAGAGTTTGACTGTGATCCCATCTCCCTATTTTTTTGTGTATCTATTTGATATCCCATCCTGCTTGGCCCCACTCTCTCTCTGCCCCTCCCCCACCAGCCCAGCCACATCACTCTGCTTCTCCCTGGACTTACAGTACTCAACCCAGTTCCCCCACAGCTTGCCCTCGTGGCATGGTGGTGGAGAGTCTTACTTGACCTGCCCAGCATGGATCCAATCTTGGGTGGTGCCTGGGTCACCAGTATAGGATCTGCAAAGGGACAGATGTCATCTTGCCAGCCAGCATGATTTTATCAACATTCTTCCCTCCCTGAGGAGCATGCATGCAGTGATGTCAAGGGTGATGCCGCGCACACTTCTGCATGCAGAGCACCTAACATCTGCTGCTTCTCCACCCACACATTGCTGTTTCCATGGCCTGCCTCTAGCCACCGCTGGGAGACAGGCATACTCCGGGTGCCCCACCACCCCCTCTATCCTTTAATTTTGTTGTAATGTCATCTTTCTGGTTATACCATTTTTGTGAAATTACAATGATAGCATTACGGGATTGAACATGCAAGACTAAGGAGAAACCTGGTGCCTAGCACAAGTTGGGTTCCCCTTGCCCTTTAAAACAAACATGGTGATTCTTCACAGGTTCACCTATGTGGACTACAGTAAATGTCTGGTCCACTTTTCTATCTGCAAAAGGTTTTTTCATTGCTTTTCTGTTTTTAATTTTTTGTTAAGTTATGTTGGCATGCTCCAGAAGCGATGGCATTTCATGGCATGTGGGTGGGAGTTCTAGAGGGAGCTGCTGCTGTTCCAAGACTGTGCAAGCGTGATTTCAGACGAAGCTGGAAACAAGCTTAGAACAATATACTGTATTACAAAAGGGAAAGGGAAATTATTGAACCAGGAAAGGCACACTAACCCAAGTTTGTTTCCAGGTGTGACCTGGGAGCACGAGGAAGTTAAGTGACTTGCTCAAGGTCACACAGTATGCAAGTGCGGGCTGTGGGATTCAAACCCATGTCTCCAGGTTTGCTGCTCAGTGCCCTTAACCACAGCACTATACTGCCTCCTTTACAAAAAATAACAAATAGGGAATTGCAGTTTACTCCTCACAAAATGGCACCCAAAATGCAAAGAGACAAGGACTGGGTGATTCCTGAACTCCAGAATAGGAGTCACCACCTGCCCAGGACAGTCTGGGGACTCAGCCAGGCAGTGTCATAGCCTGGCATTACTCATCGCCTGCCCCTGGGAGTTAGATGCCTGGATGTGAGGGGTAGGTGTGTGGCTCTGATCATCAGTACAGGCCTGATCCAGCATCTGTGAAGAAGCAGCCTAGAAGGTGACAAGCTGCCAGACTCTGCCAACAGCTCAGAAGGTCACAAGCTGCTAGACTTTAGCTCCATCCACGTTAACTGCAGACCTGCCCGACTGCCCTGAGGTACTGCAAAAATAGAATTAAAGAACCAAAGAGAGTCAGGAAACAAGAACAGCAATAGGAGCTGTAAATAACACCAAAGCCATCTTTCGGAACACAAATGGAAAGAGGAGAACAAAGTAGGTAATTTGATACCTTTTATTAGACCAACAAAACATTTTCAGTACACCAGCTTTAGGCTTCCACAGAGCCCTTCCTCAGGTGGTGCTCGTGCATGGACCAGTATGGCTACGAACAATTCTCTGCATAAATGGAAGGTGAGGGAGGGGACTGGGCCCCTGAAACAAGGGAATTGGGGAAGAACCTTTGCATAAGCCAGGGGTGATGGCTGAGATGCTGAATTAATTCTTCCCTTTGGTAAAGCTACCAACAGTCCTTATTTTCCCAGGACAGTCCCTATTTTAGGCAGCATGTCCCAGTGTCCCCACAAGTTTTGCAAAATGTCACTTTTGTCCTGGTTTTTGCTTAGTTGTCCCAGTTTTGTCCTTTTTTTTTTTTCGCGCTGACTACTAATCTGTGAGTGACTGTTATTTCAGCACCACTGTGGTGCTGCTTGGGCTGGACAGCAATTTGCAACTTCAGTCCCTGTGCCTGTGTTGCACCGCAAGCATGTGAGTAGGAGCACAGTAAAGCATGTTCCTTCCTTCCTTCCTTCCTTCCTGTTAGATTAGGCTGGGTAGTAGAGCAAACGAGCGCATGTGGACGTCTGCCTGCCAGCAGTGAGAGGGACTCCAGACAGAGAAGAGGCCAGCAGCAGTGAGCTAAGGTACCCGAACCTGATCAGCTGTAGGGAAGTGTGTGAAAACAAAACAATCTGGTGTGGTGGTGGGAGTCACTGAAGTGAAGTTTGCTCAGCAATTTAGGTGAGTGTAAGTGGGTTAGATGGGACTGTCAGGAGGAGCAATACATGTAGCTCGAATGTCTGATCACAGTTTAACGCAGGTTTGCTTCTAATTAACTTTCTGTACATCATGATTTGGAACTTGCTGCAGCAGAATGATGTATTGTTTTAACCTGGATGTTTGCTACTGGTGTTACTATGAGCTAGCATGTCCAGAGCAAGCAGGGAGGCAGTATAGCACAGTGGTTTAAGGCTCTGAGCTGCAAATCTGGAGTCCTGGGTTTGAATCCCACAGCCCCCACTTGCATACTGTGTGACCCTGAGAAAGTCACTTAACTTCTCTATCTGTGCTCCTAGGTTACACCTGTAAACAAGCTTTCAGCTTAGTGTGCCACTCCTGGTTAAACAAGTGAAGGAAAAAAAAAAGGCAGCAAAATTTAATTGATTGTGTGCAGCGTTGTCTTTGGCGGTGCCCGTGGGAGAAAGGGGGGATGGAATCATGGCCAGGATGGACTGTCCCAGTTTTAGGCCTTGGAAAGTTGGTAGCTTTACCCTTTGGTGTTCACCAAAAGGCCTGGGGGGGGGGGGGGTAATTGTGAGGGCCCATGGCATCAGTGGTAACTATAATCCAACCTATGGACATCATGCCCACCCTGGTAGCTGACTACCTGGCAAAAATTAAACCAGGCCAATCAAAGGCACAGATTGGATACACCTCAGGATCATAGCTAAAGGAACAATTGCAGGGCCTCTTACAGTAATCTTACAGGGGTCTGTCAGTACCAGTGTAGTGTCAGAGGACTGGAAGGTGGACAATGTGGTCCCCAGCTTAAAGAAGGGGGCTTGGTCTGAGCCTGACAACTACAGGCTGGTCAGCCAAACCTAAGAGTTGCACAAGGCCCTGGAATCAATTATCTAGGACAGAATAATGAGTCGTGTCCATGGGTCAGAACTTCTCACCCCTTCCCAGCATGGCTTTATCAGGGGCAGATCACGCCAAACCAGCCTGATCACCTTCTTCCAGGTGGTGACCAGGGGGCCGGACAGTTGCAAGGAAAGGCTAAATAACCTAGGCTTTAGTTTAGAGATCAGAATACTGAGAGGGGACTTGCTCCTAATGCACAGCATAATAAATGATAGGGAACTGTTGATAAACTTCTCTTAAAATTAAAGATCAGCAAACATGAATCAAGAGGACATGATCTCCAACTATGAGGTGAACTATCCGAAACAAATCTACGAAGAAATTTCTTTACTTAGAGGGCGGTAAGGGTGTGAAATAAACTACCCACCAGCATAGTAATCTGCACAACTCCAACAAGTTTTAAGAATGCCCTGGATACATTACTGTTGGGGGAACAACTGCTGTGAAGGGAGGTATGGTCTCAATGGGCTTCAGTTTCATACCATCCCAATAACCTAGTGTAACCCCCCATGGGTGGGGCTTACCTGGACTGCCCCCCAGCCATCTGGTCTTGCCAGTCTTGGGTCCCTGGTGCCCTATTCGGTGTCCCTGTTGGATTCTGAATGCCAGTAAAGCATGGGACTGGAGGAGTGTATGTGAATAGTTGAAACCGCTAGTTGGTGATACAGTGCAGCTAGTGCTAATGGAGTATTGAAGTGCTGCACAGCTCAGTGCGCACATGTTTGAGCTGATTCCTGCTCGAACATGCGAGCGGGTGGTCTGCTCGTAGATCCTATTAGCACTATGGCACTTTGAGCTAAAACTGCTCTGCCGCTCAGTACCAATGTCGCTGCACGTGTGCTCTAATCTTTGGGGTCCCATAAGCACAGAGACATAGTATCTGTCAGTAGATGGGAACCCTACGGCCCACCTAGTCTGCCCATTTCCCTACTCACTGCTGCAGCCCCAGATCCTATTTGATCTGTGGCTCTCCTGCTCTGCACATCTCCAGGGTACCCTTATTTCTATCCCATGTACTCTTGAACCCCTGTATTGTTTTTGCATCCACCACTTCTGCTGGAAGGCTGTTCCACGGCTCTACCACCCTCTCAGTGAAAAAGTACTTCCTAACATTACCCCTGAGCCTTCCACCCTTCAGCCTCATATCATGCCCCCTTGTTCTTATACAGAGCTTTCTCTGAAATACGCTTTCCACCTGTACTCTGTTTATTCCCCTAAGGTACTTGAAAGTCTCTATCATATCTCCCCTCTCCCTTCTTTCCTCCAGTGAATAGATATTAAAGTCCTTAAGTCTTTCCTCATAGGGCTTCTGGTGTAGTCCATGTACCATCTTCGTTGCCCTTCTCTGGACTGCCTCTATTTTGTCAATGTCCTTCTGGAGATGTGGTCTCCAGAACTGGACACAGTACTCCAGCTGAGGCCTCACCAGCAATCTGTACAGTGGCATTACCATCTCTTTCCTCCTGCTTGTTAAGGCCCTCCCTATGCACCCAACATTCTGTTTGCTTTCCCCACTGCTTTTTCACACTGTTTGATCACCTTCAGATTATCAGATATGATAACCCCCGGGTCTGTCTCCTGACTTGTGGTGGCCAGAATTTCCCCACCCATCTTGTACTCCTGCCTTGGATTCATGTGACCCAAGTGCATGATCTTGCACTTTTTAGCGTTGAAACTCAACTTCCAGACACCTGACCACTCCTGTAATAGGCTTAGGTTCTTTCTCATTCTTCCACCCCCTCTGGTGTGTCCACTGTGTTGCAAATCTTGGTGTCATCTGTGAAGAGGCGCACCTTTCCCTCCAGACATGCTGCAGTGTCGCTAATGAAGACATTGAATAGGACTGGCCTCAGCACCGACCCCTGTGGCACCCTGCTGGTCACCTCCCTCTCCTCAGATTTCATGCCATTTACCTCCATCCTCTGAGTCCTGTCCTTTAGCCAGTTCCCAACCCACTTTACCACCGTAGGACCCACTACCAGGCTCCCCAGTTTATTTAGCAATCTTCTCTGTGGGACGGTGTCGAAGGTAGGCTACATCCACTGCCCCTCCCTGATTGACCACCCTGGTTACCCAGTCAAAGAAATCTATAGGATTCATCTAACAGGACCTTCCCGCTGAGAATTCATGCTGTCTTGGATCCTGTGCCCCGCTATCCTCCAGAAACTTCACAGTCCTCTCCTTAAGTAAGGACTCCATTAGTTTCCCCCTACTGAGGTCTGGCTTGCAGGCTTGTAATTGTTTGTCTTCTCTCTGCTTCCACTCTTGTGGAGAGGGACCACATCTACCCTCCTCCAGTCCTCAGGTACCTCTTCTATCTCTAGTGATGCATTGAAAGGTGCAGCCAGTGGTTCTGCCAGCACTTCCCTGAGTTCCTTTAGTATTCTGGGGTGGATCCCATCTGGCCCCATTGCCTTATGTGCTTTTATTTTCCAGAGTTCTTCTAGGACTCTTTCTGCCGTGAATGGGCTGGTGTCTACCTCCCTCCCCTGAATACCTCTCTTACTGAGTCTCGTTCCCTCACTCTCCCCTTTCCTGGTGAATACGGAGCAAAAGTATTTGTTCAGTATTTCAGCCTTTTCTAGGTCATCCTTCACCCTTTCTCCTCCTTCCTTCTTCAGCCTAACAATCCCATTCCTAGTCTTTTTCCTCTTATTGGTGAAGCACTAGTGAAGGTTCAGACACACGTGGAGAACAACAAGAGTGAATCTTGTAACTATCTTAAATGTTTACTGTGTATTGTTACTTTAATAAATGACCAAAGCCTGGGCAGTGAATGTGTATTTTTTTCTGTTGGCTGGGGATCTAGTGCTACGGTGCTAGCGACGGCGGAAAGAGGACTTCTCCAAATCCCATTCCACAACCAGATAACAGGGCAGAGAAGCAGCTGTTGTACTGTGGGACATTTACTGGTTAAAACAGCTTTGTTCACTTGCATCAAGACTTTAAACTTGGGATGCATTGCATAGTGTTTATATGGATGCCATCTTGGTAACCAACCCCTGACCCTATTCCATCCAATCAGTGTTCAAGGAGCTCTAAGAACTGTTGCTATGGCTCCTGGGTAGGGGGACTGGACAATGTGCGTGATGCCTTTAGCCTCATCCAATCAAATGTCGAGTAAGCCTTATACATATTCATTTTATTGTGGTACTGCTGTGTCAGCCAGGTTTTCTCTCCTCAGGTGTTGGGGGAGAACACAGTTCGTAGGAGTTCTGTCTCTGAGACTCTCTGAGGAAACAGAGGCACGTAGAGTGAGCCAAAAAAGTTTGGAAGTCAACCCCAGGCTTCCACAGCCGACTGTAGCAGACTGTCCAAAAGCTTTCTATCATCTGGAAAGCTAGAGAGAGTGGTGGAGAATCAATTGAAGATAAAACTCTGCAGCATCTGAGAGAAGCCTTCAGTCAGTGAGGAGGGCTGGACTGTGGTCTGCCAAACGCTACAGTGTCACCTGGATTAAACAGCCAAAGTATAGAGTCATCTGCCTGGGAAAGCCAGCTGAAGTGAGATAAGCTACTGGGTTTGAGCCTGCTATTTGAGAACTGCATAGAGACTCTTTGCCACCCCTAGTCCTAGGGGGGTGTGCTGGTTGTTTACGGAGGCTTTGAAGTCTGTGACCTGCTGAGAGAGACAAAGACTGGGTGATTCCTGAGTTCCAGAATAGGAGTCATCACCTGCTCAGGATGGTCTGGGGAAATCGGCCAGGTAGTGCCATAGCTGGCATTACCCATCATATGCCCTGGGAAACTAGATGCCTGGACACATGGGGTAGGCATGCCCTGGTCCCTAGAACTAGCCTGATCCTGCATTTGTGAAAACACAGCCCAGAAGGTGACATGCTTCCAGACTCTACCAACCGCTCCGAAGGTGACAAGCTGCTAGACTCCAGCTCCATCCACATTAACAGCCAATCTGCCCCTCTACTTTAGGTCCCAGATCGACTGAAACAACCTGTTGTCAGCCAGACCCTGTGTGTTGTCTACGGAACTGTGAGTAAACACAGGGCCTGCCCTGGCCTGAGGAGTATACACAAAGTCCAGTTAAAACATGTTATTTTTAAACTGCACCTAAGCCGACCACCCAGTTGCACCGTACAAGCCTGCAACATCTTTCTGGGTACCCAGACTAACATTAAGGGGCACTGGTACCGGTGGGGAGGTAGGCCAGTCTGAATGTGTGGTTGCTGTTTGGGGGGTTGGCACAGTTGCTGTTGTTGCGTGATATTTATTTTTTTATCTGTTATATCAGTTATTACCAACAGTTATTTATCTCTGCATTCCCATTCCCCTTTTCCTAGCAATAAACTGTTTCTTGTTGTTGCTTAATACTGTCCATGAGCATATTATTAGCGATGGTCATTATTTGTGTGCACAGTAAAGAACTGCAACTGTTTTATGGTATTCCATCTGTGGGGTGACTGTGAGGGGAGGTGGGTAGGTACAGCATCCCAGTGGGTTGTAGCACACAAACAACTGACCCACTATAATTTACTCTGGGTGGAGGCACCGTGCCATTTAATTCTGTCTTGGGAAAGAGCCCCCTTTTCCATCCAGAACAGAACCCAGGCCCCTCAACCTTGGTGAGCTTGCAAGGCAGAGGTAATAAGTTACATGGTGACTCGGTTACACTAGTATAAGACCTTTTTTGTTAATAAAATGTTTATTAAGTATCTGCACAACACATGGTACAAGCTGTCAAGCAATGCAGTCAGTGATATAGTAAAGGTGGCAATAACATTTTAATATAGTTACCAACTCTCCCTAGTCCACCAAAAGTATATTCCCCTGGGAGTTGGGGGCCCCACCTCCTTAGGCACAATGCAGGGGAAACCTTTCCACTCATCTATCTCAACACAAATTACCATCCTACATTTCAGATTGTTTTACCCAGGTCATATCCAGACCATATGCCCTAAGGAATAATAAACTCATCATGCTGAAGATACCCATTACCTGTACCCGGCATGGGAGGGCTGCAATCAGCTACTCTCTAGCACTTATTTGGAACTCTCTTCAAAAGATCCTGAAGTTGAATACCCTCATTCCAATAGCATCTTTCAAAAAGCTATACACTAGTCTCTTTCCAGAGCCATGCAACTGTTTCCACAAGGCCTAGTCCTATCACAACCCCCTTTCTCCCACCTTTTCCACTTCACCCCTAATTTGTTTTAGCTTTCACCCACTTAACTCATACCTGACCTTATTCCCAAAATCCCATCACCCTCGCTTTAATCTTTCATTAGTCTTATTTTGTTCCTTTTTTATTATAACCCAGTTTCTTTGGCTCGTTGCTTTGTATATATGTGAATATTCTTGTATCTGTTCATTTACAATGTCTTTGTTTTTTGTATTCAATCTGTATCTTGTATTTGTGTAAAAATTTGTACCTTTATATTGTATGACCAATCAGGTCCATCTTGTAAATGAGCTATGCTCAATGATGCTCGCCTGAATAAATAAAGATTTTGATTGATTGATTGATCGATCTATATTAAATTGTTGTGTAAGAGAGAGAGCCCATTTGCTGAAATTCTCAGGCTCCCAGACACACAAAATGGCTAGGGTGGGCAACCCCAGGGAGGGACAGAACCAGCAGCTCTGCATTTTGTTTTAGATACCCAACTCCTTGAGCAGGGTTGGCATCAGGGACAGGTCCCACCATACCCATGAGGCCAGTCATTTCCTCAGCCTACTCAACCCTTCCCCCAAGCCATGCCTTTCCCTTCGGTTCAGGGTACAAAGTTTGGATCCCTTTCCATCATATGCAGCAGCCATATGGTCCAGCGTGAATTAAAAAGCTCTGTGCAGTCATTATGGGAGTGAGTGATCCTCTCCATCTTGTAGATCTTGCAAACTATGCCTCTCCACAATGCGAAGTCTGACAACTGTTGTGTGAGCCACAGCTTAATGGTTGCCTTTCTAGCTGCTGTGATTAGGATACGTAGGAGATATTTCCTATGTGGGTCCAGGAACCCTCTGGGGAACTGCAGCAGCAGGCATAATCTGGGTGTTGGCGGAGGGGTTTGGAGTACTGTAATTCCAGAGCAGCATCTAGGGCCATCTGGAAGGGCCATAAGATTGGGAAACGCCACATCACAAGTATGAGACGCCCTGAGTTCTCTATGGCATCTCTAGCATGAGAAGTCACCCTCGGTGGAGTAATGCACAGTGATCACCAGTGTCCAGAAGAACCTCATCCATTGCTACAATGCATACTCCCTCCAGATATGCAAACTGGTAACCTGGGAAGTCGCCTAGTAGGCCGATGCCCAGGTTTCTACAGCTATGGAGAATCTATCTCCTCCACCCAGTGCTCTGTGATTTCTTGTATGAAATCCCCCATTGAGGATATCAGAGCTTTATATATTTGTAAAATTAAGTGCTCAGTGTTGCTGGACTGCAGAAATAGAATTAAAAAAGATATGATAATGGGATAGGAGTCTGCGGTGCATACCTAATTGGAAGAGAGAGAAGGTGGTGCCGTACCAGAAGGTACCTAAAAAATTCAGTCTGGCGTGGCCCACACAGAGTTTGCAGTTCTGCAGATGCCTTGAGGCTGGGGCCCTCTAAGAGCTGCAATAGCTATTGGAACCCAAACTATGCCAGGTTGCAGCAACTAGGATCCAGCCGAGGAAGTGAAAAGTAATCCAGAAGCAGCAGAGGACAGAGCAGGAATAAGAAGGGGTAAGATATCGTTTTCTGATCTTTGCTCAAACCTGAAATTGTGCCCCAAGCCACAAATTCTGGGTGACCACTTGAAAGAGTGTGTGGGTTGCATGGTACAATGCAGTTATACACTCTCCAGGGGGGAGCAACTCTCTTTCGGTTTCCTGCTAGTGTCTCCCAACCCCGCCCAGGTGCATATACAGGAGAAATCATAAGTATGCTGCCCAGAAGTATAGCTTCAAGCTTGGCAAGACCAATCCCCTAAAACACTGTGAGAGAATCGGGATCTGCCACTTAGCCTTTTTATATCCAATGGTCTGTATCGGAATGACCGGTACAGACACACTGTAACATTACCTGTTTTGCCATATAAAAGTGTTCCCTGCCACAAACAAAGTGAACGCTCCCTTAAAACACGTTCACTGTTTTCCTGGGTTCGCTGGCTTCTGTTACCTTTTGACAGGCCATGTAATGCTGTGCCTGTCATTACGATACATTTGCCAATCTCCCTATTGTGTTGTTACTGTGCTGGTACACTCTGGCAAACGCAGGAAGGGTAAACACAGTGAAACATGCTCTGTGTGTGTGTGTAAAAGGATTAGATGAAAGCAGTGCACGAACTGGTAACAGAAAAGTAAGCAGCGTGTAAAAGCTGCTCTGCCCAGATATAGTAGATCTCTGGACTCCCAAGTCCTCCAGTTAGCCTGTGGCAGGTTCAGAGGGCTATTTTGGAAAAGGTACAGTGCCCGTGGCTAGATTACCATTCTTACCGAGTCAGTGCAACCATGAGGCTGAGCAGTGGGTTCCCCCATTTTTGGAAGTCCTGCTGCATCTGTGCTGTGAAAGGGACATAGTTATTATCATAGTCATGGCTTGGGAGTGGTCCAGATGTATGCCTAGATATTTTAAGATTTTCAGGTCCCACTGAAAAGGAAAGCGTCTCCTTATGTGCCAGTACACTACATAGCTGAAGGTCAGTGCTTCTGTTTTGGTGGTATTAAGCTTGTGGCCTGGTACTTTACTAAAGAATTTGAGGAGGCGGAACACCTCCAGAAAGGTCCAGTCCGGGTCTCAAAGATAGAGCAGCATGTCATCAGCATAAAAAGCCACTCGGTGTTCCTCCCCTCCTAGTCTAACACCACTGATGATTGGTGATTCCTGGATGGCCTGTGCTAGCAGTTCGATATATCCTAATATAAGATCTTGAAAAGAGAGGAGCAGAGCCAAAAACATAGTCTATTGCACTTCAGCAAGGCCTTTGACTTGGTGGTGCATTTAAGCTTCTGGTCAAACTACACCAGTGTGGTATACATGATGCAAACACAAGGAGGATTGCTAACTGGCACAGGGAATAGAAACATAGAAGTTGTCAGCAGATAAGGGCCTCCTGGCTCACCTAATCTGCCCTAGTTTCCCTTTGTACTGTGCCACCTCAGACCCTACTCGGTCCTTGGTTCCCTGCCTTGCTTGCTTGCTTGCTTAACTTCTAGGATCCCCTTGTGTCTGTCCCATGTGTTTGAAACCCATGACCGTTTTAGCCTCTACTACCTCCACTGGTAGACTGTTCCAAGTATCCACCACCCTTTCAGTGAAGAAGAACTTCCTCACATTTCCCCTAAGCCCCTCCAGCTTCATAGAGTGACCCCTTGTCCTCGAGCATCTCTTCCTATGAAAAATGCTCCCTTACTGTATTTTGTTTATACCTGTGAGATACTTGAATGTGTCTATCATATCTCCCCTTTGCCTTCTTTCCTCCAGTGAGTACATGTTTAATTCCTTGAGTCTTTCTTCATAGGGCTTCTGATGCAGTCCTTGCGCCATTTTTGTTGCCCTCCTTTGTACCACCTCCACCCTGTCTATTTCCTTGCAGCAGTGGGGCCTCTGAATTGGACACATTACTCAAGGTGGGGTCTCACCAGTGATCTATACAGGGGTATTATTACCTCCCTCTTTCTGCTGGTGATACCTCTGCATATGCATCTGAGCATTCTGCTAGCTTTACTCACTGCCTTGTCACACTGTTTAGCCACCTTCAGGAAATCAGAAGTGATTACCCCCAGGTTTTTTCCTGGTTCATGACTGCTAGCCCCTTTCCTCCTAGGTGGTACTGAGCTGCTGGGTTACTGTGCCCCAAGTGCATGAGTTTGCACTTTTTCGCACTGAAGCTCAGCTGCCAAACTCATGACCATTCTTCTAGCTTATTTAGATCTTTCCTCATTTCTTCCACCCCCACCCCACAGAGTGTCTACTCTGTTGCAGATTTCTGTGTCATCTGCAAACAGGCATACCTTCCCTTCCAATCCCTCTGCAGTGTCACTAATAAAGAAATTGAAGAGGACTGGGCCTAGTACTGACCTTTGTGGCACCCCGCTGGTCCTTTTGCCTTCTTCAGAATGGACACCATTTACCACCACCCTCTGACTCCTATTCTCCAGCCAGCTCTCTGCTCTTCTTACTACTTTAGGATCCACTCCATGGCTACTCAGCTTGCTCACCAACCTCCTGTGTGAAACAGTGTCGAAGGCCTTACTGAAATCCGGGTAGGCCATGTTGACTGCTTCTCCTTGATCTACTACCTTGGTAACCCAATCAAAGACCTCAGATCAGGTTTGTCTGGCAAGACCTTCCCCCTGTGAAACCATGTTGCCTCGGATCTTGTAGCCTATTGGCCACTAGGTATTCCACAATGATTTCCTTCAGTAGTGATTCCAAGCAGGTAAAGGGTTGTGGTTGATGCACACTACACCCTAAGGGACTGGTGCTATGGCCATTACTTTTGAACACATTTCCTTTTTTTCAATTATCTATTTATGCTCCCTGGGCATGCTGGGGGCAAGAACTCCGTCCCACACCACCCGTTCACCAGCCTGACCACCCTGACCATCCCCGAGACCCCCACAGATTACCCCCGTGGCTGAGCCAGGAAGGAAGCTACCTCCCTCCCTGGAGCACAATCCAAATGCAGGGAGGCCATAACAGTGGACCAGTGAAATGGGGGTGGGACCTCATGGAGCCCCCAGCTGCCATTTTCCACTTTTCTGTGCCACTCCCGGCGCAAGGCATAGCATGCACATGTGGGGACACCCGCATGCCACACCTGCCAGCTGCTAGTCTCCCTGCCTGCATCACTCCTCAGCCCCCACTAGAGGGTGATCGATGGGCGGGATGATGATCCCTCCCTCCCCGAGAGAGAGAGAGAGCAGTCCTCCGGATGCTCAGCCCTTTCTCACGCCTGCCGACCCCCAACAGCCTGGGCTCATTCCCGAACTCGGGTCACCGGTGTAGCATGAGATAAGGCATCCAGTGCATCGCCACCGGGCCAGCACCAGTTTTTTTGCTCTCCCATCTCCTGGTTGGCCCTTCTTCCGGCCGGTTCCCCAGCCCTGTCACCATGGAGTCCACTAGGATCTACCTTCCAGTAGTCCTCCATTGCTTGCCCTCCATGACAGGGTGTTGGGGAGTCCCTCAACCTGCAAGGACCAGATCCAGATTCTGGAAAATGCCTGTCACCAGGTGTGGGGCCTGTGGAGGCTGATGGTCATCCTGCATGCCAGGAGACCATTTTATGTTTTTCCACGGGAGATGTGGTGTGCGCCTGACGTCAAGTCGCATGCACTGACATCTACCATGTCTCTTCCACCTTCTAGTCTCAGGCAGAGTTTCCTCTGGCTTCCACCAGAGGTCGGTCAAGCACCAAGCTCTACCCCACCCTCTCCTCTGGAGGAGAACGGTCCTTCGGACACTCAATCCGTGGTCCTTTGGACACTAAATCCTCCTCCCTTGGCTCGCCTTCTGACACCTTGGGCTCGCTTCTGAACCCAGGTCGTCGGCATCGCAAGCAATAGCACTACCACTTTGCTGGAAGGCCAGCACTTTTTAACACTTTCATCAATGATCTGGAAGCTGGAATCTGAAACAGGTGGCATACGTTTGCTGATAACATTAAGCTGGATAGAGTGGTGGACTCCCTTACCAATGGAGACCATTTTCAGGTGGACCTCAACAAGATGGGTGACTGGGCTCCTGAAGGCTTAAATTCAGTGTAGTCAAATGCAAGTTGCTCCACTTAGCGAGGAGCAGCAGAGTTAGGACCTACATATTGTATGGGGTTCCTATTGCTGTAATGGAGGAGGACAGGACCAGGGGGTTATAATGGACAAGAGACTAAGGCATGCCAAGCAGTACACGGCTGCTGTCAAAAGAAGGCAAGAAGAATGGTGGGGTTTATTAAGTGTGGGGGGAGATGAGCAGAGAAAGAAATCCTACTACTTTACAAGGACTTGTCAGGCCCAGCGTGGAGTACTGTGTGCAGTTCTGAGCTCTCCAGTACAAGAAGGAGATGGAGGCAGTCAAGAGGTTGCAGTGTAGGTCCACCAAAATGACCAAGTGTATGGAGGATAAAAGCTTAATGGAGAAACTGCAGGTCCTCAACATGTTTCCCAGAGGCTATGGGAGGGACATGATTTCAGTCTACTGCATACTGAAGGGTATCAGCAAGGTTGCACAGATGGAAATATTTGATCTGGTGTGCTCCACCAAGACACCAGGACACACCCTGAAGTTCAGAAATGGTAATTTCAGGAGTAACGTTAGAAAACTTGATGTGGTGCTCACCAACTCAGAGATGGTGGGAGCGGTGGGAGTAGGGGAGCCGCTGGGGAACAGCAACCATAACTCTGTTTGGTTTGAATTGGCCCTAGGGGCCAGCAAACCACAATCGAGAACTGAAGTCCTTGACTTTAAAAGGGCTGACTTCGCTAGGATGAGTGAACTGGTCAGGAATAAGTTAGTAGGGGTGGAGGACATAGGTGGGGTGGAGGAGAGATGGGGGGTTATTAAGGGGCCATCCTCGAGGCATCTAAAGGATGCATAAGAATAATAACAAAGAAAAACAGGTTTAAGAGACCATTCTTGTTCTCAGCAAGGGTCAGGGAAGCAGTAAGGGCCAAAAAGAAGGCCTTCTATAAATAAATACAAGAAAAAGCAGGGGTAGGTAGAATGGGAGGATTATTTACAGAAAAATAGGGAGGCAAAGAGGGCCATTAGGGAGGCCAAAGCAACACAGAGCTGCATATCGCAGAGGGGGTCAGGAATGGAGAAACAGTTTTTCAGATGGATTACTGAAAAAAGGAAAAAGGGTGAGGGAATCATAAGGTTAGTTGAGGGGGAGTAGGGTGATAGAAGAGGATGGGCAAAAGGCTGCCATTCTAAATGACTACTTTTGCTCAGTTTTCACTAAGGAGGACAGCGGGCCCATGCCAGAGAGTGGCATCATGAGACAGCCATTGTTTACTAATGAAAGGGTTCTGAAAGGGATGGCTGCCCTTAAGATAGATAAGGCCACAGGACCAAATGGGTTGCATCTGAGGATGCTCAGGGAATTAGCGGTGGAGTTGGCTAAACCACTGGTATTTCTGTTCAACAGCTCACTTAGGTCTGAGGAAGTTCCAAGGGATTGGAGGGTGGCAGACATTGTACTGCTTCGTAAAGGGAGGGATAAGGAGCAACCAGGGAACTACAGGCCTGTCAGTCTAACCTCTATCGTAGGGAAGATGATGGAGTCACTGATCAAAGAGGACCTCATAGACTACCTGGAGAGCAACAGGCTCCAGGATAGTAAACAGCATGGTTTTGTGGCAGGAAGATCTTGTCAGAGGAACCTGACAGTTTTCTTTGACTGGGTGACAAAGGAATTAGACAAGGGACATGCTGTGGATCTGCAGTACTTTGACTTCAGCAAGGCTTTTGACTTGGTACCTCACAAACGATTGCTCAAGAAGATGGAAGACCTGGATGCAGCTAAACCCATAGTGAACTGGGTGGGTAACTGACTAGAGGGGAGGCAGCAGAGGGCGGTGGTCAATGGGGTTAAATCAGAAGAGAGAGAGGTTATGAGTGGGGTTCCACGGGGATCTGTCCTGGGTCCGATCCTCTTCAACATGTTCATTAGTGACACTGAAGAAGGAATCCAGGGTAGGTTGTGTCTCTTTGCAGATGACACAAAACTATGTGGGAGGGTGGATAATGACAAGGGAATAAGGAAAATGCAGAGACCTACAAAAGCTAGAGGGGTTGTCAAAGGCCTGGTAATTAAAATTCAGTACTAGAAAGTGCAAGGTAATGCACCTTGGGAAAAAGAACCCCAAGACAAAGTATTGCATGGGAGAAGAGAGATCTGGGAGTTATCATCAGCAACTCACTTAAGCAATTAAGTTAGTGCAAGAAGGCCTATAGTAAGGCTAACAGGATGCTGGGATGTATCGAGAGGGGCATTGATAGCAGAAGAAAGGAGGTAATACTTCCCTCTACAGATCTCTGGTGAGGCCTCACCTAGAGTGCTACACCTAGTTCTGCAGTCCTCACCTCAGAAAGGACAAGTATAGACTGGAGACAGTGCAGCGCAGAGTAGCAAAAATGATTCGGGGCCAGAGCAGGGCAAATCCTATGAGGAGCGCCTAAAGGCACTAAATATGTACTCACTGGAGACCAGAAGGGAGAGGGGAGATATGATAGTGACCTTCAAGTTCCTTAAAGGACTTAACAGAGTGAACTGCAGGGATCTATTTAGCCTGAATACCAATTCACAGTCTACCTTATGGAACGATCTACAAAAAACCCTCAAATTAAGCACCCTAATCGGTATAAATGCCTCCAAGATGCTTTATTTCCATACAATCAGAGAAGTATGTAACTGCTTCACCCACTCAGACCCAGTACCGGTGTCTGCACTGGTATATAGCCACGCCTAGACCCAATTTTAAGTACTGACCCCCCAGCTTGCTCCTCACTAGCCTAATTGTTCTCTCTCTCTCTCTTATCCCCCTGTCTTATCAACACTAGGCCTGTCCATGCCCTTATTCTTCCTTTCCCAACCTTGGATAGGAGCTCACTACCCTGGGTTGTGACATCCTACCATGCCCTGTACTTTATAGCATTCAATCATGGGGCTCACACTACTTCTTTTCTCCATCCACCTTCTCTACATCCCGTTTTACCAGCTCCTCTCTGTGCACCGTGCCCTCCTAGCCTTTCTCCCCTACTCCCCTCCCCCACCTTCCCTCTACCTGGTGTATATTTATATTTTATTTTTTCTTCTATTACTTCCTCCTGCAACCTTAGATAACCTGCTTGATCTTCTTATAGACACTTCTATGTATGTAAATACCGTGTAATCTGTACAATATCTGTATAATTCTATGTACATATGAACTTCTTTTTCTTCCTCTCTGTAAAGAGTATTATCTGTATTGCCTTGTAAATACCTGTGTTGACCTGTATATACAATTGTTCATGCTCCACCCAGGTCCATCTTGCAAATGAGCTTCTGCTCAACGATGAACGCCTGGTTAAATAAAGACTTGATTGATTGATTGATTGACAGTCACATGGACACAAATGGAGATTAACAGGTGATAGGTTCAGGAGAGAAGTACTACTTTATGGAAAAGGTGGTGGAACCTTGGAACAGTATGTCAGCTGAAGTGGTGAGTGCGAAAGCAGTCAGGGGATTCAAGCAGGTCTGGGACACAATGAAGGGAACAGTGGTTACCGGGTGTGACAGGACCAAGAAGGAGAATAGAGAGAGAATAGGGAGGGTTAATACCCTGGTACCCTGGAGGAACAGTAGGTTCCAGGGATTATATGGGACGTGGGCAGACTGGATGGACCTTTGGTCTTTTTCTGCCATCACTGTCTATATTTTAATGTTTCTCCCAGAGGGTGGTGACTCTATGGGACTTCCCACCAGTACAAACAGTGGATATGAAGACACTGAGTGATGCCAAGGTGAGCCTGGAAAATGTTCTGCTCAGTGGATGTCCTGGGTAGTGCATGTGTGTGTGTTTGAGGGGGGAATCTCTATAAATTAGTAATAAGAGGATACATGTTGGGCATGGGTGTGATATGGAAAATATCTTCACTCCTTTAGAGTGACCTTTGGTCACCACTCGTGAGTATCCAGAGGTCACTGTGCAGGAGTGAAGATATTTTCCATATCACACGAGTGTACATCATGTATTCATTTTATACAGTAGGGGCCCCTATTGTTGCAAAAATGACAGTTTGCATGGGTTTGCGCAGGTGTGATAACTGGCGTTTTTCTAGTTATCACACTGATGATGTCATCACAGTGTGACAGTTTGAGTGCAGTGAGAATACGTGTTTTTATCTAATGGATTATCTGCTCACCCCTGTTATATAACTTTGCATAACACACTTATTGGTCACTGCGTATGAAGCAGGAAGGGATGGACTTGACAGACTCAGATTGCCTTACAACCATAAATCACTATGTTACTATGTAAGTAAAACCATTTCAAAAGATACAAGTATGCGATGTGTCTCTAGATCATTATACAGCATTTGTCAGACTGCAGAAGATGAACTTCTAAAAAAAATCATAGCTATAGAAGGCTAATAAACATTTGGTAAACTGCTAATAAAAACCAATTATACCTGACACTATTCTAAAAAAACATAGTATTTCATGAGTCCGATAAGTTCAGATTTATAAGCGAAATTAGCTACTGCCTGAGTGATGGTTGGATTTTGCCCTTTTAAAAGGTTAGCAAAAGGATTAACTGTCTAAAAATACGTTTCTTAGCATTGGCCGTTGAAAAACAGCACGGATTTCTGTGAAAAAGGGGCTACAGAGAAAATAGTGTTTCAGAGTGTCTTGATCTTTCAGGGTGCATGGAACTTTCTTCCATAGGGATACCAACAAATCTTCCCCATTTAATTACAGGATAAAACTATAATTTTAGGCAAGAATATGCCCTGTATACCAAAATGTCAGGTCAGTAAGTATCTTCAGTTGGATCTGTTCAACTATAAAGAGCAGCCTACTGATAACATATCAGTTTGTTGGGCAAGTATGTTCACCTTGATTTTAGTTTACAGTTTCTTTACCCAGGATAGCCCAGCTGAGATGCAGCCTCTTATGTCCAGCAGGGTTCTAGTTCTACCCATTTCCACAGCTGGGTGGACAGAATCACTGAGAGGTCAAATGACTTGCTCAGGGTCATGCAGTGAGTATTTGGCTCTAGCTGGGTTTGAACCTGCAATCCCTTGATTCCAAATATTCATCAGTAAGATCTGTCTAGTAATGTTATTCTCCATGAGAAACTGATTCCACTTGAATTTAAGGGTCAGCACTTCCACACACCAGCGGTCTGTTCCTGTGCTTGTTTTGTGCGTCCCTTTGCTGCACCATGCTCCCTATAGCTATTATTATAGTTCTGCCATAATAATATGATTTTCAGCTGTTTCTATCACGCCATCTTTTGACAGATTTTAACAAAACCTTCGAAAATGTGATGTATTCTGTGACACAGAATCTCCTGACCTGGCATGGTTGGTGAAATGCTTTCTTTTTAGATAGAGATGAATAAAAACTAGTACTGTGTGGGATGTGGAATTCCACCAGCTTAATTAGTGCAGAATAGTAAGTCAGCTTCCAAACAGCTTTTTGGAATTTTTTTAATTCTGCAGAATTCTGAAAGGCATTTTATGTAGACTGCTACATGATATTCCACAGATTATGTTATCCACAGAATATTAGTCAGCGGTTTGCGAATAACGAATCTGCGGTTTATGTTAATGGCTGAATATTATTCTGTGGTTTGTGGATAATGAATCTGCAGTGTATGTTATGGCTAAATATTATTCTGCTGTTTGGAGATAAATCCAGTTTATGTTAACAGCTGAATATTCTGTGTTTTGCAGAAAATTAATCCGCAGTTTATGTTAATAGCTGAATATTTTTCTGTGCTTTGCAGCTAATGAATCTGCAGTTTATGTTAACTGCTGAATATTATTCTGTGGTTTGCGGATAATGAATCTGTAGTTTTATGTTAATGGCTGAATATTCTGTGGTTTCCGGATAATGAATCTGCAGTTTATGTTAACTGCTGAATAGTATTCTGCGTTTTGCGCATAACAAATCTGCGGTTTATTTTAACAGCTGAATATTCTGCGTTTTGCAGATAATTAATCTGCAGTTTATGTTAATAGCTGAATATTATTCTGTGGTTTGCGTATAATTAATCTGCCTTTTATGTTAACAACTGAATAATATTCTACATTTTGTGGATAACAAATCTGCAGTTTATGTTAATGCCCGAATATTATTCAGTGGTTTGCGGATGACAAATCTGTGGTTTTTGTTAATGGCTGGATATTATTCTGCGGTTTGCAGATAACAAATTTACAATTTTTGGTAACAAATGAATATTATTCTGTGGTTTGTGGACAAGGAATCTGCAGTTTATGTTAACAGCTGAATATTATTCTGTGGTTTGTGGACAGTGAATCTGCGGTTTATGTTAATGGCCAAATATTATTCTGCATTTTGTGGATAACAAATCTGTAGTTTATTTTAACAGCTGAATATTATTCTACGTTTTGTGGATAATGTATCTGTGGTTTATGTTAATGCCTGAATATTATTCAATGGTTTGCGGATGACAAATCTGTGGTTTATGTTAACGGCTAGATATTATACAGCGGTTTGCAGATAACAAGTTTACAGTTTTTGGTAACGAATATTATTCTGTGGTTTGTGGACAATGAATCTGCAATTTATGTTAACAGCTGAATATTATTCTGTGGTTTGTGGACAGTGAATCTGCAGTTTATGTTAATGGCTGAACATTATTCTGAGGTTTGTGGATAATGAATCTGTGGTTTATGTTAACCGTTGAATATTATTCTGCATTTTGCGGATATCGAATCTGCGATTTATGTTAACAGCTGAATATTATTTTACATTTTGCGGATAACAAATCTGCAGTTTGTTAATGGCTGAATATTATTCTGTGGTTTGTGGATAATGAATCTATGGTTTATGTTAACTTCTGAATATTGTTCTGCAGTTTGTGAATAACAAAAGTGTGGTTTATGTTAACAGCTGAATATTATTCTGCATTTTGTGGATAATGAAGCTGCAGTTTATGTTAACAGCTGAATATTCTTTGGTTTATGGATAATGAATCTGTGGTCCATGTTAACTGCTGAATATTATTCTGCTGTGTGCAGATAATAAGTCTGCGGTTTATGTTAACAGCTGAATATTATTCTGCATTTTGTGGATAATGACTCTGCAGTTTATGTTAACAGCTAAATATTATTCTGTGGTTTGGAATAATGAATCTGCGGTTCCTGTTAACTGCTGAATATTATTCTTTGGTTTGTGGATAACGAATCTGCAGTTCATGTTAACGGCTGAATATTATTCTGCGGTTTGCAAATAACAAATCTGCAGTTTGTTACCAGCTGAATATTATTCTGTGGTTTGCGGATAACGAATCTGCAGTTTAAGTTAACGGCTGAATATTATTCTGCATGTTGCAGATAATGAATTTGCGGTTTATGGTAATGGCTGAATATTCTGCGGTTTGCAAATAAGAAATCTACAGCTTTTAACAGCTGAATATTACTGTATTCTGCAGTTTGCAGATAACAAATATGCAATTTATGGTAACTGGTGAATATTATTCTGTGGTTTGCGGATAATGAATCTGCAGTTTATGTTAACTGCTGAATATTATTCTGCATTTTGCAGATAACGAATTTATAGTTTATGGCAATTGGTGAATATCATTCTACAGTTTATGTAAATTGCAGATTCCTAATCCCTAATTTAAAAATAAATTCTGCTTTTGAAATTTTGGAGTTCTGCTTCTAAGAGAATTCCATTGAATTAGACAGGAGTTCCAAAAATTATATGGAATTCCAGCAGAAGTAGAATTTGAAAATTCTGCCCGGCTGAAATATACCAATGTTTACTCTGAGTAGGACAATTCATGCACCATTTTGACAATCTCATTCACAGATGTCATTGCCACTTTTCAGGTGCACTTATTTCTAAGTCCATCTGCAAAAATGGACCTAGAAAAGTAACAGGGTCAATGACAAAAATGGGAGGCAATTAAAAAGAGATACGTCAGTGGTCCCAAGGAATGGTTTTAATTGAAGAATTTTCAAATTTAGAAGTTGCAAAGTTTTAAAATGAAAAATAATGAAATAAATTTATTAAGCTTTTGTAGATGAAGGTCAATGTTTATCTGTGAAATCTGTATCCTTGACACTTTTGCTTGCAGTACTTTATTTTTTTTTTACCATCTGCAAAAGTGCACCTGCAAAAGAGGCCTTTAAATTTAGCAGCAGAAAATTGGGGGGGACTTAAAATGATAAAAACTGCAAGAAAAATTCCTGGGCTCTGATTGGTCAGTGCTGTCTTTCAACAGTGATTCTGTCCCAGCACATCATGTCTATCAAAGAAGCAACTAAGAAAATAATTTTTTTTTCACCATTTTTCCCCCCACAAGCAAGCCATTTTATAATTGCAGTAATGCACTCCAGGCCTGTGTTGTGGGGATAATGTCACTTCTCAGGTGTTGAATGCACTCTTCCTGTGGCCATCAGCCCAGCCACTCAAGGCACGACTTTATACCAGCATAACACACAACCTATTGTGCATTTTTGCTTAATTTAACACTTCTGTGGTTGTTGGGTGGTGGGGTTATATTTAGCTTATTACTGAAAATTAGGAGTTTAACATTTTAAAAATAGAAATGTTAGGCCGGCCCGGTGGTGCTGAGGGTTGAGGCGCTGGATGCCACACCTCGCACCATGCCAGTGATCTGGGTTTGGGAATGAGCCGGGGCCGCCGGGGGTCAGCAGGGAAGGGAGAGGGTTGAGCATCCAGGGGACTGCTCTCCTCTCCTCTCTCTGGGGAGGGTTCTGGGGCTGCTCGGTGTCCTAGCGACCCCTGATGGAGATCAGGGAGCAGCACAGGTACACCAGCCAGAATAGGGGTGGGAGTGTGGCAGACGTTAGCAAGTGAGCCATGCGCGGACATCATTGCATGTCACACTACCGAGGGGGCAACTACAGAAAAAAATCACCTGGGACCATGGAGATGATGGGAGCACTGGAGGCAAGATGCACATCCCACTGCCAGCCCGATCTCCGATTGACTCCTGGCTAACCCGGCAACTATGGTAAGCCCTCTCTAATTTCAGTTAGGCCGCTGAGGGTGAGCGTGCCCGGCTGGGGGGGGGGTGATCCGATGCGTTAGGGCTGCCTGGTTGTCTGGGGAGTTCCATTTGGACTGCAGGGTTCAGGCAGGGAGTAGCAGTCCTCACCGCATGTGCACCCCCGAAGGATGCCTGGCCCAGGGGAGCATAAACATAGTCTACACAAAAAAAAAAAAATAGAAAAGTTACAAGTAAAAATAAATTTTCAAAAGTTTTACATTTGAACTTAGAAGACAATTATGCAAAATAAGCATCTGTGACACTTTCGTAGGTGGACTTAGCTTGTCACCCATAAGAGAAAGTGCACATGCAAAAGTAACAGTTAAGGGCTCCGGGCCATGTAGTATGGATCTTCTGTGGGCCATTCACAAAGCATATTATAGGCCTGGTGCCGATATATCTTTTTTAAAAAGTAGGTAAATTCCTTGCAAAAAAACTAGGGCGGCCATTTTGTATCAGGAGAATCAATGGATGGTTCAGACTTCATACGGAGCTATTGAGTACTGTGAGTTAAGGTTGAGAGTAGAAGCCACAAAAGTAAGAAAATGCAGTGTTAGGGTTAAAAGTCCCCTGAGCTATGGTGAATCAGCATTATGGCATTCCTTGGAGTTTGACCCATAACGTGACCCAGTGTTGATATTGTCCTAACTTTGGTACCCAGTCTCCAAGCATTGCTGCATTCGCATTTTAGGTGCCTGAACAGCCTCAAAGTCAGAGCAACACCAACTCTGCGCTGTGTGATCATTCATACCCCAAGAAAGCAACACCAGCCCTGCACTGTGTGATTGTTCATACCCCAAGAAAGCAACACCAGCCTTGCTGTGTGTGATTGTTCATACACCAAGAAAGCAACACACCAGCCCTATACTGTGAGATTGTTCATACCCCAAGAAAGCAACACCAACTCTGCTCTGTGTGATTGTTCATACCCCAAGAAAGCAACACCAACTCTGTTCTGTGTGATTGTTCGTACCCCAAGAAACAACACAAACCCTGTGCTGTGTGATTGTTCATACACCAAGAAAGCAACACACCAGCCCTATACTGTGAGATTGTTCATACACCAAGAAAGCAACACTAACCTTATGCTGTGTGATTGTCATACCCCACGGAATGCCAGGATGCAGATTTACTATGGCTCAGGGGAATTTTAACCCTAATGTTGCATTTCCTTAATTTTTGGGCCTTAAAATTTCAACCCTAACCAGTGCTTTAATGTAGTTTTGTACAATGAATTCTAATAGACACTGGGCAGGAATTGCATTGCAGTCCATCTAGTATACGTTTGTCCATTATTTTCTATGGCAGATTTGCATCTGTGTTGGCCCGCACATGCTGGACCATCTTTTCGATTGTTCATCACTTCCATCCATCTGGCCAAATTTGCACCAAAAATCAGGTGCAAATGGCTTTTTCATATCTTTTGTGGATGCAAATTGCTGCAAATTTCAAGCATTTGGATGCAATTATACGAACATATGACATTTGCCAGCAGATAAAGGCCTAGAGGTCTATCAAGTCTGCTCGAATGTGCAGCTAGCACCCCTTATTCTGCAGCTGCCCCTCCCTTCCACCCTTCCCCTTCATTAACCCTCCCCCTTGTCCTGTCCCATCCTCGTTTGAAGCAGTCCACTGTTCTACTGCATACCACTTCAGCAGGTAATGCATTCCACCCAGCCACCACCCTCTCTGTAAAAAGTGTCTCCTCATCTCTCTCCTGAACCTTCCTCGCTCCAGTCTCATATCATGGCCCTGGTGGCCCTCCCTCCTTACTTTGAACAGCCCCTCTGTACCGCGTCTTATTTATTCCTTTCATGTATTTAAAGGTTTCAGTCATGTCACCCTGTCTCTCCTCTCCTCCAGTGAGTACATGTTCAACTCCTTCAACCTCCTCTCGTATGATAAGTCCCCAGCCCTTGATCATCTTTGTCGCTTCTGCGCTGCACCCTCCAGTAACTTAATGTCCCTTTCAGATATGGACACCAGTACTGCACGCAGTACTCCAGGTGTGGTCTAACTATGACCTATACAGTGGCAGAATCACATCCTCCCTCCTCGAGGATATACCCTTGCAATACAACCCAGCATTTTGTTGGCCTTTGCAGCTGCCTTCCTACATTGTGCCGAGTTGTTCATTGACCCTGTAATGCACACCCAGATCCTTCTCCTCCTCTGTCTGGGCTAGCTGCACTCCCCAGCTGGTAACTCCTCCTTGGGTTATTCATCCCAAAATGCAGCACCTTGCACTTTTTGGCATTAAACCCCAGTTGCCAGGTGTCTGACCAGGTTTCAAGCTTTGCCAGATCATCCTGCAACCCCTGCCATCCCCCTAGGTCATCCACCACCGCGCCTACCTTGGTATCATCAGCAAACAGACTGATCTTGCTCTTGATGTCCCATGATATGTCTGCAATGAATATCCCAAACAACACTGGTCCCAACACCGAACCCTGTGGAACACCGCTCGTCACTGCCCTTGGGTGTGAGAGCTCCCCACCCACCACCACCCTCTGTTGCCTTCCCTGCAGCCAGTTTCCTACCCATCTCACCAGCTTTGCACCCACCCCTGTGCCTACTACTTCCTTCCCAGCCTTCCATGTGGCACTGAGTCGAATGCCTTACTGAAGTCCAGATACAGGACATCTACTGCATGGCCCCTGTCCAGTTGCCTAGTTACCCAGTCATAGAACTCGACCAGGTTGGTTTGGCAGGATCTGCCACATATGAAGCCATGCTGTCTGCTGTCCTGTAGTCCTAGTCCTTTGGCCTCTAGGAGGGCCACCAGCCTCTCCATCAGGATAGTCTCCATTAGCTTACCCACGATGGATGTGAGGCTCACTGGTCTGTAGTTTACCGGTTCATCCTTGGGGCCACTCTTGTGGAGGGGCACCACATGAGCCATCCTCCAGTCCTGAGGTACACACCCCGAATGTAGTGAGGCATTAAATAGGTCTGCCAAAGGTCCTGCAAGGACCTCTGCCAGCTCCTTCAGTACCCTGGGGTGGATGCCATCTGGGCCTGGCGCCTTGTCCACCCTCAGTGCCTTCAAACCCTCTCTAACTCTGCTCTCCATGATTTCCCATCTGTCACCACTTCCCTGCTTCTGCCATTTCTCCCACCTTGGGTGTCGTCCCCCTCCTTTAGTAAATACTGAGCAGAAGTACTCATTTAGTGCTTCCGCCTTATCGCACCCTGCTTCCACCCAACCCCCCTCCTTCCTAATCCTTACTATGTGGTCCTTACAGCTCCTTTTCTCCCTGATGTACTTAAAGAAGTCCTTCTCCCCCTTCTTAATGCCTTGTGCCAGCCTGAGTTCCGTAGATGCTTTGGCTCCCCTTACTGCCCTTGTCACCTCCTTCGATTCTGTCAAGTACTCCTCCCTGTCCTCCCCCTTCCCTGTTTTCTTGTACTTCCTAAAGACAGCTCTTTTCCTCCTTACCTTTTCCATGACCTCCTTGCTCAACCAGAGCCCTAGCCTTCTTGCTCTGGGCTTTGCAGCAGGTTTTGGTTGCCTCCACTATCCCCAGCTTTATGAGCTCCCACCTCTGGTTAGTGTCCATACTAGATTGAATTCTGGCCAGGTACCCTTTTACCACTTCTCCCATCCTCCCAAAGTCGGCCCTCCTGAAGTCCAGCACTCTTGTGCCAGATTCCACTCCTTCCTTGCCCATATCCAATGAGCCATACTGAGTGGTGGTCTCTCCTGACAGCGTTCCTCCACTGTAAGTTCTCTCACAAAGTCCCCATTTGCCAGCACAAGGTCAATGGTATTCCCTAACCTGGTTGGTTCACTGACCATTTGCAGCAGGAAGCTGTCCTGGAAGGCATCCAGCAGTACCTGCTGCCTTCTGTTCCTGGTTGTTGGGGTGCTCCAGTCCACTCCTGGCATGTTGAAGTCCCCCATAATCACCACACTACCCTTCTCTCAGGTCCTCCTGATCTGTCCCGCTAGTTCCCTGTCTAACTTCTCCGTCTGAGATGGTGGCCTGTACACCACTCCCATTCTAAGAATCCTATTCTTGGAATCCTGGATTTGCATCCAAAGTGACTCGTTATTATGTATGCAGATTCAGACACAGACGAAGCCTTTGATATTTGAATGCAATTCCGAATGCAAATTTGGATGCAGTTCAGATGCAGCCTTTATAGTTTAGGCACTATTTTGGATGCAATTTTGAGTGCAAATTTGGGTGTCAACACAGGCAAAGCTTAAGGTTGCATCTGCATGTAACACTTTAGAACCCCAAATCACTGAATTTAATTTTTTTGGGAAGGGTTAATCCCCCTCCACCATTTATTTTTTGTTCCCCTGTCCCCTCCTAATAACTGGGGCTGCATCGTGAGTACTTTATCCTCTGTTCAGGTGCAGATACCACTGTGTGGCTGTCCGACAGGTAGGGAAGGAATGGCAGGCAACCCTGAGCTTCCCTACCACACCATCCCCAAGTGCCACCCCTCCACAACTTGCCTGCCCTTCTTGCTGGTCCCAAGGTGGGACAACTGAGCCCATTCTTGAATCTGTATCTCCCAGATAGTAGTGGCACACCACAGCAATGCCATGAACTAAGGCTGATGTTTATAATTATGTGCATTCATGCATGCATACCTAAACATTTAGGGAGAAAAGAAGACCCATCTCCCAGGGTGCTCATGGAAATGATCTGTCACAGCTCAATGTGCCTTACCTTGTCAAACATTACAAATACATTAATAAATAAAACCACTTGTCTGAGCCCCTCCCTTCCATGGACTCAATGGGACTGCCCTGTAACCACTTTTTCTTCAAAGTACAGTACCTGTGAAGAATCAGCTTGATGGCCATTACAGTATCAGCTGACACAACCAGCTCTGGAAGCCTATTCCATTACTTGCTCGGTAAAGTAGTTCTTCCTTATGTTTCCCTTAAGTTCTCCTTCTTTCTTTTTTTAACTTTAATTTTTATTAGTTTTTAATAATAAAGGGCAATAAAATAAAAATACATGTTCCACTTAAATATTGTACAAATATATGCCATCTATCACATCGTAATACGTATAATATATAATTTATTAAAAAATAAATTGGTCTGAAGCTGAGACTTCAGTTTAAAGTGTAAATATTTATGAAAATCACACAATTTAGATAAATTAGAACTACAGTACAAAAGTGCATCGAAGGCAGGTTGTACTAAAAGGTTTTATCTCAAGACGGCGACCGCTAAATAGCGATCACCGTTATAGCAAGTGTACATTGCCAGAAAACCAAAGCAGCGATGTACACTCCAGCGAAGACATCGTGGTGAAAACAAATTTTTTTTGTGTGGGGCTTTGCAATCCGTGATTTACCCCACACCCCGCTTACTAAAGATTCTCAAATCCAAGGGGGTGCATTTTGGGGAGGGGGAGAAACTTGTTAAAAAAAAAAAAAAAAAAAAAAAAAATGCCAGCAAAACACAAAATACTGTACACCTCCCCAGCCCCGAACTCTGCACCCTCCCCACTGTAACCAGCCACCCTCACCACCACACCACACAGCTAGCTTGGTGCCTCTTGCTGCACTACCTCCCACATACCTTCCGTCCTGTTCTGTTCCCCCTCCTGCTCTTTCGGTCACCTTGTTGTTCACCCCATGCTAACCTTTGAGGGTAGCTCACATGATGAGCACTGAAACTGAGTCGCTCATATTCGAGTCGCTCAATTTCAGTCACCATTTCAACAGGATACCGTAGTGAAGTTATATGCTAACATGTTTAATTGCTTTGGGATTAAGGCAAAGAAAAATGTTGGACTCTTCTACAGAACAACTCCATGCACCCACAGATTAGTGCTGGCACCAGAGTCCCAACATAAGAAGGACTTCCATGGGAGGCTCCATGCATGGATACATTTTTCTTCTTTCAACGGCATCATGTGTCCCTTTGTTCCAGCACCTTGTACATCCTGAAGAGCTGCATTGGGTCTGATGGTGTTCTCCTTTTCAGATATCTAAAGACAGTAATCATGTCCCCTCTTATTCGTCTCTTCACCACAGGAAACAACCCCCCTGACAAAACTCACAGAGCAAAGCGCTGCGTTACTACCCGGCAGAATCTGTTTTCTTGAGTCTTGCCATTTTGGACAATAATTTTGCAGTGTACTGGCATGTGTAAGCCTTTTTTGTTTTCTAATATGAGTGTGACGTCTCCTGTTGGTCATTTAACTTAGGGTAGTGCTTAAACCCCAAGTAGCACCACTGGCTAGAATTGGATGAGTACAGATCATTTTCCTGCTTTGTTTTTTAACATGGGAAACAGCCCCAGTGCTGCCAACCAGTTCTCATAGCTCATGTTTTACATACTTTCATCATCGCTCTCCTTTGTACTTTTTCAGTCATGTCAATATCTTTCCTCGGGTATGGGGATCAGAACTGCATATGCTTACCTTTTATTGTTTTGTCATTTTAGACTAGGCAAGACACACTGAGCTGAGAAAGCTTGTTTACAGGTGCATCCGGGGGGGTTACATGCACTTGTTTCATTGACAGGAAGAATGTTGGCCATGACACTAGGCAGACTCCTCTACGCTTCTTCGATAAGTGCCAGAGGACCCAGTATTCAACTTCGGGGCTATCATGTCCATAGATTCTGGGGTGGGGGTAATGTGTCCTGCCAAATCCCCTTTTTTAGATGAGAAAAGGGCTGTAAACTGATTGCCCTCCCTTGATTAATCGTTAAATGTGTGCCTCCTCAAAAATGTTCTTGGCATGACTGCCCTGTATAACTTCCAACTGGACTGTGACCAGAGATGGCCAGAAGGGGCCTCAGCTTAACAGCTTATCCAACAGAAGTTACCATACCAGTGCAGCAGCCCCCCGATATTGCACTGCAGTGCCAGCTATGGCTATTACCCCAAGTACCAGCTGTGGGGCTAGAAACCCCCAACCATCCCATCTTCCAGCCCCAGAGCGGAGCATGGTGCCTACTGAGACATGGACATTGCTATACTTACCTTCTGTGTTTATTTTTAAACTGCTCAATACAAGCCCTGCCCAGTAGACTAGGGTTTGCGTGGAGCCCAACATCCCAGTCTGGGGCTGGCTGGTGGGGGGCACACACAGTGAATCCCAGGCCTTGAAGCTGTGCCACTGAACGTCACCAGGAGTTCAGGTACACATCTGCCAGCCAATCACAGAGCAGTACTGAGGCTGGCTATGAAACGGAGGCATGCTACCTTCCCAGAGAGAGGAAGCGTGTAGCCAGGGTGACTCCAGTGGGTGAGTTGAAGAGGAATGGGAAAAAGATGGGAGAGGGCAGAAAAAAATGTTTAAAGTGATTTTTCCAGAATCCAGGGAAATGTTTCAAATATATGATTAAACCTTGGACCAAAATACTGCCATGCGATTGGTCAAAACCAAGTCACATGACAGTCATTAGTAAAAACTATTGGCTGTCTTTTCCTTAACAATGGGCAATAGTTCTCGACGACGGGCAGCAGTTCAAAACAATGCTGGCTACCATCAACGATGCAGGCATGCACCCCCTGGCCTGGAGATGACGGCTGGCACTTTCCTTCCGCTCACCTCAGCTGGCAGCCCACCATCCCATGTCACTACAGATACTAACATTATACAAGTAACTCTATCAATACTGCATTTGCATTACTTGCGCTAAGGATCCTGCTTTCATGCAAATGTTCTCAGTAGTAAGGACTAAAGGGAGATATATACAAGAAATGATAACAATTGAAGCTGAATTTTTTGGATTATTATAATTAAACATTTTTTTCCAGGATACAAGACATAAAGCTGGCAGTGTAGCCTAGAGGTTAGAGTAACAAGCTGTGAATGAGCTTGGTACAACCAGCAGACAGACCTGGGTTTAATTCCCACAACCTCCACTTGCATACTGTGTGACTCTAAGCCACTTAACCTCCCCATTGCTCCTGGGTCACCCCTGAACACAGGCAGCTGTGCCTAGTGGGTGTGGGCCTCACCCAGTTACCAAAGAACAAAAATAAATCCAGTAAATAAAAGACAATTGACATGGTCAGTCATGAACATTTATAACAAAAAATCCAAGGATGTCAGCTGCTGCTCGAGGACCCTCAGTGCATAATCATCCTGTCCTACTAGGTCGCAGTTAGTCATGCTTTCTGTCTGGCAAATAATCTGATTTGACACCTTCCCAGTAGGAATGTCTCCCCCACCCCAGTTTCTGTGCATGACTCATTTCTTTTAAATATCATTGCTAATGAACTCCCATCAGTAGCAAACTGTTCTCATTTCCTCGCTGCTAATGTTACAAGTTCTGAATGTCAGCCTTAAACCTTGAGAAGATATTACCATAAACTCGCGGCAGTAGTACTGACTGCTGCAGAGCTAGAAGAGAATAGAACGTGGATTTGGCATGGAAGCTTTTTGTGCAGAAAGCATCTCAAACCATTCTACAAACCCACAAGTAAGATACTGATAAAAGAGTGACTCTGTGTAGATAAGCATGTAGCCATTCCGTGATCGGTACCATCCCACGCACAGCTGTGGGCAACAGTATTAGAACTTGTTTTATAAATTGCCATTATTTGTTCAGCAACCTACCACACAGCCATGGACAGTTCCATTCGAATCTGTTTTTTATGTTGCTGGCAGACATTGTGCACTTAGCAAACTCCCACACAGCCGTGGACAGTTCCATTCGAATCTGTTTTATATGTTGCTGGCAGACATTGTGCGCTTAGCAACCTCCCACACAGTCGTAGACAACTGCATTATAACCTGTTTTACACATTGATGGCATCTGTAATGTGCTGAGCAACCTCTCACAGTCAGCCATTTACAACAAGAACTGTTTCTCCATCCTCCTTGAAGGTTACCTGCCCCAGTACCAGCATTTTGATTCCTGCTCTTAGTCCTAGCCCTCCTTCTGCTGTCATCCCTCAACTTCCTCACAGAAAGGCTACTTCCAAAGCAATAAATAAACACAGGCAGTTTAGGGACAGGGTCCAGGCAAACTAGGCAGCTATTACATAGGCTGCAACATCCCGTACACAGCCAAGGACAAGTGTGTTGTAACTGGGTTTCTGTGTTGCTAGCAGCCATTATTTGTTCAGCAATCTCCCACACAGCTGTGGACAACTGCATTAGAAGATGAACCCTGTGGCTAGCCCAGTGGCACAGAGGGCTGTGGCACTATGTGCCTTATCTCTCGCCATACTGATGACCCTCGTTCGAGGACGAGCTTGGGTCACGGGGGGCAGCCAGCTGTGGAGAGGATTGAACATCTGATGGACAGCTCTACTTTCCTGGGGTAGGAAGGCATGCCAACTCAGCATGTGGCTGCCCCTAGGTGGAGCAACATGAAGGGAGAGGCCACAGTTCAGTAGCATGTGTACGCCTCCACATGCACAGGCTTGCGTGTCACCATGGCAGGGACAGCGGGAGAAAAACAGAAAAATGGTTGGCATGGGCTAAATGAAGCCCTGCCTTCCTCCCGCACAGTCACTGGTTCACCCAGCCCAGTCTGAATGAGAGAGTCACCGTGTGGGGGAGGACAGCCTTCCCCATCCTGGCCCCACCACAGGGCGCAATCCGTAGTGGATCTTGCGTTTGATGGACTGTGGGGACAGGTGCCAGGTGAGAGGGGATGGTGACAGGGCTGAGAGCCCCGCCTGCAGCAACTAGCGAGGTAAAAAGTAATACGGAATAAAAGAAAAAAAAATGAACCTATACTTGATACCATCCCACCATAGCTGTGGACAACAGCATTATAATCTGTTTTATATTTTACTGGTAGTCTTTATGTACTAAGCTGTGGACAACTGCATTAAAACTTGTTTTATATGTTGCTGGCACCTACCATGAACACAGTAACTTCCTACACACAGCTGTGGACAACTGCATGAGAACCTGTTTTGTATGTTACTGGCAGCCATAATGTGCAACACAACATCCCACACACAGCCATGGGTAACTGCATTAGAACCTGATTTATGTGTTGTTGGTATCCACTCTGTACCCAGCAACATCTTACACACAGTCATGGACAACTGCAATAGACAGAAGGGAAGGGAACATTGTTTAACCAGGGGTAGCACACTAAGCTGAAGCTTGTTTCCAGATGTGACCTGGGAGCACAAGGAAGTTAAGTGACTTGCTCAGGATCACACAGTATGGACCTAGTTGGCTGTGGGATTCAAACCCAGGTCTCCAGATCTGCAGCTCAGAGCCTTAACCCACTGCGCTATACTGCCTGCGAACCTGTTCTATATGTTGTTAGTAGTTATGAGTTCAGCAACCTCCCACACAGCCATGGACAGCTCTATTAGAAACTGTTTTATGCATTGCTAGCAGCTATAATGTGCTATACCCTATATCTCACAGACAGCCATTTATAACAAAAACCTTTTCTGTCCCCCATAAAGGCTGCCTGCACAGTTGCAGCATTCCAACACCTGCTCCTTGTCCTGACCCTACTTCAGCTGTCATCCCCACATTCCTAACAGCAGAGCTACTTCCAAGCAGTAAATCAGATACAGGCAGTTCAGGGACAGTGTGCAGACAAACTAAGCAGCCGTTATATGGCCCGCAACATCCTTTATACAGCCATGGACAAGTGCATTAGAACCTGTTTTATATGTTGCCGGCAGCCATTATTTGTTCAGCAGTCTCCCACACAGCTGTGGACAACTGCATTAGACGTTGCACCTGTTCTCAATAAGTTAATTTTGCAACATGTGACACACAGTTGTGAATAACTGCATCAGACCTGGAAAAGTGCATTAGAACCTGTTTTATATGTTGCTAGCAGCCATTATTTGTTCAGTAACATCCTACACAGTCGTGGACAACTGCACTGGAAGTTGAACCTGTACTAAATAAATTAATTTTGCAGCATCCCACACCTAGCAGTGGACAACTGCATTAGACATGGTTTCATATGTAACTGACAGTCATTCTGAGCTTAGAAACATTTCGCGCACAGCTGTGAACAACTGCATTAGACTCCATTTAATGTGTTATTGGCAGCCAGTATGTGTTTAGCAACATCCCACAAACAGCCGTGGACAGCTACATTAGAAGTTGAACCTGTACTCAGTAACATCACACTAAAGCTGTGGACAACTACATAAGAACCTGTTTTATATGTTGCTGGCAGTGATTCTGTATAAAGCAGCAGCCCACACATAGGCATGGACAATTGCATTAGATTCTGGTCCATAAGTTGCTGGCAGTCATTCTGTGCACAGTAACATCCCATGCTAGCCATGGGCAATTGCAGTAGAACCCATTGTATATGTTACTGACTGTCATTTTGATCTCTGCAATGTCACACATAACCTGTTTTCTATGTTGCTAGCAGTAATTATGTGCAGAGCAGAATGCACACACTGCCATGCACAACTGCATTAGAACCTGTTTTATATGTTGCTGGTGTCAACTGTGTACTCAGCAATATTTCACACACAGCCGTGGACAATTGCATTAGAACTTGTTTTATATGGTGCTGGTGTAACCTCTAGGTGGTGCTATCCCAAGGGCTACTACTCCTGCCTGCTTGGCTAGTAGCAGGTTAAGGGGCCTGAGTTCTCAAATGGGTGCCTCCACCCAGAGGTCAGGGTTGGTAGTGGTCAAGCTAACCTGGGCACATCCCTCTGGGACACTGTAACCCCCTCTTTCCTTACTAGTGGCCAGAACAATACACATTAATCGCTTTCACAATACCCCTGATACACCACACAAGTACCAACACTGTTTGCACTTACCACCAGGGCTTTCCTCTGGCTCGGCCCTGGGGACCCCCTGTAAAACAAGGTTATACACAGCAAATAACAACAGTACAGTATTCTTGCACAAACTGGAACCACAGTCAGGGTAAATACAAAAAAGAGTCAGATCTGATTTATTTAAGGGACTTGAACAAGGGAGGGGCGTAATCAGGTTAATTTGTTTAAAGGCTGTATCAATCAAACAGTTATGCCTGCACTTCAGGGTCCATAAACAGTCACACACTCTGGATACCCAGATGGAGAACGATGGGCTAGCCAGGAACTTTGCAGCTGGTTGGGGACCTGTGATGGAAGAAAAACAACATGCACAACACACACTATTTGTAATCCGGAGCCGGAGGGCTCAGTTTGTGAAAAGAAAACAAGACAATCAGATGACACTTATTAGATTAGGCTGTTGTTGCAGGGAGCTACCCTGATGGTTACTCACGATACCCAAGACTGGACACAGGCTGGATGAAAATTGAGACAGCAGGTGGTTAATCTGGAGTGCCAGGAGAAGCCGGGCCCACACAAATCGCCGAGGCATCGTTCCTGTTCAAGCGTGGAGCAGGAGGCTGATCCCCAGGCAGGTCTGTCATCGGTGACTTTCTCTGTGCAGTGGGGTAGTCTGGCAGGGCCAGCGTGGCATGGCCCAGACCGAGTGGAGATAACCGTGGATTCAGTTCGATTAGGCTGGATAAAGCTTCCAGCAAGCAGAACACAGTTCACACAGTGGGGAACCAAATCACAACCCACTTTCAATACACAGTACATTTACATGTAAGGAAATTCTACTGTACCAGGCAAACTGCTCTCCGGTCACGATCGCAAAGTCTCTGCACAAACCAGGGATTAAAAAGCAGCTAGAAATCCTGACAGGCCGATTGCATTCAGCAAAATCTTTGTCGTTCTTCGGGTATGAGCCTGCTAAAAAAAAATCAGTGGCTTACTTCGTTCTCACAAACTTGGATTTAGTCTGAAATAATTTTCTTCTGTCCCTCTCAGGGGCAGCAGGCAGACATGCAGGCCACGACTTAGGCCTTTTCACAGTTCTCCCGTGCGAAACTAGTCAGACTGCTGCTTGACTGTCTCAAGCTCTTGCTCATTCAGCACCCAACTGAGATCTGACTCAAACTGCAGCAAGCCTGGGAATTTTCCCAAGATCCAAAAGGTTCAGTTTGCCAATTAATCTGCCAGTCACAACAAAGGCTCCCCCTTCAGGTGCAAAAAGGCGTAAAAATCCCAAAACTACAATTCCTACAGATTTTGACTCCAGACAGCTCCTGTAGTCCGGCTCAATTTTAGGTCCCACCAGAACTGACTCATTTGCAGTCCAGTACCAAGATAGTGGAGACAAACAAAACAGTCCTTGCTGCAAAGAAAGCAGGTTAGACAAACTACATTATCATTATCACTCTAAATGATTTTCAGCAAATAGTTACATCTTTCAACAGAGCTCCCTCTCAGATTACTTATGACTGTAATCCAGGCAGCTCTTAAAGAGATAGTACACAGAGGCTATACAGGCACTCTCTGGCAGTCACATTTGAACTGCTAAAATGCAGGACACCAGCCTGGCAGTGAGCATTTAGGCAAGCTCTAGGAAGACTTTTCGGGAACCCCCATTTATAGGGGGGTTACACTGGTATCCATTGTGTACTCTGCAACATCGAACATGCAGTCATGGACAACTGCATTAGAACTTGTTTTAAATGATTCATGTTTCCATTGTGTACTCAGTAACATCCAACACACAGCCATGGACAACTGCATTAGAACTTGTTTTATATGATGCAGGTATCCATTGTGTACTCGGTAATATCCAACACGCTGCCATGGACAACTGCATTAGAACTTGTTTTATATGATGCAGGTATCTGTTGTGTACTCTGTAACATCGAACATGCAGCCATGGACAACTGCATTAGAACTTGTTTTATATGATGCAGGCATCCATTGTGTACTCGGTAACATCCAACATGCAGCTGTGGACAACTGCATTAGAACTTGTTTTATATGATGCAGGTATCCATTGTGTACTCAGTAACATCCAACACGCAGCTGTGGACAACTGCATTAGAACTTGTTTTATATGATGCAGGTATCCATTGTGTACTCAGTAACATCCAACACGCAGCTGTGGACAACTGCATTAGAACTTGTTTTATATGATGCAGGTATCCATTGTGTACTCAGTAACATCCCACACACAGCTGTGGACAGCTGCATTATAACCTGTTTAATATGTTTCTGGCAGCTATTATGTTCTCAGGAACATCCCACAGATAGCCATGAACAGTTGTATCAAAATCTCTTTTTACTGAGTGATTATTGACCAAGGCATGGGGTAAGTATCTATTTTTTAGGAAAGTACCCACTTGGAGGTAGAGCTTCCAAGTCCAGTAGAAGGGACCCCTGCACAGCAATAGCACCTCCTGTTGGGAGTTTATGCTGCTTTGGATGCAATGAGTGACCATGTGACATTGAGGCCTCCCTCCAGGTCAAGTGTGGCATTGGTCAGCAGCTCAGCATGAGTGAGTGGAGGGAGGGATTTAAGAGAGGTTAGATTCTATTCAGACTGGCACATGACATTCCCCCGCCCCTCCACGCTACTGCCCCAGGGAGGCCACCATTAAACATGTGGTTGAGCCTGGGTACATGTAGTTGCCTGTGACTCACCATGGGGTGGCATTCCGACATGATTGGGACGCAATGGGCTGCCCTGAGCCAACAACAGTGAACTGACCCTCTAGGATCCAGTGGGTAAAGGTGCTTGGAGAATGGAGCACCTAAGCAACAAGGCACTTACGTAGACTGAGGTGAGGGATAAACAGGAAATGAAAGAAATGGTAAAGTTGCAAGTCGGGTGATGGCCAGTGGAGTCTAGGGGTCAAATCTAACCCCCGTCACTGGCTCATTTTATGACCTCAAGCAAGTCTTTTGATGTCCCTTGGGTTGTGGCCCCCTCCTAGCCATAAAACTGTGGAAAAGTTGGGTCCTCACATGCATGAAACAAACACCTCAGCTGCACTCAAGGAGAAGGAGAGGCTGTACACAGGACTGAGGCTACTGCAGACAAGTTTTATTTGCCAGAGCAAAGTATAAATATACAGTGCACAACCAACACTTTCAGCTCACACAGAGAGCATACAGTAATCCATAAAAATCTCAAATGGATCAACAAATATGAGGTGACCAAATAGGGCTAAGACATTTAATTCAGTATCTGACCCCATACAGATTAAGGCTTATGGTCACCTGTTAGCCATGAATGATAGAATATTACCATATCGCAACCCATACAAACTGTCCTGTGATCACGTCCCCTAATGAGTGTCAGTACATCCCGGGGATCAACGGGGTCAGCTAATATCTGGGGAAGCACAACCCATACAAACTGTCCTGTGGTCACGCCCCCTAATGAGTGTCAGTACATCCCGGGGATCAACGGGGTCAGCTAATATCTGGGGAAGCACAACCCATACAAACTGTCCTGTGGTCATGCCCCCTGATGAGTGTCAGTACATCCCGGGGATCAACGGGGTCAGCTAATATCTGGGGAAGCACAACCCATGCAAACTGTCCTGTGATCATGCCCCAATGAGTGTCATTACATCCCGGGAATCAACGGGGTCAGCTAGTATCTGGGGAAGCACAACCCATGCAAACTGTCCTGTGATCATGCCCCCCTGATGAGTGTCAGTACATCCCAGGGATCAACGGGGTCAGCTAGTATCTGGGGAAGCACAACCCATGCAAACTGTCCTGTGATCATGCCCCCTGATGAGTGTCAGTACATCCCAGGGATCAACGGGGTCAGCTAATATCTGGGGAAGCGCAACCCATACAAACTGTCCTGTGATCACGCCCCCTAATGGTAATATTTTATCTACTGTACACATATATTTTATGGTTAGTGTAATTAAGCTGCTTGTATTGTAATTGCATCTTGCTTTTGAAATGGACCAGTGGGGTTGTTTCTTCAATAATGATATAATCATTATTCCAGTATTGAAATACTGTTTGTTTTTGACGTCTTCACCCCCCCCCCCGAAGAAGTCTATAGTGGTGAAGCACTGGGGCTTATTCACTGCGTGAACTGAAAGTGTTGGTTATGCACTGTATATTCATACTTAGCTCTGGCAAATAAAATTGGTCTGCAATAGCCTCTATCCTGTGCACAGCCTCTCCCTTAGTGCAGCCAAGGTGTTTGTTTAACATGGGATTTGAGGGGACAGCCACCCCTTTCGTCAGCACCTCTCTGGGATTCTATATGAGCTCAGCTACGTTGGTGTCTCTGTACAGTCACATGCACACACAGTTACATACTGAAAACAAAATGTTGAATTTCAGTTGGGCTATGCTGGGAAAAGAACACGTGTAGTAAAATATATAAACAACAATTTAAGAAAAACAACAACAGTGATGTTTCTTGGATGACACAGGAGGCAGACTGGACTGAATTGAGAATGCTTTGCAACCAGCTCTGCAGATTTATTATGTGTTCCAGTTGATTCCCCCCAGGCTGCTCTCTTGATGATAAAATTGACAGCTTAAACCTAGAGGGGAGGGGAGGGGAGAACACAGCTGGCTATGTCTTGTTTTCAAATGTATCTTTGGAAAAATCCTGCCCCCACACACCTCCATGTTGTCCTTGAACGTAGTTAATTCTTGTTTTTAGGTTTGTCACTCACATGATTTTCAGTCATAATTTGTTGTGTATCTCTGTTTGGTACACCCCAGTTTCTTGTGCATGTTTTATTTATTTTTTTCCATTATTACATCCCCTTTTTCCTAGTCCCCCGTCCAGTAATAGGAGCCACATTGGCTACACAGTTCTCAATGTGTCGCCATTGCCATCCAATGAGGAAGCATAAATGCCAACTTGCCCAGCCCTTCTCCCCTTGGTCCAACTCAAGTGCAAGAATTCTAGGGGCTGAAATATACACTAAGTGGCAACACACAGAAGAGGAGAGACTGTAATAAGTATAGTATGTAGGGTCTAGAAAAGGAGACACAGAGAGAGCAAACATCCACTGCCTCACTGTACAACCTCCTCGCATGTCAGTGCCTAACAGCTCTAAAACCAGGTGAAAGCAGGAGTCCCATGACCGGTCAAGAAATGCAGCAGTGATGCTTCTGCTTGCTACTATGCAACCTGGGTTCAGGACTGGACTCAGATTGTAGAGAGTCAGCCGGGGAAGGCAGGATGCGTGTCCCATTGGACAGTTGTCCTCCTTCAGGAAGGGGGATTTCTTCCTCTGCTGTTTGCCTGACACCTGGCAGAAGCTGGGTGGTCGTGTAATGGATGTAGTCTGCAGGAGGGGACACCTCCGTGTGCCGATTTGTGTTGTACACCACTTTGTGCACGTGTGGTTATCTGCACAATTGGCAACTCGGGGGTGGAAAAACCTAGTCAGCAAGATGATGTCTGCCCACTGCAGGCCCCTCCCCACCACCTTGGCAGCCAAATACAACCAGATCCTGACCTAGTCAAGGGTGTCCCACTCACATCCCAACCACTTGTAGGTGATCCTCGGACAGCCACCTTCCTCTGCACTGAATCTTGGAGAGCTGAGGCTACAGTGCAATCATTGAAGAAGGTGGCAATCTGAAGGGTCCAGTAGGAGCTGTTTGTTAGGGCTGGGGCAGGATATCGGAGTAGCTAGAGGTAGACCGCCTATGAAGGCAAAGGGACAAAATGGAGAAATAAAAAACAGACCTGCAAGCAAATAGAATATTACAAGGATACTCTCAGCAAGCATTTCCCTGTTCATGTAGACGCAGTACCCAGAATATATTATTCTGGATGCACATTCTGGAAAGAGTGCACATCCTCAGCTTATTTGACCTAGACAAGAGACGTCTGAGAGAGAACATGACCATGGTGTTCTGAATACTAAAGAGGACAGACAGGGTGGAGTATACACAATTGTTTGAGCTGGTGAGTGCAAACAGACCTTAAGGACAGTCATGAAAACTGAAGTGAGTGTGGGGTAAGATACAGGGAAGTATTAGAGAGCATTGCCTCAAGAGGGTGGTTCACATGTGAAATATACCCAGTGAATTTGTGGGAGGCAGCATTGTTGAGGCTTTTAAAGCAGACTTGACAGATTCCTGATGGAGAATGGTATCAAAGGTTACATAGTATGAGTGGGTGGTAACATTCTGGCTGTTATGCTTGGACGTGTGCCCATACTCAAACCAGGTAAAATGATTTCTGTGCAGCAGAAGGGGTGGGAAAAGCCTGCCTTGATGGCGCCAAATGGTGGAGCACTGCCCTGCCATGTGGGGACCATGATAATAACCCTCATTCCAGAGTCCCCTGCCTCAGGCCAGAGGGACCAGGACGCACCGCAGGGGCATGACTTGCCGGTCCTGAGGGTGGGGTGCAAACCTCCCTGCAGCTGAAGTGCCTCCTATGTTGGAGTTGGGGATGGCATTGCTGTCAAGGATGAACACACAGCATGGGCCATCCCACACCAAAAGGAAGTCTGAAATGGGAGCCCGCAGCTTTTGCCATAAGGTGGTGGGAGGGATTATCCCAAAAAATAAAAATACCTGTCCCTCATTAATGACATTGGCCACCTACATCCCCATCTCAAGCCAATGAAGAGTCTGGACCCTTCTCCTTACCTCCATGTTTTGGTGGATGCTAAAGATATGCTCCCCTGGTCTCTAAGTAGCCGCTGTAATAGGGGGTTCCCATCCCAGGGGATACAAGCCACTGGGCTGGAGGACTTCAGGAAGGATCTAGATAGCGGACACGGATCCATGTAGGTGTATCAGGTGGGCAGCTGGAGCTGTGGTTCATGCAGAAGGTCACAGGAGGTGAGGTGGTATGACACTGGGGGCAAAACATGGGAGGACAAAATGATACCTCAGTCGTATCTGTCACCACAATACTATCTTACTAAGATGCTTCAGCAATATGAATATAAAATGCATGAAAAATTCTTGACTGACTGTTGACTAGGAGGGCAAGAACATTTCTGGTGAAAAGAAGAAAATACAGTGCCCTAACCTACTTGTAGGTCTACCAATCAATTATTCATAACCTGCAGTCTGAAATTAATAGCTAATATGAATAAGTAATAACCCGACTCGTTGTATTTTATTTCAAAAAGGAAGATGCTGTGACTGCAAGAAAACAACAAAATTTATGTTTTTTGTAACCTACATCTGACACTACACAGGGGTATTTTTTAATGCTGTGCTTGTGTTAAGAAATACCGAGTTGACAGAGTGATAATAGTTTTCTGTTAGTAATGCTCAGTACTGTCCTAATGGGATCCGATGGATAGCCCACCTCTATGACTCTAGATACAAGATCCTATTTGACCCCATTTGGATTTCAGATCCAAGCTTAGATTGTGGGATCTGAGGTCAGATACTGGGATCTGAGTGTGTTAGGATGTCCTCAGATCCTCTGGATCCAAGGTTAGATACTAGGAGCCAAGATCAGATTAATACCTCGGAGCTTTCAGAGCCCAGTGGTCACACTTGATAGTTGATATCCTATTGTATTCTAGGTGATATGTCTGATGATGGTGATGTAATGCCATCTGGTACCCAAGAAAATCTGTGGTATCTGTTGGTATCCGATTTCGTTGGATGCTATCTGAGCAGGGCTAGTTACTATGTCTGTCCCCTCTACTTGAGTAGATGCTCCTCCAGCCCTTGCTGGGGATCAAACCTAGGACCTCAAGTCCTGAAGTAGCCATCTCTAACCATTCAGCTAGAAGATAAGTCCTGTTACTGGGAGCAACACAACTGGTGCCACCAACTCCAGCACTTCCTTGTCTGCTCCCCATCCCCCCATAGCAGGAAGGGGCTATCCTCTCCCTTTCAAAACACAATCTTATGCAAGTAGCAGGGGCATAGTGTCCAGTGGTATTGGGTTGCAAGAGGCATGGAATCCAGTGGTACTTGGCTGCAGGAAGGTGGTGTCCACTGGTACTGGGTTGCAGTAGGTATGCTGTGTTCAGTGGTACAGAGGTACAGATAGTATTATGTGTCCAATCATACTAGGTTGCAGGTGGTGTGGTATTCAGTGGTACTGAGTTTCAGGTGGTGTAGTGTCCAGTTGCATTGAGTGCATGTGGTATGATGTCCAATGGTACTGGGTTGCAGGTGATGTAATGTGGAGTCAGATGGTATTGTGTTGCAGAAGCGTGATGTCCAGTTATATTAGGCTGCAGGTGGTGTGGTGTCCAATGGTACAGGGTTGCAGGTGGCATGGTGTCTAATGGTACTGGGTTGTAGGTGATGTGGTGCCCTATGGTACTGGGTTGCAGGTGGTGTGGTGTCCAGTGGTGCTGAGATGCTGGCGATGTGGTGATCTATGGTACTGGATAGCAGAAAGCATGGTGTCCAGTGGCATTGGGTTGCAGGTGGTGTAGTGTCCAATTGCACTGGGTGCATGTGTTGGGGTGTACAATGGTACTGGGTTGCAGGTGGTGTGGTGTGGTGTGTAATGGTACTGGGCTGCAGGTGGCATGGTGTCCAATGGTACTGAGTTGCAGGTGATGTGGTGCTCCATGGTACTGGGTTGCAGGAGGCATGGTGTCCAATGGTACTGGTTTGCAGGTGGTATGGTGTCCAGTGGTACTGGGTTGCTGGACGTATGGTGTGCAAAGGTACTGGGCTGCAGGAGGCATGGTGCCCTGTGGTACTGGGTTGCAATTAGTGTGGTGTCCTATGGTATTAGGTTGCAGGTTGTGTGACGTCCAGTGATACTGGGTTGCAGGTGGTGTGGTGTCCAATGGTACTGGGTAGCAGGAAGCATTCTGTTCAGTTGCACTGGGTGCATATGATGCAGTGTCCAGTTGTACTGCATTGCAGGTAGTATGGTGTCCCATGGGGTAACTCCTTAGAATAGCTCTACCAGAATAGCGACAGTCAGCTGGGTGCTAGCCTGGATAGCGCTACCATGGACGGTGGGAGGGGATTTACAGCGCCTGCAGTAAATGCTCACCAGGTCGCTGTCCGTGGTGCTGACAGTGGACAAGGGTACCAGAATCCTGATCCCGTGGTGTGGAGGGCTGAGACATAGAGCACCTCGGCCAGGCGGCAGTGGAGACCAGGGTTCTAATCCTGGTCTCCCTAGTTGTTTTTTTTTTTTTTTTTTTTTTCTGAGGGGCCATGGAAACAGTATTCCACAGCCCCTGAAATTTATCTTGCCCTGTGATCTGCTCCCGGAGTGAGAATCCTTTAGTCGGGGGGGGGGGGTGCAGAGGGCAGAGCCCCCTGCGAAAGAGACTGCATTTTTCCCACGCTGTTCTGGTCGTCGATGTTCTGACCCATTGCCGTCCTATGGTACTGAGTTACAGAAAGCATGTGGTCCAGTGGTATTACAGGAGGTGCGGTGTCCAGTGGTACTGGGTTGCAGGAGGCATAGTGTCCAGTGACAGATACCACTTTTCCTCTGATTTTTCATCCCTCCCTCCACCCCACACAGAGTACACAGCTGATTGCTGGCCACAAAGGCACACAGGGTGTTTGTGCTGGGAGAGCAAGTATCTAGAAAAAGATATATGATGTGAGCTGCATAAACAGAGGCAGTACAAGGGAAACCGGCTGGCCCGCACCAGTAAATAGTATTGCACTAAGCACACCATAAAAAATTCCTTGCACTCAGTCAACAATGGGCAACCATAATTTATAACTCTTACTAAGTGTAAGATAGTGTGTTTAGCTATGCACAAAGTAAGAACGTCAAAACTTGTCACCCGTAAAAAAAAAAAAAAGATTTAATTAATGACTTCAGTGCTTGTTCAATTTGCCAGTTAATGTAGTCAGAAAATGTCATTGATCCAGAGCATCTGGTAGCTATGCTACACCATTACCATCAGGAGCGTCTCTTGAAATGCATATAGCAGTTCATGGCATACATGATGAAAGTTCTCAGAGCAGCCGCAACTGGTGCAAAAGTGGAAATGCAGTGCTACAGTGTAGCCAGGCAAGCACCCTGGCCTACTGACTGGGGTTGCTGAGGCAAGGACACATGCCACCATGTCTTTCCGGGCTTGGAATCACTGCCATGGGCAGTGCTTTTCCCCAAGATCTGCTCCTGAACCTGTACTGTGAGCAGTACAGCAGCTGAGCCATCGGGTGACCCCTACGGAACTTGGGTCTCCAGCACAGCTGCTCAGTGCACTGCAGCTGTGCAATCAAGTGACACTTGCCAAACTTGGGTAGCCAGCATGGCTACTCGAGGCACGGCAGCTGGGCCATCAGGCAACCCTTACTGAACCTGGGTCACCAGAACTGCTGCTCGATGCACTGCGGCTGGGCCGCCGGGTGACCAGCACTGAACCTGGGTCACCAGAACTGCTGCTTGATGCACTGCGGCTGTGCAGTCAGGTGACCCTTACCGAACCTGCATAGCCAGCATGGCTACTCAAGGCACAGTGGCTGGGCCATCAGGTGATCCTTACTGAACCTGGGTCACCAAAACTGCTGCTCAATGCACTGTGGCTGGACATCGGCTGTCCCTTACTAAATCTGGATTGCCAGCACTGCCGTTGGATGCATTGCAGCTGTGTCATCAGGCAGGCCTTACTGAACCTGGGTCACCCTCAGCACAGCAGCAGGATGCACTGCGGCAGGGCCATCAGGTGACAAGTACTGAACCTAGGTCTCCAGTATGGCAGTACAGAAACAGAGAAACAGAATTTGTCAGCAGAAAAGGACTGCTTGGCCCACCCAGTCTGCCCAGATGTTCCCTGCATAGTCTGTGATTGCTTCTTATAATCCCCTCCAGGCATACTACCCTCAAGCATCCCTCCTCACTGCCTCAGCTCCTCCAGCTCTCCTACCCCCCCCCATTACTGGGTATCAGATGAATCTGTCTCCTTTTCTCTTTCATCCCCCCCTTTCCTCCACTCTTGCTATTTCCCATCTACCACATACCCAACGTGCCCTCCCCATGTCTACCCTCCTCCCTCTCTCTCTCTCTCTCTCTCTCTCCCATAACGCCCCCTCACCACCACTCTTCTTTCTGTTTTCCCACTAACCCACTCCTAACAAAGTGTCACTGAGCCGCCTATGACTTGTACTGTATAAGTAACTCGCAACACAATTCCTTGACAATGCCTTTGGCTGCTATTATTGTAACCTTACTTGTCTTTTTTTTTTTTTTTCAAGTTCCATTGTAATGATCATGTTATGTTTTGTACCTTATTGTCCATATTGCCTTGATGTGGAACCTTTGTAAAAGAGCCCTCTGCTCAAAGGTGTCATCCAAAATACAAATAAATAAATAAATAGTCTGTCTCTCTGCAGACCTTGAATGGTCTCCAGCGAGCCTCCCTCCTCCCTGACTGTTTTTTTTTTTTTTTTATGCCTCCCTCCTTCTCCCTAGCTGCCCACTCCTTCGGGTCCCCTAGGCCCTTTCCGACTTGCCTGCTCGTCCCCACACCAGCTACTCACCTCATTTTGCGGCTCCCTTGGGTAACCTGGCGTATTCCTTTCATTGGACGGGTCCCTCTTCTCCGAGGTGGGAAGACACCGGTGGGGGTCAGCCAGCACACTCTAGACTTGGCCCGGGATGTTGCTGAGGTGTGCCGGTCACGGGTTCGGCAGTAGCGGAGGGCTGGGGACTGTCATCCAGCCAGCCAGGGAGCTTTTTCCCTTTTTCCTGCTGGGGGCAGCGTAGTGACGTCATGGCATATGCCGACGTCCGCTCCTCTCCCGGTACCCTTGGGGCCACGTGTCCTGCTCTACTACTAGCCTCTGCTAGGAGCCAGCAGGCGCCGGACCAGTCCCCTACCCTCCCCACAGAGAAAGAGAACTGTCCATGGGACACTCAGTCCTTCTCCCTCGGCCAGCCCTCCAGCGCCCCAGGCTCATTCCCGAACCTGCTGCTGGTGTCGCAAACGGAAATCCAACCACTGCGCCAGCGGGCCTCTGACTGTTTTCTAATACACCCTTATACCTATCCCATGCATTCTTGAAGCCCCATCCCATTCTCACCTCCACCACTTTTGCTGGCAGTCTGTTCCAGGTGTTTACCACCCTTTCCGTGAAGAAATATTTCCTCACATCTCTCTTAACCACCCCTCCCACACACATTTCACCACACACCCCTAGTCCTGGTGCTCTTTCTTATTTGAAAAAGACTACCTTCCTGCATCCTGGCCATCACTATGAGGCACTTGCTGGGCTCTGTCATATCCCCTCTTGCACTCCTCTCTTCCAGGGTATACATGTTGAGACCTCTGTGTCTCCTCGTAAGGCTTCTTGTACAACCCCAACACTATTTTAGTTGCCCTCCTCTGGATGGCCCCTACCCCGTGAGTATGGAGCACTCTGGCTGGGCTATCGGGTGGCACTTACTGAACATTGGTAGCCAGCACGACAGATCGAGCAATCGGGAAAGTGAGAGACCATCATTTACTGAAAAAACCTTAGCTAACATAGAGGAATCGAAAAAAAAAAAAAAAAAAATGTATCACATTTTAAAATAAATTACAAATAAACAAACTAACTGGAGAATCGGCCATTACCGGAGTTTACTAAAGGGAAGCTGCTCTCTTCAGGTGGAGGAACAGATCTGATCAGTGGCCAGGAACATGGGTGCAGAGATTGAAGCTACATTCCAAATTCAAAAATTTGCATAGGTACTAATCTCCAGGGTGTCGGTCTCAGCCGAGATGAATACATGAAGTGTACATACTGTATTTAAGTGTGGGATTCCTGGGGTTAGAAATGGCATTTTCAGGAAATAGCACTGTAAGTGAAGTTGTGACTTGAGTAAATGGATTGCTAATGTTTTTTTTTAAATTACTTTTGAAGTCCCCTGAAGGAACAGAAAAGGTGAAATGTTGACTGTTATCCAATAAAGACACTCTGAGACTGGACTGTAGTCTGGATTTGGCTTCATTGACTAGCTGAGTGAGTGGCCGATTTGAACTTTATTACCAGTGTCCATGCACCAGTCAGACATGAGAGACTACCTTATGTCCCAGGAGAGCACCTAGATTACCCTGGAATGCTCCTCTACAGCTTACTGCTGACAGTTCATGCCACCAGTTCACAGTACAGGTGGACTTCAGTGGAGGTGACCTAGCCCTTTATGGCACAGGAATCCCTTGTATCCTGCCCTCTGTTCAGGCTAACCCAAAATATACGGGCAACCCCTGCTGAGAATATGCCATGCTACCCACCTCCAGCTGCAAGAATTTGTCATCCCCAGAGACTCAACTCCTCAACTCCCATCAAATCTATCTCACAAGTGTTGACATCTTCCTTGAGTCCCTAGCCCTCACAGCCCTCAGGAGGGCCTCCTATGAATGCATTAAGTTTTGCAAGTGTTTTGATGTATCATGAATATTTTAATGATCTGTAATCACGACTACTTTACAGTTTACATACTATTTGCAATAATTTTTTGTCTTCACGTCGGTCGTGGCTGTAACTGGGCATGTCCCAGTCCACTTACTGGTTAAAAATCAAAATCAAATATCCTTGGGGGAAGCTTTCCGTCTTTCCACTATACTCATCCCCAGGCCAGGCTGTCACCTCCTACTTACAGAGAGGCCGCCATCACATGATAAAGGTGCAGACTGGAACTCAATCCTTTATGGAACATGCCAACTAATCCAGATTGTGGGGGGTGGTAATAGTCACAATGCTCTGTCTGTGTGACGTCATAGCTGGTTTCATGGCAGCAGATGTTTGATGTCACAGAGAGATCATGAAAGTAAGGAATAAGCAAAAGGACTGGATTAACTTTGTGGTGTAAGGGTCCTGGAGATAGCAGGTTCAAAACCCAGTACAGCCACATCTTAACTGTTAGACATTTAAATCACTTAATTAACCTCCCAGTGTTCCAGTCCACCCAGTTGCAGAAATGGATAGAAGCAGGACCCCACTGAAAACAAAATGTTGCATCTCATCTGGGCAATCCTGTAAAATAACTTGTAAAATAAACAGATTAATATTGAAAATGTGTGAGCTATAAGCTAAATTATTTTAGTTATTCTGATTTTGATAACTGTCTGAGCTCACTGGAACATGCATTAATTTTATTGGAGTGGTCCTGAGTCAATGTCTGAGTTATAAAAATCAGACTGTCAAGTACAAATATGATGTTTCTCAACTGGTCCTCAATGAGACAGTTGCTCTTACAAAAAAACAGACCAGGTAGACAACTCTAAATATATGGAACAAAAACCCGCATATAGGCAAGACATAGTACTGGATTAATCCTTGGAAGAAGTCCTTTGCAAGCAGAACACATTTCAGGTGTTTCTCACATGAGAACTGCCTTTAACCTGTAAGCTTGTATTGTCTGTAGAAGCTATGTTTCAAAAATTGTTTTGCTTTCTGTTACTGTTCCATCTTTATTAGACTTTCAGTAAATTTCTTGGGTTTTCTGATTTATACACTGGTGGTACAGACCTCTTTAGAACTGTGGGTAAGGAATAACGCATGACAGGGTGTGTGATTAAAAGGGAGTAATGCATGCATTGGGTGGTTTTAGAACTGAGATGTGGCCGAGTGCCACAAGCAACCAAGAAGTGCATAATTCCATTATGACCGTCCACCTTGAAGTGTGTTATCCCACTTATAAAATGGGCTTTTGTTATAAAAGTATACAGTTCAGGTGAGGTATGCCGATGTTAGAAAATAATCAATGATCATGTGGTGTGTTTCGCCCAATTAGGTTATATGATTGTACAGCCCATTTTATATGCAGTTGTCCTTGTTCAGCTCTCACATTGTTATCACAGTACTTTTGTGCTCTGCTACAGAACTCTGTGGTGGAAAAGGACGTAAATTCCATTACACAGTTCTAAAGTGGTCCTTACCACCAGCGTGTAAATCGTAAACATCTGTAGAGTGTATTAAAATCCAGAAAAGATAGAATTATAACAGAATCAGAACCAGTATTTAAAAAAAAAAAAAACCAAAAAAACAAGCATTTGTCAATGCCGAATGTTGTCTTGCTGCCATTGGCAGTGCAGGAGTTAGAGAGATGCAGCATAGGAGTGGCAGTCAAGTATTGAACTGTTGCCGACCCACCCCCCACCCTGCAGAGAGTGAGAGGCATTAGGGTGTCCCTGTGGGTGTTTGTTAGTGCAGTGCGGGAAAACATACTGGGCAGGATGTGAAAAATGACAGCTGCACAGTTCATAAGGAGGTGTAATTAAATGCCAGTGCTGAAAATGTGTCATACAAATATATGGAATTTCTGAGTTGCAAGGGTGTGTGGGAAATATACGAAACGCGCTTGCAGCACTATGAGTTTGTATAGGCACCAAATTTTCAACACATAGGCATTTTAGCACTCTGCTCATGCGTACAGTGTCACTGTCATTTCTCAAAGTGTCCCAAGAAGTGATTTCGCACAGCGACCACGCTATTCTGCGCCGGAAGTGCGGAAACACATTTTGGGCAGGATATGTGAAGTGACAGCTGTACTGTTCATCAAGAGGTGTGTAAAAATGGCAATGGTGAAAATCCAGAATGAAAATATCACAAATGCACGACGGTACGAGCATGCGTGCAATCTGCCAATGCACGCTCGTAACACAGTCATTTTATAGAGTATCAGCTCCAAATTTTCAACATAGGCATTTTAGGAGCTGTGCTCATGAACTGTGTCACTGTCATTTTCATAATCTGGCCCAAACACTGATTTCCGACAGCGACTGCGCAATTGTGCGCTGGAAGTGGCGGAAACACCTTTCGGGCAGGATGTGGAAAATGACAGCTGTACTGTTCACAAGGAGGTGCACAAAAATGCCAATGCCGAAAATACGGCATTAAAATATTGCGAATGCGCGAAGTTACGAGCCTGCGTTGCAACTGCACAATGCATGCTCATAAAACAGGCATTTGTTGGATTTTTTTCCACCAAATTTGGAACATAGGCTTTTTGAGAGGCCACCTCATGAACACTGGCACTGTCATTTCGTTAATGGGTCCCGAAAGGTGATTTTGCACAGTGACTGCGAAATCACCTTCTGAGCCCGATTAACACCATGACAGTGACAGAATTCATGAGGAGGGGGTCCCAGAAACCCCATGTTGAAAATTTGGTGCCAAAATTCCAAGAAATGCCTGAGATATGCAGCAAAGTTGAAAAAACCCTATTCATTGCATTATACAGCTTACCGGCATTTCCTCAGTTTGCGGTCGGCTTTGAAGAGTGCAGACGTGTTCCCAGTCCACTGAAGATCGTCGCGCGAGTCCGGAGGTAAGTATGGGGTGGGGGGTGAAGCGAGGCAGGGTGTGCAGTGGGTGGGTGGGGAGGGGCATCTAGACTACGAGGCGGTTTTCATTTTCCAGGTGAAAAAAAAAAGGGAAACCGTCGCGGGACAGTTTTCACATTACAGGGCATTTGGCACGCTGGGGTGGGCTCCCAGCGTGCTACCTCAAAGTGGGTTTTGTGGGGGTGTCAGTAGCGGACGGGGATTGGGCACCTTGTCGGCACACAGCACGGAGTATGCCGGGTAGGGATTGGCACCCCGCCGCAAACAAAGAAAGGGGGGAGCGAGCCGAGGGGATTGGGCACCCTCGGCATTCAACAGTTGGGGGATGATGCTGACAGGGAGTGGGCTCCCACGGTGGGCAAAGAAAGCTGGGGCGCGAGCCGGGGATTGGGCACCCCTCAGCATTCCACATTGGGGGATGCCACAGGGAGGGGCCTCTGTCGGCACACAGACGGGGGTGCCGACAGGGGATTGGGCACCCTGATGCCGGGAAAGGTGAGGCGGCCACCCGCTCGCCGACCATGGCCATAATGGCGACGAGCACGGCAAGCAAAGGACCGCTGCGTATGATGAGCTTTGCTTGGATTGCAGCAGACGTTTGCTTTGATGTGCTCGCCCCATTATGAATGCATGGTGTGGCAGTGGCATGCAGGCTGATTGGGGAATGAAGGATGCACCTACTGATGCGTGCCCTGCATTTGCCCAACAGCATCCACGCCCTCAAGACCCGCAGTGTCGCACGAGCCAACATAAAAAACAGCTTCTACTGGAAAAAGTTATGTAGGTTTAGCACAGTTTTCCTTCAAAGAGATTTTCTGTTTTCCAGTAAAACAAATCACAGCTGGTGTCAGCAGAACATACACGCAATCCTCCCAAAATCTGTTTTTCAGGACCTTGCATTTTTTATTAGAGAAAGCAGAATATTTTCCCTGGTCCCCTTCCTTATACCTGCCCTGAAATCACAATCCACTGCTTCTTTTTTATTCAGATTTTTTATTGTAACTAAATAATAATATACCACAAGTAAGAATAATTAATGGTACAGAAAAAAAACATAAGCATTCATCAAAATCAAGAAAAACAGAAAAGTAAACTCTTTAAACATTATATCAACTAGAAGAAGGCATACCACCCGTATGTATGGAAACAGTGCAATATAATACTGCCAGTTTAAGTGAATATTTTACATTGTGATCTACTATGAATGCAGTAATGCAAAACAGGGTGTCTGATTATGGGTCAATAATCACACGCCACTCAAGGGTGTTGTTAGGCACGAGGTGCTTGTGCCGAGTACCTTTAAATACCCGAGAGAGAAGTAAGATTATTCTCCCATAATCACACATCCTGAAGTGCCTTATCACTCTTATAACACACGTAAGAAAAATCACAACTGATTTTTCTTACACATGTTATAACGTTACAGTAACTTTTATTTTATGTGGGAACTGGTGTAAAAGTAAGAAAAAAGTTCCTCTCATGGACCTTGCGGTTCCCGCGATCTTTCCCTCACTCACCACGACAGACAAGAGTGACATGCTGCAGCAGTGGTGGCTTGCTGCACAATGGCTGCGATTGTCATGTTTCATTCACTTATTTTTATGTTTGCTTGTGTGCATGTGTAAGAAACATTATGTGGCAGCTTAGGAGAGAAGCAGGTTGTGGAGGTGCGGCACTGTGGCAGCCAACGCCGGCACTCCATTTGTGGGCTTGACGGTGTGCACTCAGTGCAGTCCCAGTGTCCTGATAACACTGGTTCTGCAAAAGTGCCACCAACTTGAAACAGTTTGGCCACTGCAATGAGGGGCCGCCTCATCATTGCAGCATCAGCCATTCTGCTGCAATGAGGGAGCGACCTGTCATCGCAGGGCGGTGCCTTGCCTGATGTAACATTTCTAGTTATATGGTGGCATCTGTCACCCTCTCAGAGTCCCCATAAAAGCAGACGGGGGTGCCCAAATTCCCCTGTTGGCATGCCCTCTCACCAGATCATTTGCCGACGGAGGAGCCCACTCCCCATTGGCACAATACCCCCCATACATTTTGTTTGCTGAGGGGGTGCCTAATCCCCATCGTCTTCAGTCCCCCCCCAAAAAAAAAAAACATGCAGGTGGCAAGCTGGGAGCCCACCCCAGCGTGCCAAATCTAGCTGCAAAAAAGGAAAACCTTCCCATGACGGTTTCAATTTATTTTTAACCTGAAAAGTAGGAAACGGTCCTGCGTTAGTCCGGTGCTCTCCCCAACCTGTGCTCACCCTCTGCATACCCCACCTCCCCACACCCCCCTCACCCCATACTTGTCTCCGGAGCCCGACGAATGATCTTCAGTGGACCGGAACATCTGCACTCTTAAAGCTGACCGTGAACTGAAGAAATGCCGTAAGCTGTATAATGGAATAAATAGGTTTTTTCAACTTATGTGTATTCGCCATTTTTGGACTTTGACACCAAATTTTCAACATGAGGTTATTGGGATCCCTCCTCATGAATTCAGTCACTGGCATGGCATTATTCAGTCTCAAAAGGTGATTTTGGGGTCACTGTGTGGAATCACCTTTCGGGACTGATTAACAAAATGACAGTGCCACTGTTCATGAGGTGGGCTCTCAAAAAGCCTATGTTGCAAATTTGGTGAAAAAAAATCCAAAAAATGACTGTTTTACGAGGCTGCATTGCACAGTATCCACGCACCTGCGTAACTTCGCAAATTTGTAATATTTTCACTCCAGATTTTCAACATTGCCATCTCTTCACACCTCTGTGTGAATGGTACTGCTGTCATTCTTCACATCCTGCCCGAACTATGCATTTACACATCTGGAGCAAAATAGCTTGGTCGCTGTGGGAACTCTAAGTTCAGGACACATTAACAAAATCACAGTGCCACTGTTCATAAGAAGAGGTCCCAAATGCTTTCATGAGGTGGGGGTCAAAAAAAAGGCCATGTTGAAAATTTGTAGTGCAAATATCAACAAACACCTGGTACGTTAGGATTTCTAACCATAATGTCCCACCCTGTACAGACTGACCTGCATCAGAGGTGTGCCTTTGGATTGCGGACTGTAATGCTCATGCCATTCCACCCCCACCCCACTCCACCCTGCAGCCAGTGACAGGCATCGAGGTGTGCCTTGGACTCTTCGGCCCCAGAGTTCACCCCATTCTCGTATATATTGCACCCATTTCAGCATATGTCCTTATGGAATACAGTGACTGTAAAGCCAAACACCCCAAGGCACACCTAAACACGTGTCAGTGTCTGCAGGATAGGGTGAGGCGAGATGGCATGAATGTTATGGGCGACAACCCAAACGCATACCCCAATGCCTGTCTGTCTCTGCAGGGTGGAGGTGTGGTTGGCGTGAAGTTCAGTACTTCACTGCCATTCCTAGTCTGCATCTGTCTAACTCCTGCATTTCCAATGCTAATACCAGCAAGCAAACATCCGGCCTTGACAAATGCTTGTTTTAAATTATGAGTCAGCGCAGTTCCCTCCACATCCTTAATACCCGCTGGCTTATGAGACAAGTGCCACTGTGAGTTTTCAACAGTGACAGAGACATGCTGCAGTGGCTGTTTATGTGGCACAAGCAGTGTGAGCGTGACCTGTGCTGTGAAGCAACTGCCATCTTGAAACGAGTGCAGGTACGTAATTATGGGCACATAATTACACAGCTATACTGGTGCTTCAGCCAATCACAGCACAGGATTTTTCTTATCCATAACACTGCTTATGATATCACAGAAGTGATTCTGATATCACAAACGGAGGGTTTCAATTTCTGGCTAGGAAAGGTAGCAAAAACAGATGAGCACCTGGGGGCGCTTTTTTTTCGTGCAAACATCTTTACTAGAAGAGACTGGAATGCTCTGAAATTCATAATTTTTTGTAATGTTATGAGATTTGAGTCCTGCCAGTACCAGCTGTTATTGTTTTGCAGTAAACTAAAAAATTCTTTTAAGACCCCCACAGAGGTCCCAGCACAGAGGGAGCTCATTCCACCCACATATGCAGTGCCTGATACACCCTGTTCCCAGTAGATTTTAATCTGAGTGGTGGGATGACCTATTGCCAGTTTTCAGCAATTAAGGACATATCAGAATTGAGAATGCAGCTCCTGGTTTATATATGCCTCACCCTTAGTTAGTTAATGAGTTGGTTAGTTAGTTATTGTTTGTTGGGGGAACTGTGTGTCCCGCTCCCCAATTTTAGTTTAGTTTTTGCTGTATCTAAATATGATGAGAGATGTGGTAGTAAGATGTTAGACATCTAAATCTGTCTGAATTGCCACTATCATCATTAGCCTTATTTGCCCATGTGTCCGCCAGGTGTCTGACAGTCAGCAGGTTGTGAAAATGGGAGGAAACAAATGCTAGGTGTGCAACAGGCCAGAGTGCACAGGTAGGCAAGATGTGGAATTCGTTGTCCCAGTAGACCTCATTTGTACGGTCTGCCTCCAGCCAACAAATCAAGCTCAAGGGACTTTCAGCACAAAGCAGACCAGGTCCATAAGGCTTTGCTAGCTGTCTAATCTCCCTCTTGTTCTCGCTTATCTTTTCAGGGCCAAGTACTTCAAGGGAAAGAAAGTTCATGGCGAATTTGACATCAAAGTGGAGCAGGTTAGTACATTTGATCATTTCATTTCCTTACCCCAACTCCCCACTGCCCCCCCCCACACACACACATACATACACTGTGAGCAGAAGATGTAAAAACAACTGAAACACTAAGTCCCCTATTCCAGGTTCTGCTGACACCCTAGAAATGATGTTACACGTGGCAATACAGGTTGGTTCTTATGCTGCGGAGTTTATCTACACCAGTGTCTTCATGACATTGAACATTACCATCCTACCAGGGCAATGCAGTCGAACATTAGAGTGCCTGACATCCCAGGGAGCACATAAACAATATATTAGTTAAGATTTCAGTTTACATTTCCAAGTAAAGTATATGCTACCACGTGTAGTGAATGAAACTCAGCCCCCCTATCAGATGTTGCTGTACCATCATTGTGACATCATGATGTGCCATTGCTCTGAAGTTAGGATTTTGTACCATTGTTGTAACATCAGGATGTTGTTGTGTCATAGTTCTGAAATCAGGATGTTGTACCATCATTTTGACATCTGGATGTTGTACCATGCTCTCAAGTCAGGACGTTGTGCCATTGTTATGACGTCATGATGTTGTACCATGCTCTGAAGTCAGGACATTGTGCCATCGTTGTGACATCAGGATGTTGTACCATGCTCCGAAGTCAGGATATTGTGCTATCATTATGACATCATGATGTTCTACTGTGCTCCAAAGTTAGAATATTGTGCCATCGTTATGACATCATGACGATGTACCATGCTCTGAAGTCAGGATATTGCACCATTGTTGTGACATCAGGATGTTGTTGTACCATTGCTCTGAAGTCAGGACATTGTGCCATCGTTATGACATCAGGATGTTGTACCATGCTTTGAAGTCAGGACATTGTGCCATCGTTATGACATCAGGATGTTGTACCATGCTCTGAAGTCAGGATATTGTGCCATTGTTATGACATCATGATGTTCTACTGTGCTCCAAAGTCAGAATATTGTGCCATCTTTATGACATCAGGATGTTGTACCGTGCTCTGAAGTCAGGATGTTGCACCATTGTTGTGACATCAGGATGTTGTACCATGCTCTGAAGTCAGGACATTGTGCCATCGTTATGACATCAGGATGTTGTACCATGCTGTGAACTCAGGATGTTGTGCCATTGTTATGACATCAGGATGTTGTACCATGCTCTGAAGTCAGGACATGTGCCATTGTTATGACATCATGATGTTCTACTGTGCTCCAAAATCAGAATATTGTGCCATCGTTATGACCTCATGATGTTGTACCATGCTCTGAAGTCAGGATGTTGCACCATTGTTGTGACATCAGGATGTTGTACCATGCTCTGTAGTCAGGACATTGTGCCATCATTATGACATCAGGATGTTGTACCATGCTATGAACTCAGGATGTTGTGCCATTGTTATGACATCAAGATGTTGTACTGTGCTCTGAAGTCAGGACATGTGCCATCGTTATAACATCAGGATGTTGTACCATGCTCCAAAGTCGGAATATTGTGCCATCGTTATGACATCATGATGTTGTACCATGCTCTGAAGTCAGGATGTTGTACCGTTGTTGTGACATCAGGATGTTGTTGTACCATTGCTCTGAAGTCAGGATGTCGTGCCACCATTGTTATATTAGTAGGATGTCATTGTGCTATTGTTCTGAAGTCAAACTGTTGTAACATTGTTGTGACACCAGGATGTTGTTGTAGCATTCTTGTTAAATCAGGATGTTGTTGTACTGTCATTCTGAAGGCAGGGTAAAGTACCATAGTTGTTACATCAGGATGATGTGCCATCATTCTGAAGTAAGGATATTGTACCATTGTTGTGACATCTGGCAAGGCAATTTCATTTATAAAACACCCTTTTCCAAGGGCTCAGGGTGCTGTACATTTTAAAGAAGCAGCAATAATCCAGAATAAAAACAGTTTAAAAATAATAAATACAGTCTTCATTTCACTTGTCTAAAACTGACTAACTAGGGAAGGCTTACTTGAATAGGTATATGTTAGTAGGTTTTTTAAAATCTCCACAGTGCCTGCGAAATGAATACTTCCTGGAAGGGAATTCCATAACAAAGGGCTGCAAACCCAAAAGCTCTGTCCCCAGATTGTTTTTAACAGGATGGGGGGGACCACCAGTAGGCCAGCATCAGTGGAGCAGAGGGGTCTGGTTGGGAGGCAAGAAACCAGAAGATCTTTTAAGTACTCGGGTCCCAAACGATAAAGGGCCTTATATGTTAACAAGCAAAAGTCTTGAAGATTATGCAGCACCACAAAGGCAACCAGTGTAGCGCACGCAGCACCAGTGTGACGTTGTCCCACTGAGAAGTTCCCAACACCAGCCAAGCTGCAGCATTCTGGACCAGCTGCAGGTGTCACAATAAACCTCTAGACAACCCTAAATATAGAGCATTACAGCAGTCCAACCTAGAGGTAATGAAAGCATGGACAGTCATTGCCAGGTCAGCAGGTGCTAGATGCGATTTGATTCTGGTGATGTTATGGAGATGGTAAAAGCCAGATTGAACCACTGCCAACACCTGCTAGTGTAGTGACAGCCTGTGGTCCAAAATGACCCCAAGACTCTTAACCACATTGACAGCAATGAGAGGTCAGCCACCCAATACAGGGAGGGCTACCACATCACCCGTCACCATTGAGCCCCATCGACTCAGCTCAATCACCATGACTTCCATCTTCCCTGGGTTGAGATATATAATTAGTTTGAAGCCATCCCAGTTATTTATCTCAGCTAAGCATTTCTCCAGCACCAAGGCCGCATAATCCTCACCCAGAGGACAAGACAGGTACAGCTGAGTATCATCTACATAGCAGTGAAAATCAACCCCATACTGTCTAATGAGCTCCCCCAAGGGCAACATGTACATGGAAAACAACACAGGGGCAAGGATCAAGCCTAGAGGAACTCCACAGGAGACTGCAGAGGTCCCAAAGATTAAATTACCTAGGGTAACCTGCTGCGTTCTTCCAGTTATGTAAGATTCAAATCAGCCCACAACTGTGCCAGTGATACCCGCATGGGTCCTTAGGCTGTCCAACAGCACCCCATGGTCTACCGTGTCAAAAGCCAATGCAAGATCTAAAAGGACCAAGATGGAATATAGTCCCAGTCCCTCACTAGGAGATCATTTGTCACCCAGACAAGTGTGGTCTCAGTGCTGTTATAAGACCAAAAACCAGACTAAAGAGGTTTGTAGATGTCATAAATTTCCAAGTGATCCACACGTTAGTCAAATCTGGATGCTGTTGTGCCATCGTTCTGGAATAAGAATATTGTGCCATTATTATGTCAAGATGTTGTACCATCATTCTGAAGTCTGGACATCGTATCACCTTTGTGACATCAGGACGTTGTTGTACTATCCTTTTGAAGTGAATATGTTATACTATTGTTGTGACATCAGGTTCAGATCACCTGAGGGAATGGTGCGGCACCAGGTCTACATTTGCAGAAGTATCACTTCCCTGTACCCTTACTTTTGATGGGGAAAAACTGTATAGTCCTGTTAGTTTGCACCAGATGTTCTACCTCGAGTTAGCAAAACTGTTTCTCCTCATCTGAACTGTCAACATCCATATCAGAGTTGTTACTGGGCTAGCAACAGGTGATCCAGGCTGGGAAGTGGGAACCTGTGTCTCTTGGTCTCACTCCTGGTGGTGAGTAATCTATGGCAATGGGGGTCACAAGCTTATCTTCAGGCAACAATTGTCCAATCTGCAAAAGATGATTGTGATGCAAACACTTTCCCACAATATTTCCCTTCTCAAGTTGAAGTAGCAGTCAAGCTGGACTGCACATCAACAATTACATATGGCTCTGACTTCCAGCAATTTGCAATCTAATGCTTTAAAGGAGTTCCAAGATTATGAATAAGAACATAGTCTTCTACCTAAAAGGTTTGTTCATGGACTCTGTTATAATACCTTGGCTTGTTGGCTTGTTTTGACTTTGCAGAAACCTCTTAAGCTAGCTCAGTCATCTTTAAAATGTTTTCCATCCTTTGCTAGTCTGTTTGTAATGATAAAAAGTCCATGTGCACAACATTCATGGGCCCATCAAAAGAGGGGCAGCGTGTTTGGGCTGGGTCTTTCTCCTTATGCCCCGGAGCAATTCTTTAAATGCTTCTAGTCATCAGTAGCCAAATACTGTACGGCCAAAATAATTTTTTATACCCTAAGTCCAAGGTTTTGCTTATTTCCAGATGTCCCTGAGCATTACTGTAAAGATGCCCATTCTTTAGTTTAAATCTTATTTCCTTCAATAGTGCTTTTAGAAGTATAAACATTCCATTGCTTTACCTTGATAATACTCTAAATGGCCACCTGAGAAGGAAAGTATGTTTCATTCACACCAAAGTAGCAGAGGTTTTGTATAAGATGGAACCTTAGTCATATGCAGTCTGTTCTGCAAGGTGAGAATGATCTCATACATCATGTCCATGGGCTTTCCTCATATCCCCGAGTTCAAGTGAGGCAGTGAAGAGTTTTCCAGGGTTGCAAAATGAACATACACTCAGGAGCTACTGCAGGATGTGCTCCCAACAAGTTCACTGGCAATGGTGAACAGCGAATCGTGGGCAGATGCTTGGCACAGATTTGATTCCTGATTCAGTCAGGCAGGTCCATGGCTCCTCAAGGGCAGGATGTCTAGACAAAGTATCTGTATCAGTGTGTTGATTCCTGGCTGATAATGCAGGCTGAAGATGTAAGCGGAGATGGCGGACAACCAGCAAACTCCCACTATGTACAAACTGGCAGAGGTGAGCACATAGGTAAGGGGGCTGTTGTCAGTCCTTACCAGAAACTAGAATCCATTAATGTAATCATGGAATTGGTCCTCCACAGCACACTTAAATGCCAAACATTCCAGCTTGTGCACAGGATAATGTAATTTTGAACCAGTCAGGCTATGCCTGGCAAGGGCAACAGGGTGCATTCCATTGTTATGGTGTTGATACAGCACAGTTCCCAACCCTTCTAAGGTAGCATCAGTGTGGAAAGTGTATGACTTCATCAGGTCTGTAAATGCCAAGACACATCTTTGTGTCAATAATCGAATGGTCTCTCAAAAAGCTTGCTCATATTGCTTTGTCCATCAGTACCCAAAGGGTTCAGAGATCTTATAATATGCAATAGATGATCAACAGGGTTTGTCGTCGTCACTCTTCATTTGCAGAAGGGGGCATCCTTGGGTAAGGCCATACAGCTGTCAAACAGCTATAGGAAAATCCTTCACAAACCTGCAATAATACTCACAGAATCCAGAAACGACAGCAGGCTCTTCAGGTCATGGGGGGCCTGGGTCAAGGGGCAAATATTTTGATTCTGATGGTGTCAATACTCATTTCCTTCTCAGACTTGATGTGTCCCACACACTTAATGGAGATCTGGCAAAACTGACTGTTGTCCAGTCTGCATTTCTCCAGTCAATAAGGAACTTTCATCAGTCGTACTTCTTGCTCTTCCAGGGTATGGCTAAACATGATAAGATCATCAAAGTACACTGACACCTCCAACAGATTCATGTCAACAACTGCTCTTCCCATGAATTGCAGAATGGAAGGTGGGGGTGGTAGAGTTTCCTTGTGGCATCTGCTCAAACTGGTAGAATTCCAAGGAACAAATAAATGCTGTCTTTTCCTTGTCCTCCTGTGCCATCAGGATTTAGTAGTAGCCACTTCTCAAGTCCAACACAGAGAACCATTTGCTGCCAGTAAGATCCTCCACCCAAGGCATAGTGTTCTGGTCAGGCAGTGTCCTACAGTTTAGTGTTCATTTGTCAATACACACCCTCACCATGCAGTTTTGTTTTTGAGCCACCCAAATTGGTGAGACATACAGGTGTGAGACTCCTTAATGATTATGGTACCCAACAATTCTTGTTTATTGCATCTGATGTCTTCCATGTCAGTGGGACCCAATCTCCAGGACCACGCACAGAAAGGCCAGTTGCCTTGCAAATGGATCTGGAGCTCTTCTTTTGCAAATCCCATATCCCACTCACAAAAAGAACATTTCATTTTATTTTATTTGTTTAACAGATGGGTGCACTGGTGCCAGGGACTGTTTTCAGGCACGACCTGAGCCATCAAGATGGAACATAATAATAAGCAGTAAAAAGCATATACAAGTCCAAAATAATTAGCAATGTACAACACAGTCATACAGTCGTGGCCAAAAATATTGGCACCCTTGCAGTTTTTTCTAATAATGCACCATTCCTTCCAGAAAAGTGTTGAAATTTAAAAATATTTTGGTATCCACATATGTATTTCTTTGGTTTGCAGTGGAATAAAACACAAAAAGCAGAAAAATTTACCAAGTCTTAGCTTATTCCACACAGAAATCCTTAAATGGCCCGGACAAAATTATTGGCACCTTTTAGAAGTAGTTATAAACAATTAGATTTCAAGCAGGTGATTCTCCTTCACTTTGGAATTGAACTCACCTGTGGTGAGTTGCAGGTGCCTGCAATATAAAAATCACTCATTCAACCAGTTTGAATAGAGAAAAGGACTCATTCTCTTGTTTTGTGTCACTGTGTGTACTGCAATGAGAAAAGAAAGACAGCCAGAGAATTGTCTCAGGAGGTCAGACAGAAGATTGTAGCCAAGCGTGGACAATCTCAAGGCTACAAATCAATCTCCAGAGACCTTGATGTTTCTGTTTCCACCATACGTAATGTTATCAGGATGTGTAAGGCCCATGGCACTGTAGCCAACCTCCCTGGACGTGGCCGCAAGAGAAAACTTGATTGAAGATTGCAGCGCAGGATTGTTCAAATGGTGGAGAAAGCACCTCAGTCAACTACCAAACAGATTCAAGCTGACCTTCAGACACAAGGTATGACAGTTTCAACTCGCACCATCCGTTGCCAGCTCAATGAAAGGGAGTTATATGGTAGGAGGCCCAGGAGTACCCCACTGCTGAGAGAGAGAGAGACATAAGAAAGTCCAACTGGGGTTTGCCAAAACACACCTGAACAAGCCAAAATCCTTCTGGGAGAATGTCCTGTGGGCAGATGAGACCAAATTAGAGCTTTTTGGTAAAGCACATCATCTCTATGTTTACAGAAAACAAAATGAAGCCTTCAAAGAAAAGAACACCTTCCATACAGTCAAACATGGAGGAGGTTCAGTGATGTTTTGGAGTTGCTGTGCTGCCTTTGGCACTGGGTGCCTTGAACGTGTGCATGGCATCATGAAATCTGGAGATTACCAGGCCATTTTGGAGTGCAATGTTGAACCCAGTGTCAGAAAGCTGGGTCTCCGTCGAAGGTCATGGGTCTTCCAGCAGGACAGTGACCCCAAACACACTTCAAAAAGCACCCAGGAATGGTTCAAGACAAGACGCTGGACTGTTCTTAAGTGGCCAGCGATGAGTCCAGATCTAAATCCCTCTGAAAACAGCAGTTGGGAGAAGGCACCCTTCAAATCTGGGAGAACTGGAGCAGTTTGCACAAGAAGAGTGGGCCAAACTGCCAGTAGAGAGGTGCAGGAAGCTCATCCATGGCTATAGGAAGCGGTTGATTGCAGTTATTTTGACCAAAGGCTGTGCTACCAAATATTAAGTCTAGGGTGTCAATAATTTTGTTAATGCCATTTCTTTTCATTTTCTGATTTAAAAGGATATATTAAATTCTGAATCAAAAACAAAGGTTCTGTAATATTAACAGAAATAAAGAATTGTGGAGACCAAATACTGTACTGTTGTTAATTTCAACTTTTATGTTTAGAGGAAATTGTGAGTTGTTTGAAAAAGTGCAAGGGCGCCAATATTTTTGGCCACGACTGTATGCATTAACTTGGGCAATGAGTACAAAAGTCACTAGACAATAAATACATAAGTAACAGTACAGGGTGCAATTTATGCACCAAGGATAAGAGAGGGAGAGATCCTGAGAATAAATAACTACAATGTACAGAGTTTACAGAATACATAGAAACAATGCAAAGGCACTGACACAAAAAAGAAGAAAAGATCAACGGGACATATTAAAATCCAGACCATGAACTATCTGGATCTCAGTGTCAGGGGTGCATTTACAGGCAGAGACAGCTATGTGGACAGTCCTAAAGTGTGACTTGAAAAGGAGGTTACTGTTCAGAGCACAGAGAGAAATTGACAGGATGTGCCAGCGCCTAATACTGACCCAATGCTTTGGTTTTGCCAACCAGTCCCTGTTTCCTTCATCTGTCAGGTATGGGGATAAACTAAAGTCAAAAAGGTCCTCCTCTACTGTCAGGGTCGCTTCCTGGGAAGAAGGGATCATCACAGTATCTGCTACATACAGGGTAGCTAGGGTTGTTCTGGGCTGGATTAGTCAGTGTTTGGTCATTTCATTTCTTACCCGAACTCCAGTCCTATTTTTGGACAAGGACACAGACAGAACTTCCCACTGCACCAGCAGTCCTCCAGGTAGTCCTTTCTCCTGGGATTCAGTCACAGCTACCTGGTCCTGAATGTCAGTGGCATAGTTGATTGTCCCATCTACTAGACACATAGCACCTGGATGTACTATCAGAGATTCAGGCCTTTCTCTCTCGATTTCTCCAGTCCTCCAGAGTACATCAACCTCCTTCTTTATATATGCTATATGTACCATATCATGGCTGGGCAGTGTCTGTTGGTACTGGTCACTCACCATATTTTGACACATTTGAGCCAGCCATCCAAACATGTTGCCATTTGTTTCTATAAAGACGCATTTTGTCCAACATCTGGGCATCAGGGCAAATCAAGGTCAGCAACTTAATCTTGTAAGGGACGCCAGTGAGAGTTTCCTGGAGTTCGATCTGGTTGACTATGTAACCATCACAAAGGTAGCAGGCACTGCACAGTCCCACACAGTAAGTCCTTCCAGGGGTATGAGGGGCAGGTTTCTCAGATAAGTCCAGTAGAATGAATGATGGATGATGGTGACCTGAGAACCACTATCTGATAAAGCTTCACATGGGTATCCTTCCATGGTGATAGTAATATGTGTTTTAGGGCCCACTAATTCTGGTGGTAGTTTACTCCAGGTTGGAAGATAGGGTCTGTCTATTTTATGGAGCTGTCTGCTGTTGGAGTCCCAATTATCTTCCTCACTGACCCCCCCACCCCTATTTTCTGTTCCACTAGCTGGGGGTTTTGTAGGTTTTGAACATTCCCAGAAAAAATGTCTACCATCTCTAGAGTGGAAGCAAAAAAAACCTCTTGGGGCCATATGAGAGGTTGAGGTGTGGCCCAAGAGGTAAATAAAAAGGTCAGGGAGTGCCCCATCTATTTTACAAAGAGGTGGTCCTTGGCCAGGGCTCCCAGTCCAATTTCAAGGTTTTCACATGCTCAGAAATGTCTTTTATCTGTGTAGCATATCCCGGGCATCCCTCAAAGCTCCCTTTAAAGTAGTTTCAGGTTGCAGTGGGTAGTCATTTCTCACAGGCACTGCAGTGGATCATGGCTTTCTCTGCTTCCTCCTATCTCACTTCCTCCAATAACTGTTGAAGCGTAGGTGGTCTAACCCTGCGCAGCAGACAAGTGAAGAGAAAGCAATAACCATCTTGAGTACAGAGCCCCACTCAATACCTGATCTAGTCACATCTTGCCACGTTTGTCCTGTGTAACCCTTTCAGTCTCCACTATGCACCATAACACACCCTGCAGCTGAGTCAAATACTGCAAGTCTCTCTCTCTCTCTCTCTCGCTCTCTTTTTGGGTGGCAGCCACCAGGTAGTAAAGAGTCAAATGTACTCTTCATTGCCAGCTAGTAATGTAGAGTAGCAGTAGGCTGTCCAGCATGCAGGGACCTAATGACATCCAGTGCCATGCCTCAAAGGCTTTCCACCACTTGTTTTCATTTTTCATCATTGGAATACTTCCATTCCTTTATCACTTAAGTAGCCAGGCCCATCTGCTATCATAAGCTTCCTCGCCAGAATACTTAACTTTCTGATCCTTATTGCTCAGTTTTTAAAATAAAAATCAGGACAAATATTTTATAATTGCAATAAGTTACTGCAGGGTGTGTGTAATTATGGGATAACAGTCCTCTAGGGTCCGTAAAGGTACTAGGTGTTGTCTTGGGCCTCATTTCCTGAGGTGTGTCATTATGTGATAATAACGCACACTCTGTTATGCCTTATAAAATGGCAAAAACAAAATCCTGGGTTCTGATTGGTCAGTGCTGACCTTTAACAATGATGTTATCCCAGCACAATGCCAAGTCTATTCAAAAAGCAAGTAAAAATATATTTTAAAAAATATATATATATATTTTTTTTTTTTTTTTTTTTTTTACAAGCAAACAATTTTAGAATTGCAGTTATGCTCTCCAGGGCATGAGTCATGGGGATAGTGTCATTTTCTGAGTGTTGGATGCACTCAGCCTCCTACCTTGCATCAAACCACCCAAGGTGTGATGTTATCCCAGCTTATAAAATGGGTAAAGAAAATGGATGAATGTGATTGGCTAAAAGGACCTCTGAGCCATGTCATTTTCATCGTGTATTTATGCCAACTGGCACTTTTCTCCCCAAGACAACCTAACAACAAAGAAAAATCATGAACCTGTCGAACCTGCAAACCAGTTTAAAAAGCGAGCACACAATGGGCAGCACCACCGTGAAACGACCCAATGCTATCACAGCACACAGAAAGCCTCTCTAACCACAAAGCATATGAAAATTAATTTCAATAAATTCATCCACGATGTTTGTATCACTATCTTAACATAAAAAAAAAATACCTCACTCAAAGGCACTGCAACTGCTGAAACGGGAACCGCTCGTCGCACACAACTTTCCCTTTCACCACATGCTGCCTCCAGTCTTGTCCCCCCTTCCCTTGCAGTCTTCAGTATTTAAATTCCACAGCCCAAGAGCTGTCTACCGCGGGACACACTCCTCTTTCAAGTGAGACGGCATCACACAGAAAAAAATGTAAATACAAAAACAAAAACGCCAACCCGGAAACGGCTCCATACGGTACCCAGCATGGGACAAACTCGTTGCAAGTCAACAAAACCACTATCATTGCAATATTAAAGCAAATCCCGAAAAAACAAGTAAAAAATAAAATAACAAACAGTCTCTTCATAACTGGACAGACTTGAGACTACGTAAAAACAAAGCCCCTCTACTTGCTGTTAATTAAAGCAGCATTCAATTCGTCAGTACAATATTAACACTATGTAGAAAGTCGGAGACAACAGTAGATTACCACTATTTGTAGATGACAAACATAATGTGGAATTAAAACTGTATGCAGACAGGACAACCTGACCTGTGTCTCTGTGTCTGGTGGGGGTGGTGGGGGGGGGACATGCAGTGGACATCACAGTACAGAACAGAGGGACTATTTTACTACTTCACATAGTAAAACCTCAAATTATTAAAATGATTTCCCTCTTTTTATTTTTATTTTTTTCCCTTAAATACGTACTTGGAAAACCCATTTTATAAGCGCAATAACACACTCTGAGGTGTGGGTTATCACCTGATAAGAGCATGCCTAGGGGTGTACTAAGGCACGAGGCGCTTGCGCCAAATGCCCTATGCCCCAGGCGTGCTCTTATCAGGCAACAACCCACACCTCGTTGTGTGTTATTGCTTGCTTATAAAAATGGGCAAATAAAATCCAACAATCTGATTGGCTGAAACAACTCCTCAGCCATGTCCTTATCAGCCGGTAATGATGCCAACCGTCACTAGGCTTCCCGAAGTGACCCAACAACAGCAAAATATCAATGTGCATCCATAACCCTTACCCAAAGTCTATCTGAAGAGAGCACTAATCGTTCCAAAACAAAACTGCGATCTCCTAAGCCGACAGCAAAACCACAAGTCGCTCCTCAGTGGTCGGCTCACTCTGCTATCAGCTCAAAAATGTAAAAAAGATGTCACACATCCCCTTATCATAACGACACCATAGCAAAATGAATTACATGGGAAAACCTCACCACCATATAATTAGGGGTTCTATGCTCACCACAGTGTCGACCGTAATCTTCAAACTTCGCCACAGAACTGGAAGTAACTGTAGCGTTCGGCTCTGTCAGCCGTTGTCTAATCTTATCAACAAATCTATCCCCTTTTGAAAACGAGCAGTAAAAATGGAAAAAGAAAACCACACACAAAAATAAATAAACTCTAGAGGAGGGAGGGCTACATTCACTTCAGCGACCGTCTCGGTCAACGACTCTTATTAAACATTCAACAGGTTTTTTTTGTGTGTCCTAACCCATGTACAATAGCCCCTCTCTTTGTGTGCAGTCCTCCGTAATCCTCTTTATGGCAATCAATAATTTTCTTCGTCTTCTTCTTCTTAATCAATAACTTTCTTTCCCATGGCACAGTGCAATATCACAGTAATTTCAGACCCACAAAGGAGTTGCCCAAAGCAGACCCCCAATTCAAATAACACACCACACTGTTTTGGTATAAAAAAGGTCTGCAGCTCTTTTTACTTAATCAAAAGTTGTATACATTACATGGGACACTTAACATTTATAACAACCTAATATGTACATCACATTTACAGATATGCACTTTACAGTATATCATAAATACATACAACACTATAGAGATCATCATTTTAACATATGTACATTACGTATCCCATCCCGTAAAACCCCTTGGACAGCCATAATTCATGTATTGCTGCAACCCAGGCTCCTTCATCCGCTTGTTTGAGGGGAACTCTGGCCCTTTAGTCCAACAGACCCATTGCGGGCCGTGCCTTTCTGCAAGACAGTTCCCCTCCCCCCCACCATCTTACCCGAATTTAGGGCCTCCTAGACCCTTGACAAGGAGCATGCCCGTCGGGGCCGCACTCCCCATCTCGGAGTCTTGGATCCCAGCGTTTCGGTGCACGCCCCAGCCTGGGTGCCTTCCTCTCACGGTCTTCCGAGGCATACCCATCCTAGGGTCGTGCCTCTCCCCGGTGACACCCAATCGCAGATCTTCTTATGTCCGGAGCTTCTTACCCAGGGTCAGCCATGAATTACCGCCACCTCTTTTTCCTTATACCAGTTCTCAACTAGGTTTACTACTAGAGCCACGACAAAGCTCTTGCTGCGGCCTGGAAGTTTTTTAGGACGGGAGGGTGGAAAAACTTCTTGCTGAGGAGCTGTTCCAGGAGGGGCGAGATCCCCTGGGACAGCTCCTCAAGAACCCCTGCAGTGACCCTCCCTGTAGGGAGGGTCTGGGCCAGCCCTCTCTGAGGAGATCCTCGGATTGGGCCACTTGCTCGGGGGAGGGGCCGCCTCTTCCTTGATGGTGGGTGGCCCTCCTAGCCCCACCCTCTTGGGGGCCATGGGCAACTTGCCCCCCCCCCGGTGAGATGCCGGTGGGGCCATTGCCTAAAGCGGACCCCCAATTCAAATAACACACCACACTGTTTTTGGTATAAAAAAGGGCCGCAGCTCTTTTTACTTAATCAAAAGTTGTGTACATTACATAGGACACTTAACATTTATAGCAACCTAATATGTACATCACATTTACAGATACGCAATTTACAATATATCATAAATACATACAACACTATACAGATCATCATTTTAACATATGTACATTACGTATCCCATCCCGTAAGACCCCTTGGGCAGCCATAATTCATATATTGCTGAAACCCAGGCTCCTTCATCCGCTTGTTTGAGGGGAACTCTGGCCCTTTAGTCCAACAGACCCGTTGAGGGCCGTGCCTTCCGCAAGACAGTCCCCCATCTTACGTGAATTTAGGACCTCCTAGACCCTTGACGAGGAGCATGCCCGTTGGGGTCGCACTCCCCATCTCGGAGTCTTGGATCCCGGCATTTTGGTGCATGCCCCAGCCTGGGTGCCTTCCTCTCACGATCTTCCGAGGCATGCCCATCCTAGGGTCATGCCTCTCCCAGGTGACACCCAATCGCAGATCTTCTTATGTCCAGAGCCTCTTACCCAGGGTCAGCCATGAATTACCACCACTTACATACGGTGCCAACACGTATCTCCCACTAATGCCCAAGGGATCTTACTTTTTACAAACAGTACTGTCTCGCAGAAATAGTTGAGTGTATTGTTAAAAATGTCATTTCCAATATCTGATAAATGAACCCCATCCCGGCTATACAGGCCCTTATCCGTTTTAGTGATCAAGAAATGCCTGATTACCGCCACTCCCAGCGAGGCCGCAAAATGGGACACCTCCCTATTCACGAACCTCCGTTCTTTGTCCATAGCTCCTGCCTTTCGCTCACTACGCCACTGCTGGCGTGGCATCATTCTTGTCCATGCCTGACTGGTGCGAGGCAGCATCTGTTTTAAGTGGGACAAACCCCTCTTAATATCCCCAATTAATCTCGGTGCCCCTAGGGTGACCCAAGTCATTCCCTCCCAGGTGAATAACCAGTGCGACTGGTGGTTGACGATGTAGGCCCAATCTAACAATCGTTCTACTTAATGCCCCCGACTTCATCCCCCCTTTCCCTGCCCATTTAATTACAGCTCGACTTCTTGGAATGCCCAGCTGTCTTGTGTAGGGCCGTATTTTCGTCCTTGTGTATGCCTCCCTCACGTGTGAATGACCCACGATCCATATCCGAGGGGATGATGCAGCCATGCCTGTAAGACAGAATTAGAAACGTGAGTATTCTCCCCAATTTGAACTTCAGTTACAACTTGTGCTGGGTTCCCCAACGTCACTTCCTGCTGCGTTGTGCTGAGGCCTAATGTACCCTATGTATGCTTTTGATGCCCATCTGCCGACCCCTTTTATCTGATCCTCTTTTAACCCACACCTGACTGCTTTGGTGGCTGCTTCAATTTTGAATGAATGGGTGTTGTATGAGGTTGGGTTTACACCTGCATCCATAAACCCTTTCGTAGGACAGCAGTGAACTGCCGCCTTGTGAACGCTTTTCCGTCCCCATGCACAAACAAATGCCCCGGTCGTGTTGGATGACCCGCCACATACTCCTTCATTGACGACCATGTGCAAATGTTCCTTGGGGGGGGGCCATAAACAGTGTTATAATGGCGGGGGGCCGCACTAGTTCGTTTTTGATTTTCGCAGCTGAAGACACAGTCTGTCTTGCCAGATGACGAAATCACTAAACTGGAGATTGGTGTTCTGACTCTGAGTTAGATTGTGGTACCAACTCAGACGCCTGGAAGGCCCCAAAAAATGCACATATGTACAAGGCCCTGAAAAGCTTGGTTTCATAGCCCGAGCTGCAAGTGACTGCCAGTGCTTTTAGGAGGCTGGACAGTTTAGGTAGTCCTATGGGCTTCCTCGTGTCCGCCTTTTTTCCTTCGAGTCTAGACATGCCTTGTATCATTTTCTTCGTAATGAAACTGTTGGTTGGGTCAGGGAAACCCTCGTACTTACGAAGAAAGGCGATGCCCGCTAGTTGGAGGCATATAGCTGCTGGGGATTTTCCCAGGTTTTCTAAGTGGATGATGTAGCTTTGAACTTGACTTTGGGTATTGTGCAGTTCCACGCTTACCTCGTGACCACAGAATTGCTGGAAAGATTCATAGCTACCTACATAATTCCTCCATGTCGAGGGGGCCACAGCGAGTTGTACCAGTTGCTGCAATCTTGGTTCCCAAGTCTCCAGACAACTTCTGGTATTTGTGTCGGGAACTGGTCCACCCACGGGGCTAACTCGAGCTGGAATCGAGACAGGACATCAGCTATAACATTTTCTTTTCCTGGCAGATGACGTGCCTTAAGAGATGTTGTACCGTAGGCAGCATAACACAAAGACCCGCAAAACCTTCATCACCTCTTCAGAACAAGATGTCTGTGAGTTCAATATGTCTGCTACCACCCTGTTGTCTGTGTGAAACAGCACTTTCTTATTCTGAATTTTTTGCCCCCACACCCTTACGGCTACCATGATAGGGAACAATTCAAGAAGGGTGATGTTTTTTGTGAGCCCCCTTGATACCCAATCCTGTAGCCAGCATCCTGCAAACCATGCTTCTTGCCAGAATGCCCCAAAACCAGTGCCACCTGAAGCATCGGTTACCATGTGCAAATCCAACAATTGGTCTGCCGGTGTCTGCCAGATGATGATACCATTGAAATCTTGTAAGAAGAGTTCCCAAACCTGTAAGTCTGCTTTTATGCCCTGCGTTAGTCTGATGTGATGATATGGTTTTAGAGCCTCCCCAGTGGCTGACGCCATCTGCCTGAGGAATGGCCTGCCTGGACGAATTGCCCGGCATGCAAAATTCAAGTGGCCTATAACAGATTGCAGCTGTTGTAGGGTCACCTTCTTTGCCCTTCCCATCTCACCCAACAGTTTGCTCAAAAGTGCCACCTTGTCTTGCGGTAGCCGGGAAACCATGGCCTCAGAGTCTATTTCTATGCCCAGGTATGAGAGGCAGGTAGCAGGGCCCTCTGCTTTTTCCTGTGCTAGCGGGACACCGAAATACCCCATTAGTGAGGTGAAACCTTGCAGCGTCTTCGCACATGTGGTTCCCCGGGGCCCACAAATAGGAAATCGTCGAGATAATGAACTGTATGTACGTTCTGTGTGTGTTCTCTGGTGGCCCACTGCAAGAAGGTTGAGAATGCTTCGAAGGCTGAGCAGCTTACGGAGCATCCCATGGGCATAGCCTTGTCCATGTACCATTGGCCTCCCACTTTGAAACCCAGTAAATCCTGGTCACTTGGATGTACTGGTAGCAGACGGAAAGCAGATTTGATGTCGCTTTTTGCCATCATTGCCCCTCGGCCTAGCTCTTGTATGTGGTGCAGTGCCACATCAAACGTTGTATATTGCACTGTGCAATCCTCCGGGTTGATGAAGTCATTTACTGAATTTCCTTTCGGGCAGGACAGGTGATGAATGAGCCTGTATTCCCCTACTTCCTTTTTGGGGACCAGCCCCAATGGGGATACCCTGAGGTTGTGCACTGGGGGGTAATTGAATGGTCCCGCCACCCTGCCTGCCTCTACTTCCTTGGCAGTTTTCCTCTCCAGGATGTTGGGAAGTAAATTTGCAGACTTGAGATTGCGAGCTGTAGTCTCTACCCTTGGCCCCTTGTATGGTATCCTAAAACCATACTTGAAACCGTCATGTATATATTTTGCTATTGTTTTTTCCGGGTAGCAGTCGAGCCAGGGGTCCATTCGGTCTAACTGTACTGGTGAGTTTGCTAAACTTCCCCAGACCTCTTTCCTTTTTCACTGCTTGCTCCCTCGATGTTTGATTTCTTGGAGGATTGTCATGTGCATTCCGAGAACTTGTGTTCTCCTCCACACAACTTGCAAATGTGCCTGTACTTACGAAAGGAACGAAAACATTTCCCTTTATTGTAGTCATAACATGCCTTCCTCCCTGCCCCCTTCTTCTGTTCTTTCCTGTATTCTCCACCTGTTTGTCTGGCAATAACATGACCACTATCAGTATAAGTTACCACATTGGGCCGGCCACGCGTCATGTAGCGTCATGTAGTGGACCCACAGGTCTATGTGTGTGTTTTCCCATTTGAGATTGGGTTGCCTAGATAGTTTTAGACTAAACTGCTCATCGTATTTTAACCACGCATATCCATCAAAGGACAGATGTGCGAATTTTATGGTTTCCCTGTATTTTAGCAGAGCAAGTAACTTATCAGGGTGATTCATCCCATAAACTGACATAAATATGTCAAATGCTGCTGCCCAATTCTCAAATGTGAAAGGTACCTTCGGCCGCCATGGCCTCTCTTGTTTACTCTCTTTCTCATCGCTCACTTCCGGGATCTCCCTATGCAATAACGAGAACATGTTTATAAATTCCCCTTTCCAGATTTTTTTCCGGACAGCGTCGGATAAGTGGTCCCCCAATGGGTCTTCCACCCCAGCATATGCTCAATGCTCAGGTGATGCTGATATTGCGCTGGTTGACTTGTCCCCTGTTGCCGCATTAGGACTGGTATCTGTTTTAGAGGCTACAGTCTCCCGCTCTTGTAAGCTTGGTGTCAAGCTTTCTTTGTTAGTTGAGGGGGGGTTGTATTGTTGAAGGCCCCGCCCCTGTCCATACCCGAACTGCTGCCCCTTGTGCGTTACCCCCTTCTACCATAGCCCCTTGGGAGACAAAGGAGTGAGGAGGCTGGATCAAATGAGCCTCGACACCCGTGGTGATCTGCTGTCCACCTCCCATGTGACTTAACAGGGCTTCATCTGGTCCTGCCACCGCAGAATCGGCCCACTGGTGTGCCCCGAAGCCATAGTTATCTACTGGCCCAGAGGGTCCAGCTGTGCCCAGAGAGGTATCCTCACCAGGCTCATTGGCTGGAAATGCCCGAGGCCCCACGATGGGGTTGGTCATTCTACCCTGCTGGGTTGTTGGGAAACCGGGGATGAAGGAGCCCCAAGGATTCATCGCTGGCCAAGAGATGGGCATATTACCCAGTCCTCCATACAGAAATGGCCACATGAAGGGGTTATGTTGCCATGTTTGATGCCCTGGCATCACCGGCCCGGGACTGAACCCTGGAGCCCCCTGGTGTCCTAACTGGCTGCTTACCCTTTGGCCCCCTTGATTTCCTTGTGATTTTTTCTCAACCGTTTTCTGACCATGGCCCCAATCTTGTCTCCTATATGCCTTGCCCTCTTCCGCTCCCTGCTTCTCTTACTTTGTGGCCTTAGCCATGTCTTCAAGGTTCTTTTCTCCATTTTTATATTTTGCTTCCTCTGTTGCAGATTCCAATGGCAGCCGTTCCCGGCTATCGCTAGATTGCTCTCTCTCGCTATCCGATTCAGACCACACTAATTCTATTGATACATCACTGTCCTGATCTCCCTCATACTCACTGATCTGTGGCTGAGCCACCGGTACCACTGGGGTTTTTTTCTTTTCTTCATTCTCTATCCTGGGTTGGGCCACAGATGTGTTCTCCTCTGCTCCGTTTTTTCTCTTGTCTGCTTTTTTCCCACCTCTGCCACTGATTGAAACTTACGCTTACTCTGTCTGCCCTGCCCCTTTTTAGCAACAGATTTTTTCTGAGCCACGGATTCCAACAATCGGGCCGATGGCTGGCTACACCTGGGCTGCTGACCCTCCTCCGCCGCCGGTTCTTGCGGCCTGTGTTCTAGTACGTTGGGAGGGTCTGCCACAGTTTGCTGTTGCCCACCTGGACGGGAAACTAGTAGCTCTGGTTCCAACCTGGACATGGTCGTCAGCCAATCCGACCCCCCAATGTCCTTTAGGCGTTGCAGGGCATCGCGGAATGCTTGGTTTTGCCCTTGCATGGGGATAGCCTGTGCCACATATTGTGTCTGGCTTCCTAGCTCAGAAAGGTCTTGACTGGTACCCTGTGCCTGTGCGGAGATTTGGGGGGCCTGGCTGTCCAGAACCTGATTATTCTGTGCTTCGGCCATTTTAGCTATTGATAGTAAGGGGCAAAGCAGTGTTCAGCGAGGCGATACCTATGAGACAAAAACATTAGTTATTAATACACCTTTAAACCTCCCTTTATTAGATAACCTTCTAACCCTATCTACTTGTAAAGTTTTTGTTAATGAACTTTTTTTTTAACTGAGAGCTCTGCCCTCGCCTGTCTGTATTTGCTCTAGACCCCTCTTGCTACTGTTACTGTATCACAGCCTGCTAGTACTGAAAAGTGTTTAACATCTCCCCCTTAGAAGTCCCCTTTAAATTTCAAAACCAAGAACAGAATGAGGAAAAAAAAATAATCTATTGGGGAGGGCATCCCTGAATATTCTAGCACTGGGAGCTCTGTGCTTTGTCCTCTGCACAACCAGAGAACTATAATGAGAAGGAAAAAAAAAAAACACACCACCACAGTATTTATTCTTGCCATTCACAACGAAGATCCTGGTAGAACTCTAGTTCACAGAGGAAATTAGTTATGGTGTGTCCTAGCTGTCGACAAAATAAATGTAGTAGACAAACCCTCTCATGGACGTTGCTTACGCTTGAACCTGTGACTGTAAGCTCTTCCTATTCCTACACATATACCTGCCTGCTGGCTTATTATGTTTCACTTCTGCTTTCCCCCAGGATGCACCTGAAAACGAGCAAAAACTGCTCAGTATGCCTTTCCTGGTGGAACTTTTAAATAAAAGGAAGGACGTGCTGACGTACCAGACCCCACACACCACTGTTCTGGCTGACAAGAGCGGCATGCCGGAATACGTTGCAACCTCTACAAACGCAGGCCGTATTCCACCAGATAAGAAGAGTCATTCAGGGCAAGGTTAAATTTTGGGGGGAAGGGAGAGCAACCGCTGTGAAACTACTCTCTCGGCCTCCTGTGAGGGTAGGGTGGAGATGAGGGAGACACTGTAATGGCTGCCGAGAAGAGGAGCCATTTAGGGACGACAAGATCAAAGTGCAGGGCAACAGCACAGTTAGGGACTCGATACTGCAGCCACCATGAAGCTGTACCTGGAAAGTTTGCTCCTTTTTGCCACATTCTTATACTTGTACATCGAGTCCTTGGAGAAATTCTTACTGCCAGTGAAGGACAACTCAGTGACTGAGGAGGTCATCCTGATCATGGGCTGACACAGCATAGGCCGAGAACAGCACTGCAGTTTGCAAACACGGGCCCTCGCATGTCCTGTGGGACCTGAACAAGGTGAGACAGAGCCCTCCCACTACCACCTGGCCAAAGGAACTGAACTACTGCTTCTCGGCGACCCGATAGATGACTGCGGCTAGCAATGGCCCCACTGGCTGAAAGTACCTGTGACGTCCGCGGAGTGAGTCACGGCACCTCCGGTGGCACCTGAATGGGGGAAGGCAGCATTTTCAGAGCGGATGACCAGAAACGGAAAACCGGGGAACTGTGGCAAGGTTGCAGGACACAAAGGGATAGATGAGGGTCAGGAACTGACTGTGTGGTTTTCTTTTGTAATAAGTTTTTTCTGAAATTGTCCTAAAAAAAAAAAACTTCTGGGAGAAAAAGTGGGAAGGGGACCTATGTACTAAGCTGAACGAAGCCAGCAAAGCACCAGAAAGGGGGGGTAGCACCTGGGTCCGTAAAAGCGACCGGGGAGGAACCACGGGGCGAGGCTGAGCTGGCGTGGGGGAGGAGGGGGACCGAGAGACCCATGGCCACTGGCTTCAAAGGCACGAGCTGGTGGGCAGGAGAAACAGGCCCCCAAGATCGAAAAACAAAGGAGAAGGCGCTCTGGAAGCTGGATGCCGGAAATTTTTTTTTTTTAACGTGGTTGGGGGGGTGATGGAGGCAGACACAGTAGAAACAAAAGGCAGTTAGAACCCCAGGAGCTCAGCAGTAAACTGTAAAAGTAGACAATGGAAGCAAACAAACACCCTGGTTGAGGGGGGGGATGGAGGCAGACACCGGAGCAACAAAGGCAAATAGAAACCCCCAGGAGACCGGCTAGTGTACTGGAGAACTAGCCAAAAAAATTTCAAACAAACACCCTAGAAAAACTAAGGACTTGTCTCTCAAGCCATAAAAAATGTGAACATGCAGCGGGGAGTGAAAAAAGGCCGGCGGGTGACAAGAGGACTGGAGGGCCGATAGCGCCGAAAAACCGGATCGGAGGCAAGGACGAAAACTACTGCTAATACTGAAAAGCCGATGGCACAGGAAACCGAAGTGGAGGCAAAATGAAAACTTCTTGCTGAGGAGCTGTTCCAGGAAGGCGAGATCCCCTGGGACAGCTCCTTAAGAACCCCTGCAGTGACCCTCCCTGTAGGGAAGGTCTGGGCCAGCCCTCTCCGAGGAGATCCTCGAATTGGGCCACTTGCTTAGGGGGGCTGCCTCTTCCTTGATGGTGGGCGGTCCTCCTAGCCCCACCCTCTTGGGGGCCATTGGCAACTTGTCTTCCCCCTGGTGAGAGGCCGGTGGGGCCATTAACCACTGCCTACGGCGGCTGGTAAAGGACATGCTCACTCTCGATACTGCTGGCGAGTTCACTGCCTTTGTTAAAACAAAATTCACACAAAAAGTGAACAGAATAAGCGCTCTTTCTTCTTGACTCTATTTCTGACTCTAGCTATGGGGAGGGGTTGGGAGCATGGGGGGACTCGGACACAACGATATCAGCAGACATGGTCACAGCTGTCAGTGACACTGCATATTCAGTGTCAAGGAAACAACTGCTCAAACCATTTACACAGGGAAAACTACCAAAAAAAATGTGAGAGGCAGATCTAAAAAAGTAAAAAGAACTGTGATAGCTAATCTCAGGAATACACAGGGACACTGTACTGCCAAGCACCTCATGCCTCATAATGCACCTGGGCATGCTCTTATCAGGAGATAATCCACACCTTGTCGTGTGTTATTGCTTGCATGGCACACACCATGTCATGCATTACTGCTTAACTGATATTATGAAATGGAAGGAAATACAGAAAATATATAAAATATCAACAGATATGTGCCTAAATATGACATGTTTTCACAGCACCCCTTGAGATGTCTGGGTCTGTTTATATCCCCTTCCCCACTATACCCACCCCATTCCCAATGCCCCACCACTGTACCCTTTCCACTAATACACATACACACACACTACCCATGTCCTTCCATTGACATGCTGTTGGATTAGACTGCAAGATGCTGCAGTTGTGAATTCTCAGATCCACGTTACGGAGACACGACTCTCAACATCTTCCTCCCTGTGTCATCTGAAAAGCTATATCACCTATTTTTTTCTTAAAGAGGACAGGAAATAATTTCTAACTGGCAGCTGTTAAGTTTTTATTCTCAGAAATGATATGCATTCATCTAAATTATCCATATGTAACTACCTGAATAAAAAGTGATACAAAAAGCCGTATTTTGCATTGTTTTGTTTTTATGGACAGCATTCTGTTACGGTTCTCTTCATGGAACCAATAATTTGGAGTTTTAACTATGTCATGGTTTGTGCACAGAACTCTAAACAGGGTTCTGATAGGTCAGCAGCTCATAATTAGCATTCTGTACACAAATTGTGACATAGTAAAAACTCCACATAAGTGATTCCATGAAGTGAACCGTAACAGAATGCTGCTCATAAAAACACTGTAAACTACAGTTTTACCTATTACTTTTATTCAAGTACAGTTAAATATGGATACTGTAGGAGAATGCATATAATTACTGAGATTAAGAATTTTATAAACAGCTGTCAATTAGCACACATTTCCTGTCCTCTTTAAGTCGGAATGAAAAAGTGAATCTATAAAGCAGCTGGCAGTCCCCTTCTCCCCTGAGGAAACACACAGCGGAGAAATCCTCGGAGAGGCTATTATTGGTGGTAAGATGCAATGACTGGCTGACAGGAACATTAAAGGAAAGGAACTGCTATACAAATCATTGATATTAAGATTTTTCTCTCCCTTTCACCCTTCCCCCACTTCATGCTCACTCAGAGCCCATGACAAATGATCTGGTGCTGAGGCTGTACAGCAAAGCCATCATTTCAGGGCTACCAAGGGTGACAGTTGAAAGCCCTATGATTTCTTTGCAGTTATGATGTTAGTTACACCAGGTTGAACCCGAAAACAATGTTTGCCTAGAGTTTATTTATCAGTCATTTGGTAAGAATGGGGGCTTATTCTACTGCTGATACACTAAACCTCATCTCACAAATGTGAGAATCGGACAGCTGAGGAAGAGAAACAGGAATGGAGACAGAAAAAGAGGCTAGGAGTGAAAGGAGCAAGGTGAGGAGAGGAGAATAAGAGATACTCAGAAGAGGTTAGTTACATTAATAGTGTAAAATTACGTATAACACCATCCACTCCTGCAGCCGTTTTATGATTTAACTGTTGGGGTGTAGATGCCTGATTTTACAGTATATAGTTTTTAGTATGTAGCTTTGTTGTATAAAATATGCTGTTTTTACCTTTTATTGTCTGGAGCTTTGAAACATCTGTGTATCTCTTAAAAATGAATGCAGTTTTAATTAGAAAATGGGCATTTGTCAATGCCAAATGTTGTCTTGCTGGCATTGACAATGGTAGTGCAAGAGTTAGAGAGATGCATAATAGGAATGGCAGTGAAATATTGAATGGCATCAACCGCACCCCCACCCTGCAGAGACTGACAGGCATTGGGGTGTGCCTTTGGGTCGCTGGTCATAATGCTCACGCCATTTCACCTCACCCTATCCTGCAGACACTGACAAGTGTAGCGGTGTGCCTTGGGGTCTTCGGGCCTTACACTCATCCCATTCCATAAGGAAATATGCTGAGGTAGGTGCAGTATAGGAGAATGTGGTGAACTTTAGAGCCGAAGACTCCAAGGCACACCTCAGTACCTGTCACTAGCTGCAGGGTGGGGGTGGAGTGGCATGAACATTGCAGCCAACGATCCCAAGTCACACCACTGACACCTGTCAGTCTCTACAGGGTGGGGCGTTATGGTTGGAAACCCTAATGCCCCAGGAGTTTGTTGGTATTTTTACTCTAAATTTTCAACATGGGCTTTTTTGTGAACCCACCTCATGAACAGTGGCACTATCAGTTCATTAGCTGAAGGGTGATTTTGCACAGCGACTGTGCCATTTGGCACCACAGGCGCAAAAACACATTTTGGGCAGGATGTGAAAAATGACAGCTGTACTATTCATGAGGAGGTGTAAAAAAAAAAAAAAAAATGACAATGTTGAAAATCTGGAGTGAAAATATGAAAAGTAACAAGCGTGCGTAGAAACTGTGCAACACACGCCCATAACACAATTATTTTTGGGATTTTTTTAACCAAATTTTCAACAGACATTTTGGGACCTTGGCTCATGGACAGTGGCACTGAGATTTTATTAACCTGTCCTGAAGGTTTATTTCCCACAGCGACTGTGCCATTCTAGGGAAAGGGTGGAAGGGAGGGGCAGCTGCAGAATAAGGAGTGCTAGCTGCACATTCGAGCAGACTTGATAGACCTCTAGGCCTTTCTCTGCGGGCAAATTTCATATGTTTGTATTCTGCATCACATGTGCGAAAACACATTTCGGGCAAGATGTGAAAAATTAGCTGTACTGTTCATAAGGAGGTGTGAAAAAATGGCAATGTTGGAAATCTGGAGTGAAAATATTAAAAATTGTTGAAGTTAAGAGTGTGCGAGGAAACTGCACAATGCACACCCATAACGCAGTCAGTTTTTGGAATTTTTTCATCAGATTTGCAACATGGGCTTTTTGGAACCCCACCTCATGAACAGTGGCACTGTCATTTCGTTAATTGGGCTCAAAAGGTGATTCTGCACAGTGACTGCGAACTCATCTTTCGGGATTGAATAACGAGATGACTGCATGTGTTCATGAGATGGGGTCCCAAGAACCCCTTGTTGAAAATTTGGAGCCAAAATTCCCCAAAATGGCTGAAATATCAACCTAAGTTGAAACCCCCCATCGATGCAGTTATAAACCTTACTGTGATTTTCTTTAGTTTGTGGTCGGCTTTTGTAGAGTTCAGACGTTTTCCCAGTCCACAGAACATCGCAGTGCTGGACCTCGGAGGCAAGTGTGGGGTGGAAGTGCGCAGAGGGTGGGTGTGGGTTGAGGGGGGTGCCAGGACGACGAGGATCGTTTTCTTTTACAGGGACATTGTCTCTGTCTTTTTCTCTCTCTCTCTCTCTGTCTCTCTTTCTCGCTCTCTCTCTCACACCAGACATCGAGGGATGGTTTTCTTTATTTACAGGTAAATTAAAAAAAAATGTTGGGCACACTGGGGTGGGCTCCCAGTGTGCCCCATGGGTTTGGAGGGGAGGACTGATGCAGATGGGGATTGGGACCCTGTTGGAAAAGAAAGTGTGTGGGGAGGGGACCATGATGCTGACAGGGACTGGGCCCCCGTCAGCAAAGAAACCGTGTGTATGTAAGGGGGAACATGCCAACACGGGGAATGGCCACCCCCGATGTCGGCTTTGTGGGGATTGTGTGTGGCGGGTAGCAGGAGCTGCCATATTTACTGAAATGTTTCACCAGGAAAGGCATGTAACAGGTCCTTATCATCTGACGCTCCAATGAGGACACTGCACCTTACTGGAGTGGCAGATTTCTTTCAAGGTTTTGGCACTCTTTGAAGTTTTGCGTCAGCGCTAGCATACTCACTAATTGGGAGGCTGAGGGCCGCACTCACCAAAGCGTTCCGTGCATTAGCCAACATTGACACCTCTGAAATGTGCTACTGCCACAAGATACAAGACAGCATAAAAAGAAAAGGAAAATGGGGATGTAAAAAGAAGAGAGACAGGCAGAGAGGAGAAACAGAAAACACAGGAACTGAGCACTCTCGACCATTAGATACAATCATTTTATTTCAAAAAATCGCAAAGGTACTGTCAAATAGTATAGTGCAAAATACATCTACTGACAAAAGATACTTGAATGCAGAACCACAAAAAGTAATGAAAATGCACCTCAGCCATACCTGCAGAAGATCCCTGCACTTCGAGGGCGGACCCTCTTCCTCGGGGGCATGGCCGGTGCACAGTGGGTGTCTGCACTTATAGTGAGAGGAGAAACAGACATGCTGAGGAGGAGACGCAGACACATTGGATGAATAGGTAGATATGGGATAGAATTTTATTTTACATACCTCCTTTCATATATATACACTGTATCCCAACATGTTTTGCAAAGCAATGAGTTAGGTACTGGTAGTGCAGGGACTGTCGGATAGGATAGAGTTTTGATTTATATAGCACCTTTCATTTACACTGTTTCTCAAATGGTTTTACAAAATAAATTAGTAAGATACCAGTAGTGCAAGGACCGTATAATAGACTACAGTTTAGCTTTATAAAGCACCTTTCATATACACTGTATCCCAAATTGTTTTACATATCAGTGCTTTAAATAGTGGTAGAACATGCCAGGGACTGTAAGATAGGATAGAATTTAAAGTTATATCACTCATTTCATATACACTGGTGTATTCCAATGTGTTTTACAGAGCCATGAGTGAGACACTGGTTGTGATGGGAGAATGGAATAGAGTGGAGTGGAGTGGGATACTGGATGAGCAACTATGCACAACCAGTGTGTTCTGCCACAGAGGGGTTCTGATTCCCTCTGACCTCGAGTGTGAAGCTCAAGATGTTCATAGGAATCAGAATTCTGAGGTGGCAGAACACACGGGTTGTGCATAAAGTTGCTCTTCCTATATTTTTTATAGTGTATAGTATTGTGTGAAATATGCATGTGGTGTTTCTTTCACTTTCAGAACAAAACTTACCTACGCAGTTTCTAGAGGTTGTGGAATGCTATTGTACCACAGAAGAGTACAATAATAGTCTATGACCTTTGAACTGTGGTACAATAGCATTTTGAAAGGAATGGAATTCTATGCTGAACAGTGCTCTACTATACACTATAATAGAATAGCATAGCATAGCATAGGATAGGATAGGATTGAATAGAATAGAATAGAATAGAATAGAATAGCATTTGGTTTTACACAAAGTAGCACCCTGCATAACACTATCCCAAAATACTTTACAAAGCAAGGAGTTGCTTGCAGGCAACGCATGGACTGTACAATAAAATAGAATTTGGTTTTATATAGCATCTTGCATAAGTGTATCCCAAAGTACTTTACAAACCAATACATACTACAATAAAACAGAATTTGGTTTTATATAGTATATTGCATAACAGTGTATCCAAAAGCACTTTACAAAGCAGTACATAGTAACATAGTAATTTAAGGTTAGAAGGAACTCCAGGTTCATCATGTCCCCCGCTTCACAAGCAGAAGTGAAATAAGTATGCTGTGCAAACAGCTACCAATTTAGAGGGATTTCCTACCCACTCCAGTACCTAGGCTTGAAAAAGGCATTAAGGGGAATGGGTCAGGAATCAGGGGTTGAGGAACAGTGGGCAGTATTTAGAATGGGGATTACAAGAACAACAGAATTATGCATTAAGCAGGTTAGCAAGAGGAAAAGGAAGAGGAGACCATTATGGTTTTCCAAAGAGGTAGCAAAGAAAGTGAAAGCCAAAAAGATTGCATTCAGGCAATACAAAAAGACACAGGCAGAAGAGGATAGGGAGAAGTACCAGGAGAAGCAAAGGGAGGCAGGGAGGTCAGTAAGGGAAGCCAAAGCTCAGACAGAAGAACACATTTCAAAATCAGCGGGTAGAGGGGACAAAACCTTTTACAGGTACATAAGTGAAAAAAGAAAGGCAAAGGGAGGGATAGTGAGACTGAGGAGGAGGATGACAACAGTAAAGCTGACATATTGAACAGGTATTTCTGCTCAGTCTTTACTGAGGAAGAGGAGGGTAATGGGTCTGAAGGGGAGTACAAGGGGTGAGAATGGTGCAGAAATGGACACAAGTCCCTTTACACGAGAAAGGGTCCTGAAGGAACTGGAAGTAATAAGAGTTGATAAAGCAGTAGCGCCAGATGGGGTGCACCCCAGGGTCCTTAAAGAACTAAGAGAGGTGGTGGCTGAACCTCTGGCTATCCTGTTTAGCCGATCACTGGAAACAGGGAGGTACCCAAAGACTGGAGGATAGCAGATGTAGTCCCCTTATACAAAAGTGGGAACAAAGAGGCGGGAACTACAGACCAGTCAGCCTCACCTTGGTAGTGGGAAGATCATGGAAGCACTACTGAAGGAGAGATTGGTGGAACATCTGGTTGTCAATGGACTACAGGGCCCAAGGCAGCATGGTTTACTGGGGTGGAGTCATGTCAGACCAACCTCGTTGAATTTTGACTGGGTGACTAGGGAGGTGGATCAGGGGAGGGCAGTGGACGTGGCCTATCTGGACTTCAGCAAGGCCTTGACACTGTGCCACATAGAAGACTATTACACAAACTGGGGAATATGGGTGTGGGCAGGACAGTAGTGGTGGTGGGTAGGTAACTGGCTGGGTGGCAGGACACAGAGGGTGGTGGTAAATGGCTGTCACTCCACAGAGGGAAAGAGTGACCAGTGGGACCACAGGGATCAGTGCTGGGACCGGTCCTATTCAACATCTTCATCAGTGACATTGTGCAGGACCTAGAAGGCAGAATTTCACTGTTCGCTGATGACACAAAGCTCTGTAACAGAGTAGACACGCTAGAGGGTGTAGACAGAATGAGAAGGGACCTGCAGAAACTTGAAGAATGGTCAGGGTTTGGCAGTTGAAATTCAATGCAAAAGAAGTGCAAGATAATGCATATGGGGCACAAAAACCCTGGCTGTCGTCAGTTGGGGGTGAGGATATAGCATGCACCAAGCAGGAAAGGGATCTTGGGTTATCATCTCTGATGACCTCAAGATAGGAAACAGTGTGACAAGGCAGCAGGTAAAGCAAATAGGATGCTGGGATGCATAGGCAGGGGCATCACCAGCAGGAAAAGGAGGTCATAATTCCACCATACAAGACACTAGTGAGGCCCCACCTGGAGTACAGTGTACAGTTCTGAGACCTTACCTACGTAAGGACATAGACAGGGTAGAGAAGGTTCAGAGGAGGGCAACAAAGATGGTGCATGGATTGCATCACAAATCCTATGAGGACAGGTTGAAGGAACTGAACATGTACTCCCTGGAGGAGGAGGAGGAGAGCGGATATGATAGAGACATACAAGTATCTTACAGGGAGGAACAGGGTGCAGGAATACACTATTTTTAAGTGAAAAAGATGTTCCAGGACTAGAGGGCATGGGATGAAGTTGGAGGGAGGACGATTCAGAGGAAACGTGAGGAAGAATTTCTTCACAGAACGGGTGGTGGACAAGTGGAACACCCTTCCAGAGGAAGTGGTGGAGGCTGAAACAATCACAGGATTTAAGAATGCATGGGATAGACATAAGGGAATTCTGGAGGTCCGGGGTAAGGGGCAACAGACTTCTAGGAAAACTAAACTGAACTTACAAGCTCAAATGGGCAGACTGGGTGGGCCATAGGCCCTTATCTGCCGACACTGTCTATGTATCTATGTAGGGTACCTGGTGATTCCCTTAGAATGCAGACCGTTGTTCAGGATTGCTTTAGAGAGCTAGTGACACATTCAGGAGAACTTTAACAAAACCTAATATTTAGACACAGTCCAGCTTGTATTTCTCTTCCCCATTACTCCCCATTTTTGATTACTGAGGTAATCTGTATGAAAACAGGATCTTAGCTCCTAAAGAGTTTATCTATTCTTGCTGCTTTCGCCCTACCTGAAGTCACAGAACACTGCTTGTGACATCACAGTTACTCCCATGGCAACAGATTGTGATGTCACAACAGAGGATTATGACTTGAGGTAAGGAGTAAGCTATAGAGGCAGATGGACTCTAAAGGAACTCTAAGGGATAAATATCATATGTTCATGCACATTTCCTTAGTAATAGATAATGGGAGGAGAAATATATAAAATATAAATGGAATGCAGGCAGACTTGTACCTAATTATTATATTTTTGTAAAGTTTTCTTTGCGGCATGAGTAGCTCTTTAAAGGCCTGTACTGCATTCATGATCACTGTTCCTCCTGGTAGGCTATCCCATGGGTTCATCACCCTCCTAAAAAAAGTGCCGCCTAACATTATCCCTAAATAACATCCTAATATTACTCCTGAATATTCCACCCCTGCGCTTCAGGATGATAAATACAGATAGTGGTTATAGTACATACAAGTGTAGGAACTTTAGAATAGAACAAGGTTTGTTCTTATATAGCTCCTTGCATAAACTGTATCCCAAAGCATTTTACAAAGCAATGAAGTAGATATTAATTGAGAAACTACAGCACAGAATAGAATTTGGATTTATATAGCACATTTCATGTGTTCTATGCCCCAAAATAATTTACAAAGTAATGCATTAAATACTGTTAGTGCAAGGACTGTAGAACAGGATAGAATTTGTATTTATACAGCTTTTATATATAGAGTATTCCAAAGCGTTTTACAATCCATGAACGGTTGGCAGCATATATAAGATGAACACACAGAAATTAGGTGAGAGTGAGGGAGGGAGGCCAAGGAAAGGTCAGATTGAAAGAGAGGGAGAGAGAGCTAGAACAGAGGCTAAGCACAGGAAGAGATAAGTGACTTGCTCTAGGTTACACAGTAAGTAAATAAAATGATTCAAACATGGGTGTCCTAGTTCGCAGTTCTAAGCACTTACCACCGGGCTACACTGGCTTCCATTTATGGAACAAAAGGAAGGCTGTGAGACATACAAGCATTAAGGGAGAAAGAGGAGGCGAGGGTGGGGGAGGAAAGACAGAGGAAGAGACAGATTTAGTTTGCTTGCAAAATCCCCAGGGTCCAGACAAGTTTCCATGGAATGTCAGACAACAGTTAAGAGCAATGCTGTATTTTGCTTTAGTTTGCTGTGAGAGAAGACAGAAGAGGGACTTAATGAGCTGGCATGCTCCCTGCTCAAGCCTGCCAGACTCCACAGACAAGCTGCCGCAGAACTTGAGGCTCATGGACTCCTAATCAGTACCACATGAAAAGAGAGCCACTCTTGTGTACATTATTTTTAACATACAGTACTTTATGAAACACTGCAGCAGTCCAATCCCATAGTCTTAAGAAAAGTCTGCCTCTAATTATTCCCCAAAGTTCAAAACTCTAGGTGCTAATTAAGGAGAAGTCGGATCACAGCAAGGCTCAGTGTAAAAAGGGAGCCAATTAATGGACACAAGCCTGCTGCTTTTGGCAAGGATTTTCTGAAAGTCATCCACAGAGCCAGGAGACCAAGTGGCAAGATGAAGCTTGAAGGGGGATTTCAGGTGTTCATAGGTGGAGTGTGATGGTGCAAGATGATTGTCTATCAAGTCCTTCTGCCTGTTATCCTACCAAGAGAAATGTGACCTATTCTGCCTCCTAACATTTAACAGCAGATGGGAGACATTTCAATAATCCCCATTTATATTCACTTCCCCCCTGTTCTCTATACGTATATGTTTCTCTCACTTAGATGTCTATCTCTCTGTTCTTTAAAACCAGCTATGTACGTAGCCTCCCTTCTTGCACCACAGATGCTCCAACTAGTGACATCATTGGTTGCAATCAGTCACTGGCTCCCATTGGCATAAGTCTTCGAGGAAGTATTTGACTGGTCCGAAAGCTTAGACATTGTTTTCTTTTTGTAACATCTATGTTGGTCCAATAAAAGGTATCAGATGATTTGCTTCTGGATCTGGCTCCCATTTACGACTCAGAGTTATACACCAGAGTTACTTTTACCATTAAAACTAGCCGGGGTGGCAGAAGAAATTGGGAAAGCAGAAATAGCACACACACACAGGCTGAAATAGAGAGTAAGGAGAACCTGAGGGGAGAAGGTACCCTGCGGGGTGCAAATTAATAAAGGAAGCAAGGGGATAGAAATGAAGGGGGATAGGATCAGGAGCATAAAAAAGATAGGGGGATCAGCTCAAAAAAGGGGGTAATAAGCAGAGTGCTTGAAAAATCTGGAAGGCCATGTGTGTGAATCCTAGAAGTCTAGGAAATAAGATTCCAGACCCAGAGGCCATCATGGCAGAGACCGACCTGGATATTGTGGCCATTACCAGGTCATGGTGCGCTGAAAACCATGACTGGGACATGACTATACCAGACTATACTCTGTTCAGGGACATGGCCATACCAGGCTATACTCTGTTCAGGGACATGGCCATACCAGGCTATACTCCGTTCAGGGACATGGCCATACCAGGCTATACTCTGTTCAGGGACATGGCCATACCAGGCTATACTCTGTTCAGGGACATGGCCATACCAGGCTGTACTCTGTTCAGGGACATGGCCATACCAGGCTATACTCTGTTCAGGGACATGGCCATACCAGGCTATACTCCGTTCAGGGACATGGCCATACCAGGCTATACTCTGTTCAGGGACATGGCCATACCAAGCTACAATCTGTTCAGGGGCATGGTCATACAAGACTATACTCTATTGGGGAAGGACCAGGTGGGAAGGAAAGGAGGGGGGTGTGGTGCTTTAAAAGCGATGGAGATACAGGGAATATGGGGGGGGCAGGGATGCTGTGGGTCACCCTGGAGACAGGGACTGGAGCCACCATTTGCACTGGTGTGATCTACAGACCTCCATCACAGGAGGATGAGCTAGATAAGGTACTGGTGGAATCCTTTAGCAAAATGGCAGAAAAAGGGGAGGTGCTGCTGGTGGGGGACCTCAGTCTGCTGGATTTAGATTAGAGCCTCCCAGCTGCAGCTTCAACTAGAAGCAAGGACATCCTGGATCCCCTGCAGGGGTGTTCCTCAGGCAGTAGGTCAGTGAATCCGCTTGTGATGGGACAATACCGGATGTGGTACTCTCAAACGGGCACTGTGTTGCAGATGTCAAGGTGGGAGGCCACCTGGGGACCAGTGATCACTGAACAGCGTAGTTCAGCGTAAGGACAGCTGCAGAATTGAACCACACATGAGCAAGGATCCTGGACTTCAGGAGGGCAGACCTTATAAAGATGGGTGAATGCCTCAGAGAAGACCTGGCAAGGGAGGACGACCTGGTGGAATGGAGGAACAATGGATGACACTAAAATGGGACCCAGTTAATGCAACAAACCTTTGTTTCAAGCAAGTAAGCAAAAGCAAGAGGAAAAAGAGGCCAATATGGTTCTCAAAAGAGGCGCTGGAAAAAGTAAAGGCTAAAAGGCTTGTATTCAGAAGGTATAAGGAAATGCAGAGGAAGGGGGATAGGGAGGTGTATCAGGGGAATAAAGGGAAGCAGGGAAAGCAATAAGGAACACAAAGGTATGAACTGAAGGGAGATAGCCCAGGCAGTAACAAAAGGGGGACAAAACATTCTTTAGGTATGGAAACGATAAGAGAAGAAGAAGAATCAGCATTTATATAGTGCTTTTCATACACAGTATCCCAAAGTGCTTTACAAGCAATGCTAGACTGGTAGTGAAGTGACTGAATGTGTGGTGGCAGCCATATCTCACATCATCACCCACACACAGCCTGGATAATTGCATGAACTGGTTTATAGGAAAGGGAATGTTGGCCAGGACACCGGGAATGTTCCCTGCTCTTTTCGAAGAGTACCCCGGGTTCTTTAACTTCCACCTGGACACCCACCAGAACAACACCAGGATGGGCAGAAGGGACCTCGGTTTAACGTCTCAAACGAAGGACGGCACACCCCAGCAGTACAGCACCCCCCAATACTGCACTCGGATGCCAGCGATTTTTAGGTGCAAGTCCATCCCGGTGTGGGACGAGAACCCACGACCTTCTGGTCCAGAAGTGGATGTGCTACCAACTGAGCCACGCGGACATCAGAGAAAGACAAGGGGTGGGACTGTAAGGTTAAAAAGGGAAGGGGGAACTGTGCAGAGGGGTACCAGGAAAAGCCAGACATCCTGAACAAAATTCTTCTACTCGGTGTTCACAGAAGAAAGAGAAAGGGATAGACCACAAAAAAAATAATATGCGCTATGGGGGCGGGGGTGGACACTAGTCTTCCTTCAGAGGAGAGAGAGTCCTGAAGAGACTCGCCAATCTGAAAGTGGATAAGGCAGTGGGGCCAGATGGAGTGCATCCAAGGGTATTGAGGGAGATCAGGGAGGTACTGGCTGCACCTCTGACAGTTCTGTTTAATAGTTTCCTAGAAACAAGAGTGATTCCGGAGGACTGAAGGAGGACAGGTGTAGTACCACCTCACAAAAGTGGTAGCAGGGAGGAGGTTGGCAATTGCAGGCGAATCAGCCTGTCTTTGGTGATAGGAAAGTTAATGAAAACACTGCTGAAGGAAAGGATTGTGGAATGTCTTAAATCAAATGGGTTACTACAAGACCCAAGGCAACATGGATTCACGGGTGGAAGGAGGTCACTTCAAACTTATCTGATATATTTCTTTGACGGGGTGACAAAGGAATTAGGTCAGGGGGCAGCAGTGGACATGGCCTACCTAGATTTCAGAAGGGTTTTCACTACCGTTTCACATAGGATACTAGTAATCAAACTGGGTAGCTTAGGAGTGGGTCCAAAGCTGACAAACTGGGTAGGAAACTGGTTAGGGGTTAGGTGACAGAGGGTGGTGGTAAAAGGAGTTCACTGTGAGGGAGGGTGACCAGCGGGGTGTCTCAGGTATCAGTGCGGAGACTGATCCTCTTTAATGTCTTTGTTAGTGACATTGCAGAGGAGTTGGAAGGGAAGGTCTGCCTATTTGCAGATGACACCACAATCTGCAACAGTGGACACTCTGTGAGGAGTGGTGGAAAGGATAAGCAGATACCTGAGAAAATTCAGAGAGTGGTGAAGGGCATATCAGTGGGTTTGAAAGTGAAAAAGTGCAAAATACTGCACTTGGGGCACAGCAACCCAGGGGCGGAGCACAAAATGGGTGGTATGGTTTTGACAACTATCAAGCAGGACAGAGACCTGGGGATAATCATGTTGGATGAACCAAAGGTGGCTAGGCCGTGCAACAAGGCAGTTGGGAAGGCCATTGGGATGCTGGGGTGCATCGGGAGGGGATTCATCAACGGAAAGAGGGAGGTGGTGTTGCCCATATAGATCGCTGGTGAGACCTCACCTTGAGTACTGTGTCCATTTCTGGAAACCACACCTCTGGAAGGACATTGAAAGAGTGGAGGCGGTCCAGAGGAGAGCTTCCAAAATGATGCAGGGTCTGCCTCAAAAGACCTATGAGGAGAGACTAAAGGACCTCAACATGTACACCCTAGAATGGAGGAGGGAGAGAGGAGATATGATGGAGACCTTTAAATACCTCGTATGAGTAAATAAGGTACAGGAGGGAAATATTTTTCAGCAAAAAGAAACTGAAGAACAAGGGACATGCTATGTAGCTGTAGGGTGTAGATTCAGGAGAGATGTGAGGAAGTACTTCTTCAAAGAAAGGGTGGTGGATTCCTGGAACAGCCCTCCACTGGAGGCGGTGGAGGCAAAGACAGTGGTGGGGTTCAAGAATGCATGGGATATGCATAAGGGTATCTTAGTGAAAACTAGTGGGGGGAGAAAAAGAGCCAGAGACTAAGGTTCTGCAGAGATACTGTAGGTAAGGAAAAATTGTCAGGTGGATGGGCCAAGTGGTCCTTATCTGCCATTAAATTCTATGTTTCTATGATATTGCTGGTGTGCCATAATGTTAGCAAGCACAAAATGGCGACTCACAAAAACAGCAAGGACAAAACAGCGACCACGGTTTTGGCGGCTTTGCCATTCCCCCCTCCTCAACTTGCACCCCCCCCCAGAGTTGGTTATTTAGAGTAAGGGGGTACGGAGGGCATAGCCCCCTGCAAAAATCATGGTCGCTGTTTCTGCCGTCGCTAGTTAGTGTTCGCTATTTGCGAGTTGCCGTTTTGTGCTGATTATTATCGCATACAACCCTACTGCCACTTGTGTGGGCTGCTGCATTAATAAAAACAGAGAGGCTCCTCAGTGTGCTGCACTGTTATTGACATGATAACTTACTAATATGTATTGTTATTTATTTAACCTGTTTCACTAGGAAAGACATACTGTGCTGATACATGCTTGTTTCCAGATGCAGTCTTCGGGAATAAGGAGCAGGCAGTAACAATGTTTAAAGCAGCAATTTATTAATACAAAGGTGAAGAACATACAGTGAAATGGCATGGGGTCATAACCGCACATAGAATAATAGCGCGCCAAAAAATGCCGCAAGCAAAACAACGTGCGCTACAATAATATCGGGAAATACACTGACCTACAGAAAGAGCGCATGCCATTGAAATAATTGGGATACTCTTTTTTTTTTTTTTTTTTTTTGTGTGAGGGGCTTTGCTCCCCACACCCCCCAATGTGAGGGGCTTCACCCCTAGCACAACCTGTGGAATTAAAATAACAAACTCTGGGGGTAGGTGGACTCAGGAGATGGGAAGAAAGTCGAGAGGGAGGAACTTGGTTTTTTCTTTAAATGAAAGCAAAAGTAGTAGCACGGAAGCACCTGTGGGGAATCAAACTACAGCCCCAAGTCTCCCAAGTACACCATGCGCTGGTGCCTTAACTGCTGCACCACCGGAGCAGCTGGACCAGGCACCCAGCACAAGGTAACTTGATACCTTCTAGTAATTCATACAGCAGCAGGGGGTATGGTAATTCCTATATCACTGTTGTACCCTATTGCCTGTAATTCATATGCTCTTCACAGCATGGTTAATACCATGCAACGTTCCATGTGCGGTATTGACCTGGTAAGCAGTGCGCAATAAATAGATGCACAGTGATCAAAAACACCGTCGATGCAAGAGTAATGCAGGTGCATATTATAATTAAGCAATAATGCCCAACAGGGTGTGTGTCGTGCTGGGATAACGTCACGCCTCAGGTGGTTGGGTATGGGGCCGCAGGCCAAGTGCATCCAACAACTGAGGCGTGACGTTATCCCAAATGACACACACCCTGGAGGGCATAATTGTTATTATACAATGGCTCGTTGTTATATATAAAATAAAATAAAATTATTTTAATGATGTTTTTGTGTGGAAAAATATTTTTGTTTTTTAAGAGAAGATGAAACAATCAATCAAATGCTCCATAAAATGCTCACCTGCAGGTTCACAGTGAGGCTGAGACTAGACCAGTGATGTGCTGGGATAACATCACGGGTCCAGCCCAACACTGACCAATCAGAGTCCAGGATTTTTTCTTGTCATTGTATAATATAAATTAAAACATGACCAGGAAAATATGAGGTGCAACGTAATAACAATTATCTGCACAGGGATGAAGGCAAAACAATAAAGTGCAGAGTGAAGGATGCATCTTTTAGAGAGCCCAGTTGGACTGCTAAGAGCTAGGAGCAGGTGCAAGAGTGAGCCTTGAACATATGCAAGTAACAGCATCAGCAGTCTAAATCACTTACATAGCCACTGTACCTGTTATCTTTTGTACAGTGGTGTTTCGTGCAGGAATGTTAGGAATGGAGCATGCCGCTTCACAGCAAGGGGAAGGATGGCTTCATTTAACTTTCGAAATAAAAAAAAGCTTAAAACTTATTAGAAATTACTCTAGTGTACTTGAGTGATTTATAATTAGTTAAAGAGGGCCTTCACAGGGATATCTTTTAGTATAAAAGACTCCTCTCGCAGAGTCAGAGTGGCCCACCAGGATATTTCCAGGTGCCCCGTTGGGTACCTGGCCACCTCCTAAATTCTGAAAATCTTTGCATCTATCATCTATTTATTGCTTGATTGATTTCAGAAGTTTCGCCAGGAAGGTAAGGGCTCACACCCTTGTGATGCAATGGGAGTGGTAAGAGAGAAGGAGAAAGGGGGAGGTGGGGGGGGGAGAGGACAAAGCGGGCACCGGAAGTGAAGAATGAGTGGAAAGGTATGGTAACAGGTGAGAGGTCAGAAATAGGAGTGTCACCCACCTTGAGGACTGAGGGGGGACTGGGTTGGGGAGAGAAGAGGGTGTGGATAACCTTCCAGGACTTAGAGGGGTAATTAATGTTGTTCTGTTCTGGAGCATGGATGTGAAATATTTGAACTTGGCAAGCCTGGTAATCCTGGTACATGCATTACAAGGGGTCTGGTACTTGATTAGGTTGGCAGGGGTACAGAGGGACTTGTAGGTCTGCCAGGCAAGGTCACACATATGGAGGCAGGCCAGCTACTCAGCTCAGATCCATGGGAGGTGGGAACCTCGGGGCCCTGGTTTTCAAATGGGGACATGGAGATCCCAGGCTGACATACATCTGGCATTGAAATTATGGAGGGCAGTATTTATGTTGCTGGCTGTAGAGATGGGTGACCTGTCATTGGACACCAGGTTGGTGTAGAAGGAGGACAAATCCAGCAACCTGAAGGACTGGATCTGATTGAATTTAAGGTGGTGCTTTGGGATGGTGAATCTTGCACATGAAGCAGATCATACAGTGGTCACTGAGGGAGTCAGGGAGGGTACCAACATCCATGATACAGTGGGTGTGGGAGGTAGCACCCAGTCCAGGAGGAAGTGATTGAGGGTTCTTTGATATTGATGGGTTTGGTAAGTGATCAGTTGGGTAAGTTGGAGAACTTGATGTTTTAGCACAATTTATTTAGAGAGGGGAGCGCCAACTGAACTTAAAATTACAGAGGATGAGTAGCTCACCGGAGATGGCATGTGAGGAGATAGTGGTGAGGAGCTCAGTGACTGAAAATGGGGACATGCCAGAGCAACAGTAGACACCAGCCACAAATTTAGGGATTGGGAAGGGGAGGGAGAGCTTAAGGAGGAGCAACTCGTAGGCAGAGAGGAAAGTGATGGAGAGTACAGACTTGTACTGAATGTTAGAGGAGAGATAGATTGAAACTCTGCTGCCTACCTTTCTGTGATCCTGTCAGACATTTGTGTACTTGGGGATGGCAACTGCAGCATCAAAAATCTTGGGGGATAGCCAATACACCGAGATCCTCAGTTCTTCAGGCTTAAGATAAACTGTGAGTGGTTGCAGCTAATCGATCTTTGGGAGCAGACGTCGGATGTTGATGTGGGTTGCTCTCACTCCTTTGGGGGAGGTGAGAAGGAGATGACAGGGCAGGGCCAGGACTGAACTCAGTATGACCTGCTACTAAAAGCAACAGGGAGACAAGGAGCTTGGGGGAGCCTATGAGTTGCTTATGGGGAGAGGAGAGCGAGTGTGAGAAGGTGAGATGAGAAGAGGAGAGGAGGCATCTGAGGGTGTCAAGGTGAAGCCAAGGAGAAGAGAGGAGACTGCATCCAGGATGCTAGAGGGAATGAGATAAGGTGGGAAGGCTGGAGGAAGGGAGCGTGGGGGGAGGAAGATGGAAGGAGGGAGACAAGGATAAGCAGCGGGGGGGAGGCAAAGGAAAACAGGAGGGGGAAGGAGTGATCAGGTTAGAAGCAGCAATAGCATGTGATCAGCTGTCTTACTAGGCAAGCAAACACAGGAGTGCTTTCCAATTCACAAGAAAGCTGACAGCCATGGAGGAGGGCAAGGTGGGTCGGTCACCTTCCCACACCTGTGGGGACTTAATATTATGAAATGTGGGTGCTGGGAGGGAGGGAGGAGGGTGGGACTTGGGTGCTGCTGCCAGGGTGGACATGAGGGATGATTTGTTACAATCAAAAAATCGCAAGAGGAGACTGCAGCCAACCATGGAGGTGGACAGGTTCTGCCAGTTGCCCGTAAAATATGTTACTTATTAAAGCTTAAATTCTGGGTGCTGGGGGGGGAGGAGTGGGTCTGTTGCTGGGGGGCACAGGGGTTACATTTAACATGATTGGGGTGGGGAGGAGGGTGGTGGCTGTTTTTCTTTTTTTTTTTTTTTTTTTTTTGTAGTATTTCCCAAATACTAATAGGCATGAATAGTCCACTATTTTGTTATTCATATCCTAATAATGAACAGTGCATTAGTAGTGGTATTGGAGAAATGCTATTCATTACTCGTATACCCCTCACAATGGAGCCCGTTACACAGAAAGAAGCCCACAAAGGAGCCAGATTACCTTTTGGAGATAACCTGTACCAAAACCCAGTTTGCAAAACAAGGAGCAGCAGATGGGTGGCAGTTGGAACACAGTTGAAACTTAACAAGACCCCAGCTATTTAAGAGAGTGCAATATGAGCAGTGACCTAAATACTGTGCAGCAATACCAAACTTAATAGGCCACATCAGGAAGCACTAAACCAAAGCAGTAACCCCAACTATTAAGCAGTACACAATATGTAATAGACAATAGTAACTACAAGTACACTTCCAGTTTGCAGGGTGGAAGTTGGGCCGAGTCCCCTGGCGTCCTGGCATCTCCTCTCTGTTGACTCCTCTCGAGGACTCCCACTCATGCTGCATGATGCACACTGAGACTGCACACACAGAACCACTGGGAGCGGCAGAGTGGATATGGGGCTTGTCCCACCCTCAGCACAGTGCTTCAAGTGCTGACTGACTGGAAACAGTCAATGGAATTAAGCAGCTCCTGCTACTTACAAGCTGGCCTCCTGGCTTAGCTCGGGCTTGCTGAGTGAGTTGGAGGAGAGCCTTTAATGCTGGCTTATGACCCCTGCAAGATGGCGGTGGTTCTCGTGGCCAGTCCAGGCAGCAGGTGAAGTGAGCAACTGATCACTTGGTTGGCAGGAATAGAGTTCCTTTGGGGCTTGTCCCGCCCGCGACACAGTGGTCCGAGTGCTGATTGACTGAGAGTAGTGGAACTAAAGAGAGACTGTTTAACCCTTTATGCATCATATTATTTCTAGTTGTAAACATACATTTTCTAAATTGCGTATGTTCTCTAAAAGCCATTGATGTTGCTGGTTGCTTTATCGGACTCCTTTCTAAATAGAATTGAAATGCGTGCAAATTGTGTGATTATACCCAACCTTGTTTTGTTTCAAAGCCTTGATCTACTCTTATTGAATCCTTTCTGAACATTAGGAACACTCCCAAACAATGCAGCCACTTATGATGATACAGTCTCCTCTCCAACCACTGCATCATGAGTGACTAGACTGGGTTTGAGGTCTTCCCAAGTCCAGCAAAGATGCAGTGGGAGTTCATTAAACAATGTAAACAAACCTGTTTTTGTGTGGTAACACCAGTATGATGGGCAGTCTGTTTTTCACTTTTAAACAGAAAAAAGAAGCCAGAATCAAACTACCAGCTTCATCAACAATCTCTACAGAATGTGATAGATTATTTAATGTGTTTTTTTAAACTAAAGACACTTTGAGGCCTAAGAGGGTTGACAGTGTCCCTTTAAGCAGCTCCTTCTGTTTAGAAGCTGTCCTCCTGGCTTAGAACGGGCTCGCTGGGTGAGTTGCAGGGGAGCAGTTGATGCTGGCCCATGACCCCTGCAGGATGGCAGCAGTCCTTGTTGTCGATCCAGGGGACGGGTGAAGCGAGTGACTTTTTTCTAATTAAGCGACTATTTTCTAATTAAACAGGGAATTTTGGGCACTACAAGTAAATGTAAGATGCAAACACAGAGCTAGTATATCACATTTAAGTGTAACACTGATATGAGTGTGTCACCCTGGGCCCTCTCATATTCATTTTCCAAGTGGACTTCTGTATCCACTTTCCAATTGGGCCCCCTATAGCTACTCCAACCCTGTGTCTTGTGAGGTTTGGGCAGCCATAACCACTCAGCATCAATTCACTGTCCTCTCACCTAAAGCTCATGCTTGGAGTCATGTCATTAGAGATATCCAGCAGAGGACCTAATAACATATCAAAAGCCGCTGACTGCTTGCAGCCGATGATGTCACTGGTTGGACTGTCTGCCTATAATGATGCAATGGGGCTACATACAGAGCTGGTTCTAAAGGTCAGGGAGACAGAGAACAAAGTAGACAAATGCAGACGGAAAACAGATGATCAAAAAGGAAATGATATCCTCTGGTATTGTTAGTCTATTCTAAATGCAGATAACCTTCTTTAAAGGGTGCTCCCTTGTCTTGTACCCCCGGGATCTAGTGAAGAGGCTACTTTTACCTAATCTTCTTATACCCTTAAAGTTTTTGTACACCTCCGTTAAATCACCCCCTTGTTCTCCTTTTCATCAGAGTATACAGTACCAACCCTTCCAGCCACTCCCCATGGGTTCATTTCTCCAGTCCTCTGATTATATACTAACACAGCACTAAGGTGACAGATGGCACTTAGGGTCCATCTTGCATGACACTCTTGCTGAGTTGGATGGTAGTAACTGTATGAGACTGTGAATACGGATACACAACCAAACGTCTTCTGGAATTCTACCCCTACTCAAACTGTGGATTCCTCAATGCTGTTCTCCTTGATAAGTCTGTCTAGTCCTTCTTTGAAATCCAGGACAGCATTAGTTTCCACAACCTCACCACATCCAAGTTTTTGCTTATTGCAGATGTAAATGGTGACTTCATTTCTCTTTCTTCAGCTCTAGGTTCTGTGGCAGACACCCTAGTTTTCTGTGATATATATAAGCTTAAGTTCAGTGACTGGGCCTTTGGTTCTCTGTAATATTGCAACTTTGGTACCTGATTCGCTGTGACGAGTCAGCCCTAGGTTCGATGGCTGGGGTCCTGGTTCTCTGTGGTACTTCAACCCTATATTCTGTGGCATAACCCCTAGATCTCTGTGAAACTTCATCCCTTTGTTCTGTTTCAGAGCCTAGATTTTTGGGGCCCTTAAACCTTATGTTCTGTGGCAAGGCCCATAGTTCTCGGTGGTACTTCAGCCTTAGGTTCTGTGGCAGGGCTTCTGGTTCTCTGTGGTATTTCAGCCCTTTGTTCAGTGACAGGGCTCCTGGTTCTCTGTGGTATTTCATCCCTAGGTTCAGTGGCAGGGCTCCTGGTTCTCTGTGGTATTTCATCCCTAGGTTCAGTGGCAGGGCTCCTGGTTCTCTGTGGTATTTCAGCCCTAAGTTCAATGGCAGGACTCCTGGTTCTCTGTGGTAGTTCAGCCCTAGGTTCTGTGGCAGGGCTCTTGGTTCTCTGTGGTATTTCAGCCCTAGGTTTTGTGGCAGGGTTCCTGGTTCTCTGTGGTATTTCAGCCCTAGGTTCAGTGGCAGGGCTCCTGGTTCTCTGTGGTACTTCCGTCCTACGTTCAGTGGCAGGGCTCCTGGTTCTTTATGGCATTTCAGCCCAAAGTTCAGTGGCAGGACTTCTGATTTTTTTATAGTACTTCACCTCTATTCTCTGTGGCTGGGGCCCTGGTTCTGTGTGTCACTTCAGCCCTATGTTCTGTGTCTGGGCTCCTGGTTCTATGTAGCACTTCAGTCTTACATTCTGTGGCAGTGCCCTGATCTCTTGTAGCATTTTGGCTGTAGTTCTGTGGCAGGAAGGGCCCATGGTTCTCTGTGATACTTCAGCCCTAAGTTCTGTGGCAGGGCACCAGCAGGTTCTCTGCAGTACGTCAGCCCAAGGTTATGTTGCAGGGTCCGTGGTTCTCTCTGGTGCTTTAGCCCTAGGTTATGGGGCTGTACCCATGGTTCTCTGTGCTACTTTGTTCCAAGGCTGTGTGACATGGGTCTGGTTCTCTGCAACACTTCACCCTCAGCCTTATGTTATGTAGCAGGGTCCTGTTCTCTGTGCCACTTCAACCCTAGAGTCAGTTACAGGGCTCCTGGTTCTGTGTGATATTTGAGCCCTATGTTCTGTGGCAGGACCCCTGGTTCTCTGATACTTTTGCCCTCAGTTCTCTAGCAGGGTCTCTGTTTCTTTGTGGCCCTTCAGCCCCATGTTCTGTGGTAGGGTCCCTGGTTGTCTGTGATACGTCAGCTCTAAGTTCTGTGACTCGGCTCCTGGCTCTATGTGACACTTTAGCACTACACTCTGTAGGTACGCCCCTGGTCCTCTGTAGTCCTTCAGTCCTTAGATCTGTGGCATGGCCTATGGCTGTGAAACTTCAGCCCTACATTCTATAGCAGGACATCTGGTTCTTTCTGACATTACAGCCCTAAATTCTAGCTGGGCCACCAGTTCTTTGTTGTACTGAAGCAGTTAAGTTCTGTGGCAGAGGTCCTGTTCCCTGTGATACTTCAGCCTAAGTTCTGAGGCAGGGCTCCTGTTTCTGTGTGACACTTTAGCCTTAAGGTCTTTGGTTGGGCTCTAGTCTTCTGTGCTACTTCAGTCCTAAGTTCTGCGTCAGACCCCCCCCCCGATCTCTGAGTTACTTTGGCCCTGTGTTCTGCAACAGGGCTCCTGGTTCTCTTGTACTCCTGCCCTACATCCTGTGGCTCACTCCCTCAGTCTGTGCAATACTGCAGCCCTAGGTTCTGTTACAGGACCTCTGATTCTCTGTAACTCTTCAACTCTATATTTTGCTAAAGGATTACTGGTTCTATGTGATACTTTAGCACAGCATTCTGTGTCTGGATCTCTGGTTCTGTGTTGTACTTCAAATCTAAGTTTGTAAGCAGGGTTTCTTAGTATGTGTGGTACCTTGACACTCTGTTCTGTGGTTGTGTCCCTGATCTCTGTGGTAGTTTGGCTCTACATTATGTGACAGGCCTCCTGGTTCTTTATAGTATTTTAGTCAAGTCTGTGGCTGCATCTCCAGTTCTTGTAACACTTCCACCCTAACTTTTGTGGCAGGGCCCCTGGTTCACTGTGACACTATAGCCCTAAGTTTTTGTTCAGGGCCCCAGTTCTCTCTTACACATCAGTCCTTAGTACTAAGGCAGGGGCCCTGGTTCTCTGTGGCACTTTAGACACATGCTCAGGGTCCCTTGTTCTCTCTGATATTTTTGTCCTAATTTATGTGGCAATGACCATTCTGTGGCAGGGTCCCCAGTTCTTAGAGTTACGTCAGCCCTTCAGTTCTCCGACTCAGTGCCTGGCTCCATGTAACACTTTAACTACATTCTGTGGCTGAGTCCCTGGTCCTCTTCAGCCCTTCAGCCCTTAGTTCTGTGGTACAGCCTATGGCTGTGACACTTCAGCCCTAAGTTCTCTAGCAGTATTCCTAGTTCCCTGTGACATTTCAGCCCTATGTTCTGTAGCAGGGTCCCTGGTCTCTGTGACTATGTATCCCTTAAGTTCTGTAGTAGGGTTCTTTGTTCTGTGTGATATTTCAGTCCCAAGTTATGTGGTTGTCCACCAGTTCTTTGTAATACTTTTGCTCAAAGTTCTGGGTCAGTGCCCAAGGTTCCCTGTGGTACTTCAGCCCTGCATTCTGTAGCTGTGCCCCTGTCCTCTGTAGTACGTCACCCCTAAGTTCTGTGTTACAGCTTCAGGTTCTCTAGGTGCTTTAGCCATAAGTTCTTTGGGAAGACTTCTGGTTCTCCGTGGTACTTCAGCTGTATATTATGTGGTAGGGCCCCTACTTCTGCGTGACACTTCAGCTCTAACTTCTGTGGCAGGGTTCTTGGTTATCTATTGTACTGCAGCCAAAAGTCTATTGCTGGGTCCCCAGTTCTTCTAGGTTTGCTTGTAAGGACAGTGAAAGGAACATAATCAGAGCAAGGAAAAAAATTAAGGCTTCTTTTGGCTAGGCAGATTTCCTGTGTGTTACTATTTCCTTTTGTGCTTACAGGGTTTGTTACTGTTTTTTGTTAACCTTTTACTGCTTTATTGTTCTCTGATTCAGATTGCTGTTGCAGGGTATACTTTCAGTTGCATTATTACAGGGTGTGGCTACAGGTTTGTTACTGTTTTGTGCTTACAGATTACTGCTGTAATCTTCTCTGATTCAAATTGTTTTTTGCAAGGTATGTCTTTTGTGATATTTTTACAGGTGGTGCTTTACATGTTTTACAGTTTTATCTATCATTAGGATAAGCTTTCAGGGCTACTGCATTTGTTGTTGGTTGATTGTTTCTGCTCTTACCTCCTTGTTTCTTTCGTCCGTGGTTCTTCTTTTTCAGCAGGGGATGGGCCCAGCCACCCACCCCATGCTGCACTCCTTTTATAGAGTATCACAGTCGTGACATTTCCTGTAGCAAAGCAGGAAGGGGAGGATCAGAGGGGTATCCACACAGTGACCTCACTTACAGGGGCACACGTAATTAAACTTGTACAAGTTATACAAAAACAAACAAAACGAAAAATTAAACTTTTGCTTTCATTTTCCTCCTAATTACTCGGACAAGGTTATAAACCTGGCAGCTCAGCTGGAATGGATATTATTAACTGCAGGTACTGTGGGACACTTTTCAAAAAGGCAGTTATACAGGATTTAGGATGTTGTCCTACATGCTGGACCATTGGAGATCTAAGGGCTCAGCTCCAGTCAGCATGGGTAGAGACTGCACACCTCAAATCACATATTCAGGAGGAAATATTTTATAAGAACCGCCTGCCATTTCCCCAACATTCAACTGAAGCACCTCGACCACAGAAGGTAGTTGGTTTGGGAGGTTGGCAGGTGGTTAGGAGGGGCAAATCAGGTGCCCCATCACTCAGTGCTCTCCAACGTATCACCTCCACAAACCATATAAAAACTACAAATAGGTATCTGCCTCTATCTCCGAAATCAAACAAAGGGGAAGAGGACACTGCAGACCAGGACAGTGCTGCACAGGTGCTAGTATAACAAACCTTGCCCAAAACAGGGACCAAAGCAAAAAAAGCAAAAATGAAATCCAAAACACTTCTGATCACAGGAGACTCCATGATTTGGGGAGTTGATACCTACCTCCAGCCGGGGGTAATGGTCAGATGTCTCCCAGGTACATCAGCTTGGAGAGACACTGACTGCATTGCTAAAATCGTGCAGGAAGAAGGAGAAAACATTGACGTCCTGGTACACATAGGGACTAATGATCTCGCCAGTCAGTCAGTTGTGGAGACCAAGGAACACCTGACCAGGCTGGGGGACAAACTGTCATCCATTTCATCTGGCATCTCCTTCTCTGAGATCCTGCTGGTCTGGGAGAGGGGGGCAGATGGACGGAAGGTCAGAGAAGGGGAGATAGGGGAGCTAAACATGTGGCTCAAAGGCTGGTGCCAGGAAAAAGGACACAAATTTGTAGGTAACTGGCAGTAGTTTTGGGAGCGAAAGTTCTTTAAATTCAATGGGCTGCATCTGACTAAGGAGGGAGTCAGTGCATTGGGGCAGAGGTTTGATGTCTTTGCAGAATATTTAAACTAGCAAATGGGGAGAGGGGTGCAGCACCCGATACATCAAATGGGAAGAACACCCCTCAGCTAGTGATCAAACAGGAGTTCAGCATGTTTGTAGTTCATTTGCATTACCAGGTAAGGAAAAAGATCCGGCTCCCCGTATGACTCACAGGGGAAATGCTGGACCTCACCCAACAACTAATGCACCGAAATGTGGCCAATGGAGCATCATGTACACAAATGCCCGCAGTCTGGGAAACAAGATCCAAGACCTGTAAGCAACAATGACAGAGGCTAAACTGGACAATAGTAGCCATTAATGAGACATGGTTCACCAGTAACCACACTTGGGAGACTTCAGTACCCAGCTATGTACTGTTCAGAAGAGACCGAGGTGCAAAAAGGGAGGAGGGGGAGTGTCCCTTTATGTCAATAAAAATAGTAAAGCTAAAGAAATTCAGAATACACATAAGGAGCCAGAAGAACTGTGGGTCACCCTGGAAACAGGAAATGGGGCAGCCATACAAACTGGGGTTGTCTACAGGCCTCCAGACCAGGGTGAGGACAGACACATTACTGTTAGAAGATATACAAAAAATGACAGCTATAGGGGAGGTTCTGATAATGGGAGACTTCAACATGCCAGATACAGATTGGTCAATACCAGCAGGAACATCTGCCAGAAATATACATATTGTGGATTCCCTGCAGGGGAGGGCCTCAAACAACTGGTACAACAACACACAAGAGATAGGGCTATCCTAGATCTAGTACTGACTAACGGGGAAAGGATCACAGATCTCCAGGTAGAAGGTCACCTGGGGGCCAGTGACCATCACATGGTATGGTTTAGTTTGGCCACTAGAACTAAATTATCCCATTCCAAGGCTAAAATATGTCAGTTTTACCTCAGTAGTAGGCAAGATTATGGAAGCACTCCTTAAGGAAAGAATAGTGCAACACCTGGAATCCATAGGAGCACAGGATTCAAGACAGCATGGGTTTACAACAGGAAAATCCTGTTAAACTAATCTCATGTATTTCTTTGAGTGGGTAACCAGAGTGGTGGACCAAGGGGATACAGTTGATGTCTCCTACCTTGACTTAAGCAAAGCTTTTGACACTGTTCCACATAGAAGATTGATTAATAAGCTGGGTAGGCTTGGGGTGGCTCAGAAGTTGGTCAACTGGGCGGCAAACGGGTTGGTGGGCAGATAACAGAGAGTGGGGGTAAACGGTATACAGTCAGAAGAGATGCAAGTAACAAGTGGGGTACCTCAGGGATATGTTCTGGGGCCAGTCCTCTTCAATATCTTCATCAGTGACATTGCAGATAGACTGGAGGGTAAGGTTTGTCTGTTTGCAGATGACGACAAGATCTGCAATGGAGTAGATGATCCAGATGGGGTGGGCAGAATGAGAAGATATCTGGATAAACTGGCAAAATGGTTGGAAGAGTGGCAATTGTGGTTTAATGCAAAGAAGTGCAAGATCATGCACATAGGGAAGAGAAACCCTGAAGCCACCTATAGATTGGGAGGGGAGTTGTTGGCAATCACAAGGGAAGAAAGAGACTTGGGCATCATCATCACAGATGACTTAAAATCATCCAAGCAGACCACTAAAGCGGTAGGTAAGGCTAGAGGGATGTTGGGGTGTATTAGTAGGGGTATCACAAGTTGTAAGAGGAAGGTAATAATCCCTCTTTACAAGACACTGGTTAGACCCCATCTGGAGTACTGCATGCAGTACTGGAGGCCACACCTGCACAAGGACATTAACAAAATGGAGGCAGTCCAGAGAAGGACAACCAAAATGGTGCAGGGACTGCATCAGAACACATATGAGGATAGATTAACGGAGCTCAATATGTATACCCTAGAGTAAGGGAGGGAGAGAGGCAATATGATCAAAACATTCAGTTATCTTAAGGGCATTAACAAGGTGAAAGAGTCTAACATGTTTCAATATTAGAAAAATAGCAGGACAAGAGGACAAAGCATGAGATTACAGGGAGGCCGATTAAGGGGTAATGTGAGGAAGTTCTTTTTCACAGAAAGGGTGGTGGATGCATGGAACTGCCTACCTCAGGAAGTGGTGGATAGGAATACAGTGCAAGTCTTCAAACAGGCATGGGATAGGCATAAGGAAGCAATACAGATGAGTATGAATAGATAGGCCATTGACAGAGTACAGGTCTATGGCACATCCATAAGGTAGAAAAAATGGGCAGACTGGATGGGCCTTGCGGTCCTTATCTGCCGTTAACTTCTATGTTTCTATATTTCTTGTGACACGTCGATCTTAAGTTTTATGGCAGGGCTGCTGGTTCTCTTTGTCACTTCAGCCCCAAGTTCTGTGGCATGACTCCTGGATCTCTGTGGTATTTCTGCCTTCAGTTCTGTGGCAGGGTCTCGATTTCTTTGTGGCCATTTAGTCGTGTATTCTGTGGCAGTGTCCCAGTTCTCTGTGATACTTCAGTCCTCAGATCTATAGCTCAGCCCCTGGCTCTGTGTGACACTTTAGCCTTGCATTCTGCGACTGGGCCCCTGGTCCTCTGTAACACTTCAGCCCTTAGTTCTGTGACATGGCATATGGCATTGACACTTAAGTCCTAAGTTCTGCAGAAGGGGCCCCTAGTTCTCTGTGATATTTCAGCCCAAAGTTCCTTGGCAGTACCCATGGTTCCCTGTGGTACTTTACACAAAATTCTGTGGTGAGACTCCTGATTCTCTGTTGCACTTCTGTTGGAGGACCCCTGGTTCTCTGTGGTCCTAATGATCTTTTCAGTGGCAGGACTCCTAGTTCTCTGCGACACGTCAGCCCAACAGTCCATGGCTGGGTCCCTAGTTCTCTGTGGTCCTTCAGCCCTAGGTTTGGAAGCGGAGCTTCTGGCTGTCTGTAGTACTTAAGTCGTACATTCTGTGGTTGGGCCACTGGTCTCCTGTAGCACTTCAGCCCTCAGTTTTGTGGCAGGGCTTCTATTTCTATTCGGCCCTTTATCCCTATGTTCCGTGCCAGGGCTCCTGGATCTGTGTCATTCTTAAGCCTTATGGCAGGACCTGTCATTCTCTGTGGTACTTTAGCCTTCTGTTCTGTGGCTAGGCACCCAATCTCTGTGATACTTCTGCTCTGAAATTCTATAACTGGGCCTCTGGTTCTCTGTACCCCTTGAGCTTAGTTCTATGGCAGGGTTCATCCCTATGATACTTCAGCCAGAAATTTGTGGGGTGGTCCCCAGCACTATGTGGCACTCCCCCCCCCCCCCCCCCCCCCATAAATTATGTGGCAGAGCTCCTGGTTTTCTATGGTACTTTATCGCCATGTTCTGTGGCAAGGCACCTGGTTTTCTGTGGTACTTCAGCCTTAAGTTCTGTGGCGGGGCCCCTGGTTCTCCATGGTACCTCAACCCTTGGTTCTCTGTCTGGGATACTGGTTCCCTGTGACCTTTAAGCTGTATGTTCTTTGGTTGATCCACTGGTTCTCTGTGGCACTTATACTGATATTCATACCAGTAGTGAACAGAAGAAGGCATAATTGCCTTTTAAATCTGTTCTGTCCCCTCACATCAGTGGGTCCAACTTATTCCCTCTCTCTAGCAGAAAATTATCCAGTCTAGTTTTAATATATTCATATTATGACTTTCCACTTTTTCTTTTGGAAGACAAATTCTGCCTGTTTGGTGTATAAAACAATTAAATCTTCCTCTCTTGACCACATTCTTCAACTTTATTTGTTGTTTTTGCCCTCTTAGTCCCTTAGGTTTACCCTGGATTTGTATTCCCAGCTCTTCATATAAATCATCTTTCATGATTTTGTACATCATTAGGAGGTCACCCCTGGTCCTTTGTTCTAGACTACACAGTCCCAGTTTTTATTTCCTGGCTTTACTGTCCCCATACCAGAGGTTCTGGTCCCCTCGTTCCACTCGTCGTGCCTCCCACCCTAGGCTTACCCCCCGGGGTGGAGCCACCAGGTGGGTGCCCCCTCCCCAGGAAACATGGCTTTCAAGCCCTGGCTTACCCCCCCCCCCGAGCAGAGTCATGGAAGTGGGATACCCCCGGCAGACCTTTTGTCTGCAGCGGGAGTGGTGGCAGCAGAGGCAGAGGCCGTCATTAGTGGCCAGAATTGTTTCTTGGCTGTTTTTTCCTGGGGGCAGGGACATGCAATGATGCCAGCATCTGCCCTGCCCCCCAAGCATGTGGCCCCAGCCACGGCAGTACCCCCAGCCTCTGCCAGAGATCCGCATAGTGCAGGACACTTGTCCTCCCTCTCCCTGGAGAAGGAGAGCAGTCCCTGGGATGCCCAATTCTTCTCCCCCAGCTGGCCCTCTGACTAGTCCCCATTTTTTTAACCTATTATCATAGTCTGATCCCTTCATTCCTCCCATTATTTTTGTGATCCTATGCTGAACTCCCTCGACCCCTGCCACCTCTCTCCTAAGGTATGGACTCTACAGTGGAGAGCCATAATCTAAATGAGGTCTGATAAATTATCTATATAATGGAAGTAGACAGGCTGAAGATCTGTTTAGAAATGCTCGCTTGATGTTACTAATTAAGTAATTCATTTTTTGTACTAGTTTCGTGCAGTGCACTTTAAAATTCAGATCCTGGTCTGTAAATACCCCAAAATCTTTTTCTGACCAACCTTTTTTAAAGCTGTATCATCAAACAATAGTCTTGTTTGGTATTATTTTTTCCAATGTGTAGTACTGAGCATTTTTCTATGCTAAGCATCATTCCATTATCCTTTGCTCATCTTTCCACTTTTTCTAAGTCAGACATTAGTTTGGTCATGTCATCTGTTGTGTCTACTGGTCCACATAACTTCATATAAAGCTTATATGTAGCTTCTGTCAGAGAACAGACAGAACACCAGCAGGAAGGAGCTACTGGTATAACTAAAACTTCTCTACTGGGACTAAGAACTAGAAATCTTGTACCGGGACCTTCAATTTAGGGTAAAAAAAAAAAGAGTTAGTTTGTTTGTCAGAGGTACTGTAGTTGAAGTAAATTATCTGTTATCTGTGTACTTATCTAGGTGCTTGTCACAGGTGTCAGAAGGGAATTGTTATCTGAGAAACTAACTAAGTGTAGAAATATTTGCAAAGTAGAGGGAGTGGCTTAGCTAGAAGGAGCCAGGTTAAAACCAGATTTAAGCACTGCCCTAAATAGCTTCTGCCAGAGAACAGACAGAACACTAGGAGGAAGGAGCTACTGGTATAACTAAAACTTCTCTACTAGGACAATATTGCCCTCCTTCCCACCCTAAACCAGTTCTACTTTTATAGGCACAGGATTTAACTGACAGTAGGAACTTCCTGTTTGGGAGCAGGAAGTGAGTGATCACAGAGTCACCAAAGACTCACTATCCTAGAAGGACAAGAGTAGATCTCTGTACCCCGCTGCTGGATGTCTGACTCTGAGCAAGTAAGGAGACTACTAAGAAATATAGGAACTTCTTGTCTTAGAACAGGAAGATCAGGAACTTAAAGGGCACAGAGGCAGTAGGCAAGTAGGAGAAGGAAAAAAAAAAAAAGAAAATAAACAGAGGAAAGAGTAATTATTCCAGACAACAGTTAGGGGGCCAGAAAAAAGACATGATGGGAGTGGTGCAGTGCAGTGACTGTGGAGCAGCAGTCTTCCGGAAGACATTCTGGAGGATGCAGTGTTGTCCCATCTGCAGGCACCTCTCTGGGCTGAGGGAGGAGGTTGCTCATCTCCAGACTGAGTTGGCCAGGATTTGTGGGACCTTGTCTCCCACACAGGGACTACCAGCATCACTGCCATTGCCTCAGAGGTTGCCAAGAGAGAGGAGCGGTTGGACCACAGTGGGCTCAGGGAGGGTGAGGGTGGTGGAACAGAGGCGCATCCCTCCAGTTGTACCTCTCCACAATTTCTGTGCTGTTCTGAAAAAGTGTGGTTCCTCTATGGAGGCACCCAAAGTGGAGACCAAGGAGGATGCTTGGAACCTCCACAAGGGAGACCTACAGGAGGGTGGCATGGGACCCCACAGGGGAAGAAAACAACTCCTGGTGGGAGACTCCATTGTTAGGAAGGTAGAACTGGGGGAGGAAAGGGAGAGGGAGGTAAGGTGCCTGCCTGGCGCCATGGCTTGGAGGGACAGGGAGCGAATCCTGTCCAGGAGGAGAACCAGGATCCTAGGTGATAGGTTTAAATACTTCATTGGCAAGCATTTAAACTAGCCGGGGAGGCACTGGAAAGGAGCAGGGAAATCCTAGCACCCCCAAAAAAATCAGGGTACTGAGTGAGGTAGACACCAACATAGAGATGTCAAAAGGGAGACGCGCAGGGGTAAATGGAGAAAGTGACAAATGCAATAAGGACAGGGATGGGGCAAAAAGGGGTAAGGCCTTCAAGAAATGGAGGGTAATGAGTACCAATGCCTGCAATCTGGGCAGCAAGCTCCCTGAACTGGTGGTCTTGATGGAAGAGGGATGCCTAGATATCGTAGCAGTCACAGAAACATGGTGCACAGAGACCCATGACTGGGATGTTAACATACCAGGGTACACAACCTACAGGAGAGACAGGGAGGGCAGAAGAGGGGGGAGTAGCTCCCTATGTAAGGGAAGGGGATAAAAGCAGCTGAACAAAAGAGTAAACAGGGAGGGGAGGAGAGGAGGCACTGTGGGTCACCTTAGAGACTGGAAATGGCACCACAATCCGCACAGGGGTTGTATACAGACCCCCATGTCAGGGGGAGGGAATGGACAAGGATATGCTAGAAGGCATGCTTAGGATGGCAGAGAAAGGAGAGATACTGTTGATGGGGGACCTTAATATGCCAGATGTTAACTGGAGCACCTTTTCTGTAGCCACATCCAAAAGCAGGGTCATTCTTGATGCTCTTCAGGTGGCATGCCTCAGACAGCTAGTTTTGGAACCTACTCACGAGGGAGCAATCTTAGACCTCGTACTCTCAAATGGGGACAGTGAGAGGATCTCGGATCTAGAAGTGGGTAGCCATTTGGGAACAAGTGACCACCAAACAGTGTGGATCACGATAAACTCAGCTACAGAGTCAAGCCATACAAAAGTGAGGGTTCTGGACTTCAGGAGGCTGACTTTGGCAAGATGGGAGAGTGCCTTAGAAAAGCATTAGCAAACAGGCTAGAAGGAGGGGTGGAGCAACAACAGGAAATATCAAAACTGCCATCACAGAGGCAACAAGCCTTTGTGTGAAGCAAATAAACAAATCAAAATGAAAGAAAAAGACACTATGGTTCTCAAAAGAAGTGGCGGTGAAGGTTAGGGAGAAAAAGATAGCATTTAGGAAGTATAAGGAAACACAGAAGGAGCAGGACAGAGAACTGTACCAGTTAAGGCAGAAGGAAGCAGGGAGGGTAGTCAGAATAGCAAAGGCACAAACTGAGGAAAAGATAGCCAACTCGGTTAAGAAGGGGGATAAAACCTTTTATAGGTATATCAGGGAGCATAGAAAGACAAAGGGAGGGATAGTGAGGCTGAATAGAATGGATGGTGGGTGGGCGGAGAACGACAGTGAAAAAGCAGGGATACTGAATGAATACTTCTGTTCAGTATTCACAAAAGAGGAAGTGGGGGAGGTGCCTAATCCAATTAACAGAAGCACTCTGGATAGGGGGGTCGATCCCAGTCCTTTCACAGAAGAAAGGGTTGTGAAAGAACTCCTAAAACTGAAGGTAGACAAAGCAATGGGGCCAGATGGAATTCACCCCAGAATTCTAAAAGAATTAAGCAGAGAACTAGTGACACCACTGACTACCCTTTATAACAAATCATGGGAGGATGGTGTGGTACCTGAGGACTGGAAGAAGGCTAATGTAATTCCCCTTCGCGAAAGTGGGAGCAAGACAGAGGCAGGAAACTACAGACCTGTCAGTTTGACCTCTGTGGTAGGGAAAGTGATGGAATCACTTCTTCTGAAGGAAATAATTGTTGAGTACCTAGAGGCCAGTGGGACACAGGACCCAAGGCAGCATGGGTTCACAGTGGGAAGGTCATGTCAGACGAATCTAATTGATTTCTTTGACTGGGTGACCAAAGTAGTAGGCCAGGGAGGAGCTATATATGTGGCCTACCTAGACTTTAGCAAGGCATTTGACACAGTCCCACACAAAAGATTAGTAGTCAAATTAACCAGCCTTGGAGTGGGCCCCAGGGTGGTAGCCTGGGTAAAACATTGGCTGAACAATAGGACACAGGAGGTAATTGTAAATGGAGTCCACTCTGAAGAAAGAGGGGTTACTAGTGGGGTACCGCAGGGTTCAGTACTGGGTCCAGTCCTTTTTTAATGTCTTTATAGGTGACATTGCAGAGGGACTGGAAGGAAAAGTATGCCTCTTTGCAGATGACACAAAGATCTGCAACAGGGTTGATACACAAGGAGGCGTGGAAACTTTAAGGAAGAGAAGGGACTTGGCAAGGTTGGAGGAATGGTCAGAAGTATGGCAGCTTGGATTCAATGCAAAGAAGTGCAAAGTAATGCATCTGGGAAACAAAAACCCAGGGGAAGATTACACAGTCGGGGTGGGAGGTGGTAACAACAACAAAAATGGAAAGGGACCTGGGGGTAATAATATCAGATAACCTTAAGGTTGGAAAGCAGTGTGAGAAGGCGGTAGGGAGGGCTGGGGGGGATACTGGGATGTATAGGGAGAGGTATCACCAGCAGAAAACAGGAAGTTGTTATCCCCCTGTACAGACAGTTGGTGAGACCCCATCTAGAGTACTGTGTCCAGTTCTGGAGACCCCATCTCCGCAAGGACATAGACAGGTTGGGGGCAGTTCAGAGGAGAGCAACTAAAATGGTGCAGGGTCTGCAAGAGAAGCCATACGAGGAGAGGTTAAAAGAGCTTAATATGTATACCCTTGAGGAAAGGAGGGAGAGGGGACATGATAGAAACGTTTAAGTACCTCAGTGGAATCAGCAAAGTCCAAGAGGGTAGCATCTTTCAGAAAAAGAGTTGTGCAAGAACAAAGGGACACAATTTGAAGATAGAGGGGGGATGGCTCAGTGGCAATGTGAGGAAGTATTTTTTTCAAAGAGAGGGTGGTGGACGCATGGAACAGCCTTCCTGAGGAGATTGTGGGGTCTAAAACTGTGGGAGAATTCAAGAATGTATGGGACAGACATAAGGCAATTTTTGGGGGGGTGGGAAGAAATAGGCAGTTGGTTAAATAGGCTCTGCAGCTTATCCTCTAGGTAGGGAAATGGGCAGACTAGGTGGGCCAAGCAGTCCTTATCTGCCATCAAAGTCTGTGTTTCTATATTCATGTCGTCAGTGAATTTTACAATCCAACTTTCAACATTGTGATGGAAATCACTGATGAATAGCGTGAACCGAGCCCTGGGGCACCCCACTAGCCACTTCACCACTATTTGAATATGAGCCTTTCACCCTCACTTTTTGCATTCTTTTGTTTAACCAATTTCTGACCCAGTCTTCTGTCTACTCCTAGTTTAATCAATTTTTCCAATAATAAGCTATAGGAGACCTTGTTGGGAGCTTTTTGGAACCCAAGTAGAACACATCAGCTGGAATGTTATTGTTAAGCTGCTATTCACCTTCTCATAAATTGGTTAGTAATGCATGTTCTACCCTCCTTGAAGCCATGCTGTTTGCTATCTTTATAGTTAATGATCTTTAAATTCTCCTCTATTTTGGATTTTAAAAAACTTTCTGACATTTTACAAACCACAGGTGTCAGACTAATTGGTCTGTATCTAGATGGTACGGCTTTATCCCCCTTTTTAAACAACGGAACAACCATAGCCATTCTCCAGTCATGTGGAACATCTCCCAGTGAAAATGATACATTAAACAGAAGTGCTGGTAGTGCAGCTATATAATGCCTTAATTCTCTAAGAAATCTGGGATGTAATAAATGAGGCCCTGGGGATTTATTAACCTTAAGTTTTTCTAATAAGTCAATTACTTCTTGTGGACTAATTTGAATGATTAGGTTTGAATATTTATTACCTTCCATAGTATAGTCTGCCTTACCTTGATTAAATACAGAGCAGAAGTAGGTATTGAATAAGCTAACCATGTTTACAGAATCCTTCATTTCTTGACCTTCATGTATTAATGACCCTACTTGGGGGTATTGCTCTTTTGATTATTAACATAGGCATACAATATTTTACCATTGTAATTTCTGTGTAATGTATTTATTTCAGGTTCATGTCTTTCCTGCCTAATCATTTTCTTTAAGTCTCTTAACCCCCTTTTTACATGCCATCACATTAGCCCCATTTATGTTTGTCTTCATTAAATCAAAAGCTTTCTTTTTTTTATTACACTACCTTAACGACTTTCCTGGCACATCACATTGTTTTTTTTCCCTCTGTTGTTGTACATCCATTTGCTGGGCACCAATTTGTCCTCTATCTGTAATAATTTTGTCTTAAAGGTATTCTATATTTTCTCAGTCTTGTGTCTAAATGTCAATTCCCAATTCCAATTTGACAATATCAATTTTAGTTTTTCCAAATGTGCTCTACTGCAGTTTTTAATTGGTGCTGATCCTGCACTCTTATACACCGATCTCTTTATGGTAAACTCAGTGATATTATGGTCACAATTTCCTAGGTTTTCTCTGGTATTTATATTCTTAATTGATTCCCCAATATTAGTTATCAATAAATCAAGTGTATTATTACTTCTGGTAAGTTTGTATATAATTTGTTGTAACCCAGCATTTAACAGTGTATCAATAAAGTGTCTTTCAATATCTGTAGCAGATGTATAATTAATCCAGTTGATGTCTGGATGACTGAAATCACCAGTTATTATGACATCACCTATGTCTGCCATCCTTGCTATGTCATGATGTATACTGTTATCAAATTCTAACAGTTGTATTTGGTGCTCTATAATAGACCCCGATATATAGTGTCCTTGTTTGGTAGGTATCAACTGCTATCCAAATTCATTCAATGTCTGAGTTATTATCACTGGAACTATATCTAAAGCTATTAATTGAATTCTTAACATAGATTGCCACGCCCCCACCTTTTCTATCTGGTCTATCCCTTGTATATAGCATGTAACCGTCTATGTCTCTGCTCCAGGTGATTAGCTATGCCACCATGTTTCAGTTATTGTGCAGATGTCAGTATCATCCTTATTCAGCCATACCTCAAGTTCGGATCTTTTTGCTAATATTGAGACTCCTGGCATTTAGTGACCAAATTCTGAGTCCAAATTATTCCAGATGGTCATTTTATTTGCTTGGGACTCTATTTTACCTGGTTTCTGAGCAATTGTGGTCACCCCTCTTTTTTTTTTTTTTTTTTTTTTTTAGTTTAAACAAGCATCAATTGTTTCTTTTAGCCTTAAACCCAATTTTCTTCCATTTTTGTTCAAATGTAATCTGTCATTACAAAAGTACTGCATGTTGTTATCGAATTCCTACCAGTGTGTTATGCACCCAATTCTTTCTTTAAGGATCCAAGATCTTAGCCGATTATTAACTGACTTGTTTTTTTTCTCTCTTTAGAAACCCTGCACGTGGAACCAGTAAAATCTCTGAAAAGTATAGTTTGCAGTTCATTTTTTGAACATCTTTTTTAATGTTTTTAAAATTCTTCTGTTAGCTGGCCCAGTGGCGTAGAGGGCTGAGGCGCGGGTGCCTTACCTCAACCCATGCCGGCGACCAGGTTCGGCAGGGAGGGAGAGGATCGGCGTCCTGGGGACAACTCTCCTCCCGAGGGGTGGGTTAGGGCATGCCCTCGCTCTGTAGCGGTCCCCGGTGGAAACCAGGGTAATACAAGAAGGCGCGGCTGGGGTGTTAGGAAAGCCGGAAATGGGCGTCCGAGCCGCATCGGATAACGGCCGCCTGGATCCTCTGCCTCCATGGAACCCCCCGAAGAGCCAGGGAAATCCCAATCCCAGCAGCACCAGGGCCGAGACTAAGAATGCCTGAAGGCAATTTCCCTCCGGAAGGAGGGGACCCGTCCGACGAAGGGATACGTTGGGCTACCCTGGTCGGCTGCGATCTGGGATCCGGGGGAAGCTGGCATCGGGGGTGGGTTTGGAATGGAGGTAGCGGGGGGTAGTCCTTGGCAGAAGGCCTGAAGGAGAGGCTGGTCGGGCGCAGGGGGCGATAAATAAAGAATGCAAAAAAAAAAAAAAAATTCTTCTGTTATATCTGCAGTACCTTGGTGCTGCAAATGATTGGTCCCCCGATGTAATACAATTGCTGAGGTCTGGTCCTTTTCTTTAATTATATCTGGCAACATTTTTTGTACATCCCTTATTTTAGCCCCAGAAAAGTAACTGGTAGTGATTTCTTTATTACCTCTAGATGTGTATCTGTCAGTACACTTTAATATTGAACCCTCTAGTATGTATACTTGATTTATTTTAGGTATTTCTTCAGCCTTCTCTCCGTTAATTAGATTCCCCACATTTGTTGATATACTAGGCTGGTGGTCCTGTTGGTCATTTGCTTTAGTAACGGAAGGGGGTAACTAAGGATACATCACTAGCTGCAGTTGGTGTGGAAACTGTGACTATCAGTGGATCAGAATTTAAAGTATCTGTTACTAAGACGTAGTCCATTGGATCCTTTTTATTCGGTTCATTATCTGCTTCTATCTCTATTTCTGCCATACTGGTATTAGTATCGGGATTATCTTGTTGATTGTTGATTAAGGCAAAATCAGGAATATTAAGTGATATCTGTTCGTTAGAATCCCTATTAATATTAGATGAATTTATTATTTTAACAGAGCTCATGCTATTTTTATCACTCAATACTGTGAAGCAATTATTTAAGGGTAGATTAAAGTCCATAGCCCTACAACCTTTGTTTTGTCTATGTGTGGCTTCAACAGTGGACCAGTCACCATCATCTGATGTATCCTCACACAATTCATGCTGTCTATCCCTTTTTTATGTTGGCTTGCCGCGCTTGCGCACAAGTCATTATGTTGGCTTGCCGTGCTTGCGCGCAACTCAACATCTTGCGGTAGTGCAGATTTGGAGACACGGTCGCTGTTGGGCAAATGCAAGGCACGCATCAGTAGGTGCGTCCCTCATTCCCAATCAGCCTGCATGCCGGCGCCACACCATGCATACATAATGTGACAAGCACATCTAAGGAAAGGTCCACTGCAATCCGAGCAAAGCTTGTCAGACGCAGCGGTCCTTTTCTTGCCGTGCTCGCAGCCATTATGTGCATGGCGGGACACGGCCATAGAACTGCCAACTTCGGGGGTGCCCAATCCCCTGTCGGCTGCCGCCACCTGTCAGTGTGCCAACAGGAGCCCACTCCCGTCGGCATAAGCGCCCCCCTAATTGTGTAATGCTGAGGGTGCCCAATCCCCGGCTGTTACCCAGCCCCTTTCCTTGTGTGCCGGACGGGGGCCCACTCCTTATGCGGCGAAATAACCCCAATTGTTTAATGCCGAGGTGCCCAACCCTCGGCTCTACCCCTTCTTTGTGCGCCGACAGGGTGCCCAATTCCGTTGGCATAAATTTGGCCCCACCGTGTTGTTTGGCCGACGGTGCACAATCCCCGTCGGTTACAGACACCCCCAAAACAGGTGGCATGCTGGGAGCCCACCCCAGCGTACAAATCCCTGAAAAAAAACTGTCCGTGATGTTTCTTTTCCTTTTACTACCTGTAAAAGGAAAACTGTCCTCGTAGTCTCCGTGCCCCCCGCCCCCACCCGCACTCCACCCACTGTGCACCCTGCCTCCCCACACCCCCATACTTACTTCCGAGCTCGGCGCAACGATCATCGGTGGACCGGGAACACATCTGCACTCTTCAAAGCCGACCGCGAACTGAGAAAATGCCGGTAAGCTGTATAATGGGATAGATAAGGTTTTTTCAACTTTAGTACATATCTCAGGCATTTTTGCGAATTTTGGCCCCAGATTTTCAACATGGGGTTTTTGGGACCTGTCATTGCGTTATTCGGTCCTGAAGGTGATTTGCAGTCACTGCACGGAATCGCCTTTCAGGACCGCGTAAGGAGATGACAGTGCCACTGTTCATGAGGGGGGTTCTCAAAAAACCCTGTGTTGCAAATTTGGTGGGAAACATCCAAAACATGACTGTTTTACGAGCTTGTGTAGCAACTGTGCAACGCACGCTCGTAAGTTAGCGAATTTGCAATATGTTCATGCCAGATTCTCAACATTGGCATTTTACCAGCCTTTCTGAGGAGGTTGTGGGGTCTAAAACTGTGGGAGAATTCAAGAATGCATGGGACATACTGTACATAAGGCAGTTCTTGTGGGGGGTAGGAAGAAATAGGCTGTTGGTTAACTAGGATCTGCGGCCTATCCTGTAGGTAGGGAAATGGGCAGACTAGGTGGGCCAAGCGGTCCTTATCTGCCGTGAAAATATGTTTCTATGTTACCACACCTTCTTTTGAACCGTGTAGCTGTCATTTTTCACATCCTTGCCAAAATGTGTTCTAGGGACATGGATATGTTGTTCATCCACACTTATTGGCAGGTTCCTTGCCGCTTTAAATCTTGCCGGAAGGTCTTCAAGCTGGCTCCTCCCACCCACCCGGGTGGTAAAACTCTCGACTCCGCCCCATGACGCCAGATCTTCCTTACCGCTTGGAAGCTCAGGTTCCCTCCTTAGCGCTCTGTTTTCGACTGGTTCCTGATATTTTTTCGGTCTCTCTGAATTTAGTTGGAAGTTTTCTAAAGCTTTGGTCTTCTTCCCTCGCTGCTGCGATGGATAATTCGTTTCCTGGCTCATGGAGGTGCCCGGTTAATACCTCCAGGAAAGGCCCGCACTCCATGTGCGTTTACTGCCTCGACTTGGATCATGATCCGCAAGTTTTCGATTTTTGCTGTGCCCTTTCGACCAGCACTCTGGAGGATCGTGCGGCCCATTTGGGGCTCGGGCGACCTGAACCTTTTTCCGCGACGAAAAAATCCTTGGAGACTCGTCCGGCAGAGTCCGCATCGGCTGTCTCAGCTGAGCAGCTCGATCTCCTTTCCTCCATGGAAGGGGCGGCGACCAAGTCTGCCCTCCCTCCTCCTCGGTCACGGCGCTTATCCCGCTCTCTTTGAGTTCTCCTCATTCAGCTTCATTCAAGGAGCTTCGCCATTCCCTTTCCTCGAAGGGAGAGGGACCTTGGGACCTGCCTCCGGCCCAGGTCAAAGGTCGCAAGGCAAGTCCCATCGCCGGCGCTGGCAGGAGGCGGGAGAGTTCCCCTCCCCTGTCGGCCGACTTTCGACTTCGGTCGAGGGTGTGGCTCAGGCTGCTGGCTTCACGGTGTCCCCGTCAGGTCAGCCGGTCAGGACTCCCGTCGACGTTGTCAAGTCTCTCGACCCGTCATCTGGGCTGTTTTCTGCAGGAGCCGCCATCCCTTCGCCGGTTCCCCCGGCGGGGGCCGAGGTTCTGCCTGTACGTTCGGGGTGACAGGCCTCGGTCCTTTCGTCTGAGCCGAGGGAAGAGCGGGCATTCCCCGCTCCTTCCCAGGCCCACCCTCTGTTTCCCCGAGGATGTGGATCTCGGTCTCGGTCCTCTTCTCAGTCAAGCCGCTCCCGCCGGCTTTGGCGATCTCGGTCGGGGCACCGAGTTAAGTGGCATTACCGTTCTTCCTCGTCTCCCTCCTTGGATGAGGAGTGGCTTCTATGCAGATGGCGTCGACGTTACAAGGAGTTCATGTGGCAGCAGTTATTGTCCGGGAATCAATCAACACCGATTCATTCCCCGTCCAACAAGCAGCTGCCGCCCGATCGGCTGACACAACCACTCGCTGCAGTCGAGGTGCCCTCTCCAGGGCCGGTTGCTCATCCGAACCTTGCTGCCCCACCGTCTTTGGTGGAACCTCTGTTGGGTCACGACCTGTCCCGCAAGTTGTCTGTTCCCCTCACTCCCGCCCGCCCTCGGTGGGCGAAGAGTGACTCGGGCCTGAGGCAGCTCTTTGCAGACCCTTTGGAGTCCGACGTCGACTCCTCTATGTTCCCCAGTTAGGAGGACCCGGGGTTCTCTCCGGAACGTCCTGTGGACGACAGCCCATCGTCCTTTATGGGTCTGCTTCAGCTCATCTCAGAGTTCACCGGGATGCAGCTTGAACCCGTGTCCAAATGGGTCTCTTATGCCCTGACGGAGATCCTAGCCCAAGGGGGTTCACCCTCGGAGGCCTTGCCAGTGGCCGAGGCCATTGTTGGCCCGTCCTTGGAGCTCTGGCGGCGGCCTACTTCCTGTCCTGCGCCCTCGGCCAGGATGGCCAGGAAGTACTCTGTCCCTGTCGGTTCTTTGCCCGGTTTCTCAGAGCACCCCTCGGCTGAGGGGTTAGTTACCGATAATGTTTTCCAGTGTTCTGGGAACGCTCGGGATGTGGATAGGCCCCCCGACAAAGAGTCTAAAAGGATGGACTATGTCGGGCGCAAGGTTTACACTGCGTCCTCCCTAGGCCTCCGACAGGCCAGCTCGGCTGCACTGATAGCACATTTTTCTCATGCCCTTTTGGGCTCCCTGAATGAGGTGCTCCCTCATCTCCCGGCCGACCTGCAGACCACGGTCCAGTGGGTGCGGGACCAGGGTAGGGCGGTGGTGAAGCAGCAGCTTCAGACTGCTCTGGACTTAGGTGATTCCTGTGCCAGGTTGGTGGCGGCCGCAGTGGCCATGCGCCGCAGGGCATGGCTGAGGTTATCCTCTTTCTCAACGGAAACCCAGCACAAGTTGGTGGACATCCCCTTCTTGGGGACTGACCTCTTCGGCCTTGGAGTGGAGGGACACCTCCAGGGGACCGAAAAGTCCGATGCCACTCCGGACTCTGTCATCCCCGCCCGGAGGGACAAGGGCCGCCGGCAGCCTTTGCGTAAGCCCCTTTGTCCCTCAGCCCCTGTGGCTCGTCCGGCCCATCAACTCCAGCATGAGGGCCAGCAGGCTTGCGCTGGACGTCCTGACCCCAAGCCAGCGGCTTCCTCTAAAGGGAAGCAGGGAGGTAAAGGCCCAGGAGCTCCCTCGGCCAGTCCCTCCTCCAAGCCTGCTCAGTGAAGGGCTGAGGGGTGCTGTCCCCGGCCCCGTCACCCCTACCCAGGTTCCCCCGTGGGGAGACAGCTCCGCCCCTCCTCCACCTGGTCCGCTTTCCCGGACCTCTGGGTGTCGGAGGTGCTAGAGGAAGGTCCTGCCTCGGGTTTGCGAGCAGGCCCCACCCTTTTGAGCTGTTGCCCCTCGGGGGTCATGGGGTCCGCAGCCTCGTTGTCGGCCTGCCGAGCCGACTTGCCTGGCCTCTCGAGATAGAGGTGATCAGGAAGGTGGCGGATCCTCTTCCAGACCCTGGGTTCATGTCCAAGTATTCCTGTCCCCTAACAGACGGGGGGGGCTTGCGCCCCATTCTTGATCCGCATGACGTGATGGTCTCTCTGTCTCAGATATCCCATCCTCAGAATGAGGCATATGGCTCCTTTTCTGGACCTCCAGGACATACTTACACTTCGTTCCGTCCGCTTCTTGGGAGACTTCTCCTGTTCTTAAGCGGGGGATCTCTTTACAAGTTCCAGGCCAGGCCCTTCGGTCTCTGCTCAGCAGCATTCCTGCGGCACTGAGGGGTCCGGGTGTAACCCCACCCAGATGGCGGCCTGACTGCAACCCCTCCAGGGCGGAGGGGGACGGTCCAGAATTCTGGCCCTCTAGGTTGCTCTCAGACTGGTCTCCTTTTTGTTGAAGCCACGTTGGAACTCGTGTCTAAGCGGGTGATCCTTTCTTCGGGATGAGGCTCGACTCTTGAGTCCGAGCTCGGCTCCTGGCGGACAGGGCCGAGGTTCTTCCTCCCTTACCTAGTCAGGTCTGACTGGGCAGTTGTGCCCTGCCTGGGACTTCTTGCGCCTCCTGGGCCTTGCAGCGGCCTGCATCAGCGTGGTCTGTTTGGATCCGCCAGTTCATGTGTCCCCCTAATGGGGGCTGGCCAGCCAGAGGTCACAGCGCTGCGTTCCTTTGGACCAGTCCATGACAACAGCCCAGGGGTTAGGGAATGCTCTCCTTCGGACCGTTCCAGCTCATTTGCAGGAGAACATCGTCCGCCCCGAGTCAACGGTCTTCTCCGACCGATGCATCTCAGATGGGTGGGGGTGCCCATCAGGGGAATACAGAGTGCACCACCTCTGGTCCTCTCAGGAGTCCCGATGTCTTCCTACCTGCTGGAGCTCCAGGCGGTCCGCTTAGCTTGCACCACTCGCTCCGTCTGTGCGGGGTCTAGTGGTCTAGGTCCAGGCAGACAATACCACGACCATGTGCTACCTATCCCACCAGGATCGGATAAGCCCCTTGCCTCTGTGTAAGGAGGTTCTCCGCTTTGGGTCTTTTGAGCAGCCAGGAGGTGGTTTCCTAGCCATTTCAATGGCAGGAGCCTCCATCACCCTGGCCGATGCCCTAAGCCGGATAAGGGCTGTGCCTCATGAGTGGTTTCCCTGCCGGAGGTTGCACAAGATCTTTTCTCCCTCTAGGTCACACCTCAGGTGGATCTTTGTTTTTCCCTCCAGGGAGAATTTGAGGCCGAGACTGTCTCATGCCCGCCCCCTCATGCCTTTGAGGCCGCGGACCCCGGGCCTCTCTTACGCCTCTCCCCCATTTCCCTTGACCCTCAGGCAAGACGAGGAGGGACTAGGCACAGGTGATTCTGGTAGCCCCAGACTGGTTTTGCCAGCTCTGGTATCCAGCTCTCCTCAGTCTCAGCCCCAGGCTCCCGAGGCGGCTTCCAGCCCACCCGGTCCTGATCTCTGTTGTTAGGGGAAGGTACTCCACCCGGACCTTCAATCCCTGCACCTGACGGCCTGGTCCCTGTGTGACTAGTGGCCAGGCCTTGGGTCTTCCTGCAAGGTCCTCGACGTTTTTGAGGCGTCCTGCCAGTAGTCGACCAGATATGCTCGCCTTCAAATGGAAGAGTTCTCCATTTGGCGTTGGGATAGGGCCTGGTCCCCTCTCCTGTTCCCCGGCGAGCATTCCGGACTATCTGCGGTCCGTTCTTTCTTGAACAAGGGCTTCGGTCGACGACCCTCAAGGTGCTCCTATTAGCCACTCCTGTCTTCCAGGCGCAGGCTGGAAGGTAGTCGCCGGCGCAGGAAAAGTGGTCTGGCGCTTTCCAAGGCCTTGATCACACCTCCCCTCTGGGGAGAGTATCCCCATTTCTGTGAGATCTTACGCTGGTATGGGCTTAGCTCACAGGCAAGCCGTTCGAACCTTTGCACAGGTGTGAGTTTCCCCACCTGTTGTGGAAGAGCACCTTCTTGGGGCTACCATGCCAACCAGAAGGACGGGAGAGTTCCAGGTGCTCCTTTGAATCTCCCTATCTGGTCTTCCACAGGGACAAGGTTGTCCTGTGCCCCACCCAAAGTTCCTTCCGTAGGCGGTGGCGGAGTCTTTTTCCCTAACTGGGTATTGTCTCTGCCGGGGTTCAACCCCATTCACACCTCGGAGGCCGTATATAGGATCCATTGGGACCCTATTTAACGCTCGCCTTCCCAGGGAGCGTAGGGCTGAAGTTCAGGAGAGGTTCGCCAGCTGTTTGTCATCTACGCTGAAGCCACACCTGGCAGACCTGCAGCCAAGCGGACGACGAGCGGGTGGGTCACCTTCTGCATAGATCTCCTCTATAGGTGAGCAGGCATGGAGCCTCCCAGAGGGATAAGTGCTCATTCTACCCGCCCTTCCACTGCATCGGTGGCTGCTTCCGAGGATACCCCTACCCAGGGTATCCGTAGGGCTCCTACCCGGAAGCAGGCATACACCGGTTCCCCCTTCCACATCGACCTTGGGTCACACCGAGATGTTGGTCGGGCCTCGGTTCTCCAGTCTTTATACCTAAGTAGGGGGTGTGCGCCTTGCCTCCCTCCTCCCGGAGAACTGCTAGGAGTCTGCCAATAAGTGTGGATGAACAACATATCCATGTCCCTAGAAATACAGGTTACTCACCTGTAACAGGAGTTCTAGGAATGGTATATGTTGTTCATCCACCGACCACCCGCCTCCCCGCTCGACGCACAACCTGGCTTCCAGCGGCCAGATCAAGGCCATGGGGCGGAGCTGAGCTTCACCACCCGGTGGGTGGGAGGAGCCAGCTTGAAGACCTTCCGGCAAGATTTAAAGTGGCAAGGAACCTGCCAATAAGTGTGGATGAACAACATATACCATTCCTAGAACTCCTGTTACAGGTGAGTAACCTGAATTTTTAGCACTTCGGCACAGAATAGCTGCTCGCTGTGTGAAATCAGTGTTGGACACATTACAAAATGACAGTGACACTGTTCATGAACAGAGATCCTAAAATGCCTGTGTTGACAATTTGGTGACAATACTCCTGAAAGTGACTGTTGCCTGACGTGCGTAGCACCTACTGTATGCGCTCATCGCTGCAGTAGCATTTGCACTATTTGCATCCAAATTCTCAACGTTGGCATTTTACCACACCTTCTTGTGAACTGTACAGCTGTCATTTTTCACATCCTGGCCGAAATGTGTTTTCGCACTTCCGGCGCAGAATAGCGTGGTTGCTGTGCAAAATCAGTGTTCGGGACACATTACAAAAATGACAGTGATACTGTTCATGAACAGAGGTTCTAAAATGCCTGTGTTGAAAATTTGGTGACAATGCTCCATAAAATGACTGTTTTACGAGGTGCATAGCAATTGCGCGGTGCACGCTCGTAACTTAATTCATTCGCAATAATCAGTGTGGGATGCTTTACTAAACCCCTCGAGCTTTGCCCTCGGGGTTTATGTAGCATCCCACGCCTCAGGTGTGTGTAAAATTCTTATTACACACGCCACCTCATGCATTATTGTATATGTAATATGCTTTGAAATAAGGGCATGCTCCACACAATGCAGTTGCTCCACTCTTGAAAAGGGGGTGGACAGCTGCAGAGGCCCCCCCATGCACAGAATGTGCACCTTTGGGGCACCCCACAGCATCCAGAGCCATTGTTGTATGCTTACTGCATGCCCAAATCATGGTCACAGGACCCATCTCTGCGGCGGGCTGGGGGCAGGCAAGGGGACAGACAACTGCATGATCCTGCACATTGCCAGGGAAGCAAGTGCAGCTGGCACAGAGGGCATCTACTTTGGGGCTGTCATACCACCTATGTGCCCCTCTCTGACTGGTTGTCCAGTTCATACCGGGGCAAGTACAGCCCATTCTCCACTGGCCCCCAGTCCTGGGTGAAGAGGTATGGGCTGGAGGTGTCACTGGCACTGGTCTGATATTATGGCACATTTCTGACTTGTTTTGAAGGGGGAATGGCAGCCTCTGGTGGACTGGCATGGGCTGCCATAGCCTGTGGACCCCAACCCCTGGTGTCACCCTCTGGTCCTGCACAGTAAGGCCCGAAGACCCCAAGGCACACCACAATACTTGTCGGTGTCTGCAGGGTAGGGTGAGGTGAAATGGCATGAGCGCTATAGCCGACGATCCAAAGGCGCATCCCAGTGCCTGTCAGTCCCTGCAGGGTGGGGGTGGGGTTGGCATCAGTTCAATACTTCACTGCCATTCCTATTATGCATCTCTCTAACTTGTGCACTACTAATGCCAATGCCAGCAAGACAACATTCGGCATTGACAAATGCTTGTTTTGATATAGGGCAAGTGTTCTTGGGGGGGAGCAGTTGTTACAAGAAGTGTTCTGGATCCAAATGTAAGATGTGAGTGAGGTTTGATTTCTCTGACACACATTCTTCACAGTTGTGTCATCTATAGCTAGGATTTTCTGGGCTTCAACCCTATGTTCTGGTTCAGGGCCCCTTGTTCTCTCTCTGACACATTATCGCTAAGTTCTGTGGCAGGGCCCTACATTCTCTGAGGCACTTCATCCTTATGTTCTGTGGAAGAGCTCTAGGTTCAGTGTGGCCCTTCAGCCGTATGTTCTATTGCAGGGTCCCTGATTCACAGAGATACTTTAGCACTAAGTTCTGTGGCAGGACCCCTTGTTCTCTGTGGTAATTCAGCCCTAAATTCTGTGGCAGGAACCCTGTTCCCCTGTGGTAGTTCAGCCCCATGTTCTGTAGCAGGGTCCGTGTTTCTCTGTGGTACTTTAGGCCAAAATCCTGTGACAGAGTTCCAGGTTCTCTGTGGCATATCCATCCTACAGGTATGTTATATGGCAGGGCCCCTAGTCAGTTCTGACACTTCAGCTCTATATTCTGTTGTAGGCATTCTGATTTTCTGTGGAACTTAAAAAAACTGGCACTCAGAAAACTCTCCCACCAGCACCATACTTCTCAACTGTTCTGTATTTTCCAGGACTTCCCGAATTTAGATTCCCTGTCCCAAAGTCCCGACTTAATTGTTTCTATTATGTATTTTTAGAATGCCAGTGTAAGTTAGCATACCTGTTTAACCGTTAAGCTACCAAAAGAATTAGCAAGTATAGGAATTCTGGACTGATACAGCAGTCAACAACACAGCAAGGGTTAAACTGGCCAAAGAAGACAAAAGCAGTCAGTAGGAGACAGCCGTCCCCCAGCATTCCACAGGCTTATCTGTTTCTCTAATGAAACTGAGAGATGGAGAGACACACACACACACACACACACACACAGCATGCCGATACAGTATATTTCTGTTCAAGTTAAGCCTGGAAATTAAAACTTAGGCTGCTGATAGAGTTAGAACATATAGGAATTCTGGACTGATATATCAGTCCGTGGCACAGCAAGGGTTAATAACACTGGATCCTTATAAGCCTGGAAATTAACTTAACACTGAATCCTAAAGAAAATGATTTCTCTAGCAGTGCCCATGTTATACTTTAGTTTCAAGTAGGTAAATGAACAGAAATGTCAACAGAAAGAAGATGCAAAACATTTGCCTGTATTTTTTTTTATTGTGCCATGTGGTAGTATGCAACTGAATTTGACATTTTAAAAAGCATAAACTAAAGGGACTTTACAAATGTTGTAGTGTACTACATCATGTGATGTACATGTCACGCGATGCCATGGCGCCATGCTGAATAAAATATGGTGTCCCTGATTTTGGTCATTTGTCCCTGATTTTTGAGGGGAGTGTCCCTGATTTTGGTCCTAGCAGGTTGAGAGGTATGGCCAGCACTGACAAAATACACTTTAAGTTAAATCCTTGTGCAAAAAAGGACTTTTAATTTTGTGCACAATATACATGCAGAACAAACACTGCCATGTATCAGAAAGCGGCAGCCCAACCAAACACAGGATGTATTATATTTTGTGCAGAACACCAGCACTTTCTCACAGGTGCCTCCCACCTGCTATGACCACTACTCATGCAGCCTGGTTAAAGAGAAATACTCCTGTGGAAATATCTCATGGGGCCCAAATAAAGTGCCACGTCCAAAACAAATGTGATATAAAATACACAGACAAAAAATGCAAAAAAGGGTTAAAAACATTACAGGTAGCACAATCAGCTAAAACAATCAGAAGAACCAAGCCTGGTTATGTGTTTGCATTATGAAATGGGCACAGAACTGATCCTCTTTTTCAAAATTTTCACAGGTACTCAATGCTGTCTCTCGATTCCAATCTATAAAAGACAAAACTATCTTAATATAACAACTTGAAATTCTATTCATTATTATCATTATTTCTACCAAAGTACCCACATTACAGTTTCCTTCTAAAAAAGGTACTTTTTCAATGTTCCCATTTAATCCTGGCCCTTTTGTGGCCCTTAATTGAAAAATCCAATAACTCCATGCAGCACAACATGTCAAATTCCTCTATCCTTTGAGCCCTTGGGCTTTGTCAACCCATGCAAATTTTAACTCATGCCTATCATTTCCTTTGCTGTCTTCTATGTGTGCAGTAACAGCATTTTCCATATCACCATTCTCAACTGAACTTATATGTTCCGCAACCCTAATGCACATTTTGCACGCTGTTTTCCCAAGATACTGTAGTAGCAACCTCAAGTAAAACTGGCCAATTTGTACCAATACCAGAAGTACCTTCTGTCGCACAAGTGATGAAGCCTTTCATCTCTGTCTCTTTCCCTGTTCATTGTTTTTGAAGTTTCCAAACTCTCCACCACTCTGCAATATCTGCATTTGCCACACTTCTGGCCCCTCTGGCTGGAAGCTGCAACACTGGACTTAGGATTTGCAAGAAAGCGAGTTGTGAACCTTACAGTTTACAATTGTCTTTGGTTTGTAGCAGATTCATTAGGAAAGTTAATATTCTTCAGGTGGAGGCTACTTCTAACTGAAAGGTGAAATAAGGAACTTAGAATTATCAGAAAATGCAGTCTTTCAATCAACAGAGGGAGGTGGACCTTGCTTTACTTTTGTTACAATTGTTAAGATTTTCATTGCAGGAAGAGTTTAAACCCAGAGGGACTGAATACTGTTTACTGTGTCTGTCCTTGTGCACAGCTGACTTGTTTTGGGGCTGACTGCTTTCAGAGCACAAGTCACCAGGCTGTTTTGGGGCTGGGGAGGTTTACCTGTGTCTGACTTGGATGTTTGGATTTTTCTCTGTTTGATTAGCAGGGTATTTTCTCTGTCAAATTGTCGTGTAGGGCATCTTGCTGACAGGAAGGCACTCATCGCAGCGGTAGGTCAGAGCTTTTAACTGATTGTTTCATGAGGGCACAGTTTAGGCCCAAACCCTTCCCACCCCTCACCCCACCCACCCCTGGAAATAGTTCCTTTATACCTGGGGTTCTGACCTGGGGTTCTGATATCATTTCCTCAAGAGGGCAAGGTGCATATCACTGTCATATCCTCTCTAGCACACTGCACTGATAATATAAGCATATACATTGTATAATATATATATTTCTATATAACAACCCAATCTCACGCACACACACAAAACAAGCAAAAAAAATAAACAAGAAGATAGACAGACGTGGGGAGTAGTGCAATGTAATGGCTGTGGGGCAGCAGTCTTCCGGGAGTCTTTCTGGAGGCCGAGATGCTGCCCTGTTTGCAGACAACTCTGCCCTGAGGGAGGAAGTTGCATGTCTTCAGGCCACACTGGACAGTAGTAAGGGAACATTCCCCCAGGCCGCACTGGACAGTAGTAAGGGAACCTCCCCCATCCAGGGAGCACCAGAGCCGCTACCACTACCTCAGAGGTTGCGAAGAAAGCACAGCAGATGGACCACAGTGGGCTCAGGGAGAATAAGGGTGGTGGAACAGAGGCACACCCAGTCAGTTGTTCCACTCCACCATCCATACACCATTCTGGGGGAGCATAGTTCCCCTATGGATGCACCCACAGAGGAGACTAAGGAGGTTGCAGACAACTGTCACAAGGAAGCCCTCAGGAAGGAGGCAGAGGGCACCACAGGGAAAGGAAGCAGCTCCTGGTGGGGGACTCAATTATTAGGGGGATAGAACTGGGGGAGCAGGGAAAACTGAAGTAAGGTACCTGCCTGGTGCCATGGCTTGGAGGGATAGGAAGCGCATCCTTAGGATCACGAGAACAGTTGCACGGGAGTCTGAGCTGGATGTCATTGTCCACCTAGGGACAAATGACTTCGCTCATCATGAGATTAGAGCAGTGCAGGAGGACTTTGTAGAGTTGGGGAGGGGCCTAAAACAAGTAGCACACACAGTATCCTTCTCAGAGGTGCTGCCTGTCAATGGCATGGATGAGGCGAGGGTACTTTGCACCATGCAATTTAATGAATGGTTGAAAAAATGGTGTGGAGCACATGGGTTTGGCTTCACTGGGGACTGGGGTTCCACCTGGAGGGACACCAGCCTATGCTGGCAGGATGGGCTGCATCTGTCCAGGAAGGGAACAAGTCTTTTGGACAATTGGTTTAAATGCTTCATTGGCAAGCTTTTAAACTAGTCAAGGGGGAGGCACTGATAAGCAGCAGGAAAATCCCAGCCTCCCCCTACAAAATGGGGTACTAAATGAGAAAAAGACCAAGGTAGAAAAGTCAGTGGGGATGCTGATACAGAAGGTAAAGCCATCAAAAAATGGAGAGCAATGAGTACCAATGCCCGTAGTCTGGGTAACAAGCTTCCTGAATTAGTGGCCTTAATGGAGGAGGAACATCTGGATATCATGGCAGTCACAGAAACATGGTATACACAGAACCATGACTGGGAAGTAAACATACCAGGATACACTGTCTACAGGAGGGACAGGGAGGGTAAAAGAGGAGGAGGAGGAGTAGCTCTCTACATAAGGGAAGGAATCAAAGCAACAGAACAAAAGGGTAAACAGGGAGGAGGAGAAGAAGCACTGTGGGTCAGTTTGGAGACAGGCAATGGCACCACAATCCGCAGAGGGGTTGTATACAGACCCCCTTCTCAGGGGGAGGAAATGGACAAGGAAATGATAGAAAGTATACTTAGAATGGCAGAAAAAGGGGAGATATTGCTGATGGGTGATCTGAATATGCCAGATGTTAACTGGAGTGCAGTTGCAGCAGCCACTTCTAAGAGTGGGGTTATTGTAGATGCCCTACAGGGGGCATGCCTTAGACAACTAGTATTGGAACCCACTCAAGAGGGAGCAATCTTAGACCTGGTTCTCTCAAATGGAGATGGTGAGAGGATCACAGATGTAGAAGTGGGTATCCATCTGGGAACTAGCAACTATCGAACAGTATGGTTCATGATAAACACAGCAGTAGAGTCAAGCCATACAAAGGCAAAAGTACTGGACTTTAGGAGGTCTGACTTTGCCAAAATGGGTGAGTGCCTAAGGAATGCACTAGCAAATGGGCAGGAAGTAGGGGTGGAAGAACAATGGGGAATAATCAAAACTGCCATCACAGAGGTAACAAGCCTTTGTGTGAAACAAATAAACAAAACAAAATGATGTAAGAAACCACTATGGTTCTCAAATGAGGTGGCAGTGAAGGTTCAAGAGAAAAAGAAAGCATGCAGTAAGTACAAGGAATCACAGAAGGAGCAGGACAGAGAATTGTATCAGTTAAAGCAAAAGGAAGCTGGGAAGGCAGTCAGAACAGCAAAGGCCCGAACCGAGGAAAAGATAGCCAACTCGGTTAAGAAGGGGCTAAAACCTTTTAGGTACATTAGGGAGCAAAGAAGACCAAGGGAGGGATAGTGAGGCTTAATAAGGGGGGGGGGGGAGAGAGGGTGACTGTGAAAAGGCAGAGATACTAAACAAATAGTTTTGCTCAGTATTTACAAATGAAGAGGGGGAGGTACCTAAACAAACAATAGAAACACCCTGGATACAGAAGTTGATACCAGCCCATTTACAGAAGAAAGGGTTCTGAAAGAACTCTTAAAACTGAAGGTGGACAAAGCATGATGGGATTCATCCCAGAATTCTAAAAGAACTAAGGGTAGAACTAGTGACACCACTGACAACCCTCTTTAACAAATCATGGGAGGATAGGGTGGTACCTGAGGACTGGAGGAGGGCAGATGTGATTCCCCTTCACAAAAGTGGGAGCAGGGCAGACGCAGGAAACTACAGACCTGTTAGTTTAACCTCAGTGATAGGGAAAATGATGGAATCACTTCTGAAGGAAAGAATTGTCGAGTACCTAGAGGCCAGAGGGGCACAGGACCCAAGGCAGCATGGATTCACAGCGGAAGGTCATGCCAGACAGATCTAATAGATTTCTTTGACTGGGTGACCAAAGTAGTAGATCAGGAAGGGGCTGTGGACATGGCCTACCTAGACTTTAGCAAAGCATTTGACACAGTCCCACACAAAAGATTAATATACAAGTTAGCCAGCCTGGGAGTGAGTACCAAGATGATAGCCTGGGTAAAGAATTGGCTGGAGAATAGGACACAGAGGGTAATAGTAAATGGAATCCACTCTGAAGAAAGGGGGGTTACTAGTGGGGTACTGCAGAGTTCAGTATTAGGACCGGTCCTCTTCAGTGTCTTTATAAGTGACATTGCAGAGGGACTGGAAGGAAAAGTATGTCTCTTTGCAGATGACACAAAGATCTGCAACAGAGTTGATGCACAAGGTGGGGTGGAAAGGATGAGAAGGGACTTGGCAAGGTTAGAGGAATGGTCAAATGTATGGCAGCTTAGATTCAATGCTAAGAAGTGCAAGGTAATGCACCTGGGAAACAAAAACCCAGGGAAGAGTACACAGTGGGGGATGAGATACTAACAACAACAAAAATGGAAAGGGACCTGGGAGTAGTCATATCAGGTGACTTAAAGGTGGGCAAGCAATGTGAGAAGGCAGTAAGGAGAGGTGGGGGGATACTGGGATGCATAGAGAGAGGCATCACCAGTAGAAAACAGGAAGTTGTCCCTCTGTACAGACAGCTGGTGAGATCCCATCTGGAGTACTGCGTGCAGTTCTGGAAACCCAATCTCCGCAAGGATATAGACAGGATGGAAGCTGTCCAGAGGAGAGCAACTAAAATGGTGCAGGGTCTGCACTGGAAGACACATGAAGAGAAACATAGACTTTGACGGCAGATAAGGACCGCTTGGCCCATCTAGTCTGCCCGTTTCCCTACCTACAGGATAGGCTGCAGATCCTAGTTAACCAACAGCCTATTTCTTCCTACCCACCACAAGAATTGCCTTATGTCTGTCCCATGCATTCTTGAATTCTCCCACAGTTTTAGACCCCACAACCTCCTCAGGAAGGCTGTTCCATGCATCCACTACCCTCTCTGTGAAATAATACTTCCTCACATTGCCCCTAAACCGCCCCCCTTCTATCTTTAAATTGTGTCCCCTTGTTCTTGCGTCTCTTTTTCTGAAAGATGCTACCCTCTTGGACTTTAATTCCACTGAGGTACTTAAAAGTTTCTATCATGTCCCCCCTCTCCCTTCTTTCCTCAAGGGTATACATATTAAGCTCCTTTAGTCTCTCCTCATATAGCTTCTCTTGCAGACCCTGCACCATTTTAGTTGCCCTCCTCTGGACTTCCTCTATCCTGTCTATATCCTTGCGGAGATGGGGTCTCCAGAACTGAATGCAGCACTCTAGATGGGGTCTCACCAACTGCCTGTACAGAGGGATAACAACTTCCTGTTGTCTGCTGGTGATGCCTCTCCCTATGCATCCCAGTATACCCCCAGCCCTCCCTATTGCCTTCTCACATTGCTTGCTAACCTTAAGGTCATCTGATATGGATTACCCCCAGGTCCCTTTCCTTTTTTGTTGTTGTTACTACCTCCCCCCCCCATTGTGTAATCTAGAGAGGCTAAATGAGCTTAATATGTATAGCCTCGAGGAAAGGAGGGAGAGGGGGGACATGATAGAAACTTTCAAGTACCTCAAGGGAATCAACAAAGTCCAAGAGGGTAGCATCTTTCAAAAAAAGAGGTGTGCAAGAACAAGGGGCACAATTTGAAAGATGGGGGGCAGCTCAGAGGTAATGTAAGGAAGTATTTTTCACAGAGAGGGTTGTGGATGGATGGAACGGCCTTCCGGAAGAGGCTGTGGAGTCAAAAACAGTGGTTGAATTCAAGCATGCATGGGACAGTCATAAGGCAATTCTAGAGGTTGGGGGTAGAAAGAAGTTGGGTGCTGGTTAACTAGGATCTGCAGCTTATCCATTAGGTAGGGAAATTGGCAGACTGGGTGGGTCAAGCGGTCCTTATCTGCCGTCAAATTCTATGTTTCTATGTTTCTATTTGACAGTGGTGGAGTTCAAGTAGATTTAACCCCAGACATGACTGATTGTACTAAATGGACAAGAGTGTCCTTTGGATATCTCCCTCTTCAGAAAACAATCTTGATAGCTGTGGTGTCAGAGGTTTGAGAACTGGGTTTGCTGTTTATGACAGTCCAATTCTTAATAATTTCCTTTACCTCTTCTGATCTTGGGGAAATGGTGCTTACAAAATTCTTCCTTTAGCTATTGTTACACACCGACTCCCGGCAGCTCAACAGTTCCTGTCTACTCCTACCTGATTTTTTGACTTGTTGTATAAGCTGGTGATTATATCCCCTCTGCAAAAGCCTCGGTTCTAGTTAATTCACTCTAACTTCAAGGTCATCTGTTGTACAGCAATTTGTCTTTGTGCAGTGAACTCTCCCTTGGGATACCTCTCACAGTATTGTGGGGGTGGCAATTACCAGCCCTCAGCAAAGTTTTTATGGTTATCAGTAGCCTTTTAAAAGAGGTCAGTAGCCTTATGAAAGAGATCTGTACTGTCTGTACTAACCCCACCATTACCATCTTTCCTATTAGTAATAGCCAGGTAATTAATTTCAACCTGTCTTTTACATGTAGTAAATCTTGGCTTTTAATTACTATGCTACAGGTGTTGAATGTATTCAGCAAGTTCATTCTCACTAAAAAGTCAAAAATTGTGAATTCTGCAGCAACACTTAAAGAGCTGCTGACACCTCAAAGAAAACTTTGAAAAACATAATAATTAGGTACAATTCGGCTTGTATTCCATATATATTCTGTAGGTTCACCTTCCCATTATTTATTGCTGAGGAAGTCTGTATGAATATATGATCTTTATCCCTTAGAGTTCATCTGTTTGTATAGCTTACTCCCTACTTTGAGTCATAATTGTCTGTTGTGGCATCACAATCCATTGCTACGGGAATAACTGTGATGTCACAGACAGCACATGGCGATGTTAGATAGGGAGGAAGCAACAGAAGTAGATCCTGTTTTTATGCAAATGAGCTAAGTAATAAATAATGGGGAGGAGGAATACAGGAGTTAATGGTAAGTACAAGCCGAACTGTGTCTAAATATTACGTTTTGTTAAAGTTCTCCTGAAAGTGTCAGCTGCTCTTTAAGCTCTGTGTTATGATGCAAGGCTGTGAAACCTTTTTATTTCCAGTTATGTATTTCGTCATCACTATAAGTGACATTAGCTACTAAACTGCACTTATTTGGACTTTTAGGTACTACTTTTAAAGATCCAGTCCATAGATATTCTGTGTATAGTTCTTCTTGATTCATTCATTCCTGTAGTTACATTTATTTTGAATTCCCTCCTGTATATGGTAATGAAGGATGACAAGTGAATTGTCCAGTTATAAAATTACTGTCATTTACTTGCTGTACTCAGCTCTAATAATATTCATGTGTATATGTACTGTTGAAAATGAATAAAATTAAATTTAAAATAAAATTGATGCAAGGCTATGCATTGCACTCTCACTAACTGTAGTTTCTTTTCCTCTGTAGGCTGAATTTTCTGAAATCAATGTTGTGGCACATGCCACTGGCAGCTACTCCGTGGACATGGATGCGATCCGCAGTGGGGTGAAGGTTGTAAAGTAAGAGAGATCTTTATTGTTTTGTTTAGGCACCTTCCCCCAGGGACTGGGGAGGCACGCTACATGCCTCCAAAGTGGATGGGTTAAATTAACTTGGCATGAGGGTTTTTAAATATCATTTTCATTTGTCCTGAAAGGGAAAATATTAGCACAGTTAGAAAAACTGTGAGTAGCAGAGCTATGACAAGTTATGCCTTCATATCTGCTGAAGGAGCTCAAAACAGCTGAACCCAAAATAGCTTATGGTTGGGCTGATGCCAAATTTGCATTCAGTGAATGTGCCGAAATCTGGCAGTTTGGACACCAGCGAAGCTGGTACGGAGGAACTTGGGTTTCCCTTTGGCACTTCAATGTCATGACACAGTACTTCTTACAGGGAGCACACACAGAGCATGTCCAAGTTGTTGGCAAGTCACATGACCTGCAGCAGCCAATCAGTGCCATATCTAGCTCTTACACAGGGGAAGAACCTGACTACTGAAAGGAGCTCCTTTTATGTCAAAAAGAGTGACTTTTGATCATAAAACATTTAAAATAATAAAAAAATCATACATTTACATTATTCACGTTATTCCAGTCCGCTAATTCACTATATATAACTGTAGTTCCAAGCAGGCGAACTAGTAAAATTATGCCGCAGAGATAAAAGAGAATGCACAGTGTAAGCCTACACTGGCAGCTGCAGGTCTTGTAACAGTGGCAGCAAGATGAGTGAATTTAGTAGACTGAAAAAGGTACTGGGTGTGATTTTAGAAAGATTTGTCTGACAAATGTTTTTTTAATTGAGTGCTGGTGGTATAAAGGGCACAGCAATCCATCTTTTTGTTGTTGGAAAGGTATGGGGAGGGTCTTTGAAGGATTTATTTAGCAAATACTTTTTTTTTTTTTTTTTTCTGATGCTGGTACAGAATGGCACAGATATACATCTTTTTATTGTTTGCCTATGGGTGAGCCTGCCAGCCAGTCAGTGAATGAAAAGTAAAGAAGGGTACTGTGTGAGACACAAGATTTCTCAGTGGGGTGGGGGGGCCTGCTGGTGCTTCTCTTTCCTGACACCTCACTAGCCGTACGGCACTGCAGTGTGTGTGCATGCACCAACGTGCATGTCATGAAGGCATCTAAGAATCGGACAACTACTGAGAGTCGTCAGTGTTAGCATCCACTGGCAGCTGCGTTGTGTCTTCAGTGGCCGGTTCAGTTCAGGTTGTCAGCATGGGTCAGGTGGTTTCACATTCGCCTCTGGACCAGAAAGTTATGGGTTCTAGTCTTCAACCGGGATTGGGCTCATACCACAAATGCTGGCACCCGAGTGAAATACTGGAGGAGTCCTGTACTCTTAGGGTGTGCTGTCCATTGCATGAGATGTTAAACTGAGTTCCCTTCTGCTCATCTCCGGTGCTGTCCTGGTGGGTGTCCAGGTGGAAGTAAAAGAACCCAAGGCACTGTTCACAAGAGCAGGGGATTGTCCTTGGTGTCAAGCCTAACATTCCCCTTCCCATAAAACTGGTTCATGTAATTGTCCAAGGCTGGCTGTGTGTTGATGCTGATGTGCAGAAAGACTGCCACTACACGTCTACAGTCACTTTACTACCAGTCTCTCATTGCTCGTAAAGTGCTTTGGGACACAGTGTTTATGAAAAGTGCTATACAAATGATCATTTTTATGTTGGCTTGCCGCGCCTGCACGCAAGTCAACATCTTGCAGTAATGCAGATTTGGAGGCGCGGTCGCTGTTGGGCGAATGCAGGGCACGCATCAGTAGGTGTGTCCCTCATTCCCCAATCAGCCTGCATGCCAGCACCACACCATGCATACTAATGTGGCGAGCACATCTAAGGAAAGGTCCGCCGCAATCCGAGCAAAGCTCGTCAGACGCAGCGGTCCTTTTCTTGCCGTGCTTGCCGCCATTATGTGCATGGCGGTCCACGGCCATAGAACTGCCGACCTCGGGGGTGCCTCCAATCCCCTGTCGGCCGCCCCTGCCCTCAGTCAATGTGCCGACAGGTGAGCCCACTCCCTGTCCGCAAAAGCACCACCCAATTGTGTAATGCCGAGGGTTGTCCAATTCCCCTAAAGCTGTTACCTACCCCTCCTTTCCTTGTGTGCCGATGGGGAGGCCCACTCCCCGTCGGCAAGCTCTTTCCCAATTGTTTAATGCCGAGGGGTGCCCAATCCCTCGGCTCTGCTTCCCCTCCCTTCTTTGTGTGCCGACAGAGTGCCCAATCCCGTTGGCTACAGACACCCCAAAACATTTAGGTGGCATGCTGGGAGCCCACCTCAGCATGCCAAATCCCTGGAAAAAAACCTGTCCTGATGTTTTCTTTTCATTTTACTACCTGTAAAGGAAAGCGGTCCCTCGTAGTCTCCGTGCCCACCGCACCCACCACTGCGTACTCTGTCTCCCCATACCCCATACTTTCATCTCAAGCTCAGCGTGATGATCATCGGCCCACTGGAACACGCTCTGCACTCTTCAATGCCAACCGCGAACTGAGGAAATGCCGGTAAGCTGTATAATGGGATAGATAGGGTTTTTCAACTTTAGTACATATCTCAGGCATTTTTGAGAATTTTGGCCCAAATTTTCAACATGGGGTTTTTGGGACCCCTTCTCGTGAATTCTTGCATTGTCATGGCATTATTTGATCCCGAAGGTGATTTCAGAGTCACCGCGCGGAATCACCTTTCAGGACGATGTAAGGAGATGACAGTGCCACTGTTCATGAGGGGCTCTCAAAACCCTATGTTGCAAATGTAGTGGAAAAATCAAAAACATGATATTTCTGACATGCATAGCAACTGCGCAATACACTCGTAAGTTAAGCGAATTGCAATATTTTTCACGCAGATTCTCAACATTGGCATTTTACCACACCTTCTTGTGAACTGTGCAGCTGTCATTTTCACATCCTGGCTTAAATGTTTTCGCATTTCCGGCGCAGAATAGCACGGTCGTGGTACGAAATCAGTGTTTGGGACACATTACAAAAATGACAGTGATACTGTTCATGAACAGAGGTCCTAAAATGCCTGTGTTCAAAATTTGGTGACAATGCTCCATAAAATGACTGTTTTACGAGGTGCATAGCAACTGCGCAACGCACGCTTGTAACTTAACGCATTCGAAATAATCAGTGTGGGATGCTTTACTTAACCCCTTGGGCTTTGCCCTCAGGGTTTATGTAGCATCCCACACCTCAGGTGTGTGTAAAATTCTCACTACACACGCCACCCCATGCATTATTCTATATGTAATGTGCTTTGAAATGAGGGCATGCTCCACACAATGCTTGCAGCTGCTCCACTCTTGCAAAAGGGGTGGACAGCTGCAGAGACCCCCCCATGCACAGAATGTGCACCTTTGGGGCACCCCACAGCATCCAGAGCCATTGTTGTATGCTTACTCCATGCCCAAATCATGGTCACAGGACCCATCTCTGCGGCAGGCTGGGGGCAGGCAAGGGGACAGACAACTGCATGATCCTGCACATTGCCAGGGAAGCAAGTGCAGCTGGCGCAGAGGGCATCTACTTTGGGGCTGTCGTACAACCTATGTGCCCCTCTCTGACTGGTTGTCCAGTTCATACCAGGGCAAGTACAGCCCATTCTCCACTGGTCCCCAGTCCTGGGTGAAGAGGTATGGGCTGGGGGTGTCACTGGCACTGGTCTGATATTATGGCACATTTCTGGCTTGTTTTGAAGGGGGAATGGCAGCCTCTGGTGGACTGGCATGGGCTGCCATATCCTGTGGACCCCCACCCCTGGTGTCACCCACTGGTCCTGCACAGTAAAGTCAGAAGACCCCAAGGCACACCACAACACTTGTCGGTGTCTGCAGGGAAGGGTGAGGTGAAATGGCATGAGCGCTATGGCCGACGATCAAAAGGCGCATCCCAGTGCCTGTCAGTCTCTGCAGGGTGGGGGGTGGGGTTGGCATCAGTTCAATACTTCACTGCCATTCCTATTATGCATCTCTCTAACTTATGCACTACTAATGCCAATGCCAGCAAGACAACATTCGGCATTGACAAATGCTTGTTCTTCTTCTTCATCTGCTGTGTGTGGTGTCAATAAGTGTAGAAGACATGAGAAGAACGGGAGGAAAGGACCAAACACATTTTCAGCCATGCCAGTTCCACCAAGTACAAGTTCTACAACTGATGGTGGTGGAGAAGGCACTGGTTATGGTGGGATCAGGACTGGGAATCATGGTCAGGGGGATGTAAGAGTAAAGACTTGGTTTATGGCAGTACAGGAAAAGAAGAATTGTTCATTGGTCACCAGAAATCCACTGGTTCCACTCCTGCTGCAGTGCATGACCTGGCGGGGGTGAACTAGGTGGTGTGTAAGAACAGTGGGGGAACTAAAAGGGGCCGTAGTGAAGGCAGCAAACCTCTGCTTCAAGCAAGGGAGCAAACAAAAGAGTAAGAGACTGCTATGGTTTTCATAAGAGATGGAGGAAAAGGTAAATGCTAAGAGCGTAGCATTCAGAAGGTACAAGGAGACGTAGAGGGAGGAGGATGGGATGGTGTATCTGGGGAAACAGAGGGAAGCAGGGAGAGCAGAAAGGTGTACAGATCTGCAAACTGAAGAGAGGATAGCCAAGGCAGTAACAAAAGAGGACAGTACATTTTTTAGGTATATAAGCAAAAAAAGGAAGACCAGGGGTGGGACAGTAAGGTTAAGAAGGGAAGGGGGGGGAGGTTGAGAAGGGCAGGGGGACTGTGCTGATCAATCAATCAATCAAAGCTTTATTTATGCAGTGCAAATTTCAGGGCATCAAAGCACTTTACACATTATTAACATTGAAATCTATTAAATAATTTAACAAAATATACTTTAATAACAACTAAAATGTTATTAGATGGGGAACAGGAATAGGTAGACATCCTGAACAAATACTATTGTTTAGTGTTCACAGAGGAAAGAAACAGAGAGGAGGCACAAAAATGTAACAGGAGCATCGGAGGGAGGGAGGTGGCACTAGTCCATTTTTGGAGGGGAGAGTACTGAAGAGACTTTGCAAATCTGAAAGTGGACAAAGCAATGGGACTAGACGGGGTCCACCCAAGGGTATTGAAGGAGCTCGGGGAGGTACTGACTGCACCTCTGATGGCCCTATTTAACAGTTCACTGAAAACAGATGGTTCCAGAGGACTGGAAGAGGGCAGATGTAGTCCCATGTCACAGAAGTGGTAACAGGAAAGGGGCTGACAGTTATAGACCAGTCAGCCTGACATCTGTGGCTGGAAAGTCAATGGAATCACTGCTGGAAGAAATGATTGTGGAATATCTTGAATCCAATGAGTTACAAGACCCAAGGCAACATGGATTCATGGAGGGGAGGTCATGTCAAAGAAGTCTGATAGAGTTCTTTGACTGGGTGACCTTGAAACCAGATCAGGGTGGAGCAGTGGATGTAGCCTACCTAGATTTCAGTAAGGTGTTTGACACTGTTCCACATAGGAGACTAGTAAGCAAACTGGATAACTTAGGAGTGGGTCCAAATGCGGTAAACTGGGTAAGAAATCAGTTAAAGGATAGGCAGCAGAGGGTGGTGGTAAATGGAGTTCACTCAGAGGCAGGGAGGGTGACAGCGGTGTGCCTCAGGGATCAGTACTGGGACCAGTCCTCTTTAATGTCTTTATAAGTGACATCGCCCAGGAGCAGGAAAGGAGGATCTGCCTTTTTGCGGATGACACCAAACTCTGCAATAGGGTGGGCACTTGGGGGGAGTGGAAAGGATGAGCAGCGACCTGAGAAAATCTGAGTAGTGGTCAAGAGTATGGCAGATGGGTTTCAATGCAAAAGTGCAAAATAATGCACTTGGCATACAGAAATCCAGGAGCAGAGTACAAAATGTGTGTGTGTGTGGGTGGGGGGGGAATTGACGACCACCAAGCAGGAAAGAGACCTGCGGGTGATCATCTAAGATGACTTAAGGGTGGTCAAGCAGTCCAATAATGCAGCTGGGAGGGCTAGTGGGCTGCTGGGGTGTAAAGGGAGGGGTACCACCAGCAGAACGAGGGAATAGATGTTGCCTCTGTATGGATTGCTGGTAAGACCCCACCTAGAGTACTGTGTCCAGTTCTGGAGACCACATCTCAGAAAGGACATAGATAGAGTGGAAGTAGTCCAGAGGAGGGCAACTAAAATGTCACAGGGTCTGCATCAGTAGCACTACAAGGAGAGATTAAAGGACCTAAATAGGTACACCCTGGAAGAGAGGAGGGAGAAGATGGATATGATAGAGACTTTTAAATACCTCACAGGTGTGAAAAAGGTACAAGAGGGAGATATTTTTCAGAAAGAAAAGTGCTGAAGGACAAGGGGGCATGATAAGAAGCTGGAGGGGGTTAGATTCCGGGGATATGTGGGGAAGTACTTCTTCACAGAAAGAGTGGTAGATTCATGGAACAGTCTTCCAGTGGAGGTGGTGGGGAGAAAACAGTGGTGGGGTTCAAGAACACATGGGCTAGGAATAAGGTAATCTTAAGGAACGGGAAAGGGGGGTGAATGGGCTGGAGATCAAGTAGGATCTGTGGTTATACTACAGGCAGGGAAAAATGGGCAGACTAGGTGAGCCAAGCAGTCCTTATCTGCCAGCAAGTTCTATGTTTCTGTGTTTCAAGCAGCCTTCCCTGCCAGTCACCCAGTGCACCTAGTGACAAAACCATCCTGATCAATGCAGAATCACACCAAGTTTTCCCTTCTTCCTCCTTTAAGTGCTCAAGTGCTTCCATTTCTTATACTCAGGATAGAAGTTACCCATACAGAAATTTCAAGTCTAATTCTCCCAAGAAACATCTCTCATTCACCTGCCCAATTCCTCAATGTCCAACCCCCCCCCCAGTAGCAGTTTCTGAAAACAACGTGAGGTAAGGGAGTCAGGTGGCAATCCCAAATCACAACTTCAGTTTCATGAATCTTGTTTTGTTTGCACATATATAAAAATAAATAAAAGGAATGATCATATATTAAATAGAGAATAATGGATAGACAAGTGTGTATTATGGATTTTTTTTACACACCCAAGGTGTGTGATGACCCATAAACCTCGAGAGCGAAGCCTTTCTCTCTCTCTCTCTCTCTCTATTCGCTTCTCATCTCTTCGCCCCAATTCAGACATATTTATTTTTTTATTTGTTTGAAACTGCCAATATGTTTTAAGTGCAGCAGGACCACAGTGAGAGTAGTCAGTCACTGCGGTCCATTCACGATCAGAGAGGCTGTCTCCCGAGTCTTTGACAGACTCCTGATAAGTGCAGGATTGACCGCATACTTTTTTTTGTAAAGGCATGATCAACCACATAAAACCAAAATAAGAAACTGGTGTCTTGCCTGTGAGGAGGGTGAGAGGGAAGTCTGGGCGATGACTGCGGGTCCTTGGGAAACAGGAAACTTTTTTCACGCTCGCGTTATATTATCACACAAAGTGACAGCCAGTTAGGTGGTGCGCTGCACATGAGTGACAATGACTGCAACTAAGTTTTAAGAAACGCCGTAATAACCCGATTTCGGGTTATTACGGCGTTTGAAAGTATTCAGAATCCGGCTGTTAAATAGGGTCACCAGTAATTATGTTATATTACTGTATTTCTTCGATTAGACACCTCAGAAGCCGCCCATGAATAGTAGCTGCAGCCCTCAAAAAGCTATTGAATGAAGATCAATCCCAATGAATGACTGCGACTTCTAATTAGGGTCATCATTTAATGTGAGCTCAGAACTGTGCAGAGTTTGTAATCCTAAGGGATACACTAAAGACTGCTGAGGTTTACACAGCTGAAATTTCCCTTGCTATATTTTTATACTGACTGCAATGCTTCTGATAAGCATTGGGAGCGTTACAGGAACAAGACTGGTTCAGCATTGTGAGGCAGTCTTATTAAACAGCAAAACAGTAACTTTCTGGTGTGTGTGTTCGCCCACACCCGATCATATAATCCTGAGTGTGTGCTGATCCAGAGCCTTGTTGCCGGGTACATTTACTGTAGCGCACTGTGCCATTGCTTTGGCTGTCATACAGGGAAGGGTTCTGGAGAGACAGCACGAGGTTGGGAAGGACATGGCAGGACTGGGAAACAAAGGACAGAAGGGGCGCCAACTGGAGAGGTATGGTAAGATTAAGGGAGACTGGAGGAACATGTTAAGATTAAAGGGCAGCTTTGCCTGAATTGCTCATTCAGCATTTTGTACATGCCACAACTGAAGGAGAAAGTCAATAAAAGTTGCCTTTGCTTACAAATCACCCTCCAAATAGTAGCTGCAGCTCAAATTACTAAAAGCAATTAGAAGCCAGAGCCTCTAATCATTGACATAGTTAAGCAGTAAGGCGCAACAAGGGATTGGTTGTACTAGGTTTACCCCACAGTCAGGGTGTAAGGCATGAGGCAAAGCCAAGTGCCTTCGACCCCTGCACATGGGATGAACTTAGTACAACCAACATCCCTGAAGTGCCTTATTGCTTATATAAAATTAGCCCATAGGCAACTTTAAAAAACAAACACTCTAAAAGTTTTAAAAGCCACAAAAAATATAATAAAAGGTTGCTAAATAATGTAAAATAGTCCCTCCGCAGATGTTTTTCACCTGTCAGTCATCTGTCTTTCTAAACATTCAGTATATTGTGTGACTGGTTACCATGGAATAGAAGAATTCAAAGCTCTGCATTATTCCAGTAGTAGAATGCTCCACACTCACACACACACAGAATGGTAACATTGAATACATGAATTCAGTTCCACTGGCATACACACACACACACATGCCTCAGATGGAACCAGAACCTCAATTTTATCTGTTGCAGGGTAAGAAGCAGGGGGTTCTCTGGCAACCTGGTAGGGATAGGAGGGGAATTTTCATGGTTATCATAGAAACACCAGCAATGGGAACTGAACAGTACTTGATTTTTTAAATTTGTGTATGCGTGTGAGGAAAGGGGGCATGAGAGTAAATAACATTCAATTATTTACTTACTTTGTTTAATTTAATGGGCTTTTATTTTTAGGGCCTGGTTGAAGGTTTTATATATGAGTAAAGATAGCAGCCATGTTTGTGATGGAAATTAAGAAGTAAGTTGCTTATGAATTCTGCAGGTGAGTTGCCCCAGTTGGCATGGACTTGTTTTTAGCCATTGGTAGTGCTTTTAAGGCAATGGCTAGAACTAGGTCTCAGCCAGTCAGGACAAAGGGATTTCCTTGCCTATTTTATATTGTATTATGTCATAACATATCATATCATATTTCATGTCATCATATTGTACTCTTAGTATAGTATTTTCTCATATAGCAAATCATGTTGCATTTTATTACATCAGATTATATTGTCTTCTCATATGTCCTGTCAGAATAGGTAATCTTCTCATATAACATATCTGCTGTACTGCCTGCTCTGCCCAGTGTTATCCCCAGGCATGTCATTCCATGCTGGCCGAAAAAATAAACTATCTTACATTCGCCACCCAGTTCCTCAGGAAGCACCCCCTCAGCCATCAACACCACTACCAACAGTCTGCTATACCTAAAAAACAAAACCAGATTGATCCACTGCAGTGTGGGAAAATTTTACAGATGACATCTTAAATCCACTGAAAGAATGTTGCAATCAGTGTGATAAAAGACAGAAACATAGGGACTTCCGGTGACATCACTTCTCTAATGGCAGCCTAGCTCTGTCGGCTCCTAAACCTCCTCACTAATCAGCTTCCAAATTACAATGTTTCCTAGCTAATACCAATGGGAACTGCAAGGAGGCAAGTAGAAATGCCTAAGGGGGGGCGATCCGAGTATTCTAAAGATGGATGAGGAGCGAGATGAGACCGGAGTATCAGATAGGGACTCTGGGAGCGAGGGCTCGCAGGCCTCAACTACATCCCGACATGGGAGATCTCGGGCGAAACAGCTACCCCTCACTACAATACAAAGGCAAATGTCCCTAATGCTATCAGAACTGCGGGACTTCAGGAAAGAGATGCGTTCCACAGCCACAGCACTTCGAACGGACATCTCAAAACTGGAAAAGCAGCATGAGAACTTAGAGATACAGGCCACTGAGGTAGATCGCAGGGTGGATGGCGCGGAGCGTGCTATACTACAGCTAAACCATGAGGTACAAGACCTGCAAGCAAGAGCCAAGGATGCGGAGAGTCAATATCGACGAAGCAGCACCCGCATTTTGGGGGTCCTGGAGGTACAAAAAGGTTCTGACGTGCTTATTTCCTTAAATAACTAATTCGGGAGGCAATAAAAAAACCAGAATCTTTTACCCTGGAGTTAGAGAGGGCCCACCGAACACTGGGCCTGAAGCCTGCCCCAGGAGCCTGCCCACGCACCATCTTGACGCGGTTCCTTCGCTTCTAAGAAAAAGAAGCAATCCTGCACACACGCATGGAAGCAAGGGTCACACAGGATATACATGGAAAATGACTACGCTCCTGAAGTAATGAGTAGGAAGAAGCAGTATATCCTGGTTATGCGTGCCCTTAAAACAGCGGGGCTCTGGTTCCAAACCCCTTACCCTGCGAAACTAGTCATCCAATTTCCAGAAGGGGCCCAGACCTATGATTCGGCAGCCGAAGCCCCAGCGGAACTGAAAAACAGGGATATTGAGGTAGCACAAGGCCAGACAGGCCAAGGGCAGACTATAGCCTCCAGATTGTCACAACGGGTGTGGAACTCAAGCCGCAGAGACTCACGCAGATGGCAGGGGAAAGAAGCAATCCAAAAGATGGCCGAAGCTATCCAGAGCCAATCACAGAATTCCCCTTCTGGTATTTCCCCTAAGAAGACGTAGGGTGTTGGACTACCTTGCTGAGGACTGCAAGGCTGTGTTCTTTCCCCCTCAGGGAAAAGATTATTTTATAAAGACCATTCCGGACTTCAGATCCACACAGGAGGGGTCGTGGCTGAAGGAGTTGTGCTGAACATCCGAGAAGTTTCTGCGCCTCAGTTGGCTACCTGATGAAGCTTTCCAGGGACAAATGTCATATCATTTAAATCAGATAAGTCCCAGTCTTACTAATTCTTCTACACTTTTTTCTCTGTTAATATCCATGTGCTTTACTATCACTTGTAACAAAACCACCCTAACACTAACTGCCTTGCCCCCCCCCCCCACCAGTGCAAGTTGAAACTCCCCTCACAAACCTATCCTTTGGCCCAAACCTGCCTGCCGGAGACTTAGTGGCCTTTTAATTACAGAGCCGCGGTGGCTGGGGGCACTACTCTCTTTGATACCCAGGACTGGGACTGCGGATTTGACAATTGCTATTAATAACTAATTCCTCTGGAGGTGATGGTTGGTGTGGGGAGGCGGAGAACATGTTCGAAACGAAACCACAACTGCACTAGGTTAAATTAACGCAGTCGGGGTGGAGGGGGGAGACAGGGGTGGCTGGCCCATGCCCTACAGAGTACACAGGTCTCAAACTGAGCTCCCTTCCCCTTCTTCCGGGATTTGAGAAAAGGGTATTGCACCCACTACAGTTCTCTCGTATATTGCTGAGTGACGGGGCTTATCTCCTCAGCTAAATACTCAGCTAAAAGTCCCCCTCTAAATATAAATACAGAGATTGATTAATGGGGAGGTATAAGGAGACTTGTGATGTTCCCAAAACCCCCCCTTTTTTTTTTTTCTCCTTTTCTTCCTAAATCCTTTTCCTGTAGGCACTCCAAAGTGCTTAAGGCCTCTGCTGCATCAGGGGCATAGGTGTGCGCCTTGAGCACACACCAAGGTCATGATGAATGACCACATCGATGGAAGTTACGCAACCCGGTGGCTGACCAGCCTGGTTCTGTTGGCCCAAATGTTTCCCTGGACCCACCGGACCTGGGAGATAAGCTCCCTCATAAGTTATCTGGTTGTCACCAAGTTAAGGTTCATTTCGCTACTGTTAACTGGACTGTTAGTTGCCAAAAGGCGTTGATAATAAATGACTGTCTGTTTAGGAATACCATGGGGTCATCCCCTAACCTGCCACTTGGCAGTCACAGATTCCCACTATATGTCACAGGGATTTTGGTAAATTATATAATACCATGCTGTTTAAAACAGTGTACACTACTGAGGTATGAGAATGGCTAAACAGAACTTAAGACTATGCTCTTTGAATGTGAATGGACTGGGGAGCCCAATTAAGAGATCCAGGATCATTACACTCCTAAAAAAGACCAATGCAGAGATATTGTATATCCAAGCAGAGCACAAGAAGTTGAGAGGAAGAGGCTTCACCCAGGTATTCTCATCAGCAGTGGGGAGCGGGGGAAGGAAGCATGGGGCCGCCATACTGATCTCAGGCCAAACGTCATTCAGATTAGTGAAGAAATGGGCAGACCCAGAGGGCAGGCTTCTAATTGCCCAGGGCTGGTTGCAAGAGCAGGAAGTGACATTGGTGAATATATATGTGTGTGTGTGTATATATATATATATATATATATATATATATATATATATATATTTATACATTTATACAACATGTGTTTTTGGATAAATGTGGAGATAAAAAGTGATATCTCAGCTAGGCAGTGAAGATATCACTGATATCTCCATGTTCCTATACGTCACTGTGATATCTCCACACTCCTATACATCATAATGAAACTGAGACTGCTATTCTCAACTTTCACTTTCTTCTCTAACACTGTGTCACTGACCTCTATTAGTACTACTAATGTTCTGCTACTCATTTTAAACAATACACTGTCTCTATAAATACTGAAAATATCTCTTTTGTACATTAAAACTTATCTGGTTGATCCTGCCGTGTTAATTCTGCCCCCATTCATTCTGCCAACTTCATTCGTTATGCTCAAGAAGTCCCAGTACAATCTTTACTGTCGCATGACTGAGCGCTGTGACTCTCCTGACATCCTGAGACAAATTAAAAACAAAATACTGCACCTCACATTTATACACTGTCGGAAGTGTCTCTGTTATCTTTTTATTGCATCCTTAGTTTGCTTGTAAGTAAAAAAAAAAAAAAGAGCGCACACTGTGCAGAGTGAGCGGGTGAGCGGTTTCATAAGACGCAAGCATGAGCATGAGTTGCTATAGCAGCGCTTGCTCCAGCTCACATCTAGTTCGGAAAGTGCTCACTGCTCACTCTGCACAGCGTAAGTGTGTTCGTTTTATTTACTTACAAGCAAAACTAAGGATGCAATAAAGATAAGAGAAACTTCTGACACTATATAAATGTGAGGTGCAGTATTTTATTTTCAGTTTGTCTCAGGATGACAGAATGATCACAGCACTCGTCAGACTATGAAGTATACATTACTAGAACTCTTTGGACAGTATCATTGAACTCACAAAAATGATTGGGACCAGGATGTACATGGCAGGATCAACCAGATGAGTGTCAACAAAAAACAAACTGACATTTTCTCACTATTTGCACAAATTACATATTATTTAAAATGTATGCCACCAACTCACAAAACAGAACTAATGCTCTGTCATGCTAAATTTTTAAACATACATTTTTAAAATCCCAAAACACATTTTGTATAAATAGAACATGACATGGCCTGACTGAAGATATCATATTTATCTTCACTCGAGGCCAATGACATCAAGATATCTCACTCGTGGCTTTGCCACTCGTGAGATATCATGATATCATTGGCCTCTCGTGAAGATAAATATGATATCTTCTGTCAGGCCATGACATATCCCCTATATATATACTGTGTATATGTATATGTGTATGTGTATATATATATATATATATCCTCCTGGGGCAAATACCCCAGCGATTAAATTCCTGTTAGATAAGGTGGTGGCCATGTCTAAAGGTATACTGTTGCTAGCAGGGGACTTTAACATTGCTCCTAACCCTTCCCTGGACTCCACCAGACACCGATAGGCAGGCAGCCAGCCCCGCATAAATTCTGCAAACAGTTTGTCCAGGAAATGGGCTGGACAGATGTGTGGCGGTCTCTTTACCCCAGGGTCGGAGGGTATTCATATTGCTTTGCAGTCCATGGCACTTACACATGCATAGACCACTGCTATACTCAAAAAGAAAACCTGGGAAAGCTGATTGATGCCAAAATGGGTGTCATAGCACATGTAGACCATGCTCCTATAGTTACCTCCTGGCACCTGGGAACGGAGAGGTGCTGCACTAGATGGAGATTCAACCCAGCCCACCTTAAAAACAAGTCCTTCCAAGAATTCCTTTAGGAAACAATAGAGGAAATCATCGGAGACAACTCAGATCCGGACATCCCTACGACTATTAGGTGGGACACCCTAAAGGCAGTTCTCAGGGGTCACCTAATAAAGCACACCACCATACTGGCTAAAGCTCGACAGGAGAGGCAAGCGCAGCTTGAACAAACACTTCAATTCTTACAAATAGCACACCAGCAGGGCGACAGCATAGTACTGCCTCAAATTAAACAAATCAGAAAAGACTTAGATGTGATGTGCGCACAAAAGACGAAATGGCCCTGGCGTTTTTAAGACAAAAATATGGGGAGATAGCCCCAGGGCCTCCCATCTCCTGGCATACCGACTATGTAAATAACACAGGTACCCATCTGACTAAACTGAGGGATATAATTCAAGCCTTTACTCACTACTATAAAGATCTATATACCCCAGAGCAGCAGACAGACCCCAATCATATTAATTCCTATCTGGCCACACTCAACCTCCCTGGCCTTACTGAAGACCAATGGACCTCCCTGTTGGCCCCCATTACCCCAGTGGAGCTGACGGCAGCCATAACCAGATCAAAAACACAGAAGGCCCCTGGGCCTGATGGATGTGGGGCTGAGGTTTATAAAAGTATGACCCAACCTACAAGCCGATTACTGCTATGTGCTCTAAATGAGGTTTCACAAGGTGACACCCCCCCCCCCCAGGCTGGTCATATGCAATAGTCTCCCTCATCCCTAAACCAGGAAAGGCCCCCCTCCATTGTAGCTCTTATAGGCCCATATCGGTTCTCAATATAGACTACAAATATTTTACATCCATTCTGGCACGAAGACTAAATGCAGTTCTCCCAACCCTGATAGACCTGGACCAAATAGGCTTTGTAAGTGCCAGATCTACCACTGACAACACATGCAGAGCCCTACATGTAGTCCATGAGATGCAAACCTGCGAATACCCGAGTGTCCTTCTCAGCCTAGATGCTGACAAGGCATTCGATCGAGTATTCAGGTCATTTCTCTTCTGTACCAAGACTAGGATGCCCCCCCCCCATTTTATAGCCATAATCCAGGCTATATATGCCTCCCCTCAGGTGTGCGCAAAGGTTTCCAACCATCACTCGGGCTATTTCCCCCTGCATAGAGGGACAAGACAGGGCTGCCCACTATCACGAGGCCTATTTGCTACCTTTATCGAGCCTTTAGCACAGGCAATTCGACAGGCCCAAGGACAGCTGAGGTGGTGGAAGCTAAATCTGTCCAGGTTCCATCTGAAGGGGTTTCTCTCCATGAGCCACCCAGGGGGATCGAAGTGGTAGACGAGGGCATCTGTCTTGTTAGTGTTAAGCTTGTATCCTGAACAGGTTTCAAACTCTCCTAGTATTTGGAATACCATTGGAACAGACTCTTCAGGGTTAGAGGGGAAGAGGAGAACATCGTCTGCATATAGTGCAATACGGTGCTCAGTACCCACTATTCGTATACCCGATAGCAGGACAGATGCCCTCGTCTTCCACTTCAATTCCCCCTGGTGGCTCAGGGAGAGATACCCCTTCAGATATTAAAATATCTAGGCATCCACCTGACCAGATGTCAGGAAGATGCTTTACGTTATAATTACGACCCCTTTCTCTCACAAATGAGGCAGGATCTGGAGAGATGGAACTTACTTCCTTTGAACCTGCTACAAAGGGCGGCGGTGATAAGGATGGTGGTCCTTCCAAGAGCCTTATATCTCTTCCAAAATATACCTCTCAACCTCCCTGCAAAGCTATTCCGAGCATGGAATGGAGCCATCTTCAGGTTCATTTGGGCAAGTCAACAGCACAGAATTAGATTTAGTACCCTTACCCTACCTAGGTCGCAGGGAGGACTTACTCTCTCTAACCTTAAGCTATATAATTGAGCCTCCCACATAATGTTCCTGCTTCGCCAGTGTTCTACCAATGCACCAGCCCGCTGGGGAGCAATTGAGGAAGACTTGCTGCCACTCACTGAGTGGGAGAGGGAAATGTTCCACCGGGGACCCTCTTCCCCCCCCAAGGGTAAGGCACCTCAAATCCCTGGATCACCCACCAAATTCGAGCCTGGCATACCACCGTAAATCACTAAAGATTACCCCGTTCCTGGTAATGTTCTGCTCAATAGGACAACTGGAGGATTTCCTCCCGGGGCGAATAGATCACACCTTCAGTAATTGGAGACACTTACACCTTACGAGTTTTGCCCAGCTCATTATGGGATCCAAGTTTAAGACTTTTAATGAGATTCGGCAGGAGTTTAATCTACGGCAGTCAGATTTTTTCAGATATTTACAAATTCGTCATTATTATGACACACTCCCATTGGAAGGGCACCCCCATTTAATAAAATTACTACTTTAAGTAATCCGATCCGATTGTCTGCCACATGTCATCTTGATCCTTTATAAATCCTTGATGGAAACAACAGGGGAAAACACGTACGGGACACTAGAAAAGTGGAATTCCGAGTTAGAACACCACCTTACCTGAGTAACGTGGGGAACAATCTGCCTCTCAACAGCCAGACTTACTTGCTCACATGCATGGCGCTTGTTTTCCTGGCAGCTCCTTATCAGATTTTTCCATACCCCGGCCATAACCTCACACTTCGATGGAACTACATCAGCCGCATGTTGGCAACTATGTGGCGAAACCAACGCCCACCACTCACATGTATTTTGGTCCTGCCCTAAACTGCAGCCATTCCTGGGGGACCTCCAAAGGGAACTGGAGATGATATGGGGACAAGAGATGCCATGGACTGGAGAGTTATTTCTACTGCATGTCTTTCCACAAGAACTAAGAGGCACGTGTAGTGCCCCCCTGTTGGAAATAATGTTACTGGTTGCAAAAAAAACATCATCAAATGTTGGCTCACCCAAACGACTCCCACAGTTGAAAACTGGAGAATCATAGTTAATAGTATCTATGTGGAGAAAATTACTTATACCCTGAGTGACAAAACAACGCTCTGTACCATGAAATGGAGCAGGTGTATACTTTATATCACGCCCAAGGATCAGGATTTTGTCCCTTAAAAGAGAGAAGAACAACCCAATCCCTCAGGTACCACCCTCAGGTGCCCCCAGCTCCCACTTAGGGGGGTAGTAATATTAAAGGGACCTAGCCTGCGACAGAACTCTGTAAGACAGGGGGGAGTCAGGGAGAACGTCCAGAATGTGGGGAGGGAGTACTACAGTAACACTATAGGACCCCCACAGAGGAGGAGGTCCTGGGCGGGTGGGGATGTGGAAGAATGACTAAGGCTCCAGACTAAAAATATAGATCACAGTGAAGAAAGATAATAAGGTACTGATGGTAATAGCTGTTCTGATAATGTACATCTTTGTGGACTAGTATACGAACTGATATACTGTCAAACAGATAACTGCTTTTTAGCTATGAATGAATCTGTGACTGTAAAAGTTGAAAATGTATCAATAAAAACTATATTTACAAAAAAAAAAAAAGATAGAAACATAGAAAGCGACGGCAGAAGGAGACCACTGGTCCATCTAGTCTGCCCACTGTGTCCGAGACCACTAGTAGTCCCAGGTCCTAGTCCCCCCCCAGTTTTGTGTTTTTCCCGATTCCCACTAGATCCCATAAAGCCCTTGCTCAGTCCCACCCGTGCTTGAACACTGCAACAGACTTAGCTTCTACCACCTCAGCTGGCCACATGTTCCATGGTTCCACCACTCTTTCAGTGAAATAGTGCTTCCGTATGTCTCTCTTGAGGTGTCTCTCTCCCCCCCCCCCCGTAACTTCCATTCATGCCCTCTAGTGTTTGAGTGCGGTATCCTGTTGAGCAGTTCTGAGCATGGCACCTTATTTATGCCACTCATGAGCATGAACGTTTCAGTCATATCTTCCCTCTCCCTCTTGGTCTCCAGGGAGTATATGTCCAGTACCTTCAGTCGATCCCCATAGAACACTTCATGACGCCTTTGTATCATTTTAGTTGCCCTTTGCTGAACTGCCTCCAGTCTGTCCCTGTCTTCCCTAAGGTAAGGGCTCCAAAACTGAATGCAGTATTCTAGATGGGGTCTCACCAGAGACCTGTATAGTGGAAGGATCACTTCCCTGCTCCTCCTGTTAAAGCCTCTTCCAATACATCCCATTATTTTATTGGCTTTGCTGTATAATAATATTAATAATAAAACTTTATTTATATCACGCCTTTCTAAAATCAAGGCACCTTACACTATCTAACAACATTATAAATAAAATCCAATACATAATGATCTGAGCTCCTAAAATCTCAGTATTAATTAAGAGACCTTCGACCATAAATAGGTCTTTAGGGCCTTTTTAAATTCCTCCACGGATGCACACTGACCAAGTGGGCGAGGTAGAGAATTCCAGAGGGTCAGAGCAGCATACATAAAGGCACGAGCACCTGATGATTTTAAAGAAACCCTCGGAATCTCTAGCAACCCCTTGTCCGCCGAGCGGAGAGATCGCATAGGGCAGTAGGGAAACAAAAGTTCTTTCAAGTAGTCTGGACCCTGTCCGTGTAGGGCTTTGTAAGTCAAAAGAACAACTTTAAAGGTGATCCACCACTGAACTGGCAGCCAGTGCAGATCGTGCAGCACTGGTGAAATATCAAAATCACACATGCCCCCACAGTGCAAAGCATCATGGGCTGCATATGCAAATCACCACAGAATGTTATGCTGGTCCAACTTTAAGCAGAATTGCATGGTGCCCGAAGGCCTCTCACACAGTTTGCAAAGGGTGCTAACAGAAGACATAGACACGTGTTTCGTCCTACCAGGACTCATCAGTATGCCTCGCCTGTTTGACACCCCAGTGGAATGGACCAGCTACCCTTAAGGCAGTGTGCCTTGGATATATTGTGGTGAACCCATTAAAATAAAAAACTACTTAAAAGACAAAGAACCTCTGTGCGCAAACACTGAGGCAAGGGTTACCCCAAAGGACATTTGGATGGGAAGCCAAGTTTCAAGAAAACACAAAAATCACACGTGCCCCCACAATGCAAAGCATCATGGGCTGCATATGCAAATCACCACAGAATGTTATGCAGGTCCAACTTTAAGCAGAATTGCATGGTGCCAAAAGGCCTCTCACACAGTTTGCAAAGGGTGCCAACAGAAGACATAGACACGTGTTTCATCCTACCAGGACTCATCAGTATGCCTCGTCTGTTTGACACCCCAGTGGAATGGACCAGCTACCCTTAAGGCAGTGTGCCTTGGATATATGTGGTGAACCCATTAAAATAAAAACTACTTAAAGACAAAGAACCTCTAAAGCAAACACTGAGGCATGGGTTACCCAAAGGACATTTGGCTGGAAGCCAGTTTCAAGAAAACACAAAATCACATATGCCCCCACAATGCAAAGCATCATGGGCTGCATATGCAAATCACCACAGAATGTTATGCAGGTCCAACTTTAAGCAGAATTGCATGGTGCCAAAAGGCCTCTCACACAGTTTGCAAAGGGTGCCAACAAAAGACATAGACATGTGTTTCATCCTACCAGGACTCATCAGTATGCCTCGTCTGTTTGACACCCCAGTGGAATGGACCAGCTACCCTTAAGGCAGTGTGCCTTGGATATATTGTGGTGAACCCATTAAAATAAAAAATTACTTAAAAGACAAAGAACCTCTGTGCGCAAACACTGAGGCAAGGGTTACTCCAAAGGGCATTTGGCTGGGAAGCCAAGTTTCAAGAAAATACACAAATCACATGCCCACAATGCAAAGCATCATGGGCTGCATATGCAAATCACCACAGAATGTGGTGATTGCATATGCAGCCCATGATGCTTTGCATTGTGGGGGCATGTGTGATTTTGTATTTTCTTGAAACTTGGCTTCCCAGCCAAATGCCCTTTGGGGTAACCCTTGCCTCACTGGTGAAATATGACAGGCACGAGACATACCTGTTAATAACTGGGCTGCAGCATTCTGCACCAGCTGCAAGTGGCGGATATCAACCCCACGAAGCCCTAGATAAAGGGAGTTGCAATAATCCAGGCGTGAGGACACAAAAGTGTGGAACAACGTTGGTAAATCCACGGGTGAAACAAGGTGCTTAATTCTAGTGATGTTCCTAAGATGATAAAAGGAAAGTTTGACAACTGCCGACACCTGAGAACGAAGTGTCAGCTCATTGTCAAAAATCACCCCCAGGTTCCGCACCCGTTCAGAGGTAGGGAGCTGGATACCTCCCAGAAATAAACCTGAGAGAGGACCAACTCCCACCCCCTCTACCCTACGACCTGGGTCCACAACCATTACCTCCGTCTTCTCAGAGTTCAACTTTAGCCAGCTTGAACTCATCCAGCACTGGATTTCAGTGAGGCAATTATTGAAGACCGAGAGAGCTCCATCCTGGTCAGGTGCAAAAGATAGGTAGAGCTGGGTATCCTCTGCATAGCAGTGAAACCTCAGCCCATACCTTCTTACAATGTCTCCGAGGGGCAGCATATACACTGCGAACAACATGGGGGACAACACCAAGCCCTGGGGAACCCCACATGACAGAGAGAATGGGCAGGAAGAATTTATCCCCGACACCACTCTCTGAGTTCTGTCAGTGAGGAAAGATCTAAACCATCTCAGGACTGTACTCGACAGGCCACAGATAAACTCCAGGCGCCCGAGAAGCACCCCATGGTCCACAGTGTTGAAAGCTGATGAGAGATCAAGAAGGACAAGAATGGATCGCTTCTTCTGATCTCTAGCCATCAGGAGACCACTGAGCACCCGAACCAGCACTGTCTCGGTACTATGCCTCTTTCGAAAACCAGACTCGAGCGGTTCATAGATGTCATGGATGGTTAAATGGTTTTCCAATTGAGCAGCCACTACTTTCTCAATAATCTTCCCAGCAAAGGGAAGATTAGAGATCGGTCTGTAGTTAGCAAAGCAGCCAGGGTCCAAGGAAGCTTTCTTCAGGAGGGGTGTCACCACCACCTCCTTCAGGGAGCTAGGAAACTCACCCATATCCAAGGAGCACCAGACTATCTGTGCTAGGACAGGGCCAATGGTATCAAGACAACCCTTTATCAGGGAAGTCTGGCCCGGATCCAAACTAGAGCAAGTATTGCACGTACTATGGACAGTCCTCATGACATCAATGAACTCAGGCCGGTCAAAGGAACTCCAGGAGCAACCGGAGGATGTGACCAAACGCCGATCAATAGCTTCTCCCATAGAAGAAGCAGGTTGGAGCTCAGCCCTCATGTCGACCACCTTATCTGCAAAGAAGCAAGCAAGCTCATCACACTCTATTTGTGAAAAAGCTTTCCGAACCTGAAGACAGGCTGGGTTGCACATTCTGTCCACAGTTCGAAAAAGCTGAGTTGGTCTGTTCTGAGTAGCTGCAATCTCCCCGGACAGGAACTCTGCCTTCTTATGAGAGACTGCAGAATAATAGAGTTGATAATGTTCTATCAGTCTAAGGTGGTCGGCATTAAGGGCTGTTCTCCTCCAACGATGCTCTAACCTTTGTCCTAGTCACCGCATCTCCCTCGAAGTCCCATCAAACTATGGAGACCGAGGTCGAAGGGGGAGAGGACAAACCCGGACAGGAGCAATTTGATCGCAAGCCGAGGAGATGGCCCTATTATAGACCAACACCAAGGCATCTGGATCATTGTTCACTCCAGAGAACTCTGATAGGTCGAGCGCCGCTACCAGGCCCATAGAGCTAACATCTCGCAAAGAGCGATACCTAACCATCTACACAGGGGTAGGCCAACAAGGGGGGGGGGTATAAAAACTGTACCCCACAGTGTAATGATCAGACCAACTGAAGGGTTCCACCCACACAGCGGAGGCCTCAATCCCCAGGAGGAAAACCAAGTCCAAGGAGTGACCACTCTTATGAGTGGCAGAAGTAACCATTTGTGTAAGGCCCAAAGATGTCATTAATTGGAGAGTTCGTCATCGACCCAGGTATTGAAGTCACCCAGAACCATCAGCCTGGGCGACTCAAATGCCATGTCAATGACGAAATCAGCTACTTCCTGTAGAAAATGTTTCTCATCACCTGGTGGATGGTAAATGAGAGCAATTCTACAACCCACACCTACCATTACAGTACACTCAAAGGACTCCGTCCCCTCAACTGGTACACTTGTGAGGCCCAGTTCGGTCTTGAAACAGACCGCAACCCCCCACAGTCCAATCTCGGGCGGTGTAACACCGAGTACCCAGCTGGAACTGCTGCCTCCAAAACAGGCCCAGCATTTTCATCCAGCCAGGTCTCTGTAGTGCAAGCCAGATCCACAGACTCCACAAGACCTGCAATAACTGCAGTCTTATTTCTTATGGATCTGGCATTGCACAACACCGCCCGAGTTGGACGGGTCTCAGGAGCTGTACAGACCACTTGCCCAGTACCATCAACAGTGGTGGTGCCCTTGGGTATGGAAACCAGGCAAGAATGACCTCGCTCTGGAATCCATTTCACCCCAGGGCATCTTCTGGTTTCCACTAACCCAATACGATGTACCCGCTCATTCCTCCTCCATTGTTCGCTACCCCCAAAACCCCTCCTCACCCTCCGTGCAATCCCCAGCACTCTACAGCACTGGTAAGTTGACAACTGTAATGGCAGGGGGGAGAAAGGGCGGAAGGCGGGGGAGGAAGGGCGGAAGGCGCAAAGAGTGGAGAATGAATAGCGTACAACCGTGGTGGCAGGCCCTTTACATATATTAAAAACCCCACACCCACACAACTAAACCCTAGAAAGAAAATATAAACCATCCAAATTAAACTAAATAAAACATTAAATCAACAAGCAAAAATAAAAATATCCAAATAAATAATATCCAAATAAATAAAATATCCAGAAAGTGCTGCGTATTTGGAATAAGGTAGGCTCTCACCCACCCTCAGTTCTAGAGCAAAGTCAAGAAATGTAACTCTCAATATAATCTCAGTTAATCAGCATCTAAATACACATAATGATTTCCAAAATCAACCAAAAGGACCTCTTAGAAAAAAAAAATAGCAAGAGGGGCTCTCACCCCCTCAAATCTAATTTTCAATAAGTTCTTCCAGAGACCAGTTCTTCTTCACTCCATTCCAGGAGGTAATCCAGTACTCAGGCCAAGACACTAAGATCAGTGACAGGCTGAAGGGCTGTGCTCAAAAATAGGACCCTGTGAAGGAGGCAATTGCTCCCCTCACGGAGAAACCTTAGGAACCTCCGACAAAGGGGCCCCCACCTCCATATAGCCCCCAGGAGTTCCCTCTAAAGCACAACCCAAAATTCAGCCATGACCCCTACTCAGAAGCCATGGCCCAAAAGGCAGAATAAAATTCCCCCCTTTACAGGAGTGTAAAGCTCACAAGAGTAACAAGCTGCTCCAAGAGGGGAATCCAAAACCCCAGCCACCCACCAGTCGCTGAGGTCCCCCACCACTAACCACAGGGGAAAAGAGCCCTCTGGTTGAGATCTCTGCAGCTCCTCCCTAAACAGCTCAAAACGCTGTAAACTGTCCACGCCGAGAGGAAAGGAACATCTGCCTAAATGTTCAGGAGGGGAAGATATTTCTTTCCGTCCTCGGAATACCAAGCAAGTAGTCACATCATCATCAGATTGAAATCAAATATCCTCCATTTATGGCCCCTGGACTCCAGGCACTCTGCTCTGTTACACTGGCTGGATTGTTTAAGAGTGTCTGAGATAATGACCCCTAGGTCTCTTTCTTCATGAGGTACAGAGCTGAGCCCCATCAAGTTAGTATCTGTTCTCAGGTTGCCTTTACCTAAGTGCATCACTTTGCACTTCTTCATGTTGCACTTCAACTGCCAGATTTTGGACCATTTTTCTAGCCTCCATAGGTCCTATAGATCCCTGATGGCCTCTTCACTGTCCACCCTACCTCCCAGCTTAGTGTCATCCATGAAGAGAGCAAGCTTACCCTGGATGCCAACACTGATGTCACTAAAGAATATGTTGAAGAGGACCAGGCCGAGGACCTAGCCCTGGGACACACCACTAGTGATCTCTCCCTCCCCTGACCTTACTCCACTCACTACCACTCTCTGTTTCCTTCCCTTTAACCAACTTCCCACCCAGTTAACTATATTCGGGACCACACCTAGGTCCTTCAACTTTTTAAGCAGACATTTATGTGGCACGGAATCAAACGCCTTACTAAAATCAAAGTACAGGAGGTCCACTCGGTTGCCCTTGTCCAATTCCATCGTTACCCAGTCAAAAAATGTAATTAGGTTTGTCTGGCATGACCTGTCTACTACAAACCCATGCTATCTACCACCCTGAAGACCCAAATTCTCCAGGTATTCTAGTAAGTCTGTTTTGATTAAAGTCTCCATGAGCTTCCCAAGTACTGACATGAGGCTAACCCGCCTGTAGTAGCCAGCTTCCCCCACCCTTGTGGGTGCACCACATTTGTACATCTCCAGTCCCCAGGCATGACCCCTGACTGAAGTGACTGAACAAGTGTGCCAAGGGAGCTGCCAATTCCTCCCTGTCACCGGGCATGGGTTTAGGATAACACAGTTTCAGGCAGACCACAAATCAGGTGCATAAAAAATGCATGGTTGCGTTTATCATTTTATTATCATTAAGAAAAATATACAGAAAGCAAAATGGTAAATCAGACAACTGCAGTTTCTAAGGCTTTTCTTCTGCCTAACATGAATCAAACAGTGTGAAAGCACACACTACCAGGAGGTCTTCCACCTTCCTCAGTCAGTATTCAACTGACCACTCTGTCCTCTCAGCACTGAGGCAGGGCTTTTTATAAGCTCACTAGAAGCTGGAAAGATTTTCCACTGCCTTTTGATTGACAGCAGACATAACATAAAACTAACCACTAGAGGCCACTGTTGCTCCATAGAGAAGAGTTATTTGGCAGCCACCTGGAGTACATTACATAACTTGTTTACAACATTGTTAAAGGTCAGAGCCGAGAATAGAACATTCTGTGCTCTCCTACACTCTCCTGCAGGGTCAAATTACCTCATACTGTCTGTTGCAAAATATATCTTAGAAGGGGGCTGCTAACATCTAGAAAAAGCAGACACAAGTTTTTGTTATTTTTAAATTAAGACAGTCCTCTCATTTTGTAACTGTACTCTTAGTTTTGCTTTTAGGTTAATATGCACAGAAAGCTTTATAAGCACTTCAGCACTTTATTTATAACCAGCCAATCAGCATGTTGGACATTATCAAAACATAAACTGCTTGGGGAAGGGGTTTCAACTTATCCCATGTGGGTCACCCTGTCACACTCCCCCAGCTCTCTCAATACCCTAGGATGCAGCCATCTGGCCCTGGTGCTTTGTCCACTTTAAGCTGAAGTAGTGCTTCCCTGACTGTCCTGGCTGTAATGTTTGGTGACTCCATTGGTATGATCCCCAAATTTACTGCCTTAATGCTGCTTTCAGGCATTGGCCTGTCATGTTCCTTCATGAATATAGAACAGAAGCAGTTGTTCAGAATGGTAGCCTTCTGTTCATCCTCTTACACCAACGTGTCTCCATCTACAATTTTAACTATCCCACCCTTTTTGCTTTTTTCCCATTTATAGTGAAAGAACTGTTTGTTCCCCTCTCTGATAGTTTGGGGTCAGTAAAGTCTACTCAAACTTTAGAAAGCAGTGTTCTGGCCAATAATTAAAACAGGAGCATGGTATCCTCCGAACAACCATATCTACTTCCGATCCCCACGTAGGTCAGATGTACTAACAGCAGCATGGTCAACCTGGTCAGATATGGAAGCGGTGGGATAAAATGGTTCATTCAGCTAATCCAGTCACCATTACAGTGGCCTGAGCCAATGGATCTCTTGGTACCAGGCCAACACTGCGTCACAAAGGGTTCAGCAAACATCATCCAGAGCCAGACCCAACATGTGCACCCTACTGGGTGCTGAATTTGTATGCCTGCACTAAACTGTCAAGCTTTCCTCCTGCTTCTTCGAGTACTGACTGTTTCAGAGATATCTTGGCTCAAGTCTGGGTTCAGAAAAATAAAAATAACGCATCTTCCTCCCTCCTTCACAAATCATATTTTCTCGACAAATGAATAAAGTGAAATTTAACTTATGCTTGCTATTGTATGCCTATTTTGTTAGAATCTGCCTGTAAACTGCCTAAAAAAAGCTGTAATACTTGCAAACTGCTCTTGCTAGATTGATTAAGTGAAACAGCCCTTTCCTTTGCCTCTGTAACTGCCGCCCAGACTTCAGGTGGCCAAGGAAATCAACCCCTTTTATTTGTAAATTAGTTTAGTCACTGGGTAGCTTGACCATTGCCTGGGACCAGTGCTAATTAGCTTCGCTTTCTCTTCCCCTTCAGCCAAGAACCCTCCAGGGCTGCCAGCTCATCTGCCGCAAGAACCGCGGCCACCGGGCAGTTGGCGCTTCAGAAGCCGTCGCCCGAGACCACTTGCTCAGACTCCAGACCCAGAGAGGTATGGCAAAGCCACAGATTTTACACCCACCACCCATCCCCCTCCCTGATCATTATTATATAGACCTCCTTGTCCCGACCTCCCCTGCCATTGGCTTTCCTACAAATCTATCCTCCCCGCCTCCCTAGGACACCCACAGACATATAAAGTTTGGGCTGCTGCTTCAGGTTCAAGTGTCCCATCCTAACTGATCCACCGCAGTCTCCCCTACCACTCATCTCAGATCAGATTTGTTACTTCTTATTACTGTCCCTAGTCGCTGTGTCATAGTAAATTCTCCTTGCTCCCTACAAGTGGTTTCAGCACCTACATCCCTTTACTGACCCAGTGGTGTGTAGCCTTAGCTGGTAATTCTTCTTAGATCAGGTTTATGACTTCTCATACTATCTCTAGTCGCTGTGCCATAGAAACATCTCCTTGCTCCCTTCAAGTGGCATCAGCACCTATATCCCTTTTCAGACCCCGTGGCATGTAGCCTTACCTGGTGATACCTTGCCCAGATTAAGCCCTTACAACTGTTTCTTTTTCTGACCCCCAGACTTTAACCATGGAACTTGCAAACTGGCTCTACCTATTTACCGCCTTATGCACCTTACCCTTACTAGGGTACATGCCAGATGGAATTTACCCCAAAGAGGACTCGTATCCCCTACCACAAGAATGTCTACTCATGGAGTCCCTATACAACTTTGCTATGCCCCAAGTTGTGCATTCCCACTTTCAGCCGCGTCTCCTCTCGGACAGCCACCGGCATCTCATTACCTACCCAAGGAATGTTACCTACTCGGCCCAGTACCTGCATCTACTGGTGTCATAAGGCTAGGGTCTTAGCATGTGTATCACTAGGATTGAACAGTACAAACAATACGTTCTTGCATTCCTATGCTAATACTTCCACTAGCCAAAGAAGGTTTAGTTCTTCCAAATTACCACTTGTTGCCCTGAGGAAAGTTGTACTCCTCCTCTTACTATGCTAGAGGTAATGTTAAACTTAACCCTGGTCCTATACAAGCAATTCCTTCACCGTCCAAAGTCACAAAGTATAAAGGTATCAGCTTTATGCATGTTAATGTGGGTAGCCTCTTAAAGAAACTCAGCTCAATATAGGCTTGGGCTATCCACATGGAGCCGGATGTACTTGTCATATCTGAATCCTGGCTTTTCGTCCATCCATGCCAGACAAAGAGGTCAATATCTCTAACTATCTGTTATTCAGAGCAGATAGACTAACCAGAGGCGGTGGTGTAGCCATCTATGTTAAGGACAAGTTTACGGTCGCTACCCTCAACACTACATCAATTGCCAATGTCTTTGAATGCCTGTCCTTAAAAATTTAAATATCTACATCAATGGCCCTCCATGTCATAGGATGTTGTAGACCCCCGTCCTAGGGGTCACAGCTCCTGTCCCACCTATCATCTACTATGAGTACTGACACAATGGAAACAATTATACTAGGGGACCTTAACTACGACTGGCTGTCAAGCGCATCTCTTCCACTTAAATCCTTCTGTGACTCTCATGGGCTCACTCTTCCTATTAATGAACCTACTCGTATCAATAAGAAAAACCCTACGAAAAGTACACTATTAGATGTAATTCTAGTAAGCAAACCCCATTTCTTCTCCCATGCTGGGATCTTTTCTGCCGATGTTAGTGACCATTGCTTTATTGCTGGCATAAGAGCAGTTCCTAAACCAACAACCTCAGCAAAGTTCTCTACCAAAAGATCAAAACGGAATTTTGACCTGCTTGCATATATCAATGACCTGAAAGCCTCCCTGCTTTGGCAGACCTTCTATTTAGCCAAATCAGTAGAAACAGCATATGCCATTTTCCACAAAATTGTATCCAGCGCTCTTAACACCCACGCGCCCTTAGTCAAAACTCGCATAAAGGCTAGAAAGTGCCATTGGTTTACAGCAGACATCAAGGCAGCACTATTAAAAAGAGACGAGCTCTGAAAGCTAGCACGCAAATCCCACAAAGCCGAAGACTGGCATCTTTTCAGAACAGCCAGAAACCACTGTACAAAGCTAATTCGGGAAACCAAGTCCAACTTCTATCACTCTGAAATGGACACTGCCTCCAACTGGCCTACCAAGTTCTGGTCCACAATAAAATAACTTTCTGGTAATACCCCAGGAAACACTCTCCTCACAAAAATTATTTCTGACAATGTAACTATCAACAACAATAAAGAGATACTACAAGCCTTCAACAATCACTTTGCTACTGCAGGGCTAGCTTTTGATAACTCACCTACATGCAACCTATGCTCCCAGCTTACCACATAACCTTCAGAATCTAGTCCCTCAGATGCAGTCTTTTCATTATCTTCTGCCTCACTAAAAGAGGTCAAAGATCTCCTCCTCCAGTTGGACACCAGAAAAAGTGCTCCCGGAGCTGACACCTTCGATCCATACTACCTAAAGATTGCCTATCATGTCTTGGCCGTACCTATTACGCATCTATTTAACTTGTCCCTTTCTCAAGGGACCCTCCCCAAACTGTGGAAGACCGCACATGTTACTCCGTTGTTTAAATCCGGAGACCCCTGTGATCTAAACAACTACAGGCCCATCTCCCTTCTCCCAGTACTATCAAAACTTCTGGAAAAAATCGTGAATGCCCAACTGAAATCTTTCATAGATGATACTAACCTGCTAAACCCAATGCAGTCTGGTTTCAGAACTGAACATAGTACAATCACGGCCCTGGCCAAGGTGAAAAATGACTGGCAGCGCGAGCTAGAGAACAAAATATTTGCCTGTGCCGTTTTTCTACACCTAAGTAAGGCCTTCGACACTGTGGGCCACAGCCTCCTTCTTTCTTCATTAAAAGCTATTAGTCTAGATTCTACCTCCTTGCGTTGGTTCTACAACTACCTTTCTGATAGGCACCAACAGGTCAAGGCCGAAGGTGAACTCTCCCCCTCAAATCGGTTAAAAAGAGGCGTCCCACAGGGATCCATCCTGGGGCCACTCCTATTTGTTATCTACATCAACAGTATAGACTCAGACATCAATGAGGTGAAAATTCATCTGTTAGCAGATGATACAGTGATCTACCTAAGCCGTCCAACTCCTGAAACTGCCTGTAGCGACCTGCAAGCTGACTTCAACATACTTCAATACCAGCTCCTTAGTAAAAAATTGCTACTTAATGCCAAAAAGACAAAGGTGATGCTATTTTCACCTATTGACCATGCAGCCTACCCTGCTCTACCCCCCATCACCACCCTCCTAGGAGAAACCCTGGAATTTGTGCTGAAATTCAAATACCTGGGGGCCTGGCTAGACTTCAAACTCTCCTTTGCAGACCACCTGGAGGATTTGTTAAAAAAAACTGAGGCAGAGACTAGGTCTCTTCTTCAGGTTAAACCGCCTACTAACTACAGAGGCCAAGAAACAGCTAGTTCAGTCTACGTTCCTTTCCCTAATTGATTACGCTGACTTTATATACAGCCAATATGCTATTTCATACCTTGGTAAATTGGACATACTTTACCACAGAGCCCTGCGCTTCATCACTGGTCTCCCCTTCTCCACCCATCACTGCTCTTTATATGCAGCCATAGGCTGGGCCTCCCTACACTATAGACAAAATAAAAATGCAGCTCTCTGGACATACAAAGCTATCACTGGCAATCTTCCGCAGTACATTGTTGATTGCCTGACTCTCAGTATGCCTGGAACCTATGCCCTAAGAAGCTGTTCACTAATTTCTCTGAAAGTGCCCAAAGCCCTAACGCGTTTTGGGAGAGCTGCCATAGGATTCGTTCTACTGTCACTCTGGAATGTGTTACAGACATCACTGAAACTGAGGACTCCTGTTAGTATTACTGTGTTTTAGTCCTTATACTCAAAGTACATTACAGAAGCCTGCAACTGCTTCCAATGATCCTAGCTCTGGAATGTGCTACAGAAATCACTGAATCTGAGGACTTCTGTTAGTCTCACTGTGTTTAAGACCTTATACTCAAAATACATTACAGAAGCCTGCAACTGCTTCCAATGATCCTACTTACTTACACCCCCCTTCCACATCCTCCCTGCTTCTCCCATCCTCCTTCCTTCTTGTATCAGTGCATAAATTGTCCCTGAGCCACCTACTTATCTACTGCTCTAAATCTCACCCTCCCTCACCCACCTATTCCTTGTATACCCACAGCATCTCATTCCTTCACTCCTAGTATTATCCCAGTTCCAGACCCCCCCAACTGGCTGCCCAGTTTTCCCGACACATGTCTCCCCCTTGATATGCCTGGGTCTTTTTAAACTGACACTGTATGTCTCTTCGCTTGTATCATCCACTTCAACTAATCTCTTTGCTGGACTATAATGCCTTTACCTTACTGGAATACTAAACCATGTATGTTGTTGTATCTGGTATAAATTTTTACTGACTTGCTGCTCTATTGTTATGTATACCCTTACCGACTGTCTTTCACCTGAACCCAAATGTATTTTTACTTATCCTGTCTATTGCAGGCCTACCTGTACTGTTGTACTCTTGCATCTACTATTTGTCTGTATATAAATGCATTGTTACTTGACTTGTGTAATGCAGGTCCACCTTGTAAATGAGCTAGCTCAATGGTGTTCGCCTGGATAAATAAAGACTTTGATTGATTGATTTAATAATAATTCATTAATAATAATTACATAAAACAATAGACAGCTGATTCTGAAAATAACAAATCCTCTTCATCCTTCTCCTCCCTGCATGACAAATCACATTTCCTTGGCACAAAATAATTAATAATAACGAAAGAGTAATAAAAATTGTCATATTGCTATCATGGTAGATTATTATCATAGTACTATTTAATTATTATAGTATCACAGTTATCTACATCATCCTGTGATGAATTTAGTTTAATAAATACAATGTCAATGCAAGAATTCATACACCAACCTTCTGGTTATGCTGTTCTTTCTCTCCTGCTGTCTCCTGATGGGTATACCATTCCCACAGCGACGGCAATACTGCAAAGACCATTACAGCGACAAAATCTGCAGTTCGCTGTAATGGTCTGAGGTATTGCCAACACTGCTGTCTGCCATGATTTTACCCCTTCCCTGAAACAACTATGTCTCATAGTTGATAATATGAAATGTGGGGGGGTGCCGCCCCCTGCAAAAACACCTTCAGCTCCTGATGGCCCAATTTTAGCATTGTGCTGTTGCTGTAATGCTGATCGACAAATGTCATGTCGATGTGGCATGGTGGAACCCGCCTCATGGTGCCAGTGCCGGGCCTGGGTAAGATGACATTAAACACTTGGATAGTGGTGATTCTAAGACAACCAAGGACATTTGGGAACTTCTGGATACCAAATGCCGGCATTGCCCAGACATTTTGAAGAAAGACACTCTTGCTACCAGAGCACATGGTGTAGGCTTATCTAGCAGAGCCAGTGTCTGGCAACTGTCTGCCCTCAAACATTGATCGCTTCAGAAAGATGTTTCAATAGCACTGGGGATTGTCTCTCACCACATCGCTTTAGGCCAGATCCAGAGAATCTTGAATTCTTAGCCTTTCTTAAACACAGATTACCGTGAATAAACTTGAATTATTCATTTGATTATTCACATGTACAATAAGTGACATCTGCTGCTATTCCCACTTCTATACCTCCTGGTAACAAGTCTCCCGGACCTCCCACTGATACTCACTGGCCCCAGAGTCCAGCTCATGACTATCAGCAGTGGTGTTGCAACTCTTTCTGATGATGAGATGTCAACAACTTTCACACTGTTATCAATAACAGGATTAGATATGATCAGATATGCCACTGACCACACAAGGGCGGGTGCCAACTGAGTAAGTCCCATCACCCCACCCACCAAGCATAGGAGATTGATGGAATGAGTGACCTAACCAGCCATGCATAGGCATCCACAGTTCACTCATCTGATCTCATGTGGTTGGTTGGTTGGGTTGGTTGGTTGGTTAGTTAGTTAAATGACTACAACTTTGACTGACCGCAGGCAGTGTCTCTGTAATTTGAAGAGTCTGTGGGGGGCTATACTCCTTGAGGTCAGCAGTGAATAGTAACTATTACTGTAACACACACTGGGTCAAATCTGTATTAGTTGCTTCAGAGGGGCGAGGATAGTAGACCTAAGTAATATGACAAACATTCTGAGCAACCCGGGGGAACCCCTTGGCAGTAATTCACATGGGGACTAATGATGTTGGTAAATCTAGCCTGGAACAAATCAAACAGGATTTCATTACCCTAAGCGAACACCTTAAAAACAAAGGCTGCACTGTGTATTTTTCAGAAATCCTACCAGTCCCCAGAGCAAGCGCCTTCAAACACAATAAAATAAAGAAAATTAATGAATGGCTTAGGAAATGGATGTTTCAAAAGGGTTACGTATGCATAACACATTGGGAACAATATGATCACAATCCAAGCCTGTATAGTTGGGATGGCCTTCAAGTCAGCAGAAGAGGAAGCAACATCTTGGGAAGAAAATTCAGAAACATTATAACAAGCAATTTAAACCAAGAACAAGGGGGATGTAATCACTGCAAACCAACATGATAGAAGCACAATCAAAACTAAAGTTGTGGATCATTGTAAATTATTATTGGCAAATGCTAGGAGCCTAAATCAATTTAAAAAACAGAGCTTGAAACTATACTAATCAATGATCAAATAGACTTTGTAGCCATCACAGAGACCTGGTGGGAGGACACCAGCTCTTGGAATAAAGAAATACTCAATTATAAACTTTTCTACAAGAATAGAACTCTCAGGAAAGAGGAAGGTGTTTGACTGTAATGTTAAAAGTGACATTCCAGCCCACCACAGTCAGATCAAAATAGACCAAAATGAATCTCTAGAAAGACTGTGGATAAAAGTACAGTTCAGGGGTAGACCCAATATCTTACTGGTTGTCTGTTATAGGCCCCCATTAGCCAGTAAAGAATATTCGGAACACCTCTTTCAAGAACTTATCATCGTGTCTAATCTTAGGGACACAGAAATAGTCAGTGACTTTACTCTCCCTGGCATCAATTAGGAAACTCACTCAGTGATGAATGAAATTGGGAAATTATTTATTGAGTCCATTATAGGTAATAGACTCGAACAACTTTTCCATGAATCCTCTAGGGATACTAACACGCTAGACCTACTACTTGCAATTATTGAACCAGATTTGTCCGGCATTTCAAGCGAATCACCACTGGGTAATAGTGATCACAACAAGATAGTCTCTACTCTAACAGTCTAAATCAAAAGTTATCTGCAATACAGTCATCCGAGACTATAACAGGGCAAATTTGAAGGGATCAGATAAGACCTAAAAATAAATTGGGATTTGAATATGGTTCATCTTTCAGTGAATGAATGTTGGAAACTGCTACAGGAGACTATCTCCACTCTCAAGTAGAATAATGTACCTGTGTGGGAGGGCGGGTTGGATGAAGTCACAGAAGGCAAGACAAGTTCTTTTAAAATGTCCCATAGGGCAGCGCACTTTATTACAGATGGACTTTACACACAGCTCTGGTTCAAAACATTCTAGCCTTGACTAGCACCACCACTGGTCAGAATTTCTGAGACTGCTTCCAGCACCAACTACTCCCCTCTTACATCAGCTAGTTTCACTCCTACAGAGGACTGCTCCCTCCACAGTTCAGATCTTATCTGCCAGACTCTGCTCAGCTAGCTCCTTTTATAGGGCTGAAGATCATGTGACCTGTCAATCATAGTTTTAAATGTTAATTAAATGTTTGCAACAATGTTAAATATGACTTTCATACAGAAAAGTAAGCAAACATGAAAAACAGTATTTTAGCACATACCAACTTTTAAACAATCAAAAAATAAAGCAATAAGAAAATAAAGAAAGGAACTTGGCAGGAAATCCCACCTTTCTTGTTCCCAGATCCCCTCATGGTAGAGCTCTGTAAAGCCCACAGAGTTCAGCCGGCCTGAGCCCATAGTATTCTACAAAATGGATGCCAGCAAACCAAAGCACATGGAGTCAGGCATTTCCCAAACAAGCAAACCCTCCTCCAACATACAGCAATCCGCACAGCCCTGGCTCAAAGAAACAGTCCTCCAATATCAGGAAAACACAAACTAAACCAATACAGAGCAAAAGACGCCGCCAATGCACTGCCTGGTAGCATCTCGCAAAACATGTGTCCGGTACATTTCAAAAGTAAGAACTTCGGGATTCCTGATACCTTCCTACAAAACTAAAGGTGGTTTATTGTAGTTCTTCAGTACTTTATATTTTATAGGGCCAAAACACGTTTTTTTTATATACTTTCTTCCCCAGTTTCACGGTTTTACACATGGAAATTTAACAGGGGAATACAGCACCAAGGTACACAACACTTCTTTCACCCTAAGTGTGCTTGGACAGCTCTTGTATTCTTAATGCTAGCAGTGTATGTATGTATATGTGTGTGTGTGTGGTGGGGGTGGGGTCAGAAAGAAGAAGAAAGAGTATTGAAGTTTCAGTGCTGGGCGATCAGTCCAGTAAAGACAAGATAGAATAGTAGCGTAGAAGAAAGGCTGCAGCCAAAAGGATAGGAAAGAAACATTTATTTTGACGTGCTGTAAGACTATTCCTGCACTGAATATTTCAGGTCTCAGCAGGCTCTCATTTTTATTTGATACCTTAAATCAGACTTATTGTGGCTGTAAGGCTTTCTTGCAGCCCCTTAAGGACTGATTCTCTCTTTTCAGTCATCAAAAATACAGTAGGAGGATTTCACCCTGCTACAACCTGTAATAAAAAAATATAATCATAAAGGCATAATACTGCCTTGGTTAACCTATACTATAAAGAAACCGATCAAAATCAAAGAAAAAGCATACCATATGTTGAAAACGCATCCATCTGAAATAAACAAACCAAAATATAGAAAGGAACAATGAAAAGTTAAATCTATGATTAAAAAGGAGAAACTTAAATTTGAAATCAAAATACCACATACTGAAGACAATAATAAAGCCCTATATACGCATATCAACAATAATCAAAATAATGTTAGAAACACAGGCCCACTAATGCACAATGGAGTTGAAATCGATAAAGATTTAGAGGAATCAAATTTGTTTAATTCATATTTCTGTTGGGTTTTTACAGAAAAAAAGCATACCAAATGACAAATGCCAACATCATTTCATAAACAAATATACAATAAAGGAAAACGAGATCTTGATGGCCATCAATGAAATTAAAGCTATCACCAGCCTGGGGCCAGATAACATACATCCCTGTTTACTAAAAGAAATGTGAAATGCTTTAGCAAAACCACTGTCAATTATTTTTAATAAATCACTGGAAGGGGGGAGGGTGCCTGGTGACTGGTGTCAGGCAGTAATTGTACCCATATATAACAAGAGGAACAGAAGCCTAGTATGCAACTATAGGTCCATAAGCCTCACCTTACTGTGCAGCAAAATAATGGAAAAGCAGATAAGAAAAATCCTTGAAACAGAATTAACATGGGCTTAACTGATGAGAACCAACACAGGTTTAAAAGGGAGAATTCTTGCATGACTAATTTAATATGTTTTTACAATAAAATAAGTCCGTGTCTGAACAAGGGCATCCCAAGCGATGTGGTGCTGCTTGACTTTAGAAAAGCATTTGACACTGTTCCCCATGGTTGATAAAATGATAGCCATGGGTTTCAGCATATGTGTGGTTAGATGGGTGGAAAGCTGGCTCATTCAACAAACCCAGCATGTGACGTGTGAGAGTTAATGGAAACCTCTCCGAGAGAGGGGACGTTAACAGCAAGGTGCCCCAGGGCTCAGTCTTGGGCTCAGCTCTGTTTGGCATCTTCATTAGTGACATCCACATTACTCAAGGAAACTTTTTATCCAGGTTTGTGGCTGATACCAAACTGGGTGGAGATGTAAACTCCTTAACAAAATATAAATCTTCAGTGAAGGACCTCAAAACCATAGAGGATTGGGCTATATTAAACAACATGTCTTTTAATCAAGACAAGTGCCATGTGTTACACTTCAGTAATGGAAACCCTCAGTATTCATATCACCTATGAATAATCCTCTCAAATCTATCCATAAGGAACAGGACCTGGGTTTATTGATAAATGATAAACTTTCTTCAGTTGATCACTGTAAGAAAGTTGTTGCATCTGTAAACTGATTAATAAAAGCAATCCAATGCTCATTCATATCTCGAAATGAACAATGCATTATCCCATTATACAGAATGTATGGCCAACTCCATCCAGTCCTGGATTATGGCTCCCCCTTTGGAGTCCCTACATTAAGCGTAATATCGATCTGGCAGAAAGTGTCCCGAGGAGGGGGACAAAAATGGTTCCTAGACTCAAAAATTACACATATCAAACTAGATTAACTAAAACTGGATTATTTGAACTCAAGTGTAGTAGAATGAGGGGGAGACTTACTATTATTTTTTAAAATAATAAATAACCAGAAACAAATGACTCAATGCAGACTAAGTTACTGTACTAGATTTCCTAATCTTAGATCACACAAAAGACAAGTTATCATACTCAGGGTCAACACTAATAAAAGACAAAATCACTTTTCTATCAGGACAGTGTGTCTATGGAATCAGCTACCTAAAGAGGTAGTCTACCAAACAACGTTCTTGAGTTTTAAAAATAAACTGGACATATACGTAACAGCTAAGTTTTGCCAACATTGATATACCCACTGTGAGTGGGAGACAACCTCGATGGGCAATAAGCCTTCTCTTGTCTTTAACACCTAGTAATACTGGGTGTGGCAGACTGTATCACAGTACCACACAACAAACAGTAATCCATACCAGATGCATGCCAACATCATATTATTCATTGTTGGCTTTTAACCACCTCTTGTAGGGAAGGGGAAGGGGAAGGGAAAGGGAACATTGTTTCACCAGAAGTAGCACACTAAGCTGAAGCCTGTTTCCAGATGCGACCTGGGAGCGCAAGGAAGTTAAGTGACTTGCTCAGGATCACACAGTATGCACCTAGGTGGCTGTGGGATTCAAACCCAGGTCTCCAGATCTGCAGCTCAGAGCCTTAACCCACTGCGCTATACTTCTTTACCCACATCAATAGCATTAGAAGCCAAAGTGATTCCGCTAAAGCATTAAATTCAAACTGAAGTTGGTGGGCCCAACTCAAATCTGAATCATAGTAGCCACTGGGCCACTTCTCTTACCCTTGTATTATGATTCAGATACCCTGGATAATGACATTTGTTAACCTGGATTTTCCATCCAGAAATGATACTGCATTATCCAGGTTGATCATTATCTGAAATTAGTGTCTGAATACAATCAACAAATGAACATTTAAATAGAGGAAAGAAAGATGTCCACCACCTCACCAAGATATTTCTTCCACTAAGTCAGTGGCAATACCCTGTCACTACTTTCTCTTCAAGATACCAATCTAGTTTAAAGTGATTTTTCCAGTATCCAGGAAAATGTTTTTAAAACATGATTATCAGATGCAATGCAGCTTGGACCAGAAAAAATAACTTATAATTCCTCTGATTTTTCTGGGCATTTTCCTGGAGCAGGGAGCAAAATTCTTTTTATTTAATTGAATATTTTCACAGGCTTACATTTTGATTTATAATTAGGGATGGGCCAAAGCCTGGAGCACCCAAAGCGAGGCACCTCAAACTCAGGTGGCCTGATTTTGGGGGTACCCATGTCAAACATTGCCTGTTCAGCTCAGATTTAAAAAGTCTTTCATTTTCTTTTTTTCCTTTCCTCCCCTTGCACTTACATGGGTCCGATGAGTCATGCAACAGGGCTGTCAATGGGGTCATTCAAGTGCTGTTGAGCAGCACGTGTGCCAGTCACTCCAGTTCATGCTTTGCACATGCGTTAACCAAGTATAAATATTTGTAACATGGCATAAAAAACAGAAGGAAAAGGAAGCACTGAGATAGGTGCAAAGACATCATGTGGTACAGCACAAACCATGGTTTAATATCATGTTAGTTCATGGTATCAAGCGGGTGCACGCAAAAATAAATAGACCACGGTTACAATGCTGGAGGGGCCGAACAGCGTTGGTGCGGACCGGCAAGATGAACTTCAAAATCTTAGATCTTACCTTAGCAGCTGCACAGCATATGCAACACTTGTACCATGAAACCCATTTTACAGGGGATCCACAATAACGCTTTCCTAGCAGTACTCCAGTCTGAGTTAAGTGACTGTTGTCTGGCATCCCCCACTACTGTTCCCCAGCCTTCATATCGAGCTTGTCCCCCTTTCGTTAGCCTTAGTCCCCACCCGAGTGTTGTCACTCATTCACTGCATGTCTAGAAACCTCAGTCCAACAGTACACTGCAGTATTCTTTCAAGTACATAACGATGTCGGATCCCCGTAATGCTGCTCTACTGTTTTATGCTGCTCTTTTATGAGAAATAATGTATTATAAAGAACGAGAAAAAAATATATGTTATCATTGTATGATACATGTTAGTCTTGTGGCATGTTCTGCATATTGTATTTTACACACTGTTGTGTGTATTTTCAGAAATGTTGTGGAATTTGTATTTGACCGCTTTTTGTTACCTGTAGCAACCCCTTTTTGTTCTGTGGAAAGAAACAACACACCCGCAGACTGGGGTTGCTTGAGAAACTGTGTGCAAATCAGACACGCTGGTAACGAGGATATGTTTGCTTGCAATATGGCATAGAAACCAGAAAGGAAATGTAGCACAATGTACAGAACGAGAGTGCCATTCCGTTGTATGAGGGAGAGTACTGTACCCGAACGGGTGGCATGGTCTGTATCTCGATATTCAAATGAGCACAGATACCCACAGTGCAACAGCAGAGAGCGACAGAAACAGTTTGCAATGGAGCTCACACGAGGAAAGAGAAGCAGTAGGCAAAAAAAGTAAGAACACTCAGCATAATATATAGTTGTGCTGGATATTGTAGCCACTTCATCTATATTTGAGGAAAACAACATCAGTATCTGAATAGTTGTGAAATGTGCAACGTGCACGTTAGAAACTGAATACAACATCTTGCAGAGATTAGTAGGACATAGGAACATCATCTTTTCACTCCAGTTAAAAAATCATATTAATTTATTGTAGTAATAATGCAAAGTAAGCTGCCATACTCCTTGCGATGTTACAAGCGGATTAAGCCACTCGAAAGGATGGGTCTACTGTGGAATTAATCCATGGTTGGGTGGTTGGACCCACTTGGCCTTCGGCCTCCTGGTCCAACCCCTAACCATGGATTAATTCACCAGTAGACCCATCCTTTCTCGTGGCTTAATCCTTACTTATTTAGTAGTTTGCTTTTGATAACTGGGTAAGTGCACTACACAGAACCTGCCTATTTTCAGGCACAACCTGGGAGAGTACATTACAGGCAACAAGAACATTACAGTAACCAGGATTTCAGAAGATAGGACTTTGATATACTGCAGGGAGTTACAGTGGTAAAGAACAGTGATAGCAAGGATTAAACCAGTAGTGTAGCAACAACATTACAATAAACAGGATGACAAAAGTATGACTTTGGCACATTAAAGACAGTTTCAGTACTGCAGGATCAGTGAAGGCAGAGATAAAACAACATTGCATCAACAATCATTACAGATTTTCAGGATTACCGAAATTATGACTATGGTACAAACACAGGCAGTTAACAATAATTACAAGGTTAGTGGTGGCCAAGATCAGGGCAATAGCATATAAGATTACAACCTCCAGCAGGAACAAGGTTATGAAAACAAGTACAAGTTAGTTAAGTTCCTCAGTGTCAGTGGCTCAGTAGGTAGCACACTCGCCTCTGAGGCCAGGAGATCAGAGGGCTGTGGGTTCAGTTCCCACATCTGGCACTTGGGTTAATATCCCAGTATTGACACTGTAGTGGCAGCATGAGAGGGATGCTGCACTTCTGAGGTGCCATCTTTCGGATGAGACGTTAAACCGAGGTCCCATCTGCCTGGACTGGTGGTAGATCAGGTGGATGTTAAAGATCCCATGGTATTTATTGAAAAGAGTAGGGGAAAGTTTTATTGAGACAAAAATCGTACAATAGTACACAAAGCATAATACAAAAAAAAGAAAAAACAGGATAAGTATTATACAATCATTCAGGTAACTGCAAAATCAGAGTCAGTGATCCAAGGAAGGGCTTTCCAAAGTTCCAAAAGAGTCATATCTGAGTATAGAGTACGTTCATGCTCACAAATTTCTTTTAAATCTTGTACAATCTTTTTTTCGAGCTCCAAATAGGAGCAGTCCTTTTGCTGTAAAGAAAACATGTAACACAACATCCAAATATTCCATTTAATGCAGACAAAAACAAGGTTCAAAGTGTCCTGGTGCCATTTTGACCACTGGGGAGAAAAAAACCCGTATACAAGATTCAAATAAGTAACTGACTGAAGCAAGGGGGTATCCCATGCCTGTGCCAAAAAGGACCACCAATTTTTGATAAAGAAATAGTCAAAAAATAAATGAGGAATAGTTTCAAGTTCTGTAATACATAAGCGAGAACACATCCTATCTTGGGACCGCTTATGTTTATGATTTGATTTTACATTAATCTTTTAATGGCATGAAAGCCAGTGAAAATCCCACATTTTGGCTGGAACCCTCTTACATCTCCACAATAACAAAAGGGAAGGGAGGTGTTGACCAGGACACTTATCAAAGGGTACTGATACAGCACAAACCGTCAGGAGTAAGTTTTTATACTGTATAAAACTTTATATGAATGGTTTAATAACATCTGAACAGATACCTTCCATTGTTTGAGACGTAAAAACATATGTTTTACGTAAGTTGGTATACCAACAGTTTGTCTTAACACAGTTAAGGAATTAGTTTCCCATTGATGAAACCAAATCCTGCAAGAGTCATAAAATCAAGGTTCCCACCCCCTTTGGGCATGAATCAACAAAGGCCTAAGGTTTGCAGTGAAAAAAATACAAGAAAAAAAAAACAAAGGGTTAACCATACAAACGCCACCCTCAGGGATAGGTAAATAAGTGATATTCCGTTTTATCGGGTTTAACCTACTACCCCAAAGAGCCTGAAAAAACAGGCTAAAGACAGCAGTTTCTAGCTGTCGTGGAATAGGGAATACATAACTCAAAAAAAGGAAAGTGGAGATCAAATCGTTTTTAATTAAGAGAACACGTTTCTTTTTCCCTATCTGCCCCTGGTTCCAGGAGGCCACCTGAAGTTTACCTTGTTGCAGTTTAACATTCCAGTTAAAAAATCTGAGTCCTGTGTCCCAAAAATTCCCAAAAATGCGAATAGGGCCCTCAACTAAACATAACGGACGTCACGGTCCGAAGGAGGTTACTGAACCAACCCGAATAATCAGACTTTAGTGTAATTTAAAACAGCACCAGAAGTTTCCAAAAATAGAGCACTCATGGAAGAATGAACCATTGAGGCTGCATCAGCTACAAGAAAACAAACATCATCTGCATATGCGATTGCCTTATAAGGCAAGCATAAGGCACAATTAGAAATAGCCCAAATCTGAGAATTAGTATTCAACCAACGGAGCAAAACATCTAGAAAAAAAGACATATAACAACGGGCTTAAAGGACAGCCCTGACTAACCCCCTTTTTATGGGGATCATGGGTCCTATCCAACCATTCACTACAGGCCAACTCTACACAACAGTAGCCGTTCTATAGAAAGCACGAATCCAGCGTACCATAACGTCAGGTACATGCAGAAAACGAAGTGCTTCCCATAAAAAATCATGCCTAACCGAATCAAAAGCAGCCTTCAGATCTACGGAGACAACTAGTCCCGAAGCCAGACCTGTACAGCCATGAGAAAATAATTCTCGTAAGAGGATCAAATGATCAGAAATTCTCCTTTGAGGCACAGAACAGGATTGGGCGGGATGTAAAACCACCTCCGCTATCCTCACCAAACGCTTCACAATAATTTTCGTTAAGAGCTTTATTCAACATACATAAAGGTCACCAATTCTCTAGAGAATGGATATCACCTTTCTGTTTATAAATGCAATGCAAAGTACCCTTAGTAAATTCCAAAGGGAGAGATTCACATGTTAACAGAGAATTAAACACAGACGTAAGTTCTGGGGCCAAATGGTCACCCAGCACCTTATATAAGCCAGCAGGGAGACCATCCGGACCAGGAATTCTCTGTATAGGTAATGAAGAAATAGCCAATGTCAAATCCTGCTCCGTGATAGGAGAACAAGCCTGGTCCTGACATAGCTGTGAGGGAGCTGGGATATCAAGGCCACTATACAAAGTCGCACTGTTACCAGCCACAGCAGGAGGGAGAAAAGGGCTGTAGTATACTTTGTTACAGTATGACAAATCTCAGTTTGTGAGGAACATAAGGTCCCTTCTGAATTTAGAAGACCGTCATATTTTTGGGCGGTCTGATGGGAATTAGATTCAAAGGACAAATAACATCCGTGTTCCAACAGTACAGAATTTATGTTGGTAAAAAGTTGTTGTGATTGCGAATTGGAAGTCAACATATTATTCTGTAGGACTTTTATTTGTTGAGCAAGGTCTTGCCCTGTCGTATGCGCTATGGTTAATAATGACTGAAAATGTACCCTCTTCTGCAAATAGTCTAGGTATTCCCTCCTACATTTTAAACGACTGTAAGTTTTAAAAAGTGACCAGATCATGTTTCGTGTCTAACCACCACTGAGCAGGATCTTCATAACAAATAAAAACAGATTCTGAGGCTTGTATGAAGGACAGAAGGGACTACATAAACATCGGAATCTGCAACAAAGATGTTGAATTTCCAAATACCTGGACCTTACGGGAAGAGACCACAGAACCAAAACCAACAGAAAGCAGCTTATGATCAGAAAACTCAACGCTTGAACTTTGGCAGAAATAATTGGTACTGTAGGAGAGAAACACATAATCAATACGGTGGCTAGTTTACCCTTTTGGAAAGTAGGGGTGTGTTGTGTAGTAAAGGAGAGATAGGAGTCCTTTAAGTGGGCGACTCAAACCAATTTACCCAATTCGTGGGAATCACAAAACAGTTTCTTTGTAGCAGCAAAGGAGCTCTTATCTTGAAGACTCAGGCCACAATTAAAGTCACCAGCAAACAATACCTGAAAGGAAGTGTGCAAATATGGACGAAGCAAAGTAAATAAAGCTATGCGTTCAGTTTTGATTTGAGGGGCATAAATGTTGATCACCCGGTAGGGACAGGAGCCAATGACAAAATGTATAATAAGCACCCTACCAGGGGCTACATCAAACAATTTTAGCAAACGGAAGTCTGGGATATTAATTAAAATTCCCAGTCCCGAACAAGAGTCCTGACCAATCGACCAAAAAGAAGGACCCAGTAACCAGTCCTGTTGTGCTTGTCGGATCTCATGTGTAGTATGAAGTCTTGTATCCTGTAATAAAATTAAACCCAAAGGCAAAAGCCATAGAAAGGAAAAAATCAATCTCCTTTTAGCCATACGCTTCATATTATTTACATTAATAGTATGGCAAACAAAGTGAAACAGCCCCAAAAAAAAGGAAAACAGACAAAAATACATTTTACAATTTCCTTTTCCCAACCACCTTCTTCCCTTTAAGTTTTACTGTGGCCTTTCGCTTCTGAAAGGCCAGCACAAGTGCAACTCAGTCAGTGGTACCGTCAGGAGAGAAGAAGCAATGGAGGAAGAGTCCGACTCACCTCCAGCGTCATCAGAAGGGTTGGAGAAGTTCAAAGAATTAGATAAGGGCACTGGGGGGTTCCGGACCACTCACAGGAGATGGTGTAACCGAGGGTTATTTCTCAGTGACCTTCTCGTATGACACTTGTAAGCACTCGGGAGGGCATAGTACTTGGACCTGGGACCGGGTCCTGAACAGAAAAATTAGACTGGGCAGGATCAGGGACAGGAGAAATCTCAAGCAAGGGGTCATCCATGAAGGAAACTGTCTGAAGTACAACCTCAGAGGATACAACAGGCACTGAAGCCTGCAGTAAGGGCTGGGCTGACTTAGGAGGCGGTACAGCCAAGGTGGTCTGGAGACAGGCCTTCTGCGCCTGTGTAATAATAAAGCGCTGGTCCACTCCACCATCGTGAAATTCCTGGTTATGCGCAGCCCATTTACAATTCTGAAAGGTGTGCCCCTGTTCGTCACATAGATTACATCTACATTCATTCAAACAGTGTGCCCTTACGTGGCCCAATTCCCCACAGACGTTGCATTTCATTTTATCACATACATTATTATTATTAAGAATTTCTTCACAGAACGGGTGGTGGACAAGTGGAACACCCTGCCAGAGGAAGTGGTGGGGGCTGAAACAATCACGGGATTTAAGAATGCATGGGATAGACATAAAGGAATTCTGGAGGTCAGGGGTAAGGTGCAACAGACTTCTAGGAAAACAAACTAAACTTACAAGCTCAAATGGGCAGACTGGGTGGGCCATAGGCCCTTATCTGCCGACACTGTCTATGTCTATGTATCTATGTATTACTAAGATGTGCAGGGTCACCACACCGATAGCAAGCCTTTGGCTGACCCAGGTAGAACAAGACCCCCCATCTCGGCCTATGAAAAAAGAGTTAGGCAAATGTACAACCCCAGAATCATTAGATCGTAACAAGACTTTAAACTTCCAGCCCCCAGTCCAAATGTTCTCGGTATCCAAAATGGCTTCAGGCTGTCCCTGGACGTCTCAACGCTGTTTCAGCCAATACACAACATCCTCCACCTCAACTCCCTCATTTCAAAACAGAATAGTGATCATCTTAAAAGTAGGTTTAGAAAGAGGAATAGCCTGAAATGGGGTCCATAATGCAGTAGTCTGCAGAGAAGTATACTTTGACCTGAAACACTCCAATCCCCTAGATGTTTGGAAACTAATGTCAAACGTGGTTTCTCCAGAGATATGAATTAACGCATATATTTCATGGGAAAAGAATTTTAAAGAATCCTTTAGAAGCGTACGTGCCACATAGATCCGATCAGGTGGCTCAGGTACCCCAGGTATGACAGGCGAACAGCGTTGTGTCTCTTAGCAGCCTGGATTGGAAATTAAAAAATGAAGAATATGAGCGGCTTGGTCCCGATATTTTTGGCGGGGGCTGCGATAATGAGGAGCCACAACCTCTATAGAAATAGTAGAAAAAGGAGCCTGGGGTGGAGAACCCTTCAGGTACTCCAACACAGGGTTCTGTGTAAGCTCCAGTTCATGAGGGAGACACAAGGGGCCAGTAGTGACTTTTGAAGTGCCTAAAGTGCTTTGTAGCTCCGGAAAATCTTCAGGGCGGGGGGACCGTATTGGATACGGACCAGACTTCCAACTTCCTGGGACAGTATCCTGAACCCAGCCAGCACCTCTCAGCGCTGATTTAACAGTCCAGGTAGGCACTTTATTAATATTAACAGTAGATGATTCTTGTACATGTAGGGAGCTCTGCGAGTTAGTGGAAGCAGGTAGTGAAAAGGAAACTGAATCCGTTTGAACTGCAGGTGGCAGGGGAGCATTTACTGTAGAGAAGTCTTGTCCATGTGGGGGACTCTGTGATGTAATGGAAGCAGGTTCTGAGAAGGAAACCAAATCCGTTTGTACTGCAGGCGGCAGGGGAGCAGGCAGTAGGGCTTCAGCTACCGACGCACAGGTCGGGTCAGAGCCTGTCACAGCAACAGGCAGGAAAGGAGACAAGTCAGGTAAATCTTCAAGAACTTCCACCCGAGTGGAAGATGCATCTGTGCTGTTGGTTCTCAGGCGTTGCATATCTGTATGCATTTTCAGTTTTGCACTAGCAAAACGGTGCTCCGCCGTTGCAAAACGCTCCCGGATCTCTTGTGCTGTCAAACAGTGATTTTCAGAATCAGATGAAGTAAAATCCTCCGGCAAGTCGATGGTAGGCACACTAGTCAGCAAGTCAGTTCCATAAGAAGCAAGCAGAGGGCTAGGTATAGCAGCCTTAGTATGAGCAGCAGAACTTAAAAGTTGTAGTAGGAACATCAACAGGCAAAACATCAGTTGTTGGCATCGTGGTCTCCATTCGGTCAGAGGTAGGAGCAGAGACCAAATCTCCCACCTCCATAGCTCCCTCCTCAGAAGGCAACGGTGCGTCCGCCATCTTGGAGAGAGGTTCCCCCTCTGACGAGTAGGGGAATTTCCCCAGTGTCCTGGACAAATTTCCCTCATTCACTATAAATACCACCAACAGCTTAATCTGGTTCAAGCTCAGTTGGCATTCATCTGTATCCCCCTCCCCCGGGTCGTGCCTGAAAATAGGCAGAATTCGTCTAGTGCACTTACCCGGTCAACAAAAACGAAATAAATAAATAATAAAATGTTCAGGTGTCATATACGAGTGGCTTGGGACTAACAGAGAGGAACAGTGAAAGACTAGGAAACATACAAAGGAGTAAAAAGCTATTACACAAGAGACCAAGTCTATTGCAGCCATTACAGAGACCTGGGCCACAGCGCACCACAACTGGGATCTTTCAATCCCAGGTTACAAACTGTACAGAAGGGACAGGGAGACAGGCAAGGGGGGAGGGGGGGTAGCAGCATACATCAGGGAAGGAAAAGTATGTGCAAGAGAGGAAGAAGCAGAAAAGGGGAATACTGAAACATTGTGGCTCTAACTTCAGAAGACTAGAGGAAGGAAGATCAGGATAGGGGTTTTATATAGAACGTCCAGCCAGGTTGAGGAGATGAACAAAGAATTGTGCTTGCAGTTGAGGAACGCAGCAGGGAGGCGGGAGGTAGTAGTGCTGGGAGGCTTTAACCTACCCAGAATGGATTGGGCCACTCCCTCCACATCCTGTGCCAGAAGTCAGGAATTCCTTAATGCGATTCAGGGTGGCTTCAGGACACAGTATGTAACAGGTCCTACCGTGGGGGAGGCAATCCTGGACCTAGTGCTCACTAATGGGGAGCACGTACAGGACATAGCATGAGGGAACCCCTGGATGGGAGTGACCACAGCACAGTGTGGTTCAGTCTAAACATGGATAAGGAAGACATCCCCACAAAAACCAGAGCATTAGATTTCAGGAGGGCGAACTTTAAAAAGATGTGGCGAGGGATTAGGGAAGACCTGGGGAGCATAGAAGAAGGCATGGAGGCGGACAACATATGGAACACTATTAGGGGGCCATTCAGAAGGCCACAAGCACCTGCATAAAAATGAGGGGCAAGAAAGCAGGGGCTAGACCACTGAGCTGGTTTAATGGGAAGGTGGCCAGAGCAGTAAGAGACAAAAGGGCAGCCAACAAGAAATGCAAAAGAACATGAAGGATGGAGGATGAGGATGAGTACCAGAGGTTGGCCAAGCTAGCAAGAAGGGAGGTACAGCAGGCCAAAGTGAAGAAGGAGCTCCAATTAGCAGAAGGAATAAAGAATGGGGAAAAGGGCTTCTTTTGCTACATAAAGGAAAGGAGGGCCAAGAAGGACAGCATTGTCAGACTTAAGAATGGGGTCGGATGGGTTATAGAAGGTGGAACAAAAGAGGAGGTATTAAATGAATACTTCTGATCAGTCTTTAGAAAGGAAAAGGAGGGACCAATACCACATGCAGGAAAAGGGAGGGGGGGAGACCCAATGGGGTCATCGGGATTGAAAGAATGAGGGTGGGGCTGATGGCACTGATGAAGTACACACCAGGGTGTTAAAGGAATTGGCAGAGGAGCTGGCAGACCTGCTGACAATTCTCTTCGATAGATCTCTAGATTCGGGAGAAGTGCCAGTAGAATGGAGAACAGTACATGTCGTGCCTCTCCACAAGAGTGGACCCAAGGAAGACCCGGGCAATTACAGATCAGTCAGCCTGACCTCGATAGCATGTAAACTTATGGAGACCATACTGATGGAGGGGCTGGTGAGGTACTTGAAGGAGAATGGTCTGCAGGACAGTAGACAACACGGGTTTGTGGCAGGCAGATCGTGTCAGACGAACATGATTGAGCCACTAAGGCAGTGGACAAAGGCCAGGCAATGGATATAATTTATAAACAGAGGTGAAAAAGAAGTAAGTACCTCAGCTGGGACTTGAACCTAGACCACCTGGAATACCTTTCTGATTACGCTAACCAGCTGCACCACTGAGACAACTGGAACCTGGGCTGTCCCTGAGCACATTACTCTTTTTTTAAATGCACAGCCCAATGGCAACACAAATATTTACTTGTAACAATCAAACAGGAGTGCGGTGTGCATATTTATGGAACACATATAAACAGAGGTGAGAAAGAAGTAAGTAACTGAGCTGGGACTTGAACCCAGGCCAACCGGAATACCATTCTGATTGCGCTAACCAGCTGCGCCACTGAGACAACTGGAACCAGGGCTGTCCCCAAGCACATTACTCTTTCTCAAATGCACAACCCAATGGTAACACAAATATTTACTTTTAACAATCACACAGGAGAGGTGAGAAAGTAGTAAGTGCCTCAGTTGGGACTTGAACCTAGGCCGTAAATATGCACACTGCACTCCTGTGTGAATGGTGTTCCGGGCGGCCTGGGTTCAAGTCCCAGCAAAGAAACTGAGGCTTGGCAGTGTATTAGGGAGGATGGGGGTCCGAAGTAACAGAAAAAGACAACAGAGATTAAAATAAAACAGAAAAATAAACATAAATTAAATTAGTGTGTGTCACTGATTCATAGAAACATAGACTTTGACGGCAGATAAGGACCACTTGGCCCACCCAGTCTGCCCATTTCCCTTCCTGTTGGATAAGCTGCAGATTCTAGTTAACCAACAGCCTACTTCCTGCAACCCCCCACTACAATTGCCTTATGTCTGTCCCATGCATATTTGAATTCCACCACTGTTTTAGACCCAGCAACCTCCCCCAGGAAGGCGGTTCCATGCATCCACCACTCTCTCCGTGAAAACAAATTTCCTCACATTACCCCTGAGCCGTCCCCCTCTATCTTTAAATTGTGCCCCCTTGTTCTTACATATCTCTTTTTCTGAAAAATGCTACCCTCCTGGACTTTGTTGATTCCCTTGAGGTACTTAAAAGTTTCTATCATGTCCCCCCCCGTCCCTCCTTTCATCAAGGGTATACATATTAAGCTCTCTCAGTCTCTCTCTTCATATGGTTTCTGATGCAGACCCTGCACCATTTTAGTTGCCCTTCTCTGGACTGCTTCCATCCTGTCTATGTCCTTGCATAGATGGGGTCTCCAAAACTGCACACAGTATTCCAGATGGGGTCTCACCAACTGTCTGTACAGAGGGATAATCACTTCCCTTTTTCTACTTGTGATGCCCCGTCCTGTGCATCCCAGTATCCCCCCTGACTCTCCTTACTGACTTATCACATTGCTTACCCACCTTTAGGTCATCTGATATGACTACCCCCAAGTCCCTTTCCATTTCTGTTGTTGTTAGTACCTCCCCTGCTATTGTGTACTCTTCTTCTGGGTTTTTGTTTCCCAGGTGCATTACTTTGCACTGCTTTGCATTGAATCTAAGTTGCCGTATGTCTGACCATTCCTCCAACCTTGCCAAGTCCCTTCTCATCCTTTCTACCCCCCTTGTGTATCAACTCTGTTACAGATCTTTGTGTCATCTGCAAAGGCATACCTTTCCCTCAGACCCTCTGCAATGTCACCTATAAAGATGTTAAAGAGGACTGGACCCTGTACTGAGCCCTGAGGTACTCCACTAGTAACCCCCCTTTCTTCGGAATGTGTTCCATTCACTATTACTTTCTGTGTCCTATTGTGCAGCCAGTTTGCTACCCAGGCTACGACCCTGGAACCTACTCCCAGGCTGGCTAACTTGATTGTTAGTCTTTTGTGTGGGACTGTGTCAAATGCCTTGCTAAAGTCTAGGTAGGCCATATCCACAGCCCCTCCCTGGTCTATTACTTTGGTCACCCAGTCAAAGAAATCAATTAGATTTGTCTGACATGACCTTCCTGCTGTGATTCCATGCTGCCTTGGGTCCTGTGCCCCACTGGCCTCTAAGTACTCAACAATTCTTTCCTTCAGAAGTGATTCCATCATTTTCCTTACCACTGAGGTCAAACTGACAAGTCTGTAGTTTCCTGCCTGTGTCTTGCTCCCACTTTTGTGAAGGGAATCACATCCACCCTTCTCCAGTCCTCGGGTACCACACCATCCTCCCATGATTTATTAAAAGGGTAGTCAGTGGTGTTACTAGTTCTTCCTTAGTTCTCTTAGAATTCTGGGGTGAATCCCATCCGGCCCCATTGCTCTATCCACTTTCGGTTTTAAGAGTTCTTTCAGAACCCTTTCTTCTGTGAAAGGATTAATATCAACCCCCCTATCCAGAGTGCTTCTACTGACTGGATTAGGTATCTCCCCCTGCTCTTCCATTGTGAATACTGAGCAGAAGTATTTGTTCAGTATCCTTGCTTTTTCGCTGTCGCTCTCTGCCCAACCACCTTCCTCTTTATTCGGCCTCAGTATCCCTGCCTTAGTCTTTCTTTGCTCCCTAATGTACCTATAAAAGGTTTTATCCCCCTTCTTAACCGAATTGGCTATCTTTTCCTCAGTTTGGGACTTTGCTATTCTGACTGCTTTCCCCGTTTCCTTCTGCTTTAACTGGCACAGTGCTCTGTCCTGCTCCTTCTGTGTTTCCTTATACTTCCTGAATGCTAGTTTTTTTCTCCCTAACCTTCCCTGCCACTTCTTTTGAGAACCATAGTGTTTTTTTATTTTGTTTTGACTTATTTGCTTCACACAAAGGCTTGTTGCCTCTGTGATGGCAGTTTTGATGTTTCCCCATTGTTGCTCCACCCGACCTTCTTACCTGTTTGCTAGTGCTTTTCTGAGGCACTCTCCCATTTTGACAAAATCAGCCCTCCTGAAGTCCAGTACCTTCACTTTTGTATGGCTTGACTCTACTGCTAAGTTTATCATGAACCACACTGTTTGGTGGTCACTTGTTCACAGATGGCTACACCACTTCAAGATCAGAGATCCTCTCTCCATCCCCATTTGAGAGTACCAGGTCTAAGATTGCTCCCTCCTGAGTGGGGTCCAAAACTAGTTGTCTGAGGCATTCACCTGTAGGGCATCGAGAATGTCCCTGCTTTTGGATGTGGCTGCAACAAAGGTGCTCCAGTTAACATCTGGCATATTCAGGTCCCCCATCAGCAATATCTCCCCTTTCTCTGCCATCCTAAGGATGCCTTCTATCATTTCCTTGTCCATTTCTTCCCCCTGAGGCGGGGATCTGTATACGAACCCTGTGCAAATTCTGGTGCCATTTCCAGTCTCCAGGGTGACCCACAGTGCTTTCTCTCCTCCCTGTTTACCCTTCAGTTCTGTTGTTTTGATCCCTTCCCCTTCATAGAGAGCTACTCCTCCACCTCTTCTTCCCTCCCTGTCCCTCCTGTAGATTGTGTACCCTGGTATGTTGACATCCCAGTCATGGTTCTCTGTGTACCATGTTTCTACGACTGCAACGATATCCAGGCATCCCTCTTCCATCAAGGCCACTATTTCGGGGAGCTTTTTACTTAGACTGCGGGCATTGGTACTCATTACCCTCCATTTTTGTATGGCTTTATTTCTTTTTGCCCCATCCCTGTCCTTACTGCCTCTGTCTTTTACTCCATTTACCCTGCCCTTCTCCCTACTCGATGCTCTGTCTTGGTGTTTACCTCACTAACTACCCTGATTTTTTTTTTGGGGGAGACTCAGTTTCCATTCTCCTTTTAGGTGCCCCGGCTAGTTTAAATGCTTGCCAATAAAGCATTTAAACCTATTACCTAGGATCCTAGAAACACATTTTCATTGTCTCGACCATCCTGCAAAACAGAATCCCTTGGCTGATGTGCTATAAGCTTAGCAAGCAATTTTGGCGCAAACATTTCATTTTGAACTCAGACTCGTGTGTTTTAAAAATCATCCTTCTGTTTACAATATGTGAGTCAGCCATCCTGCACAGCAGATGCCCCTTGGCTAGCTTGCAGTAAGACTGCTGGGCTGCCGAGCCACTTTGGCTAGAACATTTCAGTTTGAACTTAGTCTTTTTTCTTTGTCTCTGTCAGTCGCCATTTACAAAAACATGGACAGAAGTGGGACTAGGAAGAGTAATGGGGGCAATTCATAGGATTCATACGATAGGATACAGGTCAGACAGCACTAGCCTTTGATGACCTGTGCCAGTCTCTTATACCATCACAGTATTATTTTGACCAACTAATGCTTCATTCAGTTCATTTCTGACAAGGTTGATGCTAACAATTAATACTACACAGCCCGGCAATGCATTCTAGGCTGATACCACTCTTTGAGAAAACCATGCCCATCTAGAATTTTTTTTTTTGTAGAACTCGCCTTTTAACATCATTCCATGCCCTCAGATTGTTTTTTGTTTCTCGTCTAGTACTCAGTCCCACACATTCCCACAGGTCTTTGTTGCTGAATGCCCTGTATACAAGACACATCACCTTGCAGTCTTCTGTACTGCAGCGAGTATCGCCCAAGATCACTCAATCTTCTTATAAGTTTGACTATTGATATTGGACACGAGTTTTGTTGCCCTTCTCTGCACCCCCTCCAGTTTTTTTAAATCACCCTTGATGCTGGGTGCCCAGAACTGACAACAATATTCCAGGTGGGGCTGGACCAGGGAAACATAAAGTGGGATCACACAAGTCTGTGCATCTTATATTTCTCTTAATGCTAGTGTTTTGTGACTTGTACTAACTATGCTAGAACAGTGTTTTCTGAAGCTGAGGTTGCTTGTAACTATGCTACCTAGGTCTTTTTCAGGTTCTGTCATGGTGGTCTCCTTGCCACTTATATAATATTTACATAAGGGAGTTTTCTTCCTGCAGTGCATAATCTTACATTTGTCCAAGTTAAAGAGGGACTCCAACCAAAAGTGCTACTTTGCATAATTAGAATAATCATACCCCCAATAAATCACATACCAAAAATCAGGTTGCTGTGTAAACTTCATTTTAAAGTTATAAGCTATTTTGTAACCCAGATTTCACTACCTGTTCAAAAAAGCCAGTTTTAGTGAAAAGCTGATGATGATGTCATTTACAGAACTCACAGTCTAGTCTTCCATCAGCAAGCTTACAGGACTTGTTTCTCCAAAGTAAAAATCATGTACAATGGCTTTTAGAAGTAAAACAGTCAGCAACATTCAAAGAAAACATTTTAATAAAAACTATGCGTGTTTCACGTTTTGGAATAAAGTTGACAGATTCATATTTTTAATGCCTTTTTGATGTGGTCCATTTCTCCAGGGTTGCTGAATGCTGAGTCAGCATGCCTCCAGGCTGCTGATACCATTCAGGACACAACTCTACTGTGTCTGTTAGGAAGTTGCATTGCTACTAGTATTGCGTAATGTTGGTAACTTCACTGCTGTTTGTCTGTGTCTGCTTTATAATAAGTTTTAAAGAGCACCTTTCCCAGTTCTTTTGATGTTCATGCATAAATGACCTCTTCTTGCATTGAAATTGTATTTCATTACTGTCCTCTGAAGTTAGTTTTTGCATTCTGCAAAATGAATGAAATGCAGTTCTAGAATCAGTGCAAGAAGGGGTAATATGTGCATGAAAGCCAAAAGAACTGGGAAAGGTGCTCTAAATCTCAATCTCTATCTCTCAACAAAATATTACTCTACTTTATAACATATCTCTTCCTAGCAGTTGAAACTCAGCCTCCTGTTCTTGTAAGTTTCATGTCTTGTCTTTCACAAAATGGGGTAAGTTTTGAATGAAAGTCAGAAGGACTGGGAAAGATGCTGGCAGCAACTCTATCTTCTCTCAGTCCCCATGCTATGTTACCGAGGCTGAAGAAAGTAGTGTTCCTTGGTTAGTGCTTTTGTGGATCCTACCACTCTGTCAGATAGTGCTGGTGTCCTGACTTGGACCCTACCCGATATTCTGCCGAAGACAAATGCAGGATCCAGGGTCAGATAGTGATGGATCCTGGTTAGGATCCATGGATCCTAGGGCAGATAGTTAGGATCCAGGGTCAGATAGTGATGGATCCTGGTTAGGATCCATGGATCCTAGGGCAGATAGTTAGGATCCTGGGTCAGATAGTGATGGATCTTAGTTAGGATCCGGGTATCCTGGTTAGGATCCATGGATCATAGGGCAGATAGTTAGGATCCAGGGCTAGATAGTGATGGGTCCTGGTTACGATCTGACAGCTGGATCCACAGGCAGATAGTGGAAGTATCCTGCCACAAAGGGCAGGTATCTGTGGATTTGTCCAGATCCATCTGAGCAACACTAGAAGAAAGTCAGTTTTACAAGAAAAAACATACTGACAAGCCATTTGGATTTTGCCTTAATGCATTGCTAACAGGGTATATTGGGGAAGGGGGAACACAATATGTGCACTGAGTACTGCTAGTTTTCCCTTGCAGAATTGCTGCGACTGCACTGGACTACACAATGTGTCACTCCTCTGCCCTACAGTGATGGCATTGGGAGCCAGCAGCTGAACAGCAAAGACAAGTGCAGCAGAGCTAAAGCAGGGCTCAAAAACAAATCAAAATTATGAAAGGCAGTGTCAACTTGGCCAAAAATAAATGCACACACCCTTTCAGGTCTAGTACTGTATATAATGACTACAAGATGTAACTTTTTGGACCATCATGAAAGGTGGTCTTTAACAGGGGCCTAATATGTGTTAATTCCTGCTAGTGGTGGAAATGTTAGTCCTGGTAAAATTATAATTTTAATGTGGAATACAACATAGATGAGTCTAAATGTAGGTTAAGTAGCAGCCTGTCAGGGAGAAAATACTGGGGCCAGATATTCAAAACTTTGTGCCTGGCACAAATCGATTGCGTCACGATTGTGCCAGAGTGCTATATTCAAAAGTCCAAATAGCGTCAGTGCAACTTGATAGTGCCAATGCTATGAGATAGTGTATGCATCGTGCAAAGTGAGGGGGTGGGAACATGCTTACAGGTGCAATGGTATATTAAAAAGTATAGCACCTCACAGTGTGCTTTAGCGCAACATGTACTGCGGTGCAAATTACCACCCATGAAAAGGTGGTCTTAATGCCAGGCAAACCCAGGACGGGGTGTGTGGACACAGCAGCAACAGGGAACAAGGCTGTATGCATCCAGTGAGGAGGCAGTGTGGGCAGACGGACACCCTGGGCCACTCCATATGCACAGGCATACAAACTGTGGAATGCAATGCCCCAACAGTGCTGTGAAGTGTACACTCAGGTAAATATTACAACTGTGCTAGAACACCACTTGCAGCAACAAACTATATGTACGGTATTGTAATATACTGTAATGTGTACCTAATGTGATATTTGTGTATTGTGTGTTTTTATGCATTGTATGTCTTTATTGTACACCGTTGCATTTCAGCCACACAGTTAGTGTCTCCGGGTCATTCCTGACACTGGGCCTTGGCCCAGTGTGCTTATCTGGTGAACAAGGTGATAAAAAATGATGAACAGAACACATACATGGCAGAGACATGCTGCACACAGACAGCACTGCCCGTGTTGCCATCATCTGGCACCGGTTCTAACCCTGCCAGGCATTAGTGGGTGCCCCAGCACCCAGTGGACACCATGGCAGTGTGTCAATGCAGCACACACCTCCAGTTCCCCCATTGGGGTAAATCAACACAGTCCAGCAGACACATGCTGCACTGGGGGAATGGAGGGTGTTGAGGGGAGGCTGTACAGGTGGCCAGGCTGCAACACATAGTAGGTACTGCTACATGACTGTGGCCATCCACACAGTGCACATGTTCCATGGACGGGACCGCTCCTGACAGCAGTGTGCCAGTATGGTAGTATGTGTGCCCCCTTCCTGGGGCACATACCCTGCACCTGTCTGGGATCCCCACACACATGGACAGCCATGTGTATGGTAGTGTGGGGATCCCATGCCACTGGTGCAAAACAGGACAGTATGATTGTGGTGTCCACTGTCAGACCACACCTTACAGCTGTGCTTGTCACTATGTGGATATCACCAGTCACTGTTGCCTAACACACCACAGGCGTTGCTGTGTACCTCACAGTATCACCTACTATGGTACTGTACCACCTGATAAATACTGTGGCAGGAACGTCTTGCCTCTGGCATGCAGAACAACCACCCATTCCTGTAGTGCTACTCCTCTAGACCACATTAGTATTTGCATCTGTGTCCAAATCAAGACCGCAGCTAGTGTTCTGAGAGCTGAGAGCTGCGAGCACACAATGAATGTGGTAACCGACCTGTAATACCAGTCTGACCTACAGGTGGAGCTATGAGCACAGAAAAGAACGTGGCTACCAATCTGTAATTGCAGTTGGACCTACAGGGGGAGCTGTGTGCACCAATAGTGCTTGTCAATCCACATGAAAAGCAGGCTGTAAAATGATATGCTAATGGTGCTGTTTGCCCATGAATTGCCTGAGTAGGCTCATTTGCATTGCAGTTTTGAATATAGCAAACTTTAGCACTGGGCAAACGTGTCAGCGCCACGCAATACTGTAATGTTCCATTACATGGTTCTGCAGTATCTGGCCTGCACTGTTGTTTGCTGCTGTTGTGCTCCACTGCTTCGCTAGCATACACGTTGCCCACATTGTTCAGCCTTACCTCCACTCCACCTCTCTGTGCACTGGGCCACTGTTGTAGTTTGCACTGCTCTCGATTGCTACATTCAGTGCTGTCTTATTTGCTGGGCTATTGTTGCACTGCACTCTCAGCCCTGTTTGCACACCTTTGTTTGCACGCTATATTCAACTCATTTAGCCCCAGGGCTGTTCCTTTGAATATGGTGTGCAGATGCTTCCAGGCTAATTTTGCCCACTGTGCAGTGCTAATTTTACCCCGGGACAAAGTTTGAAATATCTGGCCCTAGGTTGGCTGGATTGGCTACTGCATAGAAATTCATAGTATGGTTTCAAAACAGCATTACCTCTCCCACACCCATTTACAGGGAGGTAGAATAAGTGTTTTAAAGTGCCATCCTGAGAAATCGCCTCATTCACTGCATTGAATGACAAGTGTGAATGATGACAGCCTTCCACCACATCAGAAAATTATTCAGTCTGCAAATCTCACTAATGAAAACAGGAAATGTTGCTCACATGTCTTTCCAGTATAAACAAGCATTTGTCAATGCCGAATGTTTGCTTGCTGGCATTAGCAGTGGAAGTGCAGGAGTTAGACAGATGCAGAGTAGGAATGGCTTTGAAGTATTGAACTGACGCCAACTCGACCCTCACCCTGCAGAGATGGATAGTCATTGAGGTGTGCCTTTGGGTTGTCACCCATGATGGTCACCACATTTCACCTCACCCTACTCTTCAGACACTGCCAAGTGTCGAGGTGTGCCTTGGGGTGTTTGGGCTTTACGTTCACCTCATTCCATAAGGAAATACACTGAAATGGGTGCAGTATAGGAGAATTGGGTGAACTCTGGGGCCAAAGGGTCCAAGGCACACCTCGATGGTCATCACTGGCTGGAGGGTGGCTGTGGGGGTGCAGTGGCATGAGCATTACTGTTGACAATCCCAAGTCACACCCCTGACACCTATCCGTCCCTACAGGGTAGGGCGTTATGGTAGGAAACCCTAATGCCCTGGGCGTTTCCTGGTATTTTTACTCCAAGTTTTCCACATGGGATTTTTGTGACCCCACCGCATGGACAGTGACACTATCACTTTGATAGAGGAAAGATGATTTTGCGCAGTGACTGCGCCATTTGGTACCACAGGTTCGAAAACACATTTCGAACAGGATGTGAAAAGTGACAGGTGTACTGTTCATGAGGAGGTGTAAAAAATGGCATTGTTGAAAGTCTGGGTAGAAAATATAAAAAAAAAAACTAGTGAAGTCATGGCGTGCGTAGAAGTGCGCCAATGTCGCCTTAATGAAATTAGTTTGAGGATTTTTTACAGCAGATTTTCAACATAGGCATTTTGGGACCTTTGCTCATGAACAGTGTCACTGTAATTTTCTAATCTATCCGAACACTAATTTCCCACAGCGACCGCGCCATTCTGCGCTGGAAGTGCGAAAACACATTTCGGCCAGAGTGTGAAAAATGACAGTTGTACTGTTCATAAGGAGGTGTGGGAAAATGTCAATGTTGAAAACCTGGACTGAAAATATTAAAAATTCGTGAACTTACAAAGGTGCGTGGAAATTGCACAATGCACGCACCCAACACAGTTATTTTATGGATTTTTGCCACCAATTTTCAACATAGCCATTTTAACCCCTCAGCTCATGAACAGTGTCACTGTGATTTTCTTAATGTGTCCCGAACACTGATTTCTCAGACCGACCGTGCCAATGTGTGCTACATGTGCGAAAACACATTTTGAGCGAGATGTGAAAAATGACAGCTGTACTGTTCATAAGGAGGTGTGGTAAAATGGCAATGTTGAAAATCTGGAGTGAAAATATTACAGATTCTCAAAGTTACAAGCGTGCGTAGGAACTGCGCCACGCCGCTTGTAAACAGTCATTTTAGGCAATTTTTCACCAAACTTTCAGCATAGGGTTTTGGTGGCCTACCTCTGAACTGTGTCACTGTCGTTTCAAAATCGATCCCGAAAGGTGGTTCTACGCAGTGACCGCAAAATCACCTTTGGGACGAAATAACAAAATGACAGTGACTGAGTTCATGAGGTGGGTCCCAAGAACCCTATGTTGAAAATCTGGTAAAAAATTCCCAAAATGTCAAAGAAATGTCAAAGGCGTGGACTGGAGCATCCCAGCAGCAGCATCAACTAGAGCAGATTTATCCTGGACTCCTTCAGGTGCCTTCCTCAAGCAACTGGTCATGGAACCAACTCGGCAGAAGGCAATACTGGACCTTGTGCTCACAAACAGGGACAGTGTGATGGGGGTAACAGTGGGGGAGCACCTGGGTAACAGTGACCACCAGTCATTGTGGTTTGAAATTATAGAAAGAGCAGAACCAAACCACACAAAAACACGTATCCTGGATTTTAGGGGGGCAGACTTTGGGAAAATGGGGAGATGCTTGAAAGAGGCATTAAGGGGAATGGGACAGGAATCAGGGATTGAGGAACAGTGGGCAGTATTTAAAATGGGGATTATAAGAACAACAGAATTATGCATTAAGCAGGTTAGCAAGAGGAAAGAAAGAGGAGACCATTATGGTTTTCCAAAGAGGTAGCAAAGAAAGTGAAAGCCAAAGAGTTGCATTCAGGCAATACAAAAGACACAGGCAGAAGGGATGAGGGAGATACCAGGAGAAACAAAGGAGGCAGGGAAGTCAGTAAGGAAGCCAAAGCTCAGACAGAAGAACACATTGCAAAATCAGTGGTTAAAGGGACAAAACCTTTTACAGGTACATAAGTGAAAAAGAAGGACAAAGTGAGGATAGTGAGACTGAAGGGGAGGATGGGAGCAGCGTGGAGGATGACAACAGTAAAGCTGACATATTGAACGGTATTTCTGCTCAGTCTTTACTAAGGAAGAGGGGGTAATGGGTCTGAAGGGGTACAAGGGAGAATGGTGCAGAAATGGACACAAGTCCCTTTACAGAAAGGGTCCTGAAGGAACTGGAAGTAATAAGAGCTGATAAAGCAATGGGGCCAGATGGGGTGCACCCAGGTCCTTAAAGAACTAAGAGAGGTGGTGGCTGAACCTCTGGCTATCCTGTTCAGCCAATCACTGGAAACAGGGAGTACCCAAAGACTGGAGGACAGCAGATGTAGTCCCCTTATACAAAGTGGGAACAAAGAGGAAGCAGGAACTACAGACCAGTCAGCCTCACCTCGGTAGTGGAAAGATCATGGAAGCACTACTGAAGGAGAGATTGGTGGAACATCTGGTTGTCAATGGACTACAAGACCCAAGGCAGCATGGTTTCACCAGGGGAGGTCATGTCAGACCAACCTCATTGAATTTTTGACTGGGTGACTAGGGAGGTGGATCAGGGAGGGCAGTGGACATGGACTTCAGCAAGGCCTTTGACACTGTGCCACATAGAAGACTATTACACAAACTGGGAATATGGGTGTGGGCAGGACAGTAGTGTGGTGGTAGGTAACTGGCTGGGTGGCAGGACACAGAGGGTGGTGGTAAATGGCTGTCACTCCACAGAGGGAAGAGTGACCAGTGGGGTACCACAGGGATCAGTGCTGGGACGGTCCTATTCAACATCTTCATCAGTGACATTGCACAGGATCTAGAAGGCAGAATTTCACTGTTCGCTGATGACACAAAGCTCTGTAACAGAGTAGACACACCAGAGGTGTAGACAGAATGAGAAGGGACCTGCAGAAACTTGAAGAATGGTCAAGGGTTTGGCAGTTGAAATTCAATGCAAAGAAGTGCAAGATAATGCATATGGGGCACAAAAACCCTGGCACAATATATCAGTTGGGGGTGAGGATATAGCATGCACCAAGCAGGAAAGGGATCTTGGGGTTGTCATCTCTGATGACCTCAAGGTAGAAACAGTGTGACAAGGCATCAGGTAAAGCAAATAGGATGCTGGGATGTATAGGCAGGGCATCACCAGCAGGAAAGGAGGTCATAATTCCGCCTATACAAGACACTAGTGAGGCCCCACCTGGAGTACAGTGTACAGTTCTGGAGACCATACCTCATGTAAGGACATAGACAGGGTAGAGAAGGTTCAGAGGAGGGCAACAAAGATTGTGCATGGGTTGCATCACAAGTCCTATGAAGACAGGTTGAAGGAACTGAACATGTACTCCCTGGAGGAGAGGAGGAGAGAGGGATATGATAGAGACATACAAGTATCTTACAGGGAGGAACAGGGTGCAGGAAAACACTATTTTTAAGCGAAAAAGATGTTCCAGGACTAGAGGGCATGGGATGAAGTTGGAGGAGGGCGATTCCAGAGGAAACATGAGAAAGAATTTCTTCACAGAGCGGTGGTGGACAAGTGGAACACCCTGCCAGAGGAAGTGGTGGGAGCTGAAACAATCACAGGATTTAAGAATGCATGGGATAGACATAAAGGAATTCTAGAGGTCAGGGGTAAGGGGAAATAGACTTCTAGGAAAACAAACTGAACTTACAAGCTCAAATGGGCAGACTAGGTGGGCCATAGGCCCTTATCTGCCGACACTGTCTATGTATGTATCTATGTATCTATATGCACCAAAGTTGAAAAACCCCTATTTATGCCATTATACAGCTTACCGGCATTTCTTCAGTTCACGGTCGGCTTTGAAGAGTGCAGACGTGTTCCCAGTCCACTGAAGATCATCGCGCCAGACTCGGAGGCCAAAGTATGGGGTGAGGTGGGAGCACTCAGAGGATGGGCGTGAGTTGGTGGAGGGTCAAGACAGTCAGCGAGGACTTTTTTTTCTTGATGTTTTTTTTTTTTTACAGATGGCGCGGGACTTTGTCACGCTGAGTGGAAGCCAGCATGGCAGCTGGAAGAAGTTGTTTGGGGGGGCAGTGGAGCCGATGGGGATTGGGCACCCTCGTCGGCCATATGGACTGTTGCCATGCTGGGATGAGCTCCCAGCGTGGCACCTGGAAGTCTGTTGGGGGACAGTGGAACCGACGTGGATTGGGCACCTCTGTTGGCCTTACAGACTGTTGCCATGCTGGGGTGGGCTCCCAGAGTGGCACCTCGGAGATTGTTGGGGGACAGTGGAGCACATGGGGATTGGGCACCCCCGTCGGCCTTACGGACTGTTGCCATGCTGTGGTGGGCTCCCAGCATGTTACCTGGAAGTCTGTTGGGGGGCAGCACAGCTGACGGGGGATTAGGCACCCCCGACTGCCATACAGTGTGTGTGGCAGGAGCGCATGACACGCGGGGTGGGCTCCCAGCGTGCTACTTGTTGCGCAGCGGGCGAGGCTGTCTGCTGACAGCTGTTTCTGTGCAGTGCTGGCGTGTAGGCACTTTGCATACTGTCGGCTGACAGTATGTAAATTGCGTGCGTTACCACCCCACTGATTACTGGCACTTTGCTTTCAACTGCTCGCCACTGCATCTGAATGGCTGTCAGACAGCCCGACATTCATTGGCATGGTGCGGCTGCACCTGCAAAAAAACAGCAGGGCATTGGAAGTGGGGGAGGCACACCTACGAAAATTCGAATGGTGGCACTGTTTCTCTTGCACATGCATGCAAGCAAACATAAAAAAATAAACTGAAACTGAAACTAAACCTCACTGCAGTGTGCTATGATTTAGCATTCAGCAACCTTGGAGAAAAGGACCACAACATAAAGGCACCAAAATAAGTAAAAAAAAACAAAACAAAAAAAAAAACACACATTTGTCAACTTTCTTGCAAAACATGAAACACAGTTTTTATAGCAATGTTTTTTGAATGTTGCTGCCTGTTTTACTTGTGAAAACTATTGCACATGAACTCCAACGTTTGAAGAAACAGGTTCTGTAAGCTTGCTGATAGGGAAGATTAGACTTCGAGTTCTGGAGATGGCATCAGCATCTGTTCACTAAAACTGGCTTTTTTGAACAGGCAGTGAATTTAGGGTCGTAAAATGATTTGCAACTTTTAAACAACATAACTTAGAGTTTTAATTTTTGGCAAGAGGCTGATTGGGGCTATGCTGATCCAAATTCTGAAATTTATCGTTATCGGTGGCAGAAATTTTGACTGTAGTCCCTCTTTAAAGTTCAACTTCGTATTGTTTGCACAATTAACTAAAGCATCTGTGTTATCCTGGAACAGAGCTGCATCCTCCTGATTAGTAACTAGAGCACCTATTTTAATGTCATCTGCAAATTTGATCAGCCAGGATTGATTCAAACTGTTAATGGATGTCACAAAGATGTCACAAAGATGTTAAACCCATCACCAACCCCTGAGGGATGCCACTCATCACCTCTACCCACCCGGAAAATGCCCCCCATTGCATACTCTTTGTTTTCTTCTCCGCAACCAGTTACCAATCCAAAACGTGCAATAAAACACAAAAAAGGCAGCAAGTTGCTAAATCAACTAGTGCTACAAGCACCAGACGCCAGTCACCCTCCTCAACAGTGTCACAGCTTGATTATGTTTGTCAGGGGAAAAATTAGTGAATAAATCCCAGTTATTCAACTGGCCCTAAATTTAAGCTGGCTACATAAGGGTGGTGAGTGGGGTCTCATAAGTCATGTTTCATTTCACACACACTCCTGTTTGGCTTTTTTTCCCCTTGCAGATTTGTCAAAACAAAGGATTTTTAAACCGCTGGATACAGTGCATTTCACACAGTACACTCTGTACTGTTATGCCACTGTCCTCTTACATTTCATGGCATCTTTCTACCAGTAATGTATTTTTTCCATCACTAATAATAATACATAAAGATCTGGACCAGGCAACCAAATCCTTCGCTAAACCAAATCCAAACATGTCTTGGATTTGGCCAATCCGAAACCAAATGCAAATCAACCCTGACTTAGCCCATCCTAATTTTTTTTGTTATTGTAAACCTATTTATACCTTTTGTTCAGGGGGAATAGAATATTGGGGTCAAAAAGTCTATGTTGACTTCATGTGACATCCTCTAGGGTGCACAGTGTCGAGCTGGCGGGGTGAAAAATTAAAAAGGGCAATCAGAATTTAGTTTTTTTACAGAGCAGGTGGTGGATAGGTGGAACAGTCTGCCCAGCAATGTGGTCAATGCTGGGACTATAGCTGGGTTCAAACCAGAATGGGAGAGCTTTAAGGGGTCAGTAGGAGCAAATGTGTGGTAGGAGACATGAAAAACGCTTAGGGAAAGGTTAACTCTGCATAATGCGTTGTAGGATATCAGGGCAGACTTGATGGACTGATGGTCTTCTTTTGTCCTTAATCTTCTGTCTTTTTATGATCCAGAACATTTTCATGGAAAACAGTCAAAGCAAATAAAAGTGTGTGTGTGTGTGTGGGGTGGGGTTGTGGAATAAGAAGAGGTGAATCCCAAGAATCCACTTATTTTCTTCTCATGACCTCATATTTAATTAATTTATGTATTAATCTCCCTTATTCTTTACTGCTGAAGACATTTGCATGCAAACAGGACCACTGTCCCACTATTCCTTTGGCATTAGCCTCCCAAGTAAACACAGTCTATTGCTTCTTACATCACAGTGCACTGCTGTGGAGATGACTATGATGTCCCAGTCAGAGAACTGCGACTTCATTGGAAGATAATTTAAAAGAAACAGGGAACAAATATTTATTTATTGATTGACTGATTGATCAGTCAATTGATTTCTCCATTGATTGATTGATTCCTTGACTGGGTTATGTATGTATGTATGTATAAAAATGTACTGAGCTGGTATCAGCTCATTTCCAGATGCCTCCTGTAGGGAGGCGGAAGGGGAGAGTATAGTGCAAATGATAAAACACAATATTCAGAAATTGCAATAATGTGGGAATAAGTACAACAAACAGCAATTCACAGGCCATGGTGCTGAGATGGAATAATGCAGTGAAAAAATACAGAGAAAGAATAGAAAGAATAAAATGCAATATGCAAACAGTGCGACACTAAGGGGGGGTAGTGGCTGAGATCTGGGGGGAGGACTGTGCTTGAGAAAAAGCAGGGTGGAGGGCTGCAGATAGGTACAGTACCCTGTGTCAGGAGCAACTGCAGGAGTGAGAACTGTAACCGCGGAGGAGAGATTTCAAAGTATGAAGGGAAGGAACAGAGTGAAGGGAAGGGGGAGAAAGCCCCAGAGCTTAGGGAAGCAGAAAGAGAAGGCAGATTCTCCAGCAGAGGATTTCATTGTGGGGAGAGTGAGAGACTGAATGCTAGACTTGCGAAGGCAGTAAGTGGTAGTTGGGGGAGGGAGGGTGGTGGAGAGAGGAGAGAAACAAGGTAAGAGGGGAGGGAGCCAACCCAAAATTTAAAGATAAAGGAGGCACAATGGGCAAGGCACCTGGCATCATGGAATGGGAGGGAGAGAGAGATGTACAAGGAAATATCCTGTTTTAATGCAGATATCCTCAGTAACTAGAATGAGGAAAAACAAAAACAGAAAAATAGTTAAACAGAAGCAGAGCAGCAGCAAAATATTTAAGCAATAAGGCATGACAAGGGTGCGTTACAGTGGGATAATGGTCCACGTTGGGTGGGTTGAATCAAGATACATCCGAGTGCTTTCACCACCCAAGAAGGGCTTTTAGCCCAAAATAATGTACCCCTGCAGTGCCTCATTGCAATTATGAAATGGGTCCTTTTTAGTAAATATATATATATATATATATATATATATATATATATATAAAAATATTTTGGGTAAACTATGTTCAGCTAAGCTATTGTGCTGGGACAATGGCCTGGCTGAAAATACCTCTTGGCCAATCAGGAGCCAGCATTCTTTCTACCCGTTTCATAATGTATTTTTAAAAGCTTCCTGAGGGTAGAAACAATGCGACTGTCACTGACAGCAGTTGACCTGAAAGCCTGTCCCAGGTGTCCACCACTCATTCCGTGAAGTTGTGCTTCCTGACATTTGCCTTGCATCTTCCTCCTTTTCCTCCTTTCCAAGATGTTGGTGTGTCTCCCTGTCCTCTCACCCTTAAGAGCAGTAGTTGGCCTTATTGTGTTATTCCTTTCAGCTTGTTTAATATCATGGCACACGTGAGTCTCTTCTTTTCCATGGAGAACAATCCCAATTCTGCCAGGCAGTCCTCAACGACCACGTTGAAACTTTCAGCTACCTTGATCACTCTCTTTTGCACCCTAACTCATGTCATTATATCTTCCCTCAGATGTGGTCTCCATAACTGCTCACTAAGCACATGATGGGGTCTGATCAGTGCTATCAAAAAAAGAAAATATATCAAATAGAAATATATATTATTCATTCATATTTCAAATATATTTGTAAGTATATTTTGAAATATATTTTCATCATATGTTTGAAATATAGGGATATCATGTCAAATTGGCTGATTTGATATACTTGTATACCATATATCTTTGAGTTAGAAGCCTGTATTAGAGGGCAACTTGTATTAATTAAACTTATGAGCCCCCCCGCCATGAACCACTAGCTCAGCATCCTGTTGACCGCTTTCCACTGCACTTTTGAATTTACCTTATGCGCACACTTGTTTTGTTTCAGTACTCTATTTATGATAACATCCTGTTGCAGTTTTAAGCATCGCTGTCTGTTCCGCACTTCGACTTTTGTACTGTGTCATTGTTACTGTTCTGTCATTACTAGCCTGGTTTGTATTTCTTTGTGACTGTGTCTTCCCCTTCCCTTGCCCCAGGTCGCACCTGGAAATGAGCATTGACTCTGTGTCACTCCCAGTTACCAATTTTGAAATAAATGAAAAAACATTTAACACTTCTGGCATTGATCAATGAAATTGTTGATAGTCTGCTTCCCAACAAAGTAAACATAAATGTCAGCTAAACTCATAAGTTTAATGTGAAATTAAATAATGATCTTTGTTAATACAGTACATTAGTCCCATCCATTCTACAGTGCTCTAGCTGACATCTTTTATCAGCCATGGCTTTTATTAGAGGGCACACATTATTTAAATGTTTCACTATAGCCTTTAGTATGTACTCCAGGGTGGATTCTATTTGAGGGTGGCTTCGAATCAAAGATATATGGTATCTGAGTTGCATGCAGATATATATGTGTTACTGTGTGCAGTTTTGGGGCCCTCATTTCAAGAAAGACAGGGATTGCCTGGAAACAGTACAGAGGAACGCTGCCAAAATGATACATGGTATGCTGGGGAAGGTTGAGAGGGCCGAACTTGTACTTGCTTGAGGCCAGAAGGTAAAGGGGAAACATAGAATCTGACAGCAGAAAGAGGCCAACGGTCCATCAAGTCTGTCCTTACTAAACTTTAGTAAGGAGATGTGCTGGAAGCATTTAAGTGTCTAAAGGGGATCAATGGGGAAGGGGGTGATCATCAACAGTTGCTCAGACGCAGTGGTGGGACAGGCACTAGGGTTCATGGGTACAAATGGACTGGGAGTAATTTTAGGAGTGATATGAGGAAGGACTTCATCACGGAGAGGATGCTGGTCTGGTGGGCAAGTAGAAGAGCTGGGCAAGGGAAGTAGCTGATGTGGAGACAGTGCAGGGATTCATGGTAGGATGGGAAAAATTTAAGGGGTTGATAGCAGTGGGAGTGGGGGTGTGAGGGGGTAAAGCTACTTAAAGGACTGAGCTGCTAATGGGGGGTGCATGCTAAGCCTGCCCAGTGATGGGCTGAGCCAGAAGTAGCTAGGACCAGAGCAGACTGGAAGAACTGTTGGTCTTTTTCTGCCTATACAGTAATTGTTTTGGTTTCTGTGTCCCTTTGCTTATGTTTAAAGCCCTGAATGGACTGGACCCAATTGGTTGTATTCTCAAAAGTGATGACGCTGATAAAATTCACGATTTTGGGCTGTGCCTGCATTAACTTAAATGTGACAAACCTTTGAATGCCATGTTCAGACATTTTGACGCATTTGCAAGTTTTCTTTCTTTACAGCAGCTGTCATCAAATAAATGATGCGTGCCTCGTTTTTGGGATGTATGCATCATTTTTTTTTTACTTTATATTTATCAATTGAATAAGACAATTAACGCCTACAAACACTCATACATGGCATAGAGATTGTAGCCGATACCTCCAGAAAAGTGTGAGATATATATATATATATATATACACACACACACACACACACACACACACACACACACGAGTCCATGTAATCTTATACAAAAGTAGATGGGGTAATCCTGGACTTCTGTCCATATAATCAAGTTCCCAAAGACTTTCGATAATGCATCAGTTTTATTTTGCACAAATTGTGGCAACTGTGACAAAAGGTAAGATCAAGTATAATGTGATCTACGTTTTTGTCCCAAGTTGAGTAGTTGAGATAGAACTGTGCAGCAAATCCCAGACACCCCTTTGAAAGTCCAGACCCATATTTTCATGAGCTCACCCCTCCCAATGCACTGATTAGAGACCCCCATTCCTCAGGCCAAAAACTGTTGCATTTACCACCACTGCATCTACACTTGGTGCCACATGAGGTCATACTGATCAACTATTCAGCATGGAGAGTCCACGCAGCATTAATTAATGAATAGAGGCATGTTTGAAGGACAGAACAGCTCAGAGTAAATGGTCATCTCTCAGACATCGGAAGTGCGGGTAGTGAGGTGCTGCAAGAATCAGTCCTGGGACTTCTCTTTAGCATTTTTGTAATGGACTTTGTACAGTGTCAGACCCAGGATTTTAAAAACGGTCCTGCAGCAGTAATGAATGGGAACAGACTATAAGGTGATGGGCTGTCAGCAAGCAGGCAGACAAATTTGGTTTCTATTATCTTGCACTGAATATAATAACTATTAGTAGTTGGCCATGATACAATTACTTTTGGTTGTGCTTATGTTATTAGATTGGTTGTATTCTGTGGAAATGTCAGTGAAGGGGCCTGCTGCTGCAGCACCTTTATTATTGCGCTGGGGCCACCACTACTTAGAAGCAGGTATTAGAAGCTGACTGCAAAAGTTTGCTGATGGCTCTGAATTCGGAGGCCCAGTAGAACAGTCAGACATAGTACAGGAAGCTCTCAATAAAATTGCCATTGGGGCTGAGAAATGGGGAATGTGGAAGCTTAATAAGAAAAAATGTACAGTTCTAGGGACATGGATATGTTGTTCATCCACACTGTCTGGCAGGTTGCTTGCCGCTTTAAATCTTGCCGGAAGTTCTTCAAGCTGGCTCCTCCCACCCACCCGGGTGGTAAAACTCTCGGTTCCGCCCCATGACGCCAGATCTTCCTTACCGCTTGGAAGCTCAGGTTCCCTCCTTAACGCTCTGCGTATAAGACTGGTTCCTAATTCTTGAATTTTGAAATTAAAAGTTTTTGCTAAAAGACTTGGTCTTCTCTCCTCGCGGCTGCGATGGACAAATCGACTCCGGTTTCGGAGATGCCCTTGCGGCAGAAGATGTCTCGGATGGATCCGCACTCCACGCATGCTTACTGCTTGGGCCTTGAGCACGCACCCGCAGGCCCGCGACCTGTGCTCTTCCTTTTCGGCCTACGTCCTCGAAGACCGTGCTGCCAGTTTACAACTGGGGCGTCCCGAGAAGAGATTTCTTCCGGTTAAGTCAAAAGAGGCCTAGTCGGTGGTGTCTGCGTCGGCGGGCTCGGTGGATCAGCTCGAGCAAATGATCGCCCTCGAAGAGGAGGCGGCGCGGGCCGCTTCTGCCTCGGCTGCGGCATTTGTCCCGCTATCTCTCGGTGCCTCTTATTCGGCTTCTTTTAAGGAGCTGTGTCTGACCCTCTCGACAAAAGGTGAGGGTCCAACTTCTTCTGGACCGTTTTCTCGGTCCAAAAAGAGAGACAAGAGTGAGTCTCACCGTCGACGCTCTTGGGAGCGGGAAACATCCGTCTCCCCTAGTTGTTGGCAGTCGACCGGTTGACCCTGGCCGGCCACTGGTTTCACGGTGTCCCGCCAGGCCAGTTGATCGAGACTCCGCCGACGCCGTCGAGATTTTCTCACCCGCTGGACGGGTTGTCGGGTTGAGAAGCTGAGACTTCTCCCTGTCCCCCGGGTGGAGCGAGGATCCCATCGGCTTGCCTGTGCCTCCGTCTGGAGCCTTCAGTGGAATCGTCCGAACCGAGGGGAGTGCCGATTCCCCGCAACACCTCCCCGCACCGTCCTCGGCCTAGCCGAGGTTCTCGGTCTCTGACGTCTTCGCGGTCCAGCCGATCCTGCCGTCATAGGCGGTCTCGGTCTCGGCACTGCGGCAGCGTGCCGCTGTCTTCCTCCTCCTCAGGCGAGGGAGGTGCCTGAGTGGCGTCAGAGGTATGAGGAACTCATGTGGCAACAGCTCCTTCTGACGGGGAATAAGCCAGCGCCGTCATCTTCCCGGCCATTAAGTGGCTGTCGCGATGCGCGAAACAACCCCTCGTTTTAGCCGAGGAGCCTGTTCCCAGGCCGGTTGTTCGGCCAATTCCAGCTGCGCCACCGATTCCGGTGGAACCTCCGCCTCCACAGCCGTTAGTTGGGGCTCCGACCAAAAATTCTCGGTCGGCTCAGGGACTGCCCCATAGGCTGTCTGTCACCCTCACTCCTGATAGACATCAGCAGGTGGATGGTGGCTCAGGCCCGAGGCAGCTCTTTGAGGACTCTTCCGAGTCCGAGGATGATTCCTCCCTTTTCTCCACGTGAATGGACTTGGAGTCCTCAGGAGGACAGTCGGTGGACGATATCCCTTCGTCCTACTTAGGATTGCTTCGGCTCATCTCGGAGTCCACCGGGATGAAGCTCGAACCCGTTTCTAAACGGGCCAGGTATCCCCTCACGGAGATTCTGGACCGAGGGGATTCCCCTATGGAGGCCTTTCCGGTGGCCGAGGCCATAGTGGGTCCGGCCTTGGAGCTCTGGCAGCGCCCTGCTTCCTGTCCTGCGCCTTTGGCCAGGATGGTCAGAAGTATGCGGTCCCTACCGGTTCCCTGTCGGTTTGGAACACCCCTCGGCTGAGGGGTTGGTTACCGACAGCGTTTCTGGCGTGCGGGAGCGCTAGGGATGTGGACAAACCTCCCGATAAGGAGTCCAAGAAATTGGACTATGCCGATGGGGAAGTCTATGCCAAGGGCCCTTCTCTCGGCCTTCGCCAGGCCAGTTCGCCGCCCTCATGGCACATTTTTTTCATGCCCTGTTGGGCTCCCTGGATGAGGTCGCCCTCATCTTCCCGCGGATCTGCAGACTACGGTCAGGCAGGTGCGGGACCAGGCAGGGCAGTGGCCAAACAGCAGCTCCAGACTGCTTTAGACATTGGGGACTCATGTGCCAGGTCTGTGGTGGCCGCAGTGGCCATATACGTCGTCGGGCTTGGCTGAGGATATCCACCTTTACTTTGGATACCCAGCACAAGTTGGTGGATGTTCCCTTTTTGGGGACTGACCTCTTCGGCCCTGGGGTGGAAAGTCACCTGCAGAAGATCGAGAAGTCCAATGCTACCTTGGACTCTGTCTCTTCCGCTCAGAAGGATAAAGGCCGCAAACCACAGCCTAAGCCCTTTCGTCCTTCTGCGCCCCCGGTGCGTCCGGCCGAGCAACGTCAGGGCCAGCAGGCTCGGGCCTGGCATTCCCAAACCCAAGCCCGGAGCTTCCTCCAACTGGAAGCAGGGAGGTAAAGGCCCAGGAGGTCCCTCGGCCGGTCCCTCCTCCAAGCCTGCCCAGTGACTGGCTGAGGGGTGTCGCCCCCAACCCCGTCACCTCACCCCAGGTTCCCCACGTGGGGGGACGGCTCCGGCACTTCCTTTCTGCCTGGTCCGTTATTACCACGGACAGGTGGGTACTGGAGGTGGTGGGAAAAGGCCTGCCTCTAGAATTCAAGCAGGCTCCACCCTTCAGAGCCGTCGCACCTTGGGGGGCCTCGGGGTCCACAGCCTCACTGTCGGCTCGTCGGGCCAACATCGCTCTCCTCCTCCTCCAAAAGGAGGTGATCAGGGAGGTAGCGGATCCTCCCTCAGACCCGGGGTTTGTGTCCAGGTACTTCCTGGTTCCGAAACGGACGGGGGGCTGGCGCCCCATTCTCGACCTACACGACCTGAACAAGTTCCTAAGGTCTCGAACCTTCAGGATGGTCACTCTGGCTCAGATAATACCATCCCTGGAACACGGCATGTGGTTCTGCTCTCTGGACCTGCAGGACGCGTTCTTTCACGTCCCTATCCGTCCGTCACATCGGAGATTCCTTCACTTTCGAGCGGAGGGATCCCTCTTCGAGTTCCGAGCCATGCCCTTCGGCCTGTCTCCAGCTCCCAGGGTCTTCACCAAATGCATTGCAGTGGTGACAGCTTTCCTGCAGCGCCGAGAGGTCCGGGTGTACCCTTACCTGGACTATTGGCTGATAGCAGCCCCCTCCAGACAGGAGGTGGAGTGGTCCAGAGATCTGGCCCCCCAGGTTTGCTCTCAAGTCGGCCTTCTCATCAACGAGGCCAAGTCGGAACTCGAGCCGAAGCAGATGATTCTGTTTATTGGGGTACAGCTCGACTCTCTTCGAGCCAGAGCATGGCTCCCGGCGGACAGGGCCGAGGTTCTTACCTCCTTTGCCCAATCATTTCTGGTTGGGCAATTGCACCCTGCCCGGGACTTCCTGCGCCTCCTGGGTCTCATGGCGGCCTGTACCAGCATGGTCCGTTGGGCACGCTGGCATATGCGCCCCCTTCAGTGGGGACTGGCCAGCCAGTGGTCTACAGCTGCGATCCATTGGACCAGCTAGTGATGGTGACCCAGGAGATGTGGAAACTCTCCGGTGGTGGACACGTTCCATCTCATCTGCAGGAGGGCATCCCGTTTGTCTGCCCAGGCCGCGGTCTCTCTATCGAGCCGATGCCTCTCTGATGGGTTGGGGTGCCCATCTGGGGAACACAGTGCTGCGGCCTCTGGTTCCCGCGGAGTCCCGATGCCACATCAACCTGCTGGAGCTCGGCGGTCCGCCTAGCTCTCACCGCCTTTGCTCCGTTTCTCGGGGTCAAGTGGTCCAGTCCGACGGACAATACCACGACCATGTACTACCTAAACCGCCAGGGCGGGACGCGTTCCATGCTTCTTTGCAAGGAAGCTCTCCGCATTTGGTCACTCGTGCGCAGCCTGGAGGTGGATCTCCTAGCCATTCATGTGGCAGGAGCCTCCAACACCCTGGCCGATGCCCTGAGCCGAATAGGGGCTGCATCTCACGAGTGGTCTCTCCTGCCGGAGGTAGTACAAGATCTGTTCTCCCACTGGGGCACACCTCAGGTGGACCTGTTTGCCTCCAGGGAGAACGCGAAGCTGAGGCTGTTTCATGCCGGCCCCCCTCAGCAGGGCTTGCTGCAGGGGGATGCCTTCTCGAGGCTGTGGACCCCGGGCCTCTTCTACACCTTTCCCCCATTTCCCTTGATTCACAAGGTGCTTCTCAAAGCAAGGAGGGACAAGGTGCAGGTGATCCTGATAGCCCCAGACTGGCCCCGCCAGTTCTGGTACCCAGATCTCCTCAGCCTCAGCTCCAGGCTCCCGAGGCAGCTTCCAGCTCGCCCGGACCTGCTCTCAGTCAATCAGGGGAAGGTGTTCCATCCGGACCTTCAATCCCTGCACCTGACGGCCTGGTTCCTGAGCGGCTAGAGTTCCAGGCCTTGGGTCTTTCGACGAGGTCCTCAATGTTGTTGAGAGCCCGTGAGAGTCGACCAGGAAATGCTATGCCTTCAAATGGAAGAGATTTTCCATTTGGTGTCAGGAACAAGGCTTGGACCCTTCCTCCTGTCCTTTGGCAAGCATCTTGGACTATTTATGGTCCTTTCTAGTCAAGGGCTTAGGTCGGCGACCCTAAGGGTGCACCTGGCAGCCATCTCTGCTTACGGGCGGGCCGGGGGCAGTCGGTGGCGCGCAGGAGAAGGTGGTCTGGCGCTTTTTCAAGGCCTTGATCACATTTCCCTCGTGCGAGAACCTCCACCTCCGTGGGATTTACTGCTGGTACTGGCTAAGGTCATGGGCAAGCCATTCGAACCAATGCACAGGTGTGAACTCTCTCACCTGTCGTGGAAGACCGCCTTCTTGGTGGCTATCACGTCAGCCAGAAGGATGGGAGAACTCCAGGCGCTCTGCATTGAGTCTCCTTGCCTGATCTTCCACAGGGAGAAGGTTGTCCTGCGCCCCAACCCGAAATTCCTTCCGAAGGTGATGTCGGAGTTTCACCTTAACCAGGTGTTGACTCTGCCGGTGTTCTACCCAGTCCCCACCTCAGGCCCGAATACAGGCTCCATATTTTGGACCCTAGAAGGAGCGCTGTCTTATTATAAGGAAGCGCCTGGCTGGGGAAGTCGAGGAGAGGTTCACCAGCTATTTGTCACCCTACGCTGAAGCGCACCTGGCAGACCTGCAGCCAAGCGGACGATAAGCAGGTGGGTCACCTCCTGCATAGATCTCTGCTACAAGTTGGCGGGCATGGAGCCTCCCAGAGGATAAGAGCTCATTCTACCCGTCATACTGCTGCATCGGGTGGCTGCTTCCAGGACGTCCCTATCCAGGATATCTGCAGGGCTGCTACCTGAAGTCAGCACACCTTCATCACCCATTACCACATCGACCTTGAGTCACGCCGGGATGCTGGTTTTGGGGCCTCCGGTTCTCCAGTCTCTATTCCTAAGTAGGGGTGCCTTGCCTCCCTCCTCCCGGAGAACTGCTGAGGTCTGTCAGACAGTGTGGATGAACAACATATCCATGTCCCTAGAAATACAGGTTACTCAGCTGTAACAGGAGTTCTAGGAATGGTATATGTTGTTCATCCACACGACCCACCCGACCTCCCCGGCTTCGACGCACAACCTGAGCTTCCAGCAGGCTAGATCTGGCGTCATGGGGCGGAGCCGAGAGTTTTACCACCAGGGTGGGTGGGAGGAGCCAGCTTGAAGACCTTCCGGCAAGATTTAAAGCGGCAAGGAACCTGCCAGACAGTGTGGATGAACAACATATACCATTCCTAGAACTCCTGTTACAGGTGAGTAACCTGTATTTCTGCACTTTGGCAAAACTGCTCTCAATGAGTTATTACCGAGTGGGAAAAGGATTAAAAAAACAGATCAGAAAAAAAAGATTTGGGAATACTCACTACAAACAAGATGAACGACAGTGCCCAATCCAGTGTTGCTGTAGCTAAAGCTAGCAAAGTTATGAGGTGCATCAGGAGACATTTTGTCTCAGGAAGTAGGTACAGTAGTAGTGTGTATATATAGGGCACTCGGGCACCATACAAAGGAGGTGACATAGGGATGAGGGAGAGGGTGCAGAGGAGGGCTAGCAATATGATATGGTGTATGACTTCTGTTAGGTATCTGGACAGATTAAATGACACTGTAGTAATCTTCTCCCTAAAAATCAGATGCCTAAGGAGAGATTTATTAGTGTTACAGTATATGATAAGGAAGAATCACTTAAGTCAAACTTGTGACACAAAAGGGGGGAATGGTAGTGGTGGGAGATCTGAATATGCCCGAGGTAGACTGGGGTATTCCAATGGCAAAAACCTCAAGGAGTCAGGTTATGCTAGAAGCCCTACAGGACTGCCTGCTTACCCAACTGGTGAGCGCTCCAGCCAGGAAGGAAGCTATCCTAGACACAGTCCTCACAAACTCAGAGGTAGTTGAAGCTGTCAGGGTAGGGGAACTGCTAACCAAGAGTGACCACAACTCCATCTGGTTTGAGTTATCCCTAGGGGGTGTAAAATCTCAATCCAGGGCAGAGGTCCTGAGCTTTAAAGGGGCAAACTTTGAAAAATTGAGACAGTTTGGGACAAACTGTCCAAGGTCTGTGAAAAGCAGGAAGTAAAAGATATCTGGGGCTGATAAACAATCCATACTGGAGGCTATTAAACTCTGCATCAGGACAGTACGTAAAAGAAACAAACACAAGTGACCCATTGGTTCATAGCCCAGGAAAAGGAGTGATCAGGCTCCAAAGAGAAGCCTTCAACAACTACAAAAGGAACCAGGGCGATAGGGATTGCGAGGAATGCACCCAGAAAAATAAGGTGGTGAAGAAAGCAGTAAAGGATGCAAAGACTGCAACTGAGTTTCAGATCACTGCAGGGATCAAGTCTGGGAAAAACACTTTTTAGTTACATCCAGGAAAAGGGGAAAAAAGGGGGAGGGATAGTAAGGTTAGTGCATGTTGACAGGGTGGTTGAGGAAGACAGACAAAAGGCCACTGTCCTAAATAACTTCTTCTGCTCAGTATTCACCAAAGACATTTCAGGACCAATGCCTGAAAGTGGCCTCAAGGCAGCCAATCAGGGAATCCCACAAATGTAATCACTGACAATAACCACAGAGAGGGTCAGGGAGGCACTAGCGCACCTCAGGATGGACAAGGCACCAGGGCTTTATGGGTTTATTATTTATTTATTTATTTATTTATTTATTTATTTATTGTAAAGATCAGTTTTACAACCTTTGAGTCAAAGACTCGTTTACAAAGGTACCTCGTCAAGAAAGGTGGGGGAGACGACAAATAGAGTGGGGTTAGGACAGGGATGACAGACAGGTTAGATACATAAAATATACATTTGGAGAGTGCAGACAGCGAAGCTGTACTGGAGCAAACTCGTGTAAGGTGCTAACATTGGTAAAACAACAGGAGATACATTATTCAATTAACAACTATGTCACAAACTAATATGTAGAGTTAAAAGGACCGGACAGCGAGGGCTTGAAAAGGTTAGAAAAGGACCGGCACAGGGCAGCTACAAACATTTACAGCATCGGTTGTCAATAATATGCTGGCGGAGGGCGATTTTGAAGCCGCCAATGCCTGGGATCTTGAGATGGTTTCAGGAAGGGAGTTAAACCAGGGCAGGGCTAGGTGATGGAAAGATCTTTGGCAACGGGAGGTCCTTGCCTGGGAACGTTGAAGGTGGCTGCGGTGGCGACTGGGTTGGCAGGGATCTAGCAGCCCGCTGCAAAGGTCCAGAGACCCCAGGAGGGAGAGACCTGACATGGATTTTTGGCCAGTAGGCAGGTTTGATATTTCAGTCTTTCCTCAAGAGTGAGTATTTTGTATGGAGTATAGCAGACAGGTGTGGGTCCTGCTGTGGGCAATGTAAGGAGCCTACAGGCTTTGTTGATGGAGGTCTGGACTTTGGATAAGGCAGAGCGTCCAGCAGCTGCGTAAACAGGAGTCCGTGAGTCAGCCAGTGATAATACCGATGAGGTGATTGCAAGGTTAAGGCGGGTTCGGGAGACAGTCTTTGTGGCGGTAGAGAAGACGATCCTGGAGTTCATTGCAGATGCCAAAGCTTTAAGGTGGGCGTGGAAAGTAAGGCGGAGTCAAAGTGATGCCCAGGTACTTGTAGGACGAGACCTGCCCAGAGGAGGGGCATGCTGGTGGTGATGTGGAGGGAAAGTCCCTGGCATTGTTTTGCCGATGAGAGAATAGCATGGACTTAGTTTTCTTTAGGTTCAGGACTAAGCTGTGATTATTGAACCACTTTTCGGTTTGGAGGAAGGCGCTTGCAGCATGACTTGGAGTGGGAGTGGGTCAGGTGTGGTGCAAGGATAACAGCGCTATCAGCATAGAGTAATATTTTACTGGAACAGGAGCTGGGAGGGTGTTCAGGAATAGGCTGAAAAGGGTCGGGCCAAGGATGGAGCCTTGGGGACCCCGAGTGTACAGGAAGGTAGGAGAGAGGTCCCATTTAGCTTGGCTCTTTGGGACCTGTTGTGTAGGTAGCTTGCGAACCACTTCAGGGGCCGCTGCGAGACCCAGTACGCTAAGGGAGTTTAGTAGCAGGGTGGCACACCGTGTCAAGGCCTTGGACAGGTCTATAAAGACTGCCCCTGCAGGATGACCTTTGTCAAGTGCTGAGTGAATGTGGTGGGAGAATTCCAGAAGGGCAGTGGACGGTTATGGCCAGGGCGGAAACCATGTTGCTCTGGACAAAGAAGGTTGTAGTTAGTAAGGTATTCCGAGAGCTGTGTGTTCACTATTTTTCTAAGGCTTGGATGGGGGGGGGGGATGGAGATGGCCCTGTAGTTATAGGCAGAGTGCGGTCCCCAGACTTGTGGATGGGGGTTACTTCAGCTTGCTTCCAGGCCTTAGGGAATTGGCCGAGGCATAGGGATTTGTTAATGATAAGCGTCAGCGGGGTAAGCATGACATCCAGCACGAGGCGAAGTATCCTGGAGTCAAGAGGGTCATTGATAGGGTTCCGAGAGGCGAGGGATTTTATTAAGAAAGGTTTGGCATCGTGGGGTGAGATCATACGGAAGTGGAATTATGGCCTGGAAATGGGAGCGTGGGTGGGTTTTGCAACCGGGTCTGAAAAGTGGGCCGGGAGGACGGCACTTCAGTCAGTGAAGGTTTTGTTAAGGCAGTCAGTGATACAGGTGGGGTCAGTCGAGACAGTCCCATTTATGACAATCTGGGATGGAGAGGGGGAGCGGGTCTTACCATTTAAATCTTTAATGTTGTCCCAGAAGGCTCTGGACGAGCCCCAGGAGGATGTCAACGCAGCCTGGTAGAATTTAGCTTTAGCCTGCTTGATTGACCAGGTGCATTGATTGCGGGCTGTCCTGTAAGCTTGTCTGTCAGCAAGCCTACCGAGTCATTAGCTAAGTGCCAGAGGTTATCTCTTTTTAGTTGTTGGATCAGTGCAGGAGTTATCCATGCAGCAGTCCGTTTTTTTTATCCTAGGAGAGTTGAGGGGTGCATACAGGTCACAGGCGTGGTTGAAGGCCGTGGAGAGGTAGATTAGGGCAGAGTTAACGTCAGGAGCGCTGGCCAATGGGGACCAGTCGATATGGGCGAGGTGATGTTTGAGGTTGGCGAGACCTCCGGGGAGAAAACGGCAGCGAGGGGTCCTGCTGTACCCAGGGCAGAGGGTGGGGGAGGACCAGAAGCAGATGACAGGGGAGTGGTCACTGAGTGAGTCCGCAAGGACTTCAACGGAGACTATTTTATGAGGCCGGTTAGAGAGGATGACATCCAGGAGGGAGCTAGTTCCTGTGACTTTAAGTCTAGTGGGCTGAGTGACCATTTGGGACAGGTCAAGGGCTGCAAGCTCATTCTTCAAATTATCAGCCGACGGGCTGAGCCAATTGGAATTTAAGTCACCCGTAATTAACTGTTCGGCTTTCGGGGGTAAGGTAGCCAGGTAGTCAAGGAGGGAGGTGGTCTCAGAGTCTTTGTTAGACCCCGGGGGTAGATAAGCCGCAGTTAGATAGAGCGGACCGCGTCCAGGGTAGGGTGTGACTTTTAAGGTGATGGCTTGCGCCCCATGGTTTAGCTCAGGATTGGGGAGTGCGAGCCCGAGGACCGAAAGGCAAGTAGATAGCACACCCCCCACCACGCCTGCCCATCCTATCGGCCCTGAAAATGTTAAAGCCAGGAAGGGAGATGGCAGAGTCAGGCGTGCGGGAGGAGAGCCAGGTTTCAGCAAGCAGGAGAATATCCGGGGAGTGTTGGGTGACCCAAAATAGAAGGGCTGCAGTTTTCTTAGGGAGACTGCATATATTAATGAAGGCGATTCGAAGGCCTTTGCCATCTGTGGGCAGAGGTGTGGCTGGGATGACCGGCCCGGGGTTTGGGTTCACGTTGCCGGAGAGCAGGAGCAGCAGGAGAATTAGGCGCCTCGCATGATGTTTGTAGCAGGTGGTGGGTGCATATGTGGCGACGGGACCTCGCCTGGGAGGAGCAGGGATAGGAAGGGAGAGAACAACTGAGGGCGCTAGTGCGGGAGGGTCCACTTGTGAAAGGAAACACAATACTGAGAGTAGCACATAAGTGGTTGGTGGGTGGGGTGGCATGGTAGTCCAGGTGCGGGAGGGATTTGGGGGGATGGATAGAGGGTAGATGTGGGGTAATCCATGGTGAAGCAGGGATTGCGAGTGGGGCAGTGTGCTTTGGGTGGGGGCTGGTTAATGGGGGATATAGAGGGCAGAGAGAGCATGGGTGCTGTAGCAGGAGGAGGCCAGCATGGCAAGGACTATGCTTGGGTGAGACATTTCAATATAGAGCAAGAAGTGAGGCAGGCCTCTAGTGCTGGAACGATATAACCAGCAAATGGGAAAGTAGGCTGATTGGTTTTTGCGCTCATGTGACAGAGAAAAATACACTACATAAGGGAGAGCCGAGCAAGGGTGGTGGTGGGGTGGGGAGCCAACGATAGCTGCTCGGGTTTTTTCCATGCACCGACTGCGAGAAGAACAGAGGGGCACGCTGAGCCTGGTGGGAAAAAAGGTCAAAGCCGCTGTCAAATGCAGCAGAAGTCCACAGGTAGGCTGGCGGCTGGCTCACTGACTGTCGCGATTTATTTTATTTTTTTTTAGTTTGTTTCCCCAGGCAAGAGTTTACCTTCACGGACCCCTTGCGCGACCAACGGCTCCTCGGGGGGTGTGGGTGTCCTGGCGGCACCCAAGAGCGCTGAGAGAGCCTACTGACAAACTGGCTGACCCCTTGGCATATTTGTTTAGCCAATGGATACAGATGGGGGTCATACCAGGGGACTAAAGAAAAGCAGATGTGGTTCCACTCCACAAGGGAGGGAAGAGGCAGGAAATTACAGACCAGTTAGCTTCACATCTTTTGTGGGGAAACAGATGGAGACCCTAATCAAACAGGACCTAGTAGAATATTTGGAAATAAACAGTTTTCAGGATAGCAAACAGCATGGGGTCATGGCAGGAAGATCCTGCTAGACGAACTCCATTACATTTTTTGATTGGGTAACCAAGGAACTACAGTAGATAAGGGCCACCCAGTGAACCTTCTCTGCTTTGACTTTAGCAAGGCATTTGACTCAGTGCCCCATAATCACCTGTTACAAAAACTGGAGGACCTGGGAATTGCTATGAGTATCATCAGCTGGGTGGGAAGTTGGCTCGGAAATAGACAACAGAGAGTAGTAGTCAATGGGCTGAGATCAAGCAAAGGAGACGTCACAAGCAGCATACTGCAGGGATCGCTCTTGAGCCCAGTCCTCTTTAATATTTTCGTTAGTGACATCGGCATAGGAATCCAGGGCAAGCTTGCCCTCCTTGCAGATGACACTAAACTTGGTGGAAGGGTGGACAATGTGGAAGGGGTTAGGTACCTACAAAAAGACCTCCTCAGGCTAGAAAGGTGGTCAAATGTGTGGCAGCTGAGGTTTAACATGAAAAAGTTCAAGGTGATGCACCTGGGGAATGGTAATCCCAGGACAGAATATTGGCTAAATGGGGTGAAGATCAGCACCTCTCAAGAAGAGAGGGACCTGGGAGTCATCATATGTGACACCCTAAAGCAATCAAGTCAGTGCAACAAAACATACAGCAAGAGCAAATAAAATGGGGTGCATGCATTGGAGGGGGCATAGACATGAGGAACAAAGAGGTGATCCTCCCCCTGAATAGGTCCCTGGTGAGGCCTCACCTGGAGTATGGTGTCCAGTTCTGGAGCCTGCACCTAAAGAAGGATAGGGACAGGCTGAAAGCGGTACAGAGGAGAGCAACAACGACTATCCAGGGCCTCCATGAACACTCTTATGAGGAGCATCTGGGGTCAGTGAACATGTACTCGCTGGAGACAAGGAGGGAGAGAGAGGGGGATATAATCAAGACCTTCAAGTTCCTGAGAGGTATGATTAAAGTGCCCTACACAAAGCTATTCAACAGAATCACCAGATGAACTACCAGAGGGCACGAAAGGAAGTTGCGTGGATATCTTGGTTAGTAAAGAGAAGGGATATATCCAGCACTCATTTAGTCAGGTACTATCTCCCTAACAGTTTTTGTTATGTCATGTTAAGAATTATCACAATCTTTTTGAAAGGTTTTATTTAATGGCAAATAAAACTACTTATATTTCTTGTAATGTAACATGAGCCCGGTCCAAAAACCAAACAATATCAAATTATTAAACACGTTAAACATTATGCTGGTAAAATCATATTTTTGCAAGAAACTCACTTATTGGAATCAGACTCTTCCTTATTTCTCAAGTAGATACTGGTCAAGTGTATACAGCTGGTAACTTAAGGATTATCTTATTCATAGTGAATGGTCCCCTTTAGACATGGCTACTAGTGTGGACAGTGCCTTGACCTTCTTCATTTCCACCTTTAACGCTGCCTGTGACATCTTTAACCCATATACGAAGCGCCTAATTAAAGGCCCTGAAACCCCATGGATCACTCCTGCCCTCCTTGACCTCATGGGCACCCGTGACAATCTTTGGTACAAGGCCCTTGAGTCTGGTTCCTCTGCTGACAGACAGAACTACAGGGCTGCCAGAAGTGTCTGTACTAGAGAAATTTGTCGGGCAAAAACTGCCCACTTCCAAGCTTGCTTCACATCCTCCTGGGGTGAAAGGAGGAAATTCTTGGACAATATTAAAGACCTGACTGGAAAGCCCAACTTCCCCCCTCCCCCCCTTGTTGCTGCATATTAATGGTGTTAGTACCCAGGACCCTCAGCTCATTGCTAACACCCTCAACTCTGCTTTCTGGGACCCTACTGGAGTTCTCCCCTCTGATTTTTTTTCTAGCACATCCAGTAATTCCACCCCACCCCTCCCCACTGGTATCCCCCGTTCTGCCTTAGGACCATCTCCCCCCATGAAGCTCAATCCTACCTTACCAGGTTGTTGGATCTGAAGCTTCTGCTACTGGCCCTGGATGTTGTTCTATACTCCCTTAGAAAAATCCTTAATCTCTCCCTCTGCTTGGGTCAATTCCATTCTCAATGGAAATCAGCTATTGTTACACCCATCCTTAAAAGTGGTGACAGAACCTCCCACAGTAATTACCACCCAATCTCAATCCCCCAACCCATTTCCAAAGCTCTTGAAAGGATTGTCTCTGATCAACTTTCTGAATATCTCTTAAAGTACAATCTTCAATGTCAGCAACAGCATGGTTTCAGGCCGGGCCACAGTACTTTTTGAAACTTTATGTTTATTAATTATTCATCTAACATACAGTTACATTCACTAGCATTTGATATTCATAATCAAATAAAACCATGAGGGTGCCACTCCTCTTAATACATTCAAATGGTCTATAAATGCTATAAGATACATCACTGGAGGGTGTTACGAATAAGGAATATAATAAATTATCCACATATTATAGTCTGTAAATGAACCCATGAGATGCATGGTATTTAGTACGTATGTCCGTAGTCCACAATTGCAAAAAAACAGACCCCCGAGATAGGGGGCGTGATACCACCATGCATTTTCTGAATTATTGCACTTTATGTGCAAACCACATTTGGACAGAGCACAACATAAAACAAGAAACTCTGCTCCATGTACTTATTTAAAGAGAAACACAACACAACGTTGCACAGTACGTGACCTCTCATATTAGTATTATAGCCAACTGACAAGCCAGAACTGCGGCTGATTTAAACAGTATACCAACTAAAAAAGGAGTGTTATGGCACTTTTAAAGCATAATACAGGAACATTGGTTTTAACAAAACCTACCTATTCCCTATCAACATTGAAGTTTTTAGGATACAAGAACTTGGGGTACAGGAATGTTTCTAACCCAGGGTTATAAAGAAGAATTATAACTGGCAGCAACAAATCATCCAATTAAACAACCTAGGTAAATATAACTTCTTCCCTCCCCAACAAAAACAGAGCTTTCATTGTCCCATTAACTTATCCACAAGTTCAAGTTTCCTCTTCATCTGATGAGAAATCCTCTCTGGCCACATCTTGAGGTGGAAGTGCTATGTTTCTTTGGCACATTTGAGTGCTTCCGTAGAATCCAAAAAAACATACACTCTGCCCTGAGACACTATCCATAACCTGGCCGGGAAAACCATCCCATGGGAGATCCCTGCTTCTGTCAGAATTGCACGAGTACCATCAAATTGCTTGCGTTTTTGACGTGTGGCGTAGCTTAGGTCAGGGAACATGTTGACAATTTGGCCGTCCTGCAGTAACGTTTTCTTGTGCCATGCGAGCGCCAACAGGTAATCTCTGGAGCCTACCTTGTCAGTTACAACCACGACAGCCCGTGGTGCTTCCGGATTGTTAGGCCGACCTCTCAATGTGATCCGATATGCCTTCTGAAATCTTTGCACTACAGGACTGGCTTCCTCACCCAATTGCTGTACTAGCCATTCCTGCAGATATAGCAGCAGGTGATACCCCTCACACCCCTCCACTAGCCCAAGCAGTCTTAAGTTGTGAGCTCGAGCTTGATTCTCCAGGGTTTCAATTCTGGACTTCAGATGTGATTTTTCTTTTATGACTGTCGATCCGGCCCCCATTGCTGCATCTGCCCATTTCGTAGCATCAGCTGTTGCTATCATGACGGATTCCACACTAGCTCCGATGGCCACAACTCTGTTAGTTAGATTGTTGAACTTGTCTGACAATCCTGTCACTGATTTATTCAACCGATTAAATTTGAGACCGAGCGTTTCCAAAGTTTCTCCGTTCCTTCCTTTGTAGCCTGAGAGTCATGGCCTTGGGTGGACCGCGTGGTCTGGGGTCTTGGGTTTTTAGTTTTAGTTCCATCTCCCAGTGGTTTATCTTTACGAGGATTCCCCATCTTTATCACCAGCCTTTCTGAGACACTGAGCTATAAAGATAACTTGGATTACTGTGCAAATAACATTGTTTTCAAGCGTTTCAATGAGCTATAGATGAGCAGCTGTATCTTCAAGCTTCCATCTTGCTCGGGCTCCTCAGCGCCCCCCTGGGCCGGGCCACAGTACTACCGGAATATATTGACTTTACCTACAAGGGCCTGGACTGTGGCCACTTTGTTGGATCTGTGTACACAGAAAAAACACAGAAAGGCAGAGCACACACAACCACACATACCAAGGGCACTGGTCATTAAAAAAGTTTATTTATGTACCAAAATATTGGAGACCTAAAAAGCCTTTTGCTGTGTGTGCTCTGCCTTTCTGTGTTTTTTCTGATGTTTCATGGCATTGAAGCACCGCGTCCTTGTGCTTGCTCCTTTCTGGTGAAAAATCTATGTACATAGATTTAACTAAAGCCTTTGATATGGTTAGCCACACACTCCTTATTGAATCCCTCTCATCTCTTGGCCTCTCCCTGGATGCCACCTCCTGGTTCACCAGCTACCTTAGTGGCCGATCTCAAAGGGTGAAAATTAGTGATACACTCTCCACCAGCGTACCGGTACTTTCAGGAGTTCCCCAAGGCTCAATTCTTGGCCCGCTCCTATTTAGCCTGTTCCTCAACACCCTCCCACTAGCCTGCTCTGGTCAGATGTTACTTTATGCAGATGAAGCTGTAATCTTTAGTAGCCACCCTGACCCCTCTCAATTACAGAACAACCTACAACTGTTTTTTTCTGAATCAGAATCTTGGTTCTCCCATCATGAACATCTCTTAAATTATAAAAAACTAAAGTTATGGTTTTCTCCAACCCTCAAAACAAGTATAAAGGCTTTCCCCTAAATATTATAAACTCCCAGCTTGCTCCTCTGGAGCAAGTGCCCTACTTCAAATATCTTAGCATCACTCTGGACTCCTCACTCTCCTTCCAGGTACATATTGACCTGGTATGTAAGACAGTAAACACCAGGCTAGGCCTCCTCTATAGACATAGGTCCTACATGCCTCCTGATGCCCTGCGCTTGGCTGTAACCAGCTCGGTTCTGTCTATAGTTGACTATGGCATTATTATTTATGGCTCATCTGCTGACTCTGCCCTTAGAAGAATCGAGGTCTCCATGAATAAAGCGTGTCGACTTGTCACTGGTTGTACTCGGCTCACCCACACCTGGGAGCTTTATGAACAAGCGGGCTGGTTGAACTTTGAGGGTAGGCTCTCCTACCATACTTGCCTCCTAGCTAGGCAAATTGCCGCTGGCCTCCTCCCACCCTCTGCCCAGCATCTCCTTACACCTGCCCCTGTCACCCAGACTACCAGAAGCTCCTCCAAAGTCCCTTTTTCAGTCCCACTCTATCGGACCTCCTTGGGGCAGAGGATCTTTCTGTATAGGGCCCCTCTCTGGCTCAGTGGTTTGCCCTCTGAGGTCACTTCTGTCTGTAAGCTAGGCCCATTTAAATATATGCCCAGACAGCATCTTCTTGCCTCCAGTTGTTGCGGCTGTTTCTAGCATCTCCCTTTCTCTCACCTTGTAACACCACAATCCGTGTGTTTCCTCTAAGTAATGACAAAGTCTTCTTTTCTGACTGCTCCCCCAGTACAGACTATGTCTTCTCCAACTGCTCCCCCTCTGACTCCTCCCCTTTACTCTCCCCCTCCTACTCTTGTCCATCCTCCTTCCTCCCCTTGCTCTTACCCTGTTTTCCCTACCCCTCTGCCATTTCCCTCCATTTCCTGTTCCTGTATCTGGTTCCTACTAGTCTAGTTCTACTCTTTTGCCTCAATTTCCCTCATAATTGTTTCCTATTGTGTCTGTTCCTTCTGTTTATTTTACATGCACTTCTTTTACTTTACTTGATTTTCTTTTGCATTTGCTGTATATATATATATATATATACATCACTGACATTGTACCTCTGTATTTATGTATACTGCTACCTCATTTTACGTTTACCCAGGTTGCATCCTGACTGTGTCTTATTTTGTATTGTACCTTATCTTGCATTTTTGATGTGGAGCCTTTGTAAATGAGTCCTTGACTCAAAGGTTTGTAATTCCGATATTTTTGAATTAAAAAAATAAATAAATAAAACAAAACTCTACTAGACAACGGGGCATAGCCATTTTAATAACCCAAAGTGTTACTTTTAATCTATATCATTCTATAATTGATCCACAAGGGTGTTATTTATTTCTTCGGGGGACACTAGATTCCTCCGAAGTACTATTAGGAAGTGTTTATGGTCCAAATGAGGATTCACCGTCTTTTTTGCTCAGCTGACCCAGGTGCTTCTCCCGTATACTAAAACCCCTTTCGTAATAAGGGGAGGCTAGTATCTTCCCTTTACACCCAACTTACATAAATCCTACAGAACTAAAACAGGCCTTTCCCCTGTGCAACGGGCAATTAAGGACATGATAGATAACTACGGATTATGTGATCCTTGGAGAGTATTTAATCCTTTTCTCAAGGACTTTACCTTTAACTCTCCTACACATCATACTGTATCAAGGATTGACTACTTTGTAGGTAGCAGTTGTATTTTGAAAGGTATTCACTCAGTGGAAAAAACTCCTTGAGTACTTGCAAACCACTCTTTAATCTGGTTTAGTCATTCCATTACGTCAGGGATCAAGTTGAATTCTATCTGGAAAATTAATCAAATGCTGAAAGAGGAGGTGTATATATGTACTAGGATTAAATCTCAAATTAACCTTTATATTAACAAAAATATTGGTTGGGTTGATCGTATTGACCAAGAATGATCTGCATTTAAATGTTTCATTACGGGGGAGTTTACCTAGCTTGCTGCAGTCAGGAAACGTAACCAAAATGCTAAAGCCAGCTCCCTGTTACATAAAATTAGAACATTAGAAAATTAGTTAAATTCATCCACACCAGACTCAATTAGGATGAAATTAACTGTTCTTAGAGACCAATACGATGAATTGCTCCGGGAAAGGGCTGAATATATTATTTGAAGTCTCAATGTATGTGTATCGACCAAGATGAAAAAGCAGGGTGTTTAATGGCACTGTGGCTTAAGAAAAGAGAATCCTCGAGATTTATTACCTCAATTACATCTGAAAAAGATAATAGTTTAAAAACCGACTCCAGAGAAATCAATCAGGAATCTGTGAGTTTTTACAAAGATTTATACGCCCTGATCTCAGACTCTCCCTCTTTATTGGAAATGAAGTCTTACTTGGATGGTATGACTTTACCTGCGCTGAATAGGGAACAGCAAATGGAACTGTCCAAGCCTATTTCACACTTGGAAATTGCATAGGCTATCAAAAACTTAGCTCAAGACAAAGCACCAGGCCCTGACAGGCTTTCAACAAATTTTTATAAAACCTTTGTGAATGAACTAATCCCCGTTACTTAGATTTTATTCTTATATTTGCAAATGTGGTATTTCTGATCCTACTTTATTAGAAGCCCTGATTATTTTATTACCCAAGCCGGATAGACCTCCAGACCGGGTAGGTAACTATAGACCTATCTCTTTAATTAACTGTGATATTAAAATACTCACTAAAATTTTGGCAACCTGGATTAATTGAGTGTGGGCAGCTTTAATTTGCAGAGAGCAAATTGGATTTATGCCCAATAGGCTATATTTTGATCATTTTCATAAACTGGCTCACGTTTTCTCTGTGTCTGGGAACCCGTGCACTCTGTCTGTGCTGGTGACCCTAGACATGGAGAAAGTATTTGATAGAGTTAGTTGGTCATTTCTCTTAGCCATCTTTACTAAATTAAATTTTCTGGACACCTTTCTTTCTTGGATTAAAGTTTTATATTCTTGTCCACATGCAAAGATTTACTGTAATAGGGAGCTTTCTTCCCCATTCCAGGTGCACTGTGGGACTAGACCAGGTTGCCCACTGTCCCCCTTAGTATTCAATCTTTATTTAGAACCCTTACTTTATTTGCTTAAAAATATCGCTCAAATTTCAGGAGTGAAGTTTGTGGGCATGTCCATGATATTATCTGCATATGCAGATGATATACTTTTGCAAATTACAAAATCCAAGTAGGTCTCTTCCTGCAGTCTTAGACACCATATCTCACAATTTAGTCACATCGCTAACTATAAACTTAATATAGACAAACCTATGATTATGCTGCTGAGTGCAGGTGTTTTTAAGGATGACATATCCAAACTAGGCCTATGTTGGTCACTAAACAAGTTAAAATTTCTAGGGGTTTATCTCACTAGGAATGAACATAAACTTAGACAGTTAAATTTGGATGCTCTATTAAGTAAAATTAAACAAGATTTGGAGAGATGGAAATCACTCCCATTGACCTTATGGGATAGGATAAGCATAATTAAAATGAATGTTTTACCACAACTTTTTTATCCCCTAAATATGTTCAATTTGTTTATTCCTATGTCTTGGTTCCGTAAGCTTCGCGCGGTTATTTCATAGTTTATTTGGCTTAATAAAGGTTCCAGGTTGGCATAGTATAGACTAGCGGTGACTAGGAAGCAGGGTGGTCTTAAATTACCCCACTTCATGTGTTACTATTTTGCTAGTCATATGAGCAAATATTTAAAATGGCTTTATTATTACCTAGAGCATAATACTCAGGTATATACACCTATTTGGTTAGACCTGGAACTTGGTTTAATGGAGAAACTGGGAATTTGCCCTCTTGCAATGCCTTATATTTGATTTAAAATGCTACCTAAGACACTTCGTAGCTCTGTATTGGGTGCACCAGGTCATAATGTTGTATGCTTAATAGCGTACGGCATTATGGCGAAACCCAGACCTGTGCACACTCCGAGTTAGACCCCCCTGGAGTTGGAATCCTTAGTGCAGGGGTCCAGGGGTGCAGCCCCCCGTAATCGTGGGGTGTGGTTGGAGCCCCCCACAGAACAATAAATAAGTAATCGTGCAACGCGATTCTGCCGCACAGCATTCTGCCATGTGACATATGACCCCGCGCCTGTATTGGGCATGTCTGGTAAAATACATGCACAGCTGGGCAAAATTTTAAAATTCTATCTTGAACACGACATAACACAGCCAATTTTTGGGAATCTTGACTTTAAGTTGGACTGTAAAGCTTTCTCTAGGGACTGGATTCCCCAGTTGTCTGATGTTAAAGTAGCCTCTTTGCTTAAGGAGGGCCACACTAAACCTATGCGTGATATCAGAAAGGATTTTCAGTTATATTCTTGACTATTTGTGTTAAAGAGAACCTTAATGGAACATTTTGGACCTTTTCCTCTGGTAGTGGATCATAGTGAATTTATAGTTTCAGGTTCCAAAATGGCATTATAGACTGATTCTGTTTCTAATTTATATAAATTAGTTTTTGCACATTTGTTTCCTGAATTATGGGGAAATTGTCAATACTGGACGGATGTTTTCCCCAAAGAGAAGATTAACTGTGAACACATTTGGCAAGATTTGTACGCTTATAGTAATAGCGACAGATTATGTTTAATGCAGTTTAAGATATTGCATGATACATATTACACGCCTCAAAAACTTTATAAGTTGGGCATTTCTCATTCCCAGCTGTGTTTTAGATGTAATGCAATGGCTGGTACCCCACTGTATATATTTTGGGAATGTAATAAGGTTTCCATACTTTGGGGAAACATCCTGCAGTATTTACATCCTTCCCTGACCATCGCTCAGTATTTCATACCAGGAATTTGCATCCTGGGTAACTATAGAAAGATTTCTGATAGAAAGAATAAATTGTACATGTTCATGATCTCTGTGGTAGTCAAAACGTTTGTATTAAGACATTGGAAAGATTGAGAAACAGTTTCTTTTCAGGAATGGTTTTATGAGATTTTGGTTAACCTATGAATAGAAGGAATGACTGCAAGTTTATATAATAAATATAAGGTTTACATGGAGCTATGGTTCAGGTTACACTATATTTTGGTGACACAGACTTGGTCCGGACGCCTTACTCTGTTTTATTTTACCTTATCTTTTGCATTGTTTTACCCACCTCTTATTATACCCTTTTGATTGTGGTTGATTATGTTTTGGATTTGATGTAGTAGCTCATTTTCTGATTATATTATTTATCTTTTCTTCCTTATTACTCACTTTTGATTGGGTGTTGGATTGGAGAGAGGGGTGAGGGGTCCATTTTATGGATTTTTGTTATAGTAGTTTGAACAATTTTATTTATAGACATTGTAAATTCTATTAAAATCAATAAAAATTTGAAAATTAAAAAATGGAAGTTGCATGGGGGAAACTTTAGGAGGGAACTAAGGAAGCACTGCTTTACTGAAAGAGCGGTGGAGCCACGGAATGGCTAGCCACCCGAGGTGGTCGGAGCAAGGACCATAGCTGCATTTAAGCATGGGTGGGACAGAGCACAGGCTCAAATAAAAAAAGTATTGAACAGAGAAGGTCAAATACCAGAAGGATGGTGTGATCCAGAATCAACAGTAGGTCCTGGGTAATTAAATGGGCAGACTTGATGGACCTTTGGTTTCCGTCTGCCATCACTTTCTATGTTTCAAAATTTTGAATATGAAACTGAAATGTTAAGAGTAAGAGGACATATAGCCCAATTTCAGATTATACCATTTAAAAGTGAAAACGGGGATTTTTCATTTTTCACCTAAAGGCTGATGGGTGCTTGGAACAACCTTCCTCAATATGCTGTATTATTGACAGTTCAATGTGCTTACTCAACTTACTGTGGTGTTGTGCTTGTGCTTATGCAACTTGCTGAATAAACTTTGTTATAGCTACTGAATAAACTTTATTGTGGCTATTCACCTCTCTGTGCATCAGGAATACCACCCTGTAGGGATGCCTAAGGCAGGTACCCCGGAGGAGGGTTCCACCCCTACAGGTGCCGCAAAAAGGATTCCCTTAGGCTAAAGGTAGCATAGGAAAAGCCCCTGAGGAGAGAGGCTAATCGCTGGAGGAGGAGGAGGAGGGGAGGATGGTGGGGCAAAGAAAAAAGCTTCTGAATGAAGCAGGAAGGATGAGTTTAAATAGGTCAGGCAGGGGGTGCGTGGCTGTTGCTTCAGCCGTTAAACGGTAGGCTACAGCCTTTCAATTCAATGTGCTTACGCAGCTGTGTGTGGTGTTGTGCTTATGCAACTTGCTGAATTAACTTTGTTGTAACTGCTGAACAAATTTTGTTGTGGCTGTTCACCTCTCTGTGTCTCAGGAATACCACCCTGTAGGGATGCCAAAGACAGGAACCCTGAAGGAGGGTTCCACCCCTAGAGGTGCCACGGGAAGGATTCCCTTAGGCTAAAGGTAGTTTAGGAAAAGCCCAAAAAGAAAGTAGATTAGAAAGCATTGTGGAGGTAATGAGCTGGTATTGAGATTGGAATATACACGTGGTCATTAGAGATGAGGGTAATGGTCAGAGATAACTGAAATGAGTAACAGTTTTAACAGAGGTTGAATGAATTATAATGAAAGGCATGACTTCCCAAGGAGAGAGGGAATGGCAAAGGAAGGCCAACATCCATCTCCATCCAACAGCAGAAATCCACCTAAATAACTATGGAAACTACCTGTTATTTAGGGGGCAACTAAAAATGATGACCCTTGGTGCCAAGGAGAGGGAAAAAACCCTTTGAGGAGGAAACATCTGGGGATCTGAGGCTTATGTCGCCTTCCCTCCAGGCCAGGGGTGTTTTATTTAGTGATGGCTCTGCTGCTGCAATTTAGAACCCTAATCCAAGGGGAGGAAAATATTTCAGTTTGGTGGAAAGCTCTCACGATCCCTCTAAAGGGAATGCCATAAAGGGTTGCGTGAGTCCTCTGCAACAACAGAAACTCTGAAGCTAGAGTGGAACCCCAAGGTGGGAGGAGGAGAGCAATGACTGCTGATGCACTCAGCTGGCTTACTGACTAAAACAGACTGAGTGAACCAGAGGCAGTAATGGGGAGAATAGCGTAGAGGGTGCTGCTGGTTCTGATTCAGCTAGCTAAAGAAGCGCTCTTGGGCATGAGGGCCCCATCCCGCATAGCTGAAATCTTAAATTCTACATCAAGAAGTGCCATTGATGGAGGAAATGACTAAAACTCCACCCGGAGCAAGAATATTCCAGTAGTGGGCCAGATGAGAAGGACCCTGCCCCTAGTTTCTCATGCTCGAGATGCAGTCTTCGATGCAGAGTGAGACCATTGGCTGCAGGGAAGCCCTGAGCCAGAGAAGGTAATGGTCATGGTTGGCAAGCCTCTGCTCCTTAAAGGAGAGCAGATGGATAACTATGAAATGCTACATATGAGGTGGCCTGGCGAAGCCAGCGGCTGTCAGTCAGGTGTTGGTGTATGGTATGATTGTCTGAGATGATTGATGGATACTAAGGACTGATATGATTGACTGATGAGACTGATGGATAGGAATGCTTAATGTGATTGGGTGATGTGAGCAAAGCCAGCAAAAGCAAGCCAACCAGTTCTACTATGGAAGTCAAATGAATGGTGTCATAGATGGTAGATGATCGAGTAGTGAGAGGCTATGAAGCCATTAAGTAGTGAGAGGCTGTGATGCCAGAAATTAATCCAGTGAGGTTTGGTAAATTGAATTGATGAGGTTTAGCAGTGATTCCTGTGGTTACAGCATAAATGGAGAATTGCTATGAGTGGCATAAATACCTTAAATGTTTTTAAGGCAGAGTTAGGTTATTCGAGTAAGGAGCATTTGCAACACGCTAATGGAATGGAATGAAAATCTTGAAATCCATGCAATGAATATTGTGAAAGCCATGTAGGCTAAGAGGTTATCATATTTATGCATAGATAACTGAAAAGACATGTAGACAAAGGAGTAGGATTCATTTAACTTACATAAAAGCATGCTTCTGCTATTTGGAGCCACGATACCCCACAGTGACATCACAGTCCCCACCGTGGGAATAACAGGGAAGTCACAAGCTGAGCACCATGAGACCAAACAGCTAATGTAATGACTGAAAATTGCAGTATAGATAGAAGCAGCTGTGATGTTGGAAGGGTAGACCCCCTCCCAAAACAGAGCAAATTGAATAGTTAGTTTTGGTATGGCAGAAGGCAGAAACGGACTGTGAGGGTTTTGGTAAAAGTATGGTTTGGTGAAATTCTGAGGCTGTAGATTAGGTAGCAGGTTAGCAATGAGGAGGCCAGGAAAAGTCAGTGGCCTGGGGGAGGTAGGAGGCTGTTCTGAAATAGCAACAAATGAGCCTGAATAACATAAACACAGGGAGTGGCAGCTATGCTGAGCAGTATGAGCCCGAACCAGGTGCAAACAATTATGGTGGAAGCACAGGAGACAGCAGAGCAACAACAGTGAGAGCTTGAAGCACATAAGACCAATTGTAGGAAAACTGAGGATTGCTAGGAAGGAAAGCTGGAGGTTGAGCTGAAGCATACAGATAACAATGCAGTGAACTGAGGGTTTGCATTATCTGGTGAGTAAATGGGAGCCTGAGAGCTCTGGCATAGGATTGGGACAATACAAACAAAGGGCAACAGGATGGTAGAATATAACCGAAGAGCAACAGGATGGTAGGAAAACTAGAAACCCCCCAAAAGGAAAAGCACAAAACTAAAAGACAAACACAGGAAAACAGAAAAACAAGCAACACAGGAAGCATACATCAGCCAGAGACAACAAATACTGACCAAAAGCAGGTCACGAGCAATGCTGGAGGGGGGAAGGGCCCCAGCAGGCCCAAAGTGAGAAGACAAACCAACAGAGCTTCCAGCCAGCGAAGAAAAAAGCTTCTGAATGAAGCAGGAAGGATGAGTTTAAATAGGGCAGGTTGGGGAGGGGGCGTGGCTGTTGCTTCAGCCATTGAACTGCAGGCTACAACCTTTCAATAAGAATAACTACCAAATTTAGAAACAAAATAGATAAACTAATCAAGGAAGGCCTCGTCTCAAGGTACTGCAGCTGAGTAAGTGGAAGGGGCGGGGTAGTCTTGAAAGGTCACAAGGCCTGCTTCTGCCCTCAGTTTTATAGTATATATCATTGTATAAATCTGCTAGACAACCATGCATTCACCATCATGACCCCAGGACTGTGGAATACCCGTCCCATTGGGATCTGTGTCATAACGGTGAAAGCCTAAAGACGATCGCCATTATGCAGAAGTCCAGAGTGCCGAAAATTTATTTGGCACTCTGACACTCTGGCGCACAGCAAAAGAGTGCCGGGACTTAGTTTTAATGTTTTTCTCGGGGTTGCCCCGCACCCATACTAAAGGATTCTCAACTCCAGGGGGCATGTTGGGGGTGAAAACATTAAAAAAAAAAAAAGGTTCAGGCTGGAAGCAACAAAACACGCCAGTGCCTGGACCCATATCCAGTACCCTGCTGACCGACCCGCAACCCACCCACCACGCCATGGGGTCAGCATGGCAACTGACCATGGCACCACCCCACTATCCTCGCTGTGCGTGCCTACCCCACCCACCCCTCGTGCATGTCATGATATGGCAGGATGTCACTTTGTCACCCACCCCACCATCCGCCACCGATCCCCTTGAGAGGCTCTTGTAGTGTGCTTAGGGAGCAGGTCGCCATTATTGTTGGCGCCTTCTTCCCCAGCCTGGCCATCACGGGCTACCTTCCCATGGATATTCGGCTGGCCACCACTCTTCCTATGCTTGAGATGAAATTGTGACAGTTTCTGTTCTTTCCTGCTTTACCTTAATTTTATTCTTTGGTATTCTGTAAAAGGTAGATTTTAGAAATAGCTGTTTTCTATTTAGTTGTATCTTAGTAACATGTTATTGTGATGATGAATGGGACTTGGGGTTTATTATTAAATTAATTAATTTATGTACCAGTTTATTTATGTATTTATTGATGGTTTGATTTCTTGGCTGCTTTAATTAGTTATTTAATTGTAATGTACAGAGTGTAAAAACACAATGAGCCAAGGCTTGTTTCTAAGTGCGAGTCTGTGACCCACAGAGAGCGGTGTTGCAAAAGAAGAGAGCAGTCAGATTTATCCCAATACAATCTATAATGCAGTGCAATAAAGTAAAACAATACAATGAAAATACAATACACAGTCAGTGTTAATCATGAAGAAAAGACTGGCAGGAGATGGATGCAGCCAGCGGGATGCTTTGCCAATGGCAGTACAACAAAAGCAGAAGAAATATAGTGCTTAGAGACAATATAAGTCAAAGGGCATAAAACAGTTGAGAAGATAGCAAGATAAAAGGGAAACTGAGACATGCATAATAGTTCAGAAATATTTAACCTCCTTGTACTTTGCACTTACTCCAGGGCCAGACAATACTGTAAGTGCTGGTTTGGGGATGGGGACTAGAACATGGGTCTCCAGGTTCACAGAACCACTAGGTTAAACTAACCAATTGTTTGCCACTGCCCACCCCAAAATAACATTACAGCGAGTAGGTGACTGATATATGTATGCACGCACCACTAAATATAGAATGCACACAGCCGCATACAACACAACAAACCCGGATTCACAAAAAGGACTACATACACGGACATACCAACACAGCACCATATACGAAGGCACATACAGACAAGCCCATATACAGTGCTACATATAGACACGTCACTGTACACACACACACAGCACAACATAAACAGATGGAAAAATGTGAGCAGTACATAAACAGCAAGTCTGCACGCACACACAACACTACATACAGATGTACATACACACAGCACTACATACACAGATGTACATACACACAGCACTACATACAGATGCACATACACACAGCACTACAGACACAGATGTACATACACACAGCACTACATACAGATGCACATACACACAGCACTACATACACAGATGTACAGTATATACACACAGCACTACATACAGATATACATACACACAGCACTACAGACACAGATGTACATACACACAGCACTACATACAGAGGTACATACACACAGCACTACATACACAGATGTACATACACACAGCACTACAGACACAGATGCACACATACAGCACTAAACACATACAGAAGCAACATACTACACATACAGGAACAACTTGCAGGTGCACGCACACGGCAAAGTACACATGCACAAACACAAAGCTCTGCCTACACAGACGTACCTAAACAGCACTTCATATATGGATGCATGCACACACTGCATCGGACCAATGCACACACAACACTACATACAGATGCACGCATGCACACTACATACAGATGCACAACACTACATGCAGATGTACGCATGCACAACACTGCTTGCAGGTGCACGTATGCACAACACTCATACAGATGCATGCATACACAGCGCTACATACAGATGCATGAACAGTTGCACACATAGATGTGCACATTTTGTTTCTTACCTTTAGTGCTGTTTCTGACAATGATGCCCAGCTTGTCCAGATCTTTTTTTTTTTCATCATTCAGTTGCTTGTCCTCTGAGCTGCCACCTGCATGTATGATTGGTCCTGGTGACCTCCTAACCCTGTCGCTATCCACCTCATCCTCAGAGCTGATGAGGATCCCATAGGGCAGGTACTGAGTGTGTCATCATTTAGATGACTGCGTACGGATGGCTTTCCTGTTTTCTCCCCCTCCCCTTCCTCCCACACCTCTACACATTATGGCTGATGCCTCTGGCAGCTGTGGACACAGTGTGAATCCCACTGGGAGGGAGGGAGCCTAGCTCCCTGGCCCATCAGAGGTCACTCAGGTGGAACTTCACACCATCTCTCCCAAGCTAGGAGCACTACCATATGGCAGTGCTACTGCAGCCACATTGACTTCCCCTTCCAGCACCAGAATCCACTCCCATACCTGGGTCACCAGCATAGGAGTGTGACACGCTGCCCTGGGCTATTTAGGCTAACCTGCGGCATTCAGACTCTTTGTTTATTTCACATTTATTATCCCATGAGAGGTCAGCTGAGAAGCAAAATCCCACTGTAGTGGGGTCCTGCTGTTCCCCTCGGTTTCAAACTCGTGTGGATTTTGTTCCCCATTTCCACAGCTGAGTGAACTGGAACCCTGGGAGTTACTTGTTGATGGTCACACAGTGAGTACCGCATCAGCAGAAGCAGGGAGTTAGCTGGCAACACCACTGAAAAAGGACCAGTCAGGCCAGTAAGAGCCACAGCCATCAGTGGGAATACAGAAGGCCCACTTAGGGCCTATAAAATGATGCCCACATTGGTAGCACTGCAGGAGGCCTGGTAAGGGCCAGTTCAATTCCGCCACCATAGGCAGCAGGGCTGAATGCTTGGTTGGGGCAAGCTGGATACTGACAGCAACTGCAGCACTGTTTCGAATGGAGTTTGTTGGTAGGAGTAGGTCACATTGAAAGGGATAGGGAGTGGGTGTGTTTTAGCCTGGAGGCTGGGAACAGAGGGTGAGGGTGTGTATGGGGAAAACTGGGAGCGAGTGGGAAGGTTATTAAAAGTTGGATCTGGGAGCGGAGGGTAGGGGTGGAAGAATACAGAGGGAGTGAAGGGAAGGGTTTTTGAAAAGCAGGGCCAAGAATGAAATGTGGGGTGAGGGTGGAAGAACATGTAAAGGGAGAGAATGTGAGGTTTATTTAAAGATGGGATTGAGAATGGAGGGTGAGGTGAGGTGGGTTGGGGGAACGTGTAGAGGGAGTGATCGGAAGTGTTCATGAAACTCAGCTCAGGGCCAGGAACGGAGGGTAAGAGTAAGATAGGAGAACATGCATAGAGAGTGAGCAGAAGGGTTATTTCAAGACAGAATGCCAACATTCCATTTCCATCTCCATTTTAAAGATAGGCATGTACTAATAGTTCCTCTGTTTTTCATGCTTTTGGGAAAACTCACAGAATGATTACAAGAGCTGGGCTATGATGACAGGGCCCTGTAAAAACAAGGACAAGCTGCCTGCGGAGCGGTTAGATGTCCATTTGTGACGCCGATGTCCTGGGTTCGGGAATGGACCAGGAGTCAGAGGACTGGCCAGAGAAGAAGGATCAAGCATCCTGGGGACTGGTCTCCTTCTCCCGGGGGGAGGAGGGAGAGGTGGAGTGTCCGGTGCTTGATGGACCCCTGTTGGAGGCTGGGGCACTGCGACGACTGGCACCAGTATGTTAGGGGGCAGGGCGGATGCTGGACATCATTGCACATCCCGGCCCCCGGGGCAATACAGCAGCACAAAATGCTGACCCCCCGGCATGACGGCCCATTCCGCTCTGCCACCCACTGCCTCCGCCGCCTGCCAGGGGGGTCCCGCTCTTGTGGCCCCAACCCGGGGGGTAATCCGGGGCTTGCCGATGATATCCATTGGGAGTGGGAAGCCCCCTCAGTGGCCCCACCCGGGGGGTAAGCCTGGACATGGGCAGTGGATGGACGGGTCCAAGGATAAGAGGAGGTTGGACCCAAAAAGAGGAGGAAAAAAAAAAAAAAAAAAGAGGACAGCCAAGACCTAATAATCACAAGACTTTGCCTGTAGTTCGTTGGGAAAGGGGGTGATTGAGCCCCCTCGCCACTGCTCACTATTTACTGCACAGCCACAAGCATCCTCTGGATGCTCATCTCCATTTTGTTCCCTTCGGTGCGCCTTTACTCTGCCATCTCTAGTACTTCCACTGACTTTGGCGGTTCTGGCGTCCTTGCCCCATGCCCCTCTAGGGACAGTCATTCTTCTTTACTGTTGCTGGGCCCTCGTCTGAGGGCCTCTGTTTCTCCTCAGCTCCTTGGCTACATGAATCCTGCTGTGAATGGCCTCTCCACTCCAAAGCTGGTCGCAGCTGCCCTGCTTACTCCTCAAGCTCACTACTGGAGCCTCCCTCTCACCTCTGGCTTCCTCAGGCATCTGGACTGCACAGCTGGATTGTCCACATGGGCCAATTCCTGTGGTATTTGTTTGGCAACAGCCCTACCACCACCCACAGTGGTTCCCTCTTCCCAAACGTCACAGGTGGTGGCCACTCCGTTTCATGAAAACTGCACACAGCAGGCTTCTGTTTCACACTGTTGCACATTGCCACTCACAGCGGCCTTCTTTTTCACACAGTTGCCACTCATAGCAGCATAGTTCTCCATCCAGGCTCTTTCCCATTTAGCCTGAACCTAGTTTCTCCCTGCTGTCATGCAAGGCTCTCCCTGGCAGGTCCAAACGTGCTGTTGCTGTTCCTTACTGTCAGGTGGGAGGTTGTCCTTTCTTCTGCTGCTTTTACAGCAGCTGCTTGCTTGGGTTTTGAGTGCCATGTTATGCCCTTCTGCCTTTTGGGGCTTCTCCCCCCCCCCCCTTTGTCACCTGAGCCCTGTTCACACAGGCAGTCATCCTTCTGCTCTCCTCAGGGCTCCACCCCTATGTTTGTCACAGGTCCTGTTCATTCAGTTATTCCGCCATTCTCTTCATATAAACATACATATGAACATATGAAGAAGCAAGCAGAAGAAGGCCATTTGGTCTATCTAGTCTGCTCATATTGCAGGGTCCACAGCTTGAGCTACTGTCCCTAGCCCCCCTCCCCACTCCTCCCATCCTCCCTACCCATGATCCTTACCTTCTCCCTATGCCTATCCCAGCCTTTCTTGAATCTGCCCAACGTCTTCAACAAGACCACCTCTTCCAGCAGTGCATTCCAGGTGTCCACCACCTCTCCATGAAGAAGTGCTTCCTGACCTCCCTCCTAAACCTCCACCCCTCCAGCTTAAGACTGTGCCCCTTCAGGTTGTGGTTGCCACTCAGCTTAAAGAGACTCTCCTTATCCACCTAATTTATCCCTTTCAAGTACTTGAAGGACCCAACCATGTTCCTTCCCTCTCGCCTGTCCTCCAGGGAGTACATGTTCAGTGCCCTCAACTTCTCCTCATATGCCTTACCCTGCTGATGGGCTATCATCTTTGTAACCCTCCTCTGGGCCTTTCCAGCAGGTTAATGTCCTTTTTGAGGTGCGGGCACCAGTACTGAACTCCATACTCTAGATGTGGCCTCACCGGTCATACCATTCCTTCAGCCATACCAGTCCATACCTTCAAACTATTGCCCTAAAACTGAGCTCCAACATTTCTCTGTATGGGCCTTATTCTTCTAGGAAAGTCATTAGGTAGCAGCAGCTATTTTCTCTAGCCTGTATACTCACCTAACACCAAGTGGACACTTGTTCTCTGTCACTCAACATACAGCATAGTTCTCTGTCTAAGGGCTTACAACCCAGCATATACCCTTCAGGAGCCAATATGCTCACCTTTTAGTGACTCATACTGCAACGTGTAATTTCATCCTTTTTTAAGCACTTCTTGCTCTTACAGTGCATCCACCACTCCAGCTGGGTTAGCTTAGGGCCTAGTTTGTATAGGACATAGAGTAAGGCCTAGCTTATAGAGCATAGCAGTAGTCAGATTTCAGTTGGTGCTGTTGCCCTTAGATACTGCCCGAGTTGTCCTGTAGCCCAAGTTGTAGCCAAGATATCCTGAAGCCCACGTATGCCCTTTCAGGGGTGGGGTCCTGCATGGGGGATTCCTTTAGTCATATGACTGCAACTCTGTGACACCCTCCATACCTCAAACCCAGAAGGCATTTGGTAGCTTACTTAACACTTTGCTTCTCTCACCTGCCTATATTTCGGCCAGGTCCTTACCTGCTCTTCTTCCTTTTGTGGAACCTCATTCCCTCAGTCATTTAGTTGAGGGGGGAAGCCTTTATGCCCAGGGGCTACTTGGTCATATGACTGCAACTCTGTGCCACTCATCTAGGTTTAGGCCTCCTCATGGGTTGGAGGTTGGGCATCCATGCTATAGCAGCACTATCTTTTCTCAGGGGGCTCTGCGTTCTCCATTCAGTGGTAGTCCAGCCTTTTTACCCTCTTAGGGTGGCACCCTCTCTGGCTTGGGTGCCCCTTAACTCAATTACAATGAGGTAGCCATTTTTAAGTATGATTGATCAGGGAATCTTCACACATGGCTGGAGGGTAGCAACCGTAGGCCTTGGATCCCCAGAGGTTTCCTCCGCCAGTTTTCCTCTTTTCTGTGCCAAAGGTCACAATTTAATATTGTTTATAAATGATTATTTATTCTGCTGTGAGTTAGGCCTGGATGGTGGTCATGTTCCTTGTTATCCCTCTTATCTTCCTTATTCACTCAGCTGATTACCTTTCTCTCTTTTTTATGAGATGTCATGTGTTCTGACAGTTTTACTTATGTCTTCAGCTCCATTATTTTGAGTTTCTTCCCTATGGTACCTATAGCTTAAGGGACCCTCCATGCTGCAGCACCTCAAGTGGCTTCCCATATGGTCTAGTGGTTTGAATTCCTGGTTTTCACCCAGGCGGCCCGGGTTCGACTCCGATATGGGAAAAAGAGCAGTTTTTATATTCAGTTCATAATTAACTTCTCACATAAAAATATACAGTATATTCTGTGAGAAAGTAAAAGAAGTTGTACTGGAGGCCCAATATCCTTGAACAATTTGCACGTGTTTTGACCGAGCAATATCCACTGTACATATCCATTTGGTAAGAAGTGTTTAGCAAAGATATTATGCCTCACAGGCAAAACCAAGGTACAGGAGAGAAGCATTTTCCACAGAAATAGATCCTTAAGGATAAATCAAAATTTAAATGCCTGTAAATTTTCTTTCTCCAACGGCTGGTCTCCGGGCTTCCTTACTCCTGGGCTGCACCTCCTGATACTGACACACAGGCAGGAATCAGACTTCTGCAGCAGGGGACATCCATCCCTCCACTTCCTGTCTCCCTCAGTTCTTCCTAAAGCAGTCCAATGTAGCAATACTACAAGAACTTGGAAACAGAAAACAAGAATTTTAAGGCATATCTATATATATTCTGGGAGGGAATCCGAAGCCCGGAGACCAGCCGTCAGAGAAAGAAAATTTACAGGTTTTTAAATTTTGATTTCTCTCTCCTAAGCTGGTCTCTGGGCTTCCTTACTCCTGGGATATACAAAAGCAGTACGTCCCCAGATGTCCCGGGTGGGAAGAATGTCAGGAGTCCTTGAGGATCCACCACCACTTGAAGCACTCTGCGACCAAAGGATGCCTCATCTGATGGCATCGCTTCCAGCAAATAAAATGTTGAAAATGTGTGAATGAATTATCAAGTGGCCACTCTGCGTAAGTGTGCTATTGATGCTTCTCTGAAGTACGCCCACGAAGGGGCCATAGCTCTGGTGGAATGGGCTCTCCCTGGGCCAGGCAAGTTACTCCGGCCTGATCATAAGCCATGGAAGTGGCTGATAGAATCCGTCTGGCTATAGAGCCTTTTGAATCCTTGTTACCCATAATTTGCGCCCATAGCTGACATGAACAAACTTGAGGTTTTATGAATAACTTCCTCTCTCTTAATATACATTTTCGTCAGGGGCAGACTGGATGGGCCTCGAGGTCCCCATCCTCAATCTCCATGTCTCTATGTTTCTATCACACCTCCCAGGACTAGAGGATGCAATTCCCTTTCCTTATTGCTTTTGGAGAGTGGGCAGAAGAAAGGAAGACTGAACCCTTGACTGTAATGGAAGGGAAGCATAACTTTGGCAAAAAACCTGGAACTGTTTGAGCCTGATGAAAAACAGTGTATGGCTCTTGGGTAAGCAATGCCTTTAGTTTGCTGATCCTCCTGGCTGAAGCAATTGCTATGAGAAAAAAGGTGACCTTTATTTTGAAACGCTTTATGGATATCTCCTTGATAGGCCGTAAGGGGGGCCTTGGCCACAGCCTTGAGAACCGGCAGCTTTGGTGGGTTGGAGGGCATCTTAATGTTGCTGTCTTTAGAAACCTACAGGCATGGATATATGAATCCAATGATTCCCCTGAATCTGTCAACAAGAGTGCCCCAGTGGGAAAACCTGAACTTGTAAGATGGCTGGTTGCAGTCCTTTGTCCATCCATCTGAAAGGAACTGCAGTAGAACAGGCAATTATATTGGATAGTTCTATATGTGTTTTGAATGAAGCCAGAACCAACATTTTCTCCAGATTCAATAATACACTTTGGAGGAAGAAGAGAGAGAGACAAGTTCCCCATCATGTCAACAACAGGAGCTGTGTAGCCAAGCTCCTTGAAAGTTTTTCCCTCTCAGTCTCCAGGCCTAGAGAGATAAGTTGTTTATATGTTATGCCAAGCCAGACTTGATGGGAATGCCCAGGCTGAACTTAAATGTTAGACATGGTCACCTTGACGGATGAATGATAATCAGGAACTATGTTCTGAAAAGCCATAAGGGGCACACTCGAATCATGGCTGTCCTGTCCCGAACCATTTTGTGAAGGACTCTTAATAGAAGTGGTATTGGAGGAAAGGCATACAGGAGACCAAACTTATCCCAGTATGGGGGAAAAGGTGTCCTGAGCCACCACTAGTTCATCTTTGGCCAGGGAGCGGAATTACTTTACCTTGGAGTACCGCCAGCAGGAGACCGAACTCATCCCAGTTTGGGGGAAAAGGTGTCCTGAGCCACCGCTGGTTCATCCTGGGCCAGGGGGCAGAATTGCTTTTCCTTGTAGTACCGCCAGCAGGCGAAAAGATCCATCAGAGGATTGCCCCATGTCAAGATGTAGGAGGTACTATCCTTCAGCTCCCATTCCCCTGCTCGACCCAACCTTTTGCGACTAAGCTAGTCTGCCATGTCGTTTACCCGTCCTGGTAGGGTTGGTGTATGCCAACGTTGACAGATTGTCAGCTAGACTACTGTTCACAGGTCGGGAACATTTATGCTATACCTTGTGCCTCTAACAGCGACCACCTGTCCGGTGCCAACAGCTGATGCAGGTGAGCCATCCCCAGCTCCCGAGGCTTGCATCGGTCGCAATTCGGATTTGGTGGGGTTGGCCTAACTTGCGACCCTTCGTGACCTCTGTCCTCCAAGACCATCACTGGAGGGAGGGATTACTCCGTCTCAGTGAGTTGTATGAAAAAGATAAGCAGGCAGCTGAGGAGATAAACTCCTTGGTGAGCTTTAGCCGAATCCGAAATGTAGTTTTCGGGTGGAGAAATCCTTAGGTCATGATGTCTGCCCCCAGAAAGATTAAGGTCTGTTTTGGAAATAGGGAACTCTTTCTCTAGTTGATGAGAAAACCGTGCACCGGCAGGTACCAGACCACCTTTGCCACTGCTTGTAATGTTTGATTGAGCTGTGGGGCCTTTATGTGGACTATGACCAGTACTAGCACCTTCAGTTCTGTCCGTGGGTCTGAAGAAGACCCCAATGACAGAGTCTGAATTGAAGTACTGCTCTGCAACTCTGAACCTGAGATTGTGCGTGTGACGTTACTGAGTGGGGAAGGTAAATAGGCTTCTTGCAGATCCGTGGATGCCAGAGAAAAACCCTTTTTGCGATTCCCTGATTGATGACCAGGTTTCCACCCTGTAGGGTTTGCTGCGGCCAAACCTATTCAAGAATTCGAGAACTAGGACTTACCTGAATCCCCCGTGTGTTTTGGCACAATGATAAATGGAAACTAGCCCATTTGCAGTAATCCCGTAATGGTCTGTAGCGTTGCCGGTCTTTCACATGGGTTGCCAGTGATGGTGGAGGGCACCAGATGAAGTAGTGAGGGCTTGTATTAGGTGCTGATGTCTATGACCCCTCTGTCTGACAAGGTTTGGGCCCATTTCTCGAGAATTTTTAGAAACCTGCCCCCTACTGGGGGCTTATTGTAACCTAGGTAATGCAAAAAGCATCTGGGGCCTGAGGATGAAGACTGGCCTCTGCCTCTTAATGTGGGATGTGCACCATGATATCTCCTCGTAATCCCTCATTACCTCCTCGAGGGCTGAGCCAAACAGGAGAGTACCTACACTGGGTGAGTTAACCGACTGGCTCTTGTAGAGGCGGTTGCTTGTCAGACCGAAAGCCAGGGGCTGCATCGAGCTAAAGTTGGATATGTGGTCTGCACCTGACCACCTCCCCAAGAATAGTAGCCGATGAAGAATAGGTCTGTTCCTCCCTGGGTCACTTACAGGCAAATAAAAAGCTAAAATTGGGATCCCTGCAGAGCTTTCTCTGATTGTCGGCCTGAGACGTTTTTGATGCTTGGAGGGCTCAGTTGAGAGAGGCATTCACATCCTTATGCACTGGGTCTGGGACAACTGACTTCTTTGTCAGATTTGAAAATGGAGGGTTGATGCTGGGGCAGTCTAACCACTTTTTAGATTGCTTCTTGTCAGACTTGAGAAGCTTAGAAATCTGCCAGGCCACCAGATAGTTGCATTCTGGACTTTGCCATTCTTCCATAGCATGTCTCCAATGGCTGGGGAATGTAGAAGGTTGAGGCTGGTTTGTTGCAGCTGTAAGGTGAAAGCCTGTTTCGGCTGAGTGGGATCCTCTGAGGAGAATTCCGCCACAACCCCCCTTTTTTTTTTTTTTTTTTTTAAAACACCTTACGAAAAAGACTGAGGACCACCAGGCCAAAGATTCTGAGCAGTTAGCCTTAGGGAACTCTTTCTCCTCGATAGTCTGAAAATAAACGCCATGAACTGAGGACTGAGGAATCCGTGGTGGATATTTCTTGCGACACTAACGAGAGGACTACTGCTCCTCTTTGAATGAGGACGGGGCTTTCTTTTGCCTTCTTGTGCGGTCTCCCATCTGGAAACCCCAGAGGTTGCCCATGAAGAATGCTCGGTCCAGGGCAAAGGCCCTGATTTACCTGTCAAGGAGGCTTAGAGCCAGAGAAGATCAGTCTAAGTTGAGAAAGGAGCCACCTCCTTTGAGCTCTGGGCATTCGCAGATGCCGCCTTCTTACTTCTTTGGCAAGTTGACCCAGCAAAAGGATTAGAAGTGGGGATGAATCCTCGCTGGCAGGTTTTTTTTTGTTTGTTTTTTTGCGCCCCTGGAAGGTTTGAATCTGTTCCTCTTTTAAACAGTGAACCCTCTCCCCCTGGAGATTGAAGTGGCATGAAATGCTGTTGCCCCTTTAAGGGCAAAACTCTGAGCTGCATGGATTGCTGCTAACCAGTACTTTTACTGAAAAAGATCTAGTCTCTGGGGCCTGAGCCTGATGTTGTTTGGGGTGGCCTGAGCTTCTTTGTTCCCTTTAAGGGAGTGGGGATCCCCAAGTGCTGTGCCCTTCATTCAGTAGGGATGCCTGCTCATTTTATAGCCCTAAGCACTGTGCTCTGCGATCTGCAGGAATGCCCCTTTGGTGCTACTGGTTACCCTAAGCGCTCCTCGATGAGGGAATCCTTCCAGCGTTACAGCCCAGCCAACAACTGGGACCACTGCTGAACGTCGCCGAGCAGTCTGGCACTCCCCTTAGTGGCCTGGCACTCCCCTCAGCCCCCTTAATCGTGCTACAGCCTGGCGCTCTCCTCAGCACTCATCGACGAGAGGCCATGCGCTCTACTCCACGCTCAACGAGAGAGCTGACCGCTCCTGCCTGAATCCATGTGGAGTGCATCAACGAGCGGCTGGTATGTTTATCAAGCCGCTCATTGCTAGATATGCACTCATCCTCAGGAAGCACTCCAGTGCTTAACTTTGGTGCCCCCCTAGCCTTGCGACTCGCTACCTGAATCCGCGTCGCAGAGATGCACATCAACGAGCGGCTGATAATTTCCCCAAGCCGCTCGTCGCTAAACAGGCACTCGACCCCAGAAAACCATCCAGTACTTAAATTAGGAGTTCCCCTAGCCCAGAGGGATAATGAACGAAGCATTCCAGTGCTTAAATTAGGGATCCTCCTAGCCTTGAGGCTTACAAATGTCCATTGTGGGGGAGCCCAAAATTGCGGGAAACACTAGTGAGCTGCTAGCCTTGAGGCTTACAAACATCCGTTGTGGGGAAAATTGCGGAGAAACACTAGTAAGCCGCTGATAGGTGGGGCCAGTCTGTGCAGCTTGCACGACTGAAACTGGTTCCCCTCCATGGGGCCTTTCCAAATCGCTCCTAGTTATTCAAGAAATACACTTGCTTGTAGAATAAAATGTATAACTTGCAGTTTCTTCAGCCCTGCCACGTGTGACAGGGCTCTGCTGCAGAGTACATGCTTCACTGAAGGTAGGAAGTAAACTGAGGGAGACACGAAGTGGAGGGATGGATGTCCCCTGCTGCAAAGGTCTGATTCCTACCTGTGTGTCAGTATCAGGAGGTGCAGCCCAGGAGTAAGGAAGCCCAGAGACCAGCTTAGGAGAGAGAGAGGGGGTCATGCTATGAAGTTAGGGGTGAGGCTCAGAGGAAATGTAAGGAAGTGCTTCTTCACGGAGAGAGTGGTGGATGCATGGAGCAGCTTACCACACGGAGGTGGTGGGGGGCAGAAATGGTGATAGGGTTCAAGAACGCATGGGATAGACACAGAGGGATCATAGAGGTGGTGGGGGGAGACAGACCAGAGTCTGAGTAGGATCTGCGGTGACACTATAGGTAGGGAAAATAGGGCAGACTAGGTGGGCCATCAGGTCCTTATCTGCAGGCAGATTCTCTGTTTACATGTTTCTGTGTGAGGGGTGGAATCCTCTTCAAGGAGGTTTCTGTGCCAACTCGATACCAAAAAAGGATGGTAGTCCCTATAAGGGGACAAACAGCATGAAAGGCCTCACTTACATTACATAAGCACTAGGGCTGGGTGGACTGCTGCACAAAAAATCAGAGCCCTACTCCTCTGATCCAGCACATACCCACAGACTTGGATAACTAAAGACTCAGCCGGGAAAGTCAGGTTCCAAGTCCATGAGTAAGTAAATTGTGAAAAAACTGCAGTTTCGCTTTCAAGCTGCCACTTACAGGCTCACAGCAACTGCCACCAGCCTCTTATCTGCACTGCAACTTTTTGCTTTTCCACATGTAATCTCTTACAGATGGGAGTTCCTGAAAGTCTTCCCGGAGCTTGCCTAATGTTCCCTGCTTAACTGGTGCTCAGTGATATGGCACCAAATGCGAGCAGTGTGAGGCTTTTAAAGCCTGCAGTACTGTCTCTTTAAGGGCTGCTTGCTTGCAGGGCTCAGCAGGCTAGTATGGGGGGACTGGTGTTTCCCTGTTCGAGTCCCGCCTGAGCCACGGTGACATCGCTATATGCGCAGAGGGAGCCCCTTTTGAAACATGTAACTGTTGGGGCATAATTAGTTAGACTACTGGTGGGGTTACAGTTTGTCTAACCCTTTTTCTTCTGCAGCTGGGACTGTGTGTGCTGTGCCCCTCCATGTTGGACCAGGACTTTCCGAAGGGTCCAATAGGGGCAGGGGGTGTCTCCAATGGAGTAACTGGCGACCGACCAGGATTAGGGCTGTCTAGGGAGCCGGCGGACCAATGAGGATACAGCGAGTAACTGTGGGAAGTGAAGGCTAGACCCTGGCGCCTTTTTCGCATCACTGAAAGCAGGACTAAGTGACTGGCACCTGTAGCCAGCCAATGGGATCGGGTGGCGCCCGAGCAGAGAGGGTGGCCCCATGCTGTCAAGGGGCAGATGCGCTGTGGCTGTGAATGAGGAAGGAGCTCTGAGCTCCTGCGCCGTTGAGTGTTCGCGCGGGAAGTGTGTGAAAGGCCTGAAGCGACCGTTGAAATCGCCGGTGATCCACGGACTAAATCCGCAGGGCAGCAGTCAGAGGAGGCTGTGTACAAGCACAGCTACCTACCAGGCTCAACCTGAAGAGGACTGGAGAATCTGCTGAATCGCGCTCGGTCTGTCTGGAAAGTTGAAGCTGCAGTCAGACTCCCGATAGCTGTGAGTTCGGTCGGGCCACAGGAGCAGCTGCCTGGTATGGTACCCCTCTGTTGTCTTTCATATAAATGTGTGGAGAAGTATCTGAAGCTCAGGCTCAGCCCTGTGAGTGATGTGAGAGCACTTTTCCTTCTGGAGTTGTGAATACTAAATCAGGGTAGCTCCCTGTTAAACGTTGCTAGCCAGGGCAAGATTTTCTGGTTACCTTGCTGACTACATTAGCTGAGCCGGCTGGCTCCATCAAATCGTAGTAGGAATTAAATGCTTCTCTGTGTCAGGGCCCCAACCAGCTGCATCGAGGAACTAACATTTAGGGCTTGGGTACCCATGGAGAGTAACTTATAGATTAGGCCTGTGCACAGAGAGCCCTAGGTGAACATTCTTATATTGTAGTGGTAAGCTAATCAACCTGATTCGCCCCGGTCCTTGTTGTCTCCCCTTGAATAAATCAGATAGCTTGTTTTGCAAAAGTAGACTGGCTAGTTTGTGTATTAATGGGGAAATATTGCACAGTGAATGTGGTGTAACTGTACCTTGCTTTTCAGGGGATTCCCGGAGTGAGCTGATTGGTTCGAGCCGGGGGGTAAGTGTATGTGGTAAGGACACTGAAATTGAACTGTGTGGGCCACTAGTGGGAAGAAAGGGGGGTTGCAGCAACCCAGAGGGCTGTGACCGAGTCAGTCTTGACTGTTCTAACCCCGACCTCTGGGTGGAGGCACTCGCCAACGGATCTGGGCCCCTCACCCTGTCACAGTTAGGGCAGGCAGGGGTAGTAAGCCTTAGGATAGCGCCCCCTAGGGGTTACACACACCTCTGCTAGCATCTGGACTTTAAGACAGGAGTCTAGGCCAGGGACATGGGATTCAGTAGCCACATGTCTGTGAAAAAACTGCAAGTGAAAGCTCACAATCCAGATGTAAGTCTGTCATGAGACTTAATAGCCAGTTCAGGTTTAGTTTTTACTGTTGCTGGCTTGCTGCTCATGTGACTGGGGGCTATATTAGAGCATGTATATGTTCAGGTAAAATGAAAGAGACAGGCAGAGAGAATGTGGGAGAAGGGCACACTGCTGCGTGATTTATTAGATCACAGAGTGGCGCCTTAATTAACAAAGCACAGTGCCTGCCCTGCTCATCACTACCAAAAGTGCCAGACAGAAAAAAAAATACACTTGAGTCAGTTTTTTCTTTTTCATTGGCTGCAGTTTATAGCAGTAACAGTCTGGACCCTTGATGCAGCAACAAGGCAGGGTCTCTGGTGGTGTGAGTGAGAGCACCTGAGCAGCTGACAGACAGCAATATAGCCAGGCTGAGACTGGCTGAAGCTAAATAAATAATTGCTTTTTTAGGTAACAGCCAGTGCGCATGTAACCATTTTTCCACATTATACTCCGTGTAGTGCATTAAACTTGCACTGTCGAGGCAGTGGCTCTCAAATCTAAGTTTATGGCACAAACTTAACTAATTTACCTACTCTGTCTCTCCCCCGTGCCCTTACTTTTCTCTCCTCCCTCTTTGTCCCCAAATTTCTTTAATCTCACTGTAAAGTCTACACCATTATCTTCATTGTAACTCTCCTCTAGACAAGCTAAATCACTTTCACAAATTTTGTCCCTGAGTGTAGCCCAAACTGCAAGTTAGCTCCTACGTGCCTTAATAATAATAATTTCTAGTTCTAGGGACATGGATATGTTGTTCATCCACACTTATTGGCAGGTATCCTTGCCGCTTTAAATCTTGCCGGAAGGTCTTCAAGCTGGCTCCTCCCACCCACCCGGGTGGTAAAACTCTCGGCTCCGCCCCATGACGCCAGATCTTCCTTACCGCTTGGAAGCTCAGGTTCCCTCCTTAACGCTCTGCATTTGAGACTGGTTCCTAAATCTTGGTTTTGAATTTAAAAGTTTTGCTAATTGAGACTTGGTCTTCTATCCCTCTGACTGCGATGGACATCGACTCCGGTTTTGGAGATGCCCTTCTGGTGAAAGATGTCTCAGACGGATCCGCACTCGCGTTAATGTCTACTGTTTAGGCCTTGAACACGACCGAGCTTGCGACTCGTGCTCTTCATTCCGCCTATGTCCTCGGAGACCGTGCTGCCGGTTACAACTGGGCGTCCGGCGTTTTCCTCGGTGAAGTCAAAAGAGGCCCGGTCGGTGGTCTCCGCGGCGGCGGGCTTGGTGGATCAGCTCGAGCAGATGATCGCCATCTAAGAGGAGGCGGCGGGGGCCGCATCTTCCTCGGCTGCGGCATTTATCCCGCTCTCTCTGGGTTCCTCTTATACAGCTTCCTTTAAGGAGCTTTGTCTGTCCCTCTCCACTAAGGGAGAGGGACCAAAGTCTGCTGGACCTTTTTCTCGGTCCAAAAAGAAGGACAAGGGTAAATCCCTCCATCGTCGCTCTTGGGAGCGGGAAAGGTCCCTCTCCCCGAGTCGTTGACCGTCGACTTCGGTCGATCGCTCGGCTTCGGCCACTGGTCTCACGGTGTCCCCGTCGGGTCAGTTGACCGAGACTCCTGTCGACGCAGTCGAGATTTTTCTCGACCCGTTGGATGGGTTGTCGTCAGCGAAGCCGAGAATCCTCTCTCCCGGTTTCCCCGGTGGGAGTTGAGGATCCCGTGGGCTTGCCAGTGCCTCCGGTTCTGGAGCCCTCGGGTGAACCCTCCGAGCCGAGGGAAGTGCTGGTTCCGGTCGACACTTCCTCGCACCGCCCTCGGAAAAGCCGAGGTTCTCGGTCTCTGACTTCTTCGCGGTTCAGCCAATCCCGCCATCATAGGCGGTCTCGGTCTCGGCACCGCGGTAAGCGGCGTCGCCGCTCATCCTCGTCCTCCTCCTCGGAAGAGGGGAGGCTTCGGCGCAAGTTACATCGACGATATGAGGATCTCATGTGGCAACAGCTCCTTCTGACCGGGAATAAGCCGACGCCGTCGCCTTCCCCGGCCATTAAGTGGCTGTCACCGGAGCGGCCGAAACAACCCCTCGACTTAACCGAGGAGCCTGTTCCCAGGCCGGTTGTTCGGCCAAAACCAGCTGCTCCACCGATTTCGGTGGAACCTCCGCCTCCACAGCCGCTATTTGGGGCTCCAACCAAGGATTCTTGGTCGGCTCAGGGTCTGCCCCATAGGCTGTCTGTTACCCTCACTCCCGACCGACCTCGGCAGGTGGAGGGTGGTTCAGGCCCGAGGCAGCTCTGTGCGGACTCTTCCAAGTCCGACGGTGACTCCTCTCTTTTCTCCAGGCGAGTAGACTTGGAGTCCTCTGGGGGTCAGTCGATGGACGATAGCCCTTCGTCCTATCTGGGATTGCTTCGGCTCATCTCGGAGTCCACCGAGATGAAGCTCAACCTGTCTCAAGCAGGCCAGGTACCCCTCACGGAGATTCTGGACAGAGGGATTCCCCTCGGAGGCCTTTCTGGTGGCGAGGCCATAGTGGGCCTGGCCTTGGGCTCTGGCACGCACCTTCCTGTCCTGCGCCCTCGGCCAGGATGGCCAGAAGTATCGGTCCCTACGGTTTTGGAACACCCCTCAGCCGAGGGTTAGTTACCGACAGCGTTTTCCGGTGCGCCCGAGATGCTGGGGCGTGGACAAACCCCGACAAGGAGTCCAAGAAATTGGACTATGCCGGGCGAAAAGTCTCATGCGTCCTCCTTCGGCCTTCGCCAGGCCAGTTCGGCCGTCCTCATGGCACATTTCTCTCATGCCCTGTTGGGCTCCCTGGACGAGGTAGTCCCTCATCTTCCGGCGGACCTGCAGACCACGGTCAGGCAGGTGCGGGACCAGGGCAGGGCAGTGGCCAAACAGCAGCTCCAGACTGCTCTGGACATTGGAGACTCTTGTGCCAGGTCGGTAGCGGCCGCAGTGGCTATGTGCCGTCGGGCTTGGCTGAGGATATCCACCTTTACCTCGGATACCCAGCACAAGTTGGCAGATGTCCCCTTCCTGGGGACCGACCTCTTCGGCCCTGGGGTGGAAGGTCACCTACAGAGGATCGAGAAGTCCAATGCTACCTTGGACTCGGTCTCATCCGCACAAGAAGGACAAAGGCCGCAGACCACAACCTAAGCCCTTTCGTCCCTCTGTGCCCGCGGCACGTCCGGCCCAGCAACGTCAGGGCCAGCAGGCACGAGCTTGGCATCCCAAGCCCGGGGCTTCTTCCAACAGGAAGCAGGGAGGAAAAGGCCCAGGAGGTCCCTCGGCCGGTCCCTTCTCCAAGCCTGCCCAGTGACGGGTTGAGGGGTGTCGCTCCCAATCCTGTCGCCTCACCCCAGGTTCCCCCCTCCATCACTTCCTTTCCGCCTGGTCCGTTATTACCACGGACAGATGGGTATTGGAGGTGGTGGGAAGAGGCCTGCCTCTGGAGTTCGAGCAGGCCCCGCCCTTCAGAGCCGTCGCTCCTCGGGGGGCCTCAGGGTCCGCAGCCTCGCTGTTGGCTCGCCGAGCCGACATCGCTCTCCTCCTCCAGAAGGAGGTGATCAGGGAGGTGGCAGACCCTCCCTCAGACCCGGGGTTTGTGTCCAGGTACTTCCTGGTCCCGAAACGGACGGGGGGCTGGCGCCCCATTCTCGACCTGCACGACCTGAACAAGTTCCTAAGGTCTTGAACCTTCAGGATGGTCATTCTGGCTCAGATAATACCATCCGTGGAACGCAGCATGTGGTTCTGCTCTCTGGACCTGCAGGACGCGTTCTTTCGCGTCCCTATCCGTCCGTCACACCAGAGATTCCTTCGCTTTCGAGTGGAGGGATCCCTTTTCGAGTTCCGAGCCATGCCCTTCGGCATGTCTCCAGCTCCCAGGGTCTTCACCAAATGCATGGCAGTGGTGACAGCATTCCTCTTGACACCGAGGGTCGGGTGTACCCTTACCTGGACGACTGGCTGATAGCAGCCCCCTCAGGCAGGAGGTGGAGGCGGTCAGAGATCTGGCCCTCCAGGTCTGCTCTCAAGTTGGCCTCCTCATCAACGAGGCCAAGTCAGAACTCGAGCCGAAGCAGGTGATTCTTTTCATCGGGGCAGAGCTCGACTCTCTTCGAGCCAGAGCACAGCTCCCGGTGGACAGGGCCGAGGTTCTTTCCTCCTTTGCCCAATCATTTCTGGTTGGGGAATCGCACCCTGCCCGGGACTTCCTGCGCCTCTTGGGTCTCATGGCGGCCTGCACCAATGTGGTCCGTTGGGCCCGATGGCACATGCGTCCTCTTCAGTGGGGACTGGCCAGCCAGTGGTCTGGCTGCGATCCTTTGGACCAGCTAGTGATGGTGACCCAGGGATGTGGAGCAGCTCTCCGGTGGTGGATCGTTCCAGTTCACTTGCGGGAGGGCATCCGTTTGTCCACCCGAGCCATGGTCTCTCTCTCGACCGATGCCTCTCTGATGGGTTGGGGTGCCCATCTGGGGAACACCGGGCTCATGGCCTCTGGTCCCAGGGAGTCGATGCCACATCAACCTGCTGGAGCTCCGGCGGTCCGCCTAGCTCTCACCGCCTTTGCTCCGTTTCTCCGGGGTCAAGTGGTCGAGTCAGGCGGACAATACCACGACCATGTACTATCTAAACCGCCAGGGCGGGGCCGCTCCATGCTTCTATGCAAGGCTCTCCGCATTTGGTCACTTTCGTGTACAGCCTGGAGCGGATCTCTAGCCATTCATGTGGCAGGAGCCTCCAACACCCTGGCCGATGCCCTCAGCCGGATAGGGCTGCGTCCCAGTGGTCTCTCCTGCCGGAGGTAGTACAAGATCTGTTCTCCCATTGGGGCACACCTCAGGTGGACCTGTTTGCCTCAGGGAGAACGCAGCTGAGAGCTGTTCCATGCCCGCCCCCTCAGCAGGGTTCGCTGCAGGGATGCCTTCTCGAGGCCGTGGACCCCGGGCCTCTTCTCGCCTTTCCCCATTTCCCTTGATTCTACAAGGTGCTTCTCAAAAGCAAGGAGGACAAAGGCGGGTGATTCTGATAGCCCCAGACTGGCCTTGCCAGTTCTGGTACCAGATCTCCTCAGCCTCAGCTCCAGGCTCCGAAGGCAGCTTCAGCTCGCCCAGACCTGCTTTCAGTCAATCAGGGGAAGGTATTCCACCCGGACCTTCAATTCCTGCACCTGACGGCCTGGTTCCTGAGCGGCTAGAGTTCCAGGCCTTGGGTCTTTCCGACGAGGTCCTCAATGTTGTTGAGGCGTCCCGTAAGGAGTCGACCAGGAAATGCTATGCCTTCAATTGGAAGAGGTTTTTCCATTTGGTGTCAGGGCAAGGGCTTGGACCCTTCCTCCTGTTCCTTGGCAAGCATCTTGCACTGTTGTGGTCCCTTTTCTCAGCAAAGGCTTAGGTCGGCGACCTAAAGGTGCACCTGGCAGCCATCTCTGCTTACAGGCGCGGGCGGGGAAGCAGTTAGTGGCGGGAGAAAGGTGGCCTGGCGCTTTTCAAAGGCCTTGATCACATTTCCCCTCGGTCACAGGAACCTCCACCTCCGTGGGATCTACTGATGGTACTGGCAAAGCTCATGGGCAAACCATTCGAACCAATGCACAGGTGTGATCTCTCTCACTTTGTGGAAGACCGCCTTCTTGGTGGCTATCACGTCAGCCAGAAGGATGGAAGAGCTCCAGGCGCTTTCCATCGAGTCTCCTTACCTGGTCTTCCACAGGGACAAGGTTATCCTTTCGCCCCACCGAAATTCCTTCCGGGGTGGTGTCGGAGTTTCACCTTAACCAGGTGTTGTCTCTGCCGTGTTCTGTACCCCAATCACACCTCGAGGCCGAATATAGGCTCCATACTGTGGACCCTAGAAGGGCGCTCGCTTACTACAAGGAGCGCACGGCTGAAATTCGGGGAGAGGTTCGCCAGCTGTTTGTCACCTACGCTGAAGCCGCACCTGGCAGACCTGCAGCCAAGCGGACGATAAGCAGGTGGGTCACCTCCTGCATAGATCTCTGCTATAAGTTGGCGGGCATGGAGCCTCCCAGAGGGATAAGAGCTCATTCTACCTGCCATACTGCTGCATCGGTGGCTGCTTCCAGGGACGTCCCTATCCAGGAAATCTGCAGGGCTGCTACCTGGAAGTCAGCACACACCTTCATCACCCATTACCACATCGACCTTGAGTTATGCCGGGATGCTGGTTTTGGGGCCTCGGTTCTCCAGTCTCTATTCCCTGAGTAGGGGGTGTGCGCCTTGCCTCCCTCCTCCTGGAGAACTGCTAAGTGTCAGCCAATAAGTGTGGATGAACAACATATCTATGTCCCTAGAAATACAGGTTACTCGCCTGTAACAGGAGTTCTAGGAATGGTATATGTTGTTCATCCTACACATTCCACCTGACTCCGGCTTGACGCACAACCTGAGCTTCCAGTGGGCCAGATCTGGCGTCATGGGGCGGAGCCGAGAGTTTTACCACCCGGGTGGGTGGGAGGAGCCAGCTTGAAGACCTTCCGGCAAGATTTAAAGCGGCAAGGATACCTGCGAATAAGTGTGGATGAACAACATATACCATTCCTAGAACTCCTGTTACAGGTGAGTAACCTGTATTTCTGATCAAAAGGTCTAACTCACTCAGCCCTGACCTCTTTATTGTTGCAGCAACTACTAGGCAGCGATCTCAGGTAGTGGCCTTTCTGCTTATACTCAACACAGGTTCCCACGTGGCACAGAAACTACCTCAAGTCATGGGTCACCTAAAGTTCATAGTCACCTCTGCCACGGTTCTGTCACTGATTTACTTAGCATCCTCAGGTGGGCTACAGTGCTAATATAGCCCACTCTGCTATCATCCAGTCTCCAGATGACTTCCATTTCTCTAACCTCCTTCTCCTCCTGACTCACCTCGGGATTCTATCCCATTCTTGATTAATAGGAGAATAATCTAACTATATATAATCCTAAAGGTGCTTGCTCGCACTAATCCACTTCCCATGTACCCAGCCAGGCTATGGTACCTCCTGCTCCTAGCTATCCTGCTATCTGGGGATATAGAGATGAACCCAGGCCTAGCAGGCCAGCTCTCCCACTCAGATGTGCTACAAAGGACCATCAAAAGTCTCCTTATAGCCCACCACAATATCAGAAGCCTCGAGCACAACTTTGCTGAACTTGAAGCTTGGATCTCCCTTTACAAGCCAGACATACTGTGCCTGTCCGAAACTTGGCTAAAATCCACTATATCCGACTCCTGTACTTCGTTACCATCCTATAGCCTCCTATGGAAGGACAGACCATCCCCCAAAACGGGGGGTGGTGTAGCCATCTATTTCAAAAATCACCTTTGTCTCACTGCCCTCAACACTGATCCTCTGACACTCTGAGTCATTATATGCACTCCTTACTCTTGGGGATAAAAAACTTCATTTCATATGTGCCTACAACTCCCCAAACAGTGGCCTCACTGGCCTGGATGAGCTGTTAAACCAGACCTCCCTACTCTGCGGCAATAATGAAGTGGTCATCTTAGGTGACATCAACTTATACTGGCTAGGAAAATGCCAGACCACCTTGCTCACCAAAATCCAGAGCCATAACCTCCATCAACTTATCACCGAACCCACAAGGTGTGCCTCTCGCTCTAACTCCTGCACCCTTATAGACTGGATATTAGCAAACTGCCCCGAGCACATCCAGTATGCCGGGGCACTAGCAGATGCCATTCAAACAACATGAAGTCTTGCTATATTATGACAATTGCAGTTTGTCCCACCATTAGAACTGCTCCGGAGGTGAAATAGTTAACTCCATTCCATGAATGGAACTTAGAGCACAAGCTCTAAAGAGAAGCTCTGTGTGTGTAGTTTCAAACCTGAACTGTCAGATTCTTTACTCCGCCTCACTGAACAGTCGCTCCGGAGATTTCTCCTACTGCTCGGTTCATTTCTCAGTTTAAACAGTGTTTTCTCGGTTCGATTCAACCGAGAATAGTTTTATTTTAACCGCAAAACCGATCGGTTCAAGCTCTGTCTGTGGTATCGTAAGTAATTCATATTTTAATTCTGTGTGGAACTTGTAAGTTTTATCGGTTTGGTTTTGAACCGATCAGCTTGGTTTAAAGCTTAAAGTTTTAAAACTTGAGATTTTAGAGTGCGGTTCCCGGTTCTTATCGGTTCTAAAAACACGGATTTCATTACGGTTTTTTCCAATACCCGTGACACGGTTAGGAACTGATAAGGGTGTCTTGCCTGACACTGCCGTTTAAAGGGCAAGTTTTTCTGGTTAGGCTGGCATTATGTCTGAGAAACCCAAAAGAAAAACCGGGCCCACTGGGTTTCAACACTGTGATGTCTGTGGGGAAGTCTTTGCCAAGGCTGACCCACACACCACATGTGTTTATTGTCTGGGGTTTGACCATCTCCAGTCAGACTGCCAGATTTGTAAGAATTTCCTGAAGCCACCCTGGAAAATAGATTGGGCAGGCTCAGGGAACGAGAGGCCAAAAAGTCCGCTGACCCGGATGGCCAGCCCGGTTCGGTGCCAACCGAACCGGAGGGAGTGCCCTCTGACCAGGGCGAGACTTCCTCGGGCAAACGAAAAGCTGGCTCGGATGAACCAGTTCCAGTAAAGAGAACAAGAAAGTCAGCAGGTTTGGAGTCCAAAATTCTTACTCCAACTGCTGCAGAGATAGCAAGAGCTATTCAGATTGTCCAGTCATTTTCTCCGGTCCCGTCCGAACGCCACTATCTGGTAAAAGGTCGGTTCGGTCGGTTCCATCGGTTCAGGAATATGATGTTGAGGAGTTTTATGAACCAGAGGAGGGGGAGGATGATTATGAACAGTGTGAATGTGACTTGGAGGGTCTGGGTGTGCCCATTGAACCGGACATCTCCCAGATAGACCTTTAGAATCTCCCCTATGCTTTCTGAGTCCCCTCTCATTTTATGTTTTACAAAAAGTTGCTGAAACCCTCCAGCTTCCTTTGGAGGAAGCTGTGGATGAGCAAAGGAGCCTGATTTTGTAGAAATGATGGATATACAGAGTCTAGAGATTGTCTATTCCTTGCATAAGTCATTTAGGAAACAAACAATAAAAATCTTAAAACTCCTAATTCTGTGCCTCCTGTAGATAAAAAGATGGACAGAAGGTACACACTGTCAGGTCCTGATACAGAATTCCTTTCTCAGCAATGCAGTCATGTTGGTAGTTCAGGCTGCAGCCTGTGATAAAGCTAATATTCCCTGGCTGCATCCTCCTGACAAGGATTCCAGGAAGATTGATGCCATGGCAAAAACAGTACATGGCAGCGTCCTTGGGACTCAGGCAAGCAAATTATATGGCTTATGTGGCAAGGTATCAGAAATCTAGATGGGATACTGTTATGGAATTAGCTAAACAAGCCCCTGGCCAGCTTGCTAAGTGAGCTGGAGCAGGTGGCTGCCGATGGCATTGAGGCTTCTAAGGTGCAGTTTCATGCTGCTGTGGATTTTAATGATGTTTCCTCTAGAGTCATGGCCACATCTGTAGCTTTTCGAGGTTGGCCTGGCTCCGGTGTATTAGCCTGTCACAGGATACCCAGACTAAGGCTATGGATTTCCTGTAGGGAAATTCTCTGTTTGGGAGCAGACAGAGAATTATATGAAAAAGATGGATGAATATAGGACTACCTATAAAAGTGCCCAAGCCAAGGGCGGCAAGCCACTCCCCAGAGGCACACCCCAGGGTAGTGTGAGCCTTCACAAACCTTTACCAAACCCAGGCCTCCTCTACTTATGCTCAGAGGGGTTCTTCAGAGGCAGAGGCAGGCAGGGCGGGCAGGCCTGCCCCACCCTCAGCCTAAAGCACCTGCCAAGCAGCAGGCACCCCTGATGGGGGCCCAGGGTCGATTCTCCTTTACCAGTAGGGGGCAGGTTGGCTTACTTCAGTCAGAACTGGGTGTCTTTAACTTCAGACAAGTGGGTTCTGGAAGTAGTAAGTCAGGGTCTGGTTCTCAGCTTCAAAAGTTCCCAAAGATGAGAATCGGGCCTTTTACCTAGTAAGTTTTAGAGACCTTTACCCTAGAAGCAGAGGTCTCAACCCTGTTAGCTCTCAGAGCGGTAGAAAGGGTCCTCCCTCACACCAGGGCAAGGGTCTGTACTCCAGATACTTCCTTACCCCAAAAAGACAGGAGAATTGCGTCCATTTTAGACCTCAGATATCTGAACAAGCATCTTTTGAAACCAAAGTTCAAATGGTAACTCTGGCAATGATTTTTACTCTCTAAGGCCAGGGACTGGCTAGCTTCCTGGCCCTCAAGGATGCCTATTTTCACGTCTAATCAGAAGCTCCCAAAAGTACCTCAGATCTCGAACTTCCCTCAGGTCATTACCAGTTCAAACAATGCCCTTCGGCCTTACCTCTGCCCAAGGGTATTCACAAAATGTCTGGCAGTAGCAGTGGCTCACTTGAGGAGGCAAAGGATCGCTGTTTTCCCTATCTGGATGACTGGCTCATTGTAGGCAGTCCCCAGAACAGGCAAAAATCTCACCTGCAAGTCACCAGCAGCTTTCACCTCCCTGGGCTTCCTGCTAAATCTACCAAAGTCGGTTCTGGAACCAGTTCAGGTACTCACCTTCATAGGTGCAGAATTGGACACAAATCTGGCCAGAGCTTTTCTTCCCTTAGAAAGGGTAAGGAACTTGGTGGCTCTGGCCTCCTCTCACTCTGCAGGTCTCGACCAGCAAGACACTTTTGCAGCTCCTGGGGCACAATGGCTGCGTCCACAGCTGTAGTGCAAGGAGCAAGATTTCAGATGAGAGACATTCAGTTTCACTTGAGAGCCTATTGGTCTCAGAGAAGAGACCCTTCCAAGTTGGTCCCAGTGACCTAACCTTGATCCAGGCCTCCAGTGGTGGCAGGGATCAGAGCAATTTAAGACTGGGGGTCCCCTTCATTCCCTTCTCACACTTTGACCTCACTCACGGATGCTTCCTCCTGGGTGGGAGCCCTCATGAGCGACCTCTCCACTCAGGAGTGTGGTCCCCCAGGAATCTCTGCTCCACATCAGTTTGCTGGAACTCAGAGCTGTCCTTTTAGCACTTCAAGCGTTTTCTGCTTCTGTCCAGAACAAAGTGGTACAAGTCAAAACAGACAATACCACAACAATGTGGTACATCAACAAGCAGGGGGGCACTCTGTCTTTGGCCTTGTGCACCGAGGCAATGAAGTTGTGGTTCTGGCCTATTCCCTGAACACTTCACTCATAGCAGTTCACCTTCCAGGAAAGGACAATGTCCTAGCAGATGCTCTCAGCAGGATTTCTCAGGGCCATCACGAATGGTCTCTGGATCCTCAAGTACTGGGGATAGTCTTTGCCAGATGGGGCACCCCTCAGATAGATCTTTTTGCAGCCCCAGGCAATCACCAACTTCCACTGTTCTGCTGCAGGCCCCCAGTGTTGGGCTCAGTCCCCCTGGACGCCCTTCTTCTGGATTGGGAAGGGAAGTTTCTTTATGCTTTTCCCCCCTTCCCTCTCCTATTCAAGGTGTTAGTAAAAATCAGATCCCAGCCTTGCAGGGTGATTCTGATTGCCCCAGATTGGGCCAGGCAGCCCTGGTACCCACTCCTTCTGTCCCTGACAGTCCATCTCCCCCTGTGTCTCCCCAGGAATCACAACCTATTAACCTGTGCCCAGGGGAGAGTTTGGTATCCGAACCTCAGATCCCTCAACCTCAAGGCTTGGCTCTTGAGGAGTTAGAATTTGCTGACCCACACCTCTCAGGGTGTTCTTGAAATCTAAAGGCTTCTAGGAAGCCTTCCACTAGGGCTTCTTATAATTCTAAGTGGAAAAGGTTCTCCGTTTGGTGTTCTGGAAGCATATTTCCCCAGAATTTGCTGATTTGCCCATTGTGTTTGGATTACATGGTCCATCTTAATCTTTGGGCCTGAGACCAGCTACCCTGAGAGTTCATTTGGCAGCTGTCTCTGCTTTTTGTTTCAGCAGGAAAGCCATCCTCTTCTCGGCCACCCTGTGTTTTCCAAGTTTTTTAAGGGATTACCATACTAACCACCTTTTTCGGGATCCGCCCCTGCCTGGGACCTTAATGTTTGCATTGCCCAGTTAATGCAACCCCTTTGAACCTCTGTTTCTACAGAGCTTAAGTATCTAACTTGGAAAACTGTTTTCCTAGTGGCTATCACTTCTGCTAGACGCATAAGTGAGTTGCAAGCCTTATCAGTAGAAACTGACTTTATTTCTTTCCACAGGGATAAGGTAGTCCTCAGGACTAACAGGAAGTTTTTGCCTAAGGTGGTTTCAGATTTCCATCTTAACCAATCTATCTCCTTCCAGTGTTTTCACTGAACATTCCTCTTCTGGTGAGAGGAGATTGCCCAGTTTGGATGTTGAGAGGGCCCTTAGTTACTATATAGAACGACTCAAGGGTCACAGGTTTGAATCCCACCAACTTTTTCTCCACTTATGGTGAGGTTGGGAAAGGAAACCTGCCACTAAGAGATCAGTTGCCAGGTGGATTGTCTCTGTATCCATTTTATCAGAAACTGGGCAGAGATCCCCTCTGGCTTGAGGGCTCATTCTACCAGAGGTACAGCCGCGTCTCTAGCTGCTGCCAGAGACATCCCTATATTGGAGATATGTCAGGCTGCTACTTGGAAAACGGTACACACTTTCACCAAGCATTACTCCCTGGATGTCCAGGCTAGGAGAGATGCTCGGTTTGGCACAGCTGTGCTTCAGAGCCTATTCCCTAAGTAGGTTCTGTCCCTCCTCCATGGAGTACTGCTGTGTAGTCTGCAATTGTCATAATATAGCAAGACTTCATGTTGTTTGAAGAAAAATTACTCACCTTAGTAATGTTGTTTCTTCTAATGGAGTCTTGTATTATAACCTCCCCAGCCTGCCCTCTCAGAACTTCTACTTGGGTATGGGGTGGGCAGCTAGTGTGGGCACTATTTTATGCCTTTTTATGTGTTTTCACCCTTCTTGGGGTTTGGGGTGTGGTGTTTTCATTTTTCCTTATATTTCTCTCTATATTGTTAAATTATATTGTTAATTCTGGTCCTGACTTGAGTCTTTTGTGTTGGGACCAGCAATGGGTGTTAGTATTTAGGTAGCCAGTTGGCTGGTGTAGGTTACAGCTTCCACACAGACCTTAGTGAGTTTTTGCTCGTAAAGATCTGACAGTTCAGGTTTGAAACTACACAGACAGAGCTTCTCTTTAGAGCTCGTGCTCTAAGTTCCATTCATGGAATGGAGTTAACTATTTCACCTCTGGAGCAGTTTAATGGTGGGACAAACTGCAATTGTCATAATATAGCAAGACTCCATTAGAAGAAACAACATTACTAAGGTGAGTAATTTTTTCTTTCCCACCACTCCTCTATTTTTTGCATCTGGGGATTGACCTCCCCCCTCCCCTCCCTGTAAAGCTGTACCTCATCACCTTCCGAAACTATGCCAACCTGGATCAGCACAATTTTCTTCAAGATGTGGCCAACACTGACTGGTCTAATCTCTGCAGTGCTCAGGTTGTCCAGACCGCACTGGCCATTTTCATCACTAATTTCTCAGCACTACAAGATCATCACTCCTCACTTGTAACCCACCGTGTCAAGGGAAAACACACTAGATGGCTCAAAAAAGATCTACTAGCCAAAATAAAAGAGATAGATAGGAACTGGAGCTGTTTCAATTCCTCTGGACTTCCAGAGGACTATAACACCTATAGGATGTTAAGGAATGCCTGCAAAAAGTTGATAAGGTTTTCGAAAAGCTGTTACTGCAAAAACCTTCTAAGCAATGCCTCGAATGACCCCAAAAAGTTCTGGTCCCACATCAAAACCTTTCTGGGATCCACTCAGTCATCTAGCCCTAATGATATGATCCCTAACGGAACTCACTGCAACAATCCTCAGACCATTGCTAATTTTCTTAATAATCAGTTCTCAAACCTAACTAAATTCATATCCTCCTCCTTCCACACCTCACAAGTGTCTCCAGCTTCTTCTAGCAGGGCGCCTGTACTCCCGCCCTTTCACTTCAGAGCCATTAACCCGAAGGAGGTTACACAACTTCTTAGTTCAATCTCTGACAATACAGCCACAGGCTCAGATAGTTTTGAGCCCAGGCTACTAAAATAGCTGCACCTCTCATTGCAGTTCCTCTGGCCAAAATGTTTATCCTTTCCTTGTGTCAAAGTAGTGTTTTTGACATTTGGAAGATAGCAAGAGTCACCTCTATCTTTAAAAAGGGTGACCCCAGTGACCCCTCAAACTATAGGCCCATAGCCATCCTGTCTGTGCTAATCAAAATCTTAGAAAAACTAGTTGCCACCCAAACCAGAGAATTTCTTTTCAAACATGACCTACTAACAACCGCCCAGCACAGCTGTCGCAAAGGCCACAGCACCTCTACTGCCCTGCTTAAATTTACCACAGACACTCTCACTGCTGTGGACTCAGGTCTTCTAACAGGGGCTGTTTTTATCAACATGACGAAGGCTTTGACCTGGTGAACCACTCCCTTCTCCTCGCCACCCTACAATCTATGGGCTTTGCATCTAGCGTAGTCAGTTGGTTCAGCAGCTACCTATCAAACAGTGTCCAAGTTGTTAAGTTCAACTCATCCTATTCTGATAAGGCTACAGTGAATATTGGAGTACCCCAAGACTCTATCCTGGGACAACTTATTTTTTCAATATTCATTAATGACATTAATTCTAAACTCTCTGCCTCCTCCTCCTTACTCTATGCAGATGACATTGTCCTCTATATCAGTGCGAAAAATGTAACTGACATCAATCTACGGCTCTCTGATGACTTCTAATGCATACAAGCCTGGCTCTCAGATTATAAACTTGTTCTTAATGAGACCAAAACCCAATCCATGCTATTTGGTCCCCTCTCAAAACTCAAATCTTACCAAAACAACTTTAGGTTCTCCTGCTTAGATGGCTCACCCATTGGCGTAGTTACCTCTTTTAAGTACCTAGGAATCACTTTGGATCAATTCTTAAACTTTGAACATCATATGTCGAACATATGTAAGTCTGTGAACTTGAAGCTAGGTATAGCTCTCGCCAGCTATGTTCTAACCCCTCAGCAAGACTAGCTATGGCCCTAGGCATACTCCCTGCTGACCCTAACCTATGGGGTATCTTCATATGCCGCCATACCAAAACAAATCTATACAGGTGGGACATTGCCTATAATAATATATGTCGGTATGCTGCCCTGCTCCACAGGAAGAAACACCACTGCCTCTCTACTCTGATCTTAATTGGCTCTCTCCAAATGCCACCAGGCTCTATTCCATTGGCTCCACTATAGACGGTATTATGAGGTCTCAAACCCCCAAATCACTGGCTGAACTGCTCACTCCACAGACCTCCAACTATGGACTGCGCTCAACTGATAAATCCTTCTTATGTGTGCCGAAATACTCAACCACCAAAGGTTCTAGTGCTTTTGCCCACCACGCTCCTTGGCTGTGGAACTCCTTCCCTCTAGATGTCCGCCTAGCACCCACTCATGACACCTTTAAAAAAGCACCCCGTCACCACCTCACCTCATCCGAACAATGCTCCTGCTTTAAGCCTCCTTAGCTCCCTGTCCTCCTCCTCTCTGGCAGCAGTTCTTAACTTGTTTCTGCTATAATACCATTTTAATGTCCCTTCCCTTATGCTCCTCCCCAGATGCACACCTACTTAACAGGCCTGAATCTCCAAACCTCGCCTATCTCAGCCTGCCTATCCTCTGCATCAATCCCCCTTTGCACTTATTCACTCTGATCCCATATCCTCTGGATCAGCACAAATTTGTCTACCTACCCTTGCGAGGTGCATCTCCTCTCGCCTGACCCCAGCCACACCCACTACTTGCCTTGGCTGATATCTCTGAAGCTTACTCTACTCCTAACATGTATAACCTCAGTTTTCCTATCCCCTGCATCTACCCCCTTTGCACTTATCAGCTTTGTTTCCCTTATCTTCCTTGTCTGTCGAATTGTCTTCCTCCAGGGTCATATCTGCTGCATGTCTATCGTTTTGAATGTTTTGCCCATTGTATATCTGATTTAGATCTATTCCTTGTATTTTGTAATCCACACTGTCTTGCTCCGCCGCAAATATGCCTCATCCCTATGTAATAACTGTAAAATATGCTCTGTACCCTGCTCTCAACACCATGTATCTTGTTTATGATGCATAACCTGCTGTGTAACACTATTGTTATACCTTGCTGTAACCACCGTTTGTTGTATATCTGTAATGTTTACCTGTAACCTCCAGTCGGTGCCTGAAATAGCCGTCTATGGCCATGCTGCTACCCGATAACAAAAACTAAATAAACAAAATAAAATGAATATAAATGAGTGGCACTTGTGATCGTGTTTTGAGGATCGACTGCAAACTGGCGAAATCTTTTTTTTTTTTTTTTTTAGATACTTGCAGCCAGCAGGCTAGTGCAGTGTAGCACTACTGCTTGTGATGGCAATGACCCATGTTCAGGAGTGAACTTTGAATGTTGGAAAGTTGACTGGGAGAGGACCATTGTACTTCTGATGGATTGCTCTCCTCCTCCAGAAGGGAGGGAGGGACACAGCACCAGGTGTAAGCCTGGCTACTAGCGGCAGCTGGGGACTAGTCAGCTAGGGACTGCAACATGGGGACTGGAAAGCAGCGGTGGCTGTCGACATCATGCATGCGGAAGTATGCAAGGCTGTCTTAGGTGGCATTAGCGTGTTAGCCCTCCTGGGAGAAAACCGGGGAATACCACTGGGCAGGGTGAAGGACCTGACCCTCTGCAGACCCTGCACATGGTGACATGGCCCATCCTCCAACCAAAGATCCATTTCGCAGTCTTCGGGTCCACCTCTGCCACGGGGGGAGATGTGGGGATGAAGGGAGCTGATGTTAAGTCCATGGGATACCAGGATGACGGGGCTGGAAGGGTCAAGCCTGATAAGGTCCCAGCCAGAGGATGACAAACAGATTACGAAACAAGCATTTGTCAATGCCGAATGTTTGCTTGCTGGTTTTAACATTGGAAATGCAGGAGTTAGACAGATGCAGAGTAGGAACGGCAGTGAATTATTTAACTTCATGCCAATCCCACCTCCAACCTGCAGAGACAGGCAGGCATTGGGGTATGCATTTGGGTTGTCACCCATAACATTCATGCCATTTCACCTCACCCTATCCTGCAGAGACCGACAAGTGTTAAGGTGTGCCCTGGGGTGTTCGGCTTTACAGTCACCCAACTCCATAAGGACATACGCTGAAATGGGTGCAATATAGGAGAATGGGGTGAACTCTGGGGTTGAAGAGTACAAGGCACACCTCGATACCTGTCACTAGCTGCAGGGTGGGGGGGGGGTGGAATGGCATGAGCATTACAGTCGACAATCCAAAGGCACACCCCTGATGCCTGTCAGTCTGTACAGGGTGGGACATTATAGTTAGAAACCCTAACATCCCAGGTGTTTGTTGGTATTTGCACTAAAAATTTTCAGCATGGCCTTTTTGTGACCCCCACCTCCTGAAAGCATTTGTGACCTTTTCTCATGAACAGTGGCACTGTAAGTTTGTCAGTGTGTCCCGAACTTTGAGTTCTCACAGCGACCATGCCATTGTGCGCCAGATGTATGAAAACACAGAACAGGCAGGGTGTGAAGTATGACAGCTGCACCATTCATAGGGAGGTGCAAAGAGATGGCAATGTTGAAAATTGGTAGTGAAAATATTAAAAATGCTAGAACTTCTGAGCGTACAAGGAAACTGCGTCATGCATGCGCGTCACACAGTCATTTTGTGGAATTATTTCACCAAATTTTCAACACAGGCATTTTGTGACCTCTGCCCATGAACACTGTCAGTATGATTTTCTTAATCTGTCCCAAACATTGATTTCCCACAGCAACCGCATTATTCTGCGCCAGATGTGTAAGTGCATATTTCACGCAGAATGTAAAAAATTACAGCTGTACTGTTCATAAGGAGGTCTGAAAAAATGCCAGTGTTGGAAATCTGGAGTGAAAGTACTACAGATTTGCAAAGTTACGAGGGTGCATGGAAACTGCACAACGCACGCTTGTAACAGTTATTTTATGGACAATTGTCACCAAATTTTCAACATAGGCATTTTAGGACTTCTGCTCATGAACAGAGTCACTGTGATTTTACATATGAACATACATACGAACATGCAAATCTGCCAGCAGAATAGAGACCAATCGTTCTATCTAAATCTGCCTGAGTGTACAGCTAGCACCCTAGATTGCAGCTGCCCCGGCCTCCTCCTCCTCAATTCCTCCCCTGCTTGTCCTAGCCTCTACCCCCCTGACTCTTCCTCTTACGTTATCCCAGTACTTCTTAAAGCTGTTGACTGTCCTACATGTTACCACCGCTTCTGGCAGTGCATTCCAACTAGACACCACCCTCTCAGTGAAGTAGTGCCTCCTCATTTCCCTCTTGAAACGTCCCCCTTCCAACCTTAGTCCATGCCCCTCGTCTCTCTTCCACTCCTCAGTTTAAACACCCTCGGTGCTAGGTTTATTACCCCTCAGGTATTTAAATGCTTGAATCATATCCCCCATCCCTCCTCTCCTCCATTGTGTACATGTTCAGCTCGTTCAGCCTAACTCCATATTCCTTTCCTTCCATCCCCTTTAACATTTTTGTTGCCCTCTTTTGTACCCCCTCCAGCAACTTTATATCTCTCCTAAGGTATGGCTTCCAGTATTGCACACAGTACTCCAGGTGCGGTCTGACCAATGATCACATTCCTATGTCTGGATGAGAACCCCTTTGTGATGCACCACAGCATTCTGTTTGCCTTCGCTGCTTCTCTTCTACACTGGGCTGAGTTGTTCATTCTCCCAGTTACCAACACCCTCTAGGTCCTTTTCCTCCTCTGTGATCCCCAACCTTATCCCCCAACCAGTAGTCCCTCTTCTGGTTCTTGGACCCAAAATGCATCACCTTACACTTGTTTGCATTGAATCCTAGCTGCCACTCCACCGACCATGTCTCTAGTTTGGTTAGGTCCCCCTACAGTTTTTCCCATCTGTCCTTTTTGTCCACCACTGCCCCAATTTGGCATCATCTGCAAACAGACTAACCCTGCTCCCCACTCCATGTGCTATATCAGAGATAAAAAGCCCAAATAGCCCCAGGCCCAACACTGACCCCTGCAGCATGCTGCTTGTCACTGCTGTAGGTGCCAAGAGCTCCCCCACCACCACCGCTCTCTGCACCCTCCCTGTAACCAGGTCTCTACCCATTTACTCAGCTTATTTCCTACCCCTACTGTCGTCACCATCCCCCCTGTCTCCCATGAGGCACTGTATCAAAGGCCTTACTGAAGTCCAAGTACAGGACATGTACCGCATGGCCCCTGTCCAACTCCCTTGTCACCCAGTCATAATACTCTATTAGTCTGGTTTGACAAGACCTCCCTGAGACGAAGCCTTGTTGCCACCCATCTTGGAGGCCATTACTCTCTAAGAATGCCACCAGCCTCTGCTTCAGCATCACCTCCATAACCTTACCCACAATGGACGTGAGACTGACAGTCCAATAATTTTCTGGCTGCTCCTTAGGCCCACTCTTGTGTATGGGTACCACATGGGCCACCCTCCAGTCCTGGGGCACACACCTCATTTCCAGGGAGGTGTTGAACAGATCTGCTACTGGCTCAGCCAACAGCTCCACCATCTCCCACAGCACCCTGGGGTGGATGCCATCTGAACCTGGTGCATTGTCCACCCTTACTGCCCTCAGCCCCTCTAGCACCCTAGTCACTGTGATCACTTTGTTTGTCACCTCCTCTCTCCCTCCTTTCCTCACCCCCCCAGCCCATGCTGGTAGTGAACCATCCCTCTCCTTAGTGGAAACAGAGCCGAAGTACTCATTTAGAATTTCCGCTTGCTCCTCCCCCTTTTCCACCCAATCCACTCCCTGCTTTATCCTCACAATATGTTCCTTGTACTTCCTCTTTTCCCTGACACACCTTAAAATGACCTTTTCCCCTCCCTTTATGTCCTGTGCTAACCTTAATTCCCTGGAGGCCTTGGCTTTTTTTACCCTCCTGACCACCTCCCTTGACCAACTCCCGTAAGCCTCCTTATCCTCTCCCTTCCCTGTTCTCCTGTACTTCCAGTATGCAGCTCTCTATGCCCTCACCCCTTGCAGCACTTACTTGTTTAGCCAGCATGTTTTTTTGGCTCTGCTCTTCTTACTCCTGGCCCTGGTGCAGGCTACTGTGGCCTCTGTTAGCCCAGTCTTTATGACTCCCCAGTTTTGTTCTGCATCCATCCCCGGCCTTATATCCTGGAGTCTCCCTCACAGTATTTCTCCCATCCTCCCAAAATCCACCATACTGAAGTCCACCACCCTAGTGCCTGTGCCTCCTGTCTCCTTGCCCAGTGCAAGAATGAGCCACACTGTTTGGTGGTCGCTACCCGCAAGTGGGTCCTCCACTCTTAATTCCCTCACTGCCTCCCCATTTGCCAGTACTAGGTCCAGAGTGCTACCATGACTTGTAGGCCCACTTACCAATTGCATCAGAAGGCCGTCCTGGAATGCATCAATGAGCACCTGCTCCCTGGTACTGCTAGTGGCCGGGGTGCTCCAGTCAACCCCTGGTAAGCTAAAATCCCCCACAATCACCACACTCCCCCTTCTACAGACCCTCCTTATCTGCTCTGCCAACTTCCCATCCAGTTCTCTGGATTGGGCTGGTGGTCTGTACACCACTCCCAGCCTCAGCTTTCTGCCCTTGGAGTCCAGGAGTTGTACCCAAGGCGCCTCTGTCCTCTCCTCTTCTCCTCCCTCGTCCATTATGTATTTGATCCCCTCCCTCACATAGAGTGCAACCCCCACCCCTGGTCCCTGCTGTATATCCTGTATCCCTGATTGCCAATCCCAGTCAGGGTACTCTGTGGCCAAAGTCTTTGTCACTGCAGCAGTGTCCACCTTCCCTCTGAAAGGAGCACCTGAAGCTCTGCAGTTTTGTTCCCCAGGCTTTTTGCATTGAGAGAGACCACCTTCCACCCATACCCCTCCTTCTCCTCAGCCTGTGTTCCTCCTCCCGGTAGTCCGCACCCTTTCTCCACGTTATTCTTATCAGGTGGTGGTGCCTTCTGTATTACACTCAGACCACTCTGCCCGCCCCCTCCCAAGGTTACTACGCCTCCGCCTTTACCTATATCTAGGGAGGTGAGCTCATTAGGCTCCCCTGTCCGGACCTTTCTACCAACCTCAGTCTTTTGGTCACCCCCCAACTAGTTTAAATCCACCTTAGTAGAGAGATATACCTCTAATCCCACCTTTTAATACTCCCATCCCCTCCCTGCTCAAGTGTAGCCTGTCCGCCGTGTACAAGTTACTATTCCTCCAGACCCTACTCCAGTTAGTCACTTATCCATAATTTTTGGTGTGGCACCAATCCCTCAGCCACTCGTTGAAGTCCTCGAACCTACCCTTCCTCCCCATGTTTGCACATGGTACCGGGAGTACCTCCGAGAATGCCACTGACTCCCCCACGCTCTCACACTGCCTGCCCAACTCCTAGAACCTCCCACTCACTACTTCCACAGTCTCCTCTGCCACGTTGTTTGTACCCACGTGCAACAGTAAATGAGGTTTCTTCCTCCCCCTTGCTGCACATTTGAGCAGTGCCTGCCCCTCCTGCAGTCAACCCCGAGATAGCTTCAACCCAACTACGGCTGTGCCTTCCTTCTGCCTCATCTCACCCCTTTCAGTATAGAGTCCCCCAGGACAAGTACCCCCGTCCCTTACCCCTTTCCCTTCTAATGCCCCTTCACCACCCCAGTATTCATTCTTCCCTGCCTCTTACCCCCACCAGCTGCACCCTCTGTGACTTCTGTATCTGCATCCCCTACTTCTGCCTCACCCCTTTTCTCTGCCTTATTCCTCCCATCCCCCTTGAACCCCTTCCCAGCCTGACTACTTCCTACTGGGCTTCCCATGTTGACCTCCCCTCCTCCCCTGCTAATTTCCAACCCCTCTCCTATCACCGCTGTTGTCAATTTAGAGCCCCTTTCCCTTCGACCCCGATAGTGATGCCCCTCATCCTTCCCGTCCCATAGCCTTCTTTCCTCCAGTCACCCCTCCTCCTTCCTTACTAGCCCCCTTCTACCATTTCGTCTCGCTATCTCTTCCCTCACCTGTTGCCATCCCTCTCATGCCTCGCTTGTCCTCCCCCTTTAATAGTTCCTGCTTCCCCTCCCATACCAGAGGCTCGAATCTGTTCTCAGTCGATGCCCCTCCCACATCTCCCCATTGGTTTCCCCTTCCTGCTTGTTCCTCCATGCTCCCCTGATCCCACCACTGGTCCCTCCGTGCCGCAGCCATCTGTCTCTCCCAGTACTCCTCGTGGTCTCTTCCACCCCATCAGGAGGCCCTCCTTCTCTTTTCTGCTAGTGTCTCTGATACTGGGGTCAGTTTCAGTCCCTTGTTGTTTTCCTCTGTCCACCTTGCCATCCCTATCCCCCCAGGATGCCTATCATACTCTTCTGCCCTGCCACTTAGATGCCTCCTAACCTCCACAGTTCCTCCCTCAAACTAGTCAGTTGTCTACAGAGCATACAATCCGGCCCCCCAATCCTCCAAGCCCAGTCCAGGATCGTGGCGCACCCACACCCTGTACACCCCACCACCCTTCCAAAGATGCCTGCCCTATTTACTTGCGGTACCCTGACCCATTTTGGCCTACATCTTATGTTACGGGCTCTTACTTCCGTTTTCTGTACCCTACTACAACTGTTGGGGCCCTATTAATTCAAGTTCCTGTTTTCCACACTAGTCCCCCTACTGCCCCCTTGCAGACCTGGTTAATTCAGTCTCAAATCTCATCCGTTAGATACAGTATTACTGTAGCAATCCTAAAGCCTCCTTGTCCATTTTTCACCCCTCAGCTACCATACTTTTTGTTCTCAGTCCTCATAGTTTCACTTAGCCCAGTTAAAAATCGTATTGCACTCCAAGTGTTACTCAACTCAGAGAAATAAACAGAACAAATAAATATGTATTATTACAGCAATCCTAACAGTATAGCTCAGTACATAGCTCAGTTAGAGAAATAAACAGAACAACTAAATCTGTATTATTACAGCAATCATAAAGGTATCCAGTCATTGCATTGTCTCCACTGCAGAGACTCTGCTGTAATATAGGACCACACAGGACCCTGGGCAGGTGGGTGGGCAACTCTAGAGTCCCGACAGAGCTCCGTTGAGCTCGCTCACTGCCCCTCTCTCACTCGCTCATTCTGTTTCTCCCAGCGTTGTAGGCTTCCCTTTTGTACGGGGCTCCTGCCTGTGTTGGTGCATCTTCCGGCCCACAGAGAAATCCGCAGCAGTCCTGAAAGAGTTCCGTTGAGCTCACTCACTCCCCTTCTCTCACTTGCTCGTTCTGTTTCTCCCAGCGCTGCAGACTGCCCTTTTGTACTGGGCTCCTACCTGCGTTGGCACCTTTTTCTGCCCCAAAGAAATCCGCAGCAGTCCCGACAAAGCACCATTGATCTCACTCACTCCCCCTCTCTCACTTGCTTCCCACTGCAACTATGTTATTCTGCGCCGGAAGTGTGAAAACACATTTCGGCCAGCATGTGAAAAATAAAATAGCTGTACTGTTCATAAGGAGGTGTGAAAAAATGCCAGTGTTGAAAATCTGTCATGAAAATATAGCAAATTTGCGAAGTTACATGGGTGCATGGAAATTGCACAATGCTGCTTGTAACACAGTCATTTTATGGACTTTCATCAACAAATTTTCAACATAGGCATTTTAGGGCCTCTGCTCATGAACAGTGACATTGTTATTTTCTTAATATGTCCCTAAAACTGATTTCCCACAACGACCGTGCTATTCTGCACCAGAAGTGTGAAAACACATTTTGGCCAGGATGTGGAAAGTAAAACTGATAGCTACACTGTTCATAAGGAGGTATGGAAAAATGCCAGTGTTAAAAATCTGGAGTGAAAATATTACAGATTCACGCAGTTACGAGCGTGCGTGGAAACTGTGCAACGCACGCTCATAAAACAGTCATTTTTTTGGATTTTTTTCACCAAATTTGCAACATAGGCTTTTTGAGAGGCCACCTCATGAACAGTGGCACTGCTGTTTCGTTAATCTGTCCCGAAAGGTGATTCTGCACAGTGACCGCAAAATCACCTTTCGGGACCGAATAATGCCATGACAGTGACTGAATTCATGAGGAGGGGTCCCAGTAACCCCAGGTTGAAAATTTGGTGCCAAAATTCCCAAAATATGTACCAAAGTTGAAAAAAAACCCTGTTTATGCCATTATACAGCTTACCGGCATTTTTTCAGTTTGTGGTTGGCTTTGAAGAGTGCAGACATGTTCCCGGTCCACCGAAGATTGTCATACTGGGCTCCAGTGATAAGTATAGGGTGAGGGGTGTGTGGGGAGGAAGGGTGCGCAGTGGGTGGGCGCGGGCTGAGGGAGGGTGCAGGAGAAACTACAAGGGATTGTTTTCTTGTTTTACAGGTTAAAAAAATAAAAAGCATCATAGGTCGGTTTTCTTCTTTCACAGGTGTTGTTTGGTACACTGGGGTGGGCTCCCAGTATACCACCTGCATTTGTGGGGAGGGTGACCGAAGCCAATGAGGATTGGGCCCCCTGTTGGCACAGAAACAGGTGGGGTGGCACATGATGCTGAGAGGGGATTGAGCACCCCCTCGGCACACAGCAGAAATCAAGGGTGTGGGAACATTATGCTGACAGGGAGTGGGCTCCCCCATCAGCAGATTGAACTGGGAATGGGAGGACTGAAGCCGATGGGGATTGGGGGCCCCCGTCGGCAAAGAAAGACTGTTGGGTTGCACATGGTGCCAAGGGGGATTGGGCACCCCCTCAGCACACAACAGAAACTTGGGGGTGGGGACATTATGTCAATGGGGACTGGTCTCCCTGTCAGCAAATGAAGTCGGTTGGGGGCATGCGACAGGGGAATTGGGCAGCCCCTTTGGCTCTGAGGTGGCCACATAGAGCTGCCATGTTCCTGGTACTGTTACACCAGACTAGGTACCGCCCTGCAATGACAGGTCGCTCCCTCACTGCAGTGGAATTGCTGACGCTGCAGTGACGAGGCAGCCCCTCATTGCAGTGGCCAAATCATTTCAGGTTGGTGCCACTTCTGCAGAACCAGTGTCATCTGGACACTGGGCCTGCATTGGGTGCATACCGCCAAGCTCACAAATGCAGTGCTGGCATTGGCCACCACACTGCCGCACCTCCACAACCCACTTCTCTCCTAAGCTGCCGCATACTATTTCTTGTGCATGTGCGCAAGCAAACATAAAAAATAAATGAAATATTCTTACAATACATATTTGTCCTTTGGTAAGGGCACACAGTGAGTGTATATACTCAAGTGACTCTCTTAAGTCGCAGTTTAGTTGTCAGAGAGTACAGAAAAATTAAACAAAACAGGTCATAGATTTAGGAGCATAAATATCTGCACCACTAGTTTTGTTCCAAGGTCCCCAGGATGGTTATGCCACCTTCCTTACATTTTTGTAGTGTGTGTGAGCCATAAATGAACAACTAAAGCTACTGTATATGCTTGGAGGAAGAAGGGCAGTGGTGGTCACCTTGAGTAATCCCAAGAAATTTTGTCTGTGTGTGACACATATGTGTACTGTGTTTAGCTGGGCACTGTAGGGAGAGAGATGAAAGACTGTTAAACCATCAAACCCTGAAATATATTGCAAACCTTACCTATAATGGATCAAAATCAAAACAGTGGTCAGGCAGAAAGGAATGTCCAGGCAAGCACCGCAGCTTCATTTGGCCAAAAGGGATGGTCATGCGTTCCTCCTCTTTCAAAGGGACACCCCCCAAAAAAGTGATTCTGGTAACACTACAGTTTTAGCCTTAAAGCGAATGTCTGAAGCAGCTAAACCGTGTTTCTGCCCCAGCTAAAAAAAAAAAAAGATTCATTAGTGAAAACCAAAGAGTTGGTGGATATCACTCATAAAGGCATTCCCAGGTACGGGAAATTTAAGCAATAAGGCACAACAGGATGTGGGTTATTGGGGATTTGACCACGCCTTGTGTGGTGTGTCACGAGGCACAGCTGAGTGACTTAACCACACACGAAGTGGATAAATCACCCAATAACTCACACCCTGGAGTGCCTTATTGCGATTCTACAATGGACCCATGCGTAAAATAAATTTAAAATATGTTTAATTATGTTTTTTACAAATGCCATTCCTCATCCCTGGATTATGCAGGATTTACCCACGGTCATGTAACATGTTTTGACCAATGAGGTTACAGGATTTTCACACACCATTGTATAATGCATATTATAAAATGGGTAAAGGAAGTCCTGCATCCTGACTGAACAGGACCCGAGTCCTTATCGGACAACAACCCTGCGACTAGCACTTTCAATGCTAAACAGGACGCATCACAGCCTCCATATCCATACCTGCCAGAAGCCAGTCCCCTCTAAGAAGTGCACGTACCTTCCACATAGATTTCAAAGCTGTCCTTTGCCCCATCCTCTTTTGGACCGCTGCCGTTTCTGCGGTCGTCATTCCCTGCAGTCTCCAGTCCTCACTCTCCCCCTCCTTCAACATTACTCCCCAGTGCCAGGCTGCCATGATTTAAAAATCATAATTTAGAGTGAGTGGGGCAAAATACCAAACGGAAAGCATCGGCTCAGTAACCCGCTCGCTCATACTGCAGTACCGTAAGTAAAACTGCACAGTACAATGCACTCACTACGGCAGCTGCAGAGGGACACGCTCACTTCCAGCACACTTCTCCAGTACTATTCAGCTCTGCATTAAAAAGGAAAAAACAATAATAAATGAAAATAGTAAAATATGTGTGTGTGTGTGTGTGTGCACGCTGCAGTGAGCTGTTGGGGGGAGAGGCCCAAAAGTCCCTCACTTGCTCATGCTCTCACTCGGCTACAGTTACAGCCAGCAATGCTGTAAATGGCATCCTTTTCAAACTGCTCACAGTTCTACAGACAGCACATGTCTCTGGTGCTTAACAGCTTTGCAAGAAAACACTCAGAATAAAAAGTTAAATGTGTGTTTGTGTGTGGCGGCACACAGTCCCATTCCAAAAGCTGTATCTGTACTAACTGTTTACCAAACTAGTCCTGTAACTCCCGGGTCGCCCCTGAAAAGGGGACCTCCGGGACCCAGTTGGCCTACCCGGTCATCAAAATTTAATAAATAAATAAGGAGAAGCCCTCTAATGGCACTCACTACACTATTTTCTATGTGACCTCACTATATACAGGGACTACTTAACATCAAATTTCACTACAGTGGTTTACAATCCAGTCTTACCATTTTTTTTTAAACTTTATTCCTTTTTCTAGTTTTTTAGTACTGAAACCCATTTTAAAAGACCAATAAGACACTTAGAAGATGTGGGTTGTTGCCTGATAAGAGCACTTCCCGGGTGCTGAAGGCACTCTGCGCAAGCACCTCATGCCTCACTATGCACCTGTGGCGTGCTGTTATCAGGCAACAGCCCACACTCCATCATATCTTATGGCTTTCCTATACTAGTAGTCCCTCACAGGCAGCAACAGATTCCTAGCAGATTGATGAGGGGTCGGAAAATGGTGATGAAGCCAGGGATTAAGGACAAGTCATGCTAAGAGTGGAGGATAAGAGGATGGAAATTTCAAATGAAGAAATGGATGAAGATGCTCCTCTGGTGGAGAAGGACAGTTGGGTAGTCTAAGGGAATAAGGAAAACAGCCACTAGAAAAATCCAGAACAGAAACTCCCAAAAAGGAGCCAGCTACAATGCCTGCCTGACAGACAAAAAAAAATGTAAATATAATATTTTATTTCATCTTTTTTTCAGTGAGTGCTTTTAAGGAGTTAGCACAACATTTTGAATTTGCTAATGGTTGGTCATCAGGGGTAACAAGAAAGGGTACCAGGTGAATATATCGCGTACAAAACTATGCATGGAAAACTGCACTGTAGGAAGCGCATATGGTTCTACAGCAACAGGGGTTCTTTTAGCGTACTGCAAGAAATGCTACCCCTGTCACTGAACCCTGCTAATACAGCGCGCGAAGGACGCTGCTGGGGCAGTGTCTGGCCAGGCCGCTCCTGTGGTGGAGTGGCTAGAGCACCTGCCTCCAGCGGCATCAGGGACCTGGGGCTCTGGTTCAGTTCTCCCCAGGTCCCACTGTAGTGGTGGTTTTATGCAAAAAAAAACAACTTTTGCCTGCACTGACTTTTCACTTTGCCCCCAAGTCCATGACCCCCCAGAGTTGATTATTATAAGTCTGGGGGTGTGGGGGCATAACCCCCTGCAAAAACAATGATAATCCTGCAGTGTGTACCATTTTAGTTTTGGTCAGCATGCTGTGCCGATGTACGTGCAGAATACTAGTGGTGCATGGTTTTGACTGCAGCTCTATGACCCCATGCCACAAGAAAGAATTGCTGAGAACCTCTGCAAGGAAAAGGCACCTAGACAGATGGCATCACATTAACGAGAAATTCATTTATTTTTATTTTTTTTAATTAAGCTATTTGGTCCCCATTGCCTCCTCCCGCCAACTGGTGACGGGGACACACAGGGATTTTACAGGTGTTTCTTCCCAACCCCTTCCCCAAAGCCCCAGCACACGGGTGTGTAAGCATGTGGAGGCACACTATGCACCCCATGGCACCAGCTCATCCTCTTCCACCTCTGGTAACTATTTGCAGCTCCCTCTCCACCTATGCTACCCACTGGGCCTCCACCCAGTGGGAGCAGAACTACGGGGGGGCCATCCCACCCTCACCACCCTCTGGAGAGGAGAACTGCCCATCAGAATGCTCAATCCTGCCCCCCCCCACGCCGGCACCCCGACAAACTGAGGTCATTCCTGAACCTGGATCACCAGCATAGCACGAGGTGTGGCGTCCAGCGCCTCAACCCTCAGTGCCACTGGGCTGCTCATGAGAGATTCATTTTTGAGAATACTAGAAAAACAGACAGTGACAGCTCACTACATTCAGGGGTGTAACTCTGACTGATGATAATGTCAGCAGTGGCAGCTCCAGCAGCAATGTAGAAACACCACCAGCAAGTCCCTCTAACATTCAGAGGACTCATAGGTTTACAAGTGGCCATGTGTTCAAAAGCCTCCACTCCCTTCAAGAAAACACCTACCATCTCACAAGCATATGAATGTAAAGCTATGTATCCTTTGTCCCCACCCCATCACCATTACAATAACAAAGACAATTCCAGAAATGATTCTGTTGACGTACTGCCATATAAGATGGTAGAATATGTACTTCAGGGTCCAGGTGGCTACATGAGTACCTTGAACCTCGCTATAACATACCATCAAGAAAATACGTCTCTCTTAACAGAAATTCCAGATATATGACTTCCGGTGCTGCGACAGATGGTGGCAGTTGTACTTCTGTGAGTTCCAGTTAGGACCACAGCTTTTAGTATTAAATTAGCTCTACAGTAAGACTAATTTAATCTACAGTCCATCGGTAACACTAACAGTGAGGATGGTATTTGAACCCACCTGAAAGTTCTCCTGGTGAAAATAGCATAAAAAAACAAAAACAAAATGCTACTCGAGCAGTCCCAGGCGCCACCATTTGCCATGTGGTCCCAGGCTGCAAAACTGCACAAGATGGACTCTCCACCAATGACATCACCAGACCCAGTGGCTGAAAGCTCCCTCATTGAAACATTTTTGACCAAGTTTGCTTCCACAAAGATGATGTTAACAGAAGTGGTAGGGGATGTCAGATTGGTTAAACACACTATGGACATGCAAGCTGTCTGGATGGGAGATGTGGAAGCCCAGGGAAGTTTGCTAGATGATAAGGCAACAACAGAGTTAAGAGAGAGAGGTTATCAACCTTTGTAGGAAAGTTGCTTGTTTAGAAGACCACATTGACGATCAAGAGAATCTGAGCAGGTGGAACAACCTGCTTTTAGTGGAGGAAGCCGGAGAAGGCT